>CP113334.1:0-1423089 GCA_039634435.1 Ascochyta pisi | reverse complement strand
CGACAGTCGCTGTCTGAGTGATTGTGGATGTGCGCCCAGCGATGGTCTTGGTCTTAGTGGCAGTCGTTTTTACAATGTTCACAACTTGCTTGACTACGACGCAGTTGACGCTGGCTGGATACATCTTGGGCGCGCTCTGCGGGTTCTTTGTATTTGCACCAACAGAACAAAGAGGAGCACCTCGAGCAGTGACAGGACGATTTGGGGTGAAGGCTAGCGGAACCTCACGACGTGCCGCACCGCCAGCAGCAGCAATATAGGCAGCCGAACTTGCAAGAGGAACAAAGTTGGCACTTGTACTGAGCGTCACTGTGGCTGTAGTGGTTGAGGTGGTTGTGAGCGTCGTAGTGGCAGACACGGTTGTTGTAACGTCAACTGTGTTTGTTGACGTCTGTGTCAGTGTAGTCGTGAACGTGTCGGTATCCTGGCTTGCTGTGACGGTGAAAACACTCGGAAAAGTTGCTAGTGCGGTTGTTGTAGGTGTCGTTGTAACAGTAACGCGGCTCGTGACCTTCAAAGGGACGTCGATGGAGATACTACAAGTTTGTCAGTTTTGTCTTTAAATCCAGACTTCCTAGTGGACTTACGTCTTGGTTGTGTATGTGGTTTTGAAATTCCCTTTTGTAGATGCGAGCTTTGTTTGGCACAGCGGCTGGCCTAGAAAAAGTGCTGCAGTTGGTTGCAATGCAAGCAGAGAAGAAGCGACTACGAAAGCGGCCTTCATGATAGGGGATAAGAGCTACAAACGACGTGATGAGTGTGAGACTGCAGTGGCAAAGTGATTGAAAAAGACTTATGCGTCGATACTTATATCAAGTTCAACGTATTTTCCGATAGAGGCGGTACCCAGCTTCATTTCGGTTCGACCGAGAGCCAGCGCTATTAGAAAGAGGCCATCTACTGTGAGAGAGCCATAGCTTCGTCCTCAATCGGATAGTATTGAAATCTGCTAGGGCAGATCAGGGCATATGCAGCCTTGCGAAGGCGGGTGTTGTGGAGGGATCATCAGAATCGTGGTCCAGATTGCCGCTTGCCCCTGTGCCGCGTCAGTGGGACCACGACTCGTCGAAGGTACTCTACCTGTGTGAGCTGTGTGGCTGACGGCTCGGAGCAGTTAACAAACTTGACAAATGTGTTTCTTTATTCAGGGGCCAATTTGAGTCTCTACTGCGTCTAGATACTGCATTACATCTGCCTACGTGATGAATCAAGGTATTAGTCATGCTATCGATCTGCGGTATGATACTGCGCAACTTGGTAACCGATTTCTTCACATGCGTCAAAAGCATGTTTGTTGTCATTTCCAGATTCTACGCCGCAGCATGGCTGAGATTTGTGATGAGCGATCTCAGTCTTTAGCTTTGAGCCTGTGGTGATCATAGCGCTGCGATCTTTGGCGATTGACAGAGCGGGACGCCCCTATCCGGTGAGATTGGAAGGCGTAGCTACTGAAAGGACATAAACGTCTGACAACGACCTCAAACGGGTGTTGACAGCGATGCTGGGCAAGGAAATCTCTTGCATTGTTACTCCGTCGTGGCTTCACTTCTTCAGCTGAAGCCGCGTGGCCCCGCTGTCAGCCCTCAAAGACGTACTAATGCTGTGTTTGCATAAGTATCATGCTATCAGCTACTGTACACAAGTACAATAATGCAGACGTTGCCATGTTTAAAGAAAAGTGTCAACTGTGTACGAAGTGCCACGTAGGTGAAGCTCACACCCACTGTTCGAGCCGCAGAACAGATCAAAGAGAGGAGTGATTTATTCCATTGAAACCACTGCCAACCTAACGGCGTACAGTCTCACGAAGATTGTCGAAGGGTGTATTGGAACTGGAATAGCTGAGAGGACGCAGATGAAAACAGTGAGTCGCAGGACCCGAGAGCCAGACGGTGATTGGTGGAGCTAGCGTTGTCCGAGAATTTGGTTCAGAAACGGATGGCGTGCACGTGGCGGGGTAGATCCATCTCAATCCGTACTTTAATCCCCTCAGTCGCTCAAGCTCAAGCGATCAACAGGAACTATAACATGGTCGTCATCTCCAGGGGAAGCCGAGTGTTCGTAACTGGGGTCAGCGGCCTAATCGGTTCACATGTCGCGGATCACCTCCTTCGTGCTGGATATCGGGTTCGTGGTGCGGTGCGGAGCGAGCAGGAGGCGCAGACGATGCACAGTATCTACCGCGAGCGCCACCCAAAGGCAGTTGGATGTTTCGAAACTGTTGTTGTTGCAGACATGAAAGTACCTGGCGCATTCAAGGGTCATCTCGCTGGTTGCGAAGGAGTCGCCCATGTTGCGTCTGATCTGAGCTTCAGTTCTGACCCCAACGTAGTCATAACGGGATGCGTATTTGGTATCAAGGCCATTCTGGAGGAAGCTCGGACTGAACTATCGATCAAAAGGTTTGTATACACATCGAGCAGCAATGCAGCAACAAAGCCTTCAGTTGGAGAATCTACATATGTAGATTCAGACTCCTGGAACGATGGTATCTTGGAGGAGGCTTGGGCACCCCCACCATACACGCCCGATCGCGCATATGCTGTATACGCTGCATCCAAGGTTGCTTGTGAGCGTGCGGCCTGGGATTTTATGCGCAACAAGGAACCTGGTTTTACGATCAACACCGTGCTTCCAAACTACACTTCAGGGATCATCCTGCAACCTCTCAGCATACCAGGCGCAGGTAGCACTGCGCGCTGGGTGCGCGACGTGTTTAATCATCCTTTCGAGGAAGCCTTCGTGTCCAAATTGCGGGACGACAGTCCGCAATGGCAAGTCGACGTGGAAGACATTGCGAAGCTGCATCTTGCGGCACTGACCTTCGAGGATGTTCACGATGAGCGCCTCTTTGGATTCGCACATAAATTCAACTACAACAGCTTCTTGCAAACCTTCCGGTTCCTGGCACCTGAGCAAGAGTGGCCGGCTGATGAGATAGGACGAGAAACATCAAGTACGATGGTGGACAACAAAAGGTCGGTTGAGCTGCTGAGAAGGTTTGGAATGGACGACTGGGTTCCTTTCAACGAGAGTGTTCGCCGCTCTTGTCTGGGCGAATACGGAGACGGGTTTACCGCATTCGATGGGACCCTGCCCTAGGGCTTGGGCATCGTGTCATACTGTATCTTGATATAATCCACGACAATTAGCTGCTCCCATCCATGTTGCTCCGGCTACAGTTTCGTCCATTGCATTGTTATCCGAATGAGGATTACATGGAGCTAAACATCACAACTACCCCACGGGATCACGTGAGCAAAGTAAGGCAAGACATGTAGGTCAACTTTGATGCTTGAGGTTGAACCCCACACATGCCCCGCACCAGGCTGCAGCTCAAAATGATGGATCATGTACGCAACACTCTACATAGTAGATCATCGAACTACCCGGTGAGGTTTCCTAATCGATCGTTCCAATCAAAAGATATCGTCGTATTGAGCAACATCTTCGTTGCTTCCAGAATGATCCCCGATGACAACCACAAGCCTCACTTGGGCTCACCTCTCGAGCTGATGAAGATATACATCGGGCCAATCGAGGTTTGTGGTACTGAGGGAGTGGTCCGCCGTTTCAGCAACAGCTTGTACGTACGGCATGGTCAAAATTCCGAGTTGACTGTGCCTGAGATCGAGTTGACTCCGTTGAAGACGAGTCCACACGAAGCCCGTCTACTGAAGCTTCACCCTAGTAACGACGTGACCGAACATGTCTGCTGTGATGTCGAGACTTTTCAACTGGCGGAAATGCCTTCTTTCATCGCTATCAAGAATGCAAGAGGTTACTGTAAGTTCCGCGATAGCCTTGGGATTGAGGGTCAAGCTCTCCTCACATCGTGCGCGTTCGAACGTTTTCTCCGATACTTACGAACCAAAATCACTGCACCAACACGCATCTGGGTGCGATATGCTTGCGTAGTAGAGTTCGATCCTCAATAGCAAAAGACGTACTGGACATGGGCCTTCAGCGATAAGATGTATGCCATGGTTTCTCAAGTCTTCGACATGCATGAAATCAATAGCCGTCTCCTTGACAATTGCTATTTTGAAAAGATCATCGACAGCCGGTTTGTCCAGTGGGACAAAGAATGGTACACAATGCCAAACCAAGTATTGTTACCTCGGGTCTGCCCGGTCCGTCTTGGTGCACAGCTTAATAACGACACGCCTACGGTGGGGTATCAATACGTGCCCTTGGACGTGCTCGCGGATGGGATTAGGATCATGTGCATCATGCCCGCGGGAGATAGGGCTGCACCAATTGTCTTGCACGTAGCTCACTGCCCATCAAATGTGAAGTGACATTTATAGCTCTTTCATGTAAGTTCTCAAGCTGTCACTGAGATGCAACCGCTGATCAAACATCTCTGCATAGATAGATGGGTCACAAAGCTTACACCAGAAAGGATTGTTCTGAACGGACAGCACATGACGATTTGCAAAAACCTTGCTGAAGCCATTCGCGCTCTTTGAATGACAGAAAGAATCGTACCTTTGTGGATAGATGCCATCTCGATCAATCAAGACGACGTTGCCGAGCGCGATAGGCAGGTGCAACGCATGGGGAATATCTACGACAACGCGATGAGTGTCTATTCGCATGTTGGGCAACTAGCTACCGATACTTTGCCGGCCTTTGAATTGATGGAAGAGCTCTTAGAGCATCCTGTGATCAGGATCAATCGCTGTGGTGAGTTCCATTTTGGCGAGTACAATGGGGTTGATTATGGCTAGGATCGCATCAAGCCGGACCGTTTAGCACTGCTTTGCGCTGCTTTGTACAAGTTTCTGAGTAGGCCATACTTTCGGCAAGCCTGGATATTGCAGGTTAACAGGAATCCAAAGCTTACCCTGGTTCTGCTAACCTCAGCATAGGAAGTGGCATGGGCGTCAAACCCAACCGTAATCGCAGATCGTGGGTTGAGCACACACTTCAGAAACATCGATATGGCTGCATACCACCTCCATGACATGCTGACGCGGGATTCACTCCTTGCTGGGAAGATGCGAGCCGCAGACCCTTCTCTCGACTGTATCCATATCGATATGTTGCCTTACCCTCGCACGGTCTTTTACTTTCGATACGTATTGAGCGGTGGTGGAGACAATCCTCTTCCCTTCTACACGTTCAAGATGAAATCACCCGGTTTCCTAGAGACGTTGGTGCTCGCTAGGGACTTTGAGTGTACTGACCCAACAGATCAAATTTTCGCTCTCTGGAACATTCCGCAAGACAAGGCTGTGCTCAAATTTAGACAAGGTTATATTCTGCCTTACGAGGACGTGTATACAGAATTCACCGAGAGGCTTGGATTATCCAACATCAAGCACTTGACATACTCGGTGCAGTGGAAGCAATGCAAAACAAGGGCAATTTATACGACAGGGTCCCATCTTGGTGCCCAAACTGGAATCTTGCGGCAACAGCTAGCTGTTTGGTGCGGAAGGACTATATACCGACAAGGCAGGCTGATGGCCGCGGTTCAGGATCAAGATGGCAAACTGTATTCCACAGACGGTCACCTGGTGGATGACCTCTCTGATTGCCCCCCGTTCTTCTTCGCAGATCGCACCCTTCATTGTACCGGCATCATCATAGACGAAATTGGTTATCTTTTCGACGAGTCTCCAAAAGTCCTAAGAAATGTTGAAACTCCACGTTGCGACCCCAACACAAACTGGCAATTTCGGTGCTCTATCGCTACAGTTGTATCAGATTACCATATCCTTGGGATTACGGCATATGAAGATCCTGTTCGCGCTGCTTGGTCCATGCTTCATGGAGACAGCGTCGTTGCATGGCCACCAGCTGCTGAAAGTGAATACGAGCCCGGCACTCGTCATCCTAACGAACGTCATGTATGCCTTCCACATCTGTCCAGACACATTCCCAGGTTTGCAGACTCATATGATTCCACCGAAGCTTGGGATGCTGTCAGACGGGTTTTGCGCGGCCGCAGACCTTTCATCTCGAAGGGTGGGTACGTGGGCTTAGCGCCCGCCTACTTTGCTGAATTGGACGAGCAGAGCAATGAGCCGTGTCATGTTGCTGTTGTGGAAGGTTGTTCTGTGCCGCTACTGCTGCGCGAAAGAAAGAACGGGACGTATCAGCTCTTCGGGACATGCTCTGTTCAGGGATGGATGGACGGAGAATGGATAGAAACGATGATGGGAGCGTCGGAACCCCAGGGTTTTTGAGGGGCTTTACGGGATGGCGCAAAACTCGTAATCTCACAAGAGAACGTTCCCTATGGTAATTTAATACCGGATGCAAACCATGATCTCGGGTCTCCGGTCCTGGTCTATTTGACGACGTATAACTGACCCAACCACACTTCCCTTTGTGAAGACCAAGCTCAAAGTCATCGGGACTACTTTTGGCTTGCTGATCATGACTATAAGCGGCGAGACGAAAAGAAAAGCATCATACTGCATTCCTTATACCGCCTGCTACAACTCTTAATTAGAAGGAATTGACACTACGTAATCTGATTTTTACTGAATTTAGGCAGTGGTTTTCCTCGATTTCTATCAATGATCCGAGATTGGATCACTGATCACCCACGGTCGATCGCAACGCTCAACCATTGCTAGAAAACGAGCAGGTGACTCCAACGCAACGTGCTGCCACATACAAAGCTTTAAAGATGACCCGGTACCCAGGAGTACGGATTCTTTTTTCGATTCCTCCCAAGCGGCTGACAACTTCGATACACTTTCATCCATGAGATGACGCACTACTCGCTCTTCTCCCAAAGTACGCTCTTCTCCAGATAGCTCAAAAGCGTAGTGGCGATGTTCTGCAAAGATTGCTTGAACGACCCTATCTTGGTCGCTTGCCAAAATATCTTCGCAGTGTTTCTCATTGTCGTCACAGCTGTTGTCCGGATGTCGATAGGCCAAGGGAAGACGCTCGAGATAGTCAGATGTGCATCCTTCAATGCTATTTCCGCTAATCATAATGTGTGGCTCCAAACAATGTTGGAGACGGGAGTAACCCTTGCCAACCAATCGAGTAAGCTCCCATGAGACCATTGGAAGGACCCTGTGCCTGGAGTCGCTTTCAACATTAGTGGGTATCGTGTGAAGCGTCACTTTGAAATAGTTGACATGAAAGCCTAGAAGGTATTCAGTACAGAAGCGCAATTCTGGGGCTGAGCAACATACCAGAAGAACAGAACCTTGTTGTCATGATGATGATCGGAGCTGAAGTCTCAGCCCAGAGACTGCGTAACATGAGGTAACCCACGTAACTGGATACAGAGGCTATTCCCTTTGCGCTTGTCCTGATTGTTGACTTGAGAAGCGAATGAAGTTGAGGCTGTATGCTCCAAGACTTACGCGCTCTCAATTCCAGCCATGCGCAGCTTAAACCTGATGCGTGGCGTTGGAGACTGAGGAACTCCTCTTCAATTGCTCTCTTATTTGGACGCACAAACTGACGTCCAAAGTCGCGTCGGACTAGACCTTGGCCGATTTTGAAGGCGCGATCGGGGCTCAAAGTCGCCCGATAGACGCCATTACAAGCAATGAGCTGCTTGTATTTGGACAGAACATAACAGTAAACCAGGAACTCGGCAATTTGTCTCCAGTCTGAAGGCCTCCAGTGCTCTTCACGACATACTTCCGTAGGACTTCCTCTACCAGAGCACATTCCGTTGGCAGAAACTGCGTCAGATTGGCTCGATGCCATGCTAGCCAAGGACTCCTGGGATGAGGCGCTAGAACTCTCATAGCTAAGTAGTGACACTTCCATGCCGTTCCATTCGAGTTTGAACAAAAGTTCATCCAGTGTCATTCCGGAATTTGGCACTCCCAGCGCTTCCAAACCGCCGGACCGTATCTTGTTCCAGTCAAGATCCAGCAATCCACCGAAGAGACGAAGGGAGTTCTCAAGAACTTTCTTCAGCTCAGAAATGGTGGATCTTATAGCGACAATGTTCACACACGACCTTGGCCTCCGGGAGTGTTTCATGATATCCAACAGCATGCACGCTCGGAGCTGACAGGCCGTGTCACCGACATGAGCGTCAAAGGCAAGGTATCCCAAGGTGGTATGTGTTTCGTGCTTTGATAGGTACGAGGGCTCAAACAAAAGTTCGAGGAACAGTTCCAAAGCTTCGATCGCATCAGCTGCTCCCCTGGCAATATTGAATAGCTGCCGGGGTATCTCAGTAGGCTTGTGTCGAAGGGAGGACGATCTGACAGCCGAGTATTGGGTGGGAAATAGTAGATGCGCCATTGTGTAGGTCTGAGGTGTTTGTGAATCTGTTTGCAATTCATGAGGAATATGGTCCTATTATATAATTGACAAACAAACATACAAACTTGCCTAATCACAGAATAGTGATGCGCACGTACCGTGATACCAACGGATTTGTAGCTCTGTGATGGCCAGACCCTTCATGGCTTTCCTCTAAGGTCTTTATCAGGATGTAATTTGGATCCAACTAGATACAAGCAGCCACTCAGAGGCTTTTTTCCAAGCCGGATTTACATCTGATACGCCTCTATCTCACGGGTAGAGGCGTCTGGAAATTTTTGCAATCACTGGTAACACCTCAAAAACAGATCCCTGAGTGCACGTTTGTCCTCATCCCTACGTCTGGGCATCTTTCGGTGTTCGCGGTTCCTCTCTCGTCCCCCCTTCCTCTACGCCGCAACCCGCTGACGCCACTTCCTATGAGGACGCCGCACCCTGGCAAAGGTCATACTCACAACAACTGCGGCCCATTTTATCTGGCTACTTTGATCACCCGTATCCTTAGAGCAGATCAGTAGGATGGTCGCTGGTCAGCGGCCAATCTTTTCTGTGATGTCAATCAAAAGCTTCATTCTCAATCTGGTAATGCTTTCTCATTAACTCAGCTCCGACAGTCTGAGCAGATATAGCGCGAGTCACTGACCAGCATCTACCGCAACTGCGCTAGTCCCTCATGGCGTGCAGTCGTCCCTAACCCGAGTAAGCTGTCAAGGCGACCGCTTTCTAGAACACTGTGGCTACGACCATTTTGTCCAAGAGCAGAGATGGCACGGAAGGCAGGCATTTCAAAAGTCTTTGATGATCTGGAAGATACTTACGAGTCAAAACCCTTACAAGCTTGAGCGATCTAGATGCAGAGGATACGATCTTGCCCCTTGTTGAAGACTGTGACGATGGAATGGTGAGCTAAATAGATCTAAACAAATTTAGAATGGTAGGGAAGTCAAATTTCAATCAGCCGAAGATTGTTGGTCGAGACATCGTCGGGATAGATTCGCGTACGTGAACGCGACTCTTATTATACCCTCCATCCTACCTAGTTCTTGTATCGTCTTGTGGACGTTGAAGGGGCCGAATCCGTTTTCTACCAGTTGTATGCATCTCAGAATCAGCTTTTGTGCGTCTCGAGTACTTGAGGTGGTGAAGCAGCGTCAACCACGACTGCAATCACGTACGGCGTCATTTTTCTTCACCGTGCTCTGTTTCTCAGGAGTGTGTCCCGCGGGGACAGTAGCACACCAGTCCCACCGGTCAGTACTCAACCTTGGCCCAGGGATATGGTTGTCAAGACAGTCATTGATGGAAGGTTGTATGCAAGACCGATTTAAAATCTGCTTTTTCGCATTTTTATAGTCTTTCCCAGTATTTAGAACAGCTGATTCAGGCTGTTGCGATAATGATCATTTGGTAATTCCCACATTGGACGACCCAGGACCTGATTCGAGTCCCCATTCAGCATGAAACCCGACTGAAATTTGGAAAACACTCACAATCGCAGCTGCCTTGAGTCTACCCTTTTTTATTACAACTTTGTGCGCAGCTTTATTAACTTAAGGCCGATGATGTGTAGCGAACTGGTCGTGGTAAGGGCGCGTCAATCGTAGTTACAAATCCATTCGCACTCGTTCACCTGGGACAGCGGTGCTGCATTGCACAGCATTTAAGGCTTGTCCTTTTGAGTGTCCAGCGAGCATGATGAATGCAATGCCTCAAGATCGTCATTTGGCTCTTGCCTTTGCTTATGCAAACAACAACTTTCTGATCTTCACCGTTGAAAAGGGACATTGAAGCTGCGCCTGCACGGTAGATGTTATATCTGCAGTTCCTCGTGTTTGCCGCTCACCCTCATTTCCAGGGATTGAGCAAGGCTACCGATCAGTGACTTTCTCTTTGTTCGAAGACCGACTAGGTGACAAGTGTATTCCACGTGAGAAGAGAGGGAGGCAGCTGAAGAAAACCTCGAAACTCCAAAGTCATAACCTGCATCGCTTCTTACTAAGAGTTGCTAGGCCGAGCTGTATTCCCTTTCTTGAAGGACCGCTTTGTTTGCATGCACATTGGCAATTTGGATGTGAAGTATGCCAGCGCGAGCTACGCGAAGTTAGTTTCGTTCATTTACTACGTTTTCAATGCCGACATATAGCGTGACTAATGACATTTCAAGTACAGATAGACGGGAACTGTCAACTACACACAACCAGGCGCGTTTGTTGGCTCAGCCGCGAGAAAGTGCACATGATGGTGTTGGGCGTTGAGTTCACCCTGTTCTGCGTTCGAGAATATCTGTCGGTTGCCATTGAACAAGACAACCGCCTTTGTTCTGATCAGCTGTGAAGGAATGCGGTTTATATTCCTGAAATCATCTTCATCCCGTAAGTCGAGTCTTCTTTCGGTCGTTATGGTTGCGCCCTCCTAGGTTATTTACCCTTGCCAAAACAGCTGGGTGAACTGCATTGCACTTGGTCTAGGTGTTTTACATACCTAAATACTTGCGCTGTCGTTGGCGAGCACAACTTTGGTGGGACGTCCGTGGGGAAACCTGAAACTGCCCCACTATCCAACCGAATCGAGACTAGTCGTCACCCGTAGACTAGTCCATTCTAACGTCATTTGTGTCCAACTCTGCAACGTGACTACACGTCCACCTGAGATCCCACTTCGCAAGCAGACTAGCGAACAAACTTGCAGAACAAAGCACCTTAAAGAAACATCACACGAGGAGAGCTCCGGATCACATCCCAGAACAGGAACGCGACGCCAAGACGTGCTGTTTGAAGCACAACAACAGATCAGCCTGGTCTGTTGCAAATTGTAATCTCTCGGCTGCCTTCTCACACGCCACAAAGCTTTGGACGAGCTCCAAGATTAGCAGACTCATTCTCAGGCGAAGCATCAACACAACCACGTCCGCTTCAACAAGGATACCCACCACCACAACCCCCTCTGCGACAACAACACCATGACCGCTCGCCCATTCCCAGCCATAACAGGCGGCTGCTACTGCATGGCAGTGCGGTACCGCCTTCTAACGTCCCCACTCTTCTGTTACGCCTGCCACTGTACGGATTGCCAAAAGGCCACCGGCAGCGCCTTCTCGCTGCATCTCAGCATCGAGACCTACAACATCGCCATCATTTCAGAAACCAAGCCGTCGCTGGTCACAATAATGCCCCATCCCTCCAAGCCGGACGAAGTTTCAAAGCGTGCGCTCTGCCCTCAGTGCGGAACGATCTTCTGGAGTCACGACAATCCGTGGGGCTACCCGGTGAGCGATGTCCGGATCGGGACTCTGGATTTTCCAGGTATCATGGAGCCAGACGCGCACTCTTTCGTGGGGAGTAAATTGGGCTGGGTAGTTCTGCCAAAGGGTGCAAAGACGTCTAAGGGGCACTACAACTACAAAGAGTTGTGGCCGAAGAGCAGCTTGAAGAGGTTGGAGGTATGTTTGGAGAGGTTTGAGACAGCAAAGAAGGGTGTCGCTTCTCAAGCAAAGGAACCAGCAGTTGAGAAAGAGAAGGATGACGGCCCGGTAGATGGTGATGGGGAGAAGACGCCGACTGCAACGGGAGACGCGGATGATGCCGAGGACGACGAAGCTTTTGAAAAGAAGTTCAGAGAGACAGAGCGGGCGCTGCAAGAACGCTTGGCGAAGTTGAGCCTGAAGTTGGATGATGGAGATACGGAAGGCCCTGATGCGACAACGGCATAATCGGTTCAGCTGAACCCTCGTCTTGTATGCCCTGGTCATATTGAGGCTGGCCCGAACTACACCATGTGAGAGTAAATCCAAGCTGTACTGATAGACGCCCATGTCTGAAAGCCATTTCACGACGTGCCAACAAAATAGCAATCTGATCACACAAATCGAACACGCTACCGAAACGGCAGAAACCACAGCTCGGAAATAACAAGCAGCAGGAGAAACCAGCAATACAAACCTACAGGATCAATCTTACATCTTCAGCACCTATTCCTCCGCCAAACCGGGAACTTTGGTGCTAGTATTGGAGAGAGTCCAGCTACACAGCTTATTGTCAAGGTCATCACCCAATAATCTGGTCAAATTGGCAAGCAGCTCACCGCTAGCACCTCAAAATGCCGCAACAGCTCAACAATCGCTGCAACGAGAAACCACCAGAGCCATAGACCAGCACTGCCACACATCGACGCCTAGGCGCTGCTCGCGTTGTGTAAGAAAAACAACAGACAAAGCAACACCACGTCAGATATCCCGTCTGACGAGATATTGGGGGCCAAAAGATAAGGCGTGCCACCATATTTAACTACTTACATATCAGCGCCGCATCAACGCTATCACGCCTCTACCACACACACTTCTATCGCAACCTCATCAAATCGCGCAACATACAGAGAGAGCGCTCCGCACCCGCAGAAATGGCATGCGCCCTCTCACCTTCTGCGTCCGCATTCAGCACGATGCTCAGCGCCTTCATCGGCTCCGTAATCAACGGACTGTGTTCAGGCATGATGATCGCGTTCATCACGGGCTGGATATCCTGGCTGGCGGTACTGCGAATCCTAGCTGCGGGTGCATACGAGCTGTACCTTACTTTCAAAGCAGGTACGAACCTCGACGCAGTGGATGGCGCATGCTATGAGAGTATAGAGATGGGCGGGAGTGCAATTGCCGCGGCGTCGTCTACGGACCGATCAAGGGATCGTGAAGTCGTCATCCCGAGCTCCCTCGCCACCACCACCGCAGCTCAACCCAACAAACCCCTCCACCGCTCCTGGAACCCAATGCTCGCCCCTCCCGAAAAAACGGTGACACTCTTCGGCTGGCTTGGCTGGACTTGGAGTGCCATCTACACGCCCCTCTCACAGTCCATCTGGCTGGGCGTACACATGCGTTCAGCGCCGGGGCTCGTGCAGTTCGTGCGCGCGCTTGCAATTGGGGTATCTGCGCTGGGACTGACGTTCGACTACAAGCAACGTTACGCAGCAGTGGTGGGGCGACGGTGGGGGACCTGGGCATTTGTGGCGTTCAATGTGTGGAATGCGGCAGCGTGCGTGTTGCTTGGTGCTGAGGCTTTGCTCCTTCTTATTCACGGCGCCATGGCCGTGGGGCGTGTGCCTGTTCCGCTGCTCGTTGTGTATCCCGTTTTCGCCATCGTGTGGGCGGTGGTTAGCTGGCGATTGTTGCCGCCGATTGACGGTGCAAGGCCTGGGGTTAATGTCTTTGCTGATGTGCTGATGGGTGCGTTTGCGGGCTTGTTTTTTGCGGCGCCGGCTTTTGTACTTTGGCGGAACAGCAAGTTCAGCGAGGATTATCTGTCGAATGGGAGTGAGGTGTCAGGGATGGATCTCGGAGAGTTCTTGGCCTGCGAGGGTGGAAGTTTTTGGGGGAAGTTTGCTGCTGTTATGCCCTAGTATATCGCGAGGTTTGTGTGGTGCACGAAGTGTTATATTTAAAAGTCACCTACTCTTTGCTACAAGTCCTCAACTCTTTTGGCATCGCCGTCACCCTATTCGCACGGAAAGTAGCGCTTTGCGTAGGCTAATCAGTGAGGATGTCAGGCGGTGATGTAAAAAGTCAACAGAACCAAGTCAGCCTCCACACCAACACAGGGACAAATAGATGTGTGAAGAACAGCAATATCCCTACAGCCAATGCAATGCAATTAACCTAATGATTTCATGCTTACACCCGCCCAATCCCAGCCATCATAATACATACCGAACCCAGCGCCATTCGCAAATCCAAAAGAAAAAGTCTAGTTATCCAAAACACCAATAACCCACCCCAATACCCCCAAAAGAGAAATCTAACCTCAACCCCTACAACCTAGCAGCCCACGGAGAGCGAAAAAAAAATGAGGCAACCTAAACAACAATCAACGTCTCAACCTCATCCCCACCCCTTCCCTCCGAGCGCTTCCACGCCGCCCAAGTCAATGCCCCACACAGCGTCCACATGACGGGAACCGAAGCTTCGAGAGCACCTAAACGCACGTTAACAACATGATTCATACCCAGAGGATAGACTCGAGTGTGCTGTAGTAGTCTCGAGTAGGATGCTGGTGAACTCGGGTATGATGGGGGTAATTGGAAGAGCAGGAAGTGAGTGTAGGGGAGAAGGGGGAACGTACTCGGCTTCTCCACCCTTGCAGCCAAATTGGCAATGCGGGATGCGCGGGTGCTGGTGGAGGAGTTGTAGCGCACAGTGGCGCGGAGGACGAGGGTGGCGATGCGGGGGATCATTGTTGTGTGTGTGTGTGTGTGTGTGTGGTTGAAAAAAGCGGCCGCAGCGAGCGTGTACGACAAACAATCAAATGACAATTTCCTGCCTGACGAGAAGCGAATGCGCAAAGCAAACAAACGTTGATGTACTCTGAAACAAAGTAGACAAGATAGCCAAGTAAATGTGGGTTGAGCAAGGGCAAAAAGCAGATATATACTAGATTCACCCCGACCTCCAGTCACTCAGCTGCGAAAAAAAAAAAAAAAGGAGGCGAATCCAACAGAAGGCGCGAAGAACAAAATTTGCCGCATTGCATAGCGCTGCAAGGGAGGCTGCTAATCCAATCCAATCCGATCCACCGATTCTGGTCCGCAGGCTGGGCGGCTAGCTGGAAAGGGTTAGAGCATGCATGTGTTGAAGCGTATACCCCGGATCTACTTGGTGTGTACGGGGTGTGTGGGGAGGGAAAATCAACGACCAAGTAGTAAGAAATCGCAGTGCATTATGTTGTTTTCAACTCACTTCAACCTCTCAATTCGATTCAATCCGATTCAATTCGCTATGCAAAGTTTTGCAGAACAAGACTCGTGCGTGGGACAGGGACGGGCTTGGTAAGTACATAGATAGGTTCAACAAGGGGCGATGAAGCCAACCCAACCCAACCCTGCGTCTCGCGCTGGTACCTCGCCTTGCACCTCGCACCTCGCCGCGAGCTAAGCTGAACTGGGCTGAGCTAAGCTGAGCCGAGACATCGGCACGCTTTCTGACACCGACACCTAATTTGCAGGTTAGATAGTTATTTGCATCTACGGTTAACGCAGGTTTAATTTTTGCCTAGATACTTATTTACCTACCTACCTACCTACCTACCTAGTACCTACTTATCTACTAACCTACCTAGCTATAGACCTACAACTACAACTACTACACACGCAAACAAAGTTAGTTAATTAATTAATGTCGCAGCTAAAATAGAGGCAAAATATGACCATATTCTACCTGCTAATTCCAGCTGGTATATAAGCGTATATTCTGTGACAATTAAGATAGTAGATAGATGTAACGTGCTACGTGATACACATAGTCTTGCGTGTTTAATACTAGTAATACTGTTAATACTATTAATACATAGATATATACTATTAATACATAGATAGATAGATACATATATACATACATACATAGATATATACATACATACATACATACATACATAAATATATACATATATAAATACATACAAACATACAAACATACAACCAACCAACCAACCAGCTAAGCAAGTATTCCGCATCCACAAGCACTTAAGATCCCAGTACGCCTATAACGACAAACTACCAGGTTACAAGCAGCTACGAATGTGTCAATATTAAGGTAGAGACCTCTCTGTGATATCGCGGGTAATCTGATTTATACTATCTACGTGTATGGTACAAGCGATTCACATATGTAGGTAGGTAGGTAGGTAGGTGCGTGCGTGACTATATCGTATCTTGGATGCAGTGGGAGGTGTGATTTCCAAGCTGGGGGGATGCCTTGCTTTGTGATAGTCGTTCGCTTCCTCCTTCCTCATTTCTGCTGGGCTGGGCTGGACTGATACCCTCACCCTCCTTTCAGTCACCACCTCACGACTGCCCGCCTTTCTTCCGCTGCTTGACGCGCGAGCCGATCGTCTCGGGCTCCTTGGCCTCGTTGGTCTGCACGGGCGTGCTGGGCGCGTCGACGTTTTCGATTCCCCGCTTGACTCCGTTCGCGCTTGCGTCCTTGTCTAGACTCTTCATGTCCTCCTTGCGCTCCTCCGTCTCCTCCTCGCTCGGCTCGTACTCGCTGCGGTCGTCGTCGGCGTCCTTGAAGACGATGAAGCGGTAGGCGATGCGGCAGATGAAGAACCACCAGAACAGGTTCACGGCCTGCAGCGAGGCGAGCAGGGCGAAGGAGATGTACTGCGAGATCCAGCACTTGTACTGCTGCGTGTCCCAATTCAGCTCGTAGGGGCCGACGGTGCGGAACTCGGTGAGGATGGAGTAGAGGATCTTGAGGTTGATGAAGTGGCGCAGGTAGCCCCAGACGCACATGAAGACGAAGAAGTAGGGGCCGACGATGGGGGAGTCGAGGTAGTTGAGGATCTTGGAGGTCTGCTCTTGTCAGTGGTGGGCGTCGAGGAGGGTGCAATGACTTACGGCGAGGAAAAAGTCGGAGATGTCGTGGGTGATGTAGACAGCAATGCCCATGTAGGTGAAGTGGAAGCGGTAGCTCAGCCAGATGAGAGACAGGGTGATGATGTGGTGGGCGACCAACTCCTTGAAGTCCTTGCGCGGTTTCTCCAGCATGAGCAGCAGCACGATGGCCTGCTGGGCCCAGTAGCTGGCCTGGAGGAGATAGTAGGCCTTGAAGAGGGCCTCGTGGGTCCTGTGGGGGAAGCCCTCGTACATGCCCGTGGTGTTGAAGTACCACACGGGGCTCCGGCTCATGACCCAGATGCCGAAGGGGCCGTAGAGACCGAAGTAGAGGGCGGTGTAGGCCTGCTCCATGAAGCGGGACTGCTTGGCGCGGCCCTTGATGCCACAGGCGACGGCGATTGGGCGGATGAGGCGCTGCATGCAGAACTCGCGCGTGAAGCTCAGGACGATGATGTAGAAGCCGACAAAGGCGAAGTCGCGGGCGCCCTTGCCGTAGTGGAGGGGGGCATTGGGGTCGGCGCGGACCGAGGCGGGGATGAGGGGGTCGGAGGGCGACAGCGGGTAGGAGAGGAACAAGCAGGCGGCCATGGGATTCGAGGGGTGGGGGTAGGCGAGGTAGAGGGCGACGGCGGTGAGCAGGAGGAGGAGCGGGAGCAGCCATGTGTGTCGCACGCAGGCGCGTTTGAACTTGGAGAGGCCGCGGCGGACGGTGCGGCGTTTGGAGCGGCGGGTGGATTTGTCCGACCTCTGAGGGGTGTTGTGTTAGTGAATGAGCACAGCGTGCAAGGCAGGCAAGTCGCTCACCACGTCGACGGGGCTCTTCATCTTGTCCGCCATGCCGTCGAGCCGGCGGCTGGTCGCAAAGCTGGGCACATCCACGTCGCCAGGCACGTCGGCTCCCAGTCCGCTAGACTTTCTCCTTCTGCGGGCGACGCCTCCGCCAATGTGCGCGGGCGCAGCCGTGTTGAGGGGGGGGAAGGGCTCCGTCATGGCGTGCACCCTGAGCCTGAGATGGCGGCTACGAGCGCGGAGGGGAATGGCAAGGCGGGATACCGTCAGGTGAAGGACATGCGGGTGATGTATGTGTAATGTACTGTGTGTGTACTATAGACAAGCCAATACCTCCACAAGATTCACCTCGGTGCAGCGTGTTATGCACGCCGTGGGCCGCGGACTAAAAGTTGCGAGTGCGACCCTGGCCAAGATCTCATGTGGATCTACCTCCTTTCCCGAGTCGCCGCAATTCGCGACTCGGCTGCCAAGACTCTCCGAAAAGCTGCCGAGCTGTCCAAGCACGACGCGGATGCTGTGCGTCGTCGTGTCAGAGAGGGAAGTCTGTCGTGAGAACAGCATTTGGGAGCGCTGTCCTACTCTTGACGACACAAAACCCACGCAGAACCGTCGCTGGCTGTCAAAGTGAAATGGCTAACGTCTTGGAATTGGCTGCAATTATTATATAGATTCATGCAATACTATGTGTGCATGTCTCTCACCCCACCGGCCGAAGCCTGCTCCCTGGAAGCACCGCCGTCTTTGGCTTGAGACTCCCTACACCCGTTCCATTCGACTTTGCGTAGTCCATCTTCAGACTCCCCGCACTGCTGGCCGTCGCCGTGCTGTCCATGCTCCCCTTTCTCGACGAGCGCCCGTCCTGCCGCAACAGCCCCTTGATCCCACCAGCCTTTCTGGCGGGCAGCTCGCCTTTGCCAGCGGTGGCTACATACAGGAGGTACTTCAGATTCGGCAGGGTCTGGCGGATATCGAGGGGCCGAATGCCAAGCGCGTTGGACAGAATCTCAATGTTCTTGTTGAGGAGGAAGACGCCGTACTCGAACCGGTAGCGGACGACGCCCTTCATGTAGAGTGGATAGGTGCGGGGGTTGTTCGCGTTGCTATGGCCCATGGCCAGGGGATCTTCGATGGTGGATGTGGACCCGTGCGGCGATAGGGGGTACGGCAGTACAATCGAAAAGTACGGCGACAGCATGGTGACAAGCTGAGCGGCATGGCCGAGCGCTGCTGACGTGACGTCCTGATTCGCATCGTCAAAGTGGGCGTTGGGCAGCAGCAGGCCTCGTATCGTGAAGGCGAGCGACTTGCCGGGCAAGGGGTCGATGGGGTAGATCTTGAGCAGATCCTCGCAGATACGCCTCTGCTGACCGGCAATGGCCTCTTCTGCTGTCTCGATGTTCTCCTCCGTCTCTCTGCAAAGTTCCTTCCGCGTGGGCAGTTCCGAGGCGATCAACGCGCCCTTTTCGCGGCCGGCTTGCATCTTCTCCGTCCGCGAGCGTATGCTGGCTTGGAGGTCGTCGCGCCGTCTGCGCATGGCGAGTACCCGACGCTGCTCGGCCGTGATCGCAGCCTGCACCGTTCTCAGACTTTCCTCGGCCTCGGGCACCTGCTCTACGGTGGACAGGGCGTCTCGGTTGGAGTCGAGGATGCTCTCAATCTCATCGGCGATGCGGTCCCTGGTGACGAGGGCATCTTGTATGCAGCCGTCTAGCGTGGACAGTCGCATCAGGGCGTCATACGAGGACGAGGGGAGGACTCGGCCGTCTGGATTTTCTTTGGGCGGCGCAAGCGACTCCTGGCCTGTCCTGGCGTGCACGGGCAGGTCGATGAAGCTGGTGTACAGGCCGTCTGTCATGTGGAACAAGATGCAGTTCTGGGGCAGGGGGTGTGTGAAGGTGCCCAGCGTCTTGCCGATGAACTGGAGCGATGCGAGGTGGAGGGTGTAGTCGACGAGGAACTGCCAGTCCTTCATCGACTCGCTCTTGGCCCACAGCTTGACAGTCAGCTTGTCGAGACGGGTGACGCCAGGGCCGCAGGGGGCGAGGTCGAAGGACTTGAAGTTGGGGTTCATGGCCTTTTCGGCGACTTCGGATATGTAGACGGGTTCGCCGTGGGCGTCGATGTGCAGGGTGAAGAAGGTGTCGGCCATGCGGCCTGCTGTGATATCTTCCAGACGCTTCTGGCGTGTCAGGGGACTGGCATTGGTCCATTCGAGCGTGGAGCGGCGACGCATGCCCTTGGTCGGCCGGGCTGGTCTGGTTGGGGTGGTGGGCTTGCCGAGGGCATCATGGTCGAAGCGGTCTTCCTCTTCGGTGGTCTTGGACTTCAGGTCGGTGGATGAGCGCGAGTGGAGGAGTGGTTTGGTTTCGCGCAGGGCCAGTGTCTTGGTGGGCGACTTGAGTGCGCTGGGCAGGGCTTCGTCGTCGATGGTCTTGCCGCGAGGGCGGGTGGGGGCCAGGGTCAGGGTGAGGTTGCGGACGGTGATGCCCTGGAGGTGCCTGAGCTTGCGGTTCTACCCAGGGTCAGACACGACACGACACGACACGACACGACACGGGGGCTGCCGTGTTGGGCGGAGTACACACGTAGGGCAGCAACCACGGGCGCTCGAGGGCAGCCTGCTGAGACATGATGGCGGCGCGGGAGGTTCGGTTGGCGGCTCTCACTTGACCCGCCCTGCATCGATGCGTTGCTTAGACTGGTGCAGGCGCAATGCGGGCTGTCTGCTCACCAATGCGGGCTGTCTGCTCACCAGTGCGGGCTGTCTGCTCACCAGTGCGGGCTGTCTGCTCACCAATGCGGGCTGTCTGCTCACCAGTGCGGGCTGTCTGCTCACCAATGCGGGCTGTCTGCTCACACCTCATGGCCGAGTGGTCGAGGTGTTGGCGTGGGCGCATCATCGCACTCGTCAGGGTACTAGCTATTCAAGACCTCCGCGGGAAGGCGGTCCGTGCGCTGGGTTTGGATTTCCTGCACTCCAAGACTGCACTTCACCGTCACGGCCAGCCATCGACCGACTGCATCGGCCTCCCACCACCCGCCGCCATGCCCCGCAATCTCGCCCGTCTGCGGTACAGGCTGCCCCCCACGCCCGTGTCCTTCGAGGGCCTCGAGTCTGGCCGCATCCGCCTCCTCGAGCGCAAGGTCGCCCAGTACGTCGTGCGCCAGTCGAACCCGCGCCACGTCAAGCTGCAGACTGTCGTCAACGCCAAAGCGAAGCCCCTGGCCACGGGCAAGTCCACCGTCCGCCCCATCAAGCCCTTCACCCTGCGCGATGTCGTCGACCCCGACGGCACCGCCCGCCACGGCCAGATCATCTACGTCTTCCGCAGCATCAAGACCAACCAGATCATCTACTCGCTGCAGGAGCTGCTGGACGTGAGACACGACCCTCCTGACTAAGCCCCCACTCACTAACCACCACCCAGGACCACCACCTCGCCCAGCTCCCCTTCATCGGCAAGCACTCGGTCCCCGCCGCCCTGCGCCCGGACGAATGGACACCACACTGCGTCATCACCTTTGCAACCCCCGAACAGGGCCACAACGCCTTCCGCAAGCTGCGCGAGTTCCGCAAGCTGCACGAGGTCTCGTGGGAGAAGACCAACCCCGGCTGGAAGCAGCTGAAGATCGAGCAGCGCATCAAGAAGATCATGGACCAGCGCGCAAACATGAGCGCCGACCTGGCCGAGGTCCTGCGCATCCAGCAATCCCACGGCGAGGCCATGGCAACCGCCCTCGACGAGCAGCAGCAAAGGGCCGCCGACTTCATGGACAAGAAGTGGGCCTCGATCGATGCCCTCGCAAACGGCGCCCTCACAAAGGAGAAGAGCGCCGACAGCGTCAAGTGGCTGGAGCACGAGATCCGCCGCCTCACCCAAAAGCTCAAGATGAAGCACATGCAAAAGGACGCCGACCAAAAGGCCCTCGAAGCCACCCGCGCCGCTCACGAGACCCGCCTGAAGCGCGTTCAGTACGCCCTGCGAAAGGCCGACCAGTTCAAGAGGATCCAGGAAGAGCTCACCGCAAAAGCCGCGCCCGCAAACGAAGCCGGCGCCGAGGAGAAGCTCGCCGAGCTGCGACAACAACGCTCCGTCCTCCGCGAAGCGCTCGAGAACCCCGACCCCACACGGTCCCAGGAGGATCTCGACGTCGACGCAGACCTCGTCGAGCGCCAAACGGCTGAAATAACAACCCTCGAGGAGGCCTTCGCGGCCAAGAAGCAAGTCGACACCCGCGACCACTTCATCGCCCGCTCCGTGCTCCCCCAGCAGCTCCGAAAACCCCTCCCCACACCCTACACCCTCGACGGCGTCAACGTCATGTGGGCCGACATGCAAGACGCGCTGTACGCCGCCGGCTCATGGCCCGAAGCCATCGCGCACGAGACGCTCGCCGTAAACAGAATCCGCGACACCACCGCCTACCTCTCAGCCGACGAGTTCGAAATCGAGAAGCGCAACGAAGTCAGCAGCATCCTGCGCGCGCTGCGGCCTGAGGCAGAGTCCGAGCAGGAGAAGACGCAGCTGTACACACGGCTCGACGACCCCGTACCGCAGAAGACAGGCGTGTTGGGCATGTTGGGCAAGGTCAATCCGTTTAAGAGCGCCTCGGCGTGAGCGTGGTGTGTAGGAAGCTGTTTTGTATCATACCATATCATATTCCATTGCCTGTTGCATAGCATACCGCCAGTCTTCTCTCCTGCCCGCGCAAGGATGGCGGCGAGTAGTGTACTGTAGTGTATGTAGTGTAGTGTACAATACCACCTGTATCCATCCACCCTACCATCCATCCTCACCGAGAACGGGGGTACGAGGTAGAAGGGGAGAGTAGAGCTGTACACAGGGAGATGTCAATATGCGCCCCAATAATTGTTATTATGCGCCCCTATAAGAGCCATCCAGCTAGTCAGATCCTCTCCTAAGACCCCGCCTGCAGACCTACTTCTAAACTAAGAGTAAGTAAGATCTAAATTCAAAGTCCTCTATCTTTAAAGCACTTTTAAAGGCTAAAACTTAGTAGAAACAGGTTAATATTTTACAAGTAATTAAATATTTAGGATTTTCTTACTTAGATTTAATTCTTATAGGAACTCTTTAAGAGGGCTATAAACAACTATATTAGTATTCAAGATAGTAACTTAAGGGGGGCGTATAATAATAATTATTAGGGTGTATATCAACATCTCCCCTGTACACAGTCTTAAGATTAATAAAGCGGTGAGTAGGAACCTGTAGTTTAGCGAGACCCAAGTATCTTAACCCCACAATTCCAGAATCCAGAGTACAAGTCATTATTATCTTGTACTTGTTTAATTTCATTTCAACCCGTACCACGCACGCACGCTCCTCTCTTCTGACCAGAAAGCTAGCGACTTCGTGAACGGGGGAGGTACCCCGATCTCGAGGAAACTGGCAAGTAAATCACTGGCCCGCCATCCTCACTTTCGAAGTATTACCCGTTCTGCGTTCACGACTGTACGCAGCAAACACCCTCACGCATCGAACCCGGCGTTCTGTAGTAAAACATCACACTCCCTGAGAACTTTCGTTGTTCAGGGGATTGGAGTCTGGAGATAGCGTGCATAATTGAAGTGAGGGGGTGAGGCGGCTTGTGGGGTGTGGCAAAGGTAGCGGTGATACGTCTTATAGTGGTTTTGCGGACGTTGGGATTGATGGGAGTGCTAGAACTGGGGGTTTGGATCTTTGGATACGGGGGTTTGGGTTGGTGAAATGGGGTTGTGGGTGATGGTGGTTGGTCAATGAGAGGTAGGGATGGTTTGATTGAAGAGATGTCTGGTTATTTTGGGTTCTCTAGAGGAGTTGAGATCTGCGGGACGAGTCTTTGTCTGGTTGTATACTTCAACTAGATGCAGTGTCAGCGAGACAGGTTTTAGTGCATGGTTTGAGGGGAAGAAAAGTGGCGGATGTTGTAGGCCATGTTGTAGTTTTCGGACTCAATAACGGGAAGGTATATGTTGTGCAGAAATGGGGCTTTCGATGATATCAGTGAGAGAGCGGGGCGCTTCAGAAATAGACGAGAGGCAATCTCTTTCCATCCCTTCTTTGGAGTTGCTGCGCTGTGTCAGAGAGTTACGAAGCATTCAGTGATTATGGATATTCTCAACGCTTAGTCATGCGCACATACGACGCGATGTGTTTCTCAGAAGAACTATTTGTGTTGAAAGTCAAAATACGTAGAAATGCTTACTGCAAGCATGGTTAGTTTTGGACAGAGCTGAGTAGCGCCAGAAATTGGGAGGAAGTCTTCGAGTCTGAGTTTTGTTCTGGACAAGAGGCAAGGAATGAAGTAGCGAATACTTTAAGCAAATCTCCACGGTTTCTAGCGAGCGGGCTAGGTCTTTTGGAGTCATATCAACAGGAACAGATTGAAGTCTTTGTTCACTGTCCGGAACAGTGTAGGTCCCACCCAAACGGGAGAGTGACTGGTCAGGCTGAAACTTGGGAGTGAGTCGGAGATCACGATCTGGGTCGCCAATGGATCTGAACCAGACCAATACCTAACTTTTACGGTACACATTTTTGTTGTTGTTTATATCTTCTCTCTCGTCTGCGCCTTTCGAGTTTTCGCTTCTCATCCTGCTTACCAGTTTCGATACCTCCCGTCTCCCACACACTCACCACTACGATAGCCCATACCCGCGAGTTTTCCGAGTAAGTCGCCACGCCACCATGGCAAGTTCGGAAAGCGACCAAGATGAAAATATAGACGAATACGAGTCGATAGCAGGAAACAGAGACAGCGGAGTTGAAGCTCAAGGAAACGACAGCGAAGACGGGGGCGAGATAGAGGAAAATGATCCCTATTTTGACAACGACAAGTCCTCAGAAGTAGACAGCAACACCCTACACATCAGCCTCAACGTCTACACACAAAATTCACCCACCTTCCGCTTCACCTTGAGCTCAGCAACCCCTCACTCCATCCCTAACGCACCATTCCTCGTCATCGGCCGCGGAACCTGCGGCACAGTCTTCGAGATACAAGGTACAGAGTTTCTGTCTCAAATCTAAACGCTCTATCTACCAGTCAGCATCTGTGAGGTTACTGTAGGCAGGCACCCAAGCAGAGTGAGATGGGATGGGAAAAGGTGTTGACAGATGAAGTAAGACGAATTCTTACTAGATGAGTCTTGCTGCGTGTGGTATTATATACGTGTTTCCAGTAGGTCTCCATGGTTGGCCTGAGATTCACCTAACGGTTGGCTAATATAGAGGCTTAGTAGATTACTCGTAATAGCATCTCGAGCTAGATATTGTAGAGCTAATATTTGAAGCTAGATATAGTTATCTAAGTAACAATTTAGTAGTAGTAATCTAAACAATACTATAACTATAGAACTTTATTAAGTATGTGACGAGTGATTACATAGAGAAGAGGCAACATAGCAGTACAAAACACTAGAAGCTGCTAAGTAGATGTACAGGTCAAGAGTAGGTATAGTTTACAAATACTAACTAATAAAAACTAGGCATAGTAAGGCGTAGTGCCACACAGCATATCAGCTACAAACCAACCCAACATAGACAACTAATCAGTCCCAACACGAAACAATAAGCAAAAAGCAACAATCCTGGACGTTATAACACCGTACCACGTTATAGTAGAAACGCTACAAGCAACACCTACCACCTCTTACCTCTCTACCTACTACCTTTCTACTCAACCACCACGCTAACAACCTAGTCCCCACCACCTCTCCCGCAACCTACAACTTATTAAAGAAACCACAATACGACAGCGCACGAACCACTGCTAAACAGTCGAGGTAGATATCTTTCACTAACGCTGAACAGAGCAATGAAGTGAGGAGGTCTGGGCTAGGGCTGGGTTGAGGTGCTAGGCTGGGCTGTTGATGGGGGTAGGGGTGGGGGTGATGCGAGTGTGAGGTGGAAGAAAGGAACGGAAAGGAAAAGAAAGGAAAGGGGAAGAAAGGAAAGGTAAGGGAAGAAAGGAAAGGGGGATTATAATGTGTAGCGAGATCTACCTCTCTCTCTCTCTCTCTCTCCCCCTCTCGTCACGTATATTCCAGCCATGGCAGACAGATACATTTCCTATCGAAAGAAAACACAAAGGAGAGGATTTTTAAAAATTGTGCGTGAACTGTATGTCTTGGGAAAGGAAGTAAGTATGAGTGATACATAGTGATATAACAACATGATAGATACCAAACAGCGAGAACCCCACATCCACGACCCCATTGTTCTCCAAATTCACAACATCGGCTGCTGCGAAAATAGAAATTACTCGTACAAAACTCATCCCGTGGCCCTCACTCGCGGCCCCGTACTCCGCGGATGCACGTTCCACTGTCCATACAGCCCCGGTCCACCCCTTGTCCCCTTGCCCCCTTTCCCAGCTTTATCGGCTTTCTTGTAGACCTCGCGCCACAAGTCGTCGACGGGCAGCAGTTGCGCCATTTGCTGGTAGTGCTGCACGGTCTGTGCGATTTCGTCGTCGTCGTGCGGGGCGTCGAGGTCCGTGTCTGAGCGGGATTTGCGCGGTTTGGTCGAGAGCGGTGAGGAGGGGCGGATCAGTTTCAGTGCGTCGCGGAGCTCTTTGTCCGAGGAGGAGATTTGGGCTTGGAGGTAGGCGAGGTTCTCTGGGCTGGTGGGGTTGGCACCGCCGAGGGATGCCATGACGGGGATGCGGGGTGTGTATGGGTAGAGTTCTGGCTGTGGGGGGTCGGTGGGGACGATCTTTGGGTCGAGTTTGGCTTCTGCGCCTTTGTCGAGTAGGGCTGTGATGTCGAGGCTTTCACCGTGCGGGATCGCCGTGCTGTGCGACGGGGTGATGCAGTCCATGTCGACTTCCTTGCGCAGGACGTGGTCGATGTCGATGGCGGAGAAGTACGCGCACGACTGGGGGAGTTCGTTGATGCCCATTTGCTGGGCGAACATGGCTCGCGTCCAGACGTTGGCAATCTGCATCGCAAGGGCTGCGCGGTACTTGTCCTGCTCCTTCACCAGGTAGCGGATCTCGTCGTGCACGGTAATGGCGAGGCGGGCGTTGATGTTGTATCGTCGCGCTAGGTACTCCATGCCGATGATGAGCAGGTGCAGGTAATCAACGCCGCTGGACTGGATGGCCCAGTTGATGCGGCTCGTCATGAAGCCGCCTTTGGTGAGGTATCGCCGCTGTAGTGCTTCGGTTATGGCTGCGCCGAGAACAGGAGTGCGCGGGCGCTCCTGTTCAGCAAAGTCTTCAAGCTTGTTGAATACAAAACTCTCCGTCCCGCCTCTCCAAAATGGGCGCTCATGCAGCTGTTTTCTCGTTGTCTTCTTGCCCTTGGTGTTCTGGTAGAGGTCGTTTGCCGTGCTGCTCGTCTGCGCGTCGGTGAGGCCGGGATTGAACTGGCGAAGCAGGGTCGCTGCAAACTTCAGCCCAGCGCCGTAGATACGGCCGTAGTTGAACACCTTGGCGTCGTTGCGGGATATGCCGAGGATGCCAGCGGTGCGCGAGTGTAAATCCGTGCCAGCGGCTTTGGTGCCTTCGAGCGTCATGAAACCGACAGCGTTACCGCCATGGAGCTGGAAGGTAGCATCGCCGACTAGACTGGCGATCCACAGCTCTTCCGAGTCGACGTCGGCGCCGACGAAACAGTAGCCTTCTGGGGCTCGGACCATAGATTTGAGCTCCGAGCCGACGCGGTTCTTTTTGGCGTTGCTGGCGGTGAGCCACGTGTTCTCGACTGCTCTCCGTGTGATGGTGCCCATGGGGATGAGTTGAGGCAGGATGAAGCCAACCTTGTTCCCCTTGCCCTTGCCAGATGCTGATGTGAGCTTCGGTGTGTTTGGCACTTCGTTGCTGTAGACCGCCATCTGCGACATGATTCGGTCTCTCGCGCTGATCCAGTACGAGCATGAGGCGTTCATCTCCAGCGCTTCCTTGGCGTATTCGTATGCAGACGTCAGCTTCCCTTTCTCGAAATACTGGAGGTACCCTTTAGCGAGAGGATTGGTGCAGCGTGCCTGAGGCCCGTCCTTGTGTGGGATCTTGTAGTAGACGTGTGCTCTGTCGTCGCGCAGTTTGAGGTTTTCCTCTTCCATCATGTCCAGTTCCTTGATGCCCTTTTCGTTGTATGCAAACACTTCATCGACAGGTACTTGATATGTCCAGCCATACACATCGGACCAGACTAACGGGTTGCCTTCCCACGACAGCCTGAGCAATATCGGAGCTACTCGTGTTCGTATTGTCAAGGTCATGGGTGCATCGTTCTTGGCGAACAGGTCTTTATACCATTGTGGCATGCCTGGCTTTTTCTGTCTCGCGGCGGGCCTCGGTGGATCGTTCTTTTTCTTCCCCTTGACCATCTTTATCTCCTGACCGGACCAGTCCAGCTGGCTCAGCCATGGGTCATTGGTGTACACTTCGGGTTGGTCCTTGACTTCCAGCGCCTTGTCTGCGAGGGCGACCAGTCGTTCGCGCACGGCTGTGCTGAGCTTTTGGTAGGTTGCTTCGGCGTTGTTGATGTAGGCGTCCCAGGTCTCGTTGACGGGCAAGATCTCAGCTGCCATGAATCGGAGCGCGGCGAAGCTGACTGGATGCGGACAGGTCTCGATGAACAGGGGAAAGACTTTCTGGTAGACGCGGTGCGTGATCTCGACATCTGCAGCGCAGTAATCTAGCAGTTGGTCGAGCTTTGCGCAGATGCCGTCCCTGTCGAGTTCGCCAAAGTACTCCCGTTGTGCTTTGTCGATGGTGATGTTGCAGTGGAACTTGGCGACATCCCGCAACGAGTTGACGGCGCTGCGTCCTATCCACAGCTCCTCCTCTTCGTCGGGGATAGCGCCCGAGTTCAGCAATGTAGAAAGCTCTGCATTGTCTTCTGAGGTGGCGATTTTATCTCGCAGGTCGCGACTCTTCTTGTGCTTCATCCAAGACGGGCGTTGGCGCGAGCACATGCCGTTGGAGGCAACGTGCAGGGACATGGTGTCGATGAAGCCGTTTTTCGACTGGCGAATGTCGTACTCCTCGGCTATTCGGGCGCGGTCGTAGCCAATGTTGTGTCCTATGATGATGCGCGGTATGGTTGGATCACCCAGTGGGATTAGATGTCGGTCAGACTTGGACTCGCGCAGCAGCCAGGGCGATATCCAGCCATACCAGGCGGTTGGGCTTACGGCGCAGGCCATGCAGGCAAACGACGTCTCCTTGTACATGACCTCGGTGTCGAAGGTCAGCATGGTCTCGTTGGGGGCATCGACGGCCTCTGTGGTTCCATCGGTGTTGTACTTGGTCCACCCACTGCGGCGGACCCATTTTCGCGGCTTTGGCGGGGGGTTCGCCCAGGCGAGCTTCTTCGCCATGCTCAAATAGGGCTCGGCGGCGTCCATGCCCAGCTTGTGGAAGTGTTCGTCGAGGGTGGCGCCGTGCAGGGCAGGCAGGTCGAATGCGACGGGCGGGGTCGAGTCTTGGTTCTTGCCGAGCAGCTCATGGCGGGTGAGGTGGTGGCGCGAGAGAGCAACCAGGTCAGGCGGCGGCTGGGTGCCTTTGCCGGGGAAGACTTGGGCGTGGACATGGCTGGAGAGGTGCTGGACCCCTATCTCGCTGAAGCGGGCCTCGGAGGGGACTGGGGTGTGTTAGTGGGGTTGTCGGTGTTGTCACAGGTAGACGTAGTGTGTACTGTTCAGGCTCTTCCGCTTCTTTCCACGGCCCTCTGCATCCGCGAGCGACTGCTGTGTGGTGGCGCATCGTCGCGAGGCCCGCAGCACGCCCTTTTCTCTGGGAGCCGCTGTGGCTCTGGGCCGCGGCGCAGCATTCGCGAGGGTGCGGCAGGAGCTGCAGCGCATGGTCACGTCAAGCAGCGTCAGGTGTTATTGCATCTCGTCTGGCAACAATCATGCGCAGTCGTGGCAGTGTTGTGGCTCTTTCACAGACTGCCGTGCTGTCGTGCTGTCGTCATGCCGTCGCGTCTAGCTCGCTTCTCCACCGCGCATTTCATCGGCGAATCACACGCACGCTGACGGCGCGCTGGCCTGCAGCCCTACCCGCTCACGCCGCTGTCCCTGGCCATGCCCGTCACACACACACGCTTGGACGCCTTCCTAACCCCACCGCAGGTCGGTGTTGACTGTACCCTTGATTGCTTCCTACTACTGCTCGCGTGATGCACTCCTTTGTGACGTCCATTCCAACAGACTAGAGCCTGCCTTGCCACCATGTCGGCCTCAGACTCGCCCCACGGCTATGAGTACCCACCCAACCGCTATACCCACATGCAACACGACTGGGACCGGAACGCTGCTCTCTCTCCCGCTGACCCTCTGCACGCTGCCAACGACGCCCCCAGCTTCTTCGACAATCTCCTCAACCCCGCCCTCAGCGACGACCCCGCCTTCGCCTACACACGCTCAGCCCCCTACGACATGTCGTCATCGCGCGTCCAGCCAGGACGTCTATCCAACGGCTATGTCGACCTCACCTCGCCGCATGTCGACCTCACCACTCCAGACTCGCCGCCGCGCCGACGAAAGCGCGAGTCACCGACGCCAGGGCCGTCCTCCAAGCGACGCAAACACGAAGACGGTACAGCAGCGGAGCGCCCCAGCGGCAAGTCGCCTGCAAAGATCGAGGAGATAGACCTCTCACAAGACGACGCCATACTCGACGTCCTGCAGAAGCAGCGCGAGGAGGCTGTCAAGGCCCAGGCAAAGCCAGAAGAGACCGTCACCACCTTCAACACCTTCAACTGCGTCATCTGCATGGACCGCCCGACTGATCTCACGGCCACAGCATGTGGTGCGTTCGATTCGCTACCAACCCTGACCTTGCAGCACTGACCAACAGCAGGCCACCTTTTCTGCCACACCTGTCTCATGGAGGCTCTCATCGCCGGCGAGAACCGCACCGGGCCCGGCGAACCGAAGCGGTCGCAATGTCCCGTCTGTCGAAAGAGCATCAGCCGCAACCGGGCTACCGACATCATCCCCCTGCTGCTGAAGAAGGGCCTAGCCACGCAGCCGCGGAGGAAGCCAGACGTGATACCTGCCGCTGCTGCCTCAAAGGTACAGTGAAGTACTGGATTTTGCACTGGATTTATATTGAATTTTCACCGGACTGCACCCCATTCTCGCTGACTATTTGCCTACCTCGGATTTGCACTAAACTTTGAATAGACCAGATCAAGACAGCCACGGACTGTGAAGCAACGAGCAAGGCCGTGCAGACCCGTGTGCGAGGAGGAGTTTGTGTGAGGTCTTTTTGCACTACGGCATGGGCGGACATTGGCGTTACAAACAATGCACGGAGCGACTATACACCTCAAAAGCATAACCACAGCGGAGCCTTCAGAGTCTAGACTGCTGCATGCAGGGTCCCACTTCACGATAATGACGTACATGACGATGACGTGCATCGAACACGAAATAATGAAAGAGCTTAGGACCATCATCCAACCTCTGTATTCTACATCCACACTTCCACACCACATCACCAACATGTCAGACCCTAAACTCACCTCCTCCATCGCCATCGTCGGCGCCGGCGATGTTGGTGCTACAATTGCCTACTCGCTCATCATGAATCCTGTAGCTGGCGATATTCTCATGATTGATCCCAAGGAGGATGTCAGAGATGCACAGGTCCAGGACCTGTCAGACGCGACATTCCATGGAAACACCAGCACACGCGTACGAGCAGGAACACACAAGGAAGCGGGCCAGTGCGACATTATTGTATTTACAGCGGGCGCAAAACAGAAGAAAGGTGCGTTCACCACAACATCCTCTACCATTATCTTGTAATATCAAAGCATGCAAAATGTTAACATTCCCCAAGGCGAGTCGCGCACCGACCTGATCGGACGCAACAAGTCCATCCTCAAATCCGCCATCTCCGACATGCAGCCTTTTGCGGACCACACCATCCTGCTGCTCGTCGCCAACCCCGTCGATGTAATCACCTACTTCGCACAGAAGTACTCCTCCCTCCCGAAATCCCAAGTCATCGGCTCCGGCACTTTCCTCGACAGCGCGCGCCTGCGCGGCGTCCTGGCATCCAAAGCCGAAGTCGCCGCGTCCAGCATCGACGCCTACGTCCTTGGCGAGCACGGCGAGTCTCAATTCGTCGCCTGGAGCGCTGCATCCATCGGTGGCGTACCGCTCGAGCAAGCCCTACTTCCCAACACCAAACTCGACAAAGACGCCATTGCAGAGGACACAAAGAACAAAGCCACTAGCATCATCGAAAACAAGGGCGCGACCAACTACGGCATCGGCGGTGTGGCGGCGAGTATATGCAAGTCCATCCTATTCGACCAAAGGAACATCCGCCCCGTGAGCCACTGGCAGGAGGAGCTGGGTGTGTGTCTGAGCATACCTGCTGTTATCGGACGAGGAGGACTAGTGCGAACGATCGAGCTGGGGCTGTCGGGTGAGGAGAAGGAGAAGCTGAGAAAGAGCGCCGACGCGTTGAAGGAGATCATCAACGCCTAGAGTCAGTTGCCAAGAAGCATAGCGTATATATTTCCCCACTCGAATTTCAGCTGTTATCCTCAACTTTGCATGTTCCAGACTACTCTTGTTGTACACATACTTACGTCCATGTCCGGTTAACTGCATCTTCGATGCACATACCCGCGGTCGAAATCCAACACTGGCCATGAGTGTTGGTATCATTGACCAAACAGCCAGTGTAGAACAGCCAAGGTGCACACTCCAGACGGCGCGGAACTTCCGGCAAGCTGTTCGTCTGCAGCAGGCGCATATATCTCGCCCGTCATCTGAATCTGGATGTTTCACTCCTCGGCATCTTGCGGGTTGATACAAACGGCATTGAGCCAGACGGCGCGAATAGCGTCGAGGAAACGCCCAAGGATCTTACGGACGGGGAGTGCAGGCTTGTTAACTTCACGATGGACGAAGGCTCATACGCACAGAAGATAGAGCTGTCTGTGAATCTACCAACAAAATCTACGAACTCTACATCAAATAGTTCGCGTGGAATGGGGAGTTCCCAGTGCGGCTATGCAGCACCCACAACAAGCGAGAGCTGCGCTCTGGTGGCCTGAGAGGTGAACCCCCGTCTTGGAGGCGAATGACGTGCAGTTTGAGAAACGTTGCGTTCGCAGTCGTTGTACGAAGAATGATTGAATCTTCCGGATTTGCTCGATGTGAGCATGAGAGGTTCGGGACTCGGTATCAGACTACAGCCTCGTTGGCACTCGATGCGCGTTGATCTGCTGAATGCGGAGTTCTTGTCATTTGAGTCTCCCGGACACGTCTGAGTCTACTGAGACTGTTTCTTGTGCCACGAGACGAGGAAAAGAGAGTGGGGGAGTAGATTCATGCATCATTGTTTTACTTTGAGATTAGGTGGCGCACTGTAGACCTGAATTGAAAACGCGCACATGGCCGACTTGAAGCAAAACTCTGGGAAACACCTGCGTGTTGTTTGAGCGTCAACTCGGATATGCTTGGAAAACGGGGAAATCAACCCGGGACATGGAGGATCCGCCTTCTGTCTTTGTTTTTAACTACTTTATGCTTACGCAGGAAATCCAATGCTTCGGTAACTATTACACGGTTTGTTTAGCTATACTGGATATGTTTTCGTTGGGGCTATAAAACGTTTAACATTTGTTTAGCGTTATTGTCGGCGATGTACCCTTGTGATCAGCTTTGGTTGAGAAGAGGAAAATGTTTTCTGCTATCTGAATGTACGTGGTGCTGTTCTTTACTGATTGCAGAGAATGCGAAGAAAAACGTGCGGCATTACGTTGGGGATATTCACTCTATTGCTTGTAGCTGAACAGTGGAATGAAATTGGTTGGTACCATCACTGTGTGGCTGTTCGCTACCAGACTCGGAAAACCCCAACGAGAATGTTTGTAGCTCTTTTATAAGTTGACAAAACGATGCCGAGGCCGTAAGTAGTCATTGAAGTTAGCCAGCAAAAGCGTGACTGTATTGTTCTCATAGTGGTTCAGATCATTTTCCACCCAGTTACTGCGCAATTCAAGCTACATTTCTAGTCATAGTGGCATACAATTATCGAAGATGGGAATAGGACTCTACGCATCTGATGGTTAAGTGCATTTCTGCTGCATATAAAACGGTACACTGTCAGCCAGAGTTCCTCTTGGCGACAACAAGATAGGGTTAGTCGGCTCTTTGTTCATTTTGCTGCATGTGTTAGAATGAGACTGCTCAATTATTGGGGACGCACGGTAAAATGTTAGTTTGTTTCACGCAGCTTCCATCTCATGTTTGAGGCATGACTTGCTTGTGTCTTAGACAGCAAGCAAGTCTCTTTGATCCCTTTGTGCCGTAGGACCTATATGTAGGCACCCACTTCTCGTAGATAGATTCATACAATTCATCTCATCTTCTCTTCAGAGTGTTCCTGGATAAAAGCACAGGCTACGATTTTTGAAACTTAACGTCGACCATGGTACTGTCATACTGAAGTGCAAGTTTGGCGATATTCAGAGTGATTTATAGGACGATCAGACTCGTTCGAGAAGCACCAACAGCTGTGGCTGCTTTGTTATACATTTGCATTTCACTTTACATCGCGTAATATAATTTGAGCGGTGCGAACCAATAGTTCGGATTACTGAGCCATGGAAAATACCACGGTTCCCGAGTTTGAACAGCACGTTCATTATTAAGCCACTCATATTGCGAATATATAAAACTACGCCGCCCGGTGCTGCGTTTCCTTTCTTTCCACCTCATCTCCCACCAACTCAAAATCACACCGAGCCTTTCACCCACTTCCACACCATCAAGACCCCCACTAAGAAATAGTCTCGCCATGTCTTATCCCAGCTCTCACACCAGTACAACTTCCACTGCTTCAGACACAGTTGCTGCAACCCCTTCAACAAGCGTCATGCCCCTCGACAGTCCGACGTGCATCTTCGAGGATTCCACGAACCTCGATCCTACCCACTCGGAAGACTGCAAGAATACTGGAGATGACTGGGGCATCCCTGGTAACAACACCAACCACCACTCCTCATCAACCCCCTCTGCCACACAATCCGGGTTCAACTTCGAGAGCTCATGGGGCACTGGTCCACCCGTGGAGATCCCCACCTACAACACCCACTTCACCGTCTTCTCCAGCATGGACCAGCGGTCAGGAGAAACGCACTATCTCCTCTCCAGCAACCGGGGATTCCTCTTCCACGGCCACCACCCTACCAAGGAGTGGAAAGTCATCCAAGCAGTTCACGGCGACGGAACAGAATTCGCATGCTTACCCATGGAGGCCGTACCTGCGAACCTTCTCTTTCCCGACCACGAACCATGGATGCGAAAGTTCACCGGGGATGAAGCAGACCCAGAAGTCTTCATAAAAAACCAAGCCTTCCTGGCGAAAACAAGATACGGAAGCGATCACCACGCCCGCGCAACCCGCCAGGAAATCTCGCGGTGCGAGGCCATCGCTCCATCGCCGCACGCGAACCTGGCGCGGTATTTGGGCGTGCAGACGAAGATGATTGGCGAAGAGGAAAGGGTGGTTGGTATCGCGTATCAGCGGTACAGTATGGATCTTTATCATTTTGTGATGATGAAGCGGTTGTTGTTGCCCCGGCATATTGGCCTTATCATGCAAGGTATTGAGAGGGGGATGCGACATCTTCATGGTTTGGGGTTGGTGCATTGCGACCTCCGGCCTACGAATGTTTTCGTTACTTTTGGAGAGGAAAGGGATGAGGATGAGGGTGTTGTTTTGAAGGAAGTTGTTATTGGGGATTTTGATGCAAGTGTGAAGATTGGAGAGAAAGTGTCGTTGAAGAGGGCGTGTAACGGATGGTGGCCTCCAAACATGGAGTGGAATGCTAAGGCAGAGGAGTGCATTGATCAGTGGTGTCTTGAGAAGATGAAGAGCTGGTTGAAAGAGGGCGCTGGTGTTTGGGAATGGCCCGTTACAGCGACTACTTCACCACCTCATGAAACCACTGGGTGTATGCCAGGTACTGGTGTTGACGGCTCTGCTCGACTTGCCTCCTATGATGGCGAGTGGTGATTTTTGCTTGTGGTAAGTAAATTCTGTAAAGAACACGCAGCGTTCAGTTGTTGATACTACAAGCTTGAATGTAGAATCACCGATCGAGGAAAGATGTGATCAATTGACAAAGATTTGCTGGATTTATTTGCAAGCGCGAGACACCGTAGACTGGTGTTGGTTTGAGGTGTATCGGCGCTTAGTAACGACCACAGCGTCTGGTATAGCAGTAGGACTGAACAGCATTTCTTGTTACAGTGTGAGGTCCTCATCCTCGCACCCTCAGACATACAATTCTAGATTGATTGAAGTGACAGTGTATTCTCTTTTCTCAGGCTGATCTATTTATACCAACTAGACATTCATTTTCACTCGAATACGGTTGTGGCCCGCCAACTGGAATGAAGGTTAGATTTCAATTATCACGAAGCCGCAATATCCAAAAACTCCATTTGTTGTGACAGAAAATGATTAGCCAGGGAAACCTACATAATAAGATGCGAACATACTACTCAACTATATCGTGGACGATGTATGAAGACGTCACTCACTCTTCCCACGGCCGATAATACTAAGCAGTGCAACGACAAGCGCACATGTCGTTATCATTTACGAGCTCACACCCCAGGCACCTTGAATGTCAGACTTCTTGAGCGTCCAATAGATGCCAAACAAGAGACTAGTAAGAACTGTCACTCCAACAATCACAACAATGATCAGACTGATATTCCAGCTTTCTTCGTAGTACAAACCCCAACCCTCAGCTGGCACTTGCCCATTGGCTTGCAGTTCCCCACACATGCGTTTTGGGAGTTAATTGATGTCGCGCGGAATAGAGCATGTGGGCTGACCGCCAGTCGCTCGGATGTTCGTCACTCATGAAATGAGCGGCTCCACAACTGCCCACAAACTCAATTTAGCGAGATTACATTATCTCCAAATTTCCTTTGTATATAAGTAGGCTTCACATACACAAAGCAGATAGACACTAATTAAATACATTAATTAACTAAGTTACCTCTTACTAGCTTGTTACAGTTATAAGCCTAGCTTTCTAAAGTAGTAGATCTCCCTGCGCACTTAGAAGAGCTAGTAAGACTAAGCTTATCTGCTCTAATTGTTTACTTATCTTTTCCCTTAACTTTAAGACCTACCTATAATAGCTAAGCTAGTTAGCTATAACGCGTAAGCTCTCTTAGGCATCCTAACTAGACTCTACTAACTTAAGTTATGTGCTAACTAGCCTAATTAGTACATCTAGTTTACTTAGCACGCTAAGCTGCGTAATATGTAAGAAATTGTTAACCTAGACGCTGCTAACGCTAGCAGATTACACTATAGAGCACTTAAGCTACTTATAATAGGCTTAAACACGCCTGCTCTAACTCCTTCACTAGCACTATTAGCCTAGCAGCAAGAATCTAAGTTGTTTAACACTAAGTCCTCTAAGTCTGCTAACACAGCCCTACCTGCTTAATCTACTTATAGTTAAACTGCACCTTAATAACCTATAATAGAAACACCTTGTATAACACCTGCAGTCTATATTAGGTTGTTAAGCCTTAAGATCTATAACTAGAAGCTTGCAAGGTACAAAGTAGAGGCAAGCAAGTAAACAGCGCAGGTAGAGCAACTCTAGAAGCTTTAGAACTAGGTTAACACTACAGTGTCGCTAGCAATCCTCTTACTAGTAATAGTTAAGCTTGTTAACAACAACTCTATAAGTCTTTAATCACTTATCTAAGCACTAAAGAAGGAGCTTGCTCCTACTAACGTTAGCACCTAGAACTAGGTCTGTGCTAAGTACTGTCAACACCTTAGAGCTGCTAGGTAGAGATAAGTAGCTCCTTAAGACTAGTACTATAAGTAGTTATACTTATACATGTGAGCTAAGTTATATAAGCTTATAGAAGTTAAAGAAGCACTTACTATATAGAATTTCTTAGATGCCTTAAGTTATAGGATTGCCTTAGAGTAGGCTTAATTAATGCACTAAAGGGTTATCTAGGATAGTATCTTAGAGCTTAAACTGCTTACTTTAGAGTAAGTAAGCAGGGTGTTTAGTAGTTTAATGCATAAGCACACTGTTAGGTTAGGCAAGGACAATCCTAGAGTATTTGCTACTTTTAGAAATTAATTAGATTTAAACAACAAAAGCTCTTTCTCTAGCAACACTAGAAGCTCTAATAGTTATCTCTACCTATGTAGGAAGGTTAACATCATGCATAAGTAAAAGGCAACTAAATGCTATTTCCTACAAACTGCTGTTAAAGGGAGCTCCTTACTACCTGTTAGGATAAGCTAAACCTATTAACAAGAGGTACTTAATTAGCTTAATAGCAACAAGTACTCTAAAGTCTAAAAAGCAATTAAGCAAGCTAAGTAGACAGCAGCTGCTCCTTTAGCTATTACAGGATCAACCTAGCTAGTTAAAGCAGAGTTTCTAGGCAACGTATAGGCTGCTCTAATTAACCCTAAAATAATAGCTGTTACTAACTTACTGTTACCTAGAGTCTATAACATTATAGATTTTAACGCTTATCTACTATCTAACAGTACTATTCTAGACAATAGAGCTGCTACCTACCTTGTTAACAGCTCTAATTAACTTATCTCTAGGTTCTTTAGACCCTCTAACTATACTAACACAGTAGAGGCTAGTACCTAAGCTTTTCCTATTAGTAGATAAGGCGCTTGTTTGTTTAAGAATGCCTTTTACAGAAAGCGCAGCCTGTATACTAAGGACCTAATCCTTTAAGATATTATAGTAGTAGAGGGGTTCTATATTAACATTATTTCTAAAGCACGCTTATAGGAGAAAGGAGTTTAGTACCTAGAGCTAGATTGCTCCTTACGCGTTAGTTATATTAATAATTTAAATAGGAGCATTGTGTGTGCTATGCTTAAGCGTGCTTACAACTTTACTTTCTTTAAATATAAGCTACTTTTCTACTATTTTAACTCTCTTATCCTAAATACAGTAATAAAATAATCTTACAAGTTATACTTTAGAAGCTTTCTAGAGCACCTATAGCACGCACGTGTAGAACACCTAGGACTTAAAGCACTACAGGCTCTAGTAAAAGAAGCGCGCAGCGTGCTTATTAATAGGATACTCTAGAAGGATTGTAAGATCTGTGCTATAACCTATGCTAAGCAAGTAATCTCCTAATAAAAGCGTAAAAAGCCTGCTAAGCTATTTTAGAGAATTAGGTAGGATTTGTTTAATATGCTACTTAGAAGAGGAAGAGAGCTATAGGTGCTTTTAATTAAGGAGTACTACAGTAGAAAGCTCTTTGTTTATACCTTGCAAGGTAAAACTTAAGTTAAGATATTACAGGTACTTACAAACTTTTTAAGCTAGGTTGCTACCTAGTATAAGCTCTAAATCTGTAAAATTAGCTAGGACAACAACACTGCTACACTCTTATAGAGAGGGAGCTCTGCGTATAAACACTAGGCGCTTAAACAAAGAATTAATATAGAGCAGGTTCCTCTATACACACACAAACTAAATAGAGCAGCTAAGCAAGCAGGGCAGGAAATAATTACTAAATCTATTAAAATAAGGAGCAGTGCTAACCTACTTAAGAAGCTCTAGCTAGAGGTTGTTGTAGCAGCAGCATAGCTCTATAACATAAGTCTAACACACTTAAATAAGCTACAGAGTCCTAATAAAGAGCTTAATTGCTAGTTTACTTACTACTTCCGCTAGTATAAACTAGAGCAGGTAAGAGCACTTACAGCTAATCTAAGACCTAATTAGAGTAGGATATACGCCTATAGATGCTGTACCTATCTATTAAATAGAGAAAGAGCAGCTAGGCGTAACAGAAGAGGCTTTAAAGTCGCTTCTAGAAGCTATATTAGTTACTTAGTTAGTTACTAAGCATCTAACATATACTAGATATAGGTCCCTATACTTAACTAGGTTATTATAACACACAATGTAACCTTTAATAAGAAGCTCTTTTACAACAAAACTAACAAGTCTCCTACTATCTTAGTAGCTAAGTTAGCTGTATTTGTAGACCTCCTATATAAACCTAGAGAGATAATAGATGCAGGAAAAGCAATTAAACTCCCTATTACTAAGCAGGACCTATTAATTAATTCGCCTACTAACTAACAGCTTAGGGGTGACACTTAGGAAGAAACTTTAGCATTAGATAGCTAGTCTAGTACAGAGAGAGCTCCTGTAGAAGAGACTAAACGCGCAGTTAGCTTAGCTAGCTAGCTGCTAGAGATCTGTTTAATGCAAAATTAAGAGATAGGCCTACTTTCCCCTAACTAAACACTAGAACTAGAGCAACTAGTACGTAGCATAGAAGCTCCTTAACAAGAGGAGGACCTAACTAGGTATTTACAGGAAGTGCACTTAACTGTAAAAAAAAGGAGCAACCTAGTAGGCAACTAGGATCTTAATAATCTATCCTCTGTATTACAGATTGTTACCCCTCTATCTTAGAGAATAACAGAAGGAGCAGATAAGGCTAGTAGCTAGCGCTCTTATTAGCGTAGAGTCTAGGGCCTACTAACTAGGCAGAGCTACTAGATTGCTAACAGAGAACATAACAAACTAGCTAACAACAAAGCAAGCTAGTACGCAGTAATAAGCTTAATTTAGCTTTACAACTAGTACTTATAGCTTCTATCTCTACTAATAGATTAGATAGATAAATATAGCAATAGAAAAGAGCACCTTACGTTACACTTAGTAATTGTTGCTACTACTTTACAAAATAAGAGAGTTATCTAACTAAATTGTTAGATACACTAAGACAATCTTCTACCTCTTCTAAAGATGTGGAAAGATCTTTCCTACTACCTACTAGGAGCTCTTTTCTGCTAGGTATGCGAAAAAGAGATTATAACTCTAATTAAGAAAAAGACCTAGGTAGAAATTAACAGATTAAGCTCTACAGTAAAACTCCTGCTGCTTAAATAGGTGTTTACCTACAAGTTTAACTAAGATAGCTACTTTCTTAAGTGCAAAGCTTAAATATGCGTTAAAGGAAACCTCTAGGCTAAGGATTTAATTATCTCTACTTACGCTACAACGCTTGCTTTTTAATCTTTCTACACTATAGTAGCTATAGCAGCCTAATTTAACCTAAAACTCTAGCAGTATAACATTGTAGGCGCCTTTCTTAATATAAACTGCTAGAACTAACTCTAGGTGCTCTGTAAGCTACCTAATAGTTTCTAGAAACTAGAGAGGGTAGTACTACTACTACAAGCTCTTTATAGGCTACAGGATTCTCTATTACTATAGTATAAGGAGCTCTCTAGCACCCTCTAGGAGCTTGGACTTACAGCGTTAAAAGAGGAGCCTTGCCTCTTCTTTAACGCTAAGCAGAAAATTGTGCTACTATTCTATGTAGACAATATCCTCCTTACCTTCTACAACAACAATTAAGCGTCTGCTAAGAAGCTAATAAGCTTATTAATAAGCAAGTACTAGATTAAGGATTATAGAGCTACTAAATAGTTCTTAGGCATTTAGATTATATGTAATAGATCTGCTAGAACTATAACACTCGCCTATAACGCCTATATTAAGAAAATAGCTACTAAGTTTAAAGTAGTAGGCAATGGATCCTTCCTATTAGTACTATTGCTAATAGAAGAGCTGCTTAAGCATACTAGGGAAGCTTTAAAACAAGAAGTTAAAGCTTACTAGGAGCGGGTTAGGTCTATACTCTACACAGCAATTATAATCTAACTAGATATAGCACATGCTGCCTCCTAACTCTCCTACTATTTAACTCATCTAGGAGCAGCTTACTTTAAAGTAGTAGCTTAAGTACTAGCGTACCTCTACAAAACTAAGCACCTAGGCATAAGGTACAGAGCTTATAATAGCAGTTAATTGCTTATCTATAGCAACGCGTTATTTGCTAATAATTAGAAGAGTTATAGATCTTCTTAAGAGTATATAGTCTAGTTGTTTAGAGGTCTAATTATCTAGAAAGCAGCATGCTAATTAACTGTAACTACTTCTACAACAGAAGCTAAGTTGCTTGCATTAGAGCACATAGCTAAGGAGTTAATTACTCTAAAGCAATTTCTAACTAAACTCTGTTTAGACTTAGGGGTGCTGTAGAAGATCTTCTATAACAACTAATAAACAATCTAATTAGTTGTTAAAGAGAGTAAGTAGCTTACTACCTAGCTGCGCTATGTAGACATTTAAAACATATAGTTAAAACAAGAGTACACTAAGGGAATAATTAAGGTAACATATCTAAAAACAAGTAAGATGCTAGCTAATAGACTTACAAAAGCGCTGCCTAAGTAGGCTTATAAGCGCTTTTTAACACACTTTAACCTATACAGCATGCATTATAAAGAAATAGTTACTAAAAAGAGCTAGTTAATAGAGAAAAAGAAGATCTTTTTTATTAAAACTAATAGAGAGGACAACTTCTTCTCTAAGGTGCAGAACGCTACTGTAGCTACTAGTAGCAGCTCTTTTAAGCGCACACCTAGCAGCTGCAAGACTTAAAAACTTAATAAATAGCTACTTATCTACGCTCTAAAGAGGTCTAGGCATAGTAGCTATTATTAACTATCTCCTTTATTACACAAATAGCGATGTGTAGCTTACTAACCTGCTATACACTTAATTAGCTATAATAGTAATAGATTATTAGATTTAGGGTTACTTACTAGAGTTGTTATGCTATTAGATATAACTAGTGCGTCTACTAGCTCTAGCCCTAGCAGCTCTAACGCTAGGTGCCTAACAAGCTGTTAGTCTACTATCTAATAGCTCTTTTTAGATAATATATAAGGGGCAGTAAGAGTGCCTAGAAGTACAGCGCTTGCAGCGCCTGCTGTGCAAACCTATGTCTAGGTTCTCTAGGCACAGCGTAGCTAAGCTGCTTGCTAGTAGCGTGTCTACGCAGTACGCGTAAGGAATTAGCTAGCGCACTAGCTCTAGAGCGTCTAACAATGCAGTAAGGGGCTTAGGCAGCAGCAGCAGAGGCGAGGGCAAGGGCAAGGCAAGGGCAAGGGCGCAGGTAGCATAGGCAGAGGCAACTATAGCTGTAACAGCAGCAGCGTTAAACAAGCCTGTAGGCCTAATAGACAACGCTTAATTAGCTAAAGCTAGGGCAGGAGGCAGTAGTAGTAGCAAGACAGAGTGGCTGCGCAAAGCGCTAGGCACGCAGACAGGCAAAGGCAGAAGCAAAGGCAGCAGCAGTAGTAGCAGCAGAGTAGCAGCAGCAGCAAGGGCGCACGTAGCAGCATTAGTAGCGTTAGCAGTAGCAGTGCGCGCGCAGCGCTAGATCTTAGATTAATTCTATACTACGTTAGCTAAAGGTTTAAAAGAGCAGATAGTAGGACTAGGAGAAGCTTAATTTAGACACTACCTAGTTACAACAGCTACTAAAGCTTACTAATAGAGCCCTAGAGCCACTGCAACTAAAAGGAGAACAAATTAACGCTGCTAACAACTAGCTAGAGGGTAATAGAATAAGAGAAGGATTGCTAGCAAGCAACTAGGGAGTGTAGAAGTTAAGCAGAGCTAAATTTAGGCATACGTACAGTTATAATTAATAAGATAGCTAAAGAAATAGAAAAATTAGAGGAGTTAATAGTTTATATAAGATGCTCTAAGCCTAGTAAAAGTAAGGGTAACACTTAATTTCTCTTAATAATTAGGCGTTACATAATAACAGAACTACGCAGTTAGTTATAAAACCTTACTCTTACTTTTACTCTCTAAAAATTAACACTTACACACGCTAAATAAAGAGAAAACTATCTACAAGCAACTAGTTAATTACTAGAAGCTTAAAGTAGTTAGAGGCAAAATATAGCTATAGGACAATTACTTAGGTTATGTACTAGGCGCTTAGAAGGCAGATAATCTATACTAAACTATCTAGGGGGTGTGTTGCGCAGAATAGAGCATGTAGGCTAACTGCTAGTTACTTAGATATTTGTTACTTATAAAATAAGCAGCTCCACAACTGCCTACAAACTTAATTTAGCAAGATTATATTATCTCCAAATTTCCTTTGTATATAAGTAGGCTTCACATACACGAAGCAGATAGACACTAATCAAATACATTAATCAACTGAGTTACCTCTCACTAGCTCGTCACAATTGAGAATTGACTTTTCTCTTTCATTGATCAAGAGAGGATGGTTGAAATAGTGGAGCATCTGTTGTGGCAAAACAGGCGGTCCAAAATCTAGGGGTCCAGATGGATTGCAGACATATTGCCGATTAGATGCCAGTGGGATACACTGGCATGCGTCCTGTCTGCAACAAGGCTTGTGAAGACGAGGCTCTACATCGTTGATCAGGCGAAGATGGAACTTTAGCAGCGTCAGCGGCTCGACATCAAAGGATCGCCAGCTCTTCTACTCTACTGACCTTGGAGAAATGGATGCCTGTTATCGTCTTGATTGGCAAGGAAGACCAGCGCACTCCGCGAGTACGTGACAATTGCTGATGCATGAAACTGAACAGCTGACAGTCATTCTCGATAGCCCCTATTTGATCCTGGCGCAACCCTTTTCCACCGTGACTTTTGTGCACGCAACCCAAAAGCAGCAAGTCTTGTACAGACAACAGATCGATGTTCACAGTTTCAGGTGATGCCGTTGTTTCGCCACCAATGTGTCGTGGCAGAATATCTCCACGGTGAAAGGCCTTCGAGAAAGCACTTACCGCATTTTTGGCCGCTGCTCTGAACCGATTGGCCAGCCCAGGAAAGTATTTTGGGTTCGAACTCGCTTCCTCGTAAGATGTGACAGTGACTTCACTCCCAGTGGAACGCTGCATCTGCTCCACAAGTTTGGCAACTCCGCCCTCTCGGTATTCTCGCACATCGTCAGAGAGAATATCCCCGCATTTCTACAAGTAGTTAGCTAAGTCTCTTTTAGTCCTTCAGCAATACAATATGTCATGCGGTTGCTCACTTACACATTGCCATCGGAGTCGGAACATCCCTGGTCTGAGTAGAGGCTCCAAAACTCCCGCTACAACTAATATAGGTTGTAACATCCTTCTGACCAAAACTAGGCGGTGGCGACGATTCGATGCTGGTGTGCTGATGGAAACAATATCCATTGTAGATTCCACAGCGTATGGTCGCAGATCCTTTGGCAATACGAAAGCTTCCAATCGTCCCCGAAATCTCTGAAGTGCAGAACTTCTGATAACAAAGACTCGGAACAGTTCAAGAGACTCCGTGTGAGCAGCATCGTTGTTATCTTTCTCTTTTTTCGTCTCAGAGTGATATGGGTCTGGAATCTTAGGTGCGGCTTGAGCCAATTCGATAAGGGCCCATGCGAAAGTTTCTGCGTTCTCAGATGCAAAACTTGGCATGATCCTTTCTGCATGTTTGTCTGCCTCTTCAGCTAGATCTGCTGCAAGCATCATGATCATTGAACGGACGCGGACCTCTAAATTCTCACGCTCAATGGATCCATCTGTCACTGCCAACCAAAAGAGTTTGGCGCAATCTGCATCTTCTATGAGGATGCCCAGAAGCTTTATGACTGCATCGGTTTTGTACCGCTGAAGTTCGTCATGTTTCGATTTTGGTAGCCATGGCAACTTTTGCGTAGAGGGGAGCCTCGGCGTTGGTGGTGGTGTTTTGCGCTCTGAACCTACTACATGTGGTGCATATGGCTCCACTTTCCATGAATCGTCTCCGCTAATTTCGATTCCACCATTATAACCTTCTTCATCATCGTCCGAAAGGTCCGTAAATAAGGTGCCGACACCGTCAACGTATGGGGTATCGGAGGCGAAAGGAAGGCTCGATGTCGAAGAGCGAGTCTCAGCCTCCTCTTCTTGATGTCGATCAACTAGGCCTGATTCTTCAGCCATGACGAGTAGTGTGAAGCGTCGAATTTCTCGACACTCTCAACGATAAAGATCAATGTGAATTGTGTGCAGCGACGTAGGTGGTGAAAGGTGGGGTATCAGTACTCGAGGCACAAGGAAGGCTGAAATATACCTGCTTTTCCGGTCAGCCACAGCCACAAGAGCGATAGGTACATGACCAAGTCAACTCACGAATTAGCTTTGCTGCAACTTAATCAATCACAAACATGTGCCTCTGGATGACTAAATTTCGTGTTGAACGTGTGCAAGAATAAGATGGCGTTGTAGTTAATAGAGCTGCCTGTTTTGTCACCACACCGGTACTTTCTATATCGACGTGCCCTTCGTTGCACGCACAACCCACAGAGGATCGAGGTGACCCATCAGCCGCCCGGCTGCAGACGCAGAGGTGATAGTGCCATGATCATCTGTAATCCTCTGGCCCTTCTTATCCCGAGCACATAGATCCACAATCTCGACATTCTTCCATCCAGCAAAGTGCAAGTAATCTTCCACGCCATTAGCAAGTTCTGATACCCAGGCTACACTGCATACTTACCTCCAACAAACTCCAACCTCGACTGCTCATTCAACATCATCCACCTCCTCACCACTTTGTTCGGAAAACACCGATTGCTGATCGCTAGATGAATCTTGCCACCTTCTTTCGTCGCCTCGAGCAGATTCTTACAAACCTCCAGCGGTTTATTCAGATAATCAATGCTCACCACGCACGTCACTGCATCGAATTTCAGATCCTGTCCTGGCCATCCAGCCCTCGCATCATGCGGCGCCTTATTCAGATCCATGACCCTCCACCTCTCTTTTCCCTGAAACAGCCCGTTGAGAGCCATCTCTTCTGCGTTCAACCCGACGCCGAACACTTCGACGTCGCTCTTTTGCACCGCGCTCTTAATCGAGGACGGGTAAAAGCTCTTCCAACTCGTGCAAAGATCCAAAATGTTGCCTTTTGAAGGCAATACGGTGTCGTAGTATGCAGTTAGTCGTTCAATGGCAGGGTCGTCAATATGTGTTACTAGCCGCGGTTGGCGGTAGAAAATACCGTCATCGTTTTCATCTTGGCGCTGGAAATCGTAGGTGTTGTACGGCCATTTGTCGTAACGTGGTTTGTACGGCGTTGCTGGAAATGGCGTTGCAGACGGTGATGAAGTGGAGCTCATGCTGTGTTCGGCGAAGAAGTTGGGCGGGAAGCCGTTGAATATTGAGGAATATACACGGCGTTGAATGAGTCGTGTTGGAGGAACTAACCGGAGAGTGTGCGTGAGTGACATTTGCTTCTCGAACTTGGGTGGTTGGCAAATCTTCTAGTCGTGACTTGGGCTGCACGCGTAATGGCGAAGGAGCTGGCATGCCACCTGACCATGGGCACGCCAAGAGGTGGCATAGCCTAACGCATCTTAGTAATTTAGCTACCCCCCCCTACATAGTCTATGCTATATTAAGACCTTAGCATGCTCTAGTAGATTTTAGCTCCTATAGTATAAATTTATTTTTAATTAAATATAAAATAATTATGCTTTCTTTAAAATTAATTTAGAATCTATTTATATTTATACTCTGTAGATGTTTAATTCCTAACTATTAGTAACAACGTAGATCTCTTTAATCTTAATATCTTTAATCCTAATATTAAGAAGGATAATATATACTCTACTCTAGAAGATAGAAAGAGTAAAGATAAGGCTTCTACTGCTTACAAAATTATATATAGTATACAAAATAACTTCTAAATTAATTCTAAACTAATTTAGTAGAAACTATCTATTATTACTGTTAGAAATAACTGTAGTAGTAGTTTATAGGCTATAGTAATAGAATATACTATAGTAGTCCTATAGTACTTAAAGATATTAGTAATAGAGTATGCCTATATTATATAACTAAGTAACTAACGCTTATAAGAGGCTAATAAAGCAACCTTATTAAAAAGGTTAAAGAGGGTAAGCGCCTAAATAGCTTCTAAATTAATCTAGTACTAATTCTATCTTATAGTTCTAATCTTTTAAGGTAAGTAAGGTTAGTAAGAAACTAATATTTAGCCTTTACCTAAATATATCTGCAAATTGCTAGGTACTTTAGTGCTCTAGTATTAAGCACTACAAATTTATCTAGAATAAATTAAAAACACTTTTATATACAGAAGTAGATAAAGAGCTTATTTTAAAGATTAAGCAGATTAAGGGGTTATTATCTTAAATTAAGATAAATAATAAAAAGAAGAAGGTAAAGGTATACTATACTAGCCTTACACGTTAGTTTTAAGGTGCCTATACTCTTAGGAATTTAAACTATAGGTTAGTAATTTAAATGTCTTAAAATTAGGTAAGTTTAGTACGAAATAATTTTAAACTAGTTCTAAATTAATTCTAGCTACTTACTAGCAACCTACTCTAGTATGCCTAGTGCAAAGGTTAGAGACTAGAAACAATAGAGCGTTACTTTATCTAAAGTGTTCTACTTAAGATAGATATCTAATATCTTCTATCTCTATATTTAGGTACTGCAAATCTAAGGCAAGAGCATTACACTGTTATAGAACTATAGTGTTTAAGGCTTATATTGTATAGTAAGTTAGATATCCTTCCCTAAATTAATTTAAATCTATTTTAAATTAATTATTACTAAAGTTTTCCTAGATTAATTCTAAACCTATTTAGGTATAGATTATATATAAGGCTATAGAGCTCTTATAAAATAAGGGTATAGTGTAGTCTTTAACCTCCTTCTGCCTACTAATACTATACATACTTCTTATATAGTACTTATCTTAATAGGTACACATACATATATACTACCTCCTCCTTAGCTTGTAGATCTAGACTATTAGAAGGAGCTAATTAATATGTTACAGCTAATTCTGTACCTAGGTATAATAAGAAGTAAGTTAAGACAGCCTAAATAGCTTCTAAATTAATTCTAAAATAATTTAGCTAAGTTTCTTAAATTACTAGTACTTCTTACTTATCTTTAGAAGTACAACTACTAAAGTATTAGGCAGCTATATGCTGCCTTTATAAATAAGGATAGACTTATAAGACTTGTATACAAAGAAAGACTTCTTATATTCCCTTATAGAGAGAGGCTTAAAGAAGTAATATTTAAGTAGAAAACAAACTATTAAGAACTAAGCATAGTAAATATAGATAGAACTTATACACAAATTAGTTCTAAATTAATTAAGCATATATTTAGCAAGTCTTGCCTGCCTACTTAAGAGATATTATTATCTGCATATTTAAGGAGCAGGCTATACTTCTTATAAAGCAGAACACTTTCTAAGTAGACATGTTATTTAAACACTTTAGAGATAGCTAGGCAGAAGTGCTTTTTACAAGTTTTAATATATAATATAGTAAGAGTAAGTTTTATTATTTAAATTAATTCTAAACTAATTTAGGGCTAATTTATGCAGTTATTACATTTAGTTGTATTATTATAAATATACAAACATCTGCTATACATAAGAGAGCCTTTACAGAGTTTTTTACAATTTATAAGAAACTTACTAGCTCTATATTTAAGTAGATGTATCTTTATAGTAAGGGAACTCTTAGGATTACTATTAACATAGACACTAAGCAGATAGCTAGTAAGTAGAATTAGTTCTAAATTAATTTAGTACTAATTTAGTAGGGTTTAGCTAATATCTCTTAAAACTAGACACCTCTTACTACAGGCCTTAGCAGCATTAGTTAAGCTACTATCTTAGGTTCTGTACTATCTACTTTCTTTGTAGTATAGATAGAGCTGCTCTAACTTTATTACATATAAAGGATTTAGACTAGGGTTAAATATGCTTACTTCTAACTGCCTTAATAATAATAGAGTATATAGAGTTATATAAGTTAATTAAAGGTAGGTTTCTAGTATAAATTAATTCTAAATTAATTCTAATATAATTGTAGAGATAACTATATTACAGCTAATTAAGGACTAGGTAAAGAATAAGAGAAACCTAGTTATTACTTTAGGTATTAATTATGCCTGTAGTAATATAGGTGCTTCTATTTAGAATTTACTTAAATCTTATTTAAATACAGTAGAGCAAGCTGCTTTAAAGGGGTATAGAATAGGCACATGTTAGGAGCTTCTTTAAGGTATTAAGATGTAAGTAGAATTAGTTCTAAATTAATTCTAAGCTAATTTGTCCTAGGGGGATGTATATAGATAGACAAGATCTTAAGGAATACAAGAATTAAAATAAGCTAGAAGTAAAACATAAGTCCTGTTAGACTTTTAGCCTAATAGCTTAGTTCTATAAGAATATTAGGCAAAAGCAGAGTAAGTTAAATATAATTATTATTAAATTAATTCTAAATTAATTAGAGCAAAAAAACTCTAAGAGGAACCCTATTATTATTAATAATAAGGACAAAGATCTAGGCTATAGTCTAAGTAACTATAGCTTAAGTAGAGTAAAGCAGACTCCTAGAAAGAAGAAGAAAGGCTTAAACCTTCTTTAGACATAGGCTTTTTAGTTATTACCTCTTAGAAGCTCTCCTATACAATCTTCTCTACTAATTCCTACTAAATCTATCTTAAACCAATTCTAAATTAATTTATCTCTAGCACCTTCCTAAGGCTAGTTCTAAATTAATTCTACTCTAGTATTGTTACAAGACTAGATTCTTTAACAGGAAAGAGAGATGTTTAAAGTAGAAAAGAAAAGAGCACTCTTAGAGTAAGAAAATCAAGAGTTTAAACTTACTTAAGAAGAGGTTATAATTATAATTCTAGAGAGAGAGGCTAGGTTAAAGGCTGCAAAGGAACAACTTTAAGCTACTTAGCAGAATATAACCTAAATTAAATTAGAATTAATTTAGACCCCTTTTCTAAAATAAGTATAGTGTAGTAAAAATTTTCTTGTGCTAGGTTTAAATAAAGTATATTCTTACTTTCCTCTTTGTGCCTCCTTTACTACACTCTGCACTAGTGCAATTTAGCTAGCAAAACCCTACTTCTTATAGTATATTGTCTAAATTAATTCTAAATTATTTCTAAATAAATTTAGCTAGCTTACTAAGAGTATATTGCTCTTCCTACCCTCCTAGCAGAGTCTACTTCTTTTAAGCTTAAAGATAATAATAGTTACTATATTATCTACGCTAGTAAGCTCTTCTGCAAAGCTGTATATTAAGAAAGTAGTATACTTTATTAGGTATATTTTTAATTTACTAGAATTAATTTAGAATCTATTTATAACTTATTCTAAATAAAATTCTATAGAAGAGGTGCTCTTGTACACTACTTTTATGTTTTTTACCCTTAGTACACAGTAGCTCCTATTCCTGCTAGAAAGGTATTAACTTAGCAGTTGCATACTGCTATTGCCTACTTTTAGAGGGTAATAAGTCTTTATTACGCATAAGAAGACCTAGTTTTAAATAATTAAACTTAAGTTAATTTAGAATTAATTCTACCTTAAGTTAATTTAGAATTAATTTCCTCTTAAGTTAATTTAGAATTAATTTCTCCTTAAGTTAATTTAGAATTAATTTAGCCACTATAGTAGTTTCTACCTCTACTCCTACAGCCTATACCTTACTTCTTAACATTAAATAAGAAGAAGAAGTAGAAGAAAGGGCGTATAAACTATTAAAAAACCTAACAAATTCTTTTAGCACTAAATGTTAGTACTCCTTATACTTATTATAGGAAAAAGAAAGTAAAAAGTAAGTATTTATATCTAAGATTAATTCTAAACTAATTCTTATACTATTAGAGTGTTTACTTAAAGGTTAATGTATAAGCAAAGCATATTTTAAGTAAAAAGAAGTAGAGCATAATTATTTATCTATTTATATAGTGGCCTAAAGCTATATTGCTTTGTGCTTATAGCTAAATTAGTTCTAAATCTATTTAATTTTAATTTAAGCGTGTCTAGGCAAAATTAATTAAGAACTAATTCTTAATTAATTTTACTTATTATCCTTATCCTTATCCTCTTTAGTCTCTTAACCCCTAGCCTTATCCTCCTTAAGGAACTTAATCTAGAGGTTACAGTTCTCACACTTCTAGTAGTTAGAGTTCTAGAAAAAGAAGTAATCTATAAATTTATTAGAAATCTAGTAGAATTAATTTAGAATTAATTCTAAAATAATTCTGTTAACAAGGAACCTTTAGAGTAAATCTTATAGTTAATAGTAGTAGCATAAGCCTAGCAGGTTAAGCAGAAGGTAGTGCAGTTAGAGAAGAAGCTAGAGATCTGTGCTATGCGCCTAGAATTAGCCTAGTAGAATTAATTAGCAATTAATCTTTAATTGCTTTAAGCTAAATTAATCTAGAATTAATTTAGAACTAATTCTACTTATATAAAGGTCTAGGCCCTAAATTATAAAGAAGGAAGAGGTCTAAGAGGTAGCAGCAGCTATAGCCTGCGCGTAGAGGATGTTCTGCTGCTAGTAAGCAGCCTAGAGGAGGTTATAGCAGTCTATTATATATTAAAAGAAGCCTAAATTAATTAGCAATTAATTTAGAATTAATTTTACTAAAATTCTACTTATGCTTAATAGTAATAATATAGTAGCTGCTTAGCTAGCTAACTCTATAACTAGAGCTAGTGATGCTACTAATGCTATAGTCCTAGCAAAGGTAGTTAATTAGGTTGCTACACTTAGAGAACCTCTTCTATTAAATTATTAGAATTAGTTTAGAATTAATTAGGAATTAATTCTTACTTTATAGAGCTTATAGTAGTTAATCTTCTTACAGCAGCAAAGCTTACCTAAGTAGACAATAATATTACTATTGTTATTAGTGTTGTAGAAGGTTACACCTAGTAGTAAGGTAGGTAGAGCTAGGTAGCAGGTATATACTTACTAGAATTAATTTAGAATTAATTTAGAAATAATTTTGCTAGCTTACTTACGCTTCTAGCTAAGACAGAGACAGTCTAGCTAGTTATAGTAGTAGTAGTAGTAGTAGTAGTAGTAGTAGTAGTAGTAGTAGTAGTAGTAGTAGTAGTAGTAGTAGTGTTAGTAGTAGTGTTAGTGTTAGTAATAGTTGCTAGAATTAATTTTAAATTAATTTAAAAGTAATTTTAGCTTGCTTATCTAGTGTGCGCATAGATAGCTTGGCATGCTACCTCTTAGCACGCCTATGGTTATGTGGCCTGCCGCCTGATGGCGAAGTCGCGCAAGATGATGATGTCATGACGAAACACGCTCTCACGTGAGAACATCGGATGCTAAACTACATGTTTTTGTAGCCCCACTTCCATTTGTTTAAGACACAAGCTAGATGCAACTCTAAATCACTTTTACTGCTATATTTAAATTGTTCGAAACATTACCTATGGATTAGAAAAACAATAATTCAAGTAGACAAGGCATAAACCAAGACTACAAGTTAACTAATGTCAGGCCTGGGCCGCCTGGCTGACGATATAGTACTGTTCTGGCCACGGATCACTCATCAGAGTGATCATACGTACCTTTTGGTTGCCTTGGCACAGTGGGCAGAGCCGTGTCCTGACAAATAACTAGAAACACTTTTCTTAAATTATTTATAGTACTCCTCTTAAAGGCCTACCCTAGTATGTGAGAACAAATCCTAGGATCAGACATCACAACCTATTAGTAGGTACTAATCTAGTTTTATAGACTAAATCTCTTACTGATTCTACTTCACTTGCCGGCTTCTTATAATAAGTAGATAGCTACTTCTACCTTCTCTTAGCTTTGTGTCTACTACTTTGTTTACTCCTTCTCTAATACTGGTTTACTAGATTGCTTCTTTAGTTTCTGTGCTGTCTGCTTCACACCTAGGTTGAGATAACTACAGCTTGGCAAAGAAGGAGATATAAACTAAAACGTCAACATGAAAGACTACCAGAGCCCCATTTCGCACTGTTCGTGATACCACGCCAAAGTCTTTCAATTTGAATACAGCGTCTTGGACACTGCTTAGCGTAACTGCAATGAAGACTGAGTTTCACTGCAGATGGAATGAGACATCATTGACAAGCAACACTACCAGACAATGTTTACTGGAGATTGTAAACGAAGAACCTACTAATCCTCATCACCCCACACACATCCCCTCGCACTAACAGTCCGCTCACCACCGCCTTCCAACAGCCCCCCACTGTACACCTCCCCATCCACTTTAACCACCTCACACCTCCATACTAAATCGACAGTCCCTATCATGCCTCCCGCCGCTGTAAACTTCGCCTCGAAATCAAACGTCCCGCCACCACTCACTCCATCAGTGATATGCCACTGGCTTTCAAACCTGCCCATCGGACTCTCAAACGCAGTCTGCACCCGCCTAACTTTCCCATCACTCTGCGGCTTAAACCGCCAGGTGCGCCACGCGACGATCTCCAGCCCGCCTACATGCGACGTAAGCGCGACGGTAGGTCCGCTTGACCAACCGTGCGAGAGCGACGTATACGCAGCGTCGTTCTTGTACCCTGCGTTGCCGCGGTAGTACAGCGAGCCGTTTGCACTGAGCCCTTCGGCTAGCGTGCTCCCTGTCATGAGTGGGCTGTCGAGGAGGTAGCCCCATAGTGTGCGTGTTAGTGCTAGGGCGCGGGATGGGCGGCCGGCAGCGAAGTGGGAGAGTACTTCGATGCTGGATATGAATGGGCTGATGGTGTCCGGGAGTTCGGGGGTTAAGGGGCCAATGGGGCCGTGGAGGGTGGTTAGGGCGTTTGAGAGGGTGGAGGATTGATAGGGGGTGGTGGTGAGGTTGTAGAGGAGGGCGAGGGCGTTGCCGTCTTGTGGGTGAAGCGTTGTTGTTCTGTTGTCTTTGTATAGTGACGCGGATTCGTCCCAGAGTAGGTGGTTGAAGGCTGTTTTGAGACGTGCGGCCGCGGCGCTCCACTGCTCACGCTGTTCCTGTAATGACGTGTTTGCTCGAAGTGTTTCGTTGGACCCCTTAGCTAAGTGGTCCGCCAGGCTGGCAAAAGAGGCTAGAGCGTGGTAGTCCAGTGCGTTGAGTGCGCTGTTGTATCCGCCGCCACCTTGACGCGCCCAGTCATTTGGCTTTGTCTGCTCATGCAGGCCGACCTCGTTATCCAGTCCGTTCAGTATGAAATCCAATCCGTGTGTGATATTACCCCAATGTGTCTCCAACCACGCCTGGTCGCTCGTCCAGATCGCGTAATTGAACATCGCAATCAGACTCCAGGCATGGTATGTGTCGCTCTGCGCTCCATTTCGAAAACTTCCCGTCGCCGGCCCTGCAAATGGGAACCGTCCCGTGGTAGCATTCTGATAGTAGAAGAGTGTTTCTAGAGCATTATAAACCGACTCTAGGCCATCATGACCAAGTCCAAGAAACGCCGTCGTGCCCTGAATCCCCAAGTCACCAGGCCAAATTGCTCGATCTCGCTTTGCACCGTCGACAAGGAGAGGGCCAGTGATACCGATGCTGTTGTTGTACGCCCATCCAGGCCTGACTTGCGGCAGCCAGCGCCCAGTGTCTTTGGGTGCGATGTTAGTTTGCACTGTGTATGCGCCGGCGTACCAAGTCCGGACTAGGAGATCGTCGTTGGGCGTATAGAAATGACCGCCGTAAGCGCGCAGATCTGGCGTATTGGGGGCAAAGCCGATTTTGCATGTGACGTTGGAGATTGCAACGTGCGTGAAAGCGTTGATGGTCAGGAAACGGAATCCTCCCCTAAACCTTTCTAGAGGTGTAGCATAAAAGGTCGAGCCCTGGGGGAGGGTGACGTTCAGTGCTTGGTCCCAGTCCTGTGTGGGTGCTGCGCCAGTGTCATCGGAGATAGCGCGCACAAAAGTTGGAGACTCGGCGAAGGCAAGGGAGATATGTGGGGTGGAAGGATTGGTGCTGCCACTCCTCTCGACGTTGAGGCTGATCCACCCTCCAACTTCGACACCAAAGTCGAGACTGATCTGGCTTCCAGGGCCTAGGTAGTAAGTACCGTTGTTGTGAGGCACAGCTGTGACATTGCCAGACTGCGAATGTATGGTAGCGGGCTTGACATTTCGCGTCGCTGGGCTGTAGTTGTAGGCGTCCCATGGCTTTGTCGTATTAGCAGAGGTCGAGACGGGTAGTGCCTGTAAAACAAAAACAGCCAGAAGGACAGAGCAGCTACATTTGTTTTTCATAGTGGTAGTTGATCGAGACCTTCAACGTTTCCTTAGTGCACACTGGACACCTCTATATCCTCGTCTTACGGCTGGGGTCCCCGCCTAATGTTTGCCGAAGCGCATAGGCTAAGGCGGGGTCGCAGAAACAAGCATGTGGTAGAGGGAACCTAATCATAATTGTTTAGCGGCTGTGCAAATGATGTCACAGCGGCGGTGTTTGGTACTTTGTTCGCCTGTAGATCTCCCGGCAAATCCTTGGTACGGAGAAACTCTGTCAACGCCAATCTCAACTTTGAAACATCGATAAGACCATGTATTCGTAGGGATATCGACAGACTGGCCGTATGTACAGTCTATACGTTCAAGTCATATACACAGACGCCCAGTACGGAGACGAGATTCAAGTTCGTTGCGCATAAACAGCATCATCACCCATCTAAACTGGACTCGAAATTGGTTTGTTGGCTTGCTCTTTCGTTGTCAAACGTAGAGTTGTATCGGTAGCGGTAGCGTACCTACTTACTCAAGGGGGTTAACGTGTGTTGATTTCAGGTTCAACGGCTGAGCAGGCGGGTGCTGAGGTGTTGCTGCTCCAGAGTTGACGTTGGGTGTGCCTATCCCAGAGAAGGGGCTTACCGCTCCGCTTGGGGGCACAGGAATCTTGATATCCTCGGGGCTACCGGGGACCATGCTCTCGGGCAGGTTAGGAATCTTGATACGTTTTGCAACGTTGTTGTAGCTCGAAGGAATGATCTGCATCGATGTTAGCAAACATAACCTATTTGGTATAGCAGCAGCGGCGCTCACCTCGATGATTTCGTCACGCGGAAACTCGAGCTTAGGGATATCAGCCGCATTACATGCCATGAGATACCCGTAAAGCACTCGTAGAACCGACTCGTGGGCGATGATGAGCAAATCGTTCTCTTCCCGTTCGAGTTCGAGGATTATAGGCTCCATGCGCACGGCAAGGTCGTGGTAGGACTACGGGCACATCGTTAGTGGGTTGTAGTCTACGCTTTTCTGAACGTCACTCACCTCTGCCCGTGGGTATCTATGATGGTAGGGGTCTGCCTCGTGCTTTGTAACCTCCTGGGGGAACTCTTCTCTAATCTTGCGCTCTGACATCTTCTCGCAGACTCCGGGGTTCATTTGGCTCATTTGTGATCGTTGCCTAACGCGGTATCCCATCGACGCCAGATACTCGGAAGTTTGTACAGTACGTCGGCGAGTGGAGGTCCAAATTGTCAGCGGTTTTAGGGCAGCATCTGACGCCCCCTGATCGATCAATTTCTGCCTCTCTTCTTCCCGATATCTCAACAGCACATCGCTCATCTGCTTGGCGTACTCGTGTCCTGCTGGCGATAGATCTGCGTCGGCTTTGTACGAGTCTTCTTCGCGTGTAGTGCCAGCGCGTGCAAAGTAGGTCTGCCGAGACTTGATGTGCAGGTTGAGAAGATAGAAGACAATGCGCTGCGACAGGTAACCGAAGGCGCAATTGTTTACATGTACCCGCTCGCCCGCGTTGATCATCTTGATCCAGTGGAGATCCTGCTCTTCCATGGTCTCGAAATGCGGTATTCTCGAGTTGATCCTTGCGAGGTAGTCTCGCACCGCATCCTCGTCGTTCCAGCCCTTGTAATCTGGGGAGGAGATCTTGACTCGGCGAACGTTCTCCTGGATGATACGCTCGTCTGTACATTGTGACTCAATAAAGACTGTCTGGATTCCCTTCTTTGCAAACTCTTTCGCCAAAGATCTCCGGCCTTGGCTGATGGCATTCACGGCGTCGTAAATGGCGACCTGGCCCTTCTCATTTTCGAGGAAATGGTAGATGTCGTCGCGACACTTCTTCAAGATCTTATTCCGTAGAAGCACCGATTGCGGTGTAGCATTGAGGAAGAAGTAGTCCTCGGGCACATCCTGATCAGGGCCAAGCGTTGCGCGACGGTAGTCGCCCAGATGAAACACGTGCGTCTTGACACCGAGCCACCGCAGGTAACGTGCCACAGCGACAGAGGTGTGCGTCTTTCCTCGGGCTGGCAGACCAACGGTAGCGATCACAATGCGCCCAGAGTGGAAGAGGCGACCGGATTCTGTGCTGTACAGTTGCGCGGGAGCCATCTCTTCTTTGCCAGGTAAATCATGAATGGCGTCTACGAACGTACTCGACCGCCGCCTAAAACGGGGCGAGTTGGCGTAGATCTCTGCTGTGCTGCATGTTGTGAGCGAGACATCCAGGTACGAAGCTGAGGCGTGCCGCAGCCGGTCAATGAGGGGTCTTGCTACTCACAGTAGGGTATCCATGTTGGCGAATTAAGATTGCAGCTTTGAAGATTGAAGAATGAAGAGGAAGAGCAAGAGGGGAAAGGAGAAGGGTAGAAATAAACCAAGGGCGAGACGAGAGCGAGGTGAACTGGGGCCGTTGAGGTGTTTGAGGTGTGCAGCTCTTCTGGATGACCGGGGTGTCGGTGCTGAGATGGGTTCACGTTGGTGCCGCCGAGCAGTGTCAGTGACGACGTGCGACAAGCAATGACGGATAACGGCGGTGCACCCACAACGCGGCAAACGACGTCGCAGGAGAGTCAGAAAGCGCGTGAGGCAGCGTTTGCGTGTGCTTGTGCTTGTGTTCAGAACCAGGCAGCGCGCAAAAGCAAAGCTCGCAGCATGTCCTATCTGATAGCAGTCGCCGGCCCAAGCTCGACTAGCGTCTGTTATGTCATCACCGCTGCTGGTGAGAAAAGTTGTGTTCGCAGCATCACGTAGAGCATTGTCGTCGACAAGCCAGCCATCGCGCATCTCCCCACCCGTGCCCATCTCTCCATCTCATCCCGTGCAGCGCCGTCGCACTCGTTCTTCTCCTTCACCGCCACCACCACCGCACACCCAAGCTCACATCGCCGCCATGGCCGCCGCACCGCCGCAGCTCGTCGTCGCCAGCCCGACCAAGGAGGAAGCTGTCTCGGGCGTCCTCTCGCACAACGGCATCCTGCCCGGCCGGTTAGGCGAGCTGTACAACGCCTTCCAGGAGCGGAGAGAGGCACTCGGCCTGGCCAACCCGGGCACCGTCGAGGGCATTGCGCGCGAGGTGCAGCGCGACGTGTTCCTGAACAACGCCAGCTTCTCGGGCCTGCGCGCCGAGCTCACCAAGGCCTTCAGCGCCGCCCCGCTCTTCCAGGTCGCCCACTCGCTGTCCATGGGCTCGCAGGTCCAGCCGCCGTACTCGTACATGGTCCTCTATGGATCGCCGAGGGTTCGTCGCAACGCAGTGCCGCTGTCTCTGATCTTTGGGCTGACGTGGTGCAGACTTTCATGCAGGGCAACCTCGACAACGAGATGCAGTTCTCCGGCCGCTTCAACTGGCGATGGACCTCGGCCTTTGTCTCCAAGTCGGCCGTCCAGCTCACGTCGCAGGGCAACATGGTCTCGCTCGAGAACGACTACACGGGCTCCGACTTCTCCGCCTCGCTCAAGGCCGTCAACCCCTCGCTTCTCGACGGCGGCATCACCGGCATGATCATGGCCAGCTACCTGCAGGCCGTCACACCCAGCCTGTCGCTCGGCATCGATGCTTTCTGGAGCCGCCCGGCCTCTGCCTACCCTCCCGAGCTCAACGTCTCGTACGCTGCCCGCTACAAGGCCGCCGACTGGATGGCCTGCGGACAGATCATCCCCGACCGTGGCGTCCTCGAGGCCTCGTACTGGCGCAGGCTGACCGAGAAGGTCGAGACCGGCATCAACTGCAACCTTGCCTTTGCTGGCATTGGTCCCGGCGGCCCCATGGCCGGTCCCCAGAAGGAGGGCCAGGTCACCATCGGTGCCAAGTACGACTTCCGCACAACTTCCTTCAGGGCGCAAATCGACAACAAGGGCACAGTCGGCTGTTTGTTGGAGAAGATGATCGCACCGCCTATCCGCATCACCTTCTCTGGCGAGATTGACCACAAGACGGTATGTTCAGTCATCTGCTTCGGACGTCGAGCACAGCTAACACCTCACAGAGCGCCGCCAAGCTCGGTCTTGCCGTTGCGATAGAAGCTGCCGACGAGGCTGTCATGGAGCAGCAAGAGATCCCCGGCGCTGCCCAGCAGGCCGGCGCCATCCCTTTTTAAACGACTCTCCCCCGCACACCATCGCATTGTACCGACTATAATCTCCTACATCTTCACCTGGCTGTATTACCACCCTTGTTGGACCGAGCAAGCGACGCACGTTTTCTCCTATCCCACGATATCCGGTGGTCGGTTGGATCTCATCGGCACGTTTGGACGTTTCTAAAAGGCGCATTTATGGCATGGAATGGGTCACGTTTGAGCTGCCAAGACCAGGGGCGGAGTGGAGTGGGCATGTCGAAGCGAGTCGAGCGCAGAATGCTGTCTGCGCCCTGTATATATAGAGCCTGTGGCATAAACGATCTGTACAACGCATGTACCTGAATTCTAGCGTCGCGAATGAGCCTGCGCTACATTTTGTCGTGAGATGCTGTGCTTGCACGACAGACCATGTGGAAGTGGTTGTTGCACACGCTTTGGAGTTTTCGTGCTTTATGACGCAATCCATTATGAGTCGAGAAATATGGTACAGATCGTGGTGATGCAAATGCGCTCCTTCTATCCCGTGGCGCTTCATCCTATGTGCAATACAGCGTATCGTATCCTCGCCCTTCCTTCCATCCTCATCTCCATCCATAGTAAAACAGGTGTGAGGAATCCGCGCTGGGCGATGTGTCGAAATACACCAAGGCGCGCGCTGTTTGGCGTATCGATCTCGCGGACCGTCCATCAATCATGCACGGCGTGTGCATCTTACAAAGCCGGCTTCGCGTCCTGGGCACCAGGAGCCATGAACTGGTCGAAAATTAGCATATCGTCTACGCATATCTTTCCCTCCTCTTTTGATCCCAAATCTCGAAGCTTGGAGTCTGGAGCTTCGAGTTCAGACTTCTAACACGTACCTCATTCTGCGCCCGCTGGTTCATCATCTCGGCGCGCTCCTGCTCGACAATCATCTGCTCCTCGCTGTAGGCCAGCGCCCAGGGAACGCCGAGCAGCAGCGCGCTCGTGCTGACGACCCACAGCGTCTTACCGCCGAACAACAGCCCGCTCTTTGTCCACGAGCTGACCGTCTCGTACTTTGAGGTAAGCGAGCGGCGCGTCGATGCGGGGATTATGTCTTTGAGCGCTGTGATGCGCTCGTAAAGCGTCTCGTCGGGCGCGATGAAGGAGGATTCGGATTCGAGGTCCGACTCTGCCGGTGCTGCGTCAGTGTGTGTCGTGCCGAGGAAAGAGAGTCGTCCGGCTGGAAATGCAGATTTGCTAGGTGGATAGGTGGAGGCATACCGGAGTCTGTGTCCCATTCATCCTCGTCATGGGGGCCGTCCTGTTCGCGGACGAACTCCTCATCCATGACTTCTTCGAGCTTGACCATTTTGGCGGTTGTGAGATTATTACGAGGTGTGGGGAGTGATTCGGGGGCGAGATGCGATGTCGAGGTTGGAGGCGCGGTGTGGTGGTGATGCGCGGGTTGGGTGCGATGATGATGAGCTTTCAGAATTCTTGATGAGCTTGGACTGCGCACGGACGGAGTTGTTGCCGCGGGCGATGACGGATTTGCTGCACCCTTCAACGTTTGCACCTCTGGAGACAACATAGTGTGTTACGCCAAAAAAGATAACCAGTTTTCGTAATGTTGGTAAAAATCTTGATGTGCAGCACGGTGTTTGGTCATCACTAAATCATGGCCAACGACGTCAATCAGCCTTCACATCATTCCGACAGGCGTGTACCGAGATGCTTTCAAGACTCTATTGTACGAAGCTGCGGTATGATCAACGCTGGCAGGATGTAATCACATTTGGGTGAGCTTAGCGGTCAGATTCGTGGTGACCCTTCTCTATTGCCAAAATGGTCGTGACACAGCGGGAACCCCCATTCGTCACGTCCAGTTCACATCGCCAAGATGGTACAAACCCCTGTGCGAATCCACATGCTCTTTACATGCAGGACCGTCCTCTCGTCTTCAAAACAGAATTAGCCTTCACTTTCGGTGAACGGAGGCGTACTTCCAGAACTGTCTCAATCCTGCAACAACCCCAGCACAGAGAACCTGAATCACAAACACAGCGTCTCGCCTACGACATAGCACAGTTGCAGAGCTGACAAACTCGCTGCCTCTTACCAACTGCTCAACGATTGGATTCACCAACGTCTGCCATTCGATACAGCCGAATGCCTCCCGGAATGAACATCTTCGCTCCCAGGTTCACCTCTCGTTTCTGTAGACTCTTCGTTACAGATGGAACCAACACAGCGTATCTGTCCGCCTGCCACGTTGGAAATGGGGAAAGAGTTATTGGGACGTCTGCTTTGCTATGGTGACATTCAACGCGCTAATCAACGAATGCCCGCGCGAACCAGGTACCTGATCTACATGAGCATGTGCGCCAATCACGATATAATTTCTTCGCTAGTCGACTGTGCGGTGGATGAAGGGTACTGCCTAGTTGGCATATCCTTTGCTAGGTCAAATGGGGAACGCAGCTAATCCAGAATGTATGGATGGATTTCGTGTATTGGTTCGGCCGGATACTTGACAAAGAAACATCAGTAGCCGACCCGACATCTGCAAGGTTCCTAGAACTTTGCCTAATCTCGGATCCCCAGATAACGAGATAATTGTTTACACTTCTGGAACACTATCTACACTGTAGCGGCGTCCTAGACCCTGACTTGTCACATGTCTCTTTGAGCACATTTAGCAGCGCTCTGCTAACCTTGATAGCACCAACTAGTCCGTGGTTCTTGTGGCCCACACTATCAGATCTCTACCGACCCCGCCGCTTAGCGACTGTACCTGAAAGAGTGATACCGGTACGCTCAGCCTCAAACGTGTTCCTGGGTATCTCGGCAAGGCTGTCGCAGCTGCGCAGCCACGTGCCCACCGACGAACCACAGATTGTCTACGACCCCCCCTCAATTTAGACACATCGTTCCGCCGCAGCCTCTCGATTGGCTATGCGGGAAGGCCCGTTATCGTACGTGGAATGTCCGAGAGCCGCCAATGCAAGGAGGGGTCTATTTCGGGTTACTCAGCCAAGCACATCCAAACTTCGTAGCAAGTCGAGACTGATTTATCACTGTATGTGACTTGTGAAGTTTTCGTTTAGCTCGAAATCGGCCAATTTAGAGGTGCCCTCGCTATGGGCAGCAAAATAGAGCAAAAAAACGTCTTGGCTTGCATCGCTAGCCATTACTGCAATGGGCTGGGGCTCGATGCAGTGCACAGTCCAATACTTCCAAACACATCCAATCGCTGGTATATTCCAATATTTTGGTTTGTCCACCTCGCTTACACGGGTTCCTGGAGTGGTACGTGGCGCGAGTACCTACCTAAAAGCTGCTAAAGAGCATGATACCTCCCCGCAATAATCGATTGTCTAAGACAGAATAGCTTCGCTCATTCTAGTACCTGGAGAGCTTAACATGCATCTAGATGCTCTGGCCAAGATGAGGCTTCGAGTCAGAGTACGTGCGTCTCTACACCAAGCCTCAAGTATGCTACCCGATTATCGTTGGCTTACTAGATTCTTGAGCTTGTTGTTAAACATGAAGCTCAGCTGAAAAAAACACCCGGTGAACACCTCCGGAGCGTCCGTGATCTGGGGGCGTGGCGCTCTGGTCCCACGTTTATGCCACCAAGACTTCGCAAAAGCTCCTCAGATGAGCTTCCCGTTAGATCAGGTGCTCAACGGAGCTCTGTCTCCAAGACCCTCAGCTGGTGTGCTCCCAGCGACCAACTGAAGAGATATAAGAAGAATTCTGTATCTGTTTGCTGTAATCATCACAACAGCCTTTCATTTCAATCATTATCGCAGCAGTCTCTCAATATGCGCGGTGTTACCATTGCTGCCCTCACCGGGCTGAGCAGCCTTGTTTCTTCACAGACAATCGATCTCAACTATGTCAACGCCCTTCCCGACCCGACTTATACCATTTTCCCTGACGAGCGTGCACAAACTGTCACATACAACCAGGCCACGGCTATCGCTTCCGTTGTTGCAGAAGCCCTCCAATCCCCCATTCCAGACCCAGGAGAGGGTGATCTCAAAGCGCGCCATCTCGACTTGGAGAAGCGTCACGATGCATGCGAAAATCTTGATGGTACACCAAACAATTACAACGCAGTGCTCAATCCTGCGGAGAGCTTCCTCAGCGATGCAAACTTGGCGAACCAGGCTCTGTCTGCTCGGACGCCTGATAGGTATACTCGAGTCTATCAAAACTTGAAGAAGTCTGCCCAAGCCAACGGATACATGGGGTAAGCGCTACAAACATCACTCCAACTGTCCATCATTGACACATTCAAGGTACACCATCATGACCCGGTACAACGTTCAAGAGTGCGCCGACAGGTGCACACGCACTCTGGGCTGTCAAGGCTTCAACACCTACTTCGAACGCAGCCCTAGTAAAGTTCCTGCTCCTGCCTGCCCAAACCCTGGTGGTGTCGCCAATCCCTTCTGCGTCCTTTGGGGCGGTCCTGTGTCTGAAGACAACGCCCGCAACGAAGGCCAGTGGCGTGAACAATTCCACGTGGTTATCGCGTAAGTCCGGTTTTTGTCGAAAGCCTATGAAACATTTCCTAATTACATGACAGAGCATCGAACGGTTATGTTCTGAGTTCATCTCTCAACCGTCTATCAAGCAAGGCTATCAATGCTCCTCTTGATTGCAACCACGATGACGCCTATATGGGTATGAGACTATTGACTGACAACGCTCCATTCGATCCTCAGCGCTGTGCTGCCATCTGCGAGGCTACTTCTCAATACAACATCGAACACCCGCAAGACGCCAACCTGCCCCCTAGGCTTTGCAAGTTCTACAACACGTACATCATTAACAAGAACTTCATCTCTCAAGGCCAGGCCTGCTCCATGTACACGCAGAACTGGGACCCCGAAGTTTATGCAACAAACGATGGCCAGTGGGATGGTGAGGGTAACCACTACACCATCTCGTCTAGTGTGTTCTTCCACAACCAGACAGATGTCACTACACCTGTCTGCCCTGCAGACATCACTAGGCTTCAGAGCGATACTGATGCCGGTGCTTTCTGCACATCTTTCAACTCATACGTTGCACCACCAGCTACCACTATCACGTCCATCACCGGTACTACTACAGTCGAGGCCTGTGGTGCTCCTACCAACCGTGCTAAGCGTGACACCGATTCCGGTGCTGTTGTCGAGGCTGTTGTTGCAGTCTACCCATCCAAGGTAGACGACCCAGCCATCACTGGAATGGCTCCAGCTCTAGTCACAATCCCAGCTGAGAAGCTTTCCGTGGCCAGCGTATATGCCTCCGCTACCGCTGAAGCAATCTCCCAACTTGGCGGTTCCGATGATGTCTCGTCCACGGCTGCCACATCCTCTTCGGCTTCTGCTCCTCCGGTTCTGACGAGTGCGCAGAGCACAAGCAGTTTTGCTGCAGCTGTAGTTACACCGCAGGCGACATCTACTGCCGCGCTTGAGAAGCGTGCTGTTGCAACTCCTCAGTTCTTCGCTGGACGCGACCCACGTCAAATCTCTAGCGCTTGTTCTCGAATCATCAGCACAGGGACACCCACAACTATTGTGCGAGCGCAGGCAACTGAAACATCCTACAACAACTGCGCTCAATTTCCCACCACTTGCGAAAATGGCTCACCAGCTCAGCTTATTGCCGGTTCTTTTTCCAGTGCTTCCCAGAACATTGACGATACTTACTACACAGTCAATCTACCTTTCCAGATCTGCATCTACGATACCTGCAGCACCACAGTCCACCCAAGCACCAACGGTCTTATTACTCTAGGCAATTTTGGAACAGCCGAGTTTTCAAATGAGCAATTCGGCTTTCCGACATCGGGACTTGGGGGCAACACTTTCCTCGCCGCATTCTGGGATGACCTCTATATCTACGCCGGTCAGCGCCACTACATGGACTACAGTCTCTGCGGAAGCGCAGGCCATCGCACTGTAACATTCGATTGGAGGATGGGTCGCTTCGCCGCTGCTTCCAACGGTCCGCTGTACAGCTTCTCTGCAACATTCTACGAGGATCAGCCAAGCCGTGTGTACTTGAGGTACTTTAGCACTACAGACCAAGGCAGCTCTGCTACGGTCGGTATCCAGGGTTCCAGAAACGGACAACGTAAGCTCCCATCCATCTTCCGTCTTGACATTGAGCAAAGCTGACTTGAATAGAAACGTCCTACAAGTTCTCGTACGATCAGTCGATCATCACAAATGGTCTCGGTGTGATTTTCGATCCTAACGCCAACTATTTCGGCCGCGCCGCGTCGTAAATCAGCTTCATCATGGAGTTTATGGGGATTTTACGCGGGAAGGGCGTGAGGGTGTTTTACAATCGCGCTTGCTCTTACGCTTTCAAGTAGAGACATCGAATATACTGTTTCATTTTCTATCGGTCGACTGTTACTCCTGAAAGCTTCTGCTGGCTTTAACTTTTGCGCTCACGGCTCCATCTTCAAACGTTCGTCTTTCACATGGCCACGCCCTCGGGGTTACTTTTCCGAGACTTCCCACGCGGCTTCTTCGGTCAAATTATATCCCTCACAGCACCTTTCAAGCTCTTGTTGCCGAATCAAAGCTGTGATTTTTGGTCCTTGATGCTGTTCTTCGGCTGAGGCTCTTTATAATTTGGGAAATCCCCACGTAAGATATTGGCAGAACTATTATTCTTCGCGGCCAATAAGGGATGAATCCTTGTACATGTGCATTGACCAGCTCCACAGAAGCTTACATATGAAGAATCCACTGCAGTTCACGTTGTGTGGATGAGGATGTTCGAGTTTTGGTGGCAGGCGGCAGGCCACATGACCATGGGCGTGCCAAGAGGTGGCATGCCAAGCTATCTGTGCGCACACTAGATAAGCAAGCTAAAATTACTTTTAAATTAATTAAAAATTAATTCTAGTAACTATTACTAACACTAACACTACTACTACTACTACTATAACTAGCTAGACTGTCTCTGTCTTAGCTAGAAGCGTAAGTAAGCTAGCAAAATTATTTCTAAATTAATTCTAAATTAATTCTAGCAAGCATATGCCTGCTACCTAGCTCTACCTACCCTACTGCTAGGTGCAACCTTCTACAACACTAATAACAATAGTAATATTATTGTCTACTTAGGTAAGCTTTGCTGCTGTAAGAAGATTAACTACTATAAGCTCTATAAAGTAAGAATTAATTCCTAATTAATTCTAAACTAATTCTAATAATTTAATAGAAGAGGTTCTCTAAGTGTAGCAACCTAATTAACTACCTTTGCTAGGACTATAGCATTAGTAGCATTACTAGCTCTAGTTATAGAGTTGGCTAGCTAAGCAGCTACTATATTATTACTATTAAGCATAAGTAGAATTTTAGTAGAATTAATTCTAAATTAATTTAGGCTTCTTTTAATATATAATAGACTGCTACAACCTCCTCTAGGCTGCTTACTAGCAGTAGAACATCCTCTACGCGCAGGCTATAGCTGCTGCTACCTCTTAGACCTCTTCCTTCTTTATAATTTAGGGCCTAGACCTTTATATAAGTAGAATTAGTTCTAAATTAATTCTAGATTAATTTAGCTTAAAGCAATTAAAGATTAATTGCTAATTAATTCTACTAGGCTAATTCTAGGCGCATAGCACAGATCTCTAGCTTCTTCTCTAACTGCACTACCTTCTGCTTAACCTGCTAGGCTTATGCTACTACTATTAACTATAAGATTTACTCTAAAGGTTCCTTATTAACAGAATTATTTTAGAATTAATTCTAAATTAATTCTACTAGATTTCTAATAAATTTATAGATTACTTCTTTTTCTAGAACTCTAACTACTAGAAGTGTGAGAACTGTAACCTCTAGATTAAGTTCCTTAAGGAGGATAAGGCTAGGGGTTAAGAGACTAAAGAGGATAAGGATAAGGATAATAAGTAAAATTAATTAAGAATTAGTTCTTAATTAATTTTGCCTAGACACGCTTAAATTAAAATTAAATAGATTTAGAACTAATTTAGCTATAAGCACAAAGCAATATAGCTTTAGGCCACTATATAAATAGATAAATAATTATGCTCTACTTCTATTTACTTAAAATATGCTTTGCTTATACATTAACCTTTAAGTAAACACTCTAATAGTATAAGAATTAGTTTAGAATTAATCTTAGATATAAATACTTACTTTTTACTTTCTTTTTCCTATAATAAGTATAAGGAGTACTAACATTTAGTGCTAAAAGAATTTGTTAGGTTTTTTAATAGTTTATACGCCCTTTCTTCTACTTCTTCTTCTTATTTAATGTTAAGAAGTAAGGTATAGGCTGTAGGAGTAGAGGTAGAAACTACTATAGTGGCTAAATTAATTCTAAATTAACTTAAGGAGAAATTTATTCTAAATTAACTTAAGAGGAAATTAATTCTAAATTAACTTAAGGTAGAATTAATTCTAAATTAACTTAAGTTTAATTATTTAAAACTAGGTCTTCTTATGCGTAATAAAGACTTATTACCCTCTAAAAGTAGGCAGTAGCAGTATGCAACTGCTAAGTTAATACCTTTCTAGCAGGAATAGGAGCTACTGTGTACTAAGGGTAAAAAACATAAAAGTAGTGTACAAGAGCACCTCTTCTATAGAATTTTATTTAGAATAAGTTATAAATAGATTCTAAATTAATTTTAGTAAATTAAAAATATACCTAATAAAGTATACTGTAAAGTTATAAGACTTTCTTCTTATAATCTTTATTAGATAGTTTCCTTTTTAGGAATAGTTATTACCTAAAAAGGCAACTTAAGCTATTTAGCCTAAATATATATATATTAGGCCTAAATACAGGTACTTTCCTAATTAGGTATAGTGCTTACCTAATCTAGTAAAGTACTATCTGAAGAATGCCTAGCTAGAGAGCGTTAGAAAGCTGTGCTTATTATAGCAATAGCTTTACTAGATCTAGAGTTAGCTTTCTTACTATAAATAGCTTAAGGACACGTTGCCTTTACTAGTAGGTTACGTGTACACCTACGTAATCTGCTAGTAGGTTGCGTAATTATCTACGTAATCTGCTTATAGATTGCGTAATTGCCTACGCAATCTGCTTAGAAATCTACTTTAGATTTCTAAGCATCTATTAGTAATAACTATTCTAGATCCTTCTGATTTGTAATAGAGAGAAGCGAAAGTAGAGTATAAATACTACTTGCTTTCCCCCTCTCTTTATTCTGTACCTAGCATTTAATATAATAACTTGTCTATTATATTATCTTATAACTACTCTATTTACTCCTCTTGCCTCTTTAGGCTATACGCTTCCTATTTTGGAATTACCTAGTCTAGTTAGTCTAGGTCTTCTAGATTAGGGAAGAAAGTAGTCTGTCCTCCCTTCTCCCCCTACTTTCTTTACATATACTACTTTCTTAATATACAGCTTTGCAGAAGAGCTTACTAGCGTAGATAATATAGTAACTATTATTATCTTTAAGCTTAAAAGAAGTAGACTTTGCTAGGAGGGTAGGAAGAGCAATATACTCTTAGTAAGCTAGCTAAATTTATTTAGAAATAATTTAGAATTAATTTAGATAATATACTATAAGAAGTAGGGTTTTGCTAGCTAAATTGCACTAGTGCAGAGTGTAGTAAAGGAGGCACAAAGAGGAAAGTAAGAATATACTTTATTTAAACCTAGCACAAGAAAATTTTTACTACACTATACTTATTTTAGAAAAGGGGTCTAAATTAATTCTAATTTAATTTAGGTTATATTCTGCTAAGTAGCTTAAAGTTGTTCCTTTGCAGCCTTTAACCTAGCCTCTCTCTCTAGAATTATAATTATAACCTCTTCTTAAGTAAGTTTAAACTCTTGATTTTCTTACTCTAAGAGTGCTCTTTTCTTTTCTACTTTAAACATCTCTCTTTCCTGTTAAAGAATCTAGTCTTGTAACAATACTAGAGTAGAATTAATTAGAACTAGCCTTAGGAAGGTGCTAGAGATAAATTAATTTAGAATTGGTTTAAGATAGATTTAGTAGGAATTAGTAGAGAAGATTGTATAGGAGAGCTTCTAAGAGGTAATAACTAAAAAGCCTATGTCTAAAGAAGGTTTAAGCCTTTCTTCTTCTTTCTAGGAGTCTGCTTTACTCTACTTAAGCTATAGTTACTTAGACTATAGCCTAGATCTTTGTCCTTATTATTAATAATAATAGGGTTCCTCTTAGAGTTTTTTTGCTCTAATTAATTTAGAATTAATTTAATAATAATTTATATTTAACTTACTCTGCTTTTGCCTAATATTCTTATAGAACTAAGCTATTAGGCTAAAAGTCTAACAGGACTTATGTTTTACTTCTAGCTTATTTTATTCTTGTATTCCTTAAGATCTTGTCTATCTATATACATCCCCCTAGGACAAATTAGCTTAGAATTAATTTAGAACTAATTCTACTTACATCTTAATACCTTAAAGAAGCTCCTAACATGTGCCTATTCTATACCCCTTTAAAGCAGCTTGCTCTACTGTATTTAAATAAGATTTAAGTAAATTCTAAATAGAAGCACCTATATTACTACAGGCATAATTAATACCTAAAGTAATAACTAGGTTCTCTTATTCTTTACCTAGTCCTTAATTAGCTGTAATATAGTTATCTCTACAATTATATTAGAATTAATTTAGAATTAATTTATACTAGAAACCTACCTTTAATTAACTTATATAACTCTATATACTCTATTATTATTAAGGCAGTTAGAAGTAAGCATATTTAACCCTAGTCTAAATCCTTTATATGTAATAAAGTTAGAGCAGCTCTATCTATACTACAAAGAAAGTAGATAGTACAGAACCTAAGATAGTAGCTTAACTAATGCTGCTAAGGCCTGTAGTAAGAGGTGTCTAGTTTTAAGAGATATTAGCTAAACCCTACTAAATTAGTACTAAATTAATTTAGAACTAATTCTACTTACTAGCTATCTGCTTAGTGTCTATGTTAATAGTAATCCTAAGAGTTCCCTTACTATAAAGATACATCTACTTAAATATAGAGCTAGTAAGTTTCTTATAAATTGTAAAAAACTCTGTAAAGGCTCTCTTATGTATAGCAGATGTTTGTATATTTATAATAATACAACTAAATGTAATAACTGCATAAATTAGCCCTAAATTAGTTTAGAATTAATTTAAATAATAAAACTTACTCTTACTATATTATATATTAAAACTTGTAAAAAGCACTTCTGCCTAGCTATCTCTAAAGTGTTTAAATAACATGTCTACTTAGAAAGTGTTCTGCTTTATAAGAAGTATAGCCTGCTCCTTAAATATGCAGATAATAATATCTCTTAAGTAGGCAGGCAAGACTTGCTAAATATATGCTTAATTAATTTAGAACTAATTTGTGTATAAGTTCTATCTATATTTACTATGCTTAGTTCTTAATAGTTTGTTTTTTCTACTTAAATATTACTTCTTTAAGCCTCTCTCTATAAGGGAATATAAGAAGTCTTTCTTTGTATACAAGTCTTATAAGTCTATCCTTATTTATAAAGGCAGCATATAGCTGCCTAATACTTTAGTAGTTGTACTTCTAAAGATAAGTAAGAAGTACTAGTAATTTAAGAAACTTAGCTAAATTATTTTAGAATTAATTTAGAAGCTATTTAGGCTGTCTTAACTTACTTCTTATTATACCTAGGTACAGAATTAGCTGTAACATATTAATTAGCTCCTTCTAATAGTCTAGATCTACAAGCTAAGGAGGAGGTAGTATATATATATGTGTACCTATTAAGATAAGTACTATATAAGGAGTACGTGTAGTATTAGTAGGCAAAAGGAGGTTAAAGACTACACTACACTCTTATTTTATAAGAGCTCTATAGCCTTACATATAATCTATACCTAAATAGGTTTAGAATTAATCTAGAAAAACTTTAGCAACAATTAATTTAAAATAGATTCAAAATTAATTTAGGGAAGGATATCTAACTTACTATACAATATAAGCCTTAAACACTATAGTTCTATAATAGTGCAATGCTCCTACCTTAGATTTACAGTACCTAAATATAGAGATAGAAGATATTAGATATCTATCTTAAGTAGAACACTTTAGATAAAGTAACACTCTGTTGTTCCTAGTTTTTAACCTCTGCACTAGGCATGCTAGAGTAGGTTGCTAGTAAGTAGCTAGAATTAATTTAGAACTAGTTTAAAATTATTTTGTACTAAACTTACCTAATTTTAAGACATTTAAATTACTAACCTATAGTTTAAATTCCTAAGAGTATAGGCACCTTAAAACTAACGTGTAAGGCTAGTATAGTATACCTTTACCTTCTTCTTTTTATTATTTATCTTAATTTAAGATAATAACCCCTTAATCTACTTAATCTTTAAAATAAGCTCTTTATCTACTTCTATATATAAAAGCGTTCTTAATTTATTCTAGATAAATTTGTAGTGCTTAATACTAGAGCACTAAAGTACCTAGCAATTTGCAGATGCATTTAGGTAAGGGCTAAATGTTAGTTTCTTACTAACCTTACTTACTTTAGAGTATTAGAACTATAGGGCAGAATTAGTACTAAATTAATTTAGAAGCTATTTAGGCGCTTACCCTCTTTAACCTTTTTAATAAGGTTGCTTTATTAGCCTCTTGCAAGCGTTAGTTACCTAGTTATATAATATAGGCATACTTTATTACTAATGTTTTTAGGTACTGTAGGACTACTATAGTATATTCTATTACTATAGTCTGTAAACTACTACTATAGTTATTCCTAATAGTAAAAATAGATAGTTCCTACTAAATTAGTTTAGAATTAATTTAGAAGTTATTCTGTATACTATATATAATTTTATAAGCAGTAGAAGCCTTATCTTTACTCTCTCTATCTCCTAGAGTAGAGTATACATTATCCTCCTTAATATTAAGATTAAAGATATTAAGATTAAAGAGATCTATGTTGTTGCTAATAGTTAGGAATTAAACATCTATAGGGTATAAATATAAATAGATTCTAAATTAATTTTAAAGAAAGTATAATTATTTTATATTTAATTTAAAATAAATTTATACTATAGGAGCTAAAACCTACTAGAGCATGCTAAGGTCTTAACATAGCATAGACTATGTAGGGGGGGGGTAGCTAAATTACTAAGATGCGTTAGGCCATGCCACCTCTTGGCGTGCCCATGGTCAGGTGGCATGCCAGCTCGGTTGGTGGGGAAGAGTATCAAAGACGTCATTGGTCCCCGATGACAAATGAATCACCTCATAAGGTATTAAGTCTCCTCACGTCGTTTTTTACGAAGTTGCACAACACAAATCGACCAACTCATCATTGAAGAGCGTCTTCACACACAAGCATCATGTCCACCCAGATCAAGCCTCTCGTCCTGCACGCCCACGCAACAGGGCCAAACCCCATCAAGGTCGCCATCGCCCTCGAACTTCTCAAACTTCCATACGAAGTCAAGTCCTGGGAGTTCGGCGACGATCCTAAGAACGGTGTCAAAGGTGCCACGTTTCTCGAGATCAATGAAAATGGCCGCGTCCCAGCCCTTGAGGATCCGAACACCGGCGTCGTTAGCTGGGAGAGTGGTGCCATCCTCAACTACGTGAGGAGGCAATACGACACCGACGGCACGAAGCTGGGGCCGAGGGGCGCCGATGGTGGAAAGCCATCGGCGCAGGATATTGTCGACTTTGAGAAGTGGGAGTATTTCCTCTTGACCACGCTCGGGCCGATGACCGGACAAACAAACTGGTACAGGTACGTCCTCACACCCCTTCCCTTACTACTGCTCGCATCTCATGACATCATAGGCATTACAACCCTACCAAGAACGAGGATGCTCTGAAGCGCTATGTTGAGCAGACGGATCGGTGCTACTCCGTCTTGGAAGGCCAGCTTAAGAAGACGAATGGCGAGAGCATTCTTCCTGGCGGTATTTCGGCGGTCGATGCTCATTACGAGCCTTGGGTACGCCAGCATGAGTATGCGCAGGTGCCGCTTGATGGGTATCCCACCGTTCAGAAGTGGTTGGAGAAGGTAAAGGGTTTGGATGAGGTGAAGAAGGCATATAAGAAAATTCAGGAGGCTTCGAAGTAGAGTGTATTGCACTAAAAAAGGAACGGGTAGGGTCTGTTGACGGACACAACAATCACATACAACAATGTCGACAACACTCCTCACAGAGTTTTCTCAGGTGCAGATCGATTAGAGTTCGCAAGCCAAGGGAATCAGATCGCAGCGGCACCTCCCGCGTCTTGAGCATTCTTGTTCAGATGGGCAACTCACGCAAGGTATCGCTTCCGCCAATACGAAGCACAAATGTGATCTCCCCGCAAAATCGGGGCTTCACCGAGATGTAATTGCGGGGCCCCGGAGTTATGACCTAGCTGGTTTGTAAATAAACGTGCACACTAACCGGTTGAAGCAGGTCCCTACTGCCTTTCAGGAACAGCCTTTTCCACCTTCGCACCTTCGCGCCGAGCTAAGCTAATTTTTGGCCTCTGGTCGACGTACAGCGTGTGATTACGAGCAGACAATGGTAGATAATTGATCAGGTACTCTTTTCAAGCTGCCGGAGCGACTGCCGGAGCGGCTGCCGATGGCACGAGGTACTTGTCGGAGTAGGAGACGAACGCGCTATGCATGTCTGATTAAAACACCTCGTATAATGATGTAGTCTACAGTCCAGGTTGCAGATCACTTACGAATGCAGAATCGAGTCCGACTACGCACTTCTTTTCGGCATTTTCTAAACACGTTGACTAGCAAGCTTGAGAGATCTCCGAGTATTGCTAATTCCAATGGACAATATTATAGTACGAGAGGAAAGATTATAAATACTCACATGATACCTCTCAGGCAACGAGGACCGAGCACTGTCATCTTCTCAACCTCTTCACCATGGTCGGCCCCAACATCGCTCTCCTCTCCCTCTCTGGCGCCGCCCTAGCAGCAGCGCAATCCTTCCAATCCACACCCGTTCTAGGCTGGAACTCGTACAACCAGGTCGCCTGCAGCCCTAACAACGACGGTATCACCAAAGCCATCAACGCCCTCGCCGACCGCGGCTTCATTACCGCAGGCTACAACTTCTTCCAGGTTGACTGTGGCTGGGCTGCCCGCGACGGCCAGCGCAATGCTACCTCGGGCGCACTGAAGATCAACACAGATGCCTTTCCCAACGGACTCAAGCCATTGAGTGACCTTGCGCGCAGCAAGGGTATGAAGTGGACTATGTACTCGGATGCGGGCGTGCGGATGTGTGATACTCAGGTGCCGAGCCCGGTGCTGGGTACACTGGGACATGAGGCTGTTGATGCCGAGTTCTTCAAGAGCCTGAACACGGAATATGTCAAGTGTGAGTTTGACTCTGTTCCCAGGCGACATTTCGGCGGACTGATCACTTGGTAGATGACAACTGCTACGTTGATGGACCGAATGCGGATCAGAATGCCCCCAAAGCCCCGAGGACAGACTTTTCATCCCGCTTTAGTGTCATGTGGAAGGAGCTGCAGCGCGTCGGGATCCCAGGTATGCTGATTTGTCAGTGGGGTACTCCATTCTCCTCTTCAGGAGGTCTGCAAGGCCCTAAGGACTGGACTAAAGGCATCTCGACATCGTTCCGTTTGTCAGACGACATTGCTCAGGGCTGGGGTAACATCTACCGTATCTACAACCAGGCTGTTCATGTCGCTGCATCTGGTGTGGTTGGACCCGGCCACATTGCCGATGCCGATTTGCTCGAGGTTGGGAACCAGGGCATGACTTTCGACGAGCAAGCCACGCATTTTGCGTCCTGGGCTATGCTTAAGTCTGCTCTCGTGATCTCTACTGATGTATCGGCCTTGTCGAACGATGCTGTCAAAGTCTTGCAGAATAAGGATTTGCTCGCCATCAACCAGGATTCAGCCGTCAAACCCATCACGCTGAAGCAGCGCTGGACCTCTGACCGCGATCTCTGGAGCGGCGATCTGGCCAACGGCGACGTCGCAGTCCTAGTCGTTGACCTCAGCAACGCGCGTCGCACCCTCACCGTCCAACTCGCTTCACTGGGCATCCAGTCCGCCACAATCAAGGACTTGTGGGCCGGCACAACCACCCAGAACGCAGGCTCCTTCTCCAAGCAGGTGAACGCCCGCGGTTCCCTCGCCCTGCGCTTATCCAACATCAAACGCACTTCCACCACTACAAACTACAACTACATATCCGCCTCCACCGGCTCCCTAGCCGCAGGCGCAAACATCCAGTCCTGCACCGGCTGCACCTCAACCAACAAAGTCGGCAACCTGGGCGGCCCTTCCAACGGCGCGCTGACCCTGAGCAACATCCGCACCAGCCAGGCCAGCCAGGTTGTACGCTTCGACTACCTCAACGGCGAAGTCGGCTACCTGGGCGGCAGCAACAACGAGCGTCTAGCATCTATCAGCGTCAACGGCGGCGCGGCCAAGACAGTCAGTTTCCCGCTTACGGGGTACAACTGGGAAAAGGATGTATCGAAGGGCTATGCGGTGGAGTTGTCGGGCTTCAGTACAACAGGGACGAATAGTATTGTGATTAAGGGGGTTGGAAGCGGGTATGCACCAGATATCGATCGTATCGGTGTCGTTGCGTAGACATTTTGTATCGATGACAACAACAAGAACCAGCTTGTGCTTCTCTAAAGAATACAATTCTTCTACATTTACACAAGTAACACATTGGCCCTAGAAAGCAAAAACACCTCCCACCATCCCCACCCACCCGAAAAGCCCACAACCCAAGCTCTCAAAGCCCGATACCATCTACTCCCAAATAACGACACCCTGAGTTACTACGCCTCTCGGGTTGCGATAACAGTAGGACACAGCAGCTGCCATATCTCAACCTTGATAGCAGAGGCTGGAGGACTTTACTAGCTCTAGATTAATCGTTTAGCTTGGGTAACCCGCTTTGAACTCCTTTCTCAGCCTGTAGATTACTTACGCTTTCTGCTGGTTCATTGTAGATACGTCCTGGCAATACAGGGAGTGCGCACCTGTGTTCTGTATCTTCGGGAAAACGAGAGTACGTATAGTATGTCGAGGTTCGGCGAGGGTGAGTTGGTGGCAACGCTGTTTTGGGGGTGTAATGGGAGGGTGTAGGGGGGTTTAGGTTGGCTGGAGATGAGGTAAGAGGCTTGATTGTTGGTAGTGATGAGCTGTTCGGTGAGGACGGTGTTAAGGAGTTGGAGACATTTTTGAAAGAGTCTAATTGTGCCTTTTTTGGGGAGAGAGGGGAAGCAGTGGGAATCTCGTCTGAAGCGCTTCGATGTGTTGGTGGAGATGGATAAGAATTTTTTGGTGTAGCACTATACATCCGTACACGATTTGCTTTATAAGACTGCTGACAGCGATGGGACACGGAGCCTTCTTGCGGATATTGCGCTCTTGTTTCACCACCCTCGGATTAAGGAAGATCCTGCAACAACGTTCTCTGCCCAACGATACGAAGCGGTGGAATACATGAAGTTAATTTAAAGGGTATTATTGTCGTTGCCCGGTGTCAGTAAACCGTCCAACCCCACAAGCTCAAAATATCCCTACTCTACACGACGACTCACCCCGATAACATCCCATTCCAAGCACTTCCCACAGCAGCACACGGAATCCACATCTCAAGACGGACCGCGAAACCGCCACGACCATTACGACAGGTACCTGTAATAGTTCTGTACTGTCCCCCGCGATGCTTCCAGAAATCCCCCAGGTTCTCGCGCGTCACGCGGTGAACGCCCATTTTCTGCGTATCGTGACGACTCCAATAGAACCAGCCGTTTTGTCGGCGCTCCTATACGGTGTGGTGTCAGCAGTGCTTCGATCGTTGGTGTGTGTGAAACGCACTGATAAACTGTTCTGTGGAATTTAGACACCATTGAGATAGCAGAGAGACGATGCAAGAAAACATTCAGTGCGAAGTCGGTACATTTAGCCACGCGAGTCCCTGCTGGATATCCCGTCCGTCGCCACTGCAGCAGCTCAGTCTGCGTGGGCAGCTGGGGCCGGAGTACATGCGCGGCCCGGATTGCTGCATCACCTGCGTCCAGTGGATTTGGTGAGCGACGCGGTGATGGGTTGGTAGGAGAGAGCCGACGATGAGCCACCCGCGCATGGCGATAACCTTGAGGAGCCTCAGTATTTAGGTCCACCGATAAACTTTGATCCGCGACTTCTTGCATGTTGAGAACCATTCGTTACGGACGAAGATGTGGTGTTGGGTAATGAAGACGCGAGTGAATCCGTTTCTTACCTTGTTCCAGGGGAGCTCCCTTATGACCATAATGTTGCCGTGCCCATTGCTATGTGCATCTGCTACCTCCTCGACGATCTTGCCAAATAGGACGTCGCTGTCCATACCTGGGTCGTAAGTCCCGGTCTCAGAGTGGCGCAAGGCCTGTAGTATGCCCCACAGCCACCGTCCTTTGACGTCGTTGGCTAACACGCGCTCGTCACACCATTGATGAAGCAAGGAGTAATCCCACGCCTCGCCACGTGAGCTCCATCTATACGCAGCGCGTAGTGTGTCGTATACAATTGACCGATCACAGCCAGCTTCAGCGACAGCAAAGCGAACCGTCTCCAGCGTGGACGGCCTACCGAGCCGACGATTGTGATTAAAGAGCTCTACAGCGTCAAGGTTGTTCTCCAAAAACGCCTGCCGTCTTCCTCTGATAGCAATTTGGCTCGCCTCTGGATCATGCCAGTTAACCGTCATACTTGTATTCCATAGCAGGAAGCGTAGAAACTGGACCTTATCCTGCGTCCACGGGCCAGATAGCAGTTTTCTAGGCAATCGACAACGGACGAAAGCCAGTCGCGGCAAGTGACTCCGCGAAAAGACCATGGATGTGGCATCTTCGAAGTTCGGAGGCCACTGAGCATCGAAACACCCTTCTTCCGGTGTAAGTCCGCATAGACACCCATTACACGCATATGTCCTGACGATCCAGCTCTTGAAGAATGACCAAGTCATCCATCTGCTCGCGAAGATGGCTGTTTGAGCGGCTGATCGCAAGGCGTAGTCATCACACCGCCCAGTTAGGTAGTAGTCGCATGTGTTTTGGTAGACGTACTCGCTTGACAGGCGAGCGCCTAGGATACCGGAGGCCTGGATAAGAGCGAGGTTGTAGCCGGAAGACGCGAAGATGGGCTGCAGCAGCTCAATGGGAAGACTCTCAATCGCTGCCGTGGTCATTTTGACTGCAATAAAAGCTCGCCGCCTGTGATGATGTCAAGATCTCGGATTCACGCAAGTACTGTGATGGCTGCCTAAGCGTCGCTGTGGAGCAGGCGGGTTATCTTGAGTATCGCAGCGAGGACATTTGAGTAGCAGAGTGTTTAACAATAAGAGTAAAGAAGAGAATTAGATGAGGCTCTGCCCATCTCGCACGAAGAAATGGCACGCCATGCCCGCCTGAACGCCTGACAAGGCATGGAGATGGTAACATGACCTCGGTCACTCGGTCATACTTACCCCGCTGTCTCCCCACACGCTAGAGAGACCCATTTTAGCTAGCCGCAGGGACGAACGGCAACTTCTGTCGACAACAGGGTTATTGCCTCTGTACCTGTAGGCGATAAGAGTGTAGAAGATATATGTCTTAATATAAAAAAGTATAAAGAGGTCTTATAAAATACTACAAGACTAGTAATTGCCTGTTATAAATTGTGCATACTACTGCTATAAGCTTATTACAGTCTTAGCGCATTTGTGTATTAACAAAAAGGTTATTTCTCTTAATTTTCCTGTTTTTACATAACACTTATTATACAAGTAAAAGCCTTATAGTGTTTTATTCTACATAGAATAACAATGCTTACTATCTAGTATCTAGAGTATATTTAGGTTAGCATACTAGACCCTAGTGACCTAGTCTATGCTAACTATGTTTTTTATATTTGTATTTTACAAAGCTATTTATACTAGGAGTTCTAATGTACATAGAAGTATTTTGCTAAAAGAAACAAATCTCCTCGTGTAATAAGCTTGCAACTAAGACAGGAGAATGTTTTTGTAGTAGCGACTTATAGTAACCTATCTATCTATGCAAGCTAAAGTCTGTCCTCTGCAACTAAACCACAATGCGTATGCATAGCCCTACGCTTCACTACCTACTTTTTTTAATCAGCTCAAACACCTCCCTCTCCCACCTAAACCACTTGTGCATCCTACAACCTATACTCTGCAGCATCACGGGATCAACGTGTGTCTCAGGGTGCGGGCGGTGGAAAATGATACTACCGCCACCACTGCGGTCCTCAAATTTCACCATGGAACCCCCGTTGTTTTGCGGAGTAAAACCTGCCTCGTCCATGCTGGCGACTAGAACGGTCCACAAGATACTCTTCTTTCGCTCCTCAGCAGTGGCGGGAAACAGGCAGCGGAGCGTTTTGAACGGGGTTTTGGAGAGTGGGATCATCTTGCTGGCGGCTGCAGGTGAGGAAGGTGACTCTGCTGCCTGCTTTGGAGATTGGGGCTGCGTGACACCGCGAGTTTTGGGTTTGGGAGTCGGCTGCTGCGGCAGAATGGGGATAGGTGTCACATCTAACGTGTGGGGCAGGGGAAGGAAGAGGTTGTCGTTCGATAAGATGTTAGGCTTTTTCATGTCGGCTTCGATTTTTGCTTGTTTCGTGGCTAGGCGCGCGGTATATGCTGGGTCTTGCCATGCATGGAGCGGAGCCATAGCAAAAGTGTTGTCTACGGGTGATAACCCGTTCTTCTGGTACTGTGCGTGGTATGATGCTGACAGTATCTTCCAGTACTTTTGCATCGACTCGTGCAGGCCATTGAACTGTTGGAGCCACTCGCGGTTGCGAGGACCTGCTGGAACCTTGGCCAGTTGAAACACGTTCAGAGCCCTGAGCATCGCTCGGCTATCCGGTACGTGCATCACTGGTGCGCCTTTGGCTGCTCGCCAGATAATTCGATCCTCTGTTTTCTCGCAGTCGGATACGGTACGAATGGTATTGCGAGGACAGTGCAGGCGAATGGACCACAGAAGCTCCAACAAGGTCGTGTAGTCGGAGAGTCTGTCGTACAAGATCTCGTCAAGCCGTGCACCCTCAGCCGATTTACAGGTCGCAAGGTGCTGGTCGAGCATGTCGAGTAGCATAGGGTAGCGAAAGCGAGTTTGACTGTCAGGCTCGCCCTGTAGCTGGATCAGTATCCACCAGAGGCGCTCCGTTCGATACCCGTTCGCAAGCCCTTCCTCCTCGGTTCGACCAAACTTTTTGATCGTGATGGCGGCTTCGTACATGCCTGATGCATTCTTGTGCATATCTTCATTGTACACATAATTGTCTCGGAAACCGGGTCGCTGAGCGATGATTGCATGTAGTTCCATGGAACGATCATGTATGGCGTTGACCAGCACCAGCTCAAGTGCGCCAAGCATGTCATCAACCTTCCTGGGTAAGGGCTGTCCAGGAAAGACAGAATTGCGATACCGGTTGTAAATGGTGTGCAAGCTCTCAAACTCTAACAGGGCGCCGCGCCAGAACCAGTGTCGATTGACGTCGCTCTTGATCTCCTCGTTGATGATGGTTGATGCGAGCTCTTTATCGCCTGTGGTTTCTACGCTGTGCATCTGGCTTAGCTTCCGGATGTACCGCTTGAGGTATGCGGCCTCGGTTTGAAGTAGCCAAAGATGATCGCCAGTACTGTCAACCTTGACCTTGGTAAGATCGACCAAAGCATCGACATCGAAGCGAGGGGGTGCCAAGAAAGGCGTGTGGACAAACTTCGACCAGGCGGCGGCGTCTCCGTTCATTTTCAGATCAGTGCTGATAGTTGCAGTCCACTTGCTGGCACCGGTGAAAGTGGCACTGTCTTGCTCCACGCCTACGGTTAACTGCTCGACGACACGACGGAGGAATTTTCATGAGCGTCATCTGAGCCTCAAGCAATAGCTTACCGCGAGGAAAGCCGACCACGTCAAATCGATGGGCAGCATCTCTTGTCCATGGTATGTACGTGCCATACTTGGGTCCAAACATGACAACAGCACCTGCGTTGAATGAAACGTCAAGCAAACCCGAGCCCCACGGAGTCCGAAGCAGCTCATGATCGTGTGATGCCCACTCTGCAGGTGAATGCTGGGCGCGTGTGTTGATGAAGCCTATCAGTGTTGCTGGATTCTTGACAAGTGTCTCGATGTCAAGGTAGGGCACAAGTAGGTGTTTCCTGAAAGCTGGCTGCTTTCTGTTGTGTGCCCATCCCTTGCCAAAATACTCAACCTCAGCCATGTGTCCCTTCAGCTTGGGCAGACCCGGCTCGGCGGCTTGTAGTACGTCGGTACGTTTCTGCTGGTTGCGCTTTCGCCAACGGTCGTAGATGTGGTCACCGTGGTTCTGGATGGCCTCGCGAAGGTACTCTCGACACGAGAGAATGGCTCGAGAGTATTCTGCAAGCGTGGATCTTGCGTCAGCATCGGTAAGCACGCCAATGTAGTGGTATCGATCGAATCCTTGTTGTGTGAGCGTGTAGTAATGTGTCTGACAATCTGCGCAATCGCATGGCAGCGGACACCTGGGGATATCGGTTTGGACGGTTCCTGTAGACTCTTTCATCATATCCTCGAGCGCAGCCATCCGGCTGGGCAAGTGCTCTGTGGCCCGCATGTTGCGGTGTTGGCGAAAGTCGTGTAGTTGTGGGTGTAGAGGATGGAGGGTGGATGGGCATCTTAAGTTAAACAGAGGTAAATAGAGGTGAAGCAGGGTTGAGTCAGCCGTTTGCGCGTTTGTTCGTCTCGCACAAGCTAGAGGTGAAGGTGATCTTGGATCTGTTCCTGCTGCCTGTCGTACTGCGATCCGTCTGAAGCGCATCATGGAAATCGCAGGCAAAGTGACCACGACGGGCGCCCTGGGGCTGGCTGACAATGTCTTGAATTTTTTCTCTACCAAACTTAGCCTTCACGTGCAGTGTTCTCCCCACCCAACTTGATCTCGCCTTGGAACTTATCGTTGGTGACATGCATGAAATTGGCCCTCAGCGGCGTGACACTCGTATATCCCTGCGCAACGGCCCAGCCATCGTTCCCTGGCTCGCTCTGCTCGACGCTCTCATAGACGTCCTTGAACTGCGGGGCCCACTTGAAGTGCTTGTGACTGTACCTCATATGCGGCTGGCCACTCGGCGTCGCGGTGCCGCTCCCTGCCCCGCTCTCCGGCAGCAGGTCGTTGTTGGCGCGCAGCTCCTTCTTGCCGAGCTTCTCCTCCTGCTTGCGGATCTGGCTCTCAATGTCGGAGGGCGAGTCGTCGGCCTCGGAGGGGACTTCGACCACCTGGAAGCAGCTCCCTGATCTCCACGTGTTCTGCAGCATGTTGGTCCACAGGATCTTCCTGGTGCCGACGCCTTCCACGAGCGGGACGTTGACGGTGTAGAGGTGCGTGTTGGGGTCCCAGGTGTGGTAGAGGTGCTGGATGAGCTTGGCGCTGAGGTCCGAGGCGCCGGTGATGATGGCGGCGTCGTGGTTGCGGTCGAAGAAGGCGTAGGACAGGGCGATGGACTTGACGCCGCAGACGGCAGCCTCCATGGCGCCGCCGATGGTGCCCGAGGACAGCGAGAAGACGGCGGTGCTGTTGCGGCCGTAGTTGGGCCCGGAGACGACGAGGTCAATGGGCCCGCGCGAGGAAAAGTAGTGGTAGAGGCCGATCTGGGCGCACGAGGCGGGCGTCGAGTCGACGAGGACCCATTCCTCGTCAGTCGAGTCGGGCGGCAGGGGCGTGTTGTGGGTGGAGCCGTGGTTGGTGAGGCGGCCGTCGGTGGTCGTCTGCAGCGGCGCAGGGCGGTAGTACGAGGGCTTGATGGCCTTGCCGACGAGATGGGCCTTGCCGATCCACGAGCGTTGCGTGTGTGGGAGCACGACGCTGACCGTGTGTCCGTAGCTCTGCAGCGTCGACACGAGCGAGTGCACGTACGGCGACGACTGGTCCGACGGCGGGCCGTCGTCGTTGGTTACCTGTGTCGTCAGTACTCTGTGCAGCTGCTGAGGTAATCATCGAGCTTACAAGAATGTGCATTTTGGCGTGTTTCTGCTGGAGCAATGGGCGCTGCACAAACTCTCAGAGGGAGGGGAACTCTGTCGAGGGGCTGTCGACGGGTGACGTGCTGAACCGTTCCGATCGGAATGAATCGTGTCACGCCAGCCATTCACCATGAAGCGTTTGCACACGACATGGACGTGGCAGCCTCAGCCAGCGCACCATCCCATCTCCTGTCGACTGTCGTTGGCGACACGCGGACGGCAGTACCTGCATGGCAGATGGGATGCCTGCTGAGCAGACGTAATGCCTGCTGATGGCTCCGTGGTCAACAAACTCTCGCCATGAAACAAGCCAGCAACTCTCGCCATGAAACAAGCCAGCAACTCTCGCCATGAAACAAGCCAGCAACTCCACCACGCCAACAGACGGATAGCCTGCGTCTACTATACTCTGCGAGGACATGCAGAAAATAGATGCAACAGCCCTCGTCGACCCATGGACTGCCAGACACCTCACCATCTCCGAAGCCTACCATGGCCCCTCTCCGTCCGACCTCCGCAGCCGGCAGTCAACTGTGTGTGCACGACATGGTCAAACGCGCAAAAACAAACGGCATCGGCACGCTTGGCTGCGAACGCCAAGGCTACACGCCCGCCGGCGTCGCACTCCTAGAGCCGCACCACTCCCGCCGCCCTGAGCCTGCTATTTTCGGATTTGGCTGTTCGGGTCCCCGCCCGCCCCCGTCCATGGTGAGGCATCGCGACTGAGGCCGAAACATGAGGACCGACATGTGAAAGGCATTTATATACAAGACATGGCCAGAGATGTGGAAGTACTACATCCAACTTGCTCCAACCTCTGCATTGCCGTCCAGTCACAGCAAAGTCGCAGCATCTCCACCATCACCCAGCACATCCATCACGTGACCAACCCCTTCACACCAACATGGTCGTCACAGTCCCCACCGCCTCCCTCGAAGGCCAGGTCGCCCTCATCACCGGTGCCGGCCGCGGCATTGGCCGTGGCTGCGCCATCGAGCTCGGCAAGCGCGGTGCCTCCGTCATCGTCAACTACGTCTCCTCTGAAGGACCCGCACAAGAAGTCGTCAACATAATTCAAGGCTTCAACAACGGCGCCAAAGCGATCGCTATCCAGGCCGATGTCAGCAAAGTGAGCGAAATCACCCGCCTGTTCGAAGAGGGCAAAAAAGCCTTTGGCAAGATCAACATCGTCATGTCCAACTCCGGCACCGAATCCTGGGACGTAACAGAAGAGATCACAGAAGAGAAATACGACCACGTCTTCAACCTCAACACGCGCGCGCAGTTCTTCGTCGGCCAGACGGCGTACAAGTACATCGAGGACAACGGGCGCATCATCCTCATGAGCTCCATCGCTGCAGGCTTGCTGGGCGTCAAGGACCACGCGCTGTACAACGCGAGCAAGATGGCCGTTATTGGATTCATCAAGGCCTTCGCTACCGACTTCGGAAAGCGCGGGATCACAGTCAACGGCGTCGCACCGGGCGGGATCAAGAGCGACATGTTTACGCAAAACGCCTGGCATTATATCCCAGGCGGCAGTCCCGACTGGTCAGCAGAGAAGATCGAGGGCTTGATGGCGAGCCATTGTCCGTTGGGGCGGTGTGCGGTGCCGGAGGACGTAGCCCGGGTGGTCGCCTTCTTGGCAAGTGAAGACGGAGGATGGGTGAACGGGCAAGTACTGACTATTTCCGGTGGATCGTCGCAGTAGACGAACATTGCCACTTGTTTTGAGCGACTTTGTACGGCCTTGGTGTTGTTTGCACAATACAAATCTTCAATACTCTAAGTTGCCTCGTGATATATGCAACTTTGAACAACTTGAACTTTTCATTCCCACTAATCAACTATCCACTCCCTCACCGCTAAAGACTGCATCAATTCCTCCTACGTCGCATAGCAATTTGAAGACGGTGTACACGTGTCTAGACGCGTAAAGGCAAGCAAATGCCACAATCAGAATGTAGTATATCTACAATAAAACATAGAAATTATTATAAAGCATAGTATTATTGTTGGCGCTGGTAGCGCGGTCTCCGTCATGCACCCCTTTCAGGCTAATGTGCAGCGTGTCTTAATGCGCAACCTGGTCCTCCCCTCACAACGCGTTCCCCTCTCAACTGCGATAGACACTGCTTAACAAAGCGTCTAGAAACAAACCCGTTAAATCTTAAACGCCTATTTCACAAATCCTACGCCACCTGATGCAAGCAAGACCCGTGTGCCTACACCGACTTGTCCCCATTGTCCAGGACTTCCTAGTCTGACGCTCTCGCGCCGGCATGCCTCCACAGATTCTCAGACACGCAATTGCTAAGCAATCTATCAACTCCAGGATCATCCTGATAGAGACCCTACCTGAACGACCGATGTGGCACCATTAGTTCACCTTCAGAGAACAACACCATCTTCAAGTCCTCCGTGGCGTCGTCCAGCTCTAAGCGGAAAGTCTCCATATCCAACCATATGCTCATGGAGGAATGGCCTATGCTCATTGCTAGCCAAAGGCCCAACGTGCTCATCTTGATAACACTCAAAGTAAGTCAGAAACGCTATGGCTATCCCTACACAAGGCTTCGTTAACAGTACAGGAAATGTGGGGGTCTTGCGGTTACTCCTAGCCACGTGAGTTTTAAAAGCCATAACGGATGCAACAAGACTCACCTAGGTTTAGCTACTGACGTAGTCCACGCGATCAACCCTTGCTAAGAAGGGGCAAGCCTGTATGCGTGAGCATGAGCAATCCCGATATCTTTTTCACCGACAACATCGGGAGCCGCTACTCCTGGTGTTAGCCAATTGCATACGCCCTATAGCAAACAACTGCGTACATTGCGCTACGTTGAATTCTTAAAGCCAAAGTCTTTCTATTGTCAAACGCTAACATTCTATGCGTCTTCATGTTTTAGAGTACAGGTTGGCTGGTCGGGCGATTTTGCAGGGGCTCGGGCCGTAGTAAGACTCGGGCATGGTAAGCCCGCAATCGAGCAAAGGCAAAGCCGGCACACCGTTACATTCATGAGAGTCTGGAACTTCAACCTAGCAATGATTGGAGCAATTACTGCGATGATCCAACTGGTCTCTTTGTCGATCACCTCGTATCCATGTACCGATTCCTCTTCATCTTGAGTCTGACGCAGTCCATGTCTTCCCTCGCAATCCTGCATTTGTTCAACGCATTGCCACACTCTTGGAACCGACTACGTCTCACGATAGAATACGTTCACCATGGAGAAGGACAACGGCGGCTATCGCCAGATCAACAAGTCACTGAACATCTGTGCCTTTGATGAGTATCTGGTCGGCCAGGCTGCACGCCTCCCTCAGCTGGCTAGTATAGAACAGCTCAGCCCCAGAGTGCTACGCGTGCTTGGTGGTAATGCTGGAAAGGTAAGCATCCGTTCATCGCGCAGTTCTGTCACTACCAGTAGAGATTAATCATATGCTATAGTTCACTCTCCAAGGAACCAACACATACATTGTGGGTACCGGGCGTCAACGTTTAATCGTGGACACTTCCGGTGGCGAGAAAGAATGGATAGACCTGATAGCTTCTGTTCTGGAGTGCCACCAGATCAGTCTCTCGCATGTTCTTCTCACGCACTGGCATGGAGACCATACAGGTGGCGTCCCTGATCTAATCCGCCTGTATCCAGATATTCAGGATTCTGTCTACAAGAATGAGCCAGAAGAGGGCCAGCAGGACATTTTCGACGGGCAGAAGTTCGTGGTGGAAGGCGCAACCGTCCGAGCTTTGCACGTGCCGGGACATTCGACGGACCATATGTGTTTTGTTCTTGAGGAGGAGAAAGCCATGTTCACCGGTAAGTTACAAAAATGGGAAGGCCGAAAGGCCAACTAATTCCTGGTCCTTACATTTCACTGAATCAGAAAAGGTGACAATATCCTCGGGCACGGTACCAGCGCGGTCGAAGACTTGGGAATCTTCATGGGCAGCCTGGAAAAGATGAAGTCTCAGCATTGCACTACCGGCTACTCAGCTCACGGCGTCGTGATCGACAACCTGCCTGCCAAAATCGCAGGAGAGCTGCGTCAGAAATGGCGCCGCGAGAAACAGGTACTACAGGCGCTTGACGAGCTTCGCGTCGGCAAAAACGAGAAAAGCGCTACGTTGCAGGAGCTTGTGACAGCCATTTACGGAGAATCACTCGACCAGGAGATGCGGGAGCTTGCACTTGAGCCTTTCATCGATGAGGTACTTCGCAAGCTAGCCGGCGATGGCAGAGTTGCGTTCGAGAGACGCCGCGGCATAAAGAAATGGTACACAGTTCAGAAGGCAGCCCCCAGGTCGGCAATGGCACTATCAAGGTCAACGACGAACGAGAAGTTGCCAAACTCGCAGATCGGTGCTATGGAAAAGGCTATGCTGACGGTGAGCATGTCTGAGCTAGCTGACGGTGTCTACTGAGTCGTCGCTACGCCAATTGATCGATTATAGAGGAATCGCGCGATGTTGCATTGTTCTCATGTCGTTTGACACTCATTTCTGTATCTTCTCCACAATAGAATAAAATCTGTACTTTGCAATGAATACGTGCATTGCAATTAACTGAGCACCGATGACTGGGACACGTAAAGGAGGTGGATCTCCGATGTGAATATGCATACCGAGCAGTACTGTCTTTCGGTCGGGGGTAGCTACCCTAGACCTGTCACTTGTTTGAGAACCATGCTTCTTATCGCTCCCCGTCATCACTGGTTCGTAGGTAATCAACTTGCTGGTATCCATGTACGCAGCATAAGTAGCAATTCGATGCTTCGGAATTCATACCCCTCTACAAACCGGTAACCCAGAGGAAGCCTGGACCCACCACGCTCGGGAGTTTGAACTGGAGTGGCGAAACACCTAAGTATCATTGGCTGGAACGGATCTGCACCATAGCCCTACGAATGAACTCCAACTATCGAGACGAGCGAGTAGATTCTTAGTCATCCGAATGTCGGATTTGACGTGGGGTTGAATGCATCACCGGTCTCTTCTCAACATCTTGTAATGTTGCCTAATTTCCGAGTTCTGGCTTGATACGAAGACCGGTGCTACGTCATCCCTGTCACTGCCCCAGTGTAGAAGTGCAGAAATCAAAGAGTTGAAAAACCAAAGTCGGGAGGAAATTCTCTCATTCCCTCGTAAGCCGCGATAGCGCGAGAAAGAGGTCCTTTCAAATGTCCCGGCCAAGACTAGATTTCGGTTTACGGGACCTTGCTCGGGACATTAATGCATCGAACGGCTTCGATCTCGTCTTTGCCTCCACGTGTGGAGTCAAGTGCCGAGAGTCCTATCTAGTGAAATATGCTCGTGGTAGCTCGCCGTCCCTTGTCATGTCAGACATGGTGCGATATACCTAAGTGAACTTAGGTACCAATCACCAACTAACGGCTGCGAGCCATTTCCCCTCCACTGCACGTATCTAGTGCTGCTCTCATATCAATCATTTAAAGCCTTCTTTTCTCCCAATATATTATCATTGTTGCGTTTGCGCGCTCTCAGGCCTCATCACACCAGTTGGCCCAATGTCGACCCCAACCGAGGAAACTGACTGCAGCGCAGACATGCGCAGCATGAAAATCGTTTACTTCAGCAACGAGTTTCCGAAGGAAGACCTCCAGGATCTGTTACGTCGCATTCACAATCACAGCCGATCGAGGCAACACCCACTTTTGGCACAATTCTTGGACGAGGCGACCGCGGTTGTCAAGGCTGAGATTCAACAACTTCCAACAGAGCTGAAGCAAATCATCCCTCCATTCACAACTCTTCTGAGCTGGGCAGAGAACACGGAACTTCGTCAAGGCTTGCTGTGTGGTGCTATCGACGGAGTCTTGCTCGTCTTGGTACAGCTGGCAGCTTATATCGGCTACGCTGAGCACGCTGATAAAGCTCATCTGGATTTGGGAGACACCTCTATAACTGGGCTGGGCATAGGTCTGCTCGCGTCCACTGCTTTGGCACTATCGCCAGAGCTGGGACAATTGCCACTAGCTGGTGCCAATGCCGTTCGTCTCGCATTCCGCATGGGTGTCCACGTCACCTCTGTTGCTGAAGACTTGGAATCTCGTGATTTGTCTGAGAAGCCAGATACTTGGGCATACGTGATTCATGACGTCGACCCAGAAGCTGTTCAAAGCCAGCTCGATATTACGAACCATCTGGTCCCGGAGACTGCGAAAATCTTTCTGAGCGCTTTCAGCCGGACTTCGGTTACAGTGAGCGGACCACCTGCCAGGCTAAAGGCTCTCTTCAACACGACAAACTTCTTCCGAAAGTCAAGGTTCATTGAGTTGCCAGTATACGGTGGCCTGTGCCACGCATCACACGTCTATGGACCAGAAGACACACAGAAGATTATCCAAGGCGAAAGCTTGTTGAACTCTTCTCGCGCCTCGTATCGTCCAATTGCACCAATATACTCAACTAGTACAGGAAAGCCGTTCAGCGCCAGCACTTCAGAAGAGCTGTACGCATGTGTCATATCGGAGCTGCTCACCAAAGCCATCTGCTGGGACAAAGTTGTCCGTGGAGTCGCTGACCAGATGGAATTTGCGGTCCTCGGCGAAGCCGATGTGCAGCTTTTTGGTTTTGGAAACTCGCTTCCCATGAACGATCTGCAAACGGCACTGAGAGAAAATGCCTCTGGAATCGACGTCTCGATGGACAATTTTATCTCTTGGATTGTCCAAGTCACACCAAGTTACTCAACGCCACGCGGTACCGCTCAGTCGAAGCTTGCTATCGTCGGTATGTCTTGCAGACTTCCAGGAGGTGCGACCAATACGGAGAAGTTCTGGGAGGTACTTGAAGCGGGACTCGATGTTTCCCGTAGGATTCCCGCGGATCGCTTCGATATTGACACTCATTACGACCCTACCGGTAAGTCGCAACCTGTGGTATAATGAAGTTCATCCGTGCTTTTTGTGGGGATCAGTAAAGAATGGAGCTGCAAGCGCTCCATCAGCGTGCGCAATAGAATCGACGTCGTTGGAGAAACAGAATTGCTGACTTTGAGTTATCCAGGCAAGGCCTTGAATAAGACCATGACGCAGTACGGTTGCTTTATTGACGAGCCTGGAAGTATGTGTCCTATCCACAATGAACCAACTTTGGCGGATGAACTGATATTGTATAGTGTTTGATGCTCCTTTCTTCAACATGTCACCACGAGAAGCACAGGTCGTCGATCCACAAATGCGCCTATCCCTGGTCACTGCATACGAAGCTCTGGAACGTTCCGGATACGTTGGTACGTCCATAAGACAGAAGTACTCCTCTTTATTGCCCTGGACGTAGCTAATATCACAATCAGGAAATCGCACGGCTTCTACTCAGCTTCAGCGTATCGGAACATTCTATGGTCAAGCTGCTGATGACTATCGCGAGGTCAACCAAGGTCAAGAGGTAAGGCTGGCTCAAGCAGTGATGTTGTCGGTTGAAGATTAGAGACAGCATTGCCCAGGCATCTACTCCATGCTAACAACATCAGGTAAACACTTACTACATTCCTGGCGGTTGTAGAGCATTCGGCCCTGGTCGTATCAACTACTTTTTCAAGTTCGGAGGTCCAAGCTACAGCATTGACACTGCTTGTTCTTCGGGCCTCGCAGCAGTCGAGGTATGTATTGGACTTGCCTTTCTCCGTGGATGGTTTACTGAAAACTACTGCAGGTCGCCTGCCAAGCCCTTTGGAAAGGCGAAGTCGACACTGCCATTGCTGGCGGTGTGAACGTGCTCACTAATCCAGACGGTTTCGCGGGCTTGTGTAACGGGCATTTTCTTACAAAGGGCCACAATGCTTGCAAGACCTGGGATGCTTCTGCAGACGGGTACTGCCGCGCCGACGGTGTTGGCTCAATTGTGATCAAACGACTTGAGGACGCAGGTGAGTTCTATATGACATCTTGCATGTACATCTGCATGCTCGACTTCAATTTATCCTTCATGATGGAGTGAAACGGAGACCAGTAGCTGACGTGTGGCAGAGGCTGACAATGACAACATTCTTGGTGTTGTACTAGCAGCAGGCACTAATCACTCTGCCGATGCTGTCTCAATCACGCATCCTCATGCCGGTAACCAGGCGTACTTGTCTCGCCAAGTGCTCCGCCAAGCTGGCGTGAATCCCCTCGACGTCTCTTATGTAGAGCTTCACGGTACTGGTACCCAGGCAGGAGATTTTGAGGAAGTATCAGTACGTATCTGAGCATTTTTGCCAGGGGATTTTGTACTAACAAGAGTGCAGGGCATCTTAGATGTTTATGCTCCCGCACTTAGACGCCGCACGAAGGACCAGCCTCTGCATATCGGCGCCGTCAAGGCGAACATGGGACATGGTGAATCAGCCGCAGGCATCACTGCCCTCATCAAAGTGCTGCTCATGCTCGAAAAGAACGCTGTACCGCGCCACATTGGAATCAAGACTGAGATCAATCCCAAGTTCCCGACTGATCTCAATAAACGCAACGTTCACATCCCGTTCGAGATGAAGGCTTGGCCAAAGGCTCAGCCGAACGGGAAGAATCGTATCGCTGTCGTCAACAACTTCGGTGCCGCTGGTGGAAATACAACCTTGCTGCTTGAAGATGCGCCATCTCGCGAAAAGGAGCAGGCGGACCCACATCAGACCCATACCGTTGTGGTCTCTGCCAAAACGAAGGTGTGTAACATGAGCTCGTGACCTTGTAGCTGCTTTGCTAATACTGGCAGGTCTCGTTATCTGGCAACATTGAAAGCTTGATCAGCTATCTGAACACTCACCCCGATGTCGATGTTGCTGACTTATCGTACACTACAACTGCACGACGTTATCATCACAGCTTTCGCGTGGCTTTCACGACGTCTGATGTGCAACATGCAAAGAAGCAACTGACATCTTCGCTGGCACAAGTCGACCAGACCAAGCCTGTAGGAAAGACGCATCCCCCTCAAGTTGCTTTCACGTTCACCGGCCAAGGGGCTTCTCATCAGTCGATGAATCTAGAGCTGTAAGTAGTCCAGCTCTTGGAGCTGTGAAACATACGACTAGACGCTGATGGTCATATTTTCTGCAGGTATCGCGATGTGCCCACGTTCCGGGAATCTCTCCAACAGCTTGATTCTCTCTCCCAACGCCAAGGCTTTCCATCTTTCCTTCCCGCTGTGGATGGATCGCACCATCAGGATTACGTACATCCCCCAGTGATTACCCAACTTGCCTTGGTATGTACCGAAATCGCAACGGCGAAGTACTGGGCTTCCCTCGGGGTCAAACCTGATATCGTCATCGGCCATAGCCTTGGCGAATATGCTGCCATGCATGTAGCTGGAGTCATCACCGCCAGTGATGCGATTTTCATGGTAGGACGCCGAGCAGAGCTTTTGCAGGAGAAATGCCAGATCGGTAGTCATGCTATGCTCGCCGTTCGAGCCTCTCTTGAACAGATTGAGCAACACACGGACGGGAAGCAAACCATTGCATGCATTAATGGCCCATCCAGTACTGTTCTCAGTGGGACGAAGGATTTGATGGAGTCTACAAAGGCTACACTCGAAGTCGAGGGTATGTCTTGTATCATGTTGGATGTGGCCTTCGCCTTCCACTCTGAGCAAACCGATCCTATTTTGGATGAGTTCGAAGCCATCTCAAAGGGCGTAATCTTCTCGGAACCCAAGCTTCCCTTCATCTCGCCCCTACTCAGGAAAGTCATCTTTGATGGCAAGACGCTCAACGCCAACTACGTCCGTCGTGCCACTCGAGAAAGTGTGGGCTTTATGCCTGCCCTGGAGAATGCTCTGGTACGTACAATTGCCACACTCTGCAATACCAGTTTGTGTGCTAATGAGGAATAGGATACTTCGGCCATTAGTGAAGAGACAATCTGGATCGAGATTGGTCCACACCCTGTATGCGCTGGTTTCGTCAAAGCTACAATACCCGCGACCAAGCATGCATTAGCATCGCTGCGCCGCGGCGAAAGCAACTGGAAGACGATGGCAGGAACCATGACCGCATTGCATTTGTTGGGTGTTCCTCTGGGCTGGAACGAGTTTCATCGCCCCTTTGAGCGTCCTGGCGGACTTCAATTGTTGGACCTGCCAACATACGCCTTCAGCGACAAGAACTACTGGCTGCAGTACAACGGCGATTGGTGTCTGACTAAGGGTAACAACTTCTACCATGGCGAGAAGGAGGTTAAAGCATCCGTGGCGGTGCCCAAGATACCGATGAAGAGCGAGGACCAGACCTCGACAGTACAACAGATCATCGAACTTACCGTCGATGGATTGGCTGGTCGAGCAGTAATGCAGGCCGACCTTATGCAAGCTGACTTCCTGGCTGCTGCCAATGGACACAGAATGAACAACTGCGGTGTTGTCACATCGGTAAGTCAAGTATCTGCAGTCGTGTGGTTGTGGCTATGCGATGCTAACCAACCCATCAGTCAATCCACGCCGATATTGCCTATACACTCGGACGTTACTTGTGCCGCCAGCTGAAGCGCACGGTGCAAAGCGCCAACATGAACATTGCCAACCTCGTGGTTACCAAAGGTTTAGTCGCTCAAAGCTCAAAGGCCAAGACGCCGCAGTTGATTGAAGTCGCTGTTGCCACCGCGAATATCAACACGGATGTGATGGATTTGACGTGGCAGACTGTGAGCAACGCTGGCGAACATGAGACGTTTGCTACTGCGAATATCATGCTTGGTGATGCCTCTTCCTGGATGACCTCGTGGGCACCGATTACTCATCTCGTTCGTGGTCGAATTGAAGCGCTCGAGCATCTTGCTGCCGAAGGTATGTTGGAAGAAAGGAAAATTCCTTGTCATAGGAAAGTTGTGCTGACTCGTCGCTTGATAGGCAAGGCCAATCGATTCTCCCGGAACATGGCATACACTCTCTTCGCCAGCAACCTGGTCAACTACGATGACAAGTACAGAGGCATGCAGTCGGTGGTTATGCACGAACTGGAAGGGTTTGCCAACATACAGCTTACCACGAAGGAGAGTGGCGCTTGGACCGTTCCACCTTACTTCATCGACAGCGTCGCACATCTTGCTGGCTTCATCATGAACTGCTCCGACGCCATGGATGCAGCTAACAACTACTCGGTAACGCCTGGCTGGAATTCCATGCAATTCGCGGCACCCTTGTTACCAGGCGCCAAGTACTGCAGCTATGTGAAGATGATCCCAGACAAGGGTGAGGCAAACAGCTACCTAGGCGATGTATACATCCTGCAAGACGACGAAATCATCGGCAAAGTGGGTGGAATCAAGTTCCATAGCTACCCAAGGATTCTGCTTGACCGGTTTTTCTCGCCACCAGACAAGGCCTTGACCGCCGGGGGCACTACCAAGAAGGCCCCAGCTGTACAGACGCAAGCTCCAATATCAGCCAAGTCGACGACGACAGCTCCAGGAGACTCTGCAGTGGGAGGAGGGGTTGCGAAGAGCGCCCCCTCTCCTGCTCTAGCTCCTGCACCAGCTCCTGTTCTTGTTGTCCTTCCCTCGAGTGCTCCATCGACCAACATCGAACCTGCTGCTCCGGCAGCTGAGACGACAACTACTAAAGCTCTTGAGCTCATAGCTGCTGAGGGCGGCATGGAAGTGTCTGATCTTGAAGACGAAAGCAGCTTCGCAGATTTGGGTGTCGACAGCTTGCTTTCGCTCGTCATTTCTGAGAAGTTCAGGACCGAGTTGGGTGTTCAAGTAGGCGGCAGTCTGTTCCTGGATTATCCTACAATTGGCGATCTCAAGAAATGGCTGGACGACTTCTACGGCTAAGTGGGAGATTAGAGTAGGGGAGGCTTTGTTTGATTTCATCGCTCGTGTTGCGTTGGTGGTTATTGGATGGCATTGGTTCCTTTTGTATTCGAGACTGAAAGACATTCATGAGGAGTAAGAGCACACATAGATCTATTAAGTTAGTCATTGAGCATATGCTGTGTCACCTACTGAATCTTGCGGAGTTCTTGGTACACAAGAGAGGATGAAGCAGCCACCAACGATGAGATACGCAACCTCTACAATGGACGATTCTGACGACTGTCACGATGCTTGTCGATTGATATTTGATAGGTAGTGATCCCCAAAGTCTGATGCTCGAGAGGTATCGGCGTCTCAGCAAGCTTCCTACTGCCATCGCTTGTGTCCGCCTGTACTATCACAGGCTCAACAGTTCGCGTCTCTCTCGCAGCATGGCTGGCTAATAGGGGGCGCGTTCAGTAGTGATGGCAGAGGTGGAAGGCGCTTGTCGTGTTTTACAAAGCGGCGAAGGTCTGAGTCTCAGGGTATAGGAATGCAGTACTTGAGGGAAATTTCATGGCAACGACATTTTAGTGTCTTAGCAATTTTAATAAACGCGACGCGTCAATGTCGTGCTGGGTAGCCCATCGCATGTATGGTTAGTGTGTGTGTACATCTAGGGCTATAATGCACGGCGATATGTACGCACCCACTCAAATTTGGGACATTGACTTCATTAACGCAGCCTACAAATGCAGGCAGGCAAACAATTAGCTAATTTTCTGTAGTTATCACGTTTTGCCCTACTTTTGCCCTGCGTGCTATTACACAACCTGGCAATTCACTGTTAACCAGCTACAGCTGGCTAATTGGAATTTCTCGCTTGTGAATGACATACTTAGATTCTAGTATTGCAAAGCTGGTACAAATCTGGGGTGGGTGCGTACATATCGCCGTGCACCAATAGTATAAGTATTTTTGAGACCGCCCATGGTCAACACCAAAGGTGGTCATCACGACTGCAAAACACAGCTTTCCAACAGCCAACATCAATTCAATGTCAGTTAGTCCCACCACCCTGGCGAATTCTGAAATGACTAGGCTGACGTACAGCGGCCCGCATGACTGACCCACTACTTCGAGTCTTGACAGTGTCAAATCGAGCGATCTGACTAATACCAAGTCTACTATGTGGTTGAACGGTTGATCACCGTCCACCATCGATGATCTGTCAACGGTCGGACAATACAGCTATCGTGAGTCAGCAATGAACCGAAATTAACGGGTCATACTATGTAAGATGACAAAGCAGTGAGAATCGCGAGGCCCGAGGCCCCGAGCGATCGCCCCGGTCTCCGTCTCGAAGCGGAAATCTAGCGACCTGTTCTACTACTATATCTAAGCCTAGCTTACCAAATTCCATCCTTGGCATTATTCGACACTTGGTTCGGAAGACTCGTGCCGTACATGACAATGGCGCCCAAGATTAAGCTCTACACTAATCCCCTCAGCCCGTGTAAGGCAACCTCCACTGCTCCACGTTGAAGGAATTTCCAGAGCTGACCATGCATTGAATACAGGGTCTCAACGTGTGCATATTGCTCTTGACGAGCTCAAACTTCCCTATGAGCAGGAGATTGTCGATCTCACCGTCCCTCGCACGCAAGACTATCTCAAGCTCAATCCCCGCGGTGTCATCCCAACACTCATCTACGATGGAGAAGTCATTACCGAATCTGCCATCATAGCGACTTTTCTCGCAGACAAATCGGGCGCGACCTCGAGCCTACTTCCCGTCTCGACAGATGAAGATGGCCCGCTTCTTCGTGCACGCATCGCCTTCTTCGTAGACACTTACGTGAGCAGGGTATCACCCATCTTCATGAAGATCCAACGCTGCAAGTCGGCCGAGGAGCGCAGCGCTGTTCTTGCCGAGTTTGTCGACGAGGCCGCTAAGCAGCTCGATCCTTTGCTCGAAGATGCGGCGCCGTTTTTTGGGGGCTCCAGCAACATCACGCTCGCAGAGGTACGTTGTGATATCTCGCTTGCTGGAGGCATGATTCTAATACTGCAGCAAAGGCCCTGACGGCTCCTTTTCTCCTCCGAGCCTATCTTTTCCCCAATAATGGCCTTCTCCCGACGAGTCTGCTGAGTGACCTGAGTGAGAAGGCGCCCAAGTTTGACAAGTGGGCAAAGGCGACTATGAAGCATCCTAGTGTGTCCGACGGAATTTGGGACGAAGAAAAGATTCTGGCCAACATCAAGAAGCGGATGGGGAAATGAGCTCCCAGAAGACGGAGATATGACGATTGATACTTGTTGGAAGGCGGTTTCCACCGGTGGCTATTACCCGTTTGGTACTAGTCTGTTTATCTGAATAGCGCGTCTCTGACGTATGATAACGATCAATCTTACACTTCACTACTTCACTCCAATAATGCTATGTTCTGTCGCAGCCAAAATGGAGGAAAAATATGATCATATTCTACCTGCTAATTCTAGCTGGTAGATAAGCGTATATTCTGTGACAAGTTCGAGTCTATGGCGAGAATAATGGATCTAGTCTGAAGCAGGCCGCTCTTCATTGTGACCGTTCATGATGTCGGCAAATGGAGTGAGAATGAAGAATATTCGTAGTTCCTTGGCCCAAGTGAGACAGTTGAGTGTAAATAATGTGGGCAGGTCGACGATCGGCGATCGAGTGTTGACGACCAGATTCCATGTCCAGCCCAACTTGTGACATATCATTGAGTAATCTTACGACGACTTGAAGCGTGGAATATGGGTCTGCCATAGTATACGAGGCTTTTGTGGAGAAATACGAATCCTTGGACGCCTTGAACGCCACAGTTGACCGGTAAATGTTAGCGTACGTATTAGTATCAGCTGCAGAGTGGTGATGTCAAGAAAGTGCAGAGGTGTTATCACAGACCCTGACTAATACGAAGGTATACACAGTCACGAATCTAGAGACATTCCATGGTACTCTGTTATCATTGTATGTATGTACCGTCTTCGAAGAGCGTCATGACAGGAGCAGAAATGAATGATTTAATTTGATACAGTCAGATTGTGGATCTCTAGTAAGCCTTTGCAGCGCATTTGGCAAAGACTTGCTGCGTAAAGGCCCACACTTTCTCGTCCACCCCACGCTCTCTCATGGGCGCAAGAACGGCTTCGCTGTCCTTGCGGTCCCCCGTTGGGCCAATGAGGAAGATACCACCGCCCGATTTAGTGAATTGGTCCAGGCCATCAGGCACGGGCACGAGGCCTGGTTGCACAGCATAGCGATCATTGGTGGCATGGAAGACAACGCGCTGACCAGCCTCATCCTGGGTCCTGGGGTTCGGTGGATTCAAGCCAAAGCTGTTGCTGCGAGCGAGGCCGGGGGTAGCAACGGCACCGGGATGGCAGTGGGCAATGCTCAAGCGCGGGTTCTCCATGGCCAGGCGTTCGAGGGCCAAGGTGCCCATGGTACAAGCATGTCGCGACGAATTCCACATGGACCAGTTTGCAGGATCGCGGAGGTCCAGATCTTGCTCGTTGAGAGGCGACTCTTCGCCCGCGGCCAGGACCGAGATTACGCGCGGAGAGGGGGCAGCATTCAGCAAGGGCAGCAGGCGCTGCAGTGCACGCAGACGCGAGTAGTAGCGTGTGGACATGGACGGGTCCAAGCCCTCGACGGTATCGACGCGACCCTCAAAAGCAAAGAAGCCCGGCGACATGATGAGGAGGTCGACCTTGGTCTCGCGCTGCAGCACAACGTCCATGGCACGGTCCATGTCGCCAACGAGTGAGGCATCGGCAGGGAGCAACGTGTATGTGCCGGAGGGATTGGCGTGACGCAATGTGCCGAGGAAGTCGTCGTGGGCGGCCGCTGTTTGGTCGCGGGCGGTGCTATAGATGTGGGGGGCAGTGGCGGAGCGGGCCAGGTGCTCCAATGCGCTCTGGCCGATGCCTGAGGTCGCGCCCACAAACACGGCGACCAGGCCGTGGGCTTGCGCCACCAACGCGAGGCGCCGGTTGGATTGCTGCACGGCGGCGAGCTCGACCATGTTAGGTGCTCGACGATGTTTCGGGTGGTTTGGGCGTTATCGCGCCTCTGGCTGCGGTGCGTGATGGACACGGCTGGGCTGTGATGAGTGAGACGCAGTAAGCCCTCCAGCCGGGCAGCAGAGAACTATATCTTGTTCGCGTCCTGCTGGATCCAGTCGCCGCGTCTGCTTTTGCCCCGAGCCCGATGCTCTGGCGGCGCAGAACAGGCGGGGAGGGCTCGAGTCGGCGTTTGGCCGTTTGTCTTGTCGTGCGCCGCTAGAGGCTCGGTCCGCCGAACGGTTCGCAATGTGCCGTGCCGTGCCGTGCGCGCTCGTTCCTGCTGCGCGCGCCGGCAACGCCACCCGGTCTGGGCACATGGACGGCCTGTCAGATTGCATGCAGGAGTGCAGGAGGCGGACCTTGCGCCGCGCATCTCTTGACGTCGCATGGCTAGGTATCTCCGGGTGGACAGGCAGACAGGCCTACCAGTGTGCAGCATCCGCCTTGCGTATCACATGACCGGAGTTGTCATCAAGCAAGTCAAACAAGTCAAGCTGGCCCAATTAGGTACGTGTCAAGCTTCTCAGAGCTTAGTGCTTACTAAGCTAGGCCAACTTGACTTGCTTGACTCGCTTGATGACAGCTCTGCACGTGACGTGCACGGTTCCTCCGGATGCCAGAAGCGAGCAGAGCGAGGGCGGGCTGGGCCCCCCTGCTAGCGCGCCTGGGAGAAGCGACTGCGACGCCCTGTTGCCGGACCACTATCTACTTCCAACAGGAGCTGACGGTAAGCTGCGAAGCCAGGCTATCAGCAATGGCGGCATGCGCTTCGTCGCCTTATTTCCAAGTCATCAACAATGGCGGCATACGCTTCGTCGCCCTATTTCCGTCGCTGCTTCTCGCAAGTAGCGACTGCCTCCTGTCTTCTCATCATCGGCGTCCAACTCGCCCACGGCCTCGTTCGCTACCCCACAGACGCCTTCCATGCCACCCAGCCAAGCCACAGCCGTAGCCCCTACACCAGCCCAGTTGCCCCGGAAGGAGTCGCTGTCGTGCAGTAAGGCGCCCTCGCTCACCGATGTCACGTTGCGCAACAGCTGCGACCCCTGCGGCGCCTCCAAGGTCAAATGCAATGGCCAAAAGCCAGAGTGTAGCCGCTGCGTGAAGAAGCATCTCGATTGCTCCTACAGCGTTCCGAAACGCCCTGGCAGACCCCAGCAGACCAAGCGCCAACGCAGGCAAGATGGGTCTACTACCAATTCGCGTCCGAGCTCGTCCGCCGCCAGCATGCCTGATCTGGGTGATGAAACGGACGAGCTCGTCGTGGACGTCGGCCGCGTCGACCACGGCCGCTCCTTGCAACGCTCGCCAACAACCCCATCTTCGTTAACGCACGACCATACACCCTCCTTACCATCGAGCGAACGCACTTTGCAAGACTTTGGTTCGCAATCAGATCTGTCACTACCGTCTCTGATCGACCCATGGGGCCCAATGCCGTCCATGCCGTCCGCCGAGTTTCAGAAACTCTTCGACTTGGCTTGCTTCGAAACAGGCTACGAGGGACTAGATCACAGTGATAATCTGTACACGGCCATGGAAGAGGATCAAGACTCTCTGATGATGGCGGGGGCGCCCCAAATCTTTCCAGAACTCGTCACCTCCTTTTCCCCTATGCAGAACCCGCAAGGAAGTGAACTATCATTAGATGCCGTCGATATCTTTCCATCCAATCCAAAGCCGCCCGTCTCCAAGGCCAGTTCACACACCTTGTTTCAAGATCTCATGCCCCCTCAAGACAGTCGCTCCACCACCACGTCGGACCATCTCAAGAGTCTATTTTCTACCTGCTTGTGTCAGGCGAGCGCACTAGACTTGATGGCCAGGTCGACACCCTCTCAGAGTATCCGCAACCGGCCACAGGGGGGATTACTAAGCTTCGAAGAAGTCCTCGAGATGAACCAGAAGGCGACAGAAACAGTCTCTATCATCCTCAAGTGCCCGTGCCCAAAAGACGCTTACCTTCTGGTTCCTCTAGCACTCGCCATGTATAAGACACTTGAATGGTTTGATGCTGCGGTACTCGCTGGAAAGTCTAGTGTGATATCTGTACCCCGGGCTGGTATCGATGGAGAAAGTTTTGCGGGAGAGGATCCTTCCCGGACCGCGGCGCAAATTGTCTTGTCAAGACTTCCCACCGTTCGACGCATTGCGAATGCTCTTTGTGATCATCTACAGAATGCGAATCAAGGCCCTCAGAATGGTGACAAAGTCGCTTCTGACCAGCAGCAATCTCAGACCAATGGGTTATTTTCCCAGATATCCACGGCCTCACCCATGTTTGCCGGGCTACTTGGGGATTTGGACACGAATCTCACGAGCCGCACTCGGGAACTTGCAAGCAAGGCAATCAGCCAAATTAGATAAGAGATAGAACTTCGACATAGACGTTAACACTCGCTGCAAACCAAACACAATCCAAGATTTCAGCATTTTCGAGGCACATTTTCAATGCTAGATGCCAGGCATAATCAACCTCCTATCGCCAGTCCACAAGCAGTCGTCGCACATCCGTTCTTACAAGCTGCAGCGCAGCTAGCTTCTCCCTACCGAAACTTCGAGCCAGAATTTAGATGAATCGGAGCATCGCCAGAAGTCCCGTGACCGCCCCGGCAAGTGGCAACAGCGAGCGGACTCCGTGCAACCTGGTCCACGTAACAATCATCTTGTTCACGCGTTCTTTCTCCACGGCCGTCTTCCCATTGCTAGTTACGGCTTCGGCGTCGAAAAGCGCCGTGTTAATGCGGTTCATGAAGATCCATGTATACGGCACAATACCAAAATTGAAGGCGGACGCCGCCGCATACGGCTTCCAGCTTCCTCCCGATACAGCCTGCGCCCACGCCGCGTAAATATAAATGGTTCCGGTGACGATAGCAAGTGCAGGGCCTTGCACATGGCCACGGTAAAAGATCTGAGCCCATTGCTGTAAGAGTAGTGGGGTACTCTTTTGTGTCTGGACAAGGACAGGCATGGTGATTGAGTAGAGGGACATTAAAGTTCCTTCACAGGAATTCGTTAGTGTTTTGGGTTTTGCGAGAAGAGAGGCTCGGTGTACTCACCAGATAGAAATGTCCCTGTAATAATGGCTACCGCCTCTGGGCCCACCACCAGGCTTCGTTCGATGTGAAGAGACATTTCGATGGTGGAGACGTTGTGTTTGACCGGATGGTAGGATATACACGCGTCAATTGCAAGCCAGTCAGCGCCAAACTCTGGACAAAGCGCTATTTATCTTGAAAGGTCTCATTAACTTCAGATGACTACAGTCTTCCTTCCTCGGCCGAGCGCCCTAAACATGGTCATTTTTGTCCATTCAACATCGAGAGATCTCTAATTTGCAGTTTCTATCGGGGTTGCGTGCTTCTGAAAGGGCCCGTCCCGAAACCCGTCGAACGCACCGACATCGACCCGCTGACTGCGTGCTGCCAATTCCGAGATGCCGACATTTCCTCGGGCAAGGTAACACTTGTGATATAATGGCTAGGGCGCTACAAACTCCCCATCTTTAGACACTCACCTGATCATTGCTTACCCCATCGTCACTCATCCGAATCGTCGAATCATCGCTAATCATACTATCGCCATGGGTTCCGTGCAAGAGCAGTCAACACCTCCTGTGAGTCTCGCAGGCAAGGTAGCACTGGTGACGGGCAGCGGCAGAGGGATTGGTGCCGCCATGGCGATTGAGTTGGCCAGGTGTGGCGCCAAGATCATTGTCAACTACGCAAAGTCTGCGGGGCCAGCAGGCAAGGTCGTCGAACAGATCAAAAGCCTGGGCTCCGACGCTGTTGCCATCCAAGCCGATGTCAGCAAGGTCGCAGAGACTCAGAAGCTGTTTGAAGAAGCCAGCAAGCCTTTCGGCCAGATTCATATCGTGTGCTCGAATGCGGGAGTCGTGAGCTTCGGACATTTGGAGCATGTGACTGAGGTACCACGATTTCACTTCCACTTTCCGATCATGGTAGACGATGCAAATGCTAAGACGCTTTACAGGAAGAATTTGATCGCGTGTTCAGTATCAACACGCGTGGACAATTCTTCGTCGCCAGGGAAGCCTACAAGTACCTTACGGAGGGCGGGCGCATCATCTTGATGAGCTCCAATACCGCCGATAGCTTCACGGTGCCCAAGCATTCTCTCTACTCGGCTTCCAAGGGAGCGATCAACACTTTTGTCAGGTGTTTGGCTAAAGACTGTGGCAACAAGAAGATCACCATCAATGCTGTTGCGCCTGGTGGAATTGTTACGGACATGTTCCACGCGACTGCTAAAGACTACCTTCCAAACGCGGAGAACATGACTGAGCAGCAGATTCTCGACGTGAGTCTGCGGTACAGCTACCATTCAACCAGATCTTGCACTAATGTCTCGACAGTTTGTGGCGAGAGTGTCGCCTTTGACACGGTGCGGATATCCTGTGGATATTGCAAATGTCGTCTGCTTCTTGGCATCGAAGCAGTCTGAGTGGATCAATGGCAAGGTTCTGGGTATTGACGGTGGTGCCGCGTAGGGCCTGACGGATGCGATTGGGCGAGTAGTATGATGAGATTTGAGGCTCTTCATACCGTGCGCTCATGTTCTCCTTGGCGAGGCGAGGCACTCTGTATGCAGCATATGCCGTGCATGCAACCTGCCTAAATAGAGTTTCTCGTCCAATTAGAACGTCTAGGAGTGCATATGTTTCTAGGGTGGCGGATTGAGAAGAACTAGTGCGTGAGCGAACGAGCATGTGCACGATATAACGGCGGCTGAGACGGGCAGCTGAGCAGACTTCCCGCTTGCTGACTTGCTTGAGACTAGCTCTGATGCAGAAGGTCCTCGAAGGGTCGGAGTGCCCGAGATAGGTGTCATGATCAAAAGCTCAGCAGCCGGCTGAAGTGGCGCGGGACGTTTCGTAGGTCGCTACCTGCATACTCCTTCTGTATATGACCCGAGGACACGAGTTTAAGGGGCCTGAGCTGCTGGACTTTCCGAACGCGGTGTTTGAACGTCAATACGGCTGAAACACAGCTGACGGAAGTTTTTGATCTCCTAGGGTTTAGCTGCTGCGTCGATTCAACGTGGGGTGTTTTCAGGCCCGCAGTGGGGTTTGTCTCGAAGAAGAGAGATGCCTCAGACTAGATGCGTATGTCAGACTGCGAAAAGGTCGACCTTCCTGCTGTAGCTAGCTGTCCATAGTCGAACTGTTGTCGATCGTGGAACTGGCATATGGCCTCACTCGGGCTGACATGGACAGCTGGGCGTGTTGTGCATCCTCGTGTCTTTGTCCATGTGTCGCAGCCAAAATAGAGGCAAAATATGACCATATTCTACCTGCTAATTCCAGCTAGTATTTAAGCGTATGTATTCTGTGACACCATGGAATTCGTGAGAGCAAGCGACGAGAGAGGCATGGTGGTAAGCAAAGGATGCGGGGCGATGACTCAACTAGCGTTAACCCTAACGTTATTTGAAAGACCCTGAGTCATCAAAGCGCATGTTAACAATTACAGGAGCGCACGCTAACATCTCTCCACCACAGTGACCACAACACGCTCGTAAGGGACTACCACACCGCTCTCGTCGCTCTTCAAGGGCCACGACGCCATGCACCTCTCTTGATGCCGAAATGTGCTTCCAAGGTAGCTAGCACGCAGGGCCATGCATGCAGACTCGGCAAAGGTGGGGCTGGCACGAAACCTGCCTAGGCATAAAATGACCGACCTTCCTGCTTCCGTGGCTAGCTACCTAAGCAGAAGCTGTCTGTTGCCGTGATCTCGTTAATTCCTGAAGCTCTCAGCATACGTACACTCATGACTCGTCCGTCATCAGCCGCAAACGCCAGGAATATAGCCCGGGCTACTCTCTCGCAGCATCGCAAGCTTCCCTTCAAAGCTCCCTTAACCAACAAGACGGTTGCCCACGCAATCCATCCGCAACCCACCCGCGGATCTTCTGTATCACATCAGCCATGGCGGGACTGGGTATGCTCGAGCCTCTCGATGACGACTTCGCAGTCAAGAGCAATGCTCACAGCCTCACGCATCTCTCAAGCCCCTCAGACCTGACTGTCGACTTCATCCAGGGGCTCGCTAGTCAGGTACGCCAACATGTGCTGTGCCGTGTACCTGCGCCCAGCCAGTCCTTTAACAGCCTTCTTAGATTCAACTTCTTGCTTGTCTGAAATGGCTCGGCGAATTTCAAGTACTGACACTGGTTCCGCTTCACGGTAGCATTCTCACCGCTGAGGCTGCTGAGATCGCAGGCGTACCGGTAGAGCAGTTGTCGCGCGTCGTGCGTCTAGTTGCCACATCGGGCTTTCTCCACGAGCCTCAGCCGGATCGTATTGCTCACACAAAGCTGTCCTCAGCCTTTGTCAGCACGTTTTCCTTTTTGGACGCCGTCATGTTTCTGGCCGAGAGCGCAGTTCCTACAGCCTTGCACATGACTACAGCAACGCATCGTGCCTATCAGCATCCAGACCTACCGGCGGAGACTGCGTATTCGATTGCCATGAACACTTCTCAGTCTTTCGAATCAGCGTGCGATGATCAACCACGACTGCAACGCCAGTGGTGTGCCTATCGCCGCTACGCGTCGTGTTCACACGACAGCTTTATAGACATCCTTCGCGGGCTAAATTGGCGGAGCCTAGGCAGTGCTACTGTGGTCGACGTAAGTGTCTGCGCTTCCACCGAGCGATGCTTTTACCTGACAGTCACTTTTACACAGGTTGCTGCCCACAGTACAGAAGTCGCTGTGGCCATTGCGGATGTGGCACCAGCAATACACATCGTTGTCCAGCTGATACAACCGGCCGCAGTCAACAACAAAATCACATCTCTTGTCGATGAAGCGAGACGCGACATTAACGATCGGATCGAGATACATAAAAAGATCTCCGTTGGAGTGCAGCTAGTCACGGATGCCTCGATCTACATTTTGCGCCTCGAGATGACGTCTTCGATGCGCTCGGTACTACTTGCTGAATTGACTGCGCACCTAGGTCTACTGCGAGCGAATCCTGCGGCAACACTGATAGTAGCGCCACCATTACTATTAGAGCCGGGAATTGCAGGCTCCAACATGGAAGCACAAGGGCGTCTACGGGATTTATACTACTATCAGCTGACAGGCGAATATGAGCTCGAATTGAACGAGCTCATCAGAATGATCAAAAGTACACACGATAAGCATGGCCGTTTGGTCGTGATCAATCAACTGCGGTGTGGCAGTGGTGCCACGGGTGCCGTCAGTGTCAAGTACGAATTTTCAACGCCGAACTAGCATTCCTCATCATCACAATCTTCGATGCTACGATATGTGAAGAATACGTAGCAATCCAATCTATGCTTCTCGATGTTATGTCCTTGAAAGACATATCAGAAATCCGTGACTGATGAAATGTAAATACGTATCACCTAAAGAGTGGCTGATTTGCTGGCTGATAGGTCTCCCTGTAGTCCAGAAAGCTGGGGAATATTTTGCCAATGGAGATGAAAGCATCCATCACGTTGCAATCGAGTCTGAGACTCAATGACGTAATAATAGCACTGGCGAATGTTATGCGAGACAAACTTGTTTGACGGTTTATGTTATTCATGTCAGGACGAAAGTCTGCTCCCACCACGCCATGCAACCAAAAGGTACGAATAATCCATGGACATGGACTATATGTGAGCAGAATAATATGTATCCTGACAATTCATCGTAATACAAAATGTGAACTACTTTTAAGCGCCACTTTCTTCTTCCTCTGCGACAGCATCATCATTACCGCACAGAAGTACACTATTAGGTATCCGCAAACTTGCTCCTCTTCCTCAATGTCGCACCGTAGAAGTACAACACGTATATTCCAACGCAGCAGCCACAGCACAAGCCTGCGAGCAATGTGACACCATTGGTAACACCAATATTTTCGAACAGCGGTGTAGAGAAAAGGATCGCTGCAGCGGCGAGAAAAGCCCTCGAAAGTCCGTTGGCTGCGAAGAGCGAGCTGGCGTACTTGGGGTACGTAAAAGGTAGGTATATCAGCATGCACTGAGCGATGATGAAGTTAGACACCATACTAGTGGTGATTCCGATAAGCGGTACGATCCAATGTATGGATTCGCGAGACGTCCAAGCTGTCGGCCATGTCAGCAAATGAATCGTGGCAATCTGTGCTTTGGCTTACCAAAGATGAAAAGCCCAGCCGGAGTGAAGAACGTAGCTATCAGTCCGGGAACGAGACGAGTCTCTGGAGGGATGACGACTCCTCCCGCCATCATTGCGGAAATTTGCTTGTCGGCGACAAAGTAGAAATAGCCGTTCCATACGCCTACGGCTGCAAAGTTGCCTATCACGATGGCGAGGTAAGCTAGGCCCAGAGAGCCTAAGCTGAACTTGTACACCCCTTGGAACACCAGCGGGAATGATTCGAAGAAGGAGTAGTAGATGCCATATATGAGTCTGTGAGAATACCATGAGTCATATGTCTAGAACGCGCACAGAGGAGCACTTACCCAGTGTAAATGGTGGTGAACAAGACTGCAGGGTCCAGAATGTTGATTTCCCAGGGTTTGATGAGAGCTTGGTACAAGACCTCGTTCCTGTTCCTGTGCTGCTGACGTATTTCACACTCTGCCATGAGATCTGTACGTCCGGTGAGTTTGCGAAGACGCCTAGCTCGCCGAAGGAGGATGAGATCTGAAGAGGTCTCGGGCAAAAAGAACAACATTAGGAGGAAGACAGGTCCGCTCAACCATAAGAGTTCCCAGAAAGGCCAGCGCCAGTTCTTACCGATCACAGCGTAGTTTCCAATGAGCGGACCTAGAGCCTTGGAAGATGTCAGCCCAGTTCGACATGTCTAGGTATGAGCCGTTGGTGGTCTAGTCAAACTCACTGGGCCCGCGGAAGCACCGCCTATCCAGTACGCCATCGCATAAGGCAGCTGCATCGGACCGTAAATATCGCCAAAACTGGCGCCGCCAGACGCAAAGGCTGGTGACCCGAAGAAGCCCATAAGGAATCGCAACACCAGCATGCCGGCGAAATTGTCCACCAGCGCAGTTGGTACGCAGAGAATGACGAATAAACCGAATCCAATAATGTAAGGAGGATTGCGTCCGATCTGGGGGATCTCTGAAAGTGGTGACAGTAACATCGGACCGAGGCCATAGCCTACCACGTAGATGGAGAGGCCGACAGAAACTGCAAGGTTACTGAGGCCCCACATTTCCCTCATGGTCGGTATGGCGGATGTGTAAAGTGATGCACCAATGTAAGCAGACAGAGTGTAGAGCAGGATGATCGCACTGATCCAAAGTTTCTTCGCCTTGCTCCAGTTCTGGGGGTTCTCTTGATCGGTCTCAGAGTACCATGTCACGATGGTGGTACCGTGGTTGCTCGGTGGCGCCTCGAGTGTGTAGTTCTTTTCGATATCAGTCCCGTGATGTTTGGCTCTCAACTGATCACCGTCTTCGTGGCCCTCAATTGGTGTCTCTGCATCGTGTTCGAAAGACGCAGATGAGTTCTTGTCTGGGCTGTTGGTGGATGGAATTATCGAAGAGCTCGAGTGATCCTGGGGCGCGACATGATAATTTTGTGGTAACTGAAAGTCGGACAGCTCTTCTGGGTATAGGCAAACACGTCCTCCGGAGATGTATCGAAGACCTTGGCCAAAGTACGCATCTCGAAAGGTGTCGTACATCTCGCAAGCGCAGTTCACCACAACTTGAACTCCCAATTGGTCAAGGGCGTGTCGAACTGAAGGAGGGTGTACCTCGGCGCGGTCAGATATATAGGTAGAGAGAGCTCGGCAACAAAGACGCCTTTGTCTGCGAGGCTGACTAAAGAACGTTGGGTGGCAGAGCCGTGTTCGGCGTAGGCCATTTTGTTCGGAACTTCGGTCTTTCTGAAATGCGAGCTTACAAACGAGCCGGGTTGTTGTTGGACAAGGTCCCAATGAGGAAAGCACTTTAGTGTCAGGTTAGAGTAACCGAGTAGGAATGAACCAACCAATGAGCTAAGCACTAGAACGCCAGGTGCAAGCTACATGCCACCACAATTTGTAGATCTGATCAATCACCCGAAGAGACAGGGTGTCGTTCGCTGCCTTCGGGGGTTTGGAAATAATATCATTACTGCTTAAAGCTGGGCTAACCAGCCCATCGCCAGCTGGTCCTGCGGGAGTCGGTGGTCTTCCTGTCACAATTTCTATCGCGCAAACAGCACTCAGCCCCGTCGCTCCTGCTCGCTAACCCGTTTGATCTCTTAAGTATTGCTCGGCGATAATGAGTACTTTACAAGATGTGAATGACTCCGCAAGTCGCAAGCGGTATCTCTGCCTCACGATTTGCGGCTATCGAAAACCGGGAATGAGTGAGGAAGCTTACAGAGACCACATGCTGAATGTTTCGGCACCTTTGACCAAGGATCTCATGGTAAAATATGGTGTCCGAAGATGGACACAGGTGAGTCTCATGCACCTGTCCTTAGCTTTTTCATCAACGCATAGCTGAATGGCATGAAAGATCTACAACCAGTCGGCAGCACGTGCTCTAATGTCTCAGCTCTTTGACTCTCAGATGGCCAATGTTGCCGACTACGACTGCTTTAGCCAGGTTTTCTTCGAGAACTTGGAGGACTATAAACGGATGAAGCAGGATCCGTGGTACAAGGAGCATCTGGTAGGCGATCACGAAAACTTCGCTGATACGAAACGAAGCAAGTAAGTGAAACCTCAAATTTTCCGAAGGCAATGAAGCGTTAACGACATTCAGGATGACGATCGGATGGGTTGAGGAGCATATCCGGGATGGACAAGTTGTTGATGGATTCTCCGACCGGAATAGTAAAAGCGGCCCAGTCTCGAGGGAGGTCGGTACATTCTTAGAATATTACCTTGGGATATCTGCAGCTCTGGTGACTATCGCCACTTGTACACTTGCGGCACGACAGATGTTACGCAAATGAATGCTCGGGCCCCGTCAGGATTTGTGCGCCAAGAGTGCGCCAAGGGTTTCGTCTGTGATGTGCAATCGACTGCCTCTCAACGCATCACAAATGACAAGGGATCAACAGAAAGTTAGCATAAATTTGCGCATGGTAATACCAGTCCAAGAGGTCGTGATGCGAGAGCTTCGAGGACGGGGGGTGAAGAATATCTGCCCAGCTGGCTTGAACAAGGGATGTCAATGCCAAGCATCTCGGGCCGGGCTCCGATGGCTTTAAGTTAATGCAGCCCCCACAGGGGCCCACTGTCCGCACCAGCCATCATCCATGTAGGCTCTCCAGTACACCATGAGCTGCGAGGAAAGAAGTCGCAGAGTCACAACCTCACTGAAATGAAATCTTTTAATCCCATCAATTCGATCCGTTAGGTACGCATCCCATTTGCTCAGGACCACGACAGCCTTTCTCGGTCTTTCATACGACGCAGGCGTAAGTGATACAGCAGAGCCGCCGTCACGGTCACACACCATTAGCTAGGTAGTATACGACCTAGCCTACCAGCATCAACTGTGTGACAAATGAGATGCATGTAACCGATTTCAATTTCTCCAGCCTCCAATAAGCAGCAGGTCGCAGCAAGGGTAAGGTGGTTTAAAGCACCTCTAGAGCTACGTTTAATGAGTGGACCTGTCTACGCCATCTATCCACAGTCTATGTTCTACCTAGCTGATTGTAATCGACAGATTGTATCAGCTTGACTCTCTCATGCCAGCGACATGTCGTCCTCAAAAACCTAGAATCTCGTGCAGCCTGATATCAGCTTTCCGCTTCTCTGTTGCCATGTTCTCACTGCTTCGCCGTGGGATGAAGTCCACGTTCAACTTCTTGGGTCGAGATGCAACACCGAAGATGAAGCCAGTGCGGGGGTCCGTATCCAGCGGGCCTGTCGCCTTGAAGTCGAAAGCCCAGATGACCTGAGACATGACCAGCTCCATCTGCTGGAAGAAGAAGTCTTTGCCCGGACATTCCCTGCGACCAAAGCCAAAAGTATATACCGCTTTGCGATTAAGGGAGGGAGCGCCTTCCTTGATACCAAGCGGATGCTTCACATAGCGCTCGGGATCGAAGACCTCGGGGTTCTCGTAGTACGTTGGGTCGCGCTGGATGGTCCACACATTGGTCATGACTGTGGTTCCCTTGGGAATGCGATAGCCGCGTACGAAGGTGACCTCTTCTGTCTCGCGTGGGAGAATGATGGGCGTGGTTGGATGGCAACGAAGTACTTCCAAGACTACAGCATGCAAATACGGCAGGTCGTCGCGATTGATCATCTCAGGCATGGGCTGATCTTCGCCTTTGCCGAATACTGAGTCAATTTCGGCCTGAAGTTTGTGCAATACCTTAGCGTGCTTGGTCAAATATAGTACGATCGTCTCGAAGGTTGCAACGGTGGACGCGAAGCCGGCATCGCTGAGACGTGTCAGTTCCCAATTTTTCGAAGGGGAAAAGCAAAGACACAGGGAAGGGGAGACCTACAGCAAGCCACCCATCATCATTTTGATTTCCGTCTCCGTCATACGATGGTTAGCATCCGTGTTGGGGTCCACAGAATCGCTGAGCAGCTTCGGTATGATGGCGTGGTATGAGCCGGTGGCACCGTGATGTTGCTTGGCCACGTCCATGACCTTGTTGTACGCGTTTAGCACCTGCTTGCGTACGATCGGCGCATGTCTCTTCCAGGATGCGAACCTGGCAGGCACCCAACGAAGAATAGGAATGATGTCGGCGGCGCGAGAGACCATGATGTCTTCGAGGTCAATGGTCATCTGATGATAATCGTGAACGTATTGCCGACCGAAGTGTTCGACAGGCGCGCCGGTAATTTGCGAAGTCTGCACTTCCAAGGCCCATTCTGCCAGGTCATCCGACCAGTCACCTTTCGCATTGTATATGGCATTGACGAGGCGCATTCCTATTGCTTTGGCCATGGGAACCAGATCTAGGAGTCCGCGGCCGACCATGTATTCCTTGGTGACCGCACGGAGCTTCATAGCCCAGTCATCACGCATGAACACCGGATGGATATGCCTGCCCTCTGGGATCACATGCTCCTGAGAGACGTATCGCGGTGGTCGAGAAGCCATACTCATGCCCTGTTTAACGATGAGGTCCTGCACAAGCCCAGAATCGTGTAGGACGACAGCATATTTCGTGCCAAGTCTCAGCCCGACTATGGGGCCATATTGCTTGGACCAGTCATTGAACGTGAGATACGGTAATCCCTCGTCGATTTGGTGTAGGTTGCCAATGATTGGAAGAGGCGTGGGACCAGGAGGGAAATCCTTTGGGCGTCTCTGCGAGAAAAAGAGCCACCCCAGTGCCGTAATGAAGGATGTGGTGAGAATTACAACGATTGGTGAATCCATGCTGCAGTTTAAGATGTTATACAGGATCTTTATCCTCTGTTGGAGGCGTACCATGCTGTTTTTCGGACTGATATATATATCTTCCACCCTGCAGCTCTATCAACCTCCCGAGCCTCTTTCTCGCGGACATGGTATGTACGCTTTGCAAGACTCCACACCTGGGATCCCGTTACGGCGCCGGGAGAGCCTCGTGGGTGGCCTTCCGCTCGGGTGACTGACGATTGGCCAATACTTCGGGCTTAACAATCACAGGTATGAGGCCGTTTCCCCGATAGCGAACGAACATGCCCTTTGAGGCGAGTCTCAGTATTTTAAAAAGCGTTGAGCACACGGAAAGACCATAGCTTATCAATCACAGATCCATTTTCAAGAAACATCACTTCTCCAACGATACAATGACAAGTAAACCGACAAAACCGGTCACCCCAGAAGGTCAGTTTCGACGCCAATGAGCTCCTGCATCTCCGCTACTGCCATGCTCACACCATGTTGTAGATGCCCTCGGCTGCCAGGTAGCCATGTTCGAATGGGCTGAGAGCTACGACACTAAGGACTGGGACCGCTTCCTCCGAAATGCTACGCCAACCCTTCACGTGAGATTTTCTTGCCCCCAAACAAGAGTAGCCAGAACGCTGACGAAGCATTAGATCGATTATCGTCACTTCATGGACAAGTACTGGGAGGCCATTCCCGCCGAGGAGTTCATAGCTATGGTGAATGGCCCGGGTTTTTTGGGAAACCCGCGCATCAAGTCATCGCACTTTGTGGGCGCATCCAAGTATGTCTACGAGAAGGAAGATTATATCATCGGCACACACCAGATGCGCGTGGCGCATCAGAGGTACGTGGATGATGCGTTGACAGAGGTTCAGCGCAGAGGTCATGCTTCGGGCAATTGTCAGGTTCATTATCGCAAGGTTGATGGTGTTTGGAAATGGGCAGGTCTTTTGCCTGGCATCCGCTTCAAGGAGCACGAGTTTGACAAGATCTTCTACACCGAGGACTAGATTATCGGGCAGAGATCAATGACGTCGAGCTATAACGTAAGAGTCGTAGCGATAGAGCCATGCCGGTACTTAGGCAGCGTGGCGTTTGTGCCCCGGTAAAATCAAACATCGCTTAACCGCGGACCGGCTATTATCTACAATCTCTATACCTTGCTCATCAACCCCCCGAGGAACATACTCCCGCCCCGAAGCTAGCAATCTTTACGTGCCTAATGGATGTAGAATGTACCTCGATATATTAAGCAAGATGACAGCCTCTCATGGATGGCCGTCCTCCTCCACCAGCACAAGGAACGATGACCAGTACTACCACTTACGCCGTCTTGGGGTCTACAGGGAATTGTGGCTCCGCGAACATCGAAATCTTATCAAAGAGGCCAGACGCCCGCGTCCACGCATACTGTCGTAATCGCTCCAAGCTCCTGCAGCGGTTTCCCACCATTGGCGACAACAAGCGCGTCGAGATTTTTGAAGGGAATCTACATGATGTCGACTTGATAGCCTCATGCATTCGCGGCTGTGTGGCAGTTTTCTTGTGCGTCTCGACTAACGACAACGTACCGTCCTGTCGATTGTCCGAGGATTCCGCAGCAGTCGTAATCAAAGCCCTGCGAGGTCTGAAGAAGGAGTCGGAAAGCACTGGGAAGTCCGTAAAGCTACCAAAACTCATTCTCCTATCCTCCGGCACGGTCGACGAGCGCTTCTCTCGCCACGTTCCTCGCCTCCTGCTGCCGATCCTACTCCGCTCGGCTTCATACGTCTACCAAGATCTGATCAATACGGAGAAGCTGCTCGACCAAGAAAAGAGTTGGCTCACATCTGTGTACATGAAGCCAGGTGCGTTGTCTGTTGACGAGCCGCGTGGCTACGCCCTCAGTCTCGATGATCAGACCGGCCCGACGGCTTATCTGGACCTGGCGGCCGCCATGGTCGAAGTGGCCGACGATACAAGCGGACAGTATGACGGCAAGAGCGTCAGCATGGTGTGTACCAACGGGCCAGCAAAGTTTCCGTCAGGTACTCCATTGTGCATTGTCACGGGTCTTTTGAGACACTACTTCCCGTGGCTGCATCCGTATCTGCCCCTTGATACCGGCCCGCGGTGAGTTCTAGCTAAACAGGTTACGGTCCAGGTGTTGGTCTACCTGGGGAGAACGAGCGTATACGATTCCATCTCGGATGCGAAAGAACGTAATTAGAAATTGGGACAAGGAATAGAATTACATTCATCTTTGAAACAACTTTGCCTATTTCGCTAAGTTCACGATCATATACAGCGTTTTTGCACGTGTACAGAAATAGTTGCATGGAGAGTCTTAGCTGCCAAATACTATAAGGTGCAATAATTTACCTCACGCCTTCTAACTCAAAAACTTGCGCCATGTGGCGCAACATGAAAATCTTACACACCACAACGAGTAAAGCGAAGGTGCAGCTCATGTGACTTCACACTGCCGTAAGCCAAGGTAAAATATTTCGCCTGAGGAATCGGGTCGGGGAGTAGTTAGTAGCTTCTAAGAAACCACCGATGGACGCGAGTGCCCGAAGAGGCAAGTGTAATTCTTTCGGCACTATCCAATGCTTACATTTCCCCAGGCTGAACCACATTATTAATAAGCGTTTTCGCAGCAGCCTTGGGCAACACAATACACAATCAACATCTCCCACCTAATTCTTGAAATTCAGCAACCATGCCTTCTCAGCGAAACGCAATTAACTCAGACAAAGTGTCCAAGCACGAGGCTAAATCGAGCCATGTTATCCGTGCTGGCGGACTGCTACATGTAACTGGCTGGATGGGCGATGTGCCAGAGACGGGAAGAATCATCGAGGGTGGCATTGAGGCACAAGCGGTACGTTACCTGAAAACCTACCCTCACATACTCCGACGGGCACATGGAAAACTTCATGCTGATTGATATACCAAAAGGATCAAACATTCAAGAATATTGCTGCTTGTCTCGAAGCGGCTGGTTCCAGCATGGATAAAGTGGTGAACAGGCGACTTTACGTGATCAACATCAAGGATCTGCCTGCTATCCAGAAAGTGACCACACGTTACTTTGAAGAGCCGTACCCATGCAGCACTGCAGTGCAGGTAAGTCAAAGTTCTATTCCAAGATAGCATATGAGCTGTCAACTAACTGTGCCTTGTAGATAAGCGGACTGGCGAAACCAGGCGCGTTACTTGAAATTGAGGTTGTTGCTGAGGCGTAAATAGGGAGTCTTTTTTGATCATCTTACACAGTATTTGTTGTCGCACTTGTGTAAAATCTCAATAATGTTACCACCTCAGGCCTAGCCTCATAGATTACCTAGCTAGATAGTCATGTAGACAGACAAGCGAGCTCTTCGAAGCTAGGTATGTCTCCATCCATCAATCAGACAAAAAACTCAATGCATCTTCTCATTACGCTCTCGTAAGCAGAAGAAGAAACGGACGCCTAGGGCCCCGATCACCGAGGGCGGGGCAGCTGTGCGGGTCCTTACGGGACAATACTTGGTACTACCTGATCATTCGCCCGACAAAGGGATTCGCAAAGTTATACAACAACCCGATGAAAGTGGGGTCGATACTAGTTTGATTTGAAAGTCGCGTATTCGGGCTTTTGCTGAGAAATGCCCCCCATACTATGAACTCCATCTTGAACGCCTAGGAAGCTTCTTTTAAGGCTATGTATACGGGGTTGGGATGTGCTAAACTTTGTTTCCCCTCTACAGCTTCACAAAAAAATACTACAAATCTATCATTCACTGCCATCACATGCGACTTCTACAAATGGCCGCCTCCACTCCAAAGATCAAATTATACACCAATTATGTCTGTCCTTGTAAGTAGCATACCTAACTAACAGCCTCTGAGCAAACCTCTCCCTTCGCAAAACCTCGACTAACATTCCAACCCATAGGGGCCTACCGCGCACACATTGCCCTCGCCGAACTCGCCCTCCCCTACGACGAAGAAATAATCGACCTCAACACGCCCCGCCCAGCTTCGTACCTGAAAGTCAACCCGCGCGGCCAAGTCCCCACCATGATCATCGACAACAAAACCATTACCGAATCCGCAATCGTCGCGACCTATCTCGCCGACCGATTCCCCTCGAAGCTATTGCCTGCTTCGTCGGCTCCCGAGGGCCCGCACGTGCGATCCAAGATTAATTACTTTGTCGATGCGTATTTTTCGCGGGTGCAGAGTTTCTGGGGGAAGGTGCTGGAGGCGAAGACGGATGCCGAGGAGAAGGCGGCGGCGAGTGCGTATGTGGAGGCTGTGAGTCGGGAGGTGGAGCCGCTATTGAGTGATGCGGGGCCGTTTTTTGGGGGGAGCGAGACGCTCACGTTGGCTGAGGTAAGTTTTTACTCGGTCATTTGTTAGAGCATGGGAGAGGGTGTTGGAGCGAGAATAGCAGAGTGGAGGTACGGACTCCTCTTCTGATATGTTTTCGTCTCCTCTGTGTGTTTTGGGAGAGTTGTAAACTGACGGTTGTAGGTCTTGGCCGGGTCCTGGATCCTCCGGGTGTATACCCTTCCCAAATACGGGATTGTGCCTGCTTCGATACTCGAGGATCTTGCCTCCAAGGCGCCCAATTTTGATAAGTGGGCTCGCGAAGTTATCAAGCACCCGAGCGTTCTTTGTATCTGGGATGAGGAGAAGATTGTAGAAGGGACCAGGGGCTGGATTGGCAAGATGAGAGGGAAAGTGTAGAGCTTACTCCAAAAGGAACACATCTTGGTAGGACGCCCATCACTGGGAGTAAAACTGTTTACTATTGATCTTTGTAAGTGAGCGGAGAAAACAAATCTCCAAAATGACTTAGTTACGAATTTGTAGTAGTTGAGTCTTGAATGCAATGCCTTTTGACCTCAGGATTCTACATGCCTGGAATCGTGAAAGCAGTGACAACCGACCATCGCAGCCCATCTTCCCAAGAAGATGCTTCCACGAATCCTTGAGCCCTAGCACACAGCACATATTCTAGTAAAACTACTCCTTCTCAGTTCCTTCTGGGAACCTGCGGGCGTAGCGCAGCTTCGTAAGATCCGCCACTTCGTCAACGCGAATGCGCGAGCTGCGAATCTCCGGGCGAGCCAAGACTTCTTCGTATACCTTTCCGAACTCGGTAGAACTGGAAACTCCATGCTCTTTTGCCGCTTCATCGACCTCGACACGGAATCCGAGCAAGACCTCGTTGAAGCGGACATTCGACTTCCAGTTGTCACGGCAAGCAGCGATGACCATAGAGAACAAAGCACCTTGCGTCATAGCTGGCACCGGATAGAGTGCTATATCACCCTGAGAACCAGTACAGATGGTCCAAGTGCTCTCTGCCTTTTGCTCGAGAAGATAACCAATGGTGTCGCGGTATGCGCCTGCGAGCTCATTAGCTGCAAAACATCAATAGTAGGAGAATTTAGCGTACGGAAGTTGGCCTTGAAGCCGAGCTCGAAATTGTACTCCAGCTGCTCGTCGCTAATCTCGGGGAGTTGGGTATCGGTGTATTCGCCACCAACTAAATCACGCTGTCAGTAGAGAAACGCAAGGATAGACAATGATTGCAAGCTTCATTGAAACTTACCGCTGGACCAGACATGCTGGAACGCTGGGAGCTTGCCAGCCCGAACTTGCTCGACCACGCCCTTGATGCCTCCTTTTGAAGCTACATCAGCAAAGGCGAACGTGATCCCCTTGGAAGTCCCAGCGTTCTTGATGAGCTTGTCGGCCGAATTCTGGTTACGGACAACAGCCAGGACGTTGCGCTTGGTGCGTAGGGCAGCGCTGACAGCGGCCGTGCCGATGTTGCCAGTAGATCCAACAACGAGAATGGTCTCCATGGTGGCTTTGAGGGACATTCAGTCTATTTGAGAGTGTGTAAAGGAAGTGAGAGGTGTAGAAGGCGGTGATTTGCAGTTGTTGTGGTCGCCGATTGTAGCATAATTTATGTGTAAGGCGCGAGGTTACAGGCGCTAGTCCGTTTGGGGTCTACGGTGTCTCGCGTTCAAAGAGGCCGACTGATTTGAAATCAAGGCTGCCCGTCGGTCGATTTCGAATCCCAAAGCGATAGCCTGCTCCCGTCGACCCATCTTTGTGCAGCGTTGCGGCCTCTGGGCGCACCGGTGGACTGGCTCATGTGTCGGTGGGAAGGCCTCCTCTCGCGAGACCGTCGACATGAGCAACTTGGCAAGCCAGGCTATGTGGTAAGTGGGGCCGGTGAAATGAACCAATTCTAGAGGTATCGACAATCTTGCGTTAGCACTGCCGCATCTGGATTACACTATTCTGGACTACTCGGCCTGACTCGGCCTGACTCGGCCTGACTCGCTAGTCTAAGTCGTGCTTCGTGGCTTTCTACACAGTACGGTATACCAGAATGGGAAGGCGTGAGAATGGAGCATTTTACAGCTCTTGTCTTCTTCGCACAACTATTAGCGTACCAAATGCTCGCCGTATTTGATATCAAAGATCTTTTATTGACCTTATTGTTGCGTATTCGTAGTTGATAACCTCCATCTCATCACATGGGTCCAAGCGAAACGAATATGCTTCTCATGCATTGTTCTTTACACACAAAGTCTCCGCCTAAGCTATCAGCTCATTGCTCCTGGACTCGCACTAGTCGCCGCATCCTCTATCGCAAATCGATCCTGTATCCCCTTCCAGCCCCTCAACACCACATCCGCTGACACACTATTCCTCCCCAACTTCCTAAAAGCTTCTTCCACGCTAACCAGCTCGCTCTCCTATGCTCATTCGTCCTCATCAACACCAGTCCCCTCATGGTGTAGTGGCTTGTAGCCTTCGGGCTCCATCTTGACTCGGTCCCTCAGCGACAAGCCTTGAGGGTATGGCGGCGGGGGTTTATATGGAGCGCCTGCTTCCGTCTCAAGCTCAGCTTCGAGAGCCGGGGGAAGAGTCTCTGCGATGTACCAGTACAGAACATACTGCCAGTCGCGACTCCAACCGCGACTTCGCCTTCGACGTCCGACGCATGGACTACGAAGCACACATCTTGAAACTCCTCCCAACGAAGACTTCACCAAGTCTCTTGAGACAGCAAAGCACTGTCCAAGCATGCCGTCTCGTAAGCTATGACGTGACCCAGAAACTGCTGTGCATCAGCGATGGTGGGACCCGGACTCTGAAAGCTGCATACAATGATGCGCATCTCGATATCCCGAAAATTGGACGAGAGCTGGCACAGTGGGTTGCAATGGTGCAGCAAGACTCCAAGAACGTTTCCCTTGCACTATCCTCGCAAGACGCCGCGAGTTGAGGAAGCTAGAACAACAACCCCGTTGCGCTCCACTTGTACCGACATTCCCACGATAATCTTCACATGGCGCTGTCGGAATTCGGTCACGATGCAGAGGTTGGATTCAGAATTAATATCGAATTCGGTAGTCTCATCGTATCAGACGACGAGTGCATCTGCCATGGCGACTTCTGGCCTGGCAATGTTCTCATACAACCAGGAAGTGGAAAGGGCGGTGATGTACAGTCGACGGTTGTGGATTGGGAACTCGTTCGGCGCGGAACTAGTGCTACCGATGTTGGTCAATTTGCCGCAGAGGCCTCTCTGCATGATCGCTTCAAGGGAGGTCGTGGCTTACTTACCGCGTTCTTGGAGTGCTATATGAATGCCAGACGTGGTAGCATTGACAAGACCTGGGTCAAGAGAATGGTTGTACATTGGGCGGTGCATGTTGCGTATTGGCCGACTAGGGTGCAGTGGACGGATCGAGAGGGTACGAGACAGCTCGTTGATATGGGCGTTGATGTGTTGAAGGAGGTTCTGGACGGGGATTGGGGGCAGCTTCTTGAGCTTCCGCTGTTGCGGGGTGTTGAGGATATACTGCGATCGCTGTTCGTATAGATTGGAGTAGTAAGACAAGGAATGACACAAGACGCTGTTACCCTCAATTTGATCCGGTCTTGCTAGACATAGACTGTAGAAGCTCATTCGAGACATTCCGTGAGGTTTCGCCTGAGACCTTGTCTTAGCTTCCTTGGTCTCCAACGCGGATCTATCTGACACGCGTAGCAAACAGCTTCCTCTTTTAAAATCGTCCAAGCCCCAAAGACTTTCCCACCAGCTCATTTCCAAGCACCTCACCACCATGACTCCTCCACATTTCTTCAACATCGTGACCGACCCCCAGCTCGATGCTATGGCCCAAGACATAGCAACTAAGCTGCTTCCAAAACTAGCCGCCGGCCTCTCACAAGAGGCGAAATCTACGATCACGGACGACCTGCGAGAACTCAAAGTTTTCTTAATATACTTGGTGTAAAAGATTGTAAACTGCCGTTATGTTGCATAAAAAAACCGTAGTATCTAAGATTTCTAGTCTTAACTACTGACTCTATAAAAATTACTATAGTTTCCTACTTATCTATCTACTTATAAACGCGTAGTATTCTACAACTATTTACACACTTACTAACCACGTACTTACTCTATAGAAGGATAGATAAACTACTCTTGTATCTTTTTTTAAAAAAAATAGATTTGGTATCTAAAACCCTAGCTTTCTACTACTTATATAAAGACTATAGTCTTCTACCTATCTATCTACCTATAAACACTTACTAATTAAAACCTAACTAGCTTTTAAAACTTACAAATCAGGATTCTACAACTATTTACGCGCTTACTAATTACTTACTCCCTCTATAGGAAAGCTATCATTTTGTTGGAGAAGGGGGGTGTAGAGGGATGTTTAGAGGGTAGGTAGTGTTGTTTGTAGGTTAGAGGTGGTGTAGATAGTCAATATTTATGCGTGTACGTAGATAGCTAGCTTACGTAGCACTTCTCAGACATTGTTATTTCGAGTATTTGGGAGCTAGCTAGTAGGAGAAGGGTAAGGGTTCAAAGTATCGGAGCCATCGTTTCTAGCTAGAATAGAAGGCCCGACGTTTCCATGAGAGAAGAAATTCTATATCAACCTCCCTTCACCATCTGAGTCCGGTTCTAATCCACCTCTCTTTTTCTTTTTAAACACCTCCCTCACCCTCCCCATCGTCGAATATCCCCCTCACTCCTCTTAACCAATCCCCACTAGCCCCAAACCCCGGATCAAGAATGAAATCATGATCCGCGCCCTCGACTACTCGACTCTGATACCTAACATCCCCTCGTCCGACATCACTCGCTTCGCGCCAACAAGCATCGAACCACTCTCTCCCCTTCCGACCTACCATACTATCTGTAGCAGCGTGGTAAGTCGAGATACTCCAACTCCTGTCCCCCCTCATATGCGTCGACTGTGGTATCGCAGGTGCGTCGCGAGTAGTAGATTCCAAAAACAAGCCCACGGCGTCATTGACATCGTCCCATTCCAGCGGTGGTACACTCCACGGAACAGAGCGGGGTTTGCGCAGACACAATTGTGCGTCTTGATCTACGCCGTCCAGGGGCTCTGCGAAGGCGAAAGTGGGGATGAGGGTGCGTAGTTCGGTGATGGTATCTGGGGTTGATAAATCCAGAGATGGCGGGACATGTGCATCCGGGCGTTGCGATGGGGCTGGAATCGCAGTCGCAGTCGTGGTTGTAGTTGTAGTTGTAGTCGGCAGCGAGTGGGTAGAAAGAGAAGTAAAACACTTTACGAAAGAGGTACTGAAATCAGCACTCATACCGCTCATTGGCGCAATAGTGCCATTAACGAATTTAGCCACAGACGTGAAGCCGCCGATCAGCGATGCAGGGAGATGTTCCGCGAGCTTAAGGTGCGCAACGCCGGTGTGTTGGGGATGGACCCAGGGAGCGAAAAACGCCACGCACGGCCTGGTGGGATGTAGTAGCTGAGGGAAAAGGAGGAGCGTGTTGATGAGGTAGATGGTTCCGAAACTATGAGCTGCAAGTGCTACATGGTCGATTTCCAGGTGAGCGAGTAGCTCCGGCAGTGCGGTGACATACGTCTGGATCCGCTGCGAAAGCGTCACGGCGTCGCTGCCGCCTGTTCCTGGTCGGTCGGCATGGATGATGCGGATTCGGTGCGTGCGTGCTAGAGTGTCCAGGGGTGAGTAGCTGAGGCGGCCGCCCATGAGACCGCCGAAGAAGACGACTACGGATCTGCTGGTAGCGTCACCATAGTCGGCGTAGGAGATGTGGTAGGGTGATGGGCGGCCGGCGGTTGGGTTGGGAGGAAGGGTGAGGCGCCGGTGGAAGCGGCGATTGCAGAGGAACTCAAGAATGGAGTCGGATGGAGGTGGCATGGCTTGTGTGGGAGTTGGTAAAGTAGAGAATCGTGGTCTACATTGATACCTTGATACAGGCTCCACGACGGACCACGTCGATTGTCGTTGGATGGTTAAGTCCGCTGAATCGTGTGATTGGCTGTTTTTCTGCTTACGCTGTCAGACCGGCCTGGTAGTTGTGCCGTGTTTCCGATCTTGTCAGACTTCAGGCAGTGCAGAAGATGTGTCATTGAAGCAAAAGAATTTGAAGTAGGGTTCCAATAACATAACGCCACATAGCTCGGGCGGTTAGCCTCGAGTCTATCTACCATGTTCCATAACGCCGACAATGCTCGTGTTGCGTATACATAGCAATCCCATGCTCATTCCTCGTCCAGCGTCTTCTTCTGCTTTTCATTCGCAGCCTGCATCTTGCCCAGTATGGTCGTGCTCTTCGCTTTGGCCTCGACCTGCTCCGCGCGCGACAAGCTCGAGTAGAAAGACCTGACCTTCTCGTGTGCCATGATTTTCCTCGGATCAAAACGCAGGATTTGCAGACCTGCCATGCTCGTTGCACGAGACAGCGCAACATACGCCTGGCCCTTCTCGAACACACGTCCCAAATCAACGCGTACCCGCTCCAGTGTCTGGCCTTGCGCCTTGTGGATAGACAGCGCCCAGGCGAGGATGAGCGGGATCTGACTTCGACTAGCTTGTACTTCGCCGTTGGGTAACTCCACCTTCCAGTCTTCGCGTTTGCAGAGGAGATCACGGGTCGTGCCGTCGGCGATGGCGAAGCGGATTAGAGGGAAGACCTGCGCAGTGTTGAGGCCCAGTACGGTCTTCGCCATTTCAGTCTTCATCTGCGCCTCCGAGATGTTGCCTTCGAGCATGTCCTCCTCATTCTCTTTCCAGAATGTGAACTGCTGCTCTGTCATAAAGCCGATGACCTTGCCGAGAGAGCCGTTCACGAGGGTGTCGTCCATGTTCTTGACTAGCATGACTTGGGCGCCCTTCTTCAAGTGCACCACCTCAGGAACCATGCAGCTTTGCAGGAGTCGGTCGCGCTGCTCCTTGTTTGTGATTGTGCCGCCGTCGCGTGCTTCGAAGCTGAATGTGTCGCCGTGAAGCTGCTGCATGCGGAGAGTGTTAGCACGGTCAACCTCCGACCGAGTGGGAAACAACTCCGTGGCTTCGATGTTGCCTTCCGAGGCTGGTAAAGCTCGGTCTAGTTTTCTAAAGTTCGCGATTGACTCCTGCGACATGCGCCCCTCACGCATCTCGTTCAGCATGCCAGCAAACACGGGGTCTTTCTGACGGAAGACATGGTGCAGTCCGATTGTGTGCTCGATGGACGTATTCCATGTCCCCGCGTCGAACGCAAACTTTGATTGCTTTCCAAACTCGGGCACAGGTGGCAGTTGGAAGAAGTCACCGGTGATGACGAGTTGGATGCCACCAAAGGGTCTGCCGTTGTTCCGGATGGTACGCGCTATTTGCTCCAGTTTGTCAAAGAGGTCGCCGTCAACCATCGAGACTTCGTCCATGATCAGGACCTTGGTGCGCATCCATCGCTGCTTGGCCTTTGCGTTGCGTCGAATCTTTTTGACCAGGTCTTCTGCAGGCTCCTTGCCTAGACCAATACCTGCGAAGCTGTGTATGGTGACACCACCGATGTTGCACGCCGCCAGACCTGTCGAAGCTGTGACGGCGACTCGATCAGGCTCACGGATAAACTTCTTTCGCAGACCTGAGATGATCTCGCGCAGTAACACGGATTTACCAGTACCTGTCAAAGTCAGTCACATTCTTCAGCCGCTCGACCACATACGACGTACCGGCGGAACCTGTGAAGAAGACGCTCTTCTTGTGCTGGATGACGAGGTCTAACACATTCTTCTGCTCCTCACTCAAAAACATCTTCGCGATGACATTCTTCTTTTTCCTCTTGACATTCTCCGTGTCATCTATGCTCTCAGCGATCTTGGCCTTGTGCTGTTCTCTCAGAGTCTTCTGTTGCAGCTTCAATGCACTGGCTGTGGTATTCCATGGGTACTGTGATTTGGACGAGTCTTTTGGCAAGGGTGTGAAAGTGCTGCTAGTTGTAACAGCTGCCGATTTCCGCTTTTTGTTCGCCAAAATGTCTTCCTCTGGCTCGGGCGTCAGCTGCTGCTTAGGCTGCGGTTGCTGTGACCAGGGCAAGGCGCGTCGTTTGCTCTTGGGCGGTTGTGGTTTAGGCGGCGTCTTGAAGTGTTCGACCGGGGAAGACGACCACGGGATGGGCTGGCTGCTATCCAGTTCGATCTTGGGCTGCACCGATTGCGGTCGCGACGAGTATCCAGAGTCTTTCGTAGCTGTCGGCGATGCAGGTGGCAGCTTTGGATACGCGACTGTGCCTTTTGTCGCAGGGTCTTCGATGTCGAGGTCAATGTCGCTGTCAAAGTCGTCCTCGTCGAACAGTGCTGTGGCTAGGCCGCCGGTGTTGCTCCGTGATGGAGTAAGATAGGCAGGGAAATCGTTTTCCTTCTCCATCTCGGAGATGTTGAGCGTGGGGTACTCGAAGGCGTCTTCATGGGAACTCCACGACTTCGCTAATCCACTCGACGTTCGTTTTGTCCCATGCGAAACCTGAGGAGATGCGTGTGCGCCTACAGCATTCTTCCTCGCCGTGTTGTCAACACCAAACGCGGTCGGGCGCGCCCCTGGCCTTTGTGTAGACGCTGTGCGAGCTATTGTGTTGACGAGCGACGGCTGCTTGTAGGCGGGGTTCGAGGATGCAGGAGCAGCCGCGGCGGCGGCGACGGTATTGTGGTCCTTTATCGCTTGCTTGAACATGTTTGCCGTGGTGTAGGGTCGGGCGGCGAGGTAGCCGTAGTGATGGCGAGTGGGGGCAGCTGGTTGTGGTCGCCGGGGCGAGGTCAAGAGGCGTGTTCGACCAAGGTGCGCGCGTGGGAGTGGAAGCTGCGGCCCCTTCGCAGAGAACAATCGTAGCGACGCACCCAATCTGGCAAAGGCGAAAAGCATACAGCAAAGAAACGAAGCGGCGAGAAAGGAAAGTAGCAAGGTGAGTGTATCGAGGTACATGTGGTGAGGCAGACCCACTCTACGCGTTGACGCGACTCGCGACTTGCACCGTTGTTGTGGCGCTGCACGTGACCGTTACATCAGGTAATTGCAGCCATTAGAAGTTATTGACAGTTGGTTCGTAGGTTGGCCGTTTCAATACTATCATACAGGAAGTGGAGAATGTCCCGATTACTCGAACTCAATTCAATCAAATAGGTATATAACGATGCACTCAAGCTCCCATGTCAATGCTGCGTTCAACAACCGTCGACCTCGTATGCCTACCTACAATCACACAATCCACCTCAAGTGTTTCCTGTTTTCATGTCCAACCCCTAGTAATTCACAACCAACACCAACAGGCCTTCACCCGTACTATGCTTTGGACTACCAGACAGGAACACGCACGCTTTTATCGTTAATCATGGCCACGCAAATAAATCGTTAGAGAGGGGTTGGAAGAGGAATCAAGTCCATGTGAAAATTACGGCCGTAACAAGTCGCTCAGACAACAGATATGGGTATGCAACGGGGACGCCATGCAAGAAGCCCACATACTTTTCAAGATCAGGAGGTCCAAGGAAAACATTGACATCAACTTAGATGGAAGAAACATCGTCAAAGGCAAGGCGCCCACGGTAACAAGAGCAATGCAGTGTAAGGAAATCCATTGAGCGACGACCGTAGCCCATTGTGAAACATGTCCAACAAGACAGCCCGCCAGGCCGGACAGCAGAGAAACGTACAAAGGGTAGTCGCACCAGAAACCAAAACAGAGTCTGCCAGACAAAATGGCACACCGCTCGCCCCGTCTTGATGCAGTACAGTCTCCTTGTAAGGACGTGATAGATAGCAAATAGGAGGATGCAGAGATCGACGCTAATCAAGAAGGGCCGCAATCAAGAATGTCGGCAGGAGAGGCGGAACGATGCGAAACAAGAAGACGACCATCAGGTGCTTATCCCTGGTAGCCACCGAAGCCGTTTTGGTTAAAGCCGCCCTGGCCGGGCTGGCCCCATTGCTGCTGGGGAGCGGGCGCGCCGCGACCGTAGCCACCCGCACTACCTGGCTGCATCTGCTGGGGCTGCATCTGCTGGTAGTTCATGCCAGGACCCCCGAAGCCGGCTTGTTGCTGGGCAAAGGGTTGTCCGCCGGGGCTGGGTCCTGCCCGCGCATTAGATTGAGTTTTTCGGTACTGTAGCTTCCTCCGGTGCCGCTCACCTGAAGGTGACATGGGACCACCTGGTCCGCCACCATACTGAGGAAAGTACGCGCTGGGCGTCTGAGCGTAAGCTGGGCTGGGACCTGCAGGCGAGTAGCCTTCAAACTGGCCGGTGGGTGGGCGGTCTTTGCCCCACTAGATGGAAGCGTAAGCAAAGGAAAGAACAAAGGGAATCGACTCCACCTACGCTGCACTTCAGAGGCCGGCCATTGACGTTGTAGCCGTTGAGTTGGCAGATGGCCATGGCAGCGTTTTCGTGCGTGTCCATCTTGATGAAAGCAAAACCGCGGTCAGACTGGAAACGCGTCTCGGTAACATAACCAAAGTTCTGGAAAAGAGGAACGAGATCAGACTGCGACGTGTATGGCGTGAGGTTACCGACATAGCAGGTAGTCTGCCACTGAGGGGTCTGCGCAACGACCATATCGTAGCTCTGGACACCGTGGGTGGGGAAGTGGTGGTGGCCGAAGGGGGTGGTCGGCGTCATGCCCATGGAGGCCATGGCCTGCTGCTGGGAGATGGAAGGCTGGCCCTTTTGGTTGGCCCAGTTGCAGCGAATGGCACGCGAACCGAGCCACTCGCCGTCCATAGAGCTGAGTGCTCGCTCGGCGTCGGCACGATCACGGAAGGCAACGAAACCGTAGCCACGCGACCTGCCTGTCTTCATGTCCCACATGACGCGGGCTTCCGAGACGGGGCCAAAGGTGGAGAAGGCTTGGAGAAGGACCTCGTCGTTGACCTCGTTGGACAGGTCGCCAACGAAGATGTGGAAGTGGTTCGACGTGTCTTCCTTGGCGGTGTTGTTGGACTGGTAGGCCCAGTTGACGCGGATTTCCTGTTCCCTATCAGATCCTGCTCCTGCTCACTCGATTGCTACATGCGCGCTTACGTTGTTGTGGATGCGGCGGCCATTGAGCGTCTGCATGCCTCGCTCGGCCGCACCAGGGTCGTCGTACTCGACGAAACCGTAGTTGAAGCCCTGTAAGCATGTGTTAGTCGACTACTACCGTCCGGGCAAGGCTGACGGCGACGGCGAGGACTTACCGATGGAGAGCTGGCCGTCTTGTCCGGGATGATCTTGACGCTCTGAACGTGGCCGGTCGTCTCGAAGATCTGACGCAGAACGTCCTCGGTGACACGGGGGTCCAGACCACCCACGTACAGCGCGCGCTTGTTTGGCTCAGGCGCGGCACGGCGCGAAGCGTAGCCAGGGCCACCAGCGCTGGTGGGCGACATGACGCCGCCCGACATGGGGGAGCTGATGGCCGTGGGAATGGGGTTGGTGTTCTGCGGGATGATGACAGGGGCGAGCGCAGGAGGAGGCATGTGCTGCGGGGGGTTGGGCTGCTGGCCGTCGTAGCCAGGAGGACCGGCGGACGGCGGTGGGGCAGGCAGGTTGCTGCCGGGGGGTGCAGAGTCGGCCATGGCTGGAGGGAGAGAAGGCGGCGGTGGAATCAGAGTTGAATTGCGAGTAGCAATGATTTATTTCTAAGCTGCAGACTCGAGGCTGTTGCGACGCGAAAGACGATGCAGAAAAGTCGAGGGCGACGGAGGGGGAAATCGCTAGACGGCACAGGACGACGACGGCGACGACGACGACGACGACAACGACGAGGCGGGACGAAAAGCGCGGTGGTGAGCGAGGTGGGGCGGGGGGTTGTTGACAGCTGGGTGGAGGCGGCAAGGAAATCGTAAGGCAGGCGCGAGGACCCTGGCGACCTGGACACGGACAAGACGAAAAGGAAGAGGAAAAGGAGACAGCAAAAGGAGAAGCTAGAAAGGAGGAAAAACAGAGCCTGAGCCAGACGACGACAGGTAAGCTGTTTCTGAGCCTGGTCCAAGTGTGGGGTGGAGGAGTGAGAAAGGTGTCGAGGTGGTTGCGAGTTGCAAGGTGATTAGACGGGCGCCTGAGGCAGCGGGCCGGCGACTAGCAGTCTAGCACTACAGCGAGCCGCCTGTCGTAATCTGTAAATTACAGGGTGCCGTGGTCTACGTGATGCGTGCAGCAGCGAGGCCTCGAGAGAGTTGATGGTGCATCGTCTGCCAGCCATGAATGCGTGTGTGAGAGTGCATGTGTGCATGTGTGCATGTGTGCGCGCGGCCATGCTGTCAAGACGTCCCCGAACAAAGGCATTGTGTCGTGGTGGGCCAGATTGCGGGCAGGGCCTTGGGCGTGTATTGTGCCACAGAAGGGTTCTAGCGTGGGCCCGTTGGGTGCAGCGTTACCGGCGACGGAAGCTTGGTATGGAGCCATACGTAGTAGAGCGAGAGCCAGGGCTAGGCGGAGACCCTTCTTCTTGAGACGCAGTGACGCCGCGCAGCTGTCAGCGAACGGGCACCAGTCTGCAGCACTTACCACCACATACCTCTCGTACCTCGCACCACCAGTGCAGCACTCACCAATCTATCATACTTCACCACCAGTGCAGCACTCACCACCAGTCCGTCACACTTGACCACCAGTCTGTCACACTCCACCACACTCACCACCAGTGCAGCACTCACCACCAATCTATCACACTTCACCACCACCACCACCACAATGGCCTCGGTCAAGCCAGAACCCAAACCCCCCGCAGCCCCCGGCAACCCCAATCTCGACATGTTGCAGGGCATGCTGAACATGGTCGTAGGCGCACCCACCGCAGCCCCTCCACACATTGCGCTCACCACCGCCTGCAGTTACTCACCACCGGCCGCTTCATCAAAGAGCACCATGCCGGCGGCGGCACCGGTCGCATGAAGCAGGGCATGCAGCGCGCTGTCCCCGCAGCCACCGACCGCTTCCACGATGCCCTCGACGAGCTCGAGAACGAAGTCCGCCTGGCCCAAACCGTCCTGCGCCGTGACCTGGCCTTGCTGAAGCAGGACCGCAAGAAGCGCGAGGCCGCAGCCAAGCACCACGAAGCCGAGAGAGCCCGGCTGGCGGCAGAGTCGAGCCTCAGCGTGCCTGCAAAAACAGAACAAGTCGCCGTGAAGCCAGAGAGCACCTCGCCTGCCGAGCAGCCAGACGCACAACCGCCCGCCGAACAGCCCGCCAGAGCAGAGTCGCCAGAAGCGGTGCCCAAGGTCGAAGAGGAAGCCGAGCAGCCACCAGCCCCAGACACAACCACCGCGCCGCCTGCTGACCCTCTCTTCGACGACACGCCCACCAACCCCAATGCAGAGCAGCACGAGTTCGACTTCGACTTCGAATTTGGCGATGCCATGGACACGTCTGGCAACCACGACAACCCCGCCCACCCAATGGACACGTCCGGCGACATGGACTTCAACCTCGACGAGGGGCCGTCGCTCTTGCGTGGCCTCGAAGACTTTGCGAAGAGCGGCGAGGGCGACGACCACGAGCCCAGCACCAACATGGACCTCGACTTCCCCATGCCTGATCTCCCAGACACCAACACCGACGCGAAGCCTCCAGGGGAGCAGCCAAAGCCTGCAGAACCCACGCCGCAACCTGCGCCGCCACCAGAAGATACAAAGGACAGCAAACCAGATCAGGAAGCAGCAGACGCCAAACCCGCCAGCGACGCCAACGATACCAACAACATCGCTGACGAGCCCATGGAGACCATGACGACCGACAATCTTGAGGATCTCTTCAACAACCTGGACGACTACGACAATCCAGAGGGAGACTCGGCCTTCAACGACGCTTTCTTCAACTTTGACTGACCTTAAAACGCTTGACAAGGCTTGACTTGGATTTGCATTCTTTCCGGCGTTGGTTGCTTCTTCGATACCCAGGGGCCTCGTGTACAATGCCTGTACTACGTACCAGACTCAATTGCATTTACTACAAGACAAACCAACTTACAACCATCCCTCTTGTAGCATCTTTGGTGTGAAAGTCACAGCGCAGGCAGTTCAAGTTCTCAGCATCTGCGCAGATCCTTCTTCCTTTCAGCTCTCAACATCTCTCCACAATATGCAACGTCTCCCAAGGCCTTCCAATTCCACCACTTCCCAACTTCCCTCAAAATCGTCTCGCTTACTAGCCAGACCAAGCAAGCGCGGTTCTATCTCAGATCGAGCCACCGCAGCCGCAAACCCTTCAGCTTCTTAGACTTACTTCTGTCCGATGCAATGGCCGAGACGTGGGGAACGGGGTCGATGGTCAGCGCGATAGTTGGTGGTGGATGGGAGACGGGGTGTGTTGACGTTGATGTCGATGTTAATTTCAATATTTGCGAATCTAGTCAACAGGTAAGGGAGAAGGTATGTAGGTATTCTGTGTATGTACGTGGATATATGTTTAAAGAATAATAGACTTAAAGCAACTACAATTTAAACATCTAAAAGTTTCTCGCACACAGGTTTATTACTTGACAGAGACACTGCTACTTAGTACCGAGATAATGCAGCACAAACTACGCTACGCAAGCAATCAAGTTCGAAACATCAATGGCTGGGTTATTGCGCCCTCGTGCTCTTGTGTTACCACGGCACCGGGTACCTAGTGCAAACCAGTCCAGCAGAGGAAATACACGTGCTATCCACAGGTCATTAGTCTAAAATGCAAGATTATAATATATACATGTGTACATGTCGCGCTCTAGAAACACCCACCCACCCACCTACCCACTAGCTAGTGGCATGCATTCAGCTTCCCACCAACTACACATGCACAGTCTACATAGCAGACCACTATACTAGCTTCTCCATCTACGCAAAGCAAGCAAGTAAGAAACACACCCCACCCAAACCACCCACCCACCCACCGCAAACGCTAGACGTTAACGAACCAGCTAACATCAGCACCAGCACTCGCCGCCCTGAACTAACGACCACAGCACCCATACATCACATCATACATCATACGTGTATCTCGCATCCACCGCGGCATCAGCACCCATCCAGCCACAGAGCCCAGCTATCGAGTCGTATCCCGCCTTAAGACCTACCTTTCTTTGTTCGAGCACGTTGGCACGTCGGGTCTAGTCGCGGACGAACGTCCGATTGGCTGGAACGGAAAGCAGAGGCGGGTGTGTCGCGGGTCAAGGCACCGAACTCGAAACCGAAATCGATCGATGATGGGATAGGAAAAGCGAGGGCGAGGGCGAGGGCGAGGGCGAGGGCGTGTTCTGGTATAATTTGTCCTCGAAATGGTGTTATCGAGCACAGTAGAGGGACGGGGTGGGGATGTATGTATTAAGTTGAGTTGTGGGGGTGTTTAACTCGATGGTATGTAGGAACTTGCTAGCAAATGCGTAAACGCATCTTACCTCAGTCGATACCGCGAACGGGATAAAGTCCGCCTCGCCACGATACACCACTATACACCACGTCGCGTCACGCCACGCCGCGCCGCGCCACGATACGCTTGGTAAGAGGCTGAGCGGCGTGCGTACTCTCTCTCCTCTAGTGCAATGTGGGGAAACGGATGAAAACGTGGAGTGCCCATGTCCATGCCGATATATGGTAGTGCGGTAAGTGATTGGTTCGGAAGGGTGAGCGGTCGGGTCCGGGACTGGTTTGACTTTGGTACAAGTGGCGGTGGGTGTTATTTGGAATGAATTGTATTATTCATGTTCACGAGGTTGCCATTCCTGCTCAATGGAGGGGGGAAATGGTAGAATGCGAAATTGGAAAGACTCGATTGCGGAAATGATGATTGATAGTGATAGATTCTTGTTATTTTGGGATCTTATTGAAAACCAACCTGTGACTTTTGTCCCGTGCCATTACTCCGGAAGTGCCAGGTCCTGTCCCAAACCGAAAGATATGTAGTCGTTCATAGCGTCATAGCATAAATAGACAGCTTCATAGGCGGCTGAAGCCATGCGCCAGCCATCAACAGGATATGTGCCTCGTTGATCGTAAGTCTTCAAAACTCTTTACGACTCGCCTTGTATTTCTGCGAGTTTCCACGGAAACTGACAAACCCTGAACGCCCTCAATTCCATAAATCAAGATATGTAAGTCGAAACAAGTGACGGTAGTAAGAAAGACGTGTGAAGTCTTGAACGCAGCATTGCGTGACATCGCCTCGTAAGAGTTGTACAAGAAAGTCATTGAGAGGAGCGGTGTCCAAACAGCCCATCTGCTATGTTTCGATAGAGAATTGGCGTGCACAGAGAAAAGCTAAGCGCAGCTTCTTCTAAACGAAGTAAACGGTCGTTGGAGCCGCTGCTAAAGTGTGTGTATTTCATCACATCGTCGTCGACATGATGAGTGTGTGAAGCCGGTTTTTTGAGTTTTTTGTAGGGTTGTTTCGAACGGCTTTTTACGAACCGAGGACAAGGACAGAGTTTTCAGCGCGTTGGTTAATGCATTGAGCATGCGCCTCTAGTGCCCGTGCCTGTACTTGGGTGACTGCTGTTCAGGTTAGTTCTATTACCGCGTTGAACATGCTCATTCACACTTACCAGGCCAAACGGCAGCCTTTGACAGCATGTAAGATGTGACCATCAAAAGCTTGGAACCAAAGCCACAGCGACTCATACTCGGTAGGACGGTGTTGATGATGTTGTGGAGGGAAGCGTCATACGCCATCTTTATGTCAGCGTTGTGCAGAATGTCTGAGATCTTCTGCAGTAATTTGACGTCCTCCTCCTCAAGACACATGATTGCAGGAACCGTTGAGTAGTCGATATCGTCTCTGCCCAGCACACCCAGATAACGACCGACGCGGTCCTGGACAGTCGCGACCCACTCAGCGAGCACTTGTGCACAGTCAAATGTGCACAGTGCGGATGAATTTGGTAGCTCTCTAGCGGTGAACCCGGCATATGTAGCGCCTAGCTTATCCGCCATGGATAGAGAGTCCGCAGCGTAGAAAGCCGCCTTTCGAAGGTGCCTCTCGCGTTTGGAGGATTGCTGTATACCTGTGGGTCCGGTGAATGCGACGTTGTCGAGCTGCTGGGTAAAATGGCTAGGCGAGCCCGCTTTCACGGGATCGGAGCGTTCGGGCGACCCATCAGCTTGAGCTACAATGTCCACCCCCTTGGCGAGTTCATTTGCCATGCCATCAAAGTCTCGCTGCCATAAGAGTTCCTTCGCTCGTGAGAGGTTCACGAACAGCCGGACGTAGGCGAGGTCCAGCAAAGGTATGCAGTCTGCAGACAACGGACCGAAGGGACTTGGTCGCTCGATGCTGTGGTTTGGGTTGGCTCTCCAGGCAGCCTGCCAGGCTTTTAAAGCAGGCTCAACTTGCGCGTGCATCGCCTCTGTTTCCTGTGTCTTCCAAAGTCGTCCAGTATGTCTTTGTCGAGTCTCCCAGATGTAGACGTGGAGCGCATTGATCAGAACGTAACAACCAAAGGTACTGGGCTGTATTTCACTCTCCATTTGTTCGTCGAGAGAGCTGCCACCGAATGGCTGACCATATGAATTCTGCACACGAGGTGTACCTTGGCGAGTGCTTGCCTCGAGCAAGTAGGTCATGGCAGTGTTGAAGGATAGATTCCTTGTCTGCGCGACCATCGACCCTCCCAACGCCATCCATGCTTGAGAGTTTTCAGCAGACCATAGATCTTCTTCGCAAGGAAGGTCAAGTCGAATCTCAGAGTTTAGTATGCGCGGAGCGTGTGCGTATGCTGAGACAAGCAAGCTCGACATGGAGAACACGGCGTAGTATGTTCTTTTCTTCTCTTCTGTCTTCTTCCACTGCATCCACCGACTGTGATCGTCGAGCATGTCACGAGGCGAGTCTGCATGGTTGTTCGAATCGTCTGTCATGGGCAAATCTTCGCCGTTGGCATGGTTCGGTGGGCTTTGCGTCGTCGGTTCCGGCACCGCGGGCCTGTCCAACCCTGCAGCTTTGGCAAGGCTGACCAAAGCCGCACAGTGAGTGCTTGCAACCTCAGCAGCTTGCCGGTCACCGCAATTGTGTCCGAAAATTAGATTGAGCAACATAGCTTGAACCAGCCATAGCGGGGGTTTGTTGACTGACTCATTCACGGCGCTGGGTCCGTTCACTGCAGCTGTCAGGCCAGCCCTGCGACGCTCGTCCAGGTAATAGAGAATCAGTTTCTTGGCAGCCTCAAACAAATCTTTAGCCACGACCGCCTCGAACTCATACAGAGCGCCTATCGCAGCCATGGCAAGGATGAGGCAACCGCCTCCGCCAACCATACCGTCGTAGTTGTAATCGCTAGGAGTGCGAACCTGGTACGTGTATGCTGGAGTATCGAAAGACAGTGTTGGAATATGCAAGAAGGGCAAGTGAGGATGGAAGTATAGTATGTAAGCGTTCACGTAACGTTGAATGTCCATGGTGCTCGGTAGCGTCGCAGTCTGGCCTTGCGCTGATAGAGGAGAGCTAATGTGCGGTTGAGAAAAGCGCCGCTGCCCGTTGCCCATTTCGAGAGCTTGCTGCAGATTGATGATCATGGCTTGTCGTGTGGCATCTGTGATAGTCTCAGTAGAGACCGAAGTTACTGAGCTGTGTCGTGCGCTACCGTTGATGGACGCCGATGATATACTGCCGGCATCAGATTGAAAAGTCATGGGCGCCTGGAAGTACTGGTTTGGCATACCGGGGATACCTGCTGAAGGGCTCATTGCCGATAAGGGGGGAGGCGAGGTTATGTAGAAGTCATTCTGTGAGGCAGGGTCTACGAGCTCTTGTGTTGGCATGGTGTTGATCATCAGCTCAGGGAATACAGGAGCCATAGCATCTGTATAGGCAAGATGGTTGATGTGCGAGTGACTAGGCATTGGGTTGTGCCACATGGCCGCGGAGGTCGGTTGACCTGACCCGTCCAACATGACTTCGTTGAATGCGCCTTGGCTTGCAGTGCTGATAGCTGACGGAGAAGACCCCTCGATAGCGTTTTCGTTTGAGAACATCATCGAACTATCCATGCCTGCGTTCCATGCAAAATCGTCTTCTTCAATTGGATTGTTGCCAGCGAATGGGTTGGCAAATTGCCGAAAAGGCGACTGCGGGTGAGCAAGATTGCCGTTGAAGTGATGCAGCTGGTTCGGGTTGATGGTGGAACCAGAAGAGGTGCCAAAGAATTTCTCAAGTTCAAGATCGTCAGGCCCAGGCATTCCTTGTATTGGCGCCGTGCGAAGTCCGCCCCCGCCCATGCCACCGAAGCCAGTGTGTGTGTCTAGATGTGGCAGCCCGTGGTGCTGCCCGTGATTGCCCACCGCTGTAGACATGCCTATGTAATCGAACAGACCAGTACCACCAATACCGGACAGACTAGCATGGTGTGAGTGGCCTGGATGGCCGCCGCTGCCTCTGGGTATCGATGCGTTGTGTGTTGCCATGAAGTTCGCAATCTGATCGGTAGGGATGTGACTGATGGTGTTGGCACGCGGCCTCATGCTCCCAGTGCCAGGTATGATGCTGCTTGCATTGCTGGATATAGAATTCTTGCGAACACGATTTGTGGAGTTGGGAGGTAGCCCGGTGGTGCTTTCTCGTCTGGCATTGCGAGGTCTTGTAGATGTCGCACCCTGCTGATGCAGCTTTTGCTGGTGGCGCAGCAGCAGATCGCGCCGTGCAAAGCATCGTGTGCACTGGGGACATTCGAAAGGCTTCTCTTTGGTGTGCGATCGCTCGTGTCGCTTTAGGTGCTCTAGTCGCGCGAACGAGCGGGTACAGGTGGTGCAGATGTGCGGCCGTGGCTTGTCCGTCTTTGGCGGAGGAAATGTGGTGGGAGCAGGCTGTGCGGTCTCAGGTTTCGCTGTCTGCACAGAGGCTGCGATTGAGAAGTATGATGGTTAGCTGAGAAACGATGCATTGGACTGGGTGATGATGCCTACTGTTGCTGCTGCCGCTGCCATTGCTGCTCCCTGATTCGTCGCTGGGAAGGTTGACGACCCCAGCGGGGCTGTTCTCCACTGCCTGGTTCGACATGTTCGACAGCTGGCTGGTGGAGCTTCTCGGGCGTGTCACAACACCCACAGCTGCCTATCTGACAGGCTCAGGACTGTTTCAGTAAGCCTTCCACTTGCAGAGTAATCAACCGGGCAGCAATGCGGTATTGAGGCCGGATCGAGTTGGTACCACGAGCTATCTCGCCGAGTGGTGGTAAACAAAGAGTAGAGAGGGTGCCGAGCAGACTAATCTAGGAGCGTCAGTTGGACACCAGAGCTTCCAGTTGTGGGGGTTGGCACCTTTTACAAGGCTGTCTCAACAGATGCTAGGCCTTCTAGTGACGTGCAAATGTGTGTCCTTCCGATAACCGGCCAGAGGTACCAGAGTTTGGCGCAGGCCAGAAAGTGGTACTGGTACCTGCAGAGACGCCCGTACCGTCTGATGTTGTCGCTTACAAGATGCAATTGGGCGCCAAATTTAGAGTCCAGCCGTTCAAGGCTGGTAAGGATACGATGATGGAATGAATGATGGTTGACAATCGCAGCTCAGATTGTAAGACAACCAGCGACCGATTGATGTGAAGAGCCACGGGAACGGTAGATGGCCTGGGGGCTAGTCGGGCCGCGCATACGCTGGTACACGTACGAGTGCGTGTTCGCGGAAGGGCCCGGTAGCTAGATGGCAGTAGGGTCGATGGTTGTGCAGGCACGAAAGAAGCAGAGCAGAGGGCCGCTGTGTAGCTAGACCAGCAGACAGGACAGAGTGACGGCGAGACTGCTCACTTGCGCCGTTGGTGGGCCGAAAACCAGAGATACAAAGCTCTCTCGAGCTCGCGGCGCTGCAATTGGTTGGGCAACTCCAGGCAATCAATGGATGGAGGGGCAGCCGAGAAGCTGGGGTATCGACCGGGATGTGGCGCCTGCCTTGTTTGTGCAGGGGAACAGAAGGAACGACCGCTGCAACAAAATCCAAAAGAGCAGCAGCGACGTGCGCACAAAGTGTGACGATGGAGGTAGAGGGAACGTCCAGAGGGAGGCGCAAGTCCACAGGTAAGCAGATCGTCCAGGGCCAAACCAACGAACCAAAGGCTGCGCGCGCGGTTGCATGACACACCAACGCTCCAAGCTAGACCCCAGAGCTGTTCGGCAGCAGACGCCTCGCTGCAACACCAAGGCCGTCGAGAACGGCATCGCGTCCTCTTCGGTCGACGCTTAGCGTTGCCAGGGTCTGGCTCCGCCGCCCGACAAGGGCCCGAAGATGCACGCTTCTTCTAGACGCGGCAACGATGGACAGCACTCGCTGATCCTGATGCTCGACGACCCGCTTGGGAAGCCGGAAGCCGGCAGGCAACGCAGCGCCTCCGACGGCGTGACCTGCGCGCTCACTCGATGCTTGGCCGCAGCTCTTCGAGACAAGGGCCTGGAGAAGACATAGTTTGTAGAGCCTCGGCTCGGCGCCAGGCCTGAAACGGCAGCGCGAACGCCGTGTCGACCTCAGATTGTCGTGCATAGGTTATAACAGAATCCCGTCGTTCGTATGCAGAGGCCCGCCGGAGGTGCCTGTTGTCGAGAGTGCCCCTGATCGCTCTGCTGGCTGACTCTGTACCCCAATCTCGCCAGGCGGGAAGATAGGCTGGTCCTAAATTAACCTGCAGCGGACACCAATGTCACTTGCCCATGGGACTCTGTCGAAATACGCGCAGGACTGATAAGTTTTATGAAAGGACCCGATGCAGCAGGGCTCGACCTTGGTTTCAACAAGGACAAGTGTCGATGACATCTGTGCAGTGCAGGCCGATGCCTTGTCAATAATGGCAGCCATTGATGGCTCTCTGCGTGCTCCCGCGCAATCAGGTGTTGTGACGGCCATGGAACAAGCGCCGAACTACACAGTCTACAGGACCAGCCACAAAGACCGCACGGTACGCGGCCTCACAGCTGCATCTTGCGACCAAGCTGGACAAGCCAGTGGGTGGCATGGCGCGCAGTACGGACGCGTTCTGCTGCAGCACTGGAGCTCTCTTCACCGATGTCAGCTCCGTGGAGGCGCCCGTGTGCAAAAGTCTGGGGAAGCTGGAGTTTGCAGGCTTGAATTGGTGGAGCACTGGAGCCGTAGAGTGGCCCATCCACAGCCAGGCGCATGATTTCCCCACAGTCTCAGAGCAGCTTAGCGTCGGCGCCCACTAGCACTATGGTCAGTGCTTCCACGCATCTCGCTGATTGGCACCGCTTACAGCCCACCTGGACTTCTCCGAAACGGCTTGCCAGTTCCTTTGAGGACCCAGGCCGCCGTGACCCTGGCCCACCGACGCAGCGCTGCCACACCACGGTTCGCCAACGCTGATCAGGGCCGTTTTTGCGACCTCTGCTTGGGTGGTAAATCTCTCGAACCGCTCTCGATGGATAGCCCACCGAGGCACCTTGTCCAACCTACGGATGCAGGACGGCCGCTTCTTGCAGCTTGCATCACGCTGGACCACGCAGTCTAGGTAGTAAGAGCGATTTTCAACGAGCCTGTAAGAACCGGGCAACGGAGACCCTGTCCATTACACGTCTCGTACCGACGCAGAGACCCGCCAATAATGGATCACTGCGGGTACATATTTCGCTGCACATGACCCTTCAGGCGGGCCCTGGCAACGTCCTGTCTGAGCAGGCTGCGCCATCCAGCCATCCAGCGCTCTCCGCTGTTCCCCTGACTTGAGGTCAGGAGCGTCATCGCGCCGATAACAATGGTTTCGAGTGGATCTCGCAAGTTTGCAAAGTACCCATCAACTCAGTTCAAGCTCTTGCTTCACGGGTAGACTAGCCCACTTCGCCAATGCTATGTACAGTGCAGGCTTGGTTGGTGGATCGACCTGCACCGCCATTTTCTGACCAGACCAAAGACTGGCGCACACGGTGATGACGTCTGCCTTGCCAGCAAATACGATCTGATGCGCTCGTGCATGCGTGCTGTCAAGCTCGTGAGGGATGGATCAGCGCCGCAAACCATACATTCCTCAGATATTCACCAAAAGAGTCGCCAACTACGTCAATTGAGGCAAATGCAAGCGCTCTTCAACGACATGGCTCCTTACTCAGCCCTGCAGAGCATTTCTAGCTCGCTGCTTTACAAGTCAAGCGCCTCTTGAGCAGGTTCTGTCACACCACAGAACCTCGCGACTGACGTTTCTTGATCTGCATTCAATTGCTTCAATTAGCTAAACGTTGCCCCACTCTGCGCACATGGAGCTCGAAAGATCGCTCGCCAAAGACGTGAAGACTGCTGATCGAAATAATTTTCCGTAACAGGCGAGCCTCTGAAAGCTCACCTCAGATGCAGACATTGATCTGCAGTAGAGGCTCGCTACACCAGTAGTTGAGCCCTTTGCGCGCGCCTTTCTCTCAGCCAATGTAACATACACCTACATGGTGATGTATGTAGACAGCAGTCTTCGTGAGTACCAACAAACGGCATCCGTCAAATTGCTAAGCACGGGGTACCTCCTACAGGCAGCGCGCTTAAAAATGGTTTTTGCGGTATACCGGTATACCGATGCCACAGAAAGTATGACGTGTATCACCTTATGATGTTCGGGACGAAGGTGAACGACACAAAACGCAAGCATGTTCCGACCGAGACGGAAACAATGCATAGACTCGATGACGAGCGTCTGCCTCTTCCCGTCCGTACCATCGATTCACAAACACATGCAACAGCGGAACCAATAGCATATTCTTACACTAACTCGAATAGGAAGTCCCGGTGCACCTCACCCCACCGAACGCCCTTCTCCCCAGACGCTTGCCGCTCGTATCTCAATGCCTGCGCAAGCTGCACTCCAGCCGCTCTCCTATCAGCTCACCATGCGTTAGAGCTGAAGTATTCCAGTTCGATCAGTGTAGCATGAGGCAGACTGTGCAGAGTAACGAGTGTGCTGATCCAATCTAGAAGCATGCAGCCTCAAATCCTTCACAACGGTCTGCACAAGCGGCGACGACCCGCAGTTCTCCCGTTGCACCAGGCCGCTGGCCTACCATGGTCTTGTTACACAAAAGTACGAACGTATTTGTAGCTCGAATGTCGCGACATCGCAATGTCAAGCACATCTAGACTATGGAATACCAGTCGATTGCAGGGGTTCAATCATCGATAATGTACATATGTGTTAGGGCCTCATTTACGCAACTGCATCTTCAAACACAACGACGCGCTCTGCACCTGCTTTGATGGCTTCTTTACGGTCGCTTGGCTACAGGTACAGCTGGCTCACCAGCATGCACTCTGGTCCGGGTACGGTGTAAATACCTCGCCACATCCTTCAACATGCTGGCTTTTGATTGGTCACCTAGTCCTGGAAACCTTCCTGCTCACGTTCGACCAACGAGCCCCAGACACTGTTTCCACAGCAGGCTTCTCCCTTCTCCGTCGCTGTACTCCGACGGATCACGGAGTCTATTCCGCACTTCTTGAGACCGACCGTCTTGCTGGCAGCGCCTTTTGCTGTGACCGTGACTTTGCAGCTTTTCAAGTTCACCGGCTCATCGTCCACTCATCTCGGGCTTTCGCTCTTCCGCCCCCCGAAATAGCTCGGCAATTGCATCCAAGTGCCATTGGTGAAAGCCTCATGTCTCGTTCTCGGCTCGACGCTTCTTGTTGTCTCGCCAAATAGGTCATGATTGCCGTCTGTCGCTTACCGAATTGACCTGACGAGTCCCGCATGTCCTGCTAGCTTCGTGCTACTTTGCTTTCGCAGAACGACATTAGCGCAGGCTCCGGAAGACCTCCGATGTTGCGGCTTAACAAGCTCGTGGTTTTACCCTTAAACCCTTGGATTATTTCCAGACATCTGATTCGCCGTATTCGGAATCTCACGTGGACCCTGGGTGACGTCGTCCGCCCATGTCACGATGGAGCGAACGCTTTCTAGACGGCATCTTCATGGCAAGATAACCCTTGCCATTTCGAGGCGGATTTTACCCCAGGCGCTCAGCCCCTAGGTTTTCCGCGCCGCGAGCGCCCACCACGGCTCCACTTGGCTCATACAATACCCAACCGGAACATGGCGAACTCAACAAGGACAGCCGAACCCTGCCTTAGCCAGTGGAGCATCTGCCCAACAGAACTTTGGTTTTTGTCGCCTCGCCCGCAGTATCTTGAGTAGGACCTTTCTTTGCTGCTTGGAGGAGTTTGCCGGACATTTGCATGCTGCGGCTCCACTAGGGAGAGCCACATCCCGCACTATTCGAAGTCATTGCCACAGTATGCGCAGCTCACCGATGAACATTGAAGGTTCTCGGTTGTGGGCATTGTTGAGGTCGGTAACAGAAATGGTCTACCTAGAAGCAGCTATTCGATTCAGCAACGCGGCAAACATGTGTGCTGCACGTTTCACGGCTCGTCACTCTGGATTGCTATGCAGAGCAGCTTCGCAGCGTGTCCTGCCGCATGCAAGGCCTCGTCTTTCACCTCGGGTGTCGAGTCATCGGTATTGTTTGGAAAGTAGGTAAGCAACACCGCGTCAGCCTACCGACTTACCCAGTTACGGATGTTTCAGTTCTCGCCACGCGGCCCTCGCTGGCAACATCATTGGCAATCGGATTTCAGTCAGATCTCAATTCTGGTCCAGGTCGTTGTAGTGCCACCAGAGCGCCGGTAGTGATGATATTAGATGGTGCAACTTTACTATTGAGGTTCAAAGAGACGCGAAATATCTGCCTGAATGATAACAATATGCGTACTCAGATGAGCTTCACTCGCCAATGACTTGTTGACCGTTGTCACAACATCGGCAGTCAAACGCGACCTCCTCGAGGTTCAGTGGCCAATATGTACAAGGCCAAATCAATTGATAAATTGACGTATCAACACGAGAGTTATGGCAACGTACCCAGGTTTTTCAGCAGACCGCAGCATTCTGCGTTCGATTATTTTCTGTCCTCACAACGTTCGCCGTTAAGTGCAGTGCGCAAGACTCCATCTACCCATATCTGCCCCTCAACCATCCAATTCCCCTTGCACCATTCCCCTAAACTCCCCATCTCCCTCTCCATCCCCTCACTGCGGCTCCCGACACTTCTGACACACCATCAAAAAATATCCCTTCTTTGCCCAAATAACCTGTCCACCACGTTCACCACACCGCTCACCCACGACAATCGAACCCGCCAAGTTCACCCCATCCTCTTTCTCCTCCTACCCCTCTCGCTCGCCCTGGCTTTGCTTCTCTCCTGCTTGTCCGGCTTTCATGTCCTGCTCGCTCATACACACGACGTGTTGCTCAACGCCCCGCTCGGGAATGTCGTCTCCGAAGGTGCCTTGCTCCATCCACTTCTTCACGTCTTGTGGTGAGATGGTGGTTGAGATTTCGCGGTTGTGTTTGGTGGGTGTGGTTGTCAAGGAGCCGGATGAGGAAGCATGGGCTAGTGGGCGAGGTGGTGGGGAGGGGGGTGGAGGCGTGGTGTGGTCGCTGTAGGTATCGTGGGTTATGTTGTGGTTGTGAGGATTGCGAGGTTGATTGATGGATGAGCCATTTTGGGGTGATGTGAGGATGGTATTGAGTTTGGCAGTTAGCTGTGTCGGCTTGCGAGGATCTTGGGCCATGATAGGGGATGCAGATTTGAGAGGCGTAATACAGGTAGGTTGACGTGGAGGCACCAGACTTGCAATTGAGTACGGAAAAGGGAAGAGGTAGCAGGAAGTAATATTGTAGGAGGTACGGGCGCACATAGTCAGTGAAACGAGAGTGATAAAGTTCTTCCATATCTGTCTCGAATAGTGGCTCCCAAGGGTTGACTTTCACTCCATGTACAAGCGCCTTCATGACAAGCATACAGTGCTCCTAGTGTATGCGGTCAGTACGGCAGAGAACTGACATTAGGTTAACCGTTGAACGTCGTGAATTAAGCAGTGACAGCATGATGTATTCACACGTACTGTGATAGCTACCAACGGCAATAGCGCACTAAAAGTAGCAGTGACAGCGCCCTTTACAAATATGTGTCAAAAGAGAGTATCTGGATACTTCTTACTTACCATGACAAGGTGCTGTCTACGACTTCGATCAATTCGTACCGAAATGATCAACAAGCTCGTCTTCTCAGAAGCTGAAACCAAAACTACCATCATCCCAACAGCTCAAGCCAACACACAACTCAAAGACACTCCCCCTTCCCAATCGAGCGAAAACAAACAGTCCCTGTCTGAGCCCACACCATCACCCACACCGCCCGCACACACCACAAACGCGCACACAAACACACGCTTATCTCACTCCGCACCCAATCCAAATATCTTCCACCACTGCACTCATGCACTTCACCATGGACACCCACCCAACACCTTCACCCCCCAACCACGAAACACCACCACTCTCTCCGCCCGAGACCGCCGATCTCCCTTCCCCAGCCCCGAAGACTACGATCCCCTCCATCATGAATATGCGCGCCGTTACCTTCATCCTCATCTCAGCCACTGCTTTGGCTGTAGCGCTCCTCTTGCCGACCACGCTGCCTCGCCAGCTTGCAGCGACTGCGTATATTTTGGGTAGCTCGGTGCTGTTCTACGTTTGGGTGGGGTTGTATTGTGCGATTTCTGCGACGGTGGTTGTGACGGGGCAGTTTTGGGTGTTGGATTTTTTGGGGGGGAGGTGGGGGCAGGTTTGTGGGAACAAGTTTTTGGATTGTCGTCCTTGGGATTGAGGAGGAAATCTTGGAGGGCTTAGGCGTATAGACGATGGGAGGGGGACATGTGAGTGCTGGTGTGGAGGTGATTTGTTAAATATTGTGAATGAAGATTTGATATTTTCATGGACTTCTTCTTCGTCCCAACGCCTCTCATTCGTTTTCCCGTTTCCTAGAGCTTCTGCAGCTGCCACAACCACTTTCCCACCCATCCTCCAATCCCCCAATACTATCCCTGAACAAAACTTCATGCAAAATCTTAACGTGATGAATACCATCCAGCAAGTTATCGCTACCGATGTCGACAACCTAGAAACGCTCTTGGCTCTGTGTCTGTAGCCGCAGACTCAGTTCGACTTACTGATACACCTTCTTCGACCCATTTACGAGTTCCTTCGCGTTTCCGCTGCTCCTCCCGTTTCATTTGCTCGGCTTTCGTGTGGTCTTCTTGTTGAATTGTGATCCAGAGGGGCTCGTTGTGTGTTGTTGATACATCGCTACTGGCTGGTAGCGATGTAGCTGTCGCCGGCTTTGGTGTGAGACCCGTAGATCCCGGGCGTGGTGTCGTTGTAAAGAAAGAGGTCTTTGTATCCTTCGCAAACCCATAATGCGTAGCCGTGAACCCAGGTACCGAAGTGAAACGAGCGCAATGTCCAGCAACGCCTGCTTGAATTAGTTTGGACACTGTCTAAACTCAAGAAACCATTCAAATCTTCCAGTGCTTAGCGCAGACGTAAATGAAAACGCAGCACAGAGTTCTGGAGAGCAAGAGTCGAGAGTGGACGGAACTGGTTTATCTATACGCATCCGCGATGGGGATGTTGGTTCTGAAGCACACCAATCCGGTAAATAAAGTCGAATTTAAAAAGACGCTTCTTCTAATCAGACCGCGGAAATGGTGGTGTCGTAGTCCAGACAGCATCCCCTCAGCGACTATACACCACCGACCAACCGACCATCTAACCATCCAATCACAGCCGCACAGTACAAACCATTACTATCCGGTGTATGGAAACTCCCAATTTCCAACCGTCATCGCATTCCATTGACACGGAAAGATTTTTATTTCCGTGTCCGAGAGCCTGGATCTGAAGGGATACTGCACGATAAGGGGTTCCTGTATCGAAAGAAAAAAAACCTCCCATTTCTGGAGTTCAGGAGATGGGAAGGTGAGTAGTACAGGTGCTTTGCAGCGTAGAGTAATAGCTGTGGGTGAAGGAGTTAACTGGCTGGGAAAGCGAGGTAATCAAGACATGGTGGGGTGTTCTTGTAATACGTGCTGTGTGTTTTGTTCTAGTGGTTGGGGAAACGTGAATGAGCTGCTTGTGTGAGTTAGTACACTCGGTGTGGGAAGTTGGTTGGTTGGGAGAAGGGATTTTGCTGCGATTCCCGGTCGAGAAGTTGAATGTCGAGGTAATTTAGGATGATGGTTGGGGAGTGTAGGTTAACCCAGTTGTTAGTTGTAGCTTGTTTTGGCGGTACATATCGACACTTTTCAATGGTGAAGATGACTTGTTTTCGTATGGAAAGATGTTCATTCACTGGTTGTGAAAGTACAGCATGACCCTGTCGTTTGGAGAATTTGTTATTGGGAATTTGTCGTATTCCAAATCGAAACTTATAACATTGACGTGGTTTCTGGAAAGCCTGAGCGCAAAGACCCTCACATGCAAAACACATGTCAACACCACGGTGCTGCGCTTCCGTCTCCGTGCGCCATCCAATCATTTACTGTGAATCCAAATACTGTGCAAATCGTAGCCAACAGATTGCCACATGGGAGTTGCAACAGCTGCTATTCTCTGATCGTTGAAGTCTGCTAGATTGTCATCATGGTCGCAATAGGGTCTTTTGAGGCGCTCAAGGTGTTGTGATATATTGATTACTACTCTTACTCGTCTCGAAGCTCGGCAACGGCAAAATATCCCTTGCTCTCCACCACTCCTCTATCTTTGACGACCGCAGTGTACTTGACGACCCACTGCGGTGAGACATCGCCCTTGAGGCCATCTTTGTTCGACTCGCTAGCCAATACCCCTGAACCGTTTTCTCCCGAGCCCAGTATCTGCCGCAGCGTTCCTCGTGGCAGGATGTTGGTACAGTCGTTGTGTGTCAGAAGCTCAATCTGCTGTTGTTTGGCGTATAGAATGAGGGGCTTCGGCACGACGCAGCAGTCGCGTACGTTGATCTGGTTGACGCTGGGCTTGATGGTGGTGTGTTCGAGGAACTTGGCCAGACGCGCAACGCCGAATTCAGCAATTCCCAGCTTGGACACCAGGCCCTCGCTGTGCAGCTTCTCCAGGGTCTGCCATGTTGCAGCCATGATCTCGATGTCCTCGGGTGGTACTTCGGTATCGTCGCAGCCTTCTGAAGTCGATTGTGGGGCTGATGGTGGATCCTCGAGGTCTGAGTCCTCGTCGTCGGCGTCGAAAGACATGCCTGGGAAGCTGACAATGAGAAGGTCTATCGATTTGCTGCCCAGCTCTTTCAAGACCAACTCGATTGCTTCTCTTGTCTGCGCGCATCGGCGGTCGGCGGGTATGTTGGGTAGGTAGAATAGCTTGACGGTGATGTCGTAGGACTCGCGAGGCTCGGTGAGGGGTGATGGTGTGTGGGTGGGAATGTAGAGGCTGCCGTCTGCTTGTGTGGTCCACGACTTGTAGCTGGTTGCAGGTGGTGTGGACGAGGACTGCTGGTTTGTGAAGTTTGCGCGTAGGGAGGAGGTAAGTTCGGTGTTGGACTTTTCGAAGAAGGGGCGGCGCATGACCGAGGGTCCTCCAGACATGATATTGCTGTGGATGTGAGTCTTGGACATGATCAATTGAAGATATGGGAGACGTACGAAGTGGAGAGTACGAGCTTCATGGTGGCGATTGTGGCTGTTTGCCAGAAGCGCTCTGTCTAGTACAGTACCAGGGGTTTTTTCGAAAGTCTTTGTACAGTGCTGTAGGATTGCAATGTCGAGTGAAAGGAAGTTTGTCAGCGACTGATTAGTTAGCGTGCAGTCCAATGGTCAGGGGCCGTGGGTGTCGCGTGAGTCGTTGGAGGAGTGCTGGGTAGGGAACGTTTGATTGTGAATCTAACTCTATGCTTCTTCGTATCATTCGCACAGAAGAAGCTGTTGTTGTTATTGTTGCTGTCGATGATGGCGGGGTGATGCGCGTGCTTTGATGTTCGCGGGGCTGACCACTGCCGCCGCCGCCGCCGCCGCCGCGGATCTGATGCAACATGTCCGAAGCACCACCTTGACAGCAACGGCAACGGCAACGGCAACAGCAACACGCTGGACAGCACACAACCCGCAACCCACAATGACGATAAAGTGAGCATGCCTGGTGCACTGCCCTTGCGAACGCAGTCACGTGCTAATGCAATCACGTAGATACCTCATCCTGCTCTCGCGGCAGGGCAAAGTGGTTGGTACCTCACCTTGATCAAGCCCCCAACGCCTGCTGAAGCTCGCAGCGCCTGGCCAAATGGTTCACCACGCTCGCACCCAAAGACAAGGCCAAAATCGTCAAAGACGTCTCGCAGCTCGTCCTCGCCCGCCGCACGCGCATGTGCAACTTCCTCGAGTACAAAGGTCGGTGGTGGGTCCGCGCAGGGGTAGCTCTTCGCTAGGCTCACACATTCTGCCAGACACCAAGATCGTATATCGCCGCTACGCCTCGCTCTTCTTCATCGCCGGCTGCGACTCGACCGACAATGAGCTGATCACCCTCGAGATTGTCCATCGCTACGTCGAGCAGATGGACAAGTACTACGGCAACGTGTGCGAGCTCGACATCATCTTCAACTTCCAAAAGGCCTACTTCATCCTCGACGAGCTGCTGCTGGCCGGCGAGATGCAGGAGAGCAGCAAGAAGAACGTGCTGCGCTGCATAGGGCAGCAGGACAGCCTGGAGGACATGGAGGTGAGCGAGATTGGCCCTTGATCTTCGTCCTCCCACACGCCCAGAGCGCCATGTGGCTGACACAGGCCCTCCGCTGTCCAGGCCGAGGACGACATCCACTCGAAGATCATGTAGCCTGTCCGCCTTGGTCTGTCGAGAGAGCAAGCACGAACCGTGACTGACCGTGTCGCCCCCCGGCACCAGGATGCAGACGACTTCAAGGGACGCCTGCAGGACAGCGGCATCTTGTAGCACTACAGGCACAGCGTGGAGCGGCAAACGGCGCGTGGAGCACAGAGTTGGACGGCGCAGCGCACTTGGCGACGGGAGAACGCACCACCAGTCATCCCGCCGTGACACGCGCCTGACTATGGCTGTACTCTATCTACTACAACTAAACACGTCTCAGTCTGGCGCGCACCGCTCGACCCAGCAGGTTTGGCACTAGCGGTCTGTGGGACTCGAACTTGATTACAATGTCATGCTATCGAGTTTGCTCCTTTGGCTTCCCTCTCTCTTCTTTCCTCCTGTTGCTGGTCTAACAAGCTCAACCCTCTAGCTACAGACTACACGTCAGCGCACTGCACTCAATACAAATCTGACAGCAAGCGGTTCGGACCAACACTGGTCCTTTTCCCAGAACCCTAGCCTCTATGCACTCCATCGTTGCCGAGCTCTTCAAGAGTTCGCTATCAGGCAACCAATGTTACTGTTCTGCTCTTCATGTGCTCGCTGCGCCGGCTATGGCGTCCGCAACCATCACGTACACTCCACATGGTTGCAACCGACCAAACCACTAACACGCTCCTGCAGCACCACTCACCGTCTCTCGCCGTCCCACTCCGACCGTCACCACATGTCGTTGGTCGACAAGACGGCGGTCTCGGTTGTTCTCGGACCAATCACCGCTTTAGCTCTGCCAAGTCAGCACCCCAACACCGCTCTCTGCGACGACGTACGACGCAATCAGCCTCTCACACCACCAACACCGCAGCCCACCCACGATAACTACATGTCCTCTGCCTGCTAGACGACTGTCTGGCCGTTCCAACAGTATCTTCACCTCTCCGCAGCCAGCCTAGAGTTGTTGCTATCTGTTGCATCGGCTCGCGCAGGCCCACCCTACGATAAAGGAGCACCCACCCACCCAGCAGCTTCGGCACGCTGATACGAAGCAACGCGCATCGCAGAAATCGTCGGATCATCAGCGGCATACCTCGGCGATAGCAAGGAACTTAATCCGGCACGATGAAGGTGTGTGTTCGATGCGCCTCGACGCGTTCAGGCGTGCGATGATGTAACTAACCCGAGCGACCCGCAGTACCTTGATTTGTGCGCCCTCCACGAGGTCAACCTCGCCCTCAACTTCGACACACAAGACACCGCCATCATCGGCGGATGCGATCTCTGGACCGTAAAGGCAGCTGGCAGCGACAAGAAACTGTACAAGCGCATCGAGAACACGCTCGAGGCCAGGCACAAGGATCATCTCACGGCCATCGCAGATCTGTCAGAGCAATCCGCTGCGCAGTTCGCCGACGATATCGATGTCGAAAGGGACACGCCTTTCGGCAGCTTCAACGAGGCTTCGAACCGACACTCGTTTGCTTATCTCATCGCGACCTTGAACGCGACACACATCGACTACGACTTTGCCAACACATTGAACCCCGACGAGTTTCGTCGCGAAACTCAGCACAGCTTCATGCACAAGATCGATCAAACCATGTACTATCTGCGCCCTCAGGTCTACTCCGCTGGTCTGCCCGCAGGCGCCGTCACACCACTCGGTTCGCCGATATGGAGCCCTCGGTCCTGGCAGCTGCTCGACAGCGAGATGGACATGGCCAACTGCGAGTATTACGCCTGGGAGCCGTCAGACGATCCCTTCGCCGACGATGGCGCCATCTGGAGCCACCACTTCTTCCTGTACAACCGCGATCGCAAGCGGGTGGGCTACTTTTACCTGCGTGGCATCTCAGCCCTCTCGCCAAGCCCTTCCATGTCGATGTCCCTCATGAGCAAGTTCAAGCAGTCCAACTTCGAATCGAGTACCAATGCTGGATCACGCAAGCGAGCCGAGTACTGGCTTGGCGATCGCGCGCGCAAGGGCCTTGAAGCGTATGGCGACAGCGACGAGCTAGACAACATGGTCATCGACCATCCTGGCGATGTTGTCGATGCTGATCAGGACAGATTCGTCCCCATACGTGAGATGAGCATGGATGCTGACTACTATGAGAGCGAGGGTGACAGCGATGTAGAGAGCCTGGTAGAGATGCACAAACGTAAGAGGAGTGGTGTGCGCACGATGAGCGAGGGCATCATGGATCGCATGGAGCTTTAGAGCATCTTCTTTCCATGTCCTTTATTCGAACGATGGTGTCAATCAACTTGACGGTGCATGGCTATGCACTTACGACGCGGATTTCCTTTCGGTTGCATGCTACGGCGTTTCGGTATGGGCTTTATGCGACTAATCCACTGGGCGGGCATAGGATATGTCCAAAGCTCGACGACTACGACAGGGCGTTACGGTCGGTGGGAGCGACGCGTTTCACGTCCTTGTATATTCTGTCTCGAGATACCCATTTCCTTACTTTTGTCGTTCTCCGGATGTTTCTTTTCGTTCTTGCTTGCTTCTTGTCTACAATTTACACCTCGCAGGTACGCTTTGTACTTTGTCCGACGCTATGCCCAAATACAACGACACTCTCCACATAACCTTAGATCTCGTACCCGCTCTCTAGTGACACTCCATTTGTGAATGCTCAGTCAAACTGGAGATGCGTATGGCGGGTGTTCAAAACACTACGCGAGGTGGCACTGAGAAATACAGGTCATCCGCCAGTCAACAGCCCGAAAGTATACAGGGTCAGACTTGCAGCCGGGAGGTTACTCTCAGGACAAGCACGATGGCACTGAGAAGGTTACCGTCGACCTACAGCTAAGCAATGCCAAGCACTGCAGCTGAGCTAGTTTCGAGCACATTTCGAGACGCCGGTACTTTCGGAACATCTTCACATTGCACTACTATTTATTATCTTCTCGCTGATTCGCTGGTCTAGAGCAAAAACGCAAACGGTGTAGATGAGCAAGTTTACCCTTAGCCAGTGGGTTATTATGCAGGGACTTCACGAGCAATGGGGCGGATACTACCGGGCACTCTGGACTGGACTCGGTGCCATGGGGAAGAGATTAAATAGCAGACAGTGGTTGACACTACTGTCAACTTTCGACAGGCTCTGCATTCTGGTCTAGGGAGCACCGACAACACCGCAATCATGAGGACGAATTGCCTGAGTGTCATTGCTCTCGCTCTGTCGAGTACCACGTCAGCGTTGATCGGATACCCAATCTCAAGTTAGTAACTTCATCCCACCTCCATCGCCCCGTGCAGAATACTAAACATTTCCAGTGTACGATCCCAACTGCGCCTTCGCATGTCGAGACATCTTCTCCAGCGCAACCCTAGGCTGTTCTAGCCACGACCACGCCTCCAGCGCCCATTCCCACAGCCAAGGCGCAACATCTCCCGAATGCTACGCAAGCGACACTCCCTGGCTGACTGCTCTCGCCAACTGCATCAACAGCACTTGCACAGCGATTGCACCTTGGAAGCTCGAAAAATACTGGAGCGAGAGAGTTACAGGGACCCTTACGGGCGTGCTGCCCAAGTGGACCTATCAGGAGACTTTGGTGCAGATGCGGGGAGATGGGCGTCCGAGTAGATTGCTCGAGGAAGATGAGATGCTGAATTTTACGGCGGCTTTTGACGAGGTGATGTGGGAGTCGACGAGGGGTACGTTGGAGTATTTTGAGAATGCGGAGAGGACGCATTCGAGATATGGGTAAGTGTTCATGCTGTTGCTTCTACGTGTTCGGAGCTACGTCGTCTGGATTGGAGATTGTCAGGTCTAGTTGGAGCACGAGCTAACATGGAATCAGGATCGTCCTTCTAGTCGTCGGCTTTGTGACCCCAATTCTTATTACCTGGCTCAGCCATTTCCCGTACATGACAGCCGTCCTCGACGCACTCAAGCCAAGCCTCGTCTGGCCTGCTCTCATTGGGACCTACCACGTCCGCGCCCTCCCCTTTTCCCTCGGCAACGCGCCCACTCTGGGCCAGACATGGTACATACTCTTCTTCCTCATCCTCAATATTGTTTTAACGGCCACGGGCTACCGCTCTTTCCAATCCCCCTCCAATGCCTGGTTCCCCGATAGTTGGCAAGAGATTATGGCCTACGTATCTTGCCGCACAGGCGTCCTAGCATTTGCGCTTGCCCCCCTCGTCATCCTGTTTTCGAGTCGAAACAACGTGTTACTCTGGCTCACAGGCTGGAGCCACTCAACCTACCTCCTCCTTCACCGCTGGGTCGCCCGCATCTTCACACTTCAAGTCGTCCTACACTCGATCCTGGAATTCATACTTTACAAACGCAAAGGTGTCATAGACTCGGAGCAGAAGGAACCGTATTGGATATGGGGCATCGTCGCCACCATGGCATGCGTCATCATGGTCGTAATCTCGAGTCTCTGGTTCCGGCGTCAAAGCTACGAAATCTTTCTCATCCTGCACATCATCCTCGCCGTCTTCGTTCTCGCCGGATCCTGGTACCACGTCGAGCTGCTCTTCAGCCGGCGCTGGGGCTACGAGTTCTGGCTGTACGCCGCGTGCGCAGTGTGGTTCTTCGACCGTGTAGCACGAGTCGGTCGGGTGCTAAAAAACGGAATGCGGCGAGCGGAAGTAACACACATCACCGACGATATCGTGCGTGTCGATATCAAAGGTATCCGATGGGACGCCACGCCAGGAAAACACACATACGCATACTTCCCGACACTCAATCCGCTGCGCCCGTGGGAAAACCATCCCTTCAGCACCATCCCCACCGCACTACTGACCCCCAACACACCCCACACGACCTCTTCCTCCAGCTCAACGCACGAGCCGTCCACCGACATAGAGAAATCAACAGGCACTACAACCACCATCCGCGCCCACACAACATGCACCAATATCCCAGGCCTAACCCTCTACATCCGCAAATCCAACGGCCTAACAACCTCCCTACGTCCCCACACCTCCCTGCTCACCCTCCTCGACGGCCCCTACCACGACACCTCTCCCACCACCCTCCTACGCACTGACCGCCTCGTACTGATAGCAGGCGGAATAGGAATAACAGCGCTACTCCCCTACATCAGCCAGCACGCCAACACGGCACTATACTGGAGCGTCAAAGCGTCGAGTGAGGGGTTAGTGAATGAGTTATTGCCGGCGCTGGAGCGTGTCGGGGACAAGGAGGTTAGAATCGGGGAGCGACTGGGTGTTGAGGGGTTGTTGGAGCGGGAGGAGAAGGAAGGGTGGGGGAGGGTGGGAGTTTTGGTTTGTGGGCCGGGTGGGCTGTGTGATGAGGTTAGGAGGGGGGTGAGTTTGTGTGCGGGGGGAGGGGGGAGGACACGGTGGGAGTTGGGGGTTGAGGCGTTTACGTGGTGAAGTGTGTGTGAGAGAGAGAGAGAGAGAGAGAGAGGGATGGGGGGTTATGGTGCGTTTTGCAATGGGTAATTGAGTGACTTCTCTTGAGTTGGGTGGATACAATATCACGACTTCTCAACCCACTAACGTGCATTGCATCAAAAAGCAAGTCTCGGATCATTATGATTTTTCATGTCTACAATTTCCAATCAACTCCAGTTTGAAATGGCCAAAGTATTCACAATAGTCAAACATAGCACGTGAGAAGCAAATTTCAATCAGAAACCACTAACCGCAGCAAACAGTGAAAACACCACACCAGATATCATTGGTCTCTACTCACTGGAGATACACCCATATTTTATCCCACTCTCATCTTTCTCCCCATAGAAAGACCTCAAGAAGCGATTCGAACCTCATAAATCGAATTGGCATTCACCACACAATCCCAGCTCCCCAAAGCACCAAACAGTTCCCATCAAAGCACCAACCCAACCCGTTACTTCCTACAAAACACTCACCGCACCCTCTCGCCGCTCCACTCAACGCCATCCCCATGCACCGCACTCCAAACCGCCAATCCATGCAGTGCAACCCCGTTCCGCCACTCGTACGCACCGAGCATCCGCGGCGCGTGACATGCACTGCAGTGCACAGTACAGCACAGCACAGCAATCGCCATGAAGCTGTGAAACATACCAACTACCTCGCCATCACCACCTCACCGTTACCGCGTGCGCAATGGCATCTCACCGCTCGTGGCGTCCCGGCTCAGACACGGACGGGAGTGGGGTGTTGGCGGTGAGGAAAGAGCGGGTGCACGACGTGGCCACGAGAGCGGAGGATTTTGTAAGGCTAGGTTAGTCATAATGGACAGGTGCAGATGCAGGTGCAGATGCAAGGGATAAGTGGGGGTGGAATGCATTGCACATGGCGATCGCAATGTGTTTGTGATCTTGTGTCGTGCAAGATCTGGGATTACTGATCTGGGTGCAGATGTGTAGGTGTTGGTGTGTTTTTCATTGTGGCGTACTCGGTGTTGGTTTGCTCAAGCTAAGATGAATGGTGGATGTTGTGCAGAGGGTCTAGATGTAGTGGTTAGTCGTAGTGATTACACATCGATTGAGTGGACAGTGGCGTGGTGATTGTGTGTCTTCTTCCAGGGATGAGCTTGAGGCCCTTCGAACCATGGGTATGCTTGTTGGATCCGTACATGATGTCTCCGGTGAGCAGCAAGCAGAGAGTTCCGCGGAAGAAAACTTTACATCCTAGAGTTGAATGCAGTGTAAGGTCTCGTCGGCACTTTGTCATGGAGATGGGCCTGCCAGCGATTAAGGCCGCGTCAGTTACCTTGTCCACGTTGCCGTACTCCAAGCACATAACGGAGTGGAGGTTTGTCCTGAACAGGATATGGAGACAGCTAGACCCCATATGACGAGAGCATTTGTGTCAAAAACCGGCTGTTACAGCTATTGTGAGGCCAGAACAACGAAGTTTCCGAGTGTCACACAACGAAACTGTTTCCGAGCTCAAGCTTTGTCGCATAACGAGCATTGAGTGCTTGCAGCAGCCGCCGCAAAAGGCATGACAGTGTTTCTGACATCATAACGGAATGGCTTGGCAGCATCGCGAACGATGTGCTGTTGAGCTTGTACCGGTACTCGGACGGTAAGGTGAAACCTGGGGCGGCCCTCGCCCGAACCCTGAAGATCATGGACCGAAAACATGCGTTAGTGTATGCAAGACGTGTATCACAGATCGGAAGCAGTGGCCGAGCCATCGGTGGGACGAATCTTTGACGGTCCACTGCAGCCCAGTCAGTAACAAGAGCTGTTGAGGGCAGGTATTGACGGTGCTGCTGGCTTCCCTTATCAGCTCGACTCGCCGAGTGGTAACGATATGTGGACCAGCAAAAGGCTCAGCTGACACCTACCGGATCTATAAAACACGGTGAACGATTTCAAGGATGAAGACTCTGAGTATGGCCGACGCTTGCCATGCTCGGTCAATCGGTAAACCGTCCAGCATCGGCGTTTGCCATGTGAACAAAGAGCGCACTCGGGTAAACATGCACATCCAGGTTGACAAGACGTGCTACGTCCCTCTTGCAGGTCTAGCTGAGAAGTGCTGATGGCTTTCCTGCTTTGTAAAGCGCTCAGCTGCTCGCTGGACCAATTGCGAGCCAAACTCGGTACACAACCGGCAACACCGGACACTCCGTTGCGTGATGGAGGTATGCGAAGATCGTCGCGATGTGGCGTTGGGAAGCACGCTGCATTCTGGTGGCATTCAGCTCATGCAGGTTCGAAGCTCCAAGCCAAGGTTCGAGCAATAGAGATCACGTCGGTGATGATAGCACGCACGTCGTCCGTCTTTCAGATCTTGCACCTCGCTGCTGCAGCTGTTGAGCAAACGCACGGTTGTGAGAAAACCCTCCAGGCACCATGGCCGCTTCCCTGCTCTTTCATGCTTCACTTTACATGTGATGGGGGACGAGTGACGGTGTGCATCGAAGTCCAGATTCTAGACGCTTGCAGCTGAGTTGCATTTTGCAGTCTGGTCTAGCGCGGCTCGTTTCAGAGGCGGGATCATGGTCGACTCCCCGCATCTGGTTCGTGGAGAACAAAGCGAGCCTCACAGCCATCCCGTAACAAGCGAAGCAGAAGGCGAAGGCGCATCGCTGGAGAGACCGGTGAGTGGTGAAGTCGCTTGCTGAAGAGTCTTTGTTGGGACGTTAAACGGTGCTCTGAGTGGTCCTTGAGTACGAGGCTCCGCACAGCTGGCGTCGCAGACATGGCGCTGGATTCGCAAGGTACGCGTGTACAGCCACAGGTTGAGGCAGCTTGGTAGATGAACCCGGAATGCGCCAGGGCTGGGGTTTGGGCTTACATGCAGAGCCTCCAATAAGTTACTATTATCGACAGGTCGACCTTGTCATAAGGACGGTGATGAGTACAACGATAAAACGGAGCAGCGTGACGGAAATTCGGACGCAATATCAACGATTTGCTGGAGAGGAAAAGAGTAATCGCGGCCGCGTTGTCATTGGCTCGAGGGCCCCAAGCCACGCTCATTACATTTCCTGTTTTGGCACGAGCGAATTTGAGGGATCGGAAATTGCCAATTAGACCGGTGTCAGACAACAAATCTTGAAAGATGCAACGTAGGCAACAAACAATTGCTGGTGGCTGGGCAGCCACATCCGCTTGACATGTCACTGCCTGGAAACGTTGCAGTGGATAGCGTAGCGGCCAGTGGCCGTGCCATCGATCTCATCTACCAAGGTCTGACAGTGACAGGTAACGGACATCAGCAGATGTTTCATTCAAAGCTAATTGCACGCGATGGAGCGGTCGCTGAGCGGTTTCTGCAGGTACAGACAACGGCGTACCATGGTTATAGCTCGACGCTTGCGCAAGGCTGCAAGGCACCACCGGACAGCTGTCGAAATCACTCCATTGCAGCGATACAACATTCACCTGGTGGGTCGTTTCCGGAACGCTCAACGGACCGGTCGAAAAAAAACATGTCACAAAACTTCGCCGGCGCAAGGCTACGAAAGACCGCGCGAAGCTGGAGGTCGCAAGTAAAAGCCGTTGGACGTGATACTCCACATACAGTGGGTTGTGTGACGTTCGGCCTTGTTACCTATCAGGCTGTTTCCCGTATTCTCGTGAAACCCTGCTCAATCTCGGTATCTGGCATCCTCCTTGAAGGAATGGCAATTCCAGGTGGAACAGAGGGCAAATAAAGATTAGCACCGAGAATTCTCTGTCTCGGGTGCCGGCCGCCGAGGTTTGGTCCCTGTAGATCATTCTCACTGCGGGAGACAGGCATACCATGTTGGTGACGTCTCAGTATCACCAAGTTCCCAGCGTGCTCCGTTCAGAACTGCGAAAGGGTGTCGCTGGCCGAACCTATCCCGGATGGTACAAAGCATGTGCACGGCATAGCATCTCGGCTAAGACTTGCGGCGTGGAGGCTGCGTGGGACTTGCCTGCAGCGGCGGCGACAACGTCTGAAAGATTGATGCAGTGGGGCCTAGATCGACATGCCGGACATGAAAGCGCTTTGAAGTTTGAATGCAGCAAAAGCAAAAGCGCGAGTATTCGGGCCGCGCTCTATATTGTCGAACGCAACCAGGTGCAGATTGCATTGCAGAACGCACTGCACCAAGGCCAGAGACGCAGGCTCTGTTCTGGCGTCTGAAGACACTTGGGGTGCGCAGTCGCTGGCTGGCTGCTGCACCGTTCGCTTTTTACTACGGAGCGCGTTGCGGTTGTTAAAAACCACGCACGTTGATTGCGGTGCGCACACAATGCGATAAAGTCGATGCAATGACGGACCTCTTCTGGGCAGACGCAAGCATACCGTCGCGTCGACTCTCCCGCTTCTCCGCATTTTGTCTGGCAGGACTATTTATGGTGGCGAGGTCGAGCTCCTCGTTCTCGTTTACCAATAGGGTAAGACGCGTTGATAGCGTCTCTTCTCTGGGAAGATGCTGCTAGCTATGCAGGGGCAAGTTGAACGCCTCTAGTTCGATTGGTCGCCAGCTGCGGCGTATCAAATACTAACTTGGCAGCCCGGGGGCTTGCTGGACCCACCTCACATGGTAGGCGTGAAACATGCTGTTGCGCATCCTCATGTGGAGAGGTTTGGACTCGAGCCGTGTCTTGCTTGGAGCGAGCGTGGAAGCAAGCTGGAGGCCAAGTCGGCAGCGGCGACTTGGTGAGGAGCATGGCTTGCCGCCGTGTCCGAGTGCGTGCAGGGGAGGAAGAAAAGGTTTGCCGGGTTGCGGCAGGATGCCAAGATGATGTCACAAGAGAGGGCGAGGGTGGCTATCGCGCGCAGGCATTCAGCGAGTGAGGGTGCGCGTTCGCGGTGTGCGAGGGGCGCTGACTCGAGCCAATGCTGCCTGTCTGCAGGTCGTTTACAGACCGTTTGCACACGAGGACGCTTTGGTGAGTAGTCTTGATGCAGATGCAGCGATAAGCTGCAGGTGCTCGACTAGGTCGAGAGAGAGCAGTCGGCGGCAGCACAGGAACCATTTACTTTGCGGTTGTCGAGCGCAGTCGCGGTCGAATGCAAGAAACCTGAAGGCGGCCTGTTCGCGGCCATGGTTCGTCATTGTCGACATCATGGTTGCGCAGGGTGCGTGTGTGCAGTGTGTGGAGAGGCAGGTTGGCAGGTTGACGGGCCAGCTGGTAGTCCTCGTGATTTCTGATGGAGATCAGGCACAGCCGCGTCCGAAATTGCGCACGCTGCTGGCAGGAACTGGCAGGAATTGGTGCGCTACGGCGTGTTCCTGCATTTCCAGCCTCTCTGCCGCACCGCAAGCAGCACGACTGCCTCGCAGCAGCAGCAGAGCGCAAAGAGCATGGCCCGCGAGCGTGAACTGCGAGGTTATCGTGCTGAGGGCGCAAGCAGCAACGCTCGCAGCCATCATGATCAAGCGCGGTGGTGCAAGGATGCAGGCCACGGTACCCCTACCAGAGCACGCTGCGCGCGAGTGCGTGTGGGTCCTGGTGGGCTTGACAGTCAGATTGGCACCCGTGCGCCGTGAATGTCCCGTCCAGCGTCCGTTTCCCAGCGCAGCGACAAAAGCGTCGGCCGCGCCGCCCACTTGGCTGCCACCCACGGTTCCTATCCACAAGACCACACGCGCCCTCGCTCGCCGTCTCCCCTCGACGGCCTCCTCCCACCACCCCCAACCTGGAGCCCATTGTCGCACTCACCACACCTGAGGCGGCGTGCGGTATCTGTCCGCTCCTTTGCAACTCGTTCATTCTTTAATTCTGGGTGTACTGGCTTCACCCTCCGCGCAGCCACAGCACCACCGACGCCAACACCCACCATTCAACACCAACACCAACACCAACATCAACACCACCACCCACACCCACACCCACACCCTCCGCACACCATTGCTCAATCGCCCTCCCGCCCGCACACGCTGCATGCACCACAACTGTGCCGCCCTGCAATCTGCGTGCTGACCACCGCCTGTACCTCGACAGCGCTTGTTTCGTCTCACTGCCGCCGTGCTCTCCACCCGTAGTCGCCGTGCTACCCTAATTTCACTCTGTCCTCGCCATGGCTCAGATTGCGCTGCCACGCCATCAGGCTACACAGTCGCAGTCGGCGGGTGTAGGCTCACCTCTCTACCAACGCCGCCAGCAGTCCAACGCTGCCATGGTCGAAATGGTCCCCAACCCAGACTTCTCCTTCCCCATGCGAGCACCAGACGCCTCCTCCAGCGACTCGTCGCCGACCAAGCCTCGCCCCATGTCAATGCAGTACCCAGCCGCCCGCCGCGGTTCTATGCCGCATGCCAGGCAGCGGTCGGTCAATGCGCTGCCTGCCTTCTCCTTCAACCCAGCAGGCAATGCACCACCGCCCGCAGAGACTTCTCCCCAGACATCGCCGCTCCTCTCGCCGACGACGCCTGCGAAGCCAATGCACGGTCATCGACGAGGTGGGAGTGAGCTCATCGGGGGGAGTGCCCGCACCGGCGCCACTTTACTGAGCAGCAGCCCCACAAAGGATGGCTCTCTATCACCGCCCACAACAACACTACAGCCAGGCCCACCCGCTGGCCGTCGTGGCCACGCCCACCGTCGTTCTGCCGCCATCTCGTCCCACGATCTGTCGTCGATCATGAACGCTCCAGGACCAACTCATACAGGCAGCGCACCCAGCACGCCTGCCGAGAACCTCAACGACTTCAAGTTCGGTCATTCGATGAACAAGTCCATGTCACAGCCTTGTCTGCGAAACAGCAGCTCGGACGACGAGTCGACACCACGCCCTCCCTCCAGAGCTCGTGTTGGCTTCTCTGACAAAGTAGAGTACATTCGACCTCTTTCCACAATCTCCTCGGAAACGGAAGCATCGACACTACGTGGACACTCGACCACAAACAGTCTGTCGTCCGTCGTTGGCGGTAGCACTGTGAGCCCACCATTCACACGGTCAGGTACACCGACACTGAGCACAGTAGAGGATGAGAGCCGACCTGGCACTGCCGGTGCCATTCTGGACAAGATCTTGAGCAACCCCCTGATCGACGACGTGACTGACCGCAAGCGACCCATGTCTGCTGTTTCCTCCTCTCTACGCTCCCATTCCGCTGGACCGAGCCCTACCTCGCCTGATATGCCTACCAAAAAGCGAGGTTTCTTCCGCCTGGAGTCAAGGACCGGCGACAAGTCTACCCACCGAAGACTGCCGACCAGCATCTCCGATCCTGCCCTCACAACAACCTTCAACTCATCTCCTCTAGCATCACCCATGGACACAGAGCCTGTCGAAGACTCGAAATCAAAACCAAAGAAGTCCAGCCACAGGCCACGGAAGGTCAAGTCCTGGGCTAACTCGATCATTCCACGCAAGGGAAAGCACAGCAAGAAGTCCAAGCGAAGAGAGTCCACACCTGAACAGCCAGACGCAGTGGTTGAAGACGAGGACACAGATTCTTCAGATGAGTTGGATTTCGACTTCAGCCCAAACTTCGACGATGATACCTCAGTCACCATCGTCTCGCCAACGGCAGACACAGCACCCGGACCCAAAATTAACACAGACTTTGCATCGTGGCAACCACGACAGCTGAAACGTGTAGACTCGGATGTCATGAGCCCCATCATTGACATGGATGCAGCACTCGGCCCATTCAACACTCCCAACGGCGCAAACTCGAAGAACCAGCAACGAGGGTTCTCGGCTCACCGAAGGGCCATGCACAGTGCGAGCGGCTTCGCTCCCAATCATCGCAGGACCGAAAGTGCTCCTGAGTTGGTCCCCTTCGAGTTCAGGCCTTCAGCTGCCGCCAGCACCTCGCCAATGGCCGACGTGTTTGAGGAGGAAGAGCCTGAAGAGGAGAAGCCTGAATTGAAGGTGGAGTCAAATCCCGCATCAATTGCCGAAGGGCCTGAGCAGGCTGAGGAGCCTAAGATTGAGGTTGTTGAGACGGACAGCACACAGGACGGTTCGGCAATCAACTGGAATTTCAACGATGGCCTCGGCTTAAAGCGCGCTGAGCCCAGGCACTCACCTATTCCGGAAGAGCCTCTGTCCCCGCACGCTCTACCTCAATTCGCTCCCAACGCAAGCTGCTCTCAAGTCGAGGTTGTCGAGGACTACGAAGAGCCTCGTACCTCTTCGCTTACGCACTCTTCCGACTCTACAGTTACACCACAGTCGACGCTGGAGGAATTCAAGGATCACCATTCAACTATGGCTGTCCCAACTCCGCTTGCGCAGCAAAGTCTCATGACGCCCAACACTGTCACCTCGTCCTTTGGTTCGCCTGATTACCAATCGAGCCAAATTTCGTTCGACACCCCCCGTGTAGGCACTGCGGCTTCATCCGTGACGGACTACCCAGTAATGCCATCACCACGTTTTGGGGAGCCTGGACCGGAGATGCGCATCTCATCGGACGATGTGCCATCATTGACTTCTTCAAGATCGACAATGACCAGCAACCTGCAGGGTACCTTCCCTCTTCCCGCTCCCCGCAGGCCTGGCGACCGCTCCGCGTCGCTCTGCTCAGCGCCCAGCGAGGTTGAAACCCGCCGTCGCAAGCGCTCCAGCATCGCGAGTCTTTCCCGTTTGATCAATGGGTCATACGGTAGCGAGAAGAGCAAGCTTTCGATTGAACAGCGACCTCAGTCCGCCTACCTTGAACCTATCGCCAAAGACCCCAAGAAGAAGACCAGACGCTTGAGCAAGCTGAAGTTTTGGAAGTCATCGAAAGACTCAGCTTCCTCGTCTTCACAAGCTCAATAAATCTGTTACTACTATACCGACACTTGCCACTTCTTGCATATTATCACGTACCCTAATTCAACGGATTGCACCTCCTGTTGACGGCATGACATAATGGCCCACACCGATTACCGAGCATATATACATCATCACCACTTTTCTCGCATGACACGGAGTTACCAGCGAGGCTACGAAATTTTAATGGCGCATGCTTTCTTTGCCATCTTGGAACGCGAACCGGACTTTCTTACTCTCCTTGACCAGCATTTTCCTTTTTACACAGTCATCGTTTGCGGGCACTGGGAAGACGGGTATCTACGAGTCGAGTCTTGATCTGCGGTACTTTGACCGGTCCTTTACGGCGGTAGTCTCCTTGGAGGCAACATCTTCTTTGTCTCTCGTTCATCATATTCAAGGCACGATTGGGTACACTTGTCGCCTTTTCCCATCAAGACATGCTTTTGCGCAACGGCGCGATATGACAGATCTTTTCGATTCAAATACTTCATCTAGGGCGGCGTTGATATCTGTGGGGGATGAAAGCTGGAAGCCATTGAGGGCTGCTTGTGACATAAACAACTAGCGAGAGCAAGTGGAGAAATGCAACGAACATATACACACCTCACACACTTTCTCATCAGACCACCGACGACATTGATTCACTTGCAACTGTTGTTGATCCTATACTTGGCATCCAAATCGTACTTCCGTACCCAATCCGAATCAATTCCCAATCGGCTCTCAGCGCTTACCCATCCTATCAACCTCCTCGTATCGACCCCACCAGCTCGCACGCTCGCCCCTCCCTCCTCATCGCCATGCACAGCCACGGTCCCAATAGTTCGCGGAGATTACGCAGGATCATCCTCCACACGCATCCGCGCCGACAGAAACCGACATACATAAGCACCGATATAGAAGCGAGTCAGTCGGTGCGCCCTGCCATGTGTTCCAAGTTATGCACACGCGTGTGTACTGTTTTTGTACGTGTTGTGTTTTATGAATGTGTTGGAGCAGGGTGGGCGGGCGAGCAGGCAGGTTAGGTTAGACAGGCAGGCAGGGTAGGTAAGTAGCGGCCTAGGCATGGGACCCTCTGATCGACCCGTCTGTCAGATTGCGACATGTCCGTGTGTGTATGTGCGAATAGCCGTTGCGCTCGCGCTGGGGAGATGACGATCCTTCATTTGTGTTCGTGTTTCAGCGCCGTGGGTGGTTTGTAGCTTGGGGTATGGATCGTGTAACGGTGTGCAAGGTGCTGTGAGACTTGAGGTTGGGGCGGGATGCTAGTTTGGTGGGTTGGTGGAATGTGGAATGTATGGTCTTCTTGTCTTGAGAGTGATAGTGTGGTGGATGAGTGTGTTATGAGCGATGGCACTTCGTTTCTTCTCGCAGTGGTGGACTTTGATTGAAGTAATGACGTGACTGCTTAGGTGGTTGCATCATGAATTCAGCGACTTCATCGGATCATTCTTAACCTAGTCAATGTACAGAGTTGAGGTTCAAGCTTTGTCTGCCTCTCATGCTGCAGAAAGAAAAAGCCTGGAGGTCTTTACCTAGGATTAAGCAGTCTCAAATTATATGCAAAGCAATCTGTAGTCCTCTCCCTATCTGTTAATTTAGTAATTATTAAACAGTGCTTACTTGACTAGTTCCTAAGATCTAGAGAATTAGCATGTTTGCAGTCCGTTTCTCTTGCAACATACGAGTCTGCGTAGTGACAACAGCGCAAGTCGAAGGGTCCAAAATGGCCTAGTCCGGATCGAGCTTCTAGCTTGAGTTGCGGGAAGGTGGCATCGCCGAGCTCAGGGCGCGTCACACCCGCGTTCAACGTAACCCCACACTTCACATAATCACACGCACCACCGACAACATGGCGGACGAAGATAAAGAGAAGGCCGAGAAGGTCGCCGCAGCTAAGAAGCGCGTATGTATTTCATTTTATCATCTGTTAGCCAAGCATCAGTGCCTACAGCGTAGCACCACTGCACCCAGCGCCGGCCAGCGTCTTTGTACCTCTGGTCGTTCCTATAATATTGCCAGCACCTTCATCGCCTATATCATAGTTCTAATAGTGGCATCTAGTACGAGCAATTGAAGAAACAGAAGGCCAAAAAGGCTGGTGGTGCGAAGAAGAAGGACAAGAAAGAGGAGGCTGAAGCCCCTGAAGAAGCTCCTGCAGAAGATGAAGCTGAAGTCGAGACTCCAACCACGCCTGCGCCAGCTGAAGAAAAGGCCGACGAAGCTACCCCCGAGCCCACAGAGCCCACGTCGCCAGCACCCGCCGAAGACGATGAGCCCTCCGATTTGCCAGTACCGAAGCCGTCCCATGGCCGCAAACCCTCTGTCGCTGTCGAGTCACGCCAGAGGTCAGAGTCTTTCTACCGCTCGGGCGCCGGACCGGCATCTCCCACTGGTCTTGTCCCAGGCGGCGGAGTCTCAAGTGAAATATACCGCGAGCAGGTGCAGAAGATTGCGGAGCTTGAAATGGAGAAGATCAGGTTGACTGGCGAGGTCGAGGAGTACAAAACCAAGTGGGAGAAGGATGAAGAAGAACTGGAGGAGTTCAGAGAAGGCAAGGGAGAGGCTGCAATTGCGCTTGAGAAGAGCAAAGAGGCAGATAAACTGGTAAGTACTGCATTCTTCGGACATGCTAGGACTTTGATTCTAATGTACCGTGCAGAAATTAGAAGTCGAGTCTCTTACACGACAGCTATCGCAGCTCCGAACGCAGACCGAAAAGTCCACTCGCCGAGCCTCAGCCGCTTCGCCCAGTCAAACAGAATCAATCGATGACTTGAACGCTCAGATCGCCTCCAAATCGGCAACCATCGAGTCGCTGGAGCTGGAAATCTCCAAAGTCAACTCGCAACTGACCGAGCAAACAAACAAGAACAACGAGCTTCAATCAAAGGTGTCGGGTCTCGAGTCAGCCCTGCAGAAGGCCGAACAGGAAGCCAGCTCGACGAAAACAGAGCTCTCAGACCTGAAGGCGAACCTGGATAAGGCAAGCGAGCAGGCAGCCAAGGAAGGCTCAGACCGGGATTCTGCGCAGACACGGATCGCACAGGTCGAGGCTGAGCTTGGTGCTGCAAACCGCAAAGCATCAGACTCGATCTCACGAGCCGAACTGCTGGAGAAGAAAATCGAAACACTCACACAACTACATCGTGACAACGACACTCGCAACCAAGCCCGCCTCCAAGAGCACGCGAAGATCGAGCGTGAAGCTGCCGAACTCCGAACCCGCGTCACAGGTCTGAGCAACGAGAATGCGCGCCTCCGCGAAGCCGAACAGCGCCGCCGAAAAGCAAACCTCGACTCTATCGAAGACTCCAGCGTGCAAGAGCTCGAAGACGAGGAGCGCGATCGTCTCATGGCCAAGGTTCGCGAGCTAGAAGAGGAGAATTTCGAGCTCCGCCGTGGTGTATGGCGAGACCGCCGCACGGCCATGCAACCTTCGATCGACGACAACGACCCTTCACAACCGTACTCGAACTCCGGCTTCGACGACGTCGATCTCTCCGGTGCTCAGCCCACACGGGCTATCGGGCAGAACCACTCTTCTTTCCAAGACGTGATCAAGTCTGGCATCTCTGCGTTCACAGGCCAATCTCAGCATCCAGCGCACAGGCGCAGTGATGCTGCGAGTCGCGCGAAGCCGAGGGCAGAGAGCTTAGCGAGCTTGCCAAGTTTGGATGAGTTTGAGATTGATGAGGATGCATTTAGACAGGCGCAAGAGGAGGAGCAGAGGAAGAGACTTGAGCGCATTAGAGAAACGAAGAGGGGACTGAATGATTGGAAGGGCTGGCGGGTTGACGTCGTTGATATCAGAGTGGGTATGGGCGGTGTCTTTGAGATATAGATAAGACGCATTACACAAATGGCATGATCGAAATGACCTAGAGTCATGTACATTCAGAGGTATCTAAGCACGATCAAATCCCAAGAAGTAAGAGTATCAACTTGCAAGTCATTCCGTCGAGCAGAATGAATAGCTTGCAGCTCTGGTGTATGCATAACATCTCGACCCTAGGGCCCTATATTTTCATCGAATTTCAATCAGACCTCACAACCCCCTCTTCATAAAGCTTCAAACCATAACCACGGGCACAGCACCTCCGAAGACACTTATCACCAACCCACCCAGTCAGCTCGACGCCCCACCCAACCCCTCAACAAACCCAACAACCCTCCTCACCAAATCCGCAACAACCTCATCCGGATCCCCATCCAAATTATGATGACCCCCCTCCACAACCCCACCATGCACCTGATCCACCACACCACCCCCCTCCCTCACAAACCCCGCCCACCGCTCCAACAACGCCCTCTTATCCGTCCTAGGATCCACAAACGGATCCTCGCTACCCAGCAAAAACATAACCGGCACCTCCTTTGGAATCCGACCAAACGTACCCCTTAGCGTAGCGTCGTCCAAGTCGGTGGAGAAGTAATCGTCGTCGCCTCCCTTGGCGAGCAGCGAGTGCGTACGGTATGCGGATATAGCGGCGCCTAGTTCGCGCTGGACGATGTTGTTTTCGCGGGGCACGATTTCTTTTGGTTTGCCGGCGGCGATGAGGCGCGTGGCTTCTGTTAGCGCGGCGGCGCAGGAGGCTTTTTCGGTTGGCGTGGAGAGGAGGTACGTCCAGGCTTCGCGGTCGGAGACGCTGCCTTGGAGGATTGCGCCGGTGATGGGTGGGCGGGATTTGGTGTCTGGGTGGGGGAGTTTTAGTTGGTGTGGTTGTTTGGGTGTTGGGATGTAGTGTAGTGGTGGTAGTGTAGTGAGTGTTGGATTGGAATAGAGAAACTCACTCTCACCAGTCAAATACTCCATGATATCCTGACACCCCGTCGAATGCCCCATCAGCACAATACGTCCCTGCGGCCTCAGCGCTCGGAAGTACGCAACGCACTCCGCTATCTCTCTTGCGTCTTTCTGCAGCGAACTCGTGCCCCAGCCGCGGTAAGATGACGAGAGTAAGACTTCTGCGATGCTCCAGGAGGCATTCAGTGATTTAGCGATAGTGGCTGGGTAACTGATGGAGTTAGTATTGCTACCTTCCAGTGAGTACAGTAATGAAGAGTTCAGCATCCTCAAACAAGTGCAGCAGTACAAACAGCCCCCCTATAGGAAAAAGAAAAACGCAATGAAACGAACCATCAACACAACCTCATCTCCATCTTCACAACCCTCAGACCCCCCATAACTCCACAGCACGAAACAAAAACAACAAAACCTACCCAACAGTCACCAACCCATCCCCAAGCCCCCCAATCCAAAGCAACGTATTCATCTCCCCCGCCAGTCCACCTCTTCCATTCAAATGCGCACCAGCATGTTCAAACGCAATCCGTTTCTCCGCATACACATGCGCGGTACCGGGATGCGCCATGTTGGAGGCGTAAGGAATCGCGATGTGTGTTGTATCGGTTCGTAAATCGTGGTGCGTCTATAAATCAGACGAGTGGAGGTTGTTGGAGGGAGGTGTGGTCGTGATGGGTTGGTGTAGAGGTTGGAGTCAGTACCAAATCTAGGTATGGTGTGGTATGGTGTGGTATGGTGTGGTATGGTGTGGTATGGTGTGGTATGGTATGGTAAGGGAATAGGTAGTTCAGTTCAGTTCAGATTATATCAGATCAGATAAGATCAGATAACCCCCCACCTGCTAAAAGGAAGGACCAAAGACCCTCAACGCTGCTCAGTAGGATTCGCGTGTTCAGATGAACTCTTATCACTGCGCGTTACCCCGCGGACGCGGCCGAGGACGGAGCGGAGCGGAGCTTTTATCGATAGGGGTGAGTGGGTCTGCATCTGGGATGTGTTTGGAAGAGTTTGATTTGGGTGATAGGTCTGCAGAGCGTGGGTTTCGAAAGCTGGGTTGTGTGGGTGGAAGGAGCTTGGGAAATGAAGAGGTGGTGTAAGCTCTGATTATGACGAAATATGGGTTGTGTGGGTGGAAGGAGCTTGGGAAATGAAGAGGTGGTGTGAGCTCTGATTGTGACGAAATATGGGTTGTGGGCAAGTTTCCATGTGTTGAGCAGGCAGCAAGTGAAGTCTTGAACATGGGCATATCTGTTTGTGTCGTTTTAATAAGTGGTTGCCTTCTTGAGGGCTTCTGGTATCTATATTTCCCTCCCTTTTGATAGTAGCGTGAATGTTCCAATGCTTGATTGACCCTGAATCCAACGACAAAATGAAACGCCCTCGCAATGCTATAACAAAACCTTCCAACCAGCACATCTGGCACTCTACGCCCGCCCGTCGTTCTCGGCGACGAATCTCGCCTGCACAACCCAGTGCTCGTCGAATTTAATTCCCTTGCCCCCGCTGATGCCGGCGTTGCGCCAGGGCTTGTTGACGCCAATGTCGACCAGCCAAACTGACCATGCCGGATCCTGTCCGGCGCCATTCTGCAACGCCCTGACGAGGCCGCTACGCGGCGCACCGAGACAGACAATGTACTTCGCCCTGACCTCGAGCGGTTCGCCTTCGAGGATGGCGACTTCGCCAGTCGACCCAGCGACACCGGACGGGGTTTCGACAGCGAGTACAGCAGCGCGGGATTTGTTCGCCCAGCCCACGATGCTGAGGACTGTTGACCTGTCTGATTCGCCGAGGGCGTCGAATTCCTTGTGGCGTCCGAGAAGCGCATCAATGATGAGCTCAGGGGGCGCCTGCAAGCGCTTGAGCGTATTCTCGGTGTCAGACCAGGTGCGCACTGAGCCACCGAGCTTCTTGAACAAATCGACCTGCCGTCTCACATCTCTGTCCCAATCCGCGTTGCGCTCAAAGCCGAGCAGCGCGACCATGACTTTTGGTCCGCGAGCAAGGAGATGCCGCGCTGCTGCAATGGCTCGCGCGCCACCGCGATGATTGCCTGCGAGGACGACGATGACAGGACGCGCGTTGGGATTTTCGCGCGAGAGGCGTTGGCCGCCGGGGTTGATAGTTTTTAGCGTGACTTCTGCAATGCCGCGTCCAGCGCTCTCAGCAATGAGCTCCTCGGTAAGGCCGAACTCAACTTCAGCCATCTCCTCCACCGCAAGCATGCCCCCAGGCGTAATCGTGTGGCACTTGCGATTGTTTGTGACAAGACGTAAACATCCCTTTGAGCTCGAGTCGAAGGGCGAATCTGGTGGTGTGGCAATCTTTCCAAGCTTCGGGCTTCCAGTAGCACCGTGCGATGACGCATATTGAGTACCAATGAGTGAGCGATTCGTGCGTGGCAGTAGCCCAGAGCCTAGCATCTCCAAATGGCCGGCTTGGATTCCGCTACCTTGCCTCGTCGGCGCCCTCTTCACGGAAACGGAAGCTCGTGACATGGCACGCCTCGAGTTGCGGCTTCCAAGATCTGAGTCGTCCTCGGAGCTGGTGTTTGTTGTGCTATTCAGCTTCGCAGTATCCAACACATTCTCCGTGGGGTGCAGGTTCTTGCCACCATGTGTTCCTGGTCGTGCAAGACGATTGAAGCTGACTAGGCGGTCCTCATCAGCAGTTGTGTCCTCGTTCCTGATCTGATCGAACACAGTGCGTTTGTCGAATTTCGAGAGGTTAGCTTGAAAGTCGAACTCGGGCATGTCCTGAACGTCGGTGGCGTCTTCAGTGGCCCAGCCGTTTGTAGCGTCGAGCGCTTTCTGCCGCCGCGACTTGCGCACCGAGGCGTTGGCTGCCTCCAGTCCGACCCTGCCTGCAATCACACCTGGGGTGCGCGTTTGAGGCTCCTCGACGGTCTGGAGCATTGGAGTGCTCCTCCAGCCGTTGCCCTTGGTCGGGTTATCACCGCCATTCCGTCGTTCCTGCGCAGCGAGCTCCTTCTTACGAGACTTGCCGCCCCGCCTGGTCCTCTTGCCGCCATCATCGTTCTTCTGTGGGCTCACATCCTCCATGGGCTTGCCGTTACGTGTCTTGTTGATGCTCGCTCGGCGAACGGAGGGTATGGCTGTCTTTGTCTCGCTGTCAGCCTCCTCGGCGTCGGCGATATCGAGCGACGAGAAGGGGCCTGCCAGCGTTGCGGCACTCTGCTTCCTGGCGCTGGTGCGCTTCGCCTGGCCAATAAAGGGAGACGTAGTCTTGGGTACGGTTGCAGCAGCCGTGGCATTTGGAGGCTTAATGGGGGTAGCTGGGGCTTCCTGAGGCAGCGCAGTCAGGGGAAGACTCGGCGCTGAAGCGGGAGGCGGTCGCTTGCCCATGCTGAGAATGGCGGGATCGACGAAGGGGGCGGGCTGCGCTTGGGGTGCAGGCTGAGGCGCAGGCTGAGGCTGAGACTGACGAACGGGCTGGCTCGCGTGGTGCTGGACAGGTGGCTGGCTGCCATGGTGTTGTGTCGGCTGCCGCAGAGGCTGCTGCGCGTGGTGGGAAGGATACGGGGGGTATGGGGCAGCATTGGAGCGAGGCGGGGGTGGAGGAGGCGGTTGGGCAGCAGGCGCAGGCGCAGGCGCGGGCGTCGGTACGTTGATCTTGATGTCGGCGATGGCGTGGCCCTCGACATTGTACGAGTGCAGGCGGTGGCCACTTGCAGGGAAGAAGACTAGGCGAGACCGTCAGCACAAAGGCGCCTCACGACACGGCAGCACGACGACGCACCATCCTGCAGGGTCAAGGTGGCATTCTGCGGGTTGACAGCCGCGACCACGCCGTGAACGAGCGTGTTTGGCGGGTTCTGCAGAGTCACGACGACCGAGATGCCGATGAATCCCGACGCCATGGTTGCTGGAGGATTCGGGACGGGAGCCTGGAGGGTTTGCGTGTGAGCGACGACCCCGGGACTGGCGGCGTGAGAGGTGCGTCGAGAGGGACGCGAACGTGCACTTTCTCAAGCTGCACCTGCAGGGATTGACGGCGGATGCACTGCCAAGCTTTACTGGCGCCGACGCCACCAAACGGCTTTGGTGCAACGCCGCTTCGTGGCTGCTCGAACGATGAGACGATTCAACTCGCTCGTAATATCTAAATAGACTGGAAATAAAGTAACAAAACAGGCTCCTAGTACAAGGTGTTTGGAGTTTTCCACTCCTTTGTAGAAGTGACGATACACAAGCCATAGTTCGAGGGAAAATTCCTATCATGACCATACACGCCAAATCACTTGGAAAAAACATAACGTACCCAGCAACTCGCCAAAACGCGTAGAAGTTTTACAACACACAGTTTGCACCATGGAAAAAATACTGAACGGCGTAGAAAGAATTGCAACCACACCTTCATTACAATCATCTACATCATCAAACAAAGCCCAGGGTATCCATAGCATCTCCATCAAACCAACTGCCACATGGCAATGCCTCCAAACTGGCAACTGAACGCCGTCTTGTTGTTCCACCCATCATACGTCAACCCCCGTGCGTTCTTGTTGCAGAACTCCGTCACCGCGTACACGCTAACCTTCTGACCCGCACACCCCAGTTCAGAGCGGTTGACATCGAGCCACCACACCTGGCCGTTGGTGTTGAACGGTCGATGCTCCGACTTGCGCCCATCAACGCCGCCGATAGACAGCAGCATGACATACGGCTTGCCCTTGCCGTGTCGTGCGTTGTCCCAGTGTTCGCAGACCGAGGCAAATTGGAAGCGGATGACGGGTGGACCCTGCGGATCGTGGACCTTGATGTTGAGTTGGGCAGGCTGGAAGGTTCGTCCACCAAGACCGTGTTCCGTTTGGGCGTCTCCATAGACCATCACTCTACCGCCTGCATCGTCTCTCATAAAGTCCTCGTACGAGAGCACACGCCCGTCTTCACGGAACTGATGCGAGCTGTTCCCTGGGAAATGTCTCATGCCGAAGTCAATGTTTGACGACGTGAACTCTTGAGGACTAAAAGATCGCTTGTAGCCTTCGTTCTTGAGCTGGCAACCAATATGGCCCGCACCCCAGCAAGGGTCGATGAGTTTCCACTCGCCTTTATCGATCCGACAAGCATTCCACGCGTGCGTCGACTTGAAGGGAGGTACCGGGTCGTTGGAGCCAATAGGGCTGTGCCCAAAGCCTTTGCTTGCACCCGAGCATACAATGGCTTCCAGGCCTGCTTTGAGCGCAAGAGCTGCAAAAAGACCAGCATACCCTTCACATACAGCCTGGCGTCTCCATCAGCCATTGAACATCAAACATGGACGTAAAAAGAAACATACCATGCCACTCGTGATCGTCTTCTCGGGTGTCGATGGCTGGATGGTGCCAGCGAAGAAGTTTTTGACGTCGTAATCGACGTTGTGGTGCAGCCACGTGAAAATGGCTCTCGCTTTGTCAGTGGCCGATGGGAACGGAGCGCAAAGCTGGTGTGCAAGCCAGCCAACATCCGAGGAAGGGAGCTGCTGTCGAGGAAACCTAGCCGCATGATTATCCGGACCTGAGAAGTCGCGGCAGATGAGACAAGGAGCAGCAGCCCCTGGCTTTGGCTTGGATGCCATGATCGCATCTAAATTAGGCCGTGAAGACGTCGGAATCGGGGGAGGCGCGCCCGCATCTGGAGCTGGCGAGGGCCGGGTCTGGGGCACAGGAGGCGGCTCGACGGTGGATTTGTTGTTGAAGCCGAGCGAAAGAGCAGATGGTTGCGGCGGCGGTACGATGGCCCTTTTTGCTTGCGTAGTCGATGTAGGCCGGCCAGGCAATGCCGGCCTCTCAGACGGGCGCTCCGAGGCATTTGTGGTGGATTGTCTGGGTGGCAGAGATGGCCTTGAGGGCAGGGCTAGGTTGTGTGTTAGCAAGCCGTGGCTGGGGCATAGGGCAGGTTGACGCACCTGGCGCCGATGGCTTGATCTGAGGCGGCAATGCCTGGCTGGGCACAAGACTCCTCTTGGACGTCATGGCGGCGCGCGTGGCACTCTTCTGCTCTTCCTGTTTCTTGGGCGGCAGAGGAGGCAGTTTCGCAGGGTCGTACGCGGGCGCGCGAACCTGGTACAGTGTGCTACCATTGCTGGCGTTGGTCATGACGGAGCCCAGGGACAGCGTTGAGACGCCCGAGGCGATGGTGGAGATGGACTCGGACGACTCGCGCCGTGTCACGCTGCGGTCGGAGGACTTGCGTGGTGGCAGGGCGGGCGACTGCTGGCTGGCGGTTCTGGGCGGCGGCCGCGGTGGGAGTGCAGGCGAGATTCGAGGCGCGGGCTTTTCCAGCTGGGGCTGGTTGCCTATGCGATGCGTCGAGGCGGGCGCATTGTCGAGCAGCGGAGGGTTGTTGACCGTCTGGGTGCGGTACTGAGGAGGCCGTTGCGCCGGGGGAGGTGGCGGCGGGGGCTTCTTCTTTGCAGAGGAGACGGCATCGTAGCTGTATGTCGGCCGGGCGCCCGGGGCAGGGGCGTGGACCTTTTCGAGGTTGAGGGCCGCAATGCGCGACTTGATGCTCCGTGGTTCGACTTCGGCCATGGCGCTGGGGCTGGAGGAATTGTGGGGTGATCTGCGCTGGGACAAGCCGAGGAAGGCGTGGCTGCTGGGTGGGAAAGAGAGACAGCGAGCGACGCAAATGAACAGCGAGCGAAGCAGCCCTTAATCAGCCATGATGGTACACGGCGGCACCTGGAGGCTGGCAGGACTGACTGTGCCATGGTATACAATAATTGCGATTCACCACTTTAGGCAGCCCACGCCTGACCCGCCAATCATCTACGCTTCCGCCAGTGTGGCTGCGCTTGCCCCACCCTGCCCCAAGCCGTTCCTGCCGCTACTCCAACACCGAGCCGAGACCAAAATAGACACCTTCTGCTTCTCAAGCTTGCCGTCTCAGGCACACGCCAGCCCTGTGCATGTCTGCTCATGACGGTGGCAATACTCATGTTGCAGACACTGCACTTACCTGACAGCGGAACCCATCTGGCTTGTCCTCGAAACAAGGCAATCCCTCCGTGCTACATCACTAAGCCCAATCCGACCCTCGCTTACTGGTCAATACGGCTCACCGGTAGCGTAGCTCGTGCACCTTACTCCAGACGTCATTCAAGGTTAAGGAGTCATTCGATACCATATCTCAGACTAAATATCGCAACGGTACAAACTCCAAATCCGTAGCTGAGAGACAAATGAAATGGGCGGCCGAGACGCTTTTGCCAGTCCACACTCTCTTCCCAACCTACGCCAACCCACCATCTATGCCCTCCCCAACCTCTCCCTCTTCACTGCACCCATATAAAGCCACATCTGGCAAATACAACTCCAACCTGAGACATATGGAAACTAGCTTGTGTAGGGATGCTTTTTTGGCGAGGCTGAAAAACAAAACAAAGCTGTGTAGCCGCTGGTCCAGTTATTCAACAACAACCGCAACGCTACAGAAGAATGATCGGTGGTAGGCAAACCTAAAGACATGCCTTCGAAAAACCTAAAGGCCGACGCCGCTAGCAAGCGAAATAGTGATAGAATGACAATATGCCAATGTGTCCAGCTTCTGCTGGAAGTGGCGGCGTTTCAGCAGCCATGTCACCTCTTGCGCTTCTTGCTCTTGTCCAGAGCACTGGCTGTGAGCGCAAACTGCGAAGTGTCGACCGGCATGCTGTGGTGCTCATGCATGGGCGGAGGGCCCATGGACGTCGGAGCTGGAGCTGTCTTGACCGACACTCCCATGTGGCGTCCGTAACGTCCCTTGCGACCATTGCCTTCGTCCTCGCTGACACAGCCCTCGGCACCGATGCCGGCATCCTTGCAACGCTGGCAAGGCCTCTGACGATCACAACCCTTCTTACTTTTACGGCAGCGTTGGCAACGTGGTTTGGACGAAAGGTCCTCGTCATCAGCACCGAACTGGTGCTGAAAATTGATCGAGGCAGTTGAAGCCTTGCGTGATTGCGAAGGCAGCGAGGTAGGAGACATAGGCGGCTTACTGGTCCCGTTTGTCTTGGTTTTGGACTTTGTCGACAGCGAGCGTGGCTTCGACGGCTTGCCAGACTTGGTCGAAACGGAAGAGCGGGCTTTGGGCGCACCGAACTGGACCCGGACGTCGTTGTATGGATCGGGCACAATTTCGTCGCTCTCTCCCTTGAACGAGTCGTTGTTGTCATCGTACTCATCCCCACTGCTCAAAACGGGGTCGTAAGCACGGACAGGGTTATTCGCCCGCTCCATTGTGTAGGGAAGAGGAGGAAGTTCGCTGCCATTGTGACTGCAATCATCACTCTCGTCGCTGGAGGAAGCAGCATCAGCCTTACCGCTGAAGGTGTCGTCGAGAGTAGAAGTAGAGGTGCGACCGTGCGTGGAGAAATTGGAGGCATCTCCTAGACGCATCAGCTGGCGGGCAACGTCCTCGTCAGAGATGACGCTCAAGGTGTGCTCAGGGGTCGGCAAGATACCGCCACTGCCAGAATAGCGGTGCGTATACTGGCGTGGCTTGTAGCTTGCTGTACCACTGGACATAGAGTATGGCGTCACAAGCCCGTTTGACATGTATGAACTGTCACCCGGCCCGTAGCTCTGCGGCGATGGAAGTGGGTGCGAGTATGAGAACGTCTGTTGGTTGTTCATGGAGTATGGCGAACCGGCCATGTTGCCGCTGATACGGCGCTGAGGGGAGACGGACGAGATGGAATTTGTCATCGGGACCTGGGGAGGAACGAACAGAGGCAACTCCTGAGAGGAAGGTTTGTGTCAGAAAAACTGTGCAGTGTAGCCGGTTGAAAAGCACTTACGGAGCTGTCAAACTTCGCTCGCTTGCGACGACCACCCTCGACGATGTTGTCGACACTGATGTCGGCACTTGCTAGAGGCTCCTTACGGGAGCGACGCGAGCTGGTGACAGAGCCATCGCCATCGCTGTCACTGAACTCCCCGTGCTGTTCGGCGAAGCTGCCGTGGGAGCTGTTTCCACGGCTTTTGACGGCAGGGCGGTTACGCCTGGAGTGAGCTGCAGCTGAAGCACTCCTTCTACCACGACCTGGGTGTGGAGACTGGCTTTGGCGTCCAGAGCGCGAGCCTGCCCTGGAGCCCAGCTGTTGGTTGAGCGATGGTGGGAGCATCGGGAGGCCGTCTTCCAAGAGATGACGAGAACGACGCGGCGATGCCGTCAACTGGCGGGGAGCAGGCGAATATTCGTCTGCATCAGGGTCTTCTGCTGAGACTCGTACGTAGACAACCATGCCATGGTCGAAGTTCTCGTACCTCGCAATCAGTATGTTTCCATGACGGTCCTCGAAGATGACGCCTCTGCGTTCATACAGGCCATAGAAGTTCTTGACCGTCGTGATGATGGAATCAGTCGTATCGTGCGGGAATATGTTCACTCTCATGGGCAGTCGAGCCCTGTGTTGAGGAGACTGAGGCAGCAGGAGCTCAAAGCTGACCTGCTTTGACGGCACCTGCTTGGAGGGCGACAGGGAATCATGCGCTGAGGTCGTCTCGGTACTAGGATAGACGTCCATCATGCCTGAGTCACGTTCCTGTGCAAGTATATCGTAGTCTGAGACCGAATGCCTCGAGTTGTGGTGGTGGCCCGCAGCACGGCCTTCGATGCTCTCGGTGGTGGATCTTGCGCTCGACACCCGAGGTTGCGCAAGGAGGTGGGAGACTTGCATAGCACGCCCGCTGGCACCAGAGCCTGCTTCGACGACCTTTGCAAAGTGGCTGAGTGTATGTGTGGGTGGACGATTCACCGATCCTGCCGGTGTCGCAAGGGCCTCGGGGCGAATGGCGGTCGGTCGGGGGAGAGGGGGGGAGGGTAATCGAATATCGAGTCTGGGAGATGTCGTGTTAGCAGACAGTTCTCAATGATGGATTCCATGGTGCTCAGCGCTCCAAATGATGCCCTCGAGAGGCTTTGATGGCTTCGATGGTGTGGGACGTCGTCACCGCTGCCGGGGTAGGCCGCCCTGAGGGAAGCCGGTGACGGCAGCGTGGAAGGTCAAGGGGCCGCCATCAGAGACACCCGCAGGCGCTGGTGCGGTCGCATGGGTACACAGAGAGACATACGTACCGGCTGTGGTGTATGTGAAGCCAAACAAGCTCTGCTGGGGGTCTGCGATGGGTACCGCCGCTGGCTGAGGCACCGGGTTAGCGGTTGAGCGCGCCCAACAAGATTGGTGCCGTGAGAGTGCTGGACAAAGGTGCCGAGCGCACTGTATGGCGGGTGAAGGGGCTGGAGACTTACGAGAGAGTGGTTGTGTTGGCTCTGGAAGGTGGTGTGGTGTGGAGAGGAGGACGAGTGCGTTGGGGTGGTCATTCGCTAATGACCTTGCGACATGACCACGACGCCAGCGACTTGGGAATGTCAGAGCGGCAACAATGCGCCTTCCTACGACCCTCAACCTTATGTATTGCTGGTCGCCTTTGTAGTGAGAATCAATTCTAGTGGTCTATGAACTGCCACACGAATGCTATCCTTTCGGCGCATTCATCCCATCTCTGTATAACCCCCAGCGCACCATGCGCATGCTGGCCCCACGTTCTTCTGTGGATTCAGCAGACATAGGACGGCTTGTTGCACGAGAAGAACATAGCATACAGACCTCACTACACATGTCTACTGTTTCGTTGGCACATGCTTCTCTACGCTGCTCGGTGCCCCAGGGTGGCACCGATGCGCCCAGACATCAGACCCTGAATGTAAACAGTCGAGCAATCAAATGGCAAGCTAGATATCACAACATGTAGCTTGCGAAAAGAACTCCGAGCTTTGCTGCCGCAGTGCTCGATAATGTACCGGACTTGGCTCACAAGCTGATACGCCGCTCTGCTGGCTCATCCTCTAGCTCCGGTGTCGATAACACGAGCACCCTGATGCGCAATACAAACCCCTTCACGGTACCGGAACAACACAATATTAGAGTCGCCTCATGGTGTAGAAACAGCTAGGTAGACCAAACGCTTTCCGTTCCCCAGATCTAGGAAGCGCTGGGGCTTCGTTGGCAGCTGGTTCTCGGCGTCTAATGGAGAAATCCCCGTGCAACGATCAATACAAAACAGATTCTGTGGGGACCGTTCCTGTGGATGACAACTGTCGACGTGATCGCCTGGACTTTCCGCATCTGTTAATGCGTTTTGAGAGCATGCGCTCCGTCAGAATGTTCTGAAGATGGTATGCTGCTGTGAGTGATTCTGTGACAACACGATTGTAAAGTCACAGTCTGCGACCCACTTGTATGAGCAGCATACTCTAGCACATTCGATTAAGGCTTCAGCGCCCACTTCCTGAACGATCGTGCTACTGGATTTCCCGACCCTGCATGTGTGTACGAGCAGCCAGACCAGACATGAGTAGCGCCGCAGGTGGACTTGTAGCTGGCATGGATAACCGGCCGAGAGCGATGAGGGGTCAACCATGGATTGTAACTCTCCCGCACTTTGCGCAAGCCATTTCAGCGCGGGAGAGCAGTCGCGGACCTTCTGACAGGCCGATCTCTGACAGGTGGACACAGCGCGGTCTCGTTAGAGCGACGGATATGTCGGTGATGTGTCGGTGAAGCTCTCGGCCCACATCTTCAGCGCCCGCGGGGGGACAAAGCACGCGGACGATTTGCGACGACAACAAACCGCAAGGGCTCCCAAGCAAGTACAAAGCCATATTACTCTCGCAGGGCGACTTTGAAGCTATGGCACCAGGGCTAGATGACCGCAGGCAGCAGTTTGAAACTCAGAGGCAGTGCGCTGGATGGTTGGCTGTGCGCTGCGCATTGTGGGCCACTTCAGGCAGGCGGGGATGGCGGCGCAATGTTCGCAACAACATCTGAGGTCTTTTGCGAGTGCGACCACACCTTTCTGAAACATATCATGGCACTGGAGAGTGTTGTCAAGGAGCCTGAGACCATGAGTTACGTCACGTGCAATCGCGTGTGAAATGCGTGTGTTCAGGGTTCTTGGCATGACTCCTGACGACTAGGGACAACACTGCCATGGTGCTCAGCGCAAGTGTCGGAAATCCTTTATTGCAGTCTGCAGGGACTTCACAAGCAGTGTGGGCCACAAAGGTAATTTATTAGCATCAAATCTGCACTGTGTGGGGTAGCGCATTGAGAAAGGGCATTTCGTTGTTCTTTCGGAGGACGCGTTTATGACATCGCCGTTGCTCGGGAAGGCACGCTAGCGCCCGTTTCGGCCAAGTCGCGAGCTATGCCGATTCGATCGCTCGAGCTCTATTTGTTTACATGTCACAGCTCGACCCGTCTCCATATATACTTTGCATCCAGCCCGGCTGCTGTTGTCAACACCACGTCTCGCGTCGCCCGACAACAGCTGTTCGAGTATCTCATTGCCGCCAAGTTAGATGGAGAGTTTTGTTATATCACCCTCTGTTTAGTAGCGCTTCGACACCAGCGCCGCCCCTAACGAGCCCGTCGCCAACACTCATTTCGTTCGCGATCGCTGCCGAGACCAAAAACATCCGAGGGACTATTAACATCAATTGACAGATACACAGCAAAAATGGACGCAAAGGTGAGTGCGCTGCCTCCTGTTCGCCTTCACCTGATCGCTGGGCCGTGCGACTGGCTTGGGCTCGTTGTTTACCAACGCCCATCTTGGTTGCATAGCTACAGATTCTTCACTACGCACCTCGACAGTCACTAACGCACTTTTCTTATAGCCACAGCGCCCCCTGCGGAGTCTCCGCAACCGCGACGAGAACGCACCACCGCAGTTACCGGCCGGGAAAGCTCTGAAGCAGGGCAAGTCGGTGTCTGCACTGAACGGTCTTTCAATGCCTGCTGGTGCCATCAAGCCGGCCGCTAAGCGCGCCCCTTTTGCCGATGTCAGCAACACTACAAGACTTCCTGTTGCTAAGGACGACATACACCTGGCTGGCAAGAAGAAGGACTCATTGGTGCTGAAGGATCCCGCCGTCGTCTCGATCAAGGAACTCGAAAAGCCTGGCGCATTGCTAAGACCTGCACAACGGCCTCTGTCTACCGTCACCGCGAAAGCCAACGTGTCGACAAGCACCGAGTTGATCGAGACTGTTGTACCAAAGAACGCCACCATCGATGCCTCGCACCAGGCCACCAACACTCGCAAGACCATAACAAAGAAGCCCACCACTGTCTTCCATGAATCCAGAGCTGAGATCATTCCCGAGACCACCACCACAACCGCTCCAACACGACAGGCATTGACGTCGCGGACCACCTCATTTCCCGCCGAGGACCGTGCGTCAGAGCCAGCAGCTGTTCGCCCAACCGAGACTGAGGCCATCATCCCTGTGCAAAAACAAGAGAAGGTGGTCAAGGTCGATGCAGAAGAAAAGTACGAATATCTTGATGCTCTTGAGGAGCAGGCGCGTGTCATTGAACAGGAGCGAAACGAAGAGCTTGCAAAGCTCAACCGCGACGAGTACTGGGACGAAGACGACGAGGAAGAGTATTACGATGCAGATGGGTATACAACTGCTAGGTCCCTTCGTTCGCGCGGCGACAACACCACTGGTGGGGTAACGCTCGTTCTTGCGCCGCGTATCACAGCAAAGACTCAGCGTGAGCTTGAAGCCGCGAAACAGTTCGTCGAGTTGCGCAGATCTCCTGACGATGTCGAGGATGAGCAGTGGGACACATCGATGGTGGCCGAGTACGGCGAAGAGATCTTCGAATACATGCACGCCCTCGAGGAAAAGATGAAGCCCAATGCCAACTACATGGACCACCAAGCCGAGATCCAATGGTCAATGCGATCGGTGCTCATGGACTGGCTGGTACAAGTCCACAACCGATTTACACTTTTACCCGAGACTCTGTTCCTCGCAGTCAACTACGTTGACCGATTCCTTTCCGCCAAGGTCGTTTCCCTGGGCAAGTTGCAGCTCGTCGGCGCTACCGCTCTGTTCGTTGCTGCCAAGTACGAAGAGATCAACTGCCCTTCAGTTCAGGAGATTGTTTACATGGTCGATGGTGCCTACACTGGCGATGAAGTTCTCAAGGCCGAGCGCTTCATGCTCAGCATGCTGCAATTCGAGCTGGGCTGGCCTGGACCGATGAGCTTTCTGCGCCGTATCAGCAAGGCGGACGACTACGACCTCGAGACTAGGACTTTGGCCAAGTACTTCCTGGAGATTACTGTCATGGATGAGCGATTCGTCAGCTGCGCTCCAAGCTTCCTGGCTGCCGGCGCTCACTGTTTGGCCCGCTTTATGTTGAAGAAGGGCGACTGGGTACGTGAATGCGCGCTGCTCGATTCCAACTATGCTAACAAAGTCTAGTCTCAAGCTCACGTTCACTACTCTGGGTACACCCTGAGCCAGTTGCGACAGCTTGTCTCTTGCATCATGGAGTGCTGTGACAATCCTCAGAAGCACCACGCCGCCGTGTACGAGAAGTACACCGACAAGCGTTACAAGCGTGCATCAATCTTCGTTGAGACAGAAATCGCCAAGGGCTTCCAACTTCCCTTTGCTTCGAGGGACAGTCTTGCTGGTCAAACGTGGAGACGAAAGTGAATACTCTACGCTTACCTTCGCACGACCCTTTGACACTGGCCTCCAATCTGACGAGCATACAGGTGTCGCATGACGGCGCACTTGATCTCTCACCAAACTGCGGATGCCTCCAGCCACCAGCCTGGTCATCATCGGAATCTTCTTCATTCTTGTTTATTGTTTCCCGACAGCAGTACGAGGCGTTTTGGCGGCTCCCTGGACCATGGTCAACACCAGCAATTTTCCCAACTTTCGGCGGCTCAACCGTCGTTTGGCAACCCTGCGCATGCTATCTACGGCTTTCCGGTTTGATTTACCTTCAGCCTGCACCACAAGCACACATCGATCCAGCATAGCGTGATCACATCACCCTTTTCTTTCTCAGTATATTTTCCAGCATTGCGAGCGTGGCGGATACATCACGATGGCACGAAGTCATGAACATCAGCACAGCGCACCAGTTTTTAATTCCCCATACATCATGGCGTGGAAGGATTTCCTAAATCAGCTCTCAAGCTTTTTGTTTCTTTGGTTTAGTCTTGGACGCTTTGGTTTCTCAAGGAGTATAGACAGGCATCGCGCCATGTGCGAGTCGTCCGGGGGTCCTCATTTGCTTTGGCGTCAAGCGATCGCCCTCATGGGCGAGTAGTCGAGAAAAGCTAATTAATGCTTGTATCCTTCATAATGCACATGAGCTCAGATGTTGATTGTGACGTTTTGACACCTCAATATGCAACATGTACGTCGCTGACGACGCACAGATAATAAGAGAATGCAGCAATGGCATGCTATTTACCAAGTTATCTTGGAGTGTCTCTGCTACTGGTATTTCCATTGTTCACACTGAGCTACTTTTGGACCTGGCGCAAATGGTTGGCCTGATCGAAGATGTCGCCAGGACAACTGTCCTCCATAAGACCACTATAACGGTTCTCAATGACTCATTGTTTCCGCATACAGCGTTCGCATACCGCGTCGCCGCATCAACCAGCCTTACCCCAGCCTTTGTCTCGAACCTTGACCAAACGGTGTCGACCATTCGTGTCTCGTCTCGCCGTGCGGTCGCTCGGGTATCTCAATGCATGTATCCGTGTACTACCGATCCGTTTCGTTTTTGCCTCCCTTCTTTGGAGAAGGTAATGTACTTGCACAGGGCCAAGTAACGGAGCTCACTGCGATGCGCCCTCTGCCGGTGCGATCAATACGACTGAGTCACCTGCTAGACGTTAGCAATACCCCATGACTTCTCCAGAGTTTGATGACTTGCCTCGCACAAACAGCATCTCGCTCTGCTTCTTCACCGTCCTGACGCGCGGTTCCTGGTCGTCCTCCTCTTCCTCTGCCACGAATATTGTCTCCTCGACGTCGCCAAGGACGAGGTTACAATGTGAGTCGTATGCCTGCACCACTGCATTAGCTATTGTCCTTGCGCCCGCTTGTCACGCTGTGCGAACATACATGTAATCTGCCCTTCAGCTCGCGATCGCCGCGTAGTTTAACGACGACAATCTCATCAATGCAGAGACGCACAAGGTCGAGTGGCTCATTGGTCTCTTCTTTCTCGTCCATGGTGGGCTGGAGGTTGCTGGGTTGAGTTGTCGTGCGATTGATCAACGCGAGGTTCAACTTTGGAGGCTGCGATCATGTCTTGGCGCGGGGACAACCTTCCTTCCTCGCGGGTACTTGGAGCTAGTCCGCGCCGGATTGCGTCAGGTCCAGGCGCGTGGTCTGGGGCTTGTCACTCAACAACCACCACAACAAGTAACAATCGAAAGTTCCATTACCTTCACAGAAACCTCTCACATTCATTCAAAGGTGCCGACAACTGTATTAGCTGCATCGTAACAGTCTCCCAGGCTACTGATACACGTTGCCCCGCCACCGTCAACGACATGGCTGAGCATAAAGACCCAACGCAGAAAGAGGAGGAGAACCCACTTTTGGCAGCACTTCCACCAGCCACTGATCCGATCACATATCTCACCATCGTAGAATACAACCTTACAGAAGAAAATTTGCCTGTTCTGCATCAAGCCCTCCAGGATGCAGAGTTGACGGCTAACATCGGCTGGGACCTCATTCATCTACTTCTCCCCCTTCTTCCAGCATCGGAAGAATGTTTGCAAGATATCGCTACAAAGGGAAACCCCAGAGAATGTGTTTTGAAAGTCACTGAAGCACTGCGATTACTTGAGTTCGAAGACCCGCGGGAAGAGACGGACAACGAAGGAGATGAGGACGCCGAGGAAGGCGGGCTGAAGCTCAAAGTGCCAGACGTAGGGGTAGGAGAATCGAGCACTAGCCCTGCCTTCCCACGAACAATCTTGCCGCCCTTACCGGTACTCAAGTTTGAGATTCTGCTCGACATTCTGGCTACCCTACACAGGAGAGTCAAGACGAAGTTTCCAAGTCGCTTCCTTTCCACCAGTCTACAGGCTGTCCTCGTTGCGTTCAACAAGGCAAACACGCATCAGGAAGAGCTCACTTTAGCTGCGATCAAGCTTGTCAAAACGCTCTCTGGGACTAAGAGGCCCCTTCTACCGTCCAGGCGAAGCAGTGGCAACCTTCTCAGTCGAACAAACACAAATCAGTCGCAGGCCGACCCGGAAGCGCAGAGTGAAGCACCAACTGTTGATGAAACGACGTTGGTCAACCGCTTGCTCCAGTCTTTCATCACTCACGTCCTCGAAGACTACATCTTGTCCTTAACTTCGGACGACGACGTTCCAGGTTTGTCATGGGCTAGTAGATTGATGGAGAGGTACGAGCCACAGAGAACGCCGAACAAGCCGAACTACCAAAAGTACGCCGACCGATTTGCAGAAGATGAAGATTTGAGGTCTAGGACCGCTATCCTAGGACAGGTAGTGGCGTTGACACAGGACTTGGGACTGAAGACAGAGGAGTTGGTCACCACTATCTTGGACTCAGAGATCGAGAAACGAGGCGTTCCGGGCACTGAGGATGAGCCACCTGCTACTGCAGCTGATATTCCACTATCGAGAACAGGTGCGCTCATTCTGTACACTGCACGCAATGTCAAGCAGGAGCTGTACGCGGCAGCCCAGGGAGACGAGAGAACCTCCATTCCCATCTTCCCAGGACATGCAACCATACTAAAGAATTTCGTCGGTGCCCTCGGTCCACAAACAGTCGGCCTTGAGCCAGAGGCACTCCTCGATACCATTATCGCCCTTGGTCTCATCGCCCTGGAGAACAACAACGTTGGTGAGCCTCAAGATGATGAGTCATTCGCCCAGTACCTTCAGACAGTGTCTCTCATCTCCGCCAACACACCCTCTCCCAGTCTCCGTGGCCTCGCGCACTATCTCACTACTACGATTCTGCGCTCCCACCCTCACGACCTCGTCCGTCTGACATTCATCCGTGACACGCTCGAGCACTGTCCGTACGAGAATCTCAAAGCAAGTGCGGTGTCTTGGCTCAAAGGCGAGACACTCGAAGCAAATAGCCCCAGTGTTGCCGACGATGAATCTGGGACATCTATCTTCGCAACGCCTGTTGCACTGCAGACTGTTGCGCCCTATCTCTGGCCGGATCTCAGCAGCCACTACGCATCGATGAGCGTCGAGGTATCAGACTCATGGATGCAGTTCAGACAAGAACTCGGCTTCTACGTTGCTGCGCTCAACTTTAACTATCTCCTGCTCCAAGCACAGCATTTGCACGAACCGCTTGGAGTTAAAAGCCTCAATATCACACATTATCTTGAGCCACTGAAGGATGTCGCTACAAGGTTTCAGAAGGAGTTGGGAGAAGGGGGTGAATTGGCTGCTGTGGTCGAAGCAGGGGAGGCGAGAGAGCAGGCGTTGGCTGATGTAGGGCTGCTGCAGAAGGTTATTGAGTGGGTCGAGAATGGTCAAAAGAAGATCTAGCAGGCGACGATGGTCAGTTTGTGTAAGGCGTTTGAAGGTCGCCCATGGCCAGACTAGCTACAGCTTTTAGGATGTAGATGTAACGGATTTCGATAGCTTCAATGCTCAGACTACAATGACAGCCGTTCAGACTTTTGGACCCTCGGTGTGACGGTAGCGGTCCAGTTGGTCTTACTCTTTGTCACGTCTATCAGCATGTGGTCAACGTAGGAACGAATGGTGGCCATAATGTCTTATTGATCATGTTAGGCTGTTGTACTCCTCCCACCCAAGAAAGGCCACGATGTCTTCTTCGATCATGTTAGGCCATCCTGTTCACCCTCCATCCTACATCTGAAAACCCACTGCACGTGCGAGTCGTGTAGTTTGAACACCTCAGAAGTCGCAGGACTCGGCTAAGAGTACAGCTAGTTCCTCGAGAGCAGTCTGGTCCTCCTCGTTGAACCCGTTTTCTTCAGCGCAATCAATGTCGATGATCGCAACGACCTTGTGAGTTTAGCTTCCACCTCAAAGCAGCGAGACAGTGACGACGTACCTTTCCGTCCTTCACGATCGGTACAACGATCTCACTCTTACTCGCACCGTCACAAGCAATATGTCCCGGGAACTTCCCCACGTCAGGCACAAGCTGCGTCTGCTTGGTCTGCGCAGCGGCGCCGCATACGCCGCGCCCGAACGCAATGGTCTGACATGCTACTTGCCCGTGGAAGGGGCCGAGCAAGAGTTGCTGCGAGTTGGAGGGGTTGAGGAAGTAGAAACCTGACCAGTTCACAGAAGAAGAGGGGCCTGGGAGAGAGTGGTAGGCGTGCCAGAGGAGGGAAGCAGTGTTTGAGAAGTTGCTGTCAATGAATTCGTCAGTACAACGTTTGTGCAAATGCTCCAGAGGCGTCTATCTCAGCGATGAGAGAGCTGGAAACACATTTCAAGGCGGTTGTTGAGAACGAAAGACGTACCACACCTGTACCTCAATTAGTAAGATGCTCATCAAGATATCCCTTAGCTATGCATAGCGCAACAGTCACCTTACCCAATTTCTCTGTCCATCAAACAGCGCCCGCGCCTGCTCCAGCACCTGCGCGTACACCTCTTGCTTGGTCAAGCCATCAGCAAAAGCGGACGCGTCTGCATGAACCTGACGACGTGGTATTCAGTATCCTGATCTCCAGGACTCGCAGCTTTACGGTGCGCATACCATTTCTTCCGCGGTTCGCCAGACCAAAAAAAGTAAAATTCTCGCGTGGCTTTTTCGAGGTTGGCTGAGGTTTTGGGCTCGAGGTGGGAACGCGAAACGAAACGTAAAAGTTGGAATTGTTTTTGCCGTGAGCCTCCGAGTTGAGGGTCCGCACGATGATTGGTGGAGCGGAGAGTGTGGGTTTCACGATACGCCGCAGCTGGAGTTTCAAGACACTGTAAGGAGAGTGCTGAATTAAGTGTGGAATTGGCGGTCTTTAGCGAAGTGATGTCGTTTTTTGCAGCCGTAGAGTTCGGGTTCCTTCCTCATTTGTAATCGGTATTGACATTGCGTGCTTTAACCTTGTCTTTGCGGGTAACCTAGGCAGGTCGACGGAAGGATTTTGATCAAGACTGTAGCTTGATTACAGAGCTTCGTCACATATTTTCCTTGCATTCTGGACGAGAGTCCCGTTGGTCGAAGAGTTTGTACCTGCAGGACGCTCGACCCTGATTCATTGAGACTGCACGAACCATGAAATCCGCACCTCGACGGATATAGAGCTTCGCGAGGACTGATCGCTGACTCTGGCATTTTTGAATTTGAAGCCGATCACGATTTCGAAAACCATGGAGCGCTGGCGATAGGATGTTGATAGGAAATATATACTATCTAAGCCTTCAGGATATCATCACAGCAACGAAAATCTCTTCGAGCTGGCCGGTTGGCGCAATGGTAGCGCGTGGCCCTCCTAAGGCCAAGGTTGTGGGTTCGAGTCCCATATCGGTCGCATGAGCGGTTTCTTTTTGCTGTTTTGCTGCACATCATCTTGCTGTGCGTCTCTCTTGGGAAGACGGCCTTATGTGGTCTTGAGTGTAGGCACGTGATCTTTTCTTACGCTTGCACGACGGCATTACGTATTGCTCGACCCCAGCAATCCTACGAGCGGTTGCTCATGTTTTTGAAGTCAAGGTCCGGTGTAACTTCACACCATCACAGTAACACGTCGAGATTTGGAGGAAGTCAAGTCGAGTATGAGTTGCACAGCAGGTGAAGAAGAGCTCACTCAACCTCAAGCTCGTGAGCATAGTTGTGTTCCACTATTTTTAATTTCTGTTAGCGAAATATGCTATATTGTTAAGTGTCAGTTCAAATGCCGTCCAGGCCAGAGCAGAATGGAGGCTGAGACCACAACCAATTTGCTACTTCAAAGTACAGCCATCTGCATATGCAACTAATGGCGTATTTCATGATTGACGTCCGTATTAAAATCCTGGTACATTATCTCATAAATCCCGACATATCACTATGCTACCCGCGCACCATCTATACCGGTTCAACGAAACCTCCCAAAACCAAAACATTCCATAAGACGCAAGTCTTTGACTACATCTCTCCACTCTTCACAACCTCTCTGAATCAAACCTGATCTGACCTGTATCTCAATACATTCACACACAGAAGACGAGCTAGATAGTGTTATACCAGACCGAACCTTCTTTACAACATCGTATAGGAGACTTTATAAACTCATGCAAACCAACCGTGACTTATAACAGCACATCGACTTTATTTCGTCACTACCAATCGTGTCCCGTCTTCGTCTGGAACGTGTGACGATCGACGACAGTCACGTGGGTATGTGGACGAGGGATAGACGCTGTAGATACCAAGAACCAATGCTGTGTCGACGTTAACTTTGTTGGTATCGCCATAATTTTTGACATCATCGTCATCTAAAAAAACGCCAACCACTCACTTCGGTGGACTCGTCTCTTTCCTCTGTTCGACACCCGCTGAGATGGTTTTTGGGGGATAAGTCCATGGATGGAATTTTGTTGAAAAGGTCCGAGTGAGATCTATCGACCTTTTCTTCTCAGTCCCTGCAATTTCCTCTGTTACTACCAGTGAGCTGACATTGACTGTTGTAGCTACGGATAAACATATTCGGAACGTGTTTAGTCTGTGCTGTACTACGAGTCAGTCAAACAGGTATACAGAGATGCATCGAGAAGCATCGGCGCGCAAAGCATGAGTAAAAATCTGTTGATTCGCTATATGATGCATGTGTATGCGCTGTCTCGTCTAACGATATCGCCTTGGGCGCCTTATCTTGCATTGAGGATGCGTCGCCATGTTTGTAAAGATGAAATGGAAACCATGGGTGCATGCCGTGTACCCCGAACGCCTGGCTAAGAAATACATGATGTGGGAGTGGTATGGTATGTCGTTCAATGCGACCCCAAAAAAGCTGACGTGCAAAATATGTATAACTGAAGTGAAGTCATGATGATGCCCCACTACATCCCTGGTTGGGCTGAAGGTTGGGTTGGGTTGATAACAGGCCGAAAAGTCTGGGCAATGCAGGGGGGTTCGATGCGACATCCAGATCTCGAAGTTCCGGTGATGGCGGGGGTCGAATGAGACTCTCGTCATGTCGAAAGTCCGATTCCCGTGGATCCACTCGGTTGTTTGAATAAGAAAGTAGTGCGACCTCGGCCGACATTTGCCGCGACACCGCAAGAAATTGGATGTTGTTGTGGGTTTGGTGAGGCTTGAATATGAATGCCGTGTCAAATTGGAAATTTGGCACTGTACACTCAAAGTTCCATCTCCTCGATATCCCGCATGACGACTTGTATTGATGCACGCTTTGCAGCCTCGGCCAGCAACGCTGCTGAGTTCAGGTATGCTGCGGTCTCATTCTGCGTTTGGCCAGCGCCTTGCCTGTTGGGTTGATATTCGTAACTGGGGTGTCTCTGAAGCTGCATTGGATGTTGTTGTTGCTGTTGCTGCTGCTGTTGCTGCGGTTGTTGCTGTCGCGGCTGGTTCAAGGAACCGAAGAAGTGCTGCTGCTGGGTACCTGGCATGGTGGGCGATGAGAGAGGCGCTGTGGACTGAGGAGAGGGCGAGGCCAGGCTTGAGCTGCTGCTATAGCTGGAGATCTGAGAGGCACTCGAAGTCTGTATGGGGGCGAAAGCTGGGCGAGTGGGAAATTGCTGCGACATGGTCTTGGTGGTGAAGGGTGGTATGTTTTCGGAGGACTTCGAAAGCTCTTCTGGGGACAATGGAAGAGGTTTCGAAAGAGTGGAGAGAGACTACTGTATACGTCGTTGCACCGGCGCACAGTACTAGGGGCGGCTGCGGGTGGTTTGAGAGTAACCGTGGTATCGCCGAAGCGTGTGCAGTATCCGGTAGCGAGGCAATGTATTCAACGGTCGTCGTGCTCGGTCGGGGTAGTGCTTTGTATTGGCCAATATATCCAGAAAAGGCTGAATAGTGGAGGGAGAGAAGGCAGGATAAAGGTAGCAGGCGGCGGCAAGAGATAGGGCAAGTACTATCGGCGGCGTTTGAGCCGAGGCTGGCAAGCCTTTATGGGCAAATCTCACTTGTGACGCTGTTTCGGTAGATTTTCCGGGCGCAAGTCTCGTAGTCTCTCGTACTACTGGCGGCTTCGCATCGAGCGCCACAGATCTTCGAGGCACTCGATCGCACACCAACGACCGGCGGGGTTGCAAGTTCCCGAGTCACAGCACAAGCACAAGCACACGCACAAAAACACAGACAATGCCTGTGAGCAGCCGTTTCACCTTCCTCCTGCGGTCCCGTGACTAATGCGCTGCAGCTCGTCCTCATTTCAGGTGCGCTTTCTTTCCGCCTTGGGAAGAGAAACAATCAACTGAACCCACGCTAGGATATCCTTCCGCGGGGAAAACAACACGAGCCCTCCAGCTCCAGGCGTACTGCGAGTCCAAGATCGCCGGTGCCAGCGCCGAGGTGGATGCGCGCGCCAGTCGACTGAAGGTGCACCTCATCAACGATCAGACACTGGGTGTCTCGCGCTCTGTCTATCATACCGCCAAAGCCGAGAAGGATGCACGCGCGGAGGAATATTCTGCCGTAAAGCGAGTCCTCTCACGCGATGACATCGTTATCGCCGATGGCCTCAACTACATCAAGGGCTTCCGCTACCAGCTGTACTGCGAGGCCAAGGCACTGTCGACGCCCAGCTGTGTGGTCAGCAACCTCTTGCCCGCACCCTGGAAGCAGCATCGCTGACCGTCTCATAGGTGCACATAGGCACGCCCGCTGATAAATGTCGCGAGATCAACACGGCGCTCTTGGCAGACAAGGACAAAGAGGGAGGCTATGAAGAGGAAGATTTCGAGAACCTGATCTTCAGGTACGAGGAGCCGAACGGCATGACGCGGTGGGACAGTCCTCTGTTCATCGTGGTGCAAGAAGACGAAACTGCCTGGTGTGACCAGGTATGGGACGCCCTCGTAGGCAGTGACGGGAAGGCTAAGGTTGTCAGACCTCATCAGGCAACAGTCCTGGTGCGTACCTCGATGTGTTATGTTACACAGCAGTGGTTGACCTTCTGTAGAAACCTGCGACCGAGCAAAACTACCTCTACGAACTCGACAAAACAACGTCCGACGTCGTCACCCAGATAACGACATACCAAAAAGATCATGCAGGGGAGGGAGGTGGTCAGATAGTAGTCCAAGACGTCGAGAGGCCTCTCGATTTACCTGCGACCCCCATGACCCTGCCGCAGCTGCAGCGCATACGCCGCCAATTCATCACTATGAACCGATCGCACAGCTTTTCGAAAGCACGAATAAGAGAGGTCTTCGTCGACTTCCTCAACAGCGAGTTCCTACGCTAGAGCAGCGACAATCCTCACAAGGTCATGCGCAAACCGGACCTTTCCATTGCAGGTGTGCGCTCAAGTGCATGGGGCTGCAGGACTCGGACAAGCTTTTCCATTCCACCGAGAAGCAGCCTTGTCATCCTCCACGGATGCAGACGGCTCGAGGCTCTACGCGCGTTACATCCCTGCCGCCGAAGCAAGGCTGTGATTGTTTCTGAGCGATTCAAGGTGACCCGATTTTGTCCGATATCCTGTTTCGATTCAGCCGCAAAGCACATCGTGTCGAAAGTCTCGATGTTACCACGGCGGCAGTTTCAGCCTTTGAAGACATGGCGTGCTACACCATCGGCAGACTGGCCGCCTTGCATATCTGTGTGTCCAGGCTCAACGCCACTCTCCCCTCAACATCAGCAACGAAGCGGTTCCGCAAATCCAAAATATGGCTGCTGGGGAAGGTGTGACAGACGCCTCTTTCATTGGAGGTTTCTCACGAGTAGCGATTGTCACAAGGAATGGCAACCAATCAATACAGGCACTCTAGCCAACACTTCTTTTGCACCGCGCATCATGACACTTGACATTACTGATAATTTGTATATTTCGAATCTCCACCTTGATAGCCTTACACTCCCACCTATCACAAGGTTCCATACAAGATACGATGGCAACAAGGTTGTACCCATGCCATTTTGCGTACAATACCCACATCATCCCAAAACCAAGCTTTCCTCTACACACGCGACACCCCAGCTCATCTTTGCACACGATAACCCAATCCGTAAATCCTGCCCTTGTCTTGCGTCAGCCCACCCCGCAAATCGGCCCACGTGCGCCACCACTCCACATCTGGGGAACACTAAGCCATTCCCGGCGAGCGAGGTGTGGAGACGTTGTGGGCACGGTCAAACTTCCGCTGCTCCGAGAGGGTAGGTCTTGCGGACGTTTGTGGGGTGTCGACGGCAATTGGCGATGGCGATGGCGATGGCGTTGCGGCTGAGGAATGAATACAAGTGGTGTATGCAGTACCAGAACTCACTCACGCAATGCAACGCAACGCAATACATGCCCCAAATACCTACCAAACTCACTTCATCCCGGACGCACATCCGCTGCTCCTCTATACGCGGACTCATCGTGCCATGACTATTCCCGCACCGATTCTGGGGCTGTGGCTGATGGCGCGGAAGATGCCGGCGTTAATCGCTGGCTGTGGGGATCTCTGGGGCGAGCTTGGAAGCTCACTTGGAGGTTGGTGACGATAGCTGGCGTCATAGATTGCCAAGCGCATGCGCGCCAGATCTTAGCAGACCTGGTTTCTGGAAGGGCTGAGATGAGCTACTGAGTGGTCGGGATGGGTGGGCAGGGTGGGTTAAAGTCAAGATGATTTGGGGATACAGTTGCGATGTGTATTGTGGTGTAGTCTATTCAGAAAGCGGTGTAATTTGATTCGAATTTTTTATGTTATCTTGCGAAGAGAAAGGAGAATTAAAACATACCAAGAATCCTTTGTTCCTGAGTGTGTTCATATGAAAATAGCGACTAAATCAAAACACATAACCCCTTTATAGCATCGCATTTCATCTCGCTCTTGCGAGGTAGGTGGTATCTCGGGAAAAGGCAAGCAAAAGGGTTCAGTCTGCAAAGCCAGCAGTAACTGCAAAACAAAATTCGGGCGTAAAAAGGAGATCCCCTCGCGAATAGCAGCTCCGGAACTCCGTATCCCTAACCTCATCACGAATCCTCAAGTGGCATTACGACGTTGCGTGTCTCTTTAGAGACCAAAATTGCCATCGAGCCCGCCCAGCCCGGTAGGTGTGCTCATGTCAGGAATCACAATCCCAGCGTACATTCTGTCGCTTCCGGGTGTGCCAAATTCGCAAGAATTGCTGCTAAACTCCTCTCCGCTAGTCAAGCTCTCGTCACTGAAGCTGAGTACACTCTGTGGTGGTGCGGCAGTACCGTAGCTGTTCCAGTCCCAAGTGTCGGGCGACCAGTTGGCGCTGCTGTCGGTAACGGTAGAAAGGGGTCCGACGTCGAGAAGAGCTTCAGCTGCTGGTCCACCGTAGATGTTGTCGTAAATGTTAGTCTGACCTCCGTCAAGCGAGCCGAGTAAACGCTCCCAATCAGAGTTCGATACCTCACTCTTGACAGTGGCGGGACCAAGAGAATAATTTGTCAAAGGGTCAGCACCAAAGGAGAGGAAGTCAATGTTCCGGTGTGCAGCAGGTATCGGGTTAGGACGGCGTTTGTTGGGCATAGAGAAGGAGGCACGATTGTGGGTTGGTGGGCTCATGGTGGGCTCGGATCGTGCCACATGCGGTTCAGAGTGAATGGATGAAAGGCTCGTGGACGAGGGGTTGCCATGTATGCCGATGTCGGGCGAGATGGTTGGCAGAGTTGCACGACGAGTCTCGTGTGTATCATGGCGGCCAGCCTTCATCGAACCTGGGGAGAAGCGAGCTGCAATGGCTTTGAGTGTTTTCTGGGTGGCGCGCAATGTGTCCATTGGTGCACCCATGCTGCCTTCCGAGTTGTGGCGCGACAGTGTAGGGGCAGCCATACGAGGGATCGCAATCATCGAACATCCAACACGACTGATACTTATTAGCGAGAGAACTGAAGTGGCCGTAACTAATCGGACTTACCGGAATTCCTTGGAGCCAGCAGCAGAACCGCAATCAAGCATGTCCATGACTGAGCAAACAAGGCGGTTGCAGTCCTTGATCAGCTTGCCGTCACGGGCGAGGTTCAGGTTCTGGAATAAAAGTCCGAATCCCGCTTGAACAAGTACCTCATTTCGGTTGAGGCAGAACGAGAAGCTGAGCTTGCGTTCATCGAGTAGCTGTACAATCTGCACGATGTGCTTGCAAGCATCACCAACTGCGACCAGAGCAGACGAACCTTTATCACCAAGATTGGCAACAACTATAGGGCGGTAGATCAGGGATCGAATGTGGTGGTATGCCAGAGACTGCCTCAAGTTAGTGGCGACAATTGAAAGCAATTTTGGAAGAGGTGCTTACTAGGATGGGTGCTCTGCTACTAGTCACGTTCGTGCTGGGCTTGTCTTGTGCAAAGGTCAGCCTGAGGTGTGGAGCCAAGTTGCTCTGCCACTCCTCAAGCTCATTAGCCAGTGAGGCCACAGTACGGAACGATATGTCGTGCGTTGATGAGGTCGGATATAGCTCGGCCAAAGCTCTGGAGAGAATACGGGATAGTCGGAAGAGGGCCAGTGCACTCGAGAGTTTGGTCGACTCGCCGGGCAGGGTCGGCAGGAACCCTTTCTCGGTGACGTATTCGTCATCTGCATCAACAGGATACTCGCAGTGGACGTCTTCTTCTCTGATCAGTTTAGGGAGGCCAAGGTGTGCGGCAGACAAGCTGTTTGAGTAAGTGATATGTCAGTCGAGGCACGGCTCGAGATTCCTTACCAATCGACAGTGTACAAAGACCAGAACGCCTTCTTCCTTGATTCACTAGTGAGCGCACCAAGCGCAAAGCGCTTCTGCGATTGATGCAGGCCAAGACGTTGCGACAGGCCAACAGCCAGACCCTTGTACTTGAGCACGCGGGAGTAGTCGCCCTTGAGCAAACAGTAGATCTGCGCAAGGACAAGACACTGCAGGGTCGTAAGGTCATTATCCATCAAGAAGGAGTCAACAGCACTTTGCCATTGAGCCTCGAAAGACTCAACATCCTCGCCGTCGCGTGACTTGCGCAATGTTAGTGACGGTGATCGTCGTAGGTGGAATAGGGGTATATACATCACTTGAAAGTGCAGCAATGCCGAAGCAAAGGTTGAGTTTGGCGATAGACTTTTTGTCGTGCATATCTTCAGGATTGGAGACATATTGCTCATACAGAGCAAGGAATGTCGGTCGGTGAAGAACAGGGAACAGTGGTGCCCACTCCTGGAAGAAGATGTTGATCATCTGGTCAGACACCAGACGAGGCGGAGCTTTGAAAGAGACAGTACGCTTGGAAGGATTCAAACCAGATGCTCTGGCTCCTGTTCCAAAGAAGGCGTTTGAGTTGACGTCTGTGCTGAGGCGACCAGTCTCCTGCGCTTTCTGCTTGAAACTTTCTGTAAGGTATTAGATGGGGTCATAAGCAGACATGGCACGGAGATCATACCAACGAGAGTCCGTCCACTTGAACTGCCAACAAAGTATGAGTCGCTGTTCCCATCCTCCACGAGAAGCGGAGGCTGTTGCACTTTGAAAGTATCGTCTTTCTCTTGTGACTCTTCTCTCGCATCTGCAACTGTTGGCGACTGTACAGATGGCCGACTTCCATTCGAGAATCCCTGGGGGGAATGTGAGTGGATTCGTGAGAGCATATCGATCTTTTCGTCCTTTTCATCGAGCAGCTCCTTCAGCTCGCGAACCTCTCCTTCCAACACTCGTACTCGTTCTTCTAACGACTCAGTATATCCCCTAGGGAAAGCTCGGCGGCTGAGCTTGTCGCTAGTCTTGCATTCGAAGCCGACGTTGGTGCATTGTGTGCAACTCGGGCGGATGCCGTCGCAGCGTATCTTTTTGGAACGGCATCGATCACAGGCCTGTGCAATGCGGGACTGACAGGTCGAACCGACCTTGATGACTTTCATGGGCAATATTCCAGGCATGTTGGCGGGTGTGTTTGTTTTGCCACGTTGTCGATTGGTTGTGCTGTTTCGCTGGGTACTGCGGGGCCCACAAGGGGATCACTGACAGAACGTGTCACAAACCGCCGGCATCCGGATCCTCGGGTAGCAATGAGGGCGTTGGGTTTCGTTATGAGCCTGATCGTGACAGCAGTGCAGCGGTGTCGAGGGAAAATGGGTTACGAGGAGAGTGACTGTACGGAGAGTGCGGCAGGAGTTTGAAAGGCACGCGGAGGAAGGGACGGCTGGGCAGATGTAAGCTGTTGGCCAGTTCAATTCTTGCCCTAAATTAGTGAGTTCCGGGGTGTGCTGAGACTTGTGGGGACCCCGGCGAACTGAGGGCGCTAGGGCGCTCCATGCACAGAGGGAACGAGCAGCGCTTCACTGGCCCGATGCTTTTTCGTCTGCTGCGTGCCGCTATCCCTCAAACACGCAGTCGATCATTGTGCGGGGGATAAGTGCGTGCCCTCAGCCTTCGTCAAACGCTTCGAACCAAGGGTGCTTGACAGCCAGGTTGTCCGTAGTCACTTGCGGGGTGCGTAGCTTTACGACACGACAGACTTGCTATGGGCGCCGGCCCGAAGGTTGTGATTCTTCTTACTGAGGTGCCCACGCTCGCATCAAATCATAAGCCTTGACACGCAATCAAAGTCGGCTCAGCGATCGACTTGCAAATCCTCCTGTATACCAAAGGTTCAACAAGAAGATTATAAAGGTGCATTACTTTTGCTGAGCTCTGGCTCACGGTACATCAGGCACCAATCTGCCAAAAGCTGAACTTAGCAAAGCTAGCAACGAGAGTTTGGCTGTGCCGAATCAAGGCTACAATCTGTCACGGGCGTCAGTTCGCTCTAGTCCCCCCCACCAATTAGTGGAGTCCGTGGACAAGGCTGCAGCTTGTTCGGCGCAGCCAAGCACTGAAACCTGGGGTTGAAGTTCCCGGAAGATCCGGCAAGCGCCACGGACGGTCGCCAACCTACGGACGTCAGTGCACACATTGCCATCGCTGAGCATGTCTTGAACGAAAGCCGTTCGGTCGCGTGACTGTGTGGCTCCAGCGTGCATATTGCGGTTCCCCGTTTGTTGTTTTGCCACATTGACAGCTGCTGTTTCCGGAGGCATCATGCATTAACAAGTGCCGCGTCAAAACTTTACCAGTGTATATTGTGGACGAGACTACAATATGCCATTGCCCTTGATTGTTTTTGGTACAGACCAGGTTCTTTGACAAGGCCGTGAAAGCCTACATAAGAAGTAGACAAAACGCATCTAGCCGTCACTCCGACCTTCGATGATCACGTACACGCCGAGCAGCAACGACCCCACAGTTTCGCAAGCCATGGAGCCCAGGAACCTAAGTGAAATCAACTTCCTCGTCTTCTTCGCCTTCAGCACCAAGCCCCAGGTACTGTTGGACGATTGCCGACTCAAGGAGTCTTACTTTCTGTAACGAGTGTTAGTACAAATAAGTGAGTGATCCGCGGAATGGCTGTAGGCCAAGGATGAACACGGATCTAGCTAAGAAAACGCAGCTTTGATCCTGTTATTCACAGCGCAGCTTGCCTATGTCAGACATTGTGACTTGCAGTGGTACTCCCTGCGTAATGGAACAACAAGGAAACCTTCCTGAACATGTGGCTTTGCGATAGCGTGTACCGAAAGTAAAACTTCCGGCAACTAATGTGTGCAGTGGCTGGTTATAGTAATGCGGGGTATAAAAAAGCAATCCTTACCTGTATTTCAAAAGCCTCAATAGTTCTCTCGAGCATCTCTAGTTCAAGCTTGCGGAGCTTCTCCGCGAGGCGCCATGGAACTTCCCGAATCGATGCCGCTTTCTGGGGGGTTCCTGTTTCCTTTAAAGTCTCGATCTGCATCTCGACACGCCCCTGCAGCAACACTGTAGCGCGGAGTTGGTAAACATCCCACAACGGATCCCCAAGTAGATAATCCCGGAGCTTGCTGGTATCGTCCAGATCAACGTCTTTCCACAGAGCTTGGATCTCGCGCTTGCCATCGACGGTTTGTCTGATTTTGAAGTCCAGTCCATCTTCCTCGTTGACAATTACAAGCCAGATGAAGTCGCTCTCCCAATCAATGTTCCCTGACTTTTCAAATATGCGGAAGCCAGGGGCAGCCGTGGAAACAAATATCTTGGCAGGCCTCAAAGGGTCGTCGTCGGGGATATCGAGATTTAGAAACAAAACTCGCGCCGAGGTCATGGCGTCTTCAAGGAAACCGTAAGAGAAAATGTTCTCACACGCGCCTTTGTCGTCGCCATATCTTCATATATCAGTCAGTAGTGTAACATGGCATCGGCGATGGACTGACGTGATCGTAACCTCGCCTCCCTTCTCTACCTTCTTGCCTTCTCGTAGTAAAAGCAAACCGTCTCCATATTGATCGGTCTCGTAGAGGGCAGCGGTAGCGTCGCCAGAAGCGTGATTCGCCATGTCTACGCATGGGCACATGCAGTCACCAACTCCCGGGAACTCCAGAGCTCTGGAGCGGTACATCGCATCCACCTGCATCCAGTCCTCGAAAGTGACCATGCCACTTTCTTCGTCCCACCAGTACTTTGCGCACCAACCAATGGCCTCAGTTGCTGTCCGTACGTTTTCAAACTCACGAAGTAAGCTGTTCATTTTTGCGCGAACGGCAGGCTGTAGTGTGGTCCCTGTGAGCAGCTCTTGTTCTTCTTCTGTCCAGAACGTGGGCAAAAGCTCATCGGGAAGGTACTTGATGTATTCTGTCAAAGGACTAAGCACACCAACATCTTTGATGTCCGGGCAGCAGATAGTCGCTTGCATGAGAAGGAAAATCAACACTGCACCTCTTGCTGTCTGTGGATCGTCAGCTGCTGGAATTTTGCTTCGAGGATTGTCACACTCTTCCAAAATCTCCCGTAGCTTCGATGACTTCGCGTAGGTGGTGATCAGACTTCGCGAAGAGCTCAATGTTCTGCCGCGAAATGATGAGCTCTTTTGGCACGACCAGAAGCGGCTCTACTTTGCCACCTTCGAGATCATGGTCTGCTATGACAGTCGATCCTCGCTCTTCAAAGCCTGGCAATGGACCGACTTTGATGCCATTGAAGGCTACACCATGAAAGGTTGCCCATGTTGGTAGAGTATCAATTGGCTGCTTAAGCCACCCTTTGGTCCTGCCGGTACGGATCATGCTGGTGCGACAACAACAACAGCCTTCGTGACAAGCAACGCAATTTCTGCAGTGGTCCCCTCGAAGAATACAAAGAGACAAGGCTGTCTTTTCGGTACTACTGTTCGTTGTGGACTGCCGCAGAAGGCCGATACGCTCCAAATGTCGATGAATAGACCCTGTGATGTCATGTAATCAGCAAGCGTCCGCAGTGATGTTGCTATGGTTCCCCAAGCGATGGCAATGTCCTGCGACGCCTGAGCTCGATCTAGGACCCACTGAACGAGCACATGGACCCAAGAGCAAAACAAACAAAAAACAGGGCAGGGGCTGGCCTCACCGCAAACCGTGCGTGCAACGAGCTTAGCCAAGCACTGTTGTCGACGTTGTTTTGATTTGTGGTTGTCAAGGCGAGCCGAGATCCCCGGTCTAGCCCCAAGGATCCACCCGTCCGGACTAGGTTAGGACCCAGCTTTGTTGTGGAAGCGGCCGCCAAGACATCTGAATGTAAACACCGCGGCTCGTACATTATCTCTCCCACACCACCGCCAGGACTCCAGACATCATTACTGTTATTCATTCCCCGGACCACTGCAGGACAAGAAGCACTCGGCGACCGTGTTCGCAGCTTCACATCGTCTCCACACCCCGCAATTGCTCTGCGCTGGTCAGCTCCGCCCTTTCGTCCCAAGTCGCCGTCCCACGTGTGCTGCTCGACGCTTGCAGCCGCAAGTAGTCATCAACCTTTCTCCGACTTGCTCCAAGCATCAGCGTCGCATTCTTCGCCATGTCTTCGCATCAACGAGTAGCAAAGACGCCTCGCGCCAGCGCGACCAGCTACGGCCAGGTCATCGAGGTTAGCACCACAACAAAGCCCAGAACAATACGCCTCAGGCCAGATGCTAAGGCAACACACTTCTAGTACATACAAGACAGACTCTACCTTGCTTCGTACACGCACACACCAGATGCGAACACTCCCTTCCCTTACCCCAAGCAGAGCGCGTCGCCATCGAAGCGTTCGTCGCGCGCGCAGGCAGGCCCTACTGTCGCCGGCGCCAAGACGCTTCCACCTGTTTACTTCAGCATTGACAAGACTTTGCTCTACAACGCTTTCCACGGCGACTTCGGTCCGCTCCACATCGGTCACCTTTACCGGTTCGCTGTACAGCTGCATGAAGTACTTGGCGACCCAGCGAACGAGGAGAGAGCAGTCGTGTTTTGGAGCAGCGCAGACTCAAGGAGTATGTCAACATGATGGAACACACTTCATCTAATGCTAATGACCGTAGGCCGCGCCAACGCCGCTTGCATTCTCGCATGCTACATGGTTCTCATCCAGTCATGGCCGCCGCACCTGGCTCTCGCGCCCATCGCACAGATGGACCCGCCCTGCATGCCTTTCCGCGACGCTGGGTACAGCCAGGCCGACTATGTCCTGAACATTCAGGATGTCATCTATGGCATTTGGAAGGCAAAGGAGGAGGGCCTTTGCGGGCTCAAGGACTTCAGCCTTGAGGAGTACGAGAAGTACGAGCGCGTCGATATGGGCGATTTCAACTGGGTTACACCTCAGTTTCTCGCATTCGCTTCCCCGCAACAACAGCCTACTCACGAGATCTCAAAATCGTCGCCAGTGTACGCCACAATCCCCTCCAACATCGCCGAGGTTCAGAAGTCGAGTCTGCCAGGACCCTTCAAGAATGTCTTGTCGCACTTTTGCGCTCGCAACATTGGCCTTGTTGTTCGCTTGAACTCTGAGCTGTACTCTTCAACTTACTTCGAGAAGCTGGGGATCAAGCATCTCAACATGATCTTCGATGACGGCACTTGTCCGCCTCTGTCTCTTGTCCGTCAGTTCATCGACCTTGCGCACGAGATGATCACTGTTCGCAAGAAGGGTATTGCTGTACATTGCAAGGCCGGCCTTGGACGAACTGGCTGCCTCATTGGTGCCTACCTTATCTACAAGCACGCTTTCACTGCCAACGAAATCATCGCTTACATGCGATTTATGCGCCCTGGTATGGTCGTCGGTCCTCAGCAGCATTGGCTCCACCTTAACCAGGCGACCTTCCGCGAGTGGTGGCACGAGGACACCATGAAAGCCAAATATGCGGAGATGATGCCTACCACACCAACAGCATCGCCCCGCAAACAGCGTCTGGCGAGCAATGGACAAACCTTCACACCGCCAAATGGATCGCAGAGGCGCGCCGCTCTTGGAGAGATCGAATCCAATGAACAGCGCAATGCCGCGCACTCAAACATCGGCGTCCAAGAGGACAACCTTCCAGCACCGACACCAGGTCAGCCTCGAAAGACTAGCAAGCTTTATGGCAACGGAAGCTCACGACAGTCTCCGTCACGAATTGATGAGAATGAGCCATTCACCAAGTCAAATACCGAAGTCAGGGCAGATCTCTCCCGATACGATGGCGAGTCTGATGAGGAGTACCACCTACGTCAGATTGCGAGGAGGACATCATCTCGATCGCCTGCTCGCACTCCTGGCGCAAAGGAGAAGACACGTCGTGCCTTCAGCACAACATCTGTCATTCACACATCGGTGACGCATACGTCATTTGGCTTTGGTGACGGAAGTGACGTTGAGAACGCCGCACCGGCGACAATCAGCGGCCGCCCCAAGACTCCGAAAGACAAGAGCGGAAGTGGCAATGGCAGCATCAGCGTCGGCAAGGTCAGATCGAGTCCACACCGAAGGAGTACTGAGGGCAAGACTAGCGTTCGAAAGACCAGCGGGAGAGTCGGCAGTGTCGGTAGCTCCGCGGCTCGTCCTAAGCCTTGAGCGAGCGATGTTGTTCATTTGAGTTTCTGCATTATCGGTGTTCAGGCACGAAAGGCGTATTGTCGTGATCACTTTCATTATCATCGGCATCTCCTCCATCTGAGCGATACCAGCGGCATGTGCGGGTGTTCATCGTTGTCGATGTTTTATAACATATGGCCTCCGACGAAAGGGCGTTTTGGATCATATCGGTGCGTGCAAGGTCAGCACCTTGCGGGTTGGGTTTTTACAGTCAGGCGTATGGTGTGCTGTTTCCACTTCTTCCGAGTCACTTCTCAGTCACAGTATCAGTCATCGTTTAGCATTGTCTTGTTGTACTCCTGTCTTGTTTCTCTCTGCGGCGTCTTGGCTGCAGATGTGCACGACATTATGAAAATCACGAGCACTTAGTCTTAACTATTTCACATTTTCAACATGCGCTTGACATTTCCTATCCCATTTGCAAGCAAAATGTAAAATTTACTAATTGCAAATGATGTTAAAGCTGCCGACAAGCACCGCTAAACACAAAGCCTGTCCGCTCGTGACTACCAATTCATCACGAACAACCGTGATGTGCGACTGCCAGCCGCAATCAGCCATAGCTAGTCTACTCTACAATAAGCTCGATCTCGTTCGTCTCATATGTTCTCCCCGCTAGAGGACTCTCTGTGTATTCGTTGGTGTCATCATCTGTCACCTCGCTTTTGACTTTATCCCAAACACCCTTCAGCGTTCCTTCAGCTTTGACCTTGTACTTCGCAGGCTTCGTCTCAGGCATCCAAGGCCTGTCAAAGACAACTTCAACGCTCTCCTCTGCGCCTGGCTTAACACTCGCCAGCTGGTCCTGGCCGGGGGGCATCTTTCGCCTGATCTGTATGATGACTTGCTCAATCTCCGCACCGGAGTCGGCATCGCTGATCTTGAAGACGCCGGTATTCAGCGCCGCGGCGTCGAGCGGCGTACCCCATTTGAGAAGAGAGTAGGGCGTGTCCGGATGGTCGTTCTTGAGTGTGACGCGTAGTGTTGGCGGGTCTTTAGACACCTGTGACAACGACAAAGAGAGACCAGGGACCTCGCTGGATGTTTGTGACATGGCGGAGCTTGGGTGGGGAGATTGGGAGATGTAGTAGCCGCCAAGAAGCGTAACGGCAACTGCGGCGATAAGTGTATTGCGAGCGCTGAAGTATCTTCGAGAGTCAGCCATGAGTTGATGGGAGTGCAACGGTTAGCCTTTGCCTTGCAAAGCCTATTGAAGTGGCTGCCTTGTTGACTTGTGATGGGATGTTCCTAGGCAGCGGGAACGCCAAACTGTTATTGGAAGGAGACAAGGGACAACGTTTTAATCAACAACGATTGAAAACTGCATACAAAACGACTTCGCAGGTGAGGTGATCTTCCTGACTTTTGCTCGCCCGGTGCCTTCAGTCCCGCCTTGCTGTATGCCGATAAGCCGAAAGCAATGACGTCGTAGTATTTCTGCTCGACAGTGGTTGAGACTCAACGTGATGCATGTCATAGCATTATACACGGGCTCCGCCGTAGGTCTTGGCATAATTACACTGATACGTAGTGTAAATGACCAGGCGAATAAGAGCACGCTACGCGATATGCTTGTGACTGCTTTGGTTGTGACCTGCCTCGGTTGGTAAGAGCGAAACCTGAGGCTTGCTAGCATCAACCAAGTGTAATTTGCAGGCTCACGATTCGTCTCCCTAATGATCAGCTGCCGAGAGACGGAGTCGGCAGTGGAGTCAATGTTGTTGGGCGTGTCGAAGTTTCACGAAGGAAGTCTGGAGCCCCGGAGCGATGGCTCTTTCCCGCTGCCACATCCGCCAGTCTTAGCCCGATTCGACCATAGTGTGAGCATCGTTTCGATGCCTCGCTGCAAATCCTCCGACATCGACTTTAACTTTTCTACCTCCTTCCTAATCTTACAAAGCCGACTGGCCAATTGTTGCTCTGGCTCGAGCAATTCGCCTTAATCGGCCGTGCAGACGGCATGCATCTTGCCGTTTCCCACCTGCTGTTCAGCTCTCACGGCTGCCGGCAACTGAAACAGCCAGCCTTAGCCGTGCCTGTGCTGCTAAGGAGCCTCCCGATAATCGAGTCTCTGAAGACAGGAGCTTCTGTTGGCTAAGAGAAGAGAATTCTACAACCAAGCTGTTGTTTACTAAAAGGTCAGATGAGACGGGTCGCTGCTCTGTTGAGCAGTCTGAACTTAGTTCGGCGCCCATGTTGTGGTTGCCAATGCTTACACCGCAGTATCTATTGCCAGAAGGTCATTTCCTGCCTATTTGATGGCTCAATCCAAGACGTTTGCTCAAAGCCAAGGCCCGGCTGGCGCTCCTTAATCTAAACAAGAGTGATCGACACGACCGAATGCGCCATGAATATTATAGTGGCATTGCTTTTGCGTTTATACCACACGTTTGGAGCTCCTTATCATTTGGTATCCATGATCATACAGCACTACCTTCCCCATGAATGCGCTGTTCCGCCGGTCAGCCACTTGCATCGTCTGGTTTCAACGGCAGGCTACACTCGAGCTGCCGGTTTCGTTCCTCCTCCCCGTTCCTGGAGAAGCTATCCTGCAGTATCGACCCACAATCCTCGGCACAGAGGACTTGGCAACTCTAAGCTTCACGCCCAGATGATGCTGCAGCTGCCTAGACCAGACAAGCCTCATCCAAGGCTTGTGCGGGATGGACAGTATCCTAGTTATTGATGGATGTCAGTATATACATTCAGCAGAAGTGAACGGCTTCAAAAAGGTATATATATGAGTATACTGAGTACCCCAATGTCTTCATCAGCTCCAGTTCAACAGCTCTTCCTTGCCTATCCAGTCTGCCTTCTATCGCTTACGTCTTGATTCTCCCTGGTCATCTTCATATACTTAGTCATCATGAAGACCTTCGCTCAGCTTTCCATCGCCGCTCTGGCTACTGTCGCCTCCGCCGCTTCAGTCGATGTCAACAAGCGTGACACTCCCCTGAGCATCAAGCTCCAGAGTGTCGGCAACTCCGAGGTCAAGATTGCAGTCACCAACAACGGAGAGAAGGCTTTGAACCTCCTGAGCAAGGGTACCTTCCTCGACGAGGTCGCACCCGTTGAGAAGGTCCAGGTCTACTCTGCCGCAGGCTGTACGTATAACTATCACAATCTCTGAGGCTTCGATTGCTGACCCTCATGTGTAGCTGCTAAGGTTCCTTTCGAGGGTATCAAGCTTCGTCTCTTGACCACTGGTCTGGCCGCTGAGGACTTCGTTGCCCTCAAGGCAGGAGAGACCAAGGAAGTTACTGTTGAGGCTGCCGCTCTCCACTCGCTGAACGATGGTGGTGACTTTGAGGTCTTCGCCAGTGGTCTGATCCCTTACGCCGAGGAGAACTCCACCGAACTGACCGGTACTCTGCCTTACGACTCCCAGAAGCTTACCATCACTGTCGATGGCGCTCAGGCTGCCCAGGTCACCAAGGCTATTGACGTGCAGAAGCGCACCGCTGTTGGCTCCAGCTGCACTGGTACCAAGCTCAGCACCATCCGCACTGCGCTCTCCAACTGCAACAGGCTCGCTACATCTGCTGCATCCGCCGCTTCTGCTGGTACCAAGCTCACCACTTACTTCAAGTCGACCACCGCAGCCACCAAGAACACCGTTTCTGCCCGCTTGACAGCAGTTGCCCGTGATTGCGGCAGCACCTCTGCGACTACCACCACCAACTGCAACGACCAGTACAGTGGCTGCTCGTCCAACGTGCTTGCTTACACTGTCCCTTCGACCAGCTACATTACCTACTGCCCCATCTTCTTCTCCCAGCTCCCAGCTATCTCCTCCACTTGCCACGGACAAGATCAGGCTACCACCGTCCTCCACGAGGAGACCCATGCCAACAGTGTTTACAGCCCTGGAACCGATGATCTTGGTTACGGATACTCGGCTGCCTCTCGTCTGACCACTGCTCAGGCTCTCAACAACGCTGACTCTTTCGCCTTGTACGCCAACGCTGTCTACCTCAACTGCTAGATGTTTTTGTCGTGGAGAGTTCCTTACGGTGGGACTGAGTTTGAAGAAGAAGTTTGCAGGTGATTTGGTGGTCCATGTAGAAAGTTGTTTAGTGATGAATATATGTCAAATGATTCACGATCTTTGGATTCCAGATGCAACTTGATCGGTTTAGTCTATTCATGGTACTTGTTGCTCATGCGGGGATTCTTCACTACTGTGCGACCAAGCACTGGACGCATTTTCCGCACCTGTTTGACAGCTGTGCTCATATCCCCTTGAAATTAAACTCCAAATTTTTCTAAAGAGGCTGATGCAAAAGCACGAAGTGCAAGAGCTTTGGCACAAGTATTGGTGACTGGAAGATGACAGTGATATTGACAACCTTACACTTGCACTGATGATTCACCGATTCAAGACTTATACTATAGCCCACTACGCATTGTTGTGAGAGTGGGGATGGAGAGCTACTTCGCCACGTCAATCTACCCAAAACCAAACGCCGATCAATTTACAGTGTGCATTCAGATTTTTGGACTTGCTTCTGCTGCTGCGCCTCGCTTGGCTGCGTGAATACGAGGAATTCTGGACGCCTTGCGCTTACGGTGAAATCGGTATCTGAAACTTCCCGTTCTTGCAACAACCACCGCGTCTCCAACGAACTATCGCATAATGCGTCTCACATCACTGCAATATCGCGATGCAGTCTTCGACACCTCTCCGGACGCCTAAAGATGAAGCTACAGCCAACATTGAGATGCTCCATGTCCACGACAACCGTGCCTCGGTATCGACTCAAAGTCAGGCAATCAAACATGAACCATCACTTCATGGAAAGCCACCGGGATTTCCATGGCGTGTCTTTCTCATTGCCTCTCTTGTCCCCCTCTGCCTATCCCCTATAATAATACTTTCTGCCATTGCCGAGATGGCGTCGCAGAACTACATTCGTGGACGCTCGTGCTACCCGAACGGGCTCTGGAAGGAAGCCACAGGCGCAACTTGGCGAATTATGGACAGCACGTACTTCTTCACGCCCAACCTCAGTTTTGGAAACACGACATTTACGCAAGTCAAAGTCATCGATATCGCCTGGGATCTGATCATTGGGCGAGGTGGCCAGATGTGCCTTGCGTGGGTGAACTGGAGGGTTTTCAATGAGTGGCTCGTGTACCATCTTGAAAGGTACAGGACGAGTTATAAAATGTTCGCGAGTGTGACGCTGCAGACTACGAGCCTGACGACGCTGGGCGTATTGGCAAAAGAATTCTTGTGCTTTGGAGAGAAGAGTTGGCGCAGATTTTTCAGGTGGCTGGCCATGTTCTGTATGCTCATTTCGACGTTGTACGTGCTGGCTTTTCCGACTCTAATGGCGGCTATGACGGGGTACATCACGACATACGAGCCGTATGTTGAGGACTATAACCACAATTTGGTTGAATGGAAAAATGTGGACGAAATCGTTGGATTCATTAGTGGTGCGGATGGCATTGGGTTTGATGAGACGCATATTTGGGTAACTTCCCAAGACGAGAAGCTGCTTCACGCAGTGGACGCTTGTAAGTTGTACCATGTATTGGAAAAGCGACTGCTAATGTCCCCGGAAGTCATCAGCAAATACACCAATGTCAACAATACTCAAACCTACGAAAATACTGTAGTTGATAAAACCCAGAAATACAACACGCCTGGACAAAAGTCTAACGTTACAATTTTCCAAGCAGGGGCTGGAACCAATTGGGAGTTTGAGAACGTGGTCACAACAGTGCGAAACTCCAACGTCTCGATCACCACCTACCTATCGACCGGTAAACCCTTTGGAAACACTATTGCACCTCTCGAGCAATACTACAGTATCGCCGGACGATATGGTGATCAATACAACTCCACCTACATTAAGAATCATAGTTCTTGCAAACCCAGTGAGAGCTATCAATGGGGCTTCTCCTACATCTTTCTCTTCATGGTCTCTATTTTCAACTTCCTCTGGTCTGTCATAATGGTTTGCATGTGGCTGGATACACGGCGTGGATCGAGGATGTACAAAAATGGAAGAAGGCCAGGACTATTGAGGAGTGTGTTGGATCTGTCTGCTGCCATAAGGGAGGATTTAGGGGCTGAAGCCGATGATTTGGAAGAAGAAGATTTGAGACGAAAACTGGTGAGAAGTGGGGGAGCTTTGATGGTTCCAAAGGAAGAATTGAGAGTGAGGAGAGCAGAGACTGGGGAGCAGGGAACGAGGAAGAGATCGTGGAAAAGTGAATTGATTAGAGGCAGCACTTTTTGACTATAGCTGTAATCTAATACATCTGCTCTTAGCTTAAAAAGGAGTCACGACTACGGATGAAACTGACTCGTAATTCGCTTCCAAATGTTCAGAGTCCAAAGATACCAGCTCCAACTGCACCAGCCGCACCAAACAGCAACTCGCGGCCAATAGCACCAGTAGCTCTAGGAGCAGCGTTTGTAGTTTGAGTCAAAACTGGCGTACCACTGCTACCAGGCAGTGAGACACTGACTCCAGTAGGTTCCGAAGAGCTCGCCATCCCACTTGATGTTGCAGTGCTACCTGTCGAAGTGAGCTCTGATCCGGATCCAGTGCCATTGGAGCTGCTTGTCTGTATATCCACAAGCCCCGTCGCATCGTTCTCGAGGCTTTCAAGGACTATATATATTAGTCACAAGTTTCTATCCGGCGCTCAGATCGACTCACCAGTAGCAGGCACATTTCCAAATCCAGCGGTCAAATTCACAGCAACAGGCGTCATCGTCGTGAAGTATTCCAAAAACCCTGCAAGAAAATCTGATCCATCCTGTGTACCAGGTGCAATATTACTCTCATAGTTGTTGGTGATGCTCGTACAGGTCTTTGTCTTCTCACGTAGGTTCGTGCACTCGAGGCTCTTGCCTTGAGCACTCCAGTGCCACTCGTCCGGACTCTCAGTCACAGTAATTACATTAGGAACGTATGCTGTACCGCAGACATCGTTGAAGCGCGTCATGGTAGTTAGAGGCGAGCATGATATCGCATAGATGAGGGTTGTGGTTGAGATTGCGCTGATGAAAGAGACGTCGTATGCGCGTTGGGTGTGTTGCATGTTTGTGCCATTGCGGATTGGGAAGGGCGGATAGACAGCGATTTGGGTTGCTTCAGTTGCTGTACTGTTCTGTGCCTTTGCGACAGTGTTTAAGAGCGAAAGGAGGATGAAGAGCATGTTGGCGTAGAAAGCTGTTTCTCTCAGGTTGATGGCATTCAACGTCGTTCAATCCAAATTTATAAAGGTTCGAGGTTCTAGAGATCAGGCAGCCAGGATAGCAAGATTTGTGGCATCGTGATCGTCTTTGAAATGTCTAGGTAACTCGGTAAACAGTACTGCGCCTGGCTTGGCTGCACCCAGCCACCTACACTGCAGTGCAGTTCGTGCAACCATTGGACGTTACCCGTCGGAACACACGAACCTCGCTTGGAATTGTGCCGTAACAACGCAGAGGTGCCTGTATGAGGAAGCAAGACGAACCAAATGGCTGACAATGAGGGGGCCTAAACAGGCCTCCCGCGCTTGGTCAGAACATTGACGGACGAAGAAAGCTTGTAACAAGCAAAGAAAGCGTGATTGAGCGGTGAGAAGATGCCCATGCTGAAAGAGGAACAGTTGTTTTGGATCCTGGACTCGTATAATTACTCTCTATGTGACAGTAGTTACTGCCATGGTCGCGTCTGAGATCGATCTAATCTCGGCTGCAGTCTCTTGTGCTGCAGAAAAAGCCAGCTACAACGTCTTGTGGCAACATCTCAAGCAGTACTGCTGTAGGCTTTTAGTGTAATCATAACTACTCTGTAACCTTAGCAAAAGTTACCAAAAGCTTAAACCACCTTATAAGTTTTTGGAAGTGCTTTGCAGATTAGGAGTGAATGCCTCGAGTAAATCGAAGCTTTGATGGCTTGTGGCCTGCAGTGAAGGCTAGCCTTATCGATTAAGCTTCTCCTCATTGCCGAGGTTCACTCAGTAGACTGGCACCCACCACTATGGCACACTTCAAACCGCCATGATACGCTCACGGTGGCTACAGATACCTTCAATCTGTGAAAAACATGTCACAGCCTTCAAAGCCTCCCAAGGCCATTCTTTTCGACATTGGCGGGGTCGTTGTAAGCGCACCTTCCACGCACTCGTACCACACAGAGTCTAGAGACTGGCTAACACAAGGACACTTCAGGTCATAAGCCCCTTCCAAGCGATTCTTGACTACGAAATCGAAAACGGCATTCCAGTTGGCTACATTAACTATGCTATACAAAAGGGTCCTCACGACACGGGTGCATGGCAGCTCATTGAACGCGGTGAAGTCGAGCTGAACGACGATTGGTTCGCCTCCTTCAAGTCGCAACTCTCGCGCCCTGAAGTCTGGCGCGAGTACCTCGCCAAAATTACACAACAACAGTCGCTCGGCGGCGGCGGCGGTTCTGCCATCGAGGGCGGCAAACCATCACACGTACCAGCGATCGACGCGAAGAAGCTCTTCTGGCGGATGATGAAGATCTCCCGCGAACCAGATCCATACATGTATCCGGCGCTTCGCAAGCTGAAGGATAGTGGGAAGTTTGTCCTCGGCGCGTTCAGCAACAACATAACATTCCCCACTGACATCCTCGACGACGAAGGTGTACTCTTCACCAAAGAGTTACAACACCGCCCGCACCCGAACCTGCACGCAAACGACTCTACAGACGTTACTACAAATTTCGATATCTTCTTAGGAAGTGCGGCGGTGGGCGTTCGAAAGCCGGATCCAGAGGCTTATAAGTTGGCGACACGGGAAATGAGCAAGATCAGCGAGGGTAAGGGTATGGGCAAAGTCACAGAGAGTGACGTGTTGTTCTTGGACGATATTGGAATCAATCTGAAGTTTGCGAAGAAGACAGGTTTGAGGACTATCAAGGTTAACCTAGGGCAGACCAAAGATGCGGTGAAAGAGTTGGAGGAGGCGACGGGGTTAACATTGCTGGATGATAAGGCGAAGCTGTGAGATCCGGATCAAGGTTTAGATCACCAATCCTCATGATCCTATCAGCCAGCTTGACCTCTTCTTGAAGACCACCTTGCATGTGGACCCACTTGTTTGTCAGCGTGACGCGGACTTCCACGGTGTTGAGTAAACGCCATCCTGGCTCCCTACTTCTACTCTACCAGCAAGACCTCAGCGGAGGGCGGAGTCGCTCGCCCAGCATCCTCCTGCAAGGAAGGCGCGGGGCGCCTGAAGAAATGCTGATAAATCGTGACTTGGCGAGCAGCGGAGATTGGGGGGTGATTGTCGGATTCCCAGAAGCTGACGATTTTCTCACAGATCTTGCCAGCAATGGGTCACGTATATGAAAGCTTAAAGGTATCTGAAGAGGAGCCTATCGTCAAGCTTGTCTCCTCTGATTTTCGGCCACACCACTACCAATCCGCAACTTCCTGATAGTCCTGAGGTTGAGAGATCACGACTTTCTACTGTTTCAAGTCATTTCCTCAGCCATGTCGCACTTGCAATATTTTGACTACCCGGGCTTCGGTGAGCGCTCTAAGAAGGAGCTCAACTACAGTCAGGCCGTTCGTATTGACAACCGTATTGAGATATCCGGTCAAGGTGGGACATACTTTATAGTTCCAAGTCTGTTGGACTGATCCTTTTCAGGTGGTTGGGACCGTGCCACCGAGAAATATCCCGAGCAACTCTCGGAGGAAGTTGATCAGGCCTTCAATAACGTGGAACACGCTCTCCAACAAGCCGGCGGCAAGGGCATGGAACAGGTTTACAAATTGCGCATCTACATCACGGTTCCACTGGATGACGTTGTGGAGCCCATTGTTCGCAACATGAAAGAGAAATTCAAGACTCACGGCCCGCTGTTGACAGTCGTGCAGGTGGCTGCACTGTACCAAATCATGAAAATTGAGATTGAGGCTGAGGCACACTTGGGCTAGGGTCTACTAGAGCAGGCTTGGCTTGCTTGGTTTCAGAGTCTCTTGCTGGCCATGCATTGCGTGTTTTTAGGGCCCCTGTGCAAATACGTTGGTGGTCTGAAGGGGCGGAGCTAATTCGGGTGGATTTGAAGGTTATCCAACAGTACTGCGACTTACCAGTTCCGAGCAGCCATTTGACATTCAGAGAGATTTAACTTACTGGAGGCAAAGCTGAAAAGCTGCTAAGTAGTCCTGAAAAGCTCCACACTTAGACATAATTTACTAACTAAAAACCTGGCTTTGACCAGCCATGCTCAGTCTCGCATCTTGCCAAGTGGCTGCTCGGAGCTGGTAGCTTGTAGTAGAATAAGCCATGGCTCATTACCTCACAGCTTTCTCAATCAATCAACTATCTCGCAAATTCACGACGACGAGACTTCTTCATGAAAGGTACAAGAGACGAGTAGGGAAGGCGCTCGGGTCGTTAGGATTCATCGCTTGCCGATGTCTTTTCTCGTTGTGCTGCGGCCCTGTTATCTTGTGCAGGGCGTACATCTTTAAGTCAAAAAGAACAAGAGGATGTGTAGTCGGACGGGAGTCCTACAATTTTAGGAAGAAACCTACAGCTCCGACTCCCCGCTTGCGGTCCCTTACACTACCATCGGTCGAGAACGATGGCCCTCAGAAGACCTTCGATCAGTCACAATCCACGTTCATGACCAAACTGCCTCTGGAGATACGGCGAGTGGTATATAACGAGATGCTCAGCGGCGCCGTTATCGAACTCTGGACACACAATGGCAAGCTTCATAGCCGTCGGTGCAGAAATATCGTACACCCAGACAGGTCTAGTTTTGACTTTCGACTTGCAGTGCTGAGAACCTGTCGACAGGTGTAAGTTACCTGCTGATACACGCTACATGGCTGCAAGAGCTACGCAGTCGTCTTATCGTTACAGCGGTGGGAAGTCGCGCCGCCACGATTGACATGACGGGGAGCCGCGCTGCCACGATTGACATACTGGGGAGCTGCGCTGCCACGATCGACACATTGGGGAGTCGCGCCGCCACGACTGACATACTGGGGAGCTGCGCTGCCACGATCGACACATTGGGGAGTCGCGCCGCCACGACTGACATACTGGGGAGCCGCGCTGCCACGATCGACACATACAGGGGAGTCGCGCCGCCACGATTGACATACAGGAGAGTCACGCTGCAACCATTGCCACGATTGACATACTGGAGAGTTGCGCCGCCATGACTGATGTACTAGGGATCTGCCACCATTGATATACTGGGGAGTTGCGCCGCCACGATCGTTATACTGGGGAGCCACCACGGCTGAAGTACTGGGGAGTCGCGACACCACCACCACCACCACCACCACGATCGACGTACTGGGGAGTCACGCCGCCACCACCACGACTGAAGTACTAGGGAGTCACGCCGCCACGACTAAAGTACTGGGGAGTTGCGACACCACCACCACCACCACCACCACCACCACCACGATCGACGTACTGCGGAGTCGCGCTGCCACGACTTGATGTACTAGGGAGTCACGTCGCCACGATTGACATACTGGGGAGCCACCACGACTGAAGTACTAGGGAGTCGCGACACCACCACCACCACCACGATTGACGTACTGGGGAGTCACGCCACCACGACTGAAGTACTAGGGAGTCACGCCGCCACGACTGAAGTACTAGGGAGTCACGTCGCCACGATTGACATACTGGGGAGCCGCTATGACTGAGGTGCTGGGGAACGCCGCCACGACTGATCCGGCTTCAGATACTCGGAAGCGATTGAGTGTCTTTATGCCAACAATATCTTCGCGCTTTCCCCGTGCGGAGATGATTACCCGATTCTGGATTATCTTTCTTGCTTCTTCCAACCACACCGGCTAAATCAGTTGCGAAACCTGAGCGTTCACTGGGAGGTGGACAACTTCCACTATGAGCGAACCCTGAAAATCGTATCAGGCGAGCTCAGCTTCGAAGTGTGGACGAAATCCTGGAATGTTTTACGTGCTATGACACGTCTTCGGCGGCTTCACATCTTCCTTTGCTTCAAGGGGCGCGGTCATTACGAGACATACTGGAAGCGATACCAGCTGGAGCTTCTGGAGCCTGTCAAGTCTATCACGGGCCTGGCTGATTTTGTCATCACCTTGCCGGATCAAAGGTGCTCGGTCCATGTCGACTTAGGGCCTTCTAAGTGTGTCCTACAGCTTCCTGGATAGTGAGCTGATGGATCTCGGAGTGCAGGCCTAATCTCAAGGGCACGAGTTCGTCACGTTCACATGTCGGCGATTGCTACAAGTACGGGGGCGTCAACAACATAACCAGTAAAAAAAGGCGTGCACCTGCATTGAGTGCAGCAGAACGAAGATGTCGACCGATAATGCTACTACGGTGACGTACAGAAAGATTCGCCGAGAGGACCTCAAGCTCAGCTCGGCAGGTACACCATCGGTTCGTCGCCGGTTATCTCCAACCTCCAAATCTCGTTCCATCATTACGCAACGTGCGCTGCAACGTGCAACTTGGCAATGTGGTTGGCACTTGGCGCTTTAGCCGTCTTCGCATAGCTTCCCACTTTGTCACTCAAACCCTCCAGTATTCCGTCAGCCTCTTTTCAACACCAAGAGATTTGTCCCAGGGTAGCTCCCCACGTGCAGAAGACACGCCGAAAAACTGGACAGGATGGCTGGAGGACATCCCGTGTGGCTACGCTGCGCAGCGGAGCATCGGACTGATTGAACCTGAAATATCAGTATGGACAGGGTAAAGATAAGAAGGGCCGGTCGCCAGGTACATGGCCTATAGAGAAGATCTCTTTTCAGTCTCCAAATTCTTGAACCCGAAGGCCTTCGCGATGCGCTCGTTTGTAGCCTCTTCACTTGTCCTGGGCCTCGCCTCTGCTGCCGTCTTGCCTCGCAGTGGTCACCACTACCCGGAGAAGCATGGCAACAAGCACAACCATACGAAGCTCAATGTCCAGGTCGGCGACCGACCCTATTTTTTGGTCGATGACATGGACGAGGGCTCGCTGAAAGAGAAGCTCGCGAGCTGCTCAGAAGGACCTTTCAAGACATCAGACTTCGTCTTCGCCCACCGTGGCGCGTCGCTCCAGTTTCCTGAGCACACATACGCGGCTTACAGTGCAGCCCGCCGCCAGGGTGCTGGTGTCATCGAGTGCGATGTTGCATTCACAGCTGACAAGCAACTCGTCTGCCGCCACGCGCAATGCGACCTGCACACCACCACCAACATCCTCAACACCACGCTTGCGAGCAAATGTACTACCCCGTTCACCCCGGCCAACGGTACCACTCCTGCGTCAACCAAATGTTGCACATCCGACCTCACGCTCGCGGAATTTCAAACTCTCTGCGGCAAACAAGACGGCTTCAACCCCAATGGCACCACGATCAAACAATACATGGACGGCACGCCCTACTTCCGCACCGACCTGTACGCCTCCGGCTGTCCCAAACTCATGACGCTTAATGAGTACATCGACACAGTCGACTCATGGGATCTAAAGTTCACCGCCGAGCTCAAGACGCCCGAGGTCAAGATGCCGTTCAACGGGTACACACAAGAGCAATACGCGCAGGACATGATCGACGCATTCAAAGCCAAGAATATTGCGCCTGAGCGTGTCTGGCCCCAGAGCTTCTTGCCCGCGGACATCTTCTACTGGATCGACAACGAGCCCGAGTTTGGCGCCCAGGCCGTCTACCTCGATGAGCGTGTCGATACGCCTGCCGGCTACGCAAATGCCACTGCTAGCCTCCCTGCGCTGGCTAAGCGCGGTGTCAAGATCATGGCGCCTGCTATGTTTGCGTTGACCAAAGTCGATAATGCTACCGGTGAGATTGTGCCCTCCGAGTACGCTATTGCTGCCAAGGAGAACGATTTGGAGCTTGTGGCGTGGAGTTTCGAGCGCTCAGGCTGGTTGCAGCTTGGTGGTGGCGGATATTACTACGATTATGTCAAGAGCGTGATCAACAATGATGGAGATATGTACAAGGTGCTGGACGTGCTGGCAAGGCAAGTCAAGATCAAAGCCATGTTCTCCGATTGGCCGGCTACTGTCACGTACTACGCCAACTGCTTTGGCTTGTAGACGGTGATGGTGTGGCGGAAGATGGCTCGTTGATGTATATAGCGTAATGAGCAATGGCCACGAGATCGCCGCATTCCACTTCTCTAGATCCTTCGATCATGGTCATGCTTGCCTGTCTCCTTCGTTCGGCCTCATCAGCCTAACACCGCACCCACCCATATCTCTCTCAACATCACAACTAGCATATGGGAGCACCAGCTCGAAATTCCTTACCCCTGCCACTTGCTTGACAGGCTCCAGCAGCTGCGCTTCATGTTCCAGCCACTTTTCCTCCCATATATCTTGGGCGCTTGGGTCAATCAACGTCACGGATAGACTCCTGATCCCTTTCATGCTTGCCAACACCCGCCAGGCCTTTTCCCAATTCGCCGTATCCTCGTGATACGCATATTTAGTCGATGAAATTCGGCGCAAATACGGCAGGGCGCGGATCTGCCAGCGCAAACGGAGGTGGCGGATCGCATTGAGGCGCTGTTGCGGTATGCGCTTGGGGAGAGCGAGGAGGTGGGTTGCGTGGAGGAGCGAGAAAGTGTGTTCGGCGTAGAGGTAGTGTATGCACTCGGAGTACCTGATTTGTGTGAGTACTGCGAAATAGCGTAAAGCAATTAGACCGTATACGCACAGGCGTCTGCAACTCCGTATCAAGCCCAGATGCCCAGCGTCGAGCTGCGGCAAACTTGTCTCCAGCGGACTGCCCGCGACCACGACGCGACATGTGCATTGCCCGATGTGCTCTTGTGTGCAAATGAAGTTTCCAAATTTCGTTTCCCTCCTGCCCAGCTTCTCCTTTTTCTCTCCAATAGTCAGGTGAATGGTCTCGCCCTCGTACAAGTAGCCGTACACCATGCGCCTGATCTCCATTGGGACCTTTGCAAAAAAGACCGACTGCCATTGGAAGTTTGTTCGTGCATCGAGCTCCGGATCCGGTATCGACGTCAAGCTTATCGTCGACTTGCGAGGTTTGAGCAATTGAGTATTCAAGTTAGGATATGGCGGTGTGATAGAGGACGAGGACTTGATATGGAAGGTTATTCGTTCGTTGGGTTTAGCTTTGGAGCTTGCAGGCGCGTTTCGAGAGTCTGAATTCGATCTTTGCCCCGGATCCTCGGAGCGAATGTCTGAGGGTTCCCAACGAGGCGCGGAGTGCGAAAATACGCTTCGTAATCTCGCCTTCATCGTTGCAACCTCCTCCTCTTAGTTGTTTCCAAAGAAATAGCACGTGCGCCAAACGTTATGAAAGATCAAACGAGTGTAAGTACAGACTAAGAGCGTATGGGCCTGGGCAAGCAGGCTTTATCAAGCAGCATTCTGGGCGTTTGGGCTGACGAGATAGATGCGGGTTGGACGGGTGATACAGGGATCGGCGCTGTTACCGATGGCCTGTTTGGCTCTAAACTCGGTCCGGGGTCGTGGGGTGCGGCCGTGGAGAATGGTGGGGTGCGACGGGAAAAACCAAGCCGGGACTGCGCTGGCATGTGAATTTAGCCAGGCAGATGAGCCTCAACTTACTTCATCTACTCATGTCAAATCGCTTGCGAGGTGAACAAAGGCAATGGTGGTCACAGGGCATTGTGAGCATCTCGCATTTTGCCGCCTTATGAAGAGAGTGAATGACTCCAAGAAGCCTGTACTTGCATGACGATGGTAAAGACGAGTGGGCCCACCGGATACACTTCGCAACAAATCGCTCAAAGAAGAACGGTAAGTGAAAAGGAGAACGAGGGTTCAAAAGGTCGATTGTTGTCAATGAACTATGCGAGGGTCGTGTCATGTAGCAGTAGCCTTCTTCTCACCTGACTCTTTCGCCTGCTGCTCCTTCTGCAGCTCTGGGTTCAAAGGCTTCTTTGGGTCGTAGCCAACCTGCTTTACGATACCGAGGCCTTTCGTTCTGCCCTCACGGAACAAGATGCGGTCTCCAACAGTGAGATATTCTGGTCGTTGAACGAACCTGAACGCGACTTGCGCTCTGTCGCCAGTGCGAATGTACTGGCGGTCAATGTCGATGATGGCGCATGTCTGAGAGACTGGACCGACATGTAGCATCGCCTGATACTTTGTCTTGATAGTGGTTGCATGCGACAAGATGAGCACCTCAGCGACAAAGTCACGATACACCTTAGGCTGTGGCACAATGCCGGTCTTCTCGTCAGGCTTGTCAGACTTGTGCAGGACGACCATGCCCTTCCTCACGTCTTTCCGCCGTACGTTTCGCAGTGCGAGACTAGCGGACTGACCAGCAGAGCATCCAGGTACTTGTATTCGCTTGCGCTCGATAGATCGCACTTTTGTTGTGGTAAATTGGCCGAGGCCGTCAGGTCCGACCAGAATCGTGTCGCCAGCATGGATTTCGCCAGATTTGACAACACCGGACACAACAGTACCAACGAATGGCACGGAGAATGTGTCGTTGACATGGAACTCGAGTGGTAATGAGCTGTCGTAATTACCGTGATGAGGTAGCACGTTCAAGAAGGTGCGCACGAGGTCGAGGTTGAACCCTGTGACGTTAGAAACCTGGAAGATGGGACAGATTCGCCGGGAGACGAATTGCGTAGCAGTGTTGATGCATTCCTCCCTGTTCTTGATGAAGACAGGGATTTTGCGAGCGCCAGGCGATTTCAGGATTTTACTCAATTGAGTGATGGTCTGCTCGAGAATCTGGGGTGGGCAGATGTCGACTTTGGTAATGACCACCATGACGGGGACGTTCAATGCCAGGGCAATACCCAGATGCTCTTTGCTCATGCCGACCAGACCATTGTTCGCGGCGACCATCAGCAAGCAGTAGTTGGGCTCGCTCGACAGCAGGCCGAAAACCGTAGTTCGCAGGTAGCGTTCGTGGCCCGCTAAATCTGTGAAGCTGATGACCTTCGCCTGTGATCGTTAGTACAGCATTAGAGAGGCAGTGTTAAATGACTTACAGATCGACGACCAATCTCTTCCCAGGTCAGCTTGCGACCAGCCGTGTTTGAGACAACGACCTCGCTTTTGCTATCAAAGCCCATGATCTCCATGCCAACTGAGCTGGTGCGTCCACTCTCGATCTCGTGCTTGTGGCGGAAAAGGTTGACACGCGCCTTGCCGCGTCCGTCATCAAGTCCTCCCTTGACAAGCACTCCCAGCATGGTACTCTTGCCGGCATCGACATTGCCCACCACCGCAATTCGAGTCTCGATGACATCATCGACATCCTGAGGTCGCTGTCTGATAATCATCTTGCCGCTGAGGCTGGTGTCCTTTGCGTCTCGAGGGCCGACTTCAACATCGCCGCCGACATTCCTCGTCATCAGGACCTTGTAGTCGGCTTTGATCAGCTCGCCGACAGCGCCTATCCTCTCAAGGGCAAAGTCCCAGTCCTCCTTGGTGAGGCCCATGGGCTCGCCGTTATCCTCAAGCCCGACATCGAACAGAACCTCGCCATGACCTTCACCCAGTCGCTCCCTGATGTGCTCTCCCAATGCAGCAACATTCTCCTCGGCGGGATCGACGAGCAACGTCTTCAAGCGAATGTGGGGCTTTGCATCGTCGGACAGGCCGAGTTCGTCGAGAATGCTCAGCTCATCATGGTCCTCGAGGACGGTGGCGGCTTGGCCGGGGCGCCGTAGTGCTTGCTGCTTCTGTACGTAGTCGGCGAATTCGCTGAGCGCCTGCAGCAACAGTCAGTATCACGGTTCGCATGGCGTATATCCACACATACGGACTCGCCCTTCCGTCGCTCGACGGGATTCTGTTTGGGCGCGTATCGTGAGCTCATGATGCTCTGATGATGTGGGGCAGGCTGCTGCTATGTCAAGTTGTAGTCCGTAAGTTTCGCCGTAGTAATAAGACGTGTCGTATTCGAGCGTTGTGGTGTGGATGTTCCATGAGATGTCTTGGACCGTTCATTGAAAGGCGCAGAGAAAACTACTGCAGAGGTGGTGATTGAATTGCGCCAGATAGAGCAACGGCGATGGCGGCGGCGAGCTGCGTTTTAGCGTGAGGCTACGAGTCATAGCACCAGTATGACACTTCGACCAGTCCATGGCGGCGACTTGACTCACGACACAACACTGGCGCCTAGAGGGCGCGAGCTGCCTTTAGCCATGCGGGCAGTAAACGTATCAGAATGTATTGCACTACTATTTATCGTTTTACATGTATACACGAACAACAATCACCAATACTGTAATAACAACAAGTGCTAGATCAACACTCATAACAACAGCTGGGAGCAAGTTATCTAATCGATTTTCATGAAGTACTGTTATTACGCTTCTAAGTTGCCGAGAAGAGAGGGCTTTCTAGGTAGGGATCTTGTAGCGCAGCGCCTAACAGACGAGAGTGTAATGGACTGTCAGCCGCGTGGGCTGAGTTGAAGCAGGAGGCGGCGCATCTGGGTGCATGCCCTGTACAAGCTTCACATGTGGCAACATATTGCTCTGCGGTTCATAGCCCTGCTCAAAGGTCTGAGTACGTTGAAAGGCGTGAGCTGTGGGGGATACCATTGATAGGCTCGGTCTTTTGTTGATGTACTCGACTTGGCTAATGATGTGCTATGAACACTGTGAACAGACGCATCTGCTCGATCTAGCCTGAGGCATCAATAAACATGCAACCCATTTCAAACGCCTCTCGTGCGAAGCGGAGAATTCTCTCGCCCATGTGCCGCGTGTCGAGTGCTTGTTCGAATGTCAGGGATGCCCATTGACAGCATGTGACATCCTCCGCACGCATAGATCGCGAACGGGAACTTGCAGCGATTGTAGTTGCAAGCAGGGAAGAGAGAATAGCCGGCCAACCTGCCTCCCCTTTATCACGAATCTGTCGATGGACGAGATGGATGAATGTGGGTTTTCGACTCGAGCTCAGGAAGAACGCGGAACTTCACCTCTGTAAAGTAGGTCTCTTGGCGACCAGGTACACATAGAATTGAAAGGATCTTGGGTCTTGCCTCAGGCGCTGTGAAACCCGCGGCCAAGGTATACCGTCCGAGAAACTAACTCATGAAAAGAGATCGTAACGCTGTGATCTGAAGCGGTCAGATCAAAAGTGGAGCCAAGCCGCGCTTGGGACGGGTCTTCATCTCCTAGCCACAAACAGTTCACGTCGCGCATCTCCTCCCCGTTACCCAATGCAGGTATACGAGCCGCTTATACAACCAGTCTTCGCCTTTGCGGGTCTTCCAGAAGGCGGGAAAGCTACGGCTCGCCTGTCAAGACGCAACGGCCCACCGTCAAAACTGCTTCTTGTTCCAGCCAAGCCGACCATTCTTTCATCAAGCTTTTACACACCATGGCAGAGGGTCCTACTAAGGAGAGCACACGTCAGCTCAGCTACGGCGCATCTTGCAACAAGCATTTTGAATTGGCGCGAATCAGTGCCTACTTTACCTATAGGTCACCTCCAGTAGATTTTTCTTGCTGCTCTATCTGCTGGCGCAATATACTCATCCTTAAGCTTCATTTCTACCCATTGTCTTAGTTTCTCTTCATCAGCCCTGGAGGTCTTACTAATTCATAGTTCTCCAACAAAGGGCAGGTACCTACCACGTCTTCAATTCATCACAAATGTCGTCAAGAATGTCAGAGCATTGCCCGGTATCCGGCGTGGCCAGTGGAGCATGCCCAGCAGGCTCAGCTGCCGGGAGCAAGAGAGGAAGCCGGATGGGTCCTCGCGGATGCACAATGTCAGGGTTTGCGCAACCAGGAGATGTACATGCTGCTTTTGGCGTAAGTCTAATGCTGGGACCAACATAGCCACAGCTGATGATCACAGATCCCACTACACGAGAATATGGAAGACTTCCTTCGTGAGAGGTACGCATCCATCATCCAGTCGTGACGCTCCCCTGACACACATAGGGAACGGAAAGCGATCAATGAGCTGATCTACTCAAACGTGCCTTCTATGGCAGAAATCAAAGAGATTCAGAATGCACGAGGCGTCAAGAGCCTCGACACACTCAATATGGATGAGCGAGACCTACTAGCAGTTGCTCTTGGTGCACCTGCTCGTCAAGTCATCCTCCGCGCAGAAGAAGTTGGCCCTGCAACAGGGTGGCGAGACGGCTATCTGAGCGCAGAATACGGCTTCCAGCCACCAGACACAAATGCAGCTACAGGTGCCCTACGAAACTCCCCAGGCCGTATATGGATGGACCTGTGTGAAAGGATGCCGGGCTGCATTGCTCGTGGTCGTGTACGAGAATCTGTTGCAGCACTGCCAATAGTTCAGGGGACGTCTGATGTCATCCCTGACAAGGCCCTTTGGGCTGCGCTTGTCGCACTCGGTATGCTGTGTTCTATATACAGATACGAGGAACGACATGACGGTAACGAAGGCATCAACGTAGCAGCAAAGGCTTTGAAGCTCAAGGGCGTATTGATGTGCGATGACCTAGGTGATGAGGTTCAAAATTATACCTCGCAGCATAGGTCTTGCGTACGTTCAGATCTGCATACGCATGGGGGTAAGACACTGCCAGATGCCAAACGCGCCATGGCTAACAAAAACAGCGATCGATATCTCACCTTACTTTCTTCGACCAGTCATCATACAATGTTGACTACATCGATCCACAGTCAAAGTACCCTTACGTTGGGCGGTTCGACAACACTCGGCTGAGATGGGCCATGTTTGGGGACAGTGCTGAGAACGCCTTCCTCAAGGGTTGTGCAGACACATCGGCCAGTTTCCAGCACGGCCCTGATGCTATCGCTGCTTGCCAGGAACATGTTATGAACCGTAACAACGAAGGCCTTCTACGTGAGCTCGTCCGCCTGAAAGAGATTTTGGAGCGCATGCCCACTGCTTTCAATACCATCTCGCCCAATGACAAGGCTGGAGAAAACTACGTATCTCCGACCGAGTGGGTACGCTGGGCTAAGTTCTCAGCACCTTTGTCGAAACGTTGTCCAGCCACCTCCGGGCTTCAGTTTCCTCCGTGAGTAATTAGCTGCCAGACCTCAGCAAGTGCCATAATTGACACTTTTCAGGTACCTAGTGATGGACGCTTTCCTTGGTCGCAAGAAGTATGACAGCTTTCTGGGTGCGGAGGGAGTACATCTCCGTGCATGGTTACCATCAAACTTGCGCGCCTTCATTGCCTCGATTGAGTACCACTACCGGATACCGGAGTATGTCAAGGCTTCGGGCGATGCCCGGCTAGTGGGTGTTCTCGATGGCGTTGTCGACGCATACACAGGCAAGTTCATAGACGCACTAGATTTACACCAAGCCTGACCTCAAAATAGGCGAGAGAGGATTCATGGGTGCTCATCGATACAAAGTGTTTGGACTCCTTGAGTGCGCTGGAAAGTCGGGCCGTACTGAAACGAACGGTGCCTCCGGGGCTGCAGACGCCATGCGACCGTGGGAGCAGACCCATGCAGAATTCTCTGAAGCTATGAAAGAGCGCCTCGAGCCCTTTCGAGGACACAGCGACATCGAACCTCATGAAATGCGCGGCACATTTGAGGAATGCCGCCATCGAGGCCGGATTCTGAGTCGAAACTTCGTCGATGCGGACCCCAAGCGTTCAATCGCCATGGTCACATTGGACATTCAGGAGACCGGTATCACCTTTCAGCCTGGCGATCGACTTGCTGTCATGCCTATGAACAGCTGGACTGAATGCGCCAAAGTTGCCGCTGCGCTGGGGCTGGACGCTATGCTGGAAGATTCAGTAATCCTCGACCGTACCTGGACACGCTATGCGAACCACGTCGTAGCCATCTCCCAATCCAGTCGCCTGGAGCTGAACGTTATCGACATTCTCCGTAAGGGCCATCTAGCTCCGATCACAAAGGAAATTGCTACTAAGCTCCACACCATGCTACGCGCCTCGTCACACACAGTACTGCAAGTCCTTGCCACAGATGAGTGGCCTGTGAGAGCTTCGCTTGGTGATCTTCTTCAAGCAGCTGTCACTGACACCCCAGTTCGGGTCTGGAATCAGGCATTTGACCTTTCGGGCGACCTGGCTTGGCTAGCAGATCTTGTATCAATCGAAGTCCCAAGAACCTACAGCATCTCGAACTTCTCGGATGAGCTGCTACCCAGCACTGTTGACTTAACCGTTTCCCGCTCGGACTATGAGCTGTGTCCTACATTCGCTAGTAACAACAAGATCGTTCGTCATGGTGTTAGCAGCGGCTTCTTGAACCCGCCTGTCGCTGAAGAGATGGATGTGCTTGATGATGAAGAGCTGCTCATCGGCGTATCCAGACCTTTCTCTTTTCAACTACCTCACAACGATACGTCTCCAGTGGTTATGTTCGCTGGTGGTAGCGGCATCGCGCCCATGCGCAGCTTTTGGCAAGCGCGTTGTGGGCAGATGTGGGGTAAGACAATCTTGTATTTTGGTGTTCAATCACGACAAAAGTTATGCTACGAAGCTGAGCTTCGTCAGTATGTCAATGAAGGCTTGATGGAAGTTCACACTGCCTTTTCTAGGGACTCGAACGGTCTCGTGTACGATGCAGCGTCGAATGATCTTGTCGAGAGGGAAATGGCACCGCGTTACATTGATGGCTTGATCGTCGAGCAAGGACAGTCCATCTGCGACCTGGTGATGTCGAAGGTGATTCTTTACTCTAAACATTCAAGCATGACTGACAGTGCGGGTTGCAGAAGCAAGGCGGTATAGGAGGATACCTCTATGTGTGCGGTTCGGTGGGTGTATTCGACTCAGTTATGTCAGGCATCCGCAGGGCTCTTTACAACCACCGATCTCCCACGATGGAGACCGCCGAGAATATTCTCAACACCGCTTTTGCGGAGCGACGCTTCATGCTCGACGTGTTCATGACGCCAAAGCCTTTGCCCTGCAATCAGCCAACCATCCCGCTCTCGCAGCTAGCTATCCATACCGGCCATACTAAGAACTCTCATGTCTGGATTGGCGTGCACGGTGAGGTTTATGATGTGACAGGTGAGTGCCTACGATCAGCCGTCAGTGTCTCCCACTTCTAATCAATCCAGATTTTTGTTCCATGCACCCGGGTGGCACAAACATCATAAAGTCCAACGGCGGTGTTGACTGTACTAAGTCTTTCGATCTTCTGGCTCACACGAACAACCCGGAGGTTTCTTCGCTGTTGACCAAATATTACATCGGCGAGCTAACACCAAAGCCCACCTACCGTGCCCGTGCGCGCAACGAACAGTGTCGCGCAACGACCAATCGTCCCCAACTACCCCAAACTTTAACCCGTAATAACTCAACAACTATGGCAGCTATTGACGAAGCGCTTGCAGCAATAGATGCGCTAAAACCAGGAGAAAAACTTGTGTATTACAAAATTGCAGAAAAGTATGGTGTTAATCGTATAACGTTAGCGCAGAGACACAAACGCGTTCAGGCGTCGCGGGCAACCAAGGACAACAACCAGCAACAGCTTAGCCTACAACAGGAGAAGGAGCTTGTAGCATATATTGAGGAGCTTAGCAGTCAATATATACCACCTACAAGGACTATGATCATAAATTTCGCGTTATCCATCGCCAAGGAGCGCGTCAGCGAGAGCTGGGTTACGCGCTTCATCAACAAGTATTCAATCCATCTCATCTCCAAATACTCAACGGGTATGGACGCCTGCCGCCACAACGCCAATTCATATACCAAATATAAGCTCTACTTCGATCTGCTACGCCTCAAAATTGATGAGTACTCAATTAAGCCACGTCACACATACAATATAGATGAAAAGGGGTTCTTGATTGGAGTCACGGGAAGGACAAAACACGTGTTCAGCAGGCGTATGTAGGATAAGGGAGAGGTCAAAGCATCTATCTAAGATGGCAATAGGGCTTGGGTGACGCTCCTGGCTTGTATATGTGGCGATGGAGGGGTGCTGCCGCTAGGTCTCATATATGAGTCAGCCAACAACACTATACAAGAGAGCTGGGTAGAGCAAATCCACCTAGGGGAGCACTTAGTCTTAGTTACCTCATCTCCCTCTAGCTAGACAAACAATGATATAGGCCTTGCCTAGCTTGAACAGGTGTTTGATTGATACACTAAGGAGAAAGCTAGGCGTTAATGGCGACTCCTAATTGTAGACGGCCATGGATCCCATCTATCTAAGGATTTTATCAACTATTGTGACCAAAATAGGATACTCCTGGCTGTATTTCCTCCACATTTAACTTATACTCTCCAGCCACTTGACGTAGTGCTTTTCAAGCCTCTCTCCACAGCATACTTAAAGGAGCTCACCACATACCTTCACAATGGCCAGGGGCTATCTGTCGTTAAGAAGGGTGACTTCTTTTATCTATTCTGGAAGGCCTGGGTCAATACAATGACGCCTGAGTTGATACTTAAGTCCTTTGAAGCAACGGGTATATCACTCCTCCAACCCAACGTCATCCTTGATCGATTCAAGAAGGAGACTCCAGAGAGCTCTGATACCAACGACAGTACAACCTCAGTATACTCTGGTGAGGATTGGCTCAAAATGGAGACTCTGTTGCGTCAAATTGCCAAGGATCAAGGCAGTAAGGAGTTGAAAAAGATCAAGCGCTCACTCCACCACATATCTATTCAAAACTCAGTCCTCCACCATGAGGTAGCAGGCCTCAAGGATGTACTTAAGACTCAGAAGAAGCACAAGAAGAAGAGCAAGCCTCTTGACCTTTAACAGCGGAAGGAGTACCACGGGGGTGCTGTATTTTGGTCCCCTCGCAAGGTCAATGAAGCACGCTTCCGTGAGAGAGTCAAACATCAACAGCAGAAGGAAGACTAGCTCAAAAAGGTTGAGATGAGAGAGCTACAGCACGCTAATAAGCTATACAAGGAGAAGATAGCTCAGCAGAAGCGTGAGGCACGTGAAAAGGAGAAGGCAGAGAGAGCTGCTGTGAAGGCTGAACAGGCAGCTGAAAAACAGCGTCAAAAAGAAGCTAACGACGCTGCAAAGGCTATACAATTATCCCAAAAGGGTAAGAGGAAGGCCTCACGTGCTTCCACCCAGCAAAGCAAACGTCAAAAACGTGGTGTTAATGCTGTAGGTGGTGCCGAAGCTGCAGAGGTGCCCTTGGCCACCCCACCCGTCACCACCCGCCACGGCCGCAACGTCACACTTCCAGCCAAATATAAATAGCACAAATTAATCGCAGTGTCTTATTTACTAATCCACCACAAATTCCTGTGATAATAGCTATTGTGGGTGGCTCAATAGCCTCATTTTTGTGTGATCGCTGAGGTGATTTGTGGTCGTTGCGCGACACTGTTCGTTGCGCGCACGGACACGGTACCATGCCGAGGAGCTAAGCATGCTTTACGACCTCTGGAACGCGTATCTACGTATTGCGACCGAACAGGTCGTGGCCTCTCACTTTGAAGTTGGCATGATCACCGAGTCATCACTGGTGTGGTTTCAAGGAGACCTACTCAACATGGGCGGTGTTCGCAGATTCTACCACTACCAGTCTCGGCTACTTCAAGGCGGCTTCTCCACCCTCTTTGGTGCGAAGCTCCAAGAGCTGTACCTGAAGATCTCGTTCACCTTGGCGAACAACTCTTCGGCCAACACCAAACTGTCTGACGTACTTGGTATCATTGCTCGTGCCAAGAGTTCTGCCGATGCAGCCACTGCTTCGAACGAGATTTCTCAGATCGGTCAGTTTACCTGCAACAGCGAGTCTGCTCGTCATCATGAAAAGGTACGTGATATTCAAAAGTTTGGTCACACTACACGCTAACGTAAAATACAGGGCATTATTGCATATGCACAGAGGTCAGTGCAGTACGACATGGAGTTCCTCGAAGCTATCCGTGAAGAGGCTTGCACAGGTATGGACGCGTTTGATGGCGTCATGGAGCTCGATGTCACCTCAGATGCCGAGCGTGTCTCCGCTCTCTCAATGTTCCTTATGCAGGTTCTCGAGAGGATGGCCAATCGCCTGGAGGGCTTCTACGCTAAGCTTGCTCGATACTCTATTTTTCAGCCAGAGATGGAGAGCAACCCAGCGCGTGCACGGTGGAACATTCTAAAACGCAGGGTCTGGGATGGCTCCTTCTTTGTGCTGACACGCGAGGCATCGATGCAGCCAGCACGATCGTATCGTGTCGATGGCGTCGACTTTGATCAAGTCATTTCACAGATCGAAATGAACTTGAACAATGCTTCGCTGACAGCGCCACGCAGTATGAGTCTCAATGAGCAGCACGCTGCCCGTGCAATGAACACAGCCAGTGGAGCCCCCGCGTACGAACAACACACGCAGAGCAACGCGGTTAAGGCCATGTCAACATTCATGGACTCCAACAAGAAAGCCATTCGCCGTCTCAGCAAGCTGCCTACCTCCACAGATCTTCAGCATCTGATGCAAGCTTACGGATCGATGCCTGGCAATCTCCAAGCATTGCCGACGCCTCCGTCGAGCCGCTCAACAAGTCGATCACCATCGGCATCGTCCTCGACAAGGACGCCATTGGGTCGCCGCCGGAGCAGGACGATGATTGACATGCCTCAACTTTCTCAGCGCCGCAACACCGCAACTTCTGACTCAGCTCGATTGAATCCAAACATACCAGCTCATGTATCCCCAGCTGCTGCTATGTCAGCATTGATGACAAAGATGAACACCCGGACCAAGTCGATTACTTCACCCGTTGGTCAAGCACCTGATCTCGTTGATCGGGATCGAGTGCGCTCTATGCATTCGTTCTCGTTCCAGAAGCCAACTGCGGCGGGCACCATGCTGAGCGGTACGGGTGTAAGCAGTGTTAACGGGAACCAAGGGATGGCCGACGGGGTGCATGCAAGGTCACGAAGCACCACTGGGAATTTAAGAGCTTTCAGTTTGCAGGCCAGTGCTATGGCTGGTAGTATGAACAGGAGAAGCGATGCATCTCGCACTTAATTTCAAATATCGAATCTAACGGATGGACAAAACATGACAACTACCAAGATCGTGCGACGTGGAAAGAATTAGGCAGTCTTAGTTTCGCTAATGCTTTCAATGCTCGCAGCAGCCGTATGAGTGCCGCCTCAAACGACGCCGAGGACACATCTGACACTTCCTGACGAGCTGTCGACGACGAACCCCAGCGCGACTCATCCCTTACGCTTATCAGCCTATGTGGTTTTCAGCATGGTCTCTGTTCGAGACTCTTCCTTCAGACTGCTCTCCGGCCTTTCTACTCAGTAGTGTACCCTCGACATCGTGGAATGGTGTTGCACTGGTATCGCGTGAAAACGCGCCTCACCCAACCACGTCATCGCCTGAGGGATTGCACACTTGGACTTGAGTAGCAAACCTCAAGACAAATCCAGATGATAAGCCGAATGGTGTTGCTCCAATGAGCACATCTGGTGGAGGGTTGTACGAAGGAACGGTTGGCAGGTCATAAAAGGGTGATCGTGATGCGGGATCCGAGAGACGCGAGATCCCGCGAGCCCTCGGCAAGCGGAGACAGAAACCTCATCGTAAACACACACGACGGGATACCACGGCACTCTTCAAATACGGCACATACGCCCTCGGTGCTGCTTTTGAGGCCGATACTATTGTGGGATCCCTTACTCGTCAGAAAGCAGATGGAGACAGGTCGCTCAGATGACGCAGATCACCACGGGCCGGGGAAGCCTGGAGCAACTCATCCCAGCCGGACCTGCTCCGTATCCAATCAGACCTTCCCCATCTACCTCACTGAGCTGGGATGGCTTTGCGGGGTCTGGGGTAGGTTGTACAGCACACGTTTTACATCGTACCATCAGCTATTGTCAAAAGGCACTGCGAGCAAGATGTTCAGCGTTGAGACAACGGTATGGCCTTTCTGTCAGTCCCAGTATTGGCTCTCCTGAGCGCGCCCTTTATCTACCTTCTCCTACGTTTACAACGATGGCTTGAAGATAGAGGCAAGCTGCCATTACCTCCGAAACCACCAGGTGTACCGCTTCTAGGCAACGCACTCGACGTCTTTGAATCTACAAAGACAGGTTCTCAGCATTTGCTCTTTGGACAGTATGCTCGAGACTATGGGGAGATCGTACAAGTCCAAGCTGGGCCATTCACGCAATACTTTATTAACAGCGATGAAGCCGTCAAAGCCATCTTCGACAAGGCATCTGCCACTACATCAGAGCGCCCGCGTTGGATCGTCAGCAACAAGCAGATTTGCGACCAGAAGAACGTTCTACTCCTGAATGCTAGCCATCCGCGGTGGAAACATCAGAGAAAGGTCATTTTGCAGGGTATGACCAGCGTTCCACGTGCTGATGCTGGCCTTAAATACTTGCACTTTGAGACAGCGAAGTTTCTGAAGCAGGTCGCTAATGACAACAAGCTAGCGGGTGATAGCGTAGGGCTTTTTAACGAAATTGGCCGGTACACATACAGCGCGTTTGCAAGCCAGACTTTTGGTTTCAATATTCCGGACGAGAAGGATCCAGCGATCGAGTATATCTTTCGCAGCGGCCTGGAGCAGATCCTTGGAACCTTACCTGGGTCGCATCTCGTCGATATGTTACCGGTTCTAGATAAGCTGCCTCTGTTCCTCAAGCCGTGGGAAAGGAAGGCAAGAAGGCTCTTCCAAGATAATAGGAAGTGGTGCGATGAGCGTATGCGGAGAGTGGAGAAAGCTATCGAGGCAGGCACAGTGAATGATTCCTTTCTGGCTCGTGTACTGCAAGACGAGAAGGGCATGGGGTTTGAAGACCGCTCTGAAGCCGCTTACTTGGCGTTCATGCTCATCATCGGCGCCGCGGATACCTCCAAGATGTCATCGTGGTCGTTCCTCGAGGCTATGATGCGGTTTCCCGATGTCCAGACCAAGGCGCTCGCCGAGATTGAAGCTGTAGTTGGAGTCGCAGAACGTCTGCCAACATACGAAGACCTCGGGTCAGTTCCCTATGTCCGCTACCTAATGAAAGAGCTCTGGCGTTGGCGTCCACCCGTCGCACTCGGCCACCCGCACATCACAACCAAGGAGCTGACTCACAACGGCGTACGTCTGCCCGTCGGCTCTCGCATCCACCTCAATGCCTGGGCCATCGGTCACGATCCCAATCGGCACACCGACCCTGAGCGCTTCTGGCCTGAACGCTACGAGGGAGATTTGACGACCAGCGAGCAAAGCAAGAACTCCGCCGATGTCAAGGACCGCAACCACTTCGCTTTTGGATCTGGTAGACGCATCTGTCCCGGATACCATGTCGCTGAGCGCTCACTTGCAATTGCGATTATGCGCCTAGTGTGGGCTTTTGAGATTGTACCCTCGCCGAACGCTAAGCTTCCACTTGACCCTAGGAATTATCCAGGAGAGATGCCAGGAAATCCTGGAGCGCATATGCCTGTTATGTTCAAGATTCGAAGTGAGGCAAAGAGGGAAGTTGTTGACGAGGAGTACGCAAGGGCGGAGGCTGCGTATCCTGTAATGGAGCCTTTGACGCATGATGGCTGGTCATGGACGTTTTAAAGGGATACTTCGCTCATGTGAATGGAGGGGTTGAGGCTGTATTATCAGTTAGTTATCTAAGGATTTTTAGTCATCACTGCGCAAACGGTGATGCTGAGCTTGCATTGTGTCAAACGGGCGGCGACTTGACTCACAACACAACGTTGGCAGCTGGGAGGCCTTGAAGCAGACGCCGCCACTATCGAAGTTCGTATTGAAACTAGGCTGTGTTGCTCAATAGCACCATTGTGCTGCGGCTGCCTCCAACACTGGACTTCCTCTCCACAATTGTTTGGTATTTTCATGACGAAGGGCGCAGAACTCGAGAAAAGGCACATGATGTGAGTGAATTCTAAATCTATCACCATACCGCGGCTCAGCATCTCTCCGGTTTGACAGTTCTGACTGCCTCAGGCTCACGAAGCCGCTGCAACGCCTCGCTCGCCGCAGTACTTCACCACTTCCTTCTTTAGCGTCTCGCGCTGTAGGTCGGCCGTCTCCATGATATCACTAACACCTTTGACTGACTTGCAGAACTCAGATGTCTCAGTCATCTGTGCGAGGACAGCGCCCAGCTGGTTTGGCAGCCACTGTTCAATGTCAGTACCTATTCTTCGAGGGGGGAAGGTCACGTACCGTTACAATCGGGCTACCTCCAGTTGCTGTGGGATGCGAAGTGTGCTTGAGAATGTATTCGCGTGTGAAGCACCAGTGACGCCAGCGGAAGTCGCGTACTTGGTCAAGAGCCTGGAGGTAGAGCGCTGCAGAAACCGAATCACCCTTTGCAAATTCTCGCACCCCAGACTCCTGGGCGGAGTCCTTCACAGCTTCTAGGAATTCGCGATGGTTGCCAGGCCTGTACTGGCGGAAGTCTTTGAGGATATCCGTGAGTGGCGTCTCGGGCATCTGGATCTGCAGCAGATTGTCGCACATTGGAATCTATCGGATGTGAGATTCTGTCTTTCTTAGAATCAAGCCAGTACTTACCATGCTGTCATTTGCTCCTGACTCGCCACGGAAAGATAGAGGCTCCTCGCTGACACCTTCGTATACAACACCGTTCGGGAACATGGACTGCGAGGTGATACCAAAAATGAATGTGCGGAAGCTGGTGTAGCCGCTGGGCTTGCTCTTCTTCCACATTGCTAGGGGTCTGGTCAGCTCGGACACTATCTCTAGTGAATGCACTTACTGTTCATCACAGCGTTGACCTTGCGCAGGCCGCCGACGAGAGTCCTGAGACCGTTGTCAAACCTTTCACGGTCTTTCACCATGCAGGCGTTGATCATCTCGGATGCACCTTCCACTAGTGCACCAGACTCTTTGACCATGGCGATGTGAACCAGGACGAATCCCGCCTCAGACGACTCAGGGTCAAGGCCAGCCTCGAAAGCACGAATTAGCCGAAGGTTATCATACTCAAGACCCTTCGCCTCATCGACTAGGCGGTAGTTGAACAAGGCATAAGAACCAGCGTACTCCATGAAAGGCTTGAAACCGGCACTACAACATGTTAGTCACTGCTCTCGAACATATTTTCTACCAAGGGAGGTAAACATTGAGTAAGTTGACTCACATCTCAGCAACCTTAACAATTGGTAGTGCAATACACCTGGGCAAGCTCTGTCTCCCAAGACCATACTCTTCACCTCTCATATGCCTCTCATGACAAGGCTCGAAGAGATACGCCGAAGCCAGGAAGGAGTAGTCACGATACAAAGCATTCATGACGACAAGGTCATGACGATACTTCTCAACCTCTCCAGACAGGTCAGGGAGCTCCTTCAGGACCGCATCACCGAACTCGAAAGTAGCAAGGAGGCCTGGCTCCCCTGATAGGGTCTTGATGGGCATACGTTGCAACAGTGACTCAAGAGCAGCAAACTCCTTGGGCAGCTCGACGACCGGGTTGGCTCGTGGCAGAAATCCGCGAGTTTTGGACACCATGAAGGCAGGAAGTGTATGATCGGACGGCTTGGTGTCGTCCATGATGGGGAAGGAGAAGCGTGGAGACGACATGGTGAACGAGGAAGACTTGACAAAGGCCCTAAAGATGGACTGAGATGGGTCTTGATGCCAACAGAAGGTGTTACTTCAATATGGGAAGAAGGTTTGATGGTTTGGCAACCTCGAAGTGCGACTCCAGCGCGCTTATATCTCATGGCCGGATGCATTCCGGCCACTGTCAGTTAATTCCGGCCAAAGATAAGGATACGTAATGACTGGATCACTTGCCCATAAAGTGTCATGTTGCATCCGTATAATTCCTGCAATGCCCGGCCTCATCTACCACAATGTCCCAACTTGCCAGATGGGGGTTACCTTGCTGGCGCCAAGACTCACGATGCGGTGACAGCAGTGGTTCGCGAACTTCGAGAGCACACATACAATAGGCACCTCACAAGCTTATAGCCAGTTCAGTTTGGATATTTCCTTTGATTTATGACAGCTTCTACTCAAATTCAACCCCAATGCTCCTTCCATCTCAACTGCTACCCCACAGACCAAGCATCGACTAACCTGGCCTCTCACATTGCACAAGGAACGGCATATAGCAGCTGCGAGTCCCCAGCTTTTACAACTAAGCCTGAGGGTCTTTAGTTAGATCTAAGCAATTACAGCCTATTTCCAAAGAGCGTTGAAGTCTTTAACTCATCTAACAAGGAGTAATTGTTATATAATTCTAACTTAAAGAATCAGGACGTTCACAGTCCGCTTTCCTCGCAACATATGAGCCTGGGCTCCAATCCACTCCACTAGAACCACACTTCCACTACAACCCCATCAATAGCCATATTACACCGATCTCGCACCTCGATTAAAATCGTGGTTCTGTGATGGAGCAGGGCGTTGAAAATGGCATTCGCTTGCGAACCAATCAGCTTGGAGTTGATGTCAAGCCCGCGTCCAACCGAACAAAACGCCGCGACAGCGCCGTTGGCGCGTGGCTCGATGGCGTGGGAGACGAGATTCACCGTTATTGTTCCGAGTAGTTCTATTTAACATTTAGTCCCATGTGCGTGATTGTTGATGGTGTTTGCGTTGATTTTAGTTCATTCTTTTACGAAACTATTCTTTTTTCTTTTTTTAGGTGAATACCTTTGTATACACAGTGTGCTAACTACTCTTTACACGCATAGCTCTATAAAACACTTATATTAAGTTAGAATTTAGTTTAATATATTATGAAATTTGAAGACAGCAAGTGTAATTGTTTCACATTAAATGAACATATCGAAAACTGTCTTGCACAACAGGCGTTCAGTCAAAAAGCTTCTTCGTAGGTGCAGAGCATGGCGGTCTTCGAATCTACGCGACGTGCTCCGAAATGATAGCTACTACGAGTCTGTTCGCATTAATCCATAGCGAGACGTATGGTCTGGAGATATCTACAATGGCTGCAATAAATCCCATCTTCACAGCGCCGATGCGACCAACTTGACCTCGCAGCGATGCAGATGTCCTCCTGCTGACAGCCTTCCATACAGGAATGGGCAACGTGCCTGCCTGATCTTCGCGGTTCGGGAGGACGATGAGCATCTTTGGGAGCTGTATAGTATTTTTAGAGAGACAAAATGTAGTGGGGCCACGGAGTGGCAGTGACTGAGAGCTATTGAATTTCTTATTGACGCACTCACGCGTGAGTAGTGAGCAAGAGACAGTGGTAGGATTGTTCGTTTATTATGCATTCGTGACAAATCAACATAAAGTAGACATGTGTAGAAGATGATGTAAGTATGCTAAGTATATCATTGGTTGCGAGAATGCTGGTTGGGCTTGCAGTACATAGCATATCTTGTTGGGCTTGAGCAGACAGTTTTTTTGGTTAGTTCGATAGCATTTAATATTGTTGCACTGTTGGTCGACTCCATATTGGATTGCAGGGTTTACTTGTAGCTCTAACGCACTGCGTTGTCGTTTGCAGCAGGACTTTTGATGTAGCGTGGCGTGCATTTTCCTCCGTTCCTTTGCTTTTTGTCACAATGGTGAGCAGACGACCTTTGTCTAAAATCGCCGCAAAAGACCTCTTCAATACTCCAGGCCTGCTCATGCGTCCTGATCATCTGCTCGCAGCTCGTACTGCAAGAGATTCTCCCGAATGACTTCGCAGAGTCTGCTTAGGTATGAACATCGACTTGCTGCTTCGACCCAGAGGTCAATGTGCACTGATGTGATTGCTTCATGCAATTTGTGTTGCTGGAAAGTGCGTGTGATTTCCATGAGCTTTGAGTTTTCCCGCTTTCGATCATCCATGATATCGATCATGTGCCATGACTCCAGGGGATCGTTCTGCATCTGCAGCTTTAGGCGCAAACCTTGCAAGCTTTCAAGCCGGCCGACGATCGATGGGGTGAGCGTATTAGCCCACTCCAGAGCGAAGATATCAGGGCAGTAAGCTTGTAAGATAAGGAACAGTCTGCGCACCCGCGGTATAAGCGGACTGCCAGACATAACGAAAGCTTGAAAGATGTTGGGATCATCAATTCGGAGCGTGAACGATGACATGAGGATCCCCGAAACCTCAGCCCAGAATTGTTTGCAAACGAATCCTGGCAAACGGGCAGATTTGTCTTCCTTTTGTTTGTATCCATCCCTATCGCTGAGACTGAAGGGATAGTAGCGTATCCGATGTAAGCAAGTGAAGCGTATACTGATTAGCATATGGCCGTACACCAGCTCCCATATGGCATTGCGCAATTCAGCTGGGAGGTGGAAAAGTGGTGACCGAGTAGCATTTTGTGCAGATCTGAGTCCTTCAGTATCAGTATTGACTATCTCAGGATTCGGTAGCTTACGGATCAGTGGTTGCAATCCCACTATCATGTGAGGAGCTTGAAACTCTCTTGCGCTTGACCTTTCTTACTGAAGAAGACTTGGCACTTATTGCAGCGCGCTTGCGTAGCAGCATGGCGGTTTCTAGGTGACCGATGCAGCTGTGGTGTATCGTTGACCACGGTGCTGATTTGGTGTAGCGAAGGTGAGTGAGGGAACGAAAACTCAAGCTAGGTTCAGGGAGGCCAAGAACTGACTCTGCCTAACATGGCAGTGGACGAACAGGTGAAGGAGAGTTGGTAAAGCTCTTCATCTAGCCTCTTGCTTGCTATAATCCCGCCGCTGTGATCAATCATCATCTTCATCCTCGACCTTCCCTCGCTTAGATGTACGTCTAGGATGGTACTTTAGAAGTTCCGTACGAATGGCCTCGTTGATCACCGTGGAGGCATTCCATGCAGTCTCATGCACCCATCTGTAAGGTAGATAGTTGACAGAAGTGAGAGCGGGTTCCAATTTATGTTGTTGAAATGACCGGATGATGGCTGGAAGCTTGTTCGACTTCCACAAGTCATCGTTCAAAACATCAGTCCGCCTTAATTGATAGCCGTGAACAACCCATAAGTACATTTCGACGCCTCGGAGGTTCTTGAAGCGGCCGGCAAGCGAAGACGTAAGGTAGTTGGCCCAGGATCGGGGGAAATCCGAAGGCCATGTCCTCGCACAGGCGATGATCAGTTTTTGGACACGTTGCACAATGGGTTGTTCTGACAGTGCGAGAACACGGAAGGCTTTGCGGGAGGCCGTTCTCACTGTGCAAGATTTGAGGAACACTTCAGAGGTCTCGGCCCAAAACTGCCTACAGACGAGCTTTGGTGCGCTGACAGGAGCGCCTGTTAGAAAATGCTCGGTGATCACGTTCTCATATGTGTCGAATTTTAACCTGAAAGATGGTTTGTGCCCAGACTTCTGGTTGTTCGAGTGAATCACCACCATCATGTTACCATAGACGAGGTTCCAGATTGTACTGCGAAGCTCGGCTGGTAGACGCAACAGGGGAGATTGCACCGCGTTCTGCGCTATGCTGCACGTGTTAATCGCACGTTGACTTCCACTCGATACATACTATTAGAACTTACACGCCAGCAGCGTCAACGTTTTTACTGACACGTTCTTCGTTTCTCCCTGTAGCATGCGATATCTTCTGCCGCTTGGTTCTGCTAGTGGTAGAAGCGCTGGATGTGGCACTGTTCGTTGGTGGCATATTGAGTTGCGTCTGGAAGTTGGGTCGGAAGAAGAATAGTAGGAGATGTAGGGGAAGGAGAGCGTGGTTTGTACACAGCGCACTTGGCTGGGGGCCTAACTAAGCACTATAAATAGGATGTACCATCGTTTCATGACGAAAGCCACAATTATGTCAACATTCAGAATTCTCAGGGTTACACAGCTATACGCACTGCGTACATCTAGGCCGACGGATACGGTAGGGAGCAGCACGCTCAATAGCGGCTAATCGCTGCTCAGCGCAAACATAAGAGTGATGGCGGAGGAGATATCACGACTTAAGAACTCGAATTATTACGCCATTTCCAGCTGTTCAAGAAGGGCTTGAGACAGTCTTTGTAGCCAAGGTCGTAGTTCTCATCTAGATAAGAACCCTCAAGTACCCCCTCCCATCCAACCCAGCCTCCCTCTTCACAACCGCCCCACGCCCACCAAACTGGTCCAGCATCTTCCCCGGCCCCCCAAACCTCTCGAGCCACAACCCGTCCTCCATTGACGGCCCCGCACGGACGGTCTTGCCCTGCTGCACACCCGAAATAAACGTCTTGCAAAGGTCATCAAGCTTTCTATCTTCCTCGAACGCTTGAGCAAAAGTATTCACCGGCCACGGTAAGCTGGCGGTATGTGGTATCGATGATGTGATCTGGCGGCTCAGTGATCTGGCAAGTGATACGGTTGGTGAGGACAGCACCTTCGCCGGTAATTCTATCGTACTGTCGTTCAGAGTTGTAGATCTGATTGTTTTACGGTCGACGGGCTTGGGGTTGGAGTTGGGGTTGTGTGAGCATCGCGCTGAGGTGATACCTACGGTGCGCGTGATGCTGCGCATGGGTAACGCGGTCGAAACAAGTCGAGAAGACATTGTGTTGAGGGAAGAGGATATCTAACGATCGTAGTATACTTTTGTTTCTATGGTGGTGGGAGTGGTGATGTTCTACGGTCTTTCCAGTGTAGGTTGGGGAGCCGAGCGGACGGGAAACGAGCTTTGTATATGAGGACATGCCGGAAGCCACATTGATCGATTTTCTTGATTGTCATTCCGTGGTTGCGCGTGTGGAGTCGCTACCCACCGGAATAATTGTGTTGCGATGTGAACATGCTGTTCTCCTGCTATTGGTCAAATGCTCTGGTAACGAAGTCAGCACAACCACAACCCACACTGTGCGAGCAACGATTAGCACTTGAGGTCGACGAATCCAAGAGCGATCGTAGAACTATGGCTGGGATTGTGAGAAAGTAATGGTATCTTTGAAGCATCGCCCAGCGATACAAGCGGTCGCCTTTGCCTGCCCGAACGCCCTTTTAGGCCAACTAGGGGCACATGCACAGAACTCCGTTAAACTCAATTGTAGACAAACGCCATCCATGCTGTTTCTGGTAGTTTAACCGACTCTCTTGTCGTCCTCCTCGTCCTCGGGCGGCGTTTCTTTACTCAGATAGTCGGCATTTTCCGCATCTTCATACTCCTCGATCAAGCCTTGCACGACTTCCTTAGCTTCGTCAAACTCGCCAAGACCATCCTTGAAGGGTACTTCGCGCTTGTAGCTTTCAAGGAAAGCATTGCGCTTCCTGAGTGTAGAGTATTGCGCCACGATGCGCTTAAAGAGCGTTGCAATACCAGTGTGGTTTGCCAGCATGAGACCAGAAACCCGATGGGACGATTGTACGTAAGGCGACTTTTTGGTAAGAGCGACCTGGATCGAGGCCGGACCCCAGGGAATGAAGGTAGCGAGTCGCCGTTCACGGATACGCATGAGCGATTTGTGTACCTAAACATGTCAGTACATGGTTCTGCTGCAACAAAGGGTCTGCTGCAACAAAGGGTTACCTACGTCTGAAGGGTCAGCCTCTCCCTGGATAATGTTGAGAATGGACATGTAGCAGCTCTTCTTCGTTGGGTTGGTCGAGACCATGCGGTTCTTCGGCTGTAGCAGTCGCCTCATGACGTCCAGGACGGTCGTCTTACGGACAGTCTTCGCTTGCTCTACGTTCTCACCAGAGAAAGGAGTGTATGAAGTCATTAGAAAGTGGCAGCGTGGTGTAGGAATGAGCGAGGCAACAATGCCAACCAGATCGTTGTGCATGTAGCCTGGGTAGCGCAGGGTGGTTGTGCTGGCGGACATGACAGTGGAGACTAGCTGGTTTGTCTGCTCAAAGGACGGGTTCAGCACATGCAAGCGGTCTGCGGCAATCTTGGACAGGGCGCCGTTGTCCAGGACGACAACTGAATCTGCGTTCTGGGTCAAGCGGCGCATGCTGAGCAGACTGTTGTAGGGCTGGACAACTATGTCACCGTCTTGGGTGTTGGGGAAGACACTGTAGGTCTGGATGAGCTTCTTGGGGAAGCGGTCGTTGAGCCGCTCGAGCATGTAAGATCCCAGGCCAGAGCCCGTACCGCCAGCAATCGAGTGCAGCATCATGAAGCCCTCCAGCGAGTCTGAGCCGTCTGCTTCGCGGTCAATCATGTCGAGGATCTCCTCGTGGACCTGCTCGCCCATGCTGTATCCCATGCCCCAGTTGTTGCCTGCGCCAGTGCCTGACTTGTGTATGTAGAAGTTCTCTGGGTTGTAGATGTTCTTGTAGGCGCCCGATTGGATCGAGTTGAGCACCCTGGGCTCGAGATCAAGTAGAATGGCGCGTGGAATGTAGCGAGTGTCGTCGGACTGGTAGAAGAAGACATCCTTGCGGTCGCCGCCTTCGGTCGCAAAGTCCTCGAGGTTGCCGTCCTGGTTGATGCCGTGCTCTTGACACAGCTGCTGCCAGAACTGCTGGCCGACGCTGTTGCCGCATTGGCCCGCCTGCAGCGTTATTATTTCCCTGATGCCGGTTAGTTATTACGTAGGCACGTCACGATTGCACTCGTTCGTCCTACCTGGGCATGGTGGTGTGTTGCGAGTGAGCGTGGGGGGTGAATGTTGACGCGTGCGGGCGGGGATCTTCTCCTCCGGCGCGTCGCCTAAATCTACAAGGCAGCAGCCTCCAGGTTGGGTACACACGCCTTCACTCTAACGTCAACATCACTGCGGACAGAACACGCACGCAAATAAATAATCCACCGAGACTTCCGTATCATGACATTGTATTCGTCTACAGCTGCAGCACTTGCGTTGCTGGTCGACGCTACTATGCGGCCTGCTTCACCTTCACCAACCGCTTGTCCTGCCCAAAGCCAAACACGAGCTGGAAGGCAAACGAGTACAGGAGCGCGAAGAAGTTGACCCTCCATACGTCCAGCCAGTCTCGAACGCGCAGGCCGTGCTTCGTCCCCTCATGCCACCCTCGGCGCACCTTCAGGAACAGCTCCGGGTTGTCTGTAATGACACCGTCGAGGCCTTGCTGGATGTCCCACCGCATGCGCCGCTCATCGTTCACCGTCCACGCATACACGGGCCGCCCATCACGGTGCGCTTTGCGGATAAAGGCCTTGCCCCACGGCGGCATCAGCACCGCCTGGTTCATGTTGAAGGACACGTTGGGCACTGTGAAGAAGTATGACGCAACAAGCACCGAGAAGCCAATGTGTGATACTGGGAAACCAGGCAGGTAGTGGGAGCACAGCGGCAGGTACTTCGCCGCCCAACAGCCCAGCACAATGCGACTCTGCCACGGTCTCGACGGCGAAGGAGAAACACTTCGAATCGTCTCGCTGATCAGACGCATCACATCGTCGGCGTTGTTGTCGAGCTATGTGATGTCAGCACAATCTCGCGAACACACGTCTTCGAAGCATACCTTGATATCCAACATCACCCAGATCTCCTCCAACCCAGGTTGCGCCAGATACTCGAGCAAATCAGCGAGTCTGGGCATCGACTCGTGCGGTTCTTTCAGTGTCTTCAGCTTGCTCACAAACTCGTAGTCGCAGTCGATCAGCTTCTCTTTCCGCCCAAAGCAGCGCTTCAAGTCTTTGTCGTGTGACAAGACAACAACACCGTCTCTTGTCAGGTGAACGTCAGTCTCGACAGCATCGGCGCCGACCTCCACGGCTCCTCTGAAAGCTCCCATTGTGTTCTCTGGGAACTTCGCCTTGAACCCTCTATGCGCGATCGCCTGCGGAAGCCGTCTTCCAGAATCATTCTTCCGTGCGTATGCGAAGCTCGCTATGCCTCGTCAGCTGTGCTCTCTTTCCCAATTCGAATATGAGTCGCATGTACCTGCGGGAAACTGTGCTCTTGGTCCCAACAACGGCTGCTCGACAATCTTGTCGAGCTGCTTAGTTAGCCCCTCAAATACAGGCGGCACTCCGATGACCATGTTCTCAAGTAGAGGTGTTTGCGCCTCGTGCACCTCGTGTGCATCGTTGACTTGTCTATCGACCATGGCAATGACGACAGCTGTCTACGAGTTATATCAATGTAGTATGGCGCGCCGGAGATAGCGGAGTGGGCGGAAGTATCTCCACCTCGAACGGACAGAAAGCGATGCGGACGGGTGTTGGACACGGTCGACAGCGAGAGTAGCGAAAGTATGTTGGAGAGATATACGAGCGTAGGATTGCTTCACGAAGACGGAGATTACCCAAGTTGCAATCTCATACCAGTGTGGAATAAAGCGGGCTCGTAATAGATCACCCATCCTGCCTTTTCCAGACCAAACCCCAAACGCAGAGGCCTGAAATCTCTACACACGCGCCCTGTGCTTTTGCGCAGCAAGACGCCGCAAAAGGCGATTCGGCACACATGGCCCACGAGTCCCATGCAACGGAGCCCTCGTGGTGCCCTCGTTCTTTGGAAGCCGAGCTGCGAGTTTTGGTCGGTGGGCCGCCATGTCATTGGACGCAGAGGGGCTAGGGCTAAGCTTGTTCCAAGAGTGCTTCGGATGCGTCAGGTCCCGGGCAGCCACTACACACGTCGTCGCATCGCGAGGTGCTGCCTTGTTCCCCACGCGCTGACGCTCTGTGTGTCAGGTGCAGACCTGCATGGCGTGGCAGGGCATGGCATAGCATAGCGTAGTGCAGCATAGCATGGCGAGGCAGCGACAGATCGGTGAGCAGAGTGCAACGAGGCGCTGGGATCGCGCAGCCGCTGGAGGATTTGCAGAGGAGATTTGAGGACGTGGTAAAGCCAGGACTGAGAACCCGACAGCCTGGAATGATCGACAACGTTAAATGCGCCAGCGTGTTGCGGCACGCTATGCGTCCGAGCTTTCAGCATGCCGCTGCGGCATGCACACTCGCGCTCTTTGGGCGTCTTTGACAGCCACATACAGTACACCACAACCTGCCATTCTGCACTGTGTTACTGGAGCCTATGTTCGTTTTGCAGCAGAGTCTGCAGCAGCGTAAGACGCTTGCATGCGGGTCAGAGGTGCAGGCTGCATGCTGCAGCTGAGCGTCATCCGGATACTCCCACATCCGCGATTAGCAGGCACGCTGTGACCATCGTGAGTCGTGAAGTTTGAGTACGGTGAGCATGTGGGGTACCGATTAATGTTCAGGTGAAGTTCTGGACTCCTTTGCTCACAGAGTGAAATGTCTTCACCAAATTCTGCTGCTGTAATTGTACTCTTCAACGTCGGTTCGTATATAGCAACAGCGGTGGGTGCACATGTAGAGTCTTTCGAGCATGTCCAGTCTTATATCGATCGAACAGCCCCGACACACTTGTGAGTAGCGGTAAGCTACTGATATTTGCACGTTATTTTGCTCGGGAAGCCCGCTCGCTAGATCTTGGGACCGAAGTAGGCGGCCTGTCACAACGGGAGCTGGCCATGCGTGAAACTTCTCATGCGGCGTTAGCAGACTTGGGTGTGAGTTGAGCTGCTGTGATTAGCTGTGAGTCAAGAATGACATAGCAGTGCATGTCGGTGCTGTTGAACGGTTCATTTGTCGTGATACTACTCGTCACCTCCAAATATTAGAGCGCTGATGCCTGTCAAGGTCAGGGACCCAAATCAGACTCAGCCACCGGCTCTTCAAGTAGACAAGGCCTGGCGTCCAATGCACTACGCTGCAACCTCGAACTTCGGTGTGTACTTCGCTGCTGCCTTCTGGAAGTCGCTCTTCTTCTCCGCCCAATCCTTGACGGCTCTGTGCTCCGCGTTTGTGGACTGCAATTGCTGTTTCAGCTGTGCTGTCTCCTCTGTCTTGCCAAGCAGGGTGTTCAGTACAACCAGGTTCGCAATTGTGTCTGCCGACTTAGGGTCGATCTCAATCGCCTGCTGTAAGGCAGCCTCGGCTTCTGGTAAACGTCCGAGGTGCAGTTCCGAGACGGCTTGTGCGACGAGAGAGTGCGGCGACTGTGATTGCGAGGTTTGGGCGAGCTCTTCGAAAACGTAGAACGCCGACTGGTACTTCTCGCCGCCCTGTATTTCGTCAATCTTGGGTGTAAAGAGCTGTGGAGTGTGCGTGAGACGTACCTCTCGCATGCCAACCCACGACTCGGCAATGTTGACAAGCAGACTATCTTGTGCCCATTTCCGCGCACGCTGGGCTTCTTTGGCGGCGAGGTCTGCGCGGTTTTGCTGTAGGTGAATCTGTACAATGAGCGCGACACTAAGGCAAGTTAGCCATGTGAGTTCCATCAATCCAAACAACAGTCACATACGCATCCAGGCTACCCTGGTGCTTGCTCAGTAACGCAAGAGCATCCTCTGTTTCGCCAGCCCGCTCCAAGATGATGCCTCCAATGATTTGCACTGTCAAGTTCTCCTGACCATGCTGTTCGGCCAGCTTCTTTGTGGCACCAATGACATCCTTGCCTTGCTCAAGGTCTGCGAGCAGTTTCACAGCAACGAGGTCAGGCGTCTTTTCGCTGGCGAGCTCCGACGAGACGGCTTGCGCTTGCCCGAGGGCGATCTGTGAGCGTGCCTTCAGGACACGTACGGGCAGCGCATTGCTGGGGGAGAACGAGGAAGTATCGAAGTCAAGGACTTGTTGGTGCGCGCCGGCGTGGAACGCTGTGTGGATGTTTATGAGCTCTGAAAGGTAGTTAGTAGCATGTTGTGGATACATTGCGGGGTTTCAACGTGCCGCCTTCTGGAGAATACGGATCCATCGTGAGTGTAGTTGACGATTAGAGAAGCAGGGAAGGCTAGAATGGGTATACGGTTGCTGTTTGTGGGGTTGACGCCTGTGATGGTGATGTTGAAGCCACGAATGTGTTTGTCATGTTTGCTTTGGACCCTGAATACAATTGATTGGCTGCTGCGCTGCGCCCTCTTCAAGGTAGGTTTCGGCTGTCGACAACTTGTTTTCCACGCAACACTCAATGGAATGCACGCTGACAACAAAAGCAAAACGGTCTATAACATAGTTCGGAACACGTGGATAACCAGAGTTTCTCCACTACGGCAAGAGAATTCAGCGCCATAGCTGACCTCACGCCTTGCGGATAACAAACCTCATGAATTTGGTGTCTTGAGGAATGAAGTCCGCCATACCGGATTTCTGGCGGAACAAGTTGACACTTTCATCGAACTCGGCCTCCACCTTCCATTTCGTTCCGGTCTCGTCACCAACTTTCTTCCAAAGCTTCGCCCAGGACTCAGGATTGTGCCAGTATCTGCTCTTCGTTTGTTCGACTTGAGCAGTGAAGTCGCCAGCTTCGGAACGCCCGGCCTGGCGTCCAAGAATGAGACTGTCAGATGTAGGATTCAACAGAGCTACAATCTTCTTGGCGGCAGCTACCTGTCCATCCCAGTCGAACAAGTGGAAGAACGAGGCTGCGTGCACGATATCAAGCTTGCCGGCGAGCTGCTGCAGGCCAGACTCGTTATCGAACACATCAGCCTCGATGAAGGTGGTCTTCAAAGACGTTTTATCGAGGAACAGATCGTACCCAATATCCCAGAACTGCCCTTTCAGATCCGAGGCATAAGTGTTCTCAGAGGGAGCTCCATCGTACACGAGCTTGCGTATGTCTTGACCCACACAGCAGCCAATGTCCAAGTACTGCTCGCCACCCTTGATGCGCTGAAGTACCTCGTCATAGGCTGCTGACTTCTGGATGCTTAGGTTGAGGAAACCCCAATGGCCAAGACAAGGGTACGGGAACTGGCAGTCTCATCAGCTTCGAATTGGCTTGCCCTGGGAGTGTGTACTTACGACCTTGAAGGCCTTGTTTCTGATCTGCGTAATGTGGGCGACCACTTCATCTGAAGGTACCTTGCTATACGTCTCAAACAGCTCCTTGGTCTTTGGCTCAAGGTCTACCAGATCCTTGACATACCAGGGCAGGACCTCGGGCTCGTCAATCCATCTATTGTCTTTCAAGTACTGCTCAACCGCGTTGGGTTTTTCTTGAGTAGAGGCTTCTGCCATGTTGCGCAGATTTGGTGAGTGGTCGCCAGAGATGAACTGCTGCTAGGCTGGACAGCTTTGATAACACGTGTGTCTCCTATTTATATGTCCTCGGGACGCATGTACTGCAATCCTGTCACGTCAGCTAGCTTGTAGCGACAGGCTGATAACAAGGCTCCAGCCCGGATTGTTGGATCAAGGAACGCCTGAACCCCGCTTCGGTTCATGCGTTGGCGGATTGTCTGGACTTACCAATCGTCCTATGGGCACTGTGTTGTCAAGCCGGGGGTATGAACAGTGTCTGTAGTCTGCTCCTTCACCGTCACGATGTTTCGAGTAAAGGCCAAGACATGTGAGGGTCATACCCGGATGTCCCGAAACGGCAGCTATTCGGAGCCGGCAGCACCTTCCCACTTTAGGATCAGTGCGGGGCTCAGCGCGGAATCCAATGGAGCGCGGGGCATGACGCGCCTGGCTGGGTAGCTTGAAAATTGTTGCCCGGGTGAAAGTTTGCAAGAAGCCCAATTGACACCGCAATCCTGAAGGTCCCCATATATATCCGCTGTCGGCCTGTCTCTCTCCTTCTCGACACTCGCAAGACATTCTCCCTACCTAGACCCATCACCCGTTTCTTCTCAAACACTACATTCAAGATGCCTGCTATTGAACACCCCACTATCAAGGGTACGTCAGTCATCTGCGCTTTGCTTGTCTACTGTCATGCTGTTGGGCTGAATTGCATACAAATACTGACCCCAATCACAGATGGCTGGTTCCGTGAGATCTCAGGCATGTGGCCTGGTCAGGCCATGACCCTCAAGGTCGAGGAGGTCGTTCACCACGAGAAGAGCAAGTACCAGGATGTCCTCATCTTCAAGTCCACCGACTACGGCATGGTCCTCGTTCTCGACAACGTCATCCAGTGCACCGAGCGCGATGAGTTCTCGTACGTCTACACCGAGCATTGACCTCGTCAACAATTCACTGACTTGGTTGCAGCTACCAGGAGATGATCACCCACCTTGCCATGAACTCCCACCCCAACCCCAAGAATGTTCTCGTCATCGGCGGTGGTGACGGTGGTGTCCTCCGTGAGGTCGTCAAGCACGAGTGCGTTGAGAAGGCTGTCCTCTGCGATATCGACGAGGCTGTCATTCGTCTCTCTAAGCAGTACCTCCCCGGCATGTCCGTCGGCTTCGACCACCCCAAGACCGAGACCATTGTCGGCGACGGCTTCAAGTTCCTCGAGGACAAGAAGAACCAGTTCGATGTCATCATCACAGACTCCAGCGACCCAGAGGGTCCTGCCGAGGCTCTCTTCCAGACACCATACTTTGAGTTGCTGAGCGGCGCTCTGCGCGAGGGTGGTGTTATAACGACCCAAGGTTGTAAGCCCCCTTCTTAACCCTACATCGCGTTTGACTTGCAGACTATTCATGCGCTCGTTAAGCGCCTATCAGAATACGCACTGACTACTTTCTAGCCGAGAACCAGTGGTTGCACCTCCACATCATCACCGACCTCAAGAAGTCCTGCAAGTCAGTCTTCCCCACCGTCGAGTACGCCTACACCACCATCCCTACCTACCCCTCCGGCCAGATCGGCTTCATGGTCTGCTCCAAGGACGCCGAGCGCAACGTCAAGAAGCCCCTGCGCAGCTGGTCGCCCGAGGAGGAGGACAAGCTCTGCAAGTACTACAGCAAGGAGATCCACGAGGCTGCTTTCGTTCTGCCCACCTTCGCTCGCAAGGCTCTTGCTCAGGTCTAAAGCAGTTTATTTTGATCTTTCGCACATACCACGATATATTAGATACCACGACATGTCAACGACGATCAAAAGTACAATGTGCAATACAATTCTTACTAGGCATACGAAAGGGTACACTGCAAGCCGTAGTTGAAGCGCTTCACGCTCACGTGCTGAGCAACTCACACTGCTAACGATTCAGGCTGCTCCTCGTTGCTTCTATGAGCGGCAACAGCATGAGTCAAAACGGACTTGCGCTTCGCGGTGCACTTCTGCAGCCGATGAGACGTGGATGTGGAGAGCGCGAACTCAACCTGAAAGCGTGCGTCATACCAGCTTCTCCACACGCCAATGCAGTGTTCCAGTCTGTCAACGCGGGAGGATCTCTCGGCACTTGCTTTCGACGGCTGAGACGGCGCCACAGGATACAAGATTACCGTTTCGGAGCTCGTCGCTGACCTCTCAGACTCGCATGTCTATTGACTTCCTAAGGCAAATATGGCGTCGCGCCCGGCTTGCGGACGAATGCCAATGAGAAGAAGGCCAAGCTCTATCAACTCAAGACGAGCCGCGCCGTACCTCCCGCATTTCCGTCTCCCATTTCGTGATACATGTTTCTGAGTTGTATGATTCACGCATGCATCGGCCCAAGCGGCAGCGAGTTTATGCGCCGCCGTACTGGTCCACAGGTCTGTCACTAGCGAGGCTCAATCTGTCTCGTCTCCGATTACCCTGTGTCAAGCCAAAGGTTGTCGAGATGTGTTACGAGCTGCACAGGCTAGTCCTTCCTCGGTTCGTTTCGTCCTCGCATTCGTGAAGTGTCCTGATTCGTCCTCACCAGGCGCAGAGCAAAGCGGCTTTACTGCCCCGGTATCTGGTACAGAACGAGGTTCGATCTCGATCCGTCATGTGGTCGATGAACTACTCAGTATCAAATGGATGGGTCTCATCATGGGCGATGTCTTCATACACTAAGAGTGAGAGGCTATGGTTGAGGGCGGGCGGTACAAACCACAAGCGCTCAGCAGGATTCCAACGGAACAACGCAATGACCTCAAGAGGAACGATGCCTCAGAAGACAGGATGACAGCACATGTAGTCGCAAAGCATTAGGCAGTGGTTTTTGCCTCTGCATGGGCAGTTTGAGGAAAGCCCCGTTCTAAGTTTGGATTGAAAGCCGACGCTGACTTCTGCTTCAAACACTGCGGGTGTCACACCCTTCGAGCGGGCTAGCCGCCACGGAGTTGCGGTACCTGTGTTTGAGGCTGGCGTGTAGAACAGTACTGCATGTGGCTCGTGAGCGCACCGAGGAGCAGCTGGTGACAACGATGTTGTGCAGATGTCAAAGTGAATATAGACCAGATGCAGCAGGTGCGTTCAGTGCGTGCCGTGAGATTCACGTCCTCCCCCTTCCCCTTCTGCGCCTCGCATGCGGATGCGTCCTTGAACAAGTACTTCCTCTGTTGTCTTCTTTGTTTTTTTGTTAGTGATTGAGCCGGTCTCTTCAATTACAGTTTCTTTCAAATCCACCGGCGGTTACGCAGTTTCTCTGGCCATCACATCGCCATCCGTCAGCCTTACCTTACCGTCACTGCTTACAGCTATTACAAGTCCGAGCCCCGAGACCTGACGAGTCGCTCCCATGCAGTAGCCGCAATCCTACGGACCCCCTTTTCGTATCACTTCTCATCGCCAGCCTGGAGCTTGTTATAATAACTATAACCTACCGAACGTGTGGTGACGTTGTTGAATTATTCGCACACCAACCTGAGCATCGGCGCTTTTCGCGGCAATACATAGCCTTCGAGGACGAAATCCGGCAAATATTGTCGTCATTTGCGCAATCGCATCCCGCGCTATTCAGTAATCCTATTAATTAGCGACAATGATGCCGAGTACGACCAACATGGATGGGGAGCCGTTCTCACCAACCAAAATTCACCCGCTCCTGTCTCCACAAAGGCCGCGGGATAACTACTCCGCCGTTAACGCCGCCGATGTATCAGCAATAAATCTCACTCACCCTGCCCCTTCCCCACAGCCTCCGCAGACGAGCGTACACTGGCCCCAAGGCTCTGAAGATAATGCCTCCTCGGTAGCAACAACAGAATTAGTCGGTGCGCCCGCAGCCTCCGGCTCGATACCATCCTTTGCGACACCGGACGAGTCACCTCGGAAGGAACATTCGGCTGTCATCAGCAACTCGTCGTCGATCGAAAACCTCACAGTCCTGCCACAGCTGCCGTCTTTTGGTGAGCACCGCATCCGGAAGCATCGCAAAAACGCAGCTTCGTTTGATTCGGCTGTGCCCCGCCAGACCATCCTCAAGGCCCTGCAATCACGACCACCAACGTCACAGACGATCGACTCGGTAGTTATGGATGATAAGAAGAGCGCTACAGGGGGCAAGACCCAGCGGTCAAAGAGCATTACCCACAAAGCGCTTGCCGATGCGCTCTCAGAGCTCAACTTGTCTTCGGGGGACCTCGCCGTAAGCAAGATGGCTGCGCTCGCATCGCCATGCTTTTTCCACAAGAAATTCGACAAGGCTGTCAACCTTGAGAAAGTGCTGGAGGAAATTGCAGACGATGATTCCATATCGCACTCGAGGCTCATGCAGACCGCCTTCAGTGTGCGCGAAGTATCCAAACAACTTCAGCGTCGACCGATCAAGATGACAGTGCGCAATGTCATGATCGTCACCAAAGCCCGCGACAACGCCTTGGTACATCTCACACGAGAGTTGGCAGAATGGCTGCTTACAACTCCGCGATACGGGTCAGAAGTAGGGATAAACGTTTACGTAGATCACAAGCTCCAGAGATCGAAACGCTTCGACGCCGCATCCCTGGTAGCCAAAGATAAGCGTTTTGAGAGTTCTCTTCGCTACTGGACTCCGGATCTTTGCTGGGAAACACCAGAAAAGTTCGACCTTGTCCTTACGCTTGGTGGTGATGGCACGGTACTTTTCACATCGTGGCTGTTCCAGCGCATTGTCCCGCCAATCCTCTCCTTCTCCCTCGGCAGTCTCGGGTTCCTGACAAACTTCCAGTTTGAGCAGTACAAGGAGGCCCTCAGCAAAATCATGGGCGACGCCGGCATGCGCGTAAACCTGCGTATGCGCTTCACCTGCACGGTCTACCGGTATCAAAAGAACGCCGCCCCTGGCTCGCCTCAACACATCGAGGCTGAGCAGTTTGAGGTCCTCAACGAGCTCGTCATTGACCGCGGCCCATCGCCCTACGTATCTAACCTTGAGCTTTATGGCGACAACAATCTTCTTACCGTCGTACAAGCAGATGGCTGCATCTTCTCCACCCCCACCGGCTCCACAGCCTACTCGCTCTCCGCTGGTGGCTCACTTGTCCACCCCGACATCCCTGCCATCCTTCTCACCCCGATCTGCCCGCACACGCTCTCTTTCCGCCCCATGCTGCTCAATGACAGCATGCTCCTCCGCATCGCTGTACCCCTCAAATCTCGCGCAACCGCCTACTGCGCGTTCGACGGCAAGGGTCGCGTTGAGCTTCGCCAGGGCGACCACGTCACTATCGCTGCCTCGCAGTATCCTTTCCCTACCGTCCTATCGCAACCCACTGAGTGGTTCGACAGCATCAGCCGCACGCTGCGCTGGAACAACCGTGGAGCCACACAGAAGGCGTGGGACGGTGACGAGGAAGAAGAAGACGGCGAGGAGGCTGAAGCCGCGTTCGATATTGACATCGATGACGACGTTGACCGCGATTCGGGCTACAGCGCAGAGGGCTCAACAGCTGATGGCCGCGGAAGTCCGATGAGGAAAGGCATTATACTGCCGTTTTTGTGAGCACACATAGCGCATCTACTGCGTATTCCGAGCAGCCATTTCGCATTCAGCAGGATCCAACTTACTAAAGGCTAAGCAAACAAGCTGTTAAGTGGTGTTGAAGAGCTCCACACACAGGTATAACTACCAATCAGAAAGGCAGTTTCGACCAGCCCTGCTCAGTCCTGCATATTGCCAATTGGCTGCTCGGAGCTGGTAGTACGCAGTATACTTGTGTTTACTGGGAGGCGCTGCATGGCGTTTGGGCATCTTTGAGCGTTTTCTTTTTCCGCCTTCTACTTCTACACCAACCACATTATGGGCATCGGCGAGTGTTTCGCTGCTTGGGCGGGTCCCAGTGGTTTTTGAGTCCTTGTTGAGGGCCGAGGGGTTTTCTTGTCTATGGTCGTGTCCAATCCCTTGGATCTTTTCGATAATCTTGGATATATTATTCCGCGATCAGTGGAGCGGAATAGAGTATAGCTGTTGGTTAACGGCCGTGTGGAGCGACATATCACAGTACAATATCCTAGATCGTTGTGTAGATACTTGATCTAGAATCTCATGTGAGAGTCGTTGACTCTTGCTTTCCCTGAGCGCATGCAGCTGCAATTTACAAAGTGACGACGACTTGTTGTTATTATTCCCTGCTGGTGAGGCGGTGTATGAACGTATTCCTGACGCACGACACCATGCATTGACACTCTGCCGACATCCGAATCGGGCCTTCGTGTCAAGCACCCACAGTGGGTGAGGCGACGCTGGCACGATCGAGCAGTGCTGCGGTGAGGAACACGCGTGCTGATCGTCGATGATACATGTTGCTAAGTAAAGCGCTGTCTGTATGCGCTAGCTATACATGATGTATGCTTGTTCGATGAGGTGTTTGAGGAGGTGCTTGACGAAGTTCTTGACGCGGCCGGCAATCGACGCAAGGCCCGAAATTTCTCCTAGATATCTCCTGGTGCGCCACATGTGCGTACTGCGGTGCTGAGTGCATTGATAGCTGCTGTAAGAGACGGTGAAGTTCCGTGAGTTTCGACGTGATAGTGGTAGCGAGTATGTGCGACGAGTGTCGCGGTACTCTTGGATGCAGTACCGGCCTTTCAGAGTTCTGCCTTCAGCGAAATCGCACGGTCACCAGTTTTGGTCTGGTGAGAAGCACTCTCATAGCAACAACGAGAAAACTGTTGGTATTGTAAAGATTCTGGAATCTTGACTACAGAACGAGCGAGAGGGTTGGTGTAGAGAGCGAGTGGCTAGGCGTTCAGGCGACCAACACAGTGTCAGCCTCGAGCATGGTCATTCAACTTGTGTCTCTGTTGAAACAAATGTGCTCATTGAGCGCGGCTTTCCTATTTAGACCAGACTTGCATGTCGATCATCCAGGGTTCATGTTCCTTTCATCCTCGGGAAATTTGTTGTGTTACAAGAGGAAGGTCAGATGTCGATCTCCCTACCTTCACGTCGTGTTTTGTGAAACTTCAAACCAACACCAGGCACTGATTGGAGTCGACATGGCCGCTCTGACTGGGATTCGGCGAGTGCGCGAGCCGCTTCTATGCTCTGCTGTTTTCGCCTATCCGCGGAGGCGTGAAGATTCCGGAGGGATGGAAGACGCGACGGTTAACCTGCCCTCCGCAATGGGGCATGTGGAGAGATCCCTGAACTAGTGAAAGAGGAGGGTGATTGACGATGAAGGTCGCGGCTCGAGTGGAGGTCCTGCGATAGTGCACCTAGAGGTGAGGAGTCATGTGTTGAAGCTTGGTCAAACAATAGCCCAGCTTCATAGAATTGCCTGTTGCAGCAGATTCTTCTGCGAGCAGTCGCGTGCGCAAAAGGAGGTTTGGAGTGCTTTCAGGACTCCAGCCCAGGCGTTTCCGCGGAAGTCTAGATCCGGCTGTGTTGCCTTTGTGTCCATGCAAGACAACGGCGAGCACAGCGACATCGAGAACGGATACGCTACTGTCCGCGGAGCTTGCAATGAGGCTCAACTCTAAGTCCACGTCTGGCCACGCCAAGCGCAAGGTCAATGCCGCTCCACCCTGCCTAGCTGTTGGCAAGGGAGTCGACGTTTACCAAGCTGTGCAGGTAGTGATTAGGGGCTCCACGCTGTCATTCACCACGTGGGCGATTTGCACCTGGCGTGTGCAGAAATCGCATATACGGACGACAGGGGGTGTTTTGTGCCTGTAGAGGTGTGGCGCCCGGATGAGCTTCCGTTCTAACGCATCTGTCGAGATCACCGGCTGGTGGCTGAGTGGACTCGTACGAGATTAATGGCTTGACCCGAGCGCCACTACCTCGTAGCCCTGTGTAACCCGAGTAGTGCCCGTTCATGGATGGCTGCAAAGTGAAGCTACAAAGGTGCCAGCCAATTGCTAAGCTGCAAAAGGACAAGCCGTATAGACAGCGAGGAAGATCAGGCACGCTTGCATTTCAGATCTCCACCGAACACGTTTGGCATTTACTGGGAGTATGGCGGTAAGAACAGTGAAGGGTCACCGGAAGATGCAATGTGAGCTCGGGAATAGACACACAGCCGCATTTCTGGGCTGTTTTGCTACGCTTCCGTCACACAACGAACCACCACACAACGCTTGGATATTGAACAGCTTGGCTTACAGGTGCCATTGGTAAGAACACGCTCACAAAATTCCCATGGCTCTGAGGACGTGCACTGCTAGAAGCGCGCTAGAACAATTAAGGTTTGGCAATGCTGGGCATGGGGATTTTCACGCTGTGATCCACTGCTGATGCAAGCATCAACCACACACAATCAAAAGCCTCGTTAGCCTCAACGCGCAGCACTAGATTGCGGATTTATAAGAGAAACTCTGGGGCTCAGGGCGAGAACTGTGAAAATTCGAAACCAAAAACACAACAAAGATCTCCCTAGCGGTCCTTCCTCGGTAGTTCCCCGCCTTCCGATTCGCACCGGTTGCAGCAGGTCCTATGACGACGTAGAAAGCTAATTTCTTCGCTACGGTTCCTCTCCGCTTCATGGCGAGCTTTCTCTCTACACATATATGCCTTTTTTCGCCGATTGATAGCGACCTGTTGCTGTTGTAGGGCTGTTTCAGTGCACCTCACCGATTGTGGATACCCTAGGCGAAGGATTTCCGATATGACAACACCCAGGCGGAAAGCATGCGTCGAGTGCCGCCAACAAAAGGTACAGCCCCTCTCCGCCACATGCCATCATTGCGACACTGAAGGCGATGACTGACTTTTTAGATTCGATGTGATGTTGAACAACACAAGGTGCCACACGACCCATGTGGCCGCTGCAAAAAGATGGGCCTTGAATGTAGAATTCTGCCTACGTCGACTAGGAATCTTCGACAAACCAAGGCTGAGATGCGCAGAGAGTTGGAGGAGCTCCGATGGAACATGAGACATAATGGAGCGCCAGGCTCTACAACAGATTCCAATTACCCTCACTCGACAGCGTCACCCAACGTCGATATGGGCAATCTCAGCCCTCATGATCATTCAGGGACCTATTCAGACCCTTCTGGCCGGACCGATGGATCCCATTCACTGTCTCCAGGGTTCGAGTCAAGACCGCCGACGAGAAAAGGATCCGGTTCCAACGGCACGATCCCACGTATGCTGGATGGCTATGTTCTGGATCCCAAACGGATCGATGACTGCTTCATGCTGTACGGCATCCCATCAAACTGACTGTTTTTGTTCTAATATTGGTCAGATTCTTTACCCAATACCACCCTCTTTTTCCGATCCTTGATGCGTCAATGGGTCCGAATGACTATTATGATTCGTCGCCATTCCTGTTCTGGACTATCATCGTTATTGGATCGAGAAGATACACCGATGATCCAAACGTTCTGGGGAAATCGAGTCAGCTGATCACACCTCTAGCATTCTCGTCAATGGCGCTGCGATCATCGCCGATGCCAGTCATCCAAGGCCTTCTCCTTCTTTGTACATGGCGGTTACCAACAAACTCAATGTACAAGGATATGACTCACCTCATGTGTGGATCTGCAGTGCACCTAGCTACCCAAATCGGACTCCACATCTCCGGCGTTGGGCAAGACTTTGCCAGAATGCCCGTTAAGAAAGATGAGGAACACAAAGTCTTTCGGGCAAGACTATGGCTGTGCTGCGTCGTTGTGTCCATACGGTACGACTAAAAACAAACGCAGGGAAAAGCAAAAATACTAACAACTTACAGGACGAGTTGCGCTGAAGGCATACCTCCCCTCGCAGAGTCTTTCTTTGACTGTGACGAACGAGGTCGAGAGGACATGATACCCTATCTGCCCGCGGACCTTCAGTTCCTTCATAAAGTCTACGTCATTCTTCTTCGGGCCCTCGTTGCTTTTGGCAAGACCAATTTGCAATCAATCAAGTGCGATGTCCGTGTGTTGCGATCCCTCATTAGCATTTTCGACTCGCAGCTTCTCAACCTGGCAGCTTCAGCTCCCAGCGATCTTGGTAAGTTTGTTCTATGATGTAAGCGTACCACAACTGATTGTGACAGACTCGCTCCAGCTTAGCTGCGCTCGCGTTCACGTGATGGCTTTCCATTTCTTCGCTCACCCCATGAACCCTGATGCGGATGGCCTCTCCCGCTTCTACTCGCTTTGTATCTCGACAATTAATGCCGCAACTACAATGGCCCAACAAGTCCATTTCGCATCGGTCTCTCAATCGTTTGTTGACAGGACCATCTGTCTTGCCGGCTTCTCCATCCTCAGGCTCGTCCGAAGCCCACTAGCTCAGCACCTTGACCTTGCTTCTGGAGAGCAAGCGTTTTTCCAGGCAGTGCAATTTCTCAAGAATGTCTCTTTACAGCCAGGAGACATTGGAATGCGTACAGCCTTGATCATGCACGACCTTTGGAATAGCAACAAAGTCTTTCGTAGAAAAGATGGACGTATTGAATCGCTCGGCTTGAGATTAAGGACCAGGCTTAGCATGAGTGTGAGCTACGACATGTTCTGGTATTGGAGAGAAGAGTTTGGCAACATGCAGAATCCGTACAACGGAGATGAAAATGTACTTACGTCAAATGAAGCCACTCAGCCCAGCACACCTCGTAAGCAAACTCCCTCAAGTCTCTTCTGGCTTCTGCTAACATACACCGAGCGTACATTCGAAACCAGGATCAAAAATTGCCAGTTTCAGCAGTAGCAGCATCGACAATGCCTACGGCGCAACAGCCTCTTACGAAGTTCGACCCGAGCCTGATTAATCCGCAACTGCAGGTGGACCCTTCTGCAGGAATGAGCTTTGATACCTGGGACGGATCTGACTATAATGTGCCACCAATGCTGGACCAGTTTCCAGATTATGATTGGGCGGCTGGCTTCGAATTTACCAACAGTGATTTCCCAAATGCTCCTCTGGGCCCTATAGGGGGACCAATGATGCCACAAAACGTCGGAAACATGGGATACACCTTCGGCTGAGCATACAATCGACGTTTGGAGTCGACTCTGAACACCTGCTTGCATTCAGCCTGCCAGAGCTCTCGAGGAAAAAGGAGTTATATTGCCGAGTCGGCTCGAAGGATCGAATATCATGGATATCAACGATTCAATCAGCGCACCGCGTCCCAATACGAAAGTGCTGATAGGGGGCATCGATACTGATCGTTTCATCTCAAACCCAACACCAGGTCTTGTGCAAACAACGGAAGATCTATGGGGAATGAGCATGCTTCGATACAGTGCCGTAGAGCGTGTGCGACGAATGAGCGACTCCTCGATATGCGGATCCATGGAAATGCGCGAAAGCTGGGAACGATACTGCTATCGTCTTCTCAGGGTGTGGAGGTCCTTGTTGAAAGAGTCGGAATGTGGGGGGAGTAGCGGCTAAGGAGAAGTGTCGTCGACTAACCATCCACCCATGGGATCAGAAACCGGTCAAAACCTTGGTAGAAAGCTAGGTTAGTGTTAGCTGGAATGAATTAACTTTCCGACAGCGTTTGCTACCGGAAAGATTTTCGAGGACACGGGTGTCGAGCAGTCTTGAGGCTACCCGTAGCGATCAGGTGAAGCTGCGATGCGAACTGACCAAGGGCAAGGGCTTGCGACGTTTATAGAGGTCGGGTACTTGAGAAAGATGCCGAGTCCGCCGAACTCAGGGGATTAGGCGTACAAACCCGCTGATCCAAGTCAAGGTACGAGCTTCTCGGTCAAATGAATGCCTGATGGGTCGCACGATGGTGAGTACAGCAAAAATCATCCTTGCGCTTAGTAACATGCTGTCAGCAGTCGGTACCGGAATCACGGGATCTAAGCGCGCCTGGTATGTGGTAATAGCATGCGACTGCTAGAGGCAAGACCACGAGGTTCACCAGCGTTGCTTCCTGGAAGCATTGGAGCCCAACCCAGCGTTTGCTCTGCCGACACAACAAATCTACGAAGTCAGGACGGGTCTTTGGTACGGTACGATTTGACATGTTTCTGGTATGCTCTCTTATCAGACTTGCGAATCCTTCACTCACCGTGCCGCGAGCTAGACAGCATCCCACGAAAATAGGCCGAGACCCCACACACGGCTCGCCCCTCGCATGCATCACTCCGGACATGCCCGCCTAGCCATCGGCCAAGGGGTGCGTGACATTCTTTCACGGGCTCATGTTGCTTCCTTCTGAGCCACTGACGGCCCATGGCGGCGCGTCCATCGGTGAAAACACCGGCGAAGATCGGCCTTGTGCACTACGTCACAAACCTCTGCGGGGTGCACTCATTGGCGAGTAGGCATCAAAGTTGGTTCTAGATGGAGACTGACAACTTTGTTCTGCGACGACTTGTTCCACGGACACGCCACAGACGAGGGTTTGAGGGGGAAAAGTGCGGTGACAAGCTCCGCGTAGCCAATAATCCGGAGCCGACCGCAGTTCTTATCCTGGTGGGACATCAACAGTGACATAGCTGCAAGTCTAAAGACAGTGTTCGGCTCAATGCCTTCCTAGCTTCAGGTTACATTGAACCTAGGTCCTTTTCACGTTTGCTTGGTCTTCCTCTGCTCGAACGTTACCGCTTCTCCGTTGCGTTGAATGAACGGCACCCCCAACACTTCTTGAAGCAAAGGTTGAAAGAGCTGAACGGCACACATTTCACAATGGGTTCAATCGAAACAAGCAACGGCCCAAGCAACATGACTGCAGTGCAGAAGCTGAGGGAGATGTTGGCGGATCCGGAAAAATTCATCGCATGCCCGGGTGTGTATGATGGCTTCACTGCGCGGATTGCGCTGCAGGAAGGGGTCGACTGTCTGTACATGGTATGTGGCGACTAGGCATCGGGGGCTGTGTTCTGGGACGTCAAGGTTGTAGAGCTAACCGGCGCATAACAGACTGGGGCGGGCACGACGATGAGCAGATTGGGTATGGCAGACATGGGGATTGCGACGATGAACGACATGCATGCCAACGCTGAGATGATTGCCAACCTGGACCCCAGCGTGCCTCTCATCGCCGATGCAGACACGGGATACGGGGGACCCATCATGGCTGGCCGGACCGTGGCAAAGTACATTCGCGCTGGCGTAGCCGGACTTCACCTCGAAGACCAGGTCATCAACAAGCGCTGCGGCCACCTGAGCGGCAAGCAGTTGGTAGACATTTCCGAGTATGCGTCCCGAATCAGGGCCGCAGCGCTGGCTCGCAAGAAGCACGGCGACATTGTCATCATTGCACGCACCGACGCGCTTCAAGGCCACGGCTACGACGAAGCGATCCGACGCCTCCGCGCCGCCGTGGCAGAAGGCGCAGATGCGTGTTTCCTAGAAGGCATCATGACACGAGAAGAGGCTACCCGAGCGTGCAAAGACCTCGCGCCGACGCCATGTCTATTCAACAACGTGCCCGGCGGCGTTTCACCCGACTTTGGCGTCAAGGAGTGCAGAGAGATTGGATACAAGATGGCCATCTTCCCGTGCTTGGCGTTGGAGATGGTGTATCCTGCTGTCAGGAAGGCAGTGCAGCAGCTCAAGACGCTGGGGAACGTGGGACCTGCAGAGGAAGGCGGTAGGCGGTACGGGCCCAAGGAGCTGTTTCAGGTGTGTGGGCTGGATGAGTTGGTGGGCTTTGATCAGGCGGCTGGCGGTACTTGGTATGCGAAGGGAGCGTGAGGGGCTTTTTGTTTGGAATTGTTTGGAATTGTTTGGAATTGTTTGGAATTGTTTGGAATTGTTTGGAATTGTTTTAGCGGGCGTTGATGGTGTTGGGATACCATGATCAATTCATCTTTCCTCACCTCGTAATGTCTAGTTTCACGCTTCTGGACTGGGCCCAGACTTCGCTCGTGTTTCTCTCACTGGGGTTACTGTAGTTTCTTTCCTTGGGGTTACTGTAGTTCCTCCCTGGAGTTGGTCTATGTCGAGAGAACACACTACCCCCACCTCCTTGCCACGTCCACCTCGCGCCTCATGGTAATGTAGACAGGATACCGGTGCAGGGTTTTGTGTCGGGATTAAAGACTGTCTGGGTTTAGATACGATGTGGAGGAGGGAGGCAGTGCACGAGAGGTGGTTGGTCTGTGCTGTGGATATATTGCTGTTGGATTGAGTGGGATTGTACTGCATGGGAGTGGTTGTATTGCTGTTGGGATACATGGCAATGCGGCAGTTGCAGTGCTTGGTGAGGGCTTGGTCTTATTCTGCTTCTCGTCTTGACTTGCTCTCGTCTTGACTTCACAAGCAGAGGACAAAAAGTTTTCGATGATTGGTCAGAGAAATACGACAATGGACGAGATTCTATCATGTGTGGTGGGAGAGGTTCAGCCCTACGGGCGGCCAAGGCGCTACGATGAACCGCGGCTTCAATGATGAACATTTTGGAGAGGTGCCCACGGACATGACGTCGAATTCGCCTCGCACTCCTCTCCGCCCGCCATGCCGCCGCCAAAGTCTTCGAAGCTCACCGCGCAGCCTGTGCGCACGCGACAGTTTGCCGGCAAGCCCGGCGCTGCACCGACAGAGGAGCCGTCGAGCGCAGACGAGTCGGAATCAGACGACGAGCAGCAGCAGCAGCAGCAGCAGTCCAAGCCGAAGCCGTTTGCGAAGCCGAAGCCGGCGCCCATCGCCTCGTCGTTCCCCAAGTCGGCGCTCCAGTCGAAGCTCGCAGCGCGGCATAAGTCCGAGGCCGAGCGCAAAGCAATCGAAGACGACTTCGAGACGGAAAGCGAGCCCGACGACGACAACGAGGACGACAAGGGCGGAGACGGCGAGGAAGGCAGCCAAGACGAGAGCTCCAGCGAAGAGGAGTCGTCCGAGGACGAGGAAGAGTCGAGCGAAGACGAAGCGCCGCGCAAACTGCTGCGTCCCGTCTTCATCAAGAAGAAGGCGCGCGTTCAGGCCGCGGCCCCAGCCAAGACGGCCGACCAGCTCGCCGCCGAAGAGGAGCAGCGGCGGCAGGAGCAGACGCGCGCCCTCGTGCAGGAGCAAGTCGAAGCCCGCGCCGCCGAGCGCCTCGCCGCCCGCAAGGACTGGGACGACGACGTCGAGGACGCCGACATCAACGCCATCGACGACACCGACGGCCTCGACCCGGACGCCGAGTTCCTCGCCTGGAAGCTGCGCGAGCTGCGCCGCATCAAGCGCGAGCGCGTCGCCATTGAGGAAGCCGAGGCGGAGCGCGCCGAGATGGAGCGCAGACGCAATCTGAGCGCCCCAGAGCGCGAGGCCGAGGACCGCGCCCACATGGAGAAGCAGGCCGAGGAGCGCGAGGGCAAGGGGCAGGCGCAGTTTATGCAAAAGTACTTCCACAAGGGCGCCTTCTTCACCGACGAGCTCAAGGAGCTGGGCCTCGACAAGCGGAATCTGATGAACGCCCGCTTCGAGGACCAGACGAACCGCGAGATTCTGCCCGAGTACATGCAGATCCGCGACATGACCAAGCTGGGCAAGAAGGGCGGCACCCGCTACAAGGACATGCGCTCCGAAGACACGGGACGCTGGGCCGACTACGGCGACGACCGACCCCGGCGCACCAACGACGACCACGGCCTCGACGACCGCTTCCGATCAGACGGCTACAGAGGCCGCGACCGCCATCAGGAGGGCCCCAGCGGCGCCAACGCAAAGCCTCTGGGCGAGCGAAAGAGACTGGGAGATGATGGTGGGAGAGACAGCAAGAGGCCGCGCATCGACGAGCGCTGAACATGTCTACCAAACAGCATAAACAGCATTGCACGGCGCATGGGATATCTGGAGCATCCATCACGTAACGATACCACATAGCACATACCACCTACCACCTACCACATACCACCTACCACCTACCACCTACCACCTACCACCTACCACCTACCACATACCACCTACCACATACCACCTACCACCTACCACCTACCACCTACCACCTACCACCTACCACCTACCACCACACATACCAACACAATACCACACATACCACACATACCACCACACACCACCACACACCACCACACACCACCACACACGTACATCTTCTCCAACACCAACACACTACACCTCCCACTTCACTCCTTGCTACTCGCCTCTTCCCTCTCACACCGCCCACACAAACACGCGCGCTCAAACCACGGCCACAACCTCTCCACCCTCTCCTCCCTCTCCAGATCCTCCACATCGCGATAGCTATCAAACACCTCCTCGCCCTGCGCAATATCCCGCAGCGCAAAAAACCGAATCGTGCTCGTCCCCTCTTCCTTCTTATACTCGACACTAGGCTCGCAGCTGTGGTTGAACAGCGGCAGCAGCGGCGATACGGCATCCACGAACCCCAGTTGCGCATCGTAGCTCCCGGCTTTGTTGTTCGCCACACGCGTCCACAGCGTGTGCAGCACCATGGTCGAGAAGTCGTGCGAGCTACTGAAGACGTCGATGCCGAGCTGCTGCAGGATTCGGAGCGGCCTGCTGATGGACTCGCCCAGTGTGAAGACGTCTAGGTGGGCCCGGTTGGCGAGCGGTTGGAGACGCGCGATCAGTGGGTGGTCGAGTGAGTGGTCGAGTGATTGCTCGAGTGATTGCTCGAGTGGGTGCTTGTCGCTGCCTGCTTGCACGCACAGCGCGAGGAAGCGCAGCAGGAGGAGTGGTCGCATGGGTGACGCGTTTTCTGTGAGCTGAGACGCGGGAGCGAGAAGCCATGTGAAGTCCTGGCCACAGAGGACGCGGTGGTACGTCCTCGATGCAACGCTATAACACGCAGGGGAGCAGTAGAGTGCCGTGCAGCACGAGGCGCGGAGAGGTGAGGAAACGAGCGAGTCGTAGCAGTTCTCGCAGTGGGGAGTCGTTGGGGGACGGCTGCATGCTGCTGTCGTCGTGCGGTCGATGAGGAAACACTCGCCTTTACGAATCGGCCTGACTGCAAACACGCCTAGCATATCTTCTTCCCCCGGCGCAAGCGTACTAGGACCCAATCGACAAGCCCGTGGCTGCACATTATCCCCCAACTCATCATTCACCCACCTAACCACCCCAGCACTCCTAGTGAGATGTCGCTCTTCCATCCACGGATAGTGCACAGTGACCACGCTCCCGTCCCTCAACCTATCTCTCTGCTGCTGCAGCGTACCTCCATAGGACGCCGCAGCCTCCTTCTTCTGCGCCAGAAGCTGCTTCAGCGCATTGGCTTTGGTAAACGCAAGCCGAGAGACGCGCGGGAGGTGTTTTGCTTGCGTCAAAGAGAGCCAGAACTCGAAACATTCCCAGTGACAATGGCAGTCGTAGAGCCCCTGACCCAGTATCGTGAATGTCTGCAGACGACACTCCTCGCTCACACCACCACTTTCCCCTTCCAACGCATTCACTCCACTCCTGCTAGTTCCCCCCTCACCGTCTTCCTCGCGCTCAAACAACAACCTAGCTCTGTACGCGTCGCCCACGGCCAGCTCAGGATAATTCAACCGTAGGTAGTAGCCCGCTCTTTCAGTCCATAGTACAGGGTTGTATGGCTGTGACTGCAGACGCGAGGTGCACGAGCTCACAGCTGACATCAGTCCAGCGATTGTGTCGGCTGGCGGCGCTGGCGTCTGCACGTCGTGCGTGCGGTACAGTGAGGGGTTCCAGGGCCGCGTCATTCTGGTATCTTTGTAGTTCTGGCATATCGTGATGCTTCAGCTTCTGTAGGGTTGGAGGGGTTTGGGATGCGTGACGTCATTGTGAGGACCTTTGATGGTGGTGGTTGGAGGTGTGAAGGGGTTGTGCTGCGCGTGCAAGTCGCCCTCACGGAGGCTGAGCGAGCCGCAGACTGTCGATGCGGTTCTGGTCGAAGTATATTGGTTGCATTGAGGTTTCACACACGTCGGTTGCCGGAAGTTGTCCGAACTACACACGCAGTAAGCCTCGAGCAGAGAACTTCTCTCATCTGCACGAAGACATGTCGACGACTTCATCAGCTGTGTGCTCCACGGATTAGCCGTTGCTTTACTACGTTCTCCAACACGGCAGCTGCAATTCACAACAAAGCCAACCACGACACCAGACGATGCTCAACGGCGCTCGATCGCGCTTCACCACGCCAACCCAAACCCGCCTAGTTCAGCCTCACACGCGGAAACGGAGATCCACTCCCGGATCACCACGGCCTAACATCCACCCAACGATGTCATCCTCACACTCTGCTTGATGTGATGCCATGAACACTCCCAATCATGTCCTACCAGGATGAGGACGACGATGCCGCGACCCTCCACCCGCGGGTTCGCTACGAAGGCGAAGATACCAGCCCGACGACGACGCGCGAGTTGAATGGCTGGTATGCGTATCCCATAGCGGCCGAGGTGTTTGCTGTAGTTGCCGTTGGTACGTATCACTCAGTACGAGCAATTTGGTTTGCGAGAATTGACGCATACCAGGCGCTTTCCTGCCCGTGGTCCTGGAGCAGCTGGCTCGCGAGAATGGTCATTTCTTCTCGGACAGGTCGAAACCGTGCGTTGAGCATGGCGCGAGTGTGCGCGTCCGTGCTGGCAACGGTACCGCTGCCGATGGCCAGAAAGAGCAGTGCATGGTCAGGTTGATGGGGAAGGATTTGTCGACGAGTAGCTTCTCGCTGTATACTTTCTCCGCGGCGGTGTTTGTGCAGGCTGTTGTTTTGGTGCTGTTTAGCTCGTTTGCTGATCACGGTGAGTTGTTTGAAGTGTTGGGTGGTTGGGTGGGTTTCTCTAACGCTGCGAAGGACCGTATCGGAAGAAGATGCTTATGATCTGCGCATACACCGGTTCTATCGTCAGCATGCTCTTCATCTTCATCTCGCCTGCGATATACTACCTGGCTCCGATTCTTGTGATCCTGGGTGTTACCAGTCTTGGCTTCTCTTTCGTCTTGCTGAACGCTTTCCTACCACTGCTGGTGGCCAACCATCCTTCCGAGTCTGATCTTAAGTCTTTCAACTCGGAGTCGTCCGCCTCACTGGACCAGGAACTGGAAAGCTTCAACCCCAACGGCGACAGTGGAACGCGCCGTCGTGCCGGCCCGGACAAACTGGCAAAGGACCTAAAACGCTCGGCTGTGATATCCAGCAAAGGTGTTGGGTATGGGTACATTGCTGCGGTGTTTGTCCAAGTCATCGCTATCCTGATTCTCTTCTTATTCAGCAAAACTGCTTTTGGCAAAGCTCACCCCAGCTTCTCCATGCGTGTCATCCTCTTTGTCGTTGGACTCTGGTGGGCCATGTTCACAATCCCAACATTGCTCTGGCTACGACCACGTCCCGGCTCGCCTCTGCCTACGAAGCAAGAACGTTCCTTCGGCAAACAACCATCCAGGATCCAGCGGTTCCTCTACTACCTGTCCTTCTCCCTCCGCTCCTTCTGGACGACTCTCCGCCGCGCGATCCGCCTCCGCCAGACCTTTCTATTCCTAATCAGCTGGTTCCTACTCTCCGACGCCGTCGCCACCATCTCGGGCACCGCCGTACTGTTCGCCCGCACAGAGCTGCAAATGAGCACCATCGCCATCGCCCTACTATCCATTACCTCGATCGGGTCCGGCATAATCGGCGCATTCGCCTGGCCCCGCATCGCCGCACGATACACGCTGCAATCCAAAACCATCCTCTTACTATGCGTCGCAGGCATGGAAATCATCCCCTTATACGGCCTCCTAGGCTACGTCCCACTCTTCCAGAACCTCGGCTTCATCGGCCTGCAGCAAGCGTGGGAAATCTACCCCATCGCCGTCGTGCACGGCATCGTCATGGGCGGAATCAGCTCGTACGCCCGCTCCGTGTACGCTCCGCTTATTCCCGAGGGCAGCGAGGCCGCCTTCTTCGCTCTCTATGCTGTCACCGATAAGGGCAGTAGTGCGTTTGGTCCTGCGCTTGTTGCGTGGATCGTCGATCACGTGGGGAGTATTAGACCTGCGTTTTTCTTCCTCGCCGTTCTGGTCGTGCTTCCTGCTCCCCTGCTTTGGATGCTGGATGTTGAGAGGGGGAGGGAGGAGGCTAGGGGCATGGCGGATGGTGAGATGGGGCCTGGACGCGGGAGTTATGAGAGGGTTGGGGGGGATTGAGAGGGGGGTTTATTAGAGGAAGAAGGGTGGTGATGATGTTATGAGGTTATGATGATTTTGCATGAGAGATGAGTTGGGTTGGGTTGGGTTTATTCGTATCAAAGTTTGCTAGAAATCTGTGTTCCTTTACATGTTACAACAACAAGAGAAAGAAGGGTAGTAATAACGTTATAAGGTTATAATAGTTTTGCATAAGAGATAAGTTAGGTTGGGTTGGATTTATTCCTATCAAAGCGTGCTGGAAATCTGTGTTCCTTCACGTGCTACAACTTCGCTCAAACTTTCTTTCATTGTCATGGCATCTCCCTCTTCTTTCTACTGTTGTTCACTTTCATTAATCCATTTCCCCCGCCTAATACATAACTGCTTCACTATCAAAACTCCCCCCAAAAACACCACAACATCCAAGTAACCTCCCCTCCCTGCCAACAAAAACAACCACCACCACCAACTCCTATTCACTTCCCAACCGGACACAGAAACATTTCCTGCTACTCCCTCCTCAGAAGCTGAACTCGAAGAGACGGCCTACGTCGACCCTTTCTGGTATATTGGGTGCAGCAGTAACGGTAGTTGCGTTCCATGCACCCGGTGTGCGAGGAACTCGTGGAGTGAAGACTACCGGGAAACAAGGTATAGATCTTAGAAGACTATCACCACCACAACATAAAAGGAAAAAACAAGGGCTCTAAACTTGCTAATAGATTTACTGCCTCTCTTTATAACTATTAGGCGTATACTCTAACACTGTACCTAACTCTAAACTTCTATAATCTTACAAAGTCCCTAAGGCTCCCACGCTTCACTACCAGTCCGCGCGTCATTGCCCAGACAGAACCCGGTGGTGGGCTTCCTACGCATCGTACCCCGATCGGGAACTTGGTCTAGACTCTCAGTTTGTGCTGTGACGACCTGGTGACGCGCTGGATCTAGGTCCTGCGGCGTGCGGAAGCGGGTGGTGTGCTGAGGTGTGGAGGTGCGTGTGTGAAATTTCACGGCGCGTAGGGGTCCAGTCGTACTATCGGGGATGGGGTGAGGGTTTGGCTGGGGTTGGGGTAGCTGGGGATAAGCAGGTGGTGGAGCTTGGATGGGCAAGTGTGTGGTGAGTGGCGAAGGGGCGGAGGGTGTCAAGGGCGCTAAGGAAGCAGGTGATGCTTGGGTATAGTGATGCGGTCGCTTCGGAGTGGAATTGTTTGCTTACTCTCGAAGGGAGCTGCGGTCTTGGAAGCTCGTTTGTAAGGGTAGGGGACGTCTTCCCGTACGGTGTTTGTCAGATCTGTGTGGCTGTCTTCGGCGCGTTTGTTAAGAGATGGGAGGCTGACGTGGATGCGGATGTTTCTGTATACATGTTGCCATATCTGGTTGCGTAGCTCGGCTGGAAGACGTAACAGCGGTTAATAACGTGCGTTTTGTGCTGGGATGTGTCTGGGTCTGCCGTCAATAGTGGCCAACGTCTACTATCGCTGGTGCTACTCACATCGCACCAAAAGAATTGACTTTTTGGTCGTACAGATGTGGCACAACGTAAGAGTCGAATGTAGGAATTCTTTGACGTTTAGTTAATGAAACTGACAGCTCTTCACCATCCCGCTTCCGTTTTCCGAGTGCCATGCTGATTCGTTATGTGATTTTTGTGTTGGCTCTTAACGATTTGAACGAAACGTGAAAAAGAAACGAGAGGGCTTTTGTATAAAGCACAAGCTAAAAGAAGAATTTTCAAGACAGTAGATGCCTGAAAAGTCGATGAAGCCTGTCCACATGGAGATGGATGCCCAGCATTGCTGCCTTAGAAGCCACTCAGACAGGGGGACGTCTTGATTCATTCTCACGCTGTTCTCGTTCAACATCCTCCAGCTCGCGCTTATCCTCAGCTACACGATTGGGAAAAATCTGACTCAGAGACTGATTGAGCAGAACAGCCTTCATCGAAACTTGGAGCTCCACGACACGAGCTTTTTGTACGTCATTACCAAACCGTCTCTTTGTCGATCTGTCGAAGATGGCGACGTGGGTGAGGCCTGTCTGCAGACCATGTTGCTGGAACGAGCGTAGAAACCCGGGGAAATTGTTTTTCTCATCGTCCCAGATTAAGCCTTCCATCCTCGCAGCACGTATCACCTGCGCCACGCCGTTGGGCCTGTCGTATCTGATCATCGTACCAGTGTAGTTGCTGTTGTCTTCGACCACAAACCCGATCAATAGAGTGAGTCCTCGCAGTCTTTCGAAGCGCTTAATCAAATCAGAACATCTCGCTGGACTCCAAATGCGATTGTGGTGTTTGATACCAAAGCCAAGTCGGACGACGAGATTGCGCATTCGTCTCACGCAGATCTGTTGCGACGACGCAAGTATGTACAGGTCGATACTGCCCCCAACAACGAATATCGCAGATGCGTAGAATATTTCGATGGTCTCGGCCCAGAACTTTTTGCTCACAATCGGCCAGAAGAAGGGTGTTCGCTTGTCGTCCGAAGAGCGTTTGCTTTCATTTGGACAGCACTCCGGCCACTTAGACGAGTCCAAGGGTGGTTCGACTTCTTGACATAGAACATATCTGAAGCCGTAGTTTCCTGAAGGTTTGACCTTTTGGTCAACACATGCTGGTTCGGCATGTACAACCAGATCGGCGTAGGCGTAACTCCAGATCCTGTCACGCAGCTGTCGAGGAAGTTGAAGCAAAGACGATGTTTTTTTGTCTATTATCTCTGTCATTGTCACTACCGAAAAGATAATTGGAGGAATGTGTAGGTGATGGTATGATTAATGTGTTGTAATTATCGTACAGTAATGTTGTTGCCTAGCGATGATGTACGTCTTAGCCAATACAACGTGATCGTTGGCTCGTGAAAATCCACGCCCTATCACTGTTGCGTATCTCGGCCTTGCCTGTTTCACACCAGTCTCGCATTGTGTGTAGATCACTGTACGCCGATCTGTATCATTGTTCTGATATCAAGTGCACGCACATTCCAAGACCTCCAGATACCGTACATGTGCATATGTGGAAAACATATAGCACTCTACTCCTCTGTTCCACTCAGACGCCTCGAGAGTCGTCGAGGATGATGTTCAAGCAATGCATTCTTGATAGCTTCTTCGAGTGAAACAATATCTGACACGCTTGGCATGGAGTTTCCGCTCAAAAGATGACTCCTACGCAAAGACAACCTGCGAATGCGGACGTCAACCACTATCTTATCTGGGTTTAGTTTATGTTGCTGGAAGGATCGGATAATTTTTGGGAGGCCTCTGGTCTTCCAATGTGCGCTGCGCATGATATCAGGGTCGGAGAGGACGTACATCGGACCCAAGTCAAAATCAAGTGATAGGTGGATCCCCTGTAGGTTCTTCATGGTTCCCACCAGTGCTGATGTCAAGGCGTATCCCCGGAGGTGTCCGCGATATCCGCGATACAACCCGTGCTCCGATGAAATCATGAGCTCGAGGTACCGGACCTGGGCAAGGCATGCATGAGCCGACCTGAGAAAGGCACGGAGCACGTTGTAGCTATCTTCCGTGTTGAACACAAGCGTCGCGGAGGATTGAAATGACGCAGAGGCCTCCCACCAAAACTGCTTGCTCACCAAGGGTATAGAGAACAGTGGCGTATTGCGCGAGCATCCACAGGGACGAGAAGAGCCCTTGTGCTGACAGGCATGGAATCGAAACACGTGGTGTTGAGAGAAACCTTGCTCGATGTGGACGAACTCATCGCCGTATGCGTAGCTCCAGATTTTGTTGCGCAACTCAGCTGGGAGTCGAAGAAGAGGTGATTGCACGGCATTGAGTGCTGCACTAAACGTTCCATTAGTATACATACGGATCATGTTGTCGAACTTTCTTTAGTACTTACATATCGACAAAGGGAGCATCTTGTGGAGACGCAACACTGGGCGGAGTGGCAGCTGCTGAAAGTACATGTTGAGGTCGCTGCTGGGACAGCTTTTGGCGTTTGTTTGGTGGCGTTGCTGATGGAACCTTCGCTCTTGCTCGTTTCTTTGGCGCCATGGTGTGTATATCTTGTCGTGTTCGCTCACTGTGAAGTAGTATAGTTGCCGCTATGAAGATGACAATTTTCTAGCCTGTAAATGTTGGTGTCACGGTCAAAAGCGTGTTGAGGAGACGAGGTGAATCCTCGTTGTCCCACACCAAGCAAGCTCTTTCACCTTCACTTGCAGCGGTGAAGACCGCGCTTCACCCACCACTGAGCTCTGGACAGCTAAATGTCTTTCGACATCATATCCATACTAGAATTATACACGAGGGCCGATATGAGAGCTCCTGACTATGCACCCGCATTCAGTGATTTACCTTAAGTTGATAGATCAACGAAGTAGCATGCTGATAGTGTCGAGCCTCACTTGAGATTAGTCTGCATTTGGAGAGCTCGGACAACAACGAAAGCTTCAACACCTTCTGCTGTCTGACATTCGTGCCCCCAACACTTACGAAGGAGCCTCAGTTGGGCAGCTCAAATGTGTATTTCTATAAGCAAACCTTGTAGGCGTATGAAATGCCAGACTGCCAGTACGTGAACGTAGATACCTACTGTCTAACATGAACAGGCTGAAGATCATGCCTTTCTGTGTTTGATTAGTAGCTATGTTTGGGAGTGGACGAGAAACAGATCAAGTTGGAGATGAAAGTGCTTAACACCAGGAACCCCTTTTACTAAAGAGAAGACGTGAACGAAACAAGACGTGAACGAAACAAGACGTGAACGAAACAAGACGTGAACGAAACAAGACATGAACGAAAGCAATCTGAAAGAAGTTAGTACAAAACAACACCCTACAACCTCATCAAAAGTAAGAAGCCACGCAACCATGCAGCAGAGTCCAGCACCACACCCCAGCAACTCAGGGAGCGTCCAACCTGCAACCACTCACGTGCAGCACATGGACCTACCACCAAGCATCGTGACCGGAATCCGAAAAGCTCAGGCACCGACACCGAAGCACTGCGGGGTCCGGTGAAGCAAGCAAGCAAGCAAGCCACAAGGCAAATGCAACAACCCTCTCATCTCGCGCAACAAGTGCCAGTATTACCGTGCTTGATTCGACATTCAACAGTCGGCAATCGACATTCGAATATTCGGCACTTACCATCAAGCTGCTTACCTCTCCAATCCAATGCAACACAGCACACCACAGCACACCGTCACCAGACAATCACCCCCATCCCCGCGAATGTAACAGTACGTGAATGATCAGGCCACCAACCCGCAACCCATGTCGTCGACGACGACGACGCAATCATCTCCGCTTTTTGATTCAATGCTTCGGCTGTGATTCAAGGCAAGTACCTACCCAAGTGTTCGGCGACGCAAAAAGATTTGGGTTTCGCGATTCCAAACGGAGCGCGCGGAAGCACAGGGTTCTTGGTATTCAAGATTGCGACCCCGCACAAGGGGCCAGGCAGGTCGCTCCAAGGGACCAGAGTCTTGGAATCGTTGCGGTTTAGTAGCAGGTCTAAGCGAGACCAGATACCCTGTGATTTGACCAATCATTACGCTATCTTAGGTCACCTATCTCTGACATGACGAGCAATCACAATCGATCAGAACAAGTCCATTAGGTATGTTTGCTTGATGCAAGATCTAGTAGCTACTCGAGGCAGCCCCAGACCTTGTCATTGTCTTGTTGACTGCGGCTAGTGCGGCCGATCCCTGAAGGGGCTATCTACTCCTCATTCCCATGCACGCCTGAAATGTTCGGTTCTGGATTGGAGCCAACTCTGGCTCAATGTAGTAAGAGTACAGGTAACGCCTATGATGCTGATGTAAAGAAGTCGGTCAAGTTTACCAACCGACAATATGCACGCTAAAACGCTGGCAAAAATGCAAATGAGTGAGCCGGAAAATGCTCGCTAATCTCCGTGTATGTGACCGTGGAAGAATTTGTACATTAAAGATAATCCTCAGCGGAAAATTGGCTGCTGAGGAACGGGCAGTTGGTTGAACTGATGCGTCTCTGGCCATGCACTATGGTCCATGTACGGCAAAGGGCCGGCTCGACGGTCAGTCATCGGACGACCGAGAGGGTGGTAGTGCATCTGATCGTAAGAGATGTTTCGAGCGGGGTTCTGGATGGAAGTTTGAGGTGGTGGTACCAACAGCGTATGCACGCCACGAACCGGACGATAGGGTGATTGCCTCTGGTTCAAGAAGTAAGATGGCGACAACTGCCGCGGTGCAGTGGGGAACGAGGTGCTTGTAGGAGACGAGTTATTCGAGTGTGGGTAGGGGCTGATCTGGCGAGATCGATCCGCAGTGGGAGTGTGGTGGGTCGAGAAGGGAGGCGCAGCCGATGATGTCGGCGTGCTGACCGGTTGCTGCCACTGGACGGGTGGTGGGTATACCATGGCCATGGAACGGTTGCCAGGGACTGGCAATGGAAGCTCCGACCAGCTTTTAGCCTGTGCAAGAGGCATGTGCTGTGGAGGTGGGATGGCAAGACTGGGCAGAGGCGGCAGTCTGTTTACAGATGGCGGTGGCTCGAAGGACCTACTGACGGGTGTTTGCAATGTCGGCACAAGTGGAGCGTTAGTGTAGGGTCCAGGTGCGAATCCATGGGCCTGTCTCTTCGTTGGTGGTTCAGCACTGTGATCGGTGCTTCGTTTGCGTTGCACGATAGGGCCTAGAGGAGGGAGAGACCCAATTGGCGAGACCTGTGCGGATGTTGCCTGAGGCTGCAGGAGTGGTGTGTTGGAGAATGCCAAGTGATTGGGCGAGTACATTGCGGTTGGCGGGGAGGTCTGGAGATTTGTTGGAGGAGATGGAATGAAGTTCTGTGCAACCGCGAGCGAGGGCGTGGGCGGGCTGATGGTGCCGGCCGCAGGAGCCTTGGAGGCGCGATCGTAAAAGGTACCGAACTTGCCAAGGACCTTGTGCCACTCTTCCCACTTCTCTTTTGATGTGTACAAGCTGTACCGCATGTTGCTGAGGAACTCGACCTCCATGATGTGGACCTCTTGAACTGAAATGCCGGAAACCTCGGCCCACGTCTTGTTGGTGTACGTGTTGTCATCGAGGAATTTGTTACCGAGCATCAGTGCCACGGTAAGCAGTCGGTACTCGCTGCCAGGCTTTCCCTTGACGCTGGGGTTGGTCTGCTTCAACTTCCAAACGAACAGCAGAGCCAGCAGAATTACGTTCTGGGCGACTTGGGTTGTCGTTAAAATGGTTGCTACCCACTTGCGGAATCCAGTAGTCGGTATCGCGTCTGGGACGAGGGGCTGTATTTGTTGGCGAGGCGAGGTTGAATCTGTCACCTGGTTCAGGGTCTTTGAGCTTTCGAACCAGAACAGGCAAGTAATCTGGACCAATCAGTCTTGGACCATTTCAACATTCAAGTGCTGCACTCACCTCGGCTGCTAATTGGGGAAGACCCTCCTGCGGTGTGCTGACGGTCGAGGGGATGCGCAGGTTGGGTGATATCGACCACTTCTTGCGCGGCGTCTGTGCTGCTTCCTGAGATTGTTGTTGTTGCTGCGGTTGCCTCTGTGCAGTTGGGCTTGTCGTCGTCGTTGTCATGGTTGCTGACCTGGAGTTGCCGATAGCAGGTAGCTGATAGCCATACTGATGACCAGCACCTTGGCTCGGTGGTAACGATACCACCTTGACTGCTGAGGCGGGTACGTCGGGAGGAGTCAAGGGCCGTCTGGGAGCTGGCAGCTCGTAGCCGTTTGAGAATCGTGGTACGGGAAGCTGCATCTGAACGGTGCTCGAGTCGAACTTGGTGGAGGTAGGGCGAGCTGAGGATGAGAAGTGGAAGTCGAAGGGAGGCTCCCGGGGGAGGGCGTGAGGCATCGAACGGGGGAGCTGTAGCTCGAGCATGTGGACGATGAAGGTGAGGTGGGTCAATCCAGAGTGAAGGCGAGAGGGAGGTGAGGCAGCGACGTCAACGTGTGCCGTGGAGCATGAGCGAGGCAGCGGCAGGCGTGCTTAGTATAGCTATAGCGTGGTTTCGGTGTTTGCAAACGCAGGCTGTGGGTCTTTCACCACACGGCGTGACAAGGGAAGTGGTGATGCGGCAGGCAGTTTTGTGTCAAGCAAGGAGGCTGTTGACAACAAGGCGTTGTCACTTGAAAGGAAATATGCGAGCAGGCCGGGAGAGATGAATGCAACCTTGTTTCCGGGGGACAGCGGCCACGGCCACGGCCACGGGTGCAGGCGAGCGTGGTTCTGGGTGCCTAGCACGGTGAGGCAAAGGAGGGAGCAGGAGACAATGGAGACAACGGGCGAGAGGTCAGTGGGCAGGTGAGAGGCGGAGGGCCGGAGTGGACGGAGGAGAGGTGGTTTGAGGTTGGAAGGAGTGAGCCTGGCGATTGGCGTTGTCTATAGGCAGGGAGTCAGGGAGGCGGATTGTCGGCGGGCCGCACGCAGCTGCTTGCGCAGCCATGGCTTTGGGGCCGTTGGATTGATACATAATTCCTGTGAAGTGTCGGAAAGATCCAGGCAAGCCCCAAGAGCTGATCCAGAAGGAGAAACAGCTCTGACATCAACCGCGCCTGCTGCTGGCTGGGGACGCTAGCGGGCTAGCGCGCACGGTCGCCGCCGCACAAAGCAGCGACCGGGGTGGGGGGCAGAGCGCACACGAACGAAGGCGACGCCAAGGGGACCGGGTTCATTATGGGACAAAGCCTTTGCGAGGTGCATTGGTGCATTGGTGCATGGGTGCATCAGTCACCAGTGACCAGTGCATCAGCGATGCCTGCGCGCTCGGCGTCGTGACCAGCGGGCAGGCGGCGGAGCAGGGATGGGGCTCCTCGTCGCGCGCAGCGACTGCGAGACTCAGACAAGGCCGGCAGTGGGTGTTGCAAGCAGCGCTCAGACTGGCGGTGCAGACAGGACACCACCCCGGCCGCCATTGGGAGACAGCAGTCCGGTGCGTGCGTGCGTGCACAGTAGGCGTAGCAGTAGGAGTAGGAGTAGCAGTAGTGGTAGCAGCAGTAGCTAGCAGTCTGAGTGTGGTGAGCATCAAGCATGGTGCATCGTCACCACCAACAAGCAACAAGCAACAAGCAACAAGCAACACGCAACACGCAACCAGCAACCACCGTCAGGCTTGCACGGCACGCACGCAGCACGCAGTGTGCTGCTGCTCTGCTAGCGCGTAAACAGCGTTCCGCCAGCGTCAGACTGAAGGCGGCTCGATGCTGGCACGGGCTGCGTTTGCCATGGATCACGATGAGCCAGCGTCTGCGTCGCCTGCAAGGTCGTCGAGTGCTCGTCAAGTGCTCGTCAAGTGCTCGTCAAGTGCTCGTCAAGTGCTCGTCGTCGCCGTGGCCGCCACCGTCATATGGTTATTTGATTATTCATACGGCCGGCGACCACCAGCTGACCCGCACTGCATCCCCGTCGCCGCGTTCGTTTAACGAGAGCGAGAGTCACGGCCTGCGAGCTGCGAGCTGCGAGCTGCGTCAAGCGTCAAGCGTCAAAGTGCGGTGCTATGCCTGGAACGTCACCTCGTCCAGGAGGGCCAGGAGAAGCATGACTGTCCAAGGAGCCCCAGCGCTGCGCCGCCGCGACCGGCTCCCAGCCTCAGCAACCCACTGTGCACGCCCATTGGCTGACGCGCCGCGTCTCCAGCAGGCGGTGCCGTCGTGCGCGTCGACGAGGGGCCTCACACAGTACTATGTATTAGCACTTATTCGACACCACCGCTGCCGTTGCAGCGCGGCCGGCCCACACTGCACACCAAGGCCACTCCTCACAGCCGTCCTGTCCTTGGTCTGCCACCACCCGTGGGACACCATCATGATCCAGGCAGAAACGATAGCGCTGCCCGCCTCGTCCCTTCTGCACGCCAGCAGACCTTGTCCCCCCGGAGCCTGCGGTCCTGCGCAGTGCGCTACCAGTCCATGATTATTATTGCTGCTGCGATATGATGAGATCCCTTACGCTTTCATCACGCCCGCACCAGCCAAGGCCGGCACACTCCAGACCTGGCAGACCACAAGATGAGGACACCTCCCTGCTCAATCTAGCCACACCCACTCGTTCGTGTCTACTCTAGCACCGACTACTTCGTATAGTACATAGTACCGACTTTGGCAGAGTACCTGGCCATATGCGGCTGAGCTCTCCTCGGACAGCGTCGTGCACACTACAGCCAGCTGTCCCACGTGCACTTGTCCCTCACACGCTTCAGCTTCAGCTTCCCAGACACGGCAAGGGTTCGGTGCTGCGTCCAGCCATCGTGGCCAGACACGTCTCCTGGTGCCGTGTTTGACCTCTGCACCACTCGCTCGCCCTGCTGCGCGCTGTGCACACCCGTTCGCAACACTACGCTGATATCCGCACCCACGCTGCCTATCTGCGGTGCTGCCGCCATCGGTCGGTAGCAGAAGCAGCGATACGAGCATCGAGGGCCACCAAACCGCCATGGTCCATGAATCACGGGCCATGGCTCGCTTGTTCGCCCTAGCAGGATAGATGGCCGTCTTACTTTACCCTAACTGCTCCCCAAGTCCGAGCCCCCAAACCCTGTCACTGTCCAACGCGAAGCTTTGCACGCGGCTGAGGGTTTGGCCAAAAGTGCTGATCTTGCAATCCTCTTCTTGTTGCAAATTGTTCTGCGTCGTGTGAGCACCCAATCAGCGCCGTGGCCTCCCCTGCACGCTCGGGCCCGCTGCTTCTGCCAAATCACACGTCTGCTTGTGTCCCGACGCTAGAGACATTCTTCACCCAAGCCCAGATGATGTGGTTCCAAGTTGAGGCAATCTGCACCGCAGGACTGCCTGTTCGACGCGACGACGCCCCTGGCGAAACACGCATCGACGGTACCGTGTTGCTTGCCCTGCGCTGCACTCTACACCGTCCCTTCCGGCCCTTCTGCCTCGACGAGCGGCCTAGGGTGGGCGGCAGCTTGCTTCCCCTACCCACACGCCAGTCCTGCCTGACCACTTTTTGCAAACGCAATTTCGTGTCCAAGCAACGTGAAGAGCAAATCGCAAGCAGACGTCCGCCGTTCGAGACTCCATCCTCCCCGCGCTAGCAACACGCTGCCACTTGGTGAAGCGTCATGGCTTCTCACCAACGCGCGGTGCTTGGTCGGCAAACCGCCTGGTGAATCGTGATTGATGGACAGCGCCTGTGGTGAGGCCAGCAGCGCTAAATGTGCAACCATGACGGGGATAGCAACCGGACGCGCGACGCAAGGGACACGCAACATCCTGGAAACGAAAAATTGTCAATCCGTGTCTGCTGCCGCCGGTGATCCTGCTTAACGGCAACTTCGTCGTTGGCATGGTGGAGCAGAAGGCGAGACGTCTTGTCAACATCCTAACAGGAACAGGGGTGCTGCGCTCGCCCTCGGCGCACACGTAAGCAAGCCCGACTTGGTTGTGAGAGGACCAGCAATATACCTGCCGTGAAGGGCTAGCTGCCTCCCACCTCAACGAAGGGGCTGACCCCATCAGGCTGATGGCATGCTCGGCTGTCTGTACATGTTTGGCACGCAATGGGAATCTCGCCTCCATGTAATCAAACCTCAGCACACCTGCACCACTTGCACAGTGGATCGTGATACAACCTCATCAATATCGCTGTGATGATGGCCTCATCGAGGGGCTAATTTCCTAGTCGTCAGCCCTTTGACACGCACCTGCCGCATGCAACGAAGAATGCAAGAGCGACGCAAGAGCGATCCCGTAAAATCCGGACGATTTGTGGAAATGACCATTTTGGCTCGGATGCAAAGACACGAAAGTAGTTTTTGTCAAGGATGGTGGGGGGCGTGAGACGGATAACACTCGGCAACTCCTCACCTTTACGACTCGTTGCCCAGCGCTGGAGAAAGCGTTGGGTGTGCCACCGACCTATGCCGTGTTTGGGACCATGATTAGCTCCTTCATGGCGCGCTGAGACGTACCGCGCTTCGACGCGTCCATCACACCACGGTCTATCCTGATCGATGCCGTCTTATGCCTCCAACAGGCGTCTTTGCCGAGAACGGACATGGCATCTCGTCTAGCGCAGCCTACTCGTGTGCAGCAGGCGACCTCGTTTGCATTACAGACCTGGAGCGCACCAGTCACTCAGGCCTGCATGTGGAAACCAAGCCTCTTTGCGGGACATTGCATCTTGGACAGGTTCTGTCTCTCATGCCGATCGGCCAACTACCAAGCCTGAACGCTATTGCCGATTACGACCTTGTTACGGCGGCCCTCGTTCGCGATTGCGATACGCTTCAGCCTGTCATCCGGAACACACGACAACAGCATCCGGCTCCGCCGAGTAGTGTTCCGCACCGGATCCGGCGGCTTACAGACTTTCCGCAAAACGCACTACCCTGAGCCACATGCAATAGAAGATGGCTCCCAGAGGCTGTACCTCGGATTATCACAGACGTTTTCCTCGCCAAACTACAACCACCGGGTTTAAGTTTAGCTCCTTTACACAACGTCTTTGAGCCCTCTTACTTTTCATGCCTCGCGCCCCGCCGGGGCTAGAAAAAGCAGGTAAGACGAGGTGACTATCGGCCAATGGACTTGCTTCCGCCCCACGCTCACCACTCCACGTCTTCATCTAGAAGCTCCGAGCCCGACTCCAAGGCATCCCGTTACTGGTCTTATGGAATGTTGCTGTGCCCCAAGGTACCCTGACCTCTTCCGGAGCGTCTGTACCGCCACTGTGTCATGATCCTTAAGGATGCAGCCACTTGGGCAGACTTTTGCATCTGACCGAATTACGGCATTACGGCATTACGGCATTACGGCATTACGAAGCTGTCTCGTGGAGGCACAGTCAAGCATTCAGACCTGGCAGTTTTGTGGACTGCGCCAGCGTTGACATGTAGCGCCACAAGGAATCACCGCTTCGACGGTGTACGTCTGACCTCAGGTGAACACGGTCTGGGTGTTCGTCGCAGAAGTGGTCTCAGCGAAGAAAGCGTTGAACTTGCAGAGATGCTTTGAGCGCCACACTTTGCAACGAACATCAGACAAGTTGCAGCTGGACCTTGATTTGTCGAGCATCCTTCAAGAATCAGCAGAACAGGCCACGGATAACCAAAGCGGCCTGCAAGTTGCTCTTTCCGGTTGTTCACCGACCAGTGCCTTCGGTCATCGGTCACTAAAGGACCAACCATTCGACTGTGAGAACAACGCCAACACTCGAACCACGTTCTTGAAAATTGCCAGCTGCGTCGTCTCGCCTTTGCGAGACGCCTTGCCAACTCAGCCCAACCTGAGTTACGTCCTATAATGGTAGCGATATGCTGCCAGCGCTTATTTGGAGGCCACGCATGCTATGCGGCCGCACCAGGCTACTCTTCGCTCCGGATGTGACTATCACATCAACAAAGCACACTATGTGCCATCATTCGGATCTCACCCCAACCTTCACCGCCAAGCTTTGATCTCTTTGGCAACAGAGACGCCCACAAGGAACCTCGGCTCGCTCCAATACCCATTCGTGTGCAACCTACTGGACTAGGACCGCCACGGACGCACCTAAACCCACAGGCTGTTACCGCTTGTGCATCAACGAGTCGACACCGAATACCGAGAAGGACCAGCCTAGGTATCCACCAATAGATTGCACATTCCAGGCGCTGGAGGGATCATTCCCTTGCAAAACCTCTCAGACCCTAGGCACTCCAAGTTGTTCAGCCCGAGATGAGTATTGTTACATCACTTCGCTTTTGCCATCAGCAGTCGCGCGAGGAACGCACCATCCAGTCCCAGTTGAAGTGTCACAAACAGCGAGGCTTGGCAGCCTGTTCCAGCAGGTCACACGCAGCGCTGTTCCCGATCAAACCAAGCTTTGGCTGCTCTTTTATCAGCCTTCAGTCTTTAATGGATATCAACGACTATTCCGCTATCTGCACATCGACCACACGTACAGAGCGGGTCAGTCGTATAGAGCACCTTGCTGTGCATGAGACATGTCTGTTGATGTGCATGTGGCACTGCAAAAGCTACACCTTACGCGGCTCTTGTATCTCTAGCCATCAGTCCTTCTCCTCGTACCGCCATCTATTCATTTCCCTCGGAGGAAGAACAACTCCAAAAACGCTGCATCTCACTCGACACGAGCTCGTCAGACCCAATGACTCACCTCACCGTAGTGCCTTTTGGAATCTTACTTACTTGCGCTCAGCTCAACTATAGTCATCGTCGTCGACGTCGTCAGTATACTATACATATCCTCGCCGATACCCTATTTTCGTAACCCGTCATCTCATCTGGTCTCGAATACAATAGTCAGCAACTCCTCGCCTCGATCGAGCGTCGCGCAGCTTTCACGCATAGGAACATGTCACATCTACTTCCCTGGACGACGAACCGTGGACATCCGTAGCAGTCGATTGGGATACCAGGGCGCTTGAACGTTGCGGGTGCGGCGCTGTGCCGTTCTGTGAAGTTGAACCGTGTCTGTTTATTGTCGTCACGATCAGGAAGGACACTTGATCGAGGGTTGCGCGCGGAGGATGGACTAGTGCGGGAACGTTGTGGCATGGTGCCGCGAGTGGTGTTTCTCTGGATTGGACATCAACTGGTAGATAGATGTATTGAATGGTTGGTTCAAGTGCATACGTGACATGTACAGAAGCAGATGCGCTCTTTTCTTCCATGCTGCGCGAGAGCTTGCAATTCTACAGTCTAGCCCGTCTTGCAAAGTGTACAACAAAATATGATACAGATGTGTCGTCGCCTGGCAATATTCTCTCCCTTCCCATGCCCTCCTCGCCCACTCACTCCCTCGATAGAGCCAGCTTAGAACAGCCTGTTCTCAGCAGACGCCTTCGCCGCGTCGCGCTTGGCGCTCTGCTTCTTCCTATCCTTGGCCTCGCGCGGGGGCTTGAAGAACAAACTGGGGCTCTCGTTCTCGTTGAGCGTGTAGGCCAGATAGCCACGGTGGGCGGGGTCGCGGTAGTATTCAATGTCCTTGCGGCCCGTGGCGTCGGGCAGTCTGTAGCGGTACTTTTGGCCCACCTGGCGCATCACGGCGCCGAGCGCTGCCTTTTGCTCTGTTGGGGCGGTCGAGGCGGCGAGCGCGGACAGGATCGGCGACGGGACTAGAGAGGGCGTGTGTGCGGCGGAGAGAGAGATGAGCGATGGCGAGGCGGAGAGCGAGATGGTCGGGTGCGAGTCCCCGCGTAGCACGCGCTTGATTGAGGTTGGGCTGTAGAAGCGCGTGGTGACGCTGCCGCCGAGGGCTTCGATGCGGGCGATGGCTTCGGCCGAGGCGCGGGAGACGATGATGTTGATGGGCGTTGTGAGCTGCTCTGGGTTCTGCGTCCTGGTCAGCATCCTGTTCGCTTCTGCACCAACGCGATAGGGCGTGTGGAGACATACCTTCGCCAGCAGCTTAACGCCGTGTCTCTTGACGCCGTGCAGACACCTGCTCTTCGCCAACTCCTTCATGGTAATCGGCTTGCTTGGATCCAGCCTCCCCTGGTCGATCCAGCTCTGTATGCGGTCCAGGTTGATCGGGCTCATCTCCACCTTGAACGGGTTGTACTTCCCCCGGCCGCGCTCAGGGTTGGTGATCCATTGCGGTGTCTGACCTCCCTCGAAGCCCGCTGGCACCTTTCCGTGCGCATGCTGACCCTTCTGACCGCGTCCGGCTGTCTTTCCCTTGCCCGAGGCCGGTCCGCGACCGCGCTTGATCCGCTTGTTGTAGGCGCCCTTGTTGTCCGAGAGCGAGGAGAGGATCGAGGCGCATCGTTGCTGGGCGGGGAGCACGAATTGCACCGTTGTCCGTTGCGATGTCGAGAGCACTGGGCGCGCGAGCCGCAGAATCTGTAATCGGGGCGGCATGGCGGCGATGGGGCTGCGGGCGTTGCTGGCACTGATGCGGAGACATGTTGCGGCGATGAAGAAATTCTGTGACTAAGCCGTGACTAAGCATGGCTTCCTCATCGTTACGACCTTCCTCTCACGCAACCATCAGTCACAACTGGATCGCGAGCAAGCATGTGACAACGAGATGAAATCTAGTGCTTGTAGTGCTCGTCTCGACATTACACTATCATCCCCTACAGGTCAACCAAGCAGAACAAAAATAGCTTCTTGCTGTCGAGATCCAGTGTTCACCTGCTTCTGCTTCATTTCGTTGGCCATCACATAGATATGAACGCTCCATGCGTGTTTTTACCTGCTAGGTTCAGAGTGCTGGAACACATTAACGAATCAGGTCACACCACGGATCGTTGAGAACAGTGAATGCTTTCAGGGGAAGCCCCCACATGATCCCATCACCGAAAATCACGGAATACACCGCCATTCAACCATGCAGCGCTCTGTCAAACGAGACAATCCAAGTGCTACGTCGCTACCATTCTCAGCCGCACCCTACACCTCACCCGGCCACACCTCGTCAGCAACCTCCCTAACCAACCTCAATTTCTTCTTCATGCCCTCAATATCAATCAGGTTGCCCTCGGCGTGACTCGCAAACCCACACTGCGGACTAACGCCGCACCTCCTCAACGCCTCTTCCCTCGTCTCGCCCTGTCCCTGCGCCATAACATCCGCAGCCTGATAAATCCTGTTCTTCAACTCCTCCTTGTCTTCCAGCTTGGGAAATTTGCTCGTCACCACTCCGAGGATAACGTTCTTATTCTTGGGAAGGTGCGCGAGCGGCTCGAAGCCTCCCGCACGCGGCGTGTCATATTCGAGATAGTAGGTGTGCACGTTCAGGTGCTGGAAGAGCTTCGTTGCGATGCGGTCGTAGCCGCCTTCGGAGAAATGGCGTGAGTTGACAAAGTTGCCGCGGCAGAGGTGCACGCCGATGTGCATGTCAGAGGGGATCTGTGATATGCAGTCGTTGTAGAGCTGGATGTACGAGTCGAATAACTCGTCGGCGGATACGGTGTTTTTCTTGTCCTCTTCCCAACCGGAGAGCATCTTCTCGGAGCAGAAGTCTGGCTCAAGGTCAGTTACAGTGTTTGGTAGGTTGCTAAGGAGTATACGCACAAGCCAGATTTGGGTCGTCAAATTGCACATTTCTTAGGCCGGCCTTGTAGAGTATGTCCAGCTCGACTTGATACGCCTTCGCGACATCGGCGAAGTATTCCTTATCATTGGCATATACGTCCTTTGGATACGCCTTCCCCTCAGCATACCTCAAGTGGTACCAGTTCGGCGCGGCGAGCGTCAACTTGATATCACCCCACCTCTCCTTTGGCAGCAGCGTCTTCAGGTACTCTACCTGGCTCACATACGTGCTCTCGCCCGTGTGTTTGATCTTGCCTACACAGTACACGCTCTCGCCCGGCTGATGTCCACTCTCCAAGAACGCAGCTATATCCGGGACGTACGTGCGGAAAGTGTCCAGAGGCGGGTTCTGAATCTCTTTCATGCCTTCGAGGGCCGGCCAGAAGGTGCCCCAGAACATGTGTCGCCGGTACTCGCCATCGCTGATGCCACAGAAACCAAGGTCGAGCTGTGTTTTGACAATGTCTTTGATAGCTTGGTCTTCGAGAGGCGCGAGCTCGGCAGAAGACTTGTGGTCTTTGTAGCGTGCGTCGAGAAGGGATTGTGGGCGTTTGAGGGAGCCAAGATGCTCAGCGCGGAAGGGTGGGCTGCGGTGGAGGGAGAAAGACATGGTGAATGTTGTAGCTAGGTTCTTTCGTGAAGCTGGAGGCTGCCGTGACAATTTGATCAAATTGGTCGTAAAAAACAAGAGCCGTCGAGGCTAAGCCGCTAAGCTGTCGACTACAGAAGAGCTTTGAAGCCGCCGGTTCTTCGTTCCACCCATATCCCCACATCAAGCTCTTGCTAGGCAACGCGTCTGCTGGCTGAACTGCAAGCTTGCCCGGCATCGCGACCATCGGCCCGAGCCGCCTGCTTGTGATTGCTGACATGAGTTGTAGTCATATCGGCAGTTGTCGTGGTCGTGCCAGGCCTCGAGAACGTGCATCCAGGGAGGCAGCTTGCCCCGCATTCCCCGCACATGACGTCGACACTTCATGTTGCAGATGCATTCGCTTCCATTTCGCAAAAATTCGTATTTGGGAGCAGGGTATGAGCATGAATCGAAAGGGAGCTTGGATGAGACAGTACGGTTTCTACCTTCTAGAGGAAATTAGAGTAAAACAAGGAGTTGATATACCGTGTCCGTGCGCGTGATGCCCGGATTCGCGTGACGCCCCGCCAACCGCCTCAACGCTCATATAGAGATGAGGTTCTACAGCCACCCACAATAGTTATTATCACGAGATTTTGTAGTGTAGTAGTAATTAATTGCTTGCGAAAAAGATGTGCTACTTGAATTTTGCTGGTAATTTGACGTTGCGGCCGCGGCGGGTGGTGATGGCTGGGGCAGCCGGAGGCGGCGATGGAGGACCACGTCCATCAACACCATCTATAGGACCACGTTTTTAACGCTTTTTTGGCTAGGTTGCTTCTGAGGCTTTCCTCTTACCCTTTTAGGATAATTGTATAGCTTTTGCAGCGTTTTTCTTCTGTTGTTGACGCTGCTTTTTAGCCTGCCGTTCAGCCTTCTGAATTGCTGCATTAGCCTTCTCCTTCTCACACACCTCTTTGGCCACCTCCTTCGCCACACGCTTCTCCTCCTTCTCCTTCTCCTTGACAAGCTTCTTGGCAGCTGCAACTTCCTTATTAGTCGCTTTTCTAAGCGCCTCCTCTTTCTCCTCTTGCTTTCTAACTCTTTCACAGAAGCGTGCTTCCTTGATCTTTAAAGGAGACCAAATCACTGCACCACTATGGTACTCCTTCTGTTGCTGCAAATCCAAGGCTTTGTTCTTCTTCTTGTGCTTCTTCTGCTTCTTTAGAGTACTTTTAAGGCCATCTATCTTATATTTTAGTAGTGAGGCTTTAACTAAGATGTAGTAGATGGATCGTCTTATCTTTTTAGCCTTATTATTCTCCTTGTCTTTGGCAATCCTCCGCAACAACGTCTCCATTTTGAGCCAATCTTCGTCACTAAAAATAGAGGATGAGGAATTATCTAAATCTGAGATCTCTAGTGTTTTGACAAAGCAATTGAGGATAACGTTAGGTTCAAATGGATAGATCCCTGTTGCGTCAAAGGACTTAACTATTAGCTCTTTAGTAAAGCTAGACACCCACGCCTTCTAGAACAGGCCAAAGAAGTCTAATCTAGTAATAGGTGCGTTGTTTTAAGCCTTATAGATATGTGTTGTGACTGCTTTTAAGTACGCTGTTAATAGAGGTTTGAACAGCACCACATTAAGCGGCTAAAGCGTCTAGGTTAAGTAAGGGGGAAGTACAGCTAGGAGGATCTTATAGCGGTCACAATAGTTAAGAAAGTCCATTGTTATGTGGGATCCATGGCCATCTAGTATTAACAACCTCCACTTCCTCCGTGCCTTCTCCTTAGTATAGCGATTAAACACCTATTTAAGCCACGCAAGGCCTATGTTGTTGTTTGACCATCCTGAGGCTAACGCTGTCACTATCACCAAGTGTACCCCTAGCTTAATTTTAGCAACCTAGTCTAATTTGATCTCTTCTTTCTTCAACGTGTAGATGAGCCTAGGCGGCAGTACTAATCTATCAGCGCACACACACGCTATAAGAGTCTGCCAATCTCTATTGCCATCTTGGATTGATGCTTTGACCTTGCCCTTCATCCATATACGCTTACTAAACACGTGTTTTGTTCTACCCGTTATCCCAATTATAAAGCCTTTCTTATCTATATTGTATGTGTAGCGACTCTTAATAGAGTATTTAGAGATCTTTAGCTGCAGCAGATCAAAATAGAGCTTGTATTTATTATAGGAATCAGCGTCGTGATGTTGGCAATCCATCCCAGTTGAATAACGTGAGATGAGATGGATGGAGTACTTGTTAATGAAACGCGTAACCCAGCTATCAGAGACTGGTTTTTGAGCTATTAGTAACGCGAAATTCTGTATCATCTCTTGTGTAGGAGGTAAGTGACGGCTTGTGAGCAATTCTATATACTTTACTAGCTCTATCTCCTGTTGTGGGTTAAGCCACTGTTGATTGATGATCTTGGTCGCGTGTGATGTCTGATTGCCTTGGTGTCTCCGAGCCAATGTTGATCAATCAACACTGTACTTAGCTGCAATTTGAGTATACGAGAATTCTTCTCCTGGTTTCAAGGATTCAATTGCTAAAATCGCTAACTGAATTGGATCCATATTGGTTGTGTTGTGACGCGTCAAAGATGGGTGGATTTGGTGATGGCGGGGCGTCACGCGAATCCGGGCATCACGCGCACGGACACGGTATGTACTTGTTAAGTTGAGCACCGTGGTGGTAGCGTTTGCAAATGGACAAGGAGGGGGTCTTCATGTCACGCTACCAAGCAATCAATAATGTCAAGGTGTACTCAGCAACGTGTTTGCTAAAAGTGAGATGGTAGCGAACGCTCCTTTCATCTGCTCATGAATTTGATAGTCGTATCAAAATGCTAAGAAAAGAATCGTAAGATATGTCCTGAACCGCGTGTGTGCCCGCTGTTGCTCGTTCCTCCACTTATCCCTGCCGTACGTGAGAACAGAAGAGTGATTACAAGATGTAGCCATCTGAGGGCTGTGAAGAAGAGTGTTCCAGTGACCCTGTAGCGTGGAAGAGCCTCGAGGTTGCTCTCGACGAGTATGCATCGTTTCAGACGTGCTCCAAAGCGATGTCTTCGTGGCGAACGGTAAACTCACGACCAACATGAATACCATCGTTTACAGTGCTACCCCTCTTTCCAGCAGGGCTCGGCTCGGGTGTGGAAAAGTCGTCGCGCTTCTTGGGGTAGGTGCAAGTAGAACAGCTCATTTGTCGACTCTTCTCGAAAGCAGTAGTGCTATTGCTTGTTGTCATAGTAGAAGAGCCTCGAGCCGACTGGCTGTCCATCAGGTGACCATGTCCATTTCTGTCTCGATAGGCGAGAGCGGAGTCGTTGGCGACGCCTGCCCAGATGGCTGACAGAGGCAGGAAGATGCAGACGACAGTGGTCACTATAGTGCCGATCTCGGGAACCGCTTCGAGAACCACGCGATGGAATTGAAGGGTTGAGAATATGCCTAGCAGGCGTTAGTGAGTCCAGTAGTGTGCTCATGAGAGGACATACCGGGAACAATCATGGTCTGGCAGCCCATGATGAAGACGATCTGCATCGGTCCGAACTGCAGCATCTTGAGACGGCGTCGCTGAGCAATGGCATGGCCTAACTTCCAGATGAAGACGCAGCTGTAGAGCAAGATGGCGATGGCTTGTGTGATGTAAGAGCCAGTGCCAGTCCTGTCGTCAGTTGAGAGGGACGTGAGTTGCATCGTCGCTCGGTTCGAGGCTATAATAAAGGCGAGCTTGTAGCCAACGGAAATGAGAGCCATCACGGTTGTGGCACCCATGATAAACATGCGCTGGAGCTTGCTCGTTGTGACGCAGACTACCCACACCTGGAGGCTGAGCGAGGCCATAACAAGAGTCGTGACAAGGAAGCTCATGGTGTTTGTGGTGATGGAGATAGCGAGGTCCGAAGCGGTGGCTAAGCTGGGGTCTCCTGAGAGCAGCGTGTACGGATGCAACAGGTTACCAGTGATAAAGCAGCAGGACAAGATGCACCGAAGGCTGTTGCCAACGAGGCAGAGGGCGTTGAGGATGAAAATAGACGACTTCCTCTTCTCAGATCTGGTCAAAAGCAGAAGCACAGCTAGAAGAAGAACAGTCAATCCAAGCTGAGTGCCGTAGCTGATGGCCAGCCGGGAGCCGTAGAGCCGATATTTGTTGATCAATTCCATGTCGACTTCAAAGGTTGAGCCGTCTGGATAGTGGAGTGTAACTGGTTGCTTCGCGATGTCGAACGCTATCGGCTGTACCGCGTCCTCTATGCCCGACATGGTGGTTCAGGTCTGCGATTTCGTCGTTGGTTGGAAGAAATTGAAGTGTTGGAGCAGGTGCTTCTGCTTGAGACAGGGATAGATTGATGTTGGAACAAAGAGAAACGCTTCAAGTGCCGAAAGGGTGGCTGATCGAAGAATCCAGACTAGCAGTTGGGAGTTGGAAGAAGAGAATAAGATGACAGTAGATGGAAAGGAACTGAGCAAGTCAAGTAGTAGGACCTCTCTGGAAACAGCAGTCGGTCGCTGGTAGAGTACAATATCTACAGGGCTGGGTGGGCTAACTTTGGATTTTCAGCTAAGCATTGTCGGTGGGCAGGAAATACGTGATGGTCGACAATAGCAACCACAGCTGCTGCTTTGCGATTGTGATGAGCTGCCTGTACTGTATGTTCAGCAAAAAACTCTTCTCGCGATCACAGTCACCTCAGACAAGTCTGAACCTTACTATTGTTCTTCGATCATCTTCACCTCGTAGTTTAGGACGCTCAGCTCACAGCAAACGCCGTGAGGCAAAGAACACCCAATGCTATGGGAAACTCATGTATTGTGTCTCAAGAGAGCTTACAGGAGCAGTCGAAATATCATTAGAGCTTGGTAGAGGTGCTCTTTCCAGTTTCGAATGTCTGGGTACGGGATAGCGTGGTGGAGCTTGCTATTGTTCGTCGAAGCGGGAGGGCCATCTTGGTGAGACCCTTCGCCTAAGGCTGCGTAAGGCCGACATCAGAACGCAGACGGTTGAGATCACCTGATTAACAGAAGATGATGGATCTGAGCTGTGTCCAAGTTGATGAGGCGGATGTGCAAAGTTGTGACGCGAGGAAGTCGCGTTCGACCCGATGTGGTTAGGGTGCTAGCGATCGTTGCCTTCCAGCTTCCGCCACGACGCGTCTGGACATCCAAATCTTCGACAATGAACCTGGAACAGCGTCAAGAGGGAGGTGCACGCGTATGCAGCCTTCCCTTGTCAGATGGACACGCAACACATATCGTCCAAAGGCACGGCAAACTCACGTTTGTACCAGACCATCGCCTTCACCCAGACGATAGCAAGCTCGGACGCATCAGTACGCGTATCCCTGCAGACTCCGTCCTGCATCTCATGCTAACCTGGGCAGCCTTGGAACCTGGCGGCGCCAAGCTGCAGGCTGTAAATATACTACACATCCTACCTGGCCACTTGCAACCACACTTGCACTCTTTGGTGGCTACAGATCCGCGAGATTCGAAGTATCAGCTTGAGCCGATTTCTGATGGCCGGTCTGAGATCATCATTCTGAGGCATGGAGATGTCATCAGTTCACCAAATGCCACCGATACTGTGGCGTGTCTATGCCGTGCTCCAGAAGTGCAAGTGAACTCGTCAGCTGCTGAATATGACGACGTCGAACCATCCAAATCCAAGGACGGAGTAGCTGATACCCCTGAAGACGAGACCGAGGATGAAGCAACCCCGGACGATACTATCACCGAGGTCCCTGTCACGCAGCCTGTAACCCAGCCGACCAAATCTCAACCCTCCGCTACCCCACGGCTTCCTGAACAACGCTCCCTTCTCGTACAAGAAACTCCAACAACCGATCGTACGTTAGGAGTGAACGAGTACGACCCTGCTCCAGAGAGCGAGGGCCGGCACGCGAAACCTGCATCACCACCCCGGGCAGCGATTGCTATCGCTGAGACTTTCTCTACAGCTCGAACTGGCCAGTCACCAAGAAGCACTGTGCAGGAGTCTTTCAACGTCGAACCCAGTACAGATCGAAAGCGACCACAGGGCTCTCCTGAGGTCAGAGTTCGCGGTCGGCAGTCAAAGAAACGCACGAGTTCTACTAGTTCACCAGGGCCTGAGCCATTCGCGGAAGGTCCGTCAACAAAGCGATCGAAAAAGGCGGTTACCAACAAGGACGTCGAAGAAGAGATCGCACAAAACAGCCCGTTTGATGATAACAATGCCGACCCTTTTCGCAAGACCTACTCGACCAAAGGAAAGAAGCGAGCGCTAGAGCTCCCAGAGACAACGCCATCCAAGTCTGCAAGGAGCTCACAGCGCTCGGCGACAACTACGACCGCTGTGGCGTATGAAGGTGAACCGCCTCGGGTCGCTACCAGTAACTCTGCCATAAAAGAGGGGAGTCCGACAGTGAAATTTCTGCGAAAGCAGGGAGGCACACTTGTCGCTTCTGTCGAAGACAAGTGCAACGTTTTGTGGTACGTTAGCTTGAAGCTGCTTATCTAGCAAATCTGTTACTGCATTGACCAAGTCCTAACGAAATGCAGCGTGCGAGACGCCGGCCTGGCCAAGACCATGAAAGTCATCCAAGCGATTGCCCTCGGTATACCCATAGTGACTGACAGGTGGTTGTCCGAATCTGCCAAGTCTGAAGCTTTCCTTGACCTGTCGTCGTACAAGCCTTCGGTCGCTCAACAGGAGAAGGAGTGGGGATTTGATTTTGAGAAGGTATGGGGTATAGCGCAGACTCCATTCAAGGGTTACGCAATCTACTTCACACCTGCGCTCAAGAAGACATATACCGACTTTCGCGACATGGACCGAGTGTGTCAGACAGTCGGTGCAAAGGTTGTAGCAAAGCGAACCGGGAAGAGTGGCAAGCTCATTGTGCTTGCAAAGGAAGAGGAGGACCCGGACGCCGATAGAATGATTGAAGATGGTGAGACGTGCTATCACAAGGACCTGTTGACTACTAGTATTCTCCGCGGCACTCTCGACCTTGACAGCGATGAATTCAAAATCACAGCGAAGCCTGCCGGTGGACCGAGGAGGAAAGGACCTAGGAAGAGCACTTAGGGTACTCTGCGATGTCTCATGTTCTTTCTTCCACGGCAACGACCATTTCTTACAAAGCATAGCGAGCGGAGTACTTCGGCGGGACAAGGCGGCGGTTATCCGGGCGTTTTTCTTCACAGTTTCGATAAACCGTACTCTCCAACACATCCAACGACTGTTCGGGTGCCGGCGGTCGCTCGATTCGCATCATGTTGACCCCAGGCAATAACGTTAACCATTGCCATCGTATTCTGGGGAGGGATGTTTTCATTTCAAATGGCAAGGAACGGTGGTGCATGATGATTGGACATGTTAGCGAGTCGACCCACATCATAGACGCTCCAAAATGCTTGTCTTCGCGATATGTGCGAGAGGAGCAAGTGACTGTGTACTACTTTATCCTTCATACCAACTTTATAATACTAAATTTGCTCGATCACCCCATCACAGCAAACAACAACAGTTGCCACTGATCTTTAAGATCAAATCCTCCGTGGCGCAATTGGCTAGCGCGTCTGACTGTTATCCGTACCCGCTTGATGGCACATCAGGAGGTTGAAAGTTCGAGCCTTTCCGGGGGAGTTTCTTTTTGAGCTTGTGATAACCATCTATCAGTATGGTTTGTCCGCCGTATTTTTTTGCGCTCTGTCCAACGTCACCCATGTCTCATGATGCACAAGAAATCATACTCAGACAGGTATCTCGAGATAAATTCGCTGTCAGTGCAGAAAGCCACGAATACTTTCGAACGTGTTTGTCTTGTCTCCTTGGTCGTGTGAAGATCTTTGAAAGACCACCAGCTGCTATGCAGGCTAGACGGAACATTTGGAGAAGTCTCTACTTAGAAATCTTACAGTGTCTGAGAATCTCTTCATTGTCTTTAAGTCGTGCTTCGCCCTGTCTTGTCAGGTTGTTTCGGTTTGCAATAAGACATGCTCTGGATTGACATTGATACATTGTACTTCAACACGTTAAATTCGAGCTTACACACAGCCTGAATAGAAGCAACCTTACCTTTTTCCAACAACAACATGTCTACCCAACAGCCCTGCTCCCATACGGCGGATACTAAGCCCGGCCAAAAGCGTAAAATGGACTACAGCGGCGTCGCAGAATTAGCTACTGCTCCTAGAAAGCGACAAACAATATCCCATGTGTGCCTCACCTGCGAGAGCGACAAACCTTCGTACAAGTTCCCAAGCTACAACTCTTCGTCGGACTGCAAGAGCCGTATCCATAATTGCAGGGAATGCCTCCAGGAGTAAGTTGATGTTCAGGTCAACGAACTTTGGGTTTCACCAACGAGAAGGATACGGTGTTTTAAGTGTAGTGTGGCTACAAAAGACTCGGTGAAGTGGAGGTATCAAAGGCTTGACAAACTAGATCTAGACTAGACAGATTGCAAGTAAAGGGCGAATATAAGGACATTTTAAACGAGCTTGAAGAAACGTCGTGGAAGTCTACATACACGTACTTCCAGGAACACTTCCTTGCCAGTAGTGCTCAGAAAGCAACAGTATGTATTTAGTAGCGGTCATGATCCGAGTTAAACAGTCTCCTTTGTTTCACACATCCACGAGCTCAACATGCTTTTTCTACCTGGACGGATTCTCGTCTCTTTTCACTTTCATGATCAACATCTGACGACGGGAGTCGAGCGGAGGGTGATATAGGCCCCAGCAAGGATAGGAGGATGTGCTGATTTGTTTACTCTGACAAACACCTGTATATGTCAGAGTGAATGTTGTATTTGGACATGAGGCAATTAGGTTACACGACTCTGACAAGTTGAGCGACCCAATTCGCAAGTATGATTATTCTTTGCTGAAAGGACATGCTTTTCGCCATTCGCTCAACAACTCGTCTTTGAGTCGACTCTCGCAAGGCTGTGACAGTCCTCATCCCAGGTGTGTTTCTTGACCAGTTCACTTTCACCTCACTGCTTGTCGGTGCAGCGCTAGTCTCAGTTTGAGTAGCAGTTCGTTTGGTATATCGCCAAAAATTTCACCGCACCTTCTCAATGTTTTCTTCCTAGCAACACTCCACTACCAATCGCAACCAGACCTTCAGTTACCATGAAACAAGCCGGCAATCGTTCAGCTGCTCAGTAAGTTCACCAAAACAAGCGGCTGCGCTCGGTGATCGAGATATATCTAACCGCTGTCAGGCTGTTCAACCACCCTGCATTTTCCGACATAAAAATCAAGCAGGTGTACAACGGCAGCACCCGCGAGTACTTTGCGCACAAGGCTATGCTCTGTCTCGAGTCCAGCTACTTCCTCAACATGTTGAAGGGCGGTTTCAAGGTTAGCAGAATTATATGGATGTTTGGAACTGTTCCTGACCACAAATAGGAAGCGGACGATAGTGTGATCGAGCTCCACGACGATGATCCGGACCATTTTGAGTTCCTCCTCAAGTACATGTATACCTACCAATACGACACGAACGCGATTGTCAAGCTTGCTATGAATGATCATAAGAAGCGCGTCACGATTCCTATCGGTATTTATGCTGTGGCCGACAAGTACGACGTACCCATCCTTTACGAACCTATCACTGCAGATGTTCGTTCACAGCTGAACACTGACACGTTCGAGCTCCTCGAAACTGCTATCAGCGCTCACTACATCTCTGTAGCAAGCGTTGGTGGTTTGATGGGGAAGATGTTCACAGGCATCATCCTCAAAGGTCAGCGCAAGTTCACAGAGACACCAAAGTATCGGGAGCTTGTGACATCCAACCCGGTTTTCGGAGCGGACGTGGCTCTGGCATTGGCTTATGACACCATCAACATACGTTGCTCCGCTTGCTCCGGCGATTATATCCTTCGATCCGACACTCCAAAAAAGAAGAACAAGGCCGTTGTTTACTGCAACTTGTGCCAAGCCGTCAACAATATCAAGCTCAAGGCATGAGGCTGGAGGGTGACTATCAGTTGCTGGTTCAGGACACCGAGTGCCACTGTAGTAGCGCAGACTGCGAGGCAGCGAATTGGCATGAAGTAAGAAATACAAAAAAGTTCGATAGTCAAGGCATTGAAATTTACCGCCGCAAGCGATCGATGATATCTGTACCTGCATCTCCCTTACCGTTCAACGTACAACACAGCTGACATGCATGACAACTCGGTTGAACACGGTGTTACAGTGACACTTATTTCCACAAATCTTAAGTGCTGTGACCAATACAGGAGTGTTGTCACATGGGTGAACCATTTGATCTTATCAGAGGATTTTCGCGTGCCGCTCTAGTCCTTGTTTTTGGCCATGTCAACCGTGTTCAGCAAGGGTGGAAGCGAAGTTGCTGCCCAACGTGGTAAGGACTTTCTTTCACTCAATCAGGCGCCTATCGCGGCGGTGGTGGTGGTGAGTAGGATACGGCATCGTGCATGTTTTCTCCAAAAAACAAACAACCAGTAAGAAGCTACTCGTTCACACCCTAACGCGCGTGCTCCCAAGGTTGACACGCACGCTGCCGATGATCAATGTGTACGCGTAAGGACTTGTATATCGTTGCGCCAGAGAGATGACGATGAGACGACGAGCGCTTTGGCTTGGAGGTCGTCTGGAAGATCGGCATACTGTGCAGCAACGGTAGGCTTGCTCGGATGCGGGGTCGAACATGGGGAAATGAGGAGATGCAGAAGTTGGTGATTTGCCCATTCGGTCCGCTTAGGGAAGCGGGTATATGCAACTGTTCATTACCGTGCTGCTTTAGCTCAGAGGGTCGCGCGACCAATCCTCGAGAGTCAAGATTTACGTTGCTCAATCTCTGAATGGAGTCGCCAACAACGGCGACTTAAAGATGCTAGTCGATATTGCATGGGAGTGAAAGTATTTGTTCGTATCCAGTTAGCAGCTCCGATTTGCGCTAGCGAGCGGCTTCTGACGCCACTGACGTAATAGCCGAACGATGTTCCAACATCGAATTTTAGGCTCGCTTGCCGCATCAACGCTTGACCGGCTGTTTGGGTGGATGGAGTCGTTGAATTTCACATTGGTGGGGCGCCTGCATCGAACAAAGTGATTTGTCCGATGGGGAGGCTCTGCGATGGTGCTGTGAAGACCTGCTCGCACATGGAGAGACGGGCCGATGATCGTGACGACCATCAGGGTAGCCATTTGTTGTCTTAGGAAATTCAGTGAAACGAGCAGCAAGTTGTTCGCAGTCAGCAAGGCCATCTCGATTCTACGGTTTCCTGCGCGGGAGTCCCGGAGAAAGTGGACACGAGCCAAGCAGCAGTCATCTCACCTTGCTCGGCCGGCGTTTAGTTGGCCTGTCCATACCATTCCTCCTGGTGGCTTGCCAACTGCGATCGCCTGGTAATTGCAGTCAGTGTTACTGCTTTTGTCTCTTACTGGGATGATGACGTTCATCTTTGTATTTTCGATTGCTGCATGTACTTGTCCCTCTTACTCCAGGGCGGCAGTTGAGTATGAACATCAGAAGCCAGCGAATGGTCGGAAGGGGCTCCGATGATTTTCAGAAAGATAGCTCGCTCTGATGCCTGGTTGGAGCTCGGGTCTGCTGTTATCAACCCTTGCGTGCTGCGTGCGAGGAGCGGTGACTGCACCGCTTGTACAAGTACAGCACCAAGATGTGGAGCCGTTGGAAACGAACACGGGCTCGGACTCGGCGAGTTATTGCCGGTCCATCGCGATGCTTCACCTGATGTTTTCATTGCGATTTGATCATTTCGTTTATGTTGCTGGTGATATTGAAACTCGAGCAGCACAGGTCCGTGTTGCTGATGCACAAGTAACCGCCACCCTTCTCGAACACTTCTGGAGATCCGGGGGCGGTTATCCGTTCACCCTGCATAACAGAAATATCGATACCCACTGATAGCAATGCGCTGACCAACGCCAACAAACCGTCGATAACACCATTGAACGTAGTTCTTGCCTTGTCGGGAAGGCATCGCGCTCGTGGCAGTCTTACAGGGTAAGCACGATCGGAATTCGGATGTTCCTTTGGCTTTCGTGTTCAGACAGACCTGTCTGTGCACATGCCGTTGCAAGAATAGAAACAAAAAAATTACGAGACTGATACCTTTTCAAGTTTATGTTCACGCAGGGTGTCAGTTGTGCCGGCGCCGTGTCTCTGGCTTCTTCCGCCCCATGAGTAGTACCGGTAGCGCGCAAAGCACAACGATGTTGCGCACGTACATGTACCGTCTGTCTCCACAAGCATTCTCCCACAGTCGGTGCCGCGGTGCGGTGCGCCTTGACGAATAATTCACCTACGCCAAGATGACTCTGACATTACTAGTAGGTGGGTACCTTCCTGAAGCAGAACCTGAACAAGCGATCATCAAAACGCCACCTTTCCTGGATGTGGTTGTGGGGCGCCAGCGAAAGCAGTTGTGGAGTTCGTACAGCTTGTTGGCTTCGCGGAGTTTTCCCAGGCGTTGATCGCCTATGGAATCGCAGAGGTTGGTTAGGTGCGGCATTGATAACGACTGTTTTGGAGGGCTGCCAGCAGGTTTGAGAGGACGATAGATGCGCAGCGGGCCGAAGCGGCGCCCACAATTGCTGCCCTTGGGCTTCAGAAGAAACGTGGTTTGAAGGGCCGTTTACGGCAGCGATGTTCATGTTGCAGATTCGAATGCGAGGCTGTGTGCTTGCGCACAAGATGTACACCGATGTGTTGCGATCGAAGGAAGAGCAAGGGCGCAAGTGTAGCTTGGGTGGCGCGGCAAAGTCGGCATTGTAGAGAACGATTTGAAAGGGCACGCGATTGAGGTGAGCATTAGCACGTGTGAGCGCGAGAACCGCCCTTGAGCTTATTGAGTTGCGTGTATGGCTGCGTGTCAAGTTGCGTAGTGTAGTATGGTAATTTCTCCATTTGGGTTCATCTATGAAAGGGACTCGTCATCTGTCTCGCTCAACGCCAGTGGGCGGAGCGCTTGGTACCAAGCTATAGACAGGCGAGATGCGATACACACTGGGGGACAGAAATGAGGTATTTGGTATCTATAAGCGATTGGTCCGGCCATACACTCCAGCGCTTGGGTGTGGGCTATGTGGAAAGCACAGAAGGGAAATACACGCCGGCTCCGTGCAGCCACCAAGCACACAGTGGTCGTCCGAGTCTCACGCGGTGAGGCTGTGACAAAACCTGTGTGCTTGGCCGGCGTAGACGAGATAATTTGTTGGGCTAGTGGAGGAAAAGTGGAAACCCTGAGGTGATGCTGAAGCCACTTTTTGGTCGTGCTAGATGTGCGGTGTGGTGATATAGAACGCCGATGATGCTCCGACTCCGTAAGATGTAGAACTTCGAAAGAAACATGCTGAGAATCCTGTAGGCTGTGTCGATGAAAACTACCATTGTGACCTTTGCTGTGCCTGAGCTCGTGTCTTCCTAGGCACTCGAGTAGGCTGCGAGGGGTCGGTGAGTCACCTGCCACCTACTGAGGCCGTACGTCCAGGAGATAGGTCTCCACGACGGCTAGCTTCTTCGCGAATCAGCCTTTCGACGTGCAGGGCGGCTTCTTGAGGGTTGACACCAGCTGTCAGGTAGCTGTCAGTACCCTCGAGCTCGAAAGGAGTGACAGCTCCTGGGCTGGCCAAGGGGTCCAAGCGAGGGCTGGTAGGTTTGGCGGACAAGGTCCCACGAATCTGAGTGGTAGTCCTAGCCTGGAGCTGCTGCTGGTAGAGGTACATCTGCTTCTGCGCTTCGTACTTGCTGACAGTATTGCCTGATCGAGGGGAAAGTGGAGGATTCGGGCTGTTTGGACCGGTCACCGGTGTGCCAGACACACTTGAGCTTGGAGTTCCAAAGTTGGCGGGGTGGAAGCGCGGCAAAGATGGCAATCGTAGGTGCATAGCGGGGCCACTGGTGGACGACTGGCGCGACTGGACCTGGGGTCGTCGACGGCCCGAAGGGATAGCCAGAGGCTCAGTCCTTGGTGAGAGAGGCGAGCTCACACTGGGCATGTTGCGTGCTGGCGACATGGTGGTAGAGTTGGCGTTGTGAAGGTGAGAGAGAGTCGAACGAGCCGAAGGCAGAGGCGAAGGCGGTCTCATATGACGTGATGCTGGGAGGGTCTGTTTGAAAAACGGTAACGAGAAAACGGCGTTCAAACAAAGATGTTTGCCTTATCACCCTGTCTGACAATGGTGAAGAGGAAGGGGGGATATAGGAAGTGTTCCGAATGTACCGAGCACAGGTGCACAGTCAGGCGGCCTCTAATATATCTAGCAGCGGGAAGGTCCTGGAATGCTTGGTGTCAAGACGGCGCTTGGGACGCACCCAAATCTTAAAGGAAAATCTACTGCTGATCTTTGACCTGGCTGTGCGCCGTCGTGCTACGTTGGTCCCTGAGAGGACGAGAGGATGCACAGTAGTGGGCCTCCTGTTCACTGCGCTGGGATTGGAGGCACCAGCGCCCTGTCAGTGGTGGGCAAGATGGCTAGGTATCAAGAGCTGCGCGTGCAACGTGTAGCGGCGGACCGGCGTTGATGGCGCAGTGTACTGGGAAGCTCCACAATTCCAAAGTAAATAAGCTGGAGTGCGTTGACTAAGAATGCACGCCGAGGACCGGGTATTTTGTGTGGGTTTGCTGGGTTGGGCGTGCTGGAAGACAGGGCGATATTACTGAGCAAGAACCGCGCGGGAACAGGGAGTTTTTTACATGGAAGTCTCTGGTCAAGCGAGCGCGACCGGCGTCATCACAGAATTGTATCGAACTGGCCTTGGTTCGCGCAGCGGGGGCCTTGGACCGCTAGTGATGCGATATTGTCTAACTGGTAACGCTCCATTATTGTGCAGCAGGGACATGACGCAGGTCGTGAGAGCGGTAAAGCCGGAATCACGTGCGATCCGGGCGCTAAGCGATGGGGACTCCGCATAGGAATTTCACGAATCCGATGCCTACAACGGCCGGGCACAATGTTGCCGTGATAGGCTGCTTGTTTTGGCCTTTTGCTGCGAGAACGCTCTACCGTTCACTGCTCGCCGTGCTTGTGGCAAAAGAAAACGTCCACGACTGTCAATGGCTGTGCGGTGCCTGGACCACATAAAGTCGTGTCGTCTGCGAAAAATACCCCACCATTCATACATTTCTGTCTGGGGTGCTAGACACGCAAGAACCAATAACAACGGTGTTCACAGTAGACGACTGATCGGGCAACCGTCCATGCACTTTGTCATTCTAATCGCGATCCCTGGCTCGAGATTTGAGGCAGATTCCAAGTTTGAGGAGCCACCTGGAAGTTTCTCCGGAATAACCTGGCAATCTTGCACATGGCTAGCCGTAGCGAGCATCGTCTCGAGTATCGGGAGCTTTCAAGCTCCTGGGCCTACGTTTGCCGGCTTCTGAAGCCATCCAGCGTAAGCCTCCAGAGCCTTCGCGACGCACACGACATCATCGTTGTTATGCCATCAAGTCGTCGAATTTAAAGTATGGGCTAAAGAAGGGTCGCCGCGTCGGCCCTTCTCTGCCTATCGTGAACCGCTGGCGGATGAGGGACGGGGAAGTCAAAGTCGATTTGGGTAAGCTTGGCACGGTTGTTGCTATGGGAATTGATCATGTGATGGGTTCGCAGATGTCTTCAATGCGCTGTTGAAACGCAGGTGCTGTGAATGAGCCATTTGAGGAGGTTGGTTCTCTCCGCTCACTATTCCTCTATATCAATTAATTAGAAGTGGTGCTGCGCGGCGCTCACTGGCTGCGGCCGTAATTCGTGGGCGACAGTGCCGGATGTGCTCGGGGACGGGAAGCCTTTGACCCTCAATCGAAGCACCGGCTCGTACGGAATGTGATATGCAAGCAATCGTCGTCGAGACTCCTTAGAGGTGGCTGTTGAGGCGCGAAGATGATCAACGTTTCACAACATCAAAAACAAAAGGGAAGTGGCTTCGAAGGCTGTGTCACACGAGCGATAGCTTGACTGAGACGGCAGGCATCGAAAAAAGACACAAGGCTTGGGAGCAGTCATGGCTGCGTGATACTTGGTTGTCATTTGTTCACTTATTCGGTTGAGGGCAATCATTGAGCCGCATGCTGCAGGCGATCTTCTTTTGCTTATCTCGCGCCCAGCTTCTCCAACGCACGTGCTCCCTGTTCCTCCCACTCTGCCTTCGATATCCACATGTTTTCTTTGTCGGCCATCTGTGCTAGGTCAGTAGCTGTTCAGAACGCAGATCGTGTGATGCACTTACGATGTTCGCGAGCACAGCACCACCAAGGAAGACCATATGTCGTCGCCGAGGTGGGTCTTCGATGCGGACCTTGAATTTCTGATGTCCCTGTTAGCCACGTGGTATAGCAGGAGTGTGTGCACACGTACGTTGAGTCGCTCTGGGTTGCCACCCAGAACCTTTGTAAGCCACAGCTGCTTGAGCTCCTTCTCCAATCGACTAGGCAGACCTGGATACATGCTGCTACCACCGCTAAGGACGATGGCCTTGTACAAGCTACTCCTGACATCTACATCCGCCGCTTGGATAGTGTTGAACAAAAACTCAGCGATACCGGGCTGTTCAACGTCCACCAGATGAGGCTGGAACAGACACTCGGGTGCCTCAAAGCGCTCGCTGCCAACACGGATAACACGACCATCAGGCAATGTGTATGATTCGACTAAAACGGTTGTGTCTTCGCTGAGGCGCTGGTCCAACTCGAGGTCGTAAGAAACGTAGCATAGCTTCTCCTTGATCTGTCTGACCGTCTCGAAGTCAGCGGTCCGGTTGAGCGCGTAACCCCTTCGCAGCAGTAGCGCAATCAGGTTGCGCGTGACATCACGTCCAGCAACGTCCAGACGGCGAGTCAGATGGTTCAGGACAGTCGATTCGTAGACAGGGACGATATGTGTGACACCGTCACCGGAGTCGACTACCACACCAGAGGACAGACCTTGCGCGTACAAAGCCAGCACAGCCTGGATAGCCACGTATACACCGCCGAAGTTGTAGCGCTCGAACATGACCTCGCACATGGTCTCGCGGTTCTTGAGAGGGTTCATGGGTGGTTCGGTGAGGAGGATCTTGCGACCGGTAGGATCAATCTGGAGCTTCTCGGAGAAGGTGTAGTCCCATAGTTGTGTCATGTCGTCCCAGCGCTTGACGATACCGTTCTCCATCTGTCACAGTGAAGCGCATTAGCGTATGCCATGGAACTTGGTGCTTGCTTGTCCACATACAGGGTACGTAATCTGAAGCATAGAGCGCGCTGCTGCTGCTTCATCTCCGCACATGATGTCCTTGAGCTGTATGTCGCCGCTATCGCGCTCTTCGGTACGTAGGATCGGTCGGCCAACGATGGACGGGTACTGGTGTTCTGGGAAGTTCTATTACAACAGGGTGAGTGTCCGAAACACATTTGGATATCTCCGAGTCCAAATCAAGGGCGTACCTGTCCTGCATAGCCGACCTTCAGGAAACCGGTACCGCCGTCGAGGACTTGGTACAGTGTCAGCAATGCTACTGTCGGCGCATGGCGTCAGATCATACCAATTGGAGCTTCGGCCATGATTAATGAAGCTCAATACAAGATGCGGGGATTCAAGAAGGGGTGCGGAGAGGCGGAGTGTTGATTGTATGCTCCGGTGCGGCGGTGCCTGGACAGTTGGTCGTCACCGCACGCTCGAGCTCACGGACCAGCCTCCCAAGTGGTGGGGCATCCTGAGCTCCCAATCAGGCAATCCATGCTTCAACTAGACAAGACTAGAATACAGACACAGAATCTTATAGATTGCAAACATCATGATGCAGCAATAGTCCGAGACAGGCTCTCGTGATTTGTGAACTCGATAGAATCCTAATCCATGGAATCCACATGGAAGCTGCAGCGTTGAGAACACACTGTGGAAGAGTCCGAATGGGAAAGACTTGGAATTTGCTTGGAGAGCCTCACAAGACGATGCCAAACAGCGTTATATTGCTTTACTGGCAGTAGTCTCGTTTTTTTTTTCATTATGCTCGAGTTGGAGCGGTCACCCATTGCTGAGGCTCATGGTCACCCACCTTTAACACGGAAGGCGCGACTGAAGGGTCGCTAAACTCTTGGCACGCACTCGCGCGCCCACCGACTATTTCGCATCGCGAACTCTTCCTTTGCAGCCCTCAGGAACAATAGACTAACAACAGGTCAAGATGCCTACCGTAAGTACACCCTGAATCAACGCTCGAACAGCCTCAACATGAGGTCCACCCCGCGAATTGTGTGGAGTCTCTGCGAGTTGCTTCGAATGCGGGTTTGAAGCGCAAATCGCTGACTCTGGGAAAAGTCCAAGCTTGTCAAGAGCAACGCCTACTTCTCGAGGTTCCAGGTCAAGTACAGGCGCCGCCGCGAAGGAAAGAGTATGTATACCTCTACAACCGTTGCAAGACCAGGATTCTGACTGTGTGCAGCCGATTACTATGCCCGTAAGAGGTTGATCACCCAGGCGAAGAACAAGTACAATGCGCCCAAGTACAGGCTCGTCGTCCGCTTCACCAACAAGGACATCATCGCTCAGATTGTCACCTCTGAGATCGGTGGCGACAAGGTCTTCATGGCCGCGTACGCCCACGAGCTCAAGCCCTACGGCATCACCCACGGCCTGACCAACTGGTCTGCCGCCTACGCCACCGGTCTTCTGCTCGCCCGCCGTGTCCTCAAGAAGCTCGAGATGGATGAGGCTTTCACCGGTGTCGAGGAGGCCGATGGTGAGTACACCATCACCGAGGCCGCCGAGATCGACGGTGAGGAGCGCCGCCCCTTCAAGGTCTTCCTTGATGTTGGTCTTACCCGCACCTCCACTGGTGCCCGTGTCTTCGGTGCCATGAAGGGTTGCTCTGACGGTGGTGTCTTTGTTCCCCACTCCGAGAACCGTTTCCCCGGTTACGACATGGAGGGCAAGGAGCTCGACGCCGAGACTCTGCGCAAGTACATCTTCGCCGGTCACGTCGCTGAGTACATGGAGACTCTCGCCGATGACGACGAGGAGCGCTACAAGTCGCAGTTCTCTGGCTACATTGACGATGACATCGAGGCCGACGGTCTTGAGGAGCTCTACCAGGACGCCCACAAGCAGATCCGCGAGGACCCCTGGAAGAAGGATGATGAGGCCGGCGAGAAGAAGTCCAAGGACCACTGGAAGTCTGAGTCCAAGAAGTACCGCTCCGGCAAGCTCACCAAGGCCGAGAAGGAGGAGAAGGTCAAGGCCAAGATCGCTGAGCTCAAGGCATAAGCATCTTCATCGCTTCGCATTTCATGAACAAAAGCACGGCTTCCGGCGTCTGGATATGAATGGGGAATGATACCTGTACTGGCAGGGCACACTGTACTTAGCCTTTCACGACTCGAATGAGATGATGAGATGGCACGCTGCAGCTGGCACCATGCGCACAACACTCTACGATACCCTGAATGATCATTTTTTGTGAACCATGGTGCAACGCCCAACTCGCCCTTTGCACTGCTAGCCCAACTATTTTGCCTATTGCACGGCGACCCCTGATGCATAAGCATGTTCGACGTGTCAAGTAGCGCCTCACTGTTCTGACAGCTCTCTGGCGAGTGGAATCCACCGGCCGACCTAGGAGCACCATGCCTGCTCAGGCATCGTGGGCGGGAGAGAGCCATGTTGGCCAGACGAACAGCTGTTTCGCGAGTGGGGAGGGGTCCAATTAGCTCAGCATAGGCAGTTCATGCTCCTTCAGTCAGCTATTTATTCCAGCGTGGCGTGTCAGCTACGTAGTTGAAACAACGACAACTGCGGTTAGTTGATTCAGGTGTTCAATACAAACATGTAAATTGCGCACCGAGGGGGTATCGTTGCCGACAAAAAAAGTATTTAGGATCCCAAATGTCCGGACGATCTCCGTGAGGGAAGTGGAGAGCCGGACGTCATTCCAAGTGCGGTCAACCTGCAACTGGCCATCTGTGTGATAGAGTAGTGCAGAAGACATAACGTCAGCTCAGCAAACGATATCGCGTCAGCAGAGACTTTCTAGAGCTCTTGTCCAACTGTCACCACGGTCAGCTGACTCTTGCACGACCGATCCGGACCGGCCCTGCCTGAGGTGCCCATCACCAGCATTTCCAATCAGCTTGCGGCAAATCAGACCCGCGAGACCCCGCTGACGAGCGCTCTCGAACCTCGTGATCTCTGAGGTATTGCGCCTCAGCGGATGGCGATAGCAGCCGCGCAACAACAATGACAGCCGTTCAGCCATCGCACGAGCAAACGTCTGCAATGGAAGACATCCATGGTGTTGACGTTTCATGGCTGCATAACTCGACAAGAGGTGAGCTCCGCTTACGCTGGGCGCTCCACCCTACCGGCCCATGCGGCACGAGTAGTCGAAGCGGTATACGCATACGCATGAATGCCTGACTAACGCCTGTGATATCTAGACCACCACCATCGCCAGCAGGCACCGTCGTCGCCAGGGCTGACGAGAGATGCTCCCCCAAAGACATCGTCCCACGGCGGTCTGCCCACCCGACCGAACCCGACCCATGGACAGCCCACAGCGCCTGAACCAGCAGCAGCGCCTGCAGTTCAACGACCTGCATCACCGCCAGCTCCCGCCGCGGCCACCGCGGCCACTGCGACCAGCGCGACCAGCGCGCCTCAGAAGATACCCCAGAAACGACCGACGATGCTTAACCGAGGTAGCGACACGAGAAACGGCGGCACCACGCCTCCAGACACCAAGGCGAGTTCGCGGCGCAACTCGTGGATTTCCAGCATAAGCTCCAAGTTCTCGTCGCAGAATCCACCTGCGCAAACCACACACACCCAGGCACAAGGGTCGCCGGCAGCTGCAAATGGCTCGCACGCAAATGCGCCATCGGCCAACGGCGCCCTCAATGGGATACAGGCTGCTTCTGGCGCCAACAGTTCAGGGCTCGAGCCATACGTGCCTCAGCAGCCCAAAGCCAACTTTCTTTCCAACGCGCTGCGACGCCTGTCATCTGGCACTCAGGTGGGAACTGCCGGCAGGGTCTACCCCAATGGCGGCATGTGCCCCAGGAAGGTCATGAACATCGATCCAAACCGAGCTCGATGCCTGGTCCCCGAGCTGGACCAGAGCAAACTGCGCAAAGTTGCGTTTTGTGTCGACGTCGAGATTGCTGGTGGACCCAAGTACAAGGACGATCAAGACAAAGACGACAAGAAAAAGCAGCGCAAGGACAACAAGCTCAAGGAGCGCGGTGAGGGCGAGGCGCTGAAGCACCCCGATGCTGTGGTTGAAGAGAAAGAGACCGACGGTGTTGTCTCTGTTGCACAGGAAGTCGTTGGTACCGACCAAGACCCAAACCCAGAGGGCACTGTACTGGACGATGACAAGCAAGAAACAAGCAAGAAAAAAGAGAAAAAGAAGCGAAGCGAGGCAGAGCGAAAAGAACGGAAGGAGAAGAAGCGCAGGAAGGCTGAGGAGAACGGCTCGATACCCATGGAGCTTACAAGAGAGGAGGGCGATATAAGCGCAGACAGCACTGGCGCTGCACCAGGCAATGCTACCCCTCCAAAAGCCCAGGACCGACCCACCATCGACCCTCTGCGAATATACCGAAGATGCTGCCAGCTTCGCGAATCGCCCATCTTGAAGCGCATCAGCGATCAACTTTCATCTCCATCTGCGTGCTCGGTCGCCCACCCCGGCATGGTCACATCTCTGGACCTGACAGGGTCCAGGCTACAGCTTGCTGATGTCATGACATTGTCAGATTGGCTCGCCATTGTGCCAGTCAAGAAGTTGTTCCTGGAAGACGCAGACTTGAACGACGAGAAGATCAGGGTCATCTTGGCAGGAATTTTGGCAGCAAAGATGCCGCCTGCTTCGCGCAACCGCAGTGTCACCTCGCAACCTGCTGATGTCGAAGATACCCACGGCTGCGCGATCAAGAAGCTTGTGCTAAAGAACAATCCCAAGATCACAGCTGAGGGTTGGAAGCACATTGCACTGTTCACGTATATGTGCAAGTCTGTCATAGCACTCGACGTGTCGATGATACCTTTCCCCAAGCCCCAGGCTCAAGTGTCGTCTCCACAACCTACATCGCCACCCACGAACGGAACGCCATTGACATTGCCCAGTAAGGACGCAAAGACAAGAGATATTGCCGAGATCTTGTCGAAGGCGATATCTGAACGATTAGGTGGCGCAACGTTAGAAGAACTGCTCATGGCAGAGTGCGGCCTAACGTCGCAAAGCATAAGAAAGATCATCGACGGCTGTGTTGTCAGCAGCGTAAAACGACTCAGTCTGGCGGACAACGACATCGACAGTGAAGGCTTAGAGCACGTCCAACACTACATCCGTTCAGGAGTCTGCGAAGGCATCGATCTTGGCGGTAACGATTTGCGAGAATGGGTGCCTCAGCTTTGCGAAAGCTTGCGCAAGGACAGCGCGATATGGGCATTGTGCCTCGCTAATACTGGTCTGATACCTGAGCATCTTAAGTCGCTTTTCCCGACCATGGTCGACTTGCCGTCGCTCAAATTCCTCGATCTGTCCCGCAATAAGGACTTGTTTGCATCGCAGACAGCGCTATGTCTACTGCGAAAGTACATTCCTCAATGCCGGGAGCTGAAGCGCTTGCATCTTCAGAACGTCGGCTTGAAGCCTGCAGATGCAATTGCCATCGCCGAGATCTTACCAGACTGTCCCCACATTGCGCATGTCAATGTACTCGAGAACCCTGAAATTGCACATGTCGCCACTTCCACAGACGAGGAGACGCAAGAAGAAGCAGCTGCAATGTTTGCTTCTCTGACACTGGCAGCTAAGCTATCTCGAACACTCATTTGCGTCGACATTGATGTTCCCGCGCCGGAGATGAACGAGGTCGTCAGAGCTCTTGCCAAACAAGTCGTGGCGTACTGTCTTCGCAACATCGAATCTATCAACGAAGTACCCGAGTTACAGGCAGCACCAAGGGAGGTCGAGTTGCCTGGCGTGCTTGCTCACCTTGTTGGACCAGCCGACGACAGCCTGGCAGATGGTATCGTAGAGACCACGCCAGACAACGACTATATTGTCGGAGGTAAAGGTATTGTCAAAGCACTCAGCTATTGCTTGTCGCACAAGGATGCGGATCTGCGTAAGGGATCACAAGTTGGCAGTGGCACTGTTACTCCACGCAGCCGCATCGATGTCGCCGAGGAGCCCAGCAGGGCAAGAGCTATGTCGAAGAACTTGTTGGACACGGCGCGTAACACCAGGGCGAGAATACAGCCTGCATTGATTCGCGAAGCAAAGGGTGGCAACGATATGAACTATCGTAAGTACACTTCTACTGATATATTCAATCAAAGGCTAACAACTCTAGGCCGCCTCCTCTTCCTTGACCAGACTTTGCAAGGCATGATCCAACGCTTCGAAGACGAATATCCCGAAACGCGCCTTGCCACCTCCCTAACCGATACCGACTCTGTCCACTCACGCGCCAGCTCCGTCCTAAGCACCTCGCCCCCACTATCCAGCGTCCCAACCATGACAGACTCTTTCACGGACCCTACCGCCCAAGAATCCGACGAAGACGAACCACGCCTCCTACGATCGCGCCACAACTCCGATGTCTCCCTCGCCTCACGAAGTATGTCCATCGAAGAAGGTGCGCTCCATCGCTTCGGACACCGCGTGCGCACCGGTCTGTTCAATCCCAGCCGCCCAACATCATCCCACAGCGATCAGGCTTTCATCTCTGGAACCATGGATGACCAAGGCCTGCCCGAACACTTACGCGCTCTACGCGAGTACTTCATGAACTTCTCTGGCGACGAGTTGAGACACAAGATCCAAGGACTCGGGTGGGAGAAGGCATTCGACAGCGTCGTTGAGAATGCGCAGGAGCTAAAGAACCTGGAGAGTGAGGATCCAGTCACTTTCAAGCGGTTTAGAGAGAGCCAGATTGCGAGCTTGAAGAACCGGAACCCAGATCTGCACGTGGCGGACATCATTGAAAATGGGAGGAGTGACGAGGGCCACAGGCCGGTGGATTTCACGCATGTGGACTCTGCAGGAAGAAAGAGTGATGAGAGGAGTGACGACTTCGCTGTGGAGTAAGAAGAGGTGGAGTGGGAGACAGTGTAGGATATGGGAAATTTGCATTATATGGCGATGGAGGGTTATGATCTACGACTTCGCATATGGGTTTGGACAGCTCCGACACGCATGGAGAAGCGTCTCTGCGTTTGTATTTCTATATCGTCATCCAGTCTTTACGTCGAAAGACATTTGATCTCGTTCAACAGCGCAATGCATCGACAACTTTCTTGTGTACACGAGCCGTACTTATTCGTTGTTGAGCACGGAGTCTCTGTGCTGGTGTTGTGAGAAAGTCGCACAGGGAGTGAGAAACGGATAGGCAGCTGTGATTGAATCTGATGGTAGTTTTCTTTTAGCACGACCGGGTTTAGGTCTACAAAGTCAACTGAAGAGCCCAGCAGTCCAAGCTCAACACGTTGGAGTAAATAAAGAGTATGTAGAGATTCGTCTTGATTGTGAGAGCGCTGGCACTTTTCCTAGAGCAGTGTCACAGTAATTGACTTACTTAAGCTGCCTTGCCGCTGAAACCCGTCAAGCAACTGGAATAGTCGGTATACTCGTGACAGGATATTGATGGCAGGTACCCTGAAGGTCATGTGGGAGAGATGATCATGCAAATGTTCACTTTCTTGGATGACAGTTGTTTACTTCGATGACGGTAGTTTGCTTGGATGACGACTATGCTGTGGTACATGTCGAAAGCGTCGAAACTTCGAGAACAATCTAGTACAGATGATAGAAGCTGTACTAAGCAGCTTGGCATGGACACCCTCTATTTGAGTCCAAGATTAGTGATCTTTAGCGATGACATATCGGCAAGTGACGCGTTCATAGTGGTGACGGCAGTGATTTGGATGTGTGCACTGCAAGGCTGCGATTTGATACCGTTGCACTCCAACCGTGTGATCGATGTACCATCACACGGGGTAGTGTATACTCGGTAGCGAATCAGTTCGAGAGCGGGAAGGAAGTCCGGCGCCGTTGGAGAGGTAGTCGGCGGCCGTGTAAACGAAGAACGGCCGCGGAGTAGGCTGCATCTTGTATACGCCGCGGAGTATTCAAAGGCTGGAAGCTGGGAGGTTCCGGTCTCAATTTTTGGCGATGTAGGATGTTCTAGATTGACATTGTCCATTATGTTCAGTAGCATGCCCATATGTACAGGTAGACTACAGCACCACAAGCCTGAGATAAGCTCTCTGATACCGGCAGTGTATTGTGAGAAGGCGAGACCATACCACTGCCCTCAGGACTTAGATGCTCTCAGGGTGTTCTGATCAAGCTTAACGAGACGAAGAGTAGAGGCCTCGAGGCGAGGCCATATCTGCTTTCAACGCCCCAATCAATCTCAAACAAGGACAGCGGAAGATGTCGTGAATCAGAGGACATTCCCGCTCTACACTAGAATAACAGATTTTGGTTGGAAGATCCAGAACCCGCTGGATGCTTATATGGATCGAAAACAACTCAGCCTACAAATTATCTTGCATGTCGCAGTTCGGAACGTTCTCGCTTCCCGCTGCACGAATCAACACCGTCCGTGACAGATGTCTCAGCAAGCCGCAAGGATATTGCAGGGTGCAGTATGAACGAATGGGACTTGTTCCCGCTCGAGCGTCATTCGCCCAGACCAGTTCATTGCTAAGACCTGGGGTTCGGGTAGCAGGTGATAGTATCGCTGTGACTGACCATCTGCTCACCATGGTCCGATCTCAGGTAAACGGTAGCATCAGCTGTATAGGGTGCTGGATATGCTTGAGATAGAATCATCGTGAATGGTCAGATCAAACGGGAGATATACTTGTGTTGTTGCATCCGCTGCGCCTCTTTGTTCAGCGAAGTCTGAGGAGGTCCAGCCATCGATAGTGCTATGGATAACTAGAATTGCCATCAAAGGAAGAGGCATTTCTCAGTGAACTGGGTACCTTTGCTTGCCGCGTTTTAGACGTGTTTGCAGTTTGCAACATCATCTTGAATCAGATCGCGAAGAAATAGAGTGATGCAGCGAAAGATGGTGATTGGCTAAAGGATGGCAGTCCGAGCCCTGTCGATCATATCATGCCAGTACAAGGGGGGTGCCTGAATAAGTGAGAATACGAGTAAGCTTGCACTGAGCATTTAGTGATCTTTTACAAGAGGAACACCCTGGATGTGGCAAATTCGTATTCTCACTTATTCAGGCACCCCCCTTGTATACAGCGGTTGTCTTATCATGCAAATTCCATGACCCTATGAAAGTGTTTCTCCTCTCGCGTATGGCACCGCTGCATCGGATCATGGCGTTGTTGCGTAGCGTCACGTCAAAGCTCGCTCCCCGATGCTGCGCCACAATCACTCGGCGACCCCCTACCTTCGGGCTCCAAAAAGAAACATACCTAGTGCTTACACTGTATACAAATCTATCTAACTATGCCGTAGAAGGTCTCTGCGGTCAGCCATTCAACCTTTGGGTCACAGACACGACGTGGATGTACAACTCCGACGCTGTCATGCGGTTGACAGTATGTGGCCGTTAGGCTAAGAACTGTCCAGATCCAGCCTGTAGACAATGAGCATTGATGTCCGAGTGCCATGTGGTATAATGGCAGGCTGCACACATGAAGATAAGACGGTTCGTAGCCTGGACACAATTTGACTGAGAACAGTTAGCTACCGCAGCGATACAGCAAAGATCGCCACCCCCATACCGTGGCTACAGAATCCGATGTTGCAGGCACAGTATAGTATTCTGATCTGCCGTGAGCCACAACCGTGTACGCAAGTGGATTGCATCCGCAAGCGGACATGTCTTGCGTAGCTTGAGGTTCAAGCCCGAGCAACCCATTGGCGGTGACGCAGCCCTGTAGTAGCCATGACATTGCAGCATCATATAACAACACCACAGGCCTTCTACATCAGACCATCAAACCATCGTCAAAGTGAAGGAACCCAAGTATCGTTACGAACCACAAATTACTCGATGCTCCTACGTACAATACCACAGACAGACATGAACGTCCACTTTCCTGAAATTCGCAGACGAGCAGCAAGTCGTGACTCGACACCAAGCTCGCCAACCTCACAAACTTCAAACGTATGTCACATACGCTCACTACCAGATCCAATCGTACTGACTTTCATTCAGAGCTCCGACGATGCCAATAATCCAACGAAAGGAAAAATAAAGCAGGTCATCGCTTGTTGTCGGCGCCAAATCGAACGCTTTGCACCGGCGCCTCGCTCGGACGAGCATGAAGAAAACGACGATGAAGATATCTCCCTATGTTTCGAGCTACGACGATTCAGATCGAACGGTAGCCAATCGCAGGCGCATCCAAGACGCACACGCATGCCCCGTCCATCTCCTTTAACTCTGGTGTACTCAAGACAAGAAAGCTACCAGTTTTACATGAACGAGGACAATTGCCCATTTATCACAACACCGTCATGCATGGGGATGGACAACAGTCCGAAATTTACGACATTTCTTACTCCTCCCTCGGTGTAAACTTACTTGTTTCGCCATCTCTCACCTGCTATCTTTGATACAGCTTTGGAGCCTTTGGAGGAAACTCTGTGGACAGGTCGGGGTTCTTGATCATCTTTGTACCTGTAACGACACCATGTACTTGTTATCATAGCCAAGGGGCACATAAGGAATAGAATTTCCATAACTACTGTCAATTCCAGTCTATCCAAAGATTTGGTCGTAAAGTTCATTCCGATGTAAAACCTCTTTATCGAAAGTGAGACTCTCGATCCGCAAGCAGGTCCTTGGGTCGCCATCTGCGATCTGGTGTGCTCTAGCCCGATTCGACCTAGCTAACCCGCGGCTTCACCCCCACTCCATTTGCTCCAACATCAGGTCGCTCTGCATCACGTGTGACATGCGGCTTATCGATGTCCGCACAATCGAGCTCCGATTATTCAATGACAATGAGATACCCGAGTATGCCATCTTGTCGCATACCTGGGGTGCGGATGAGGTAACGTACCAGGAGTTAGTATGGATCAACCGCATCAAGGCATTTTCGGCAAGCTACGACACGCCATCCTCTTCAGTTGCATCACTCAGCAGTCAAGATGAGAATCCGTCGCTTATGCTGGCCGCTATGCAGACTATGCTGCGAAGCAGCACGAGCTTCGCAACCAATGTGAATGGCGTCAAGCAGGAGGACCTTTTGAAGAGAGCAGGGTACTCCAAGATCGTGAACGCAGCAAGGGAAGCAAAGAGCCTAGGCTTCAAGTACATCTGGATCGATACTTGTTGCATCGATAAATCTTCAAGCGCTGAATTGCAGGAAGCGATCAATTCCATGTATCGATGGTATCAGGCCGCTGAGGTCTGCATTGTCTATCTAGAAGATGTCTGGCCTCCCAAAACTGGATCAGGCGAGTTTCGAACTGCCTCTGAGATTGCGAAGAACGCTTTCGAAACCAGTCGTTGGACGAAGCGTGGATGGACACTACAAGAGCTCGTTGCTCCTGCAGTTTGTCGCTTCCATGTTCGCGATTGGCAGCTTTTGGGCGAAAAGGTTGAATTTCTTCAAGAACTTTCAGTAACTACTGGCATTCCAGTCTACGTACTGGAGGAGCGTCGTTCAGTCAGCGAGGTCTCAGTCGCCGAACGCATGTCCTGGGCCGCCCACCGCCTGACTACCCGTGTTGAAGACCTCGCATACTGCCTCCTTGGCCTCTTCGACATTCAAATGCCCCTGCTTTATGGTGAAGGGAAGAAAGCCTTCATCCGGCTTCAGGAGGAGATCCTCAAGACTACAGATGACTATTCCCTCTTCGCCTGGCGCGCCCTGGACTGCACTCCATCAACCTACCGCGGTCTACTCGCTCGCTCACCCCTGGAATTCCGTAACTGCCAATCCTTCGAACGCGAAGATAGTATTTCGGTGTTTCCTGTAAACCCTACACCCATCGGTCTGCACATCCAACTCGAGTTTCTCCCGGACCCGCACGACAAAACCCGCATCCTGGCACTAGTCCGCGCCAGCAACTCGCTCAACCAGCGTCTAGCCATCTCTCTGAAATGCCTAGACGGACTCGCACAATACGCACGAGTCGACGCCGGCACCCTAACCCCCATCGACGACTGGCCCACAGGAAAACTCCAAACCATCTACGTCCGCCAAACCCCCTCCATCCCACCAGACTTCACGATCCCCGAATTCTCATGCTTTCACATCCGGCGCCGCTTCGCGAACCAGACTATTCCACCTGTCCGTATTATCTCTGCGTTCCCACGAGAGCTATGGGATGGAGAGACACACGAACTGCGCATTCCCACTTCGGCACCCAAGGCGTTCGGGGTGTTGCTGCTGCGGGTGCAAAGCCATACGTATGCACATTCACTTTCATTCCCCGTAGCTTTTGGGTTTGATAGAGCGACGTGTCACTATTGGATTAAAGCGATACCGGATTACGTTACGCCGGAGGGATTGGGTACGAGAGGGGCGTGGCAGGCGGTGTTGAGGAGAGATTATATTCCCGATGAGTGTTATGATGCGCGCAGGGGAGGTGATGTCAGAAGCGATGTTCTTGTTATTGGAGACAGTGGAGTGGGTATTGGTGTCAGTATCAAGGCAGGGTTGGTGGAGGATAGAGTTTCATTGCTGGTTAGTGTTGATGGGTTGGTAAGGTGGCATTGAGGTTTTTTTTCATTTTTACTAAATGTTTACATGCTTGATGTTACAGCTCATGGCTGTCAACACAGAGTTGGGTTTCCCATCCATGTACCCAACCTACCATCCGTTGTTAGCAGCTTTCCATATAGTCACTCGCGTTGGTCCGTCGACATTCAGGAGGACTGGATTGGATCTGAACGGGTGGCCAACCTCATTGAGCGAGGTATCACCCGAAAAATATGATCAACGGGTCGAGGAAGGTCTACTGTCCGTAGTGCTGCAGGTAGAATCTTCATTACCAGAAGCCTCAGTGTTTGGAACTTGTCTTGGTAGTGTCGCCGGATCTTGTGGAACTGGCCGTACAGTCTCGCTATCCTGGTTCTGGGTCGACACCACAGGGAACCGTCTACCAGATTGTGATACTCGAGTCGTGGGTGTGGTTGGGTCGGGTCGAACTGGCCCTGAGAGTAGAGTGTAATAGAGCTCCATTCGATGCTCGAGTTCGATTATGCGGGCGCTGGTGCGGGCCAAGATATCACGGTCCTCAGATAGCACATCCGCTGCCAACTGCTCGTTGCTTCTCCGTATAGCGTCTCGCGCTGCTGCGAAGGCTCGCGATCTTGGTCCACTCTCAACATGCACGTACTGCTCTTGTCGATTCGCCACCCGGATGCCGGTCACAAGATGTCTTTCCGAAGGTGGAGTGGGTGTTGTATTCTCGCGCTGGGCTATGGAGTGTAATTGCGCTCGATTGTTCTGGTGTCGAGATGAAGGCCTGGCGTTGGGGTCACGGAAGTCCAAGTTTGACGCATGCGAGTGAGTGTTGTTTGAGTCTCCCTCCAGTTGAGTTGTAAGCTGCGATGTTGATGCCCGTGAGACCGGTACAGGTGCCGGGACACGCACAGACCCGTCGGTGTTCGAAAGAAGCGCGCGCAAGGCGGTGATTTCGTACTCGAGCTGTGTGTCAGACGATGATTCTGAGTGGTCATCTCCCAATAGCTGCTCTGACTCAATTTCAAGCTCCTGAGGTACCTGCTGTGGAGGCGCAACCGCATCTTGCGATGGTCCATCGTTCTCACTTTCACCCAGCAATACCGAGGCTCTTGAGGTCTCATTACCACCTGTTGACTCTAAAGGCTCTGCGTGATCACCACGTTGAGGCTGTTGTGGAGCTAAAGCTTGATCCCTCGCATTCATGCGACCTAGTCCAAGCTCTTCTTCGCGCTGCGCTCTCAGATCGTCTGATGTATGCCTACGCAACAGTGAATCGGGTGTTATTGTGTTGAATAGCGAAGGCCAATTTGGTGGAGATCGAGGTTCGTGCGGGCTTGAAGTAGGATGTGCTCGAGCATATGCCGCGACGAAGGAGGTGATCGAGTCAGCTTGATCGCCGGCCAGTCGTTGCAACTCTCGAAGACTTGGGTCTGGATTTTCACTCCAGTGCGTGCGAGATCGTGGCCCGCGCTGCACTGATCCTCCTCCGCCACCACCAGCTGAATCAAGTGTCGTACGAGGAGGTACAGGCACAGAGCGCATGCTTAGCGGCTTCGGCTTGAATAGCTCAGTGCGACAATTCGGGCACGTGCCTCGCCTCTGTGCGGTACCTTGGAACCATGGCAGTATGCAGGCACAGTGGAATGTATGTCCGCATTTGACCATCTCCACCACATCCTCGATGAGCGGCTCAAGGCAGGTGCTGCACGTTGCGTCGGGCTGGGAAGGGACGGGGATTACACCAGTCATGAAGAACTCTGCCTGCGAGCGTAGAGGTAATGTGGTGGCTGGTGCTGTGTTGGTAAGTGTCGTAGTCGGAGGAAACACCATTGTCTCAGTGAGAGAAGCGGGTGGGAGGTGTGATATGTCTACTGGTAGAGGCATTGTTGTGGCAATAGATGAGTCTGAATGTAGGACAGATGCCTGTACCAACGCAGTGGAGGTGGTGGGCGCTACAAATCGATTTGATTGACGCTGTACAGCGGGAGTAGCAGATGACGGGGGTGGGGACGGCGTCATTGGCGACGGTGGTCGAGTTGGGAATGGCACCGGCATCGATTGACAGAAGTACTTGTGAGCTGTTGGAGGTTGTCGAAGAATCAGTGTGCGCGGATAAGGCGGCTTTATCAAGGCAGAGAGCTGAGGTGAAAGGAGCTTCAGTACGTGGTCCTAGCGCAGCCGAATCCGCGGAAAGAGTGAAAGTTCTGTGAAACGTGTATCAGGAAAATGAGCGCACCTTGCTGTCAGCTTGAGTCGGCGACTACTCTGACGGAGGATGGTTAGTATTTTGAGCTAAGTACGAGGGAATGTCCGTACATGAAGGGCGAAGGCTTAATAAAAGCGTGCCATGTTGGGATGATGCCATCACAAACGCCACATGTAAAGCTCACGGCACAAGCTGGAGAAATAGTGTAGTCGTTTGTCACCGATGCGAGGGGTCCTGCGGCTTGCAGAAATGTATTGCGATTGAAGCAGCTAATGAACAAGACAATTGTGTCAACTCCTCAACACCAGGACGCTTTGTGTACCTCTGTATAACGCCGGCCATATTGAACACCGATACCAACACCGATACGCTAAATGCTGTGTCAAGAATCAATCGAACGTTTGAGGCAGTCACTGGCCTAATCTCAATCGTCTGAACCTACGCCAATTTTCCTGATCACCTCCACTGCCCTTGACTTAGCGCCAACAAGCCTTCTACACACCCAGCTTCTTCGGCAGAGCTCAAATTTGTTCGTGCGCTTCCGCTATCACCGTTCATAAAGGTCCGCAATTCGTCGTCTTGTTCTGGGTCCACGGTAACCTTGCTGCTTTTGCTCTTGGCTTTGGCCAACAGCGCACCAAGACTTGCGCTCTGTGAAATGAGGTTGGTGTTCTCGCCCAGGACCCGGCGTGGTCGTGTCGCTGATCCCGGTGTAGCGACTGGCCGCCTGCGTACTGACTTTGGCATGTCTGGTTCCCAGTTCTCCTTATCGGACTCTGTAGACGGGAATTCGTCTGACTCTGTTTCATCACTGTCCTTTGGCTTCTGGCCACTCGAGAACACGTTGAACGTCGACGCACGTTGGATAGATCCGCGTGACTTCTTCACTCCCGAAGAACCTAGCACTTTGTGCGAGCTCTGTCTTGATTTTAGAGGTGTGTTCTGTCGTGCCTGGTTCTGTGCAAGAATCCTCCTATTCGCGCGCAGCAAGCCAATGGCGTCTGCTGCGCTTCCACTGCCCTCTTGTTCTGCGCGTGCCGTCAAGCTTGTGTTGTGCCGGGTGTCTGGATCGCACCAGAACTCCCAAGCCCGCGAATCCCGACTCCTTCCAATGTTGGGCGACACTCGGGCGATCTTTGGACTGGGTTCTCCTCGTGCTGCAGCAAGTAGACGATCGTTCAGACCTGCAGCACTGTAGCTCCTGCGAAGGCCAGCAGCAGCGCGGGCAAATGGGACTGGAGTGGTCTTTGGATGAGGAGGCGATGGTGTCTTGTCGAGGTCTGTAACGACGCGTGCCGTGCCGTCTTCGTTGGTGGCTATCCGTACGAAGGAGTGTGCACGTTTCAGAGGACGCGTGTCGACCGAGCTGGATGCCTCGGGCGACTCGGTGGCTTTGGGAGGTGCATTGGGGAATGTGATGGTTTCGGGCGCGTAGTCTTCGGCGGAGCGTACAAAAGACGCGCTGCGACGGTTCGAAATCCAGGATGTCCGTGGTTGCGCGCCCTGCGATGCTGATGCACTCTGCTGGGAGTTGCTGATTTCAGTGGGCGCGGTGTCGATGGTCTGGGGAGCGGTGGTGGAGGGCTCTACTGTGGGTTGAGTGGTTGTTGGTGTGTCGCTCTCGATTACTGCCGTCGTCTCCTCTACTGCCTGCGTCTCCTGGGCTGCCGCGTCTGAGGCGGGTTCGGGTGTCGTTGCTCGCGCGGGTGCATCGGTCTTCGGCGGCTCTGCCCCCGGCTCCGGCGCGTTCCCGTCATGGCGCGCGTGCTCGTCTTCAGTCGCAGGATCAGACATGGTGGATGATGACGACATTAGCGATGCAGAGGAAGAGGGCTCGAGGGGTCGCGAGCGGCGGCGGTCGTTCTGTCTTTTGTTCTGAAACCAGATCTGTAGCTGGGTTTAGTCGCGCGCCCTCGTGACGTGGAACGAATTGGGTGGACGGACCTGCACCTCCTTCTCGCCAAGCGCGACTTTGCTGACAATCTCCAGACGCGCGGCCTTGTCCGGCTTCGAGTTGATCAAGTACTCAGCTTTGAGAATGTCTTCGTCCTCCTTGCTGTGGGATGGGGGTCAGCGCGCTGGGTTGCGGAGTTGGTGGGGTCGAGGGCGTAGCCGAAGTCCTTCCGTGACACGCTCCATCGCGTCTTTCCAAGTGCTCAACACGAGACTTGGGTTGAAAGGACTTGAAGAAGATCAGAACCTACGATGTGCGCCTGCGTTTCTGACGAGCCAGCGGCTTGTTGTCAACATCTGGCGGCATTTTGTTCGCGACGGTTTCTGGCGAGTGCACAAGAAATGCAAACCCCGTCGTGACAGCGGGCGGACTGGCGCGTCTACCAATGGACGGCGACGCGACGGGAAGTGGCGACGAGAGTGACATTTCAAACAACGACCGTGAGCGGTAGACGAGCAAAGAGCGATTGGGTTAAGGATCGATTCGCATTGGATCTTGAGGAAAGTAATAGAAAACGGATTTGGTGGCAGGGAATGCTGAACGCGTTCGTATGTCGCGTTGCGCCGGCTGTCGGATGCAAGACATCATCCACTGCACTTTCCCTGGTTGAGAACACCGGGTCCGTGCCTCGAGCCTCACGTCTCTGCAACGACATCCCTGATCTTGCTTCCAACATGGCTTGAAATAGTGCGCTTGCCGTGGAAATGCATTTCCAGCTTATCAGTCTTGTCAGTATAGGAATCCAAAGGACCCTTGACCTGTTCGACGCGTCGTAGAGCCCAAATGTACGAGTACGAGCACGAGCACGAGCACGAGCTCGGTTATCAACAAGAACCATGATGGTGGAGCGTAAATCGACGCGTCTCGAAACCACTCAGCGGGTACCCACCGGCCACTCTACTTTCCCTGGATAACATTGCTTTTGGTAGCCTTACAGTCCCCACTATTCCTTTTCACTGTTGCGCTACATGCACAAATACCGTTTGTGATCTCTTGTTGTATCGTGGTGGTGGGACAGTTCGTCCTTACGGCTTCGCTATTCGAGGCGTCAGTCTACTGGCTCATCTAATCACAAGAGCTCAGTGATGGTTCCTGTAATTACGTACCTCACAGGCTGCAAAAACGCCTGCCACAATGTCCTACAGCAACACGTTGGATGGTACTGCTCAAGGCCTTCAATGGCAACAACAGTACCTCACTGCTTTTGTGGCGACTGCTTGTAATCGTGTAATAATTGAGCAGGCTGTGAGTGGTGTAAGGAGTAACATCATCCATCAGTCCTCCTGCTATTCTGACTAAAAGGCATGCGACTTCAAAAGAATGCAGTATTGAAATCAGGCTGACGACAGCAGCAACTCATCTTGACGCGTCATAGCATTGATGAACGCCTTGAGCTGTCTTTGAAAGTCCGTTTCCGTAACGCGCAGAGTTTTGGCGCGACATCATGTGACGAACAGTAGCAGTAATCTAGCTGTCTTGAGCCTAGTGAGGAACAGGCCACCCCTCCTCCATGATCCTTGGATCTTGGGCCCTCCAAACACATGTCACTACTTCGTTATTCCCAAGCCTCATCAGACGGATACCACCCTATCCTAACTGCCGATGCTGACCCCATAATGCTGAGAAGGCAACAGCTAGGCAACTGCTTCCCGCCTCCGTCCATCACCACCCTTCGCGGCTTCATCGTAAGACGAGCTGAATATCACGCCGATACATACGTCTGAGAAATCTGAAACTCTCAGCACTAACACTTCTAGCATCTGGTGTTTTGCAAACGTTAGGTAAACCTGCATACGTAACGGCTTCATCCTGCAGAAATGCTCCACTGGCACCGGTGAATGTTGACTGCTCTCAAGGCAGAAGTCACTATTGCAAGAGCCGGGCTGGAGATTTGAACGATTACTGTCGACCGGTCAATGTTGTACCGCCTCAGACGCTCACTAATTCTTCGGCGTATGCCGCGTGTCTTACGCTTGGTGAACTGCAAAACTGCAACTCGACAGCGAGCCTGAATAGCTTCGGGCCCACGGGTCATCAATTGCCCATTACAACCTACCCAGACACTTGAACACAACGGCTCTTTTTCGTGCGATGGATCTAAGCCTAGGCTCCTCAGACATCGATGGGCAGGGCAACCTCTTGGACGGGTCACCGGATTTTAGCCCCGAGCTCCTGGCCTATTCCTCAAGCAACTTCACTCCATTTCGCCCCTCGACTTGATTGGTGAATCTCCTACGCGAAATTTTCTGACTGCATGCTGGATGATCCGTTAGATATGCTAGTCTAGTATCGCGCCCGCCCTCAGTCCTGTCATTCACACTGAGCATCCACATTATCGACACAGGCATTTACCAAGACTTTCACGACCACCTACAATCGAACCCTTGTGCGATTTAGGACTATCCCTATGCAGTTGTACACGCTAGACATAACGCCACATATCTTGCAGTACCCATTCTTGGATCCAATATGCTTGGGTTCTGTACCGCTTCGCGAAGTTCTCAAAGATGTGACTCCCAGCGCAGCAATAACACAAGCGAATAACAAAATCTTTGAGTGCGCTCTTTTCCATCATTTGTGGATCAATCGTTAGCTCCCACCTTAGACTTATGGATGTCCAATCATGGTACCGTCGTCTCCAATCCCAGGCGATATTTCCTTTGTACCGCGCGTCGATACATGCATCCAGGCAATACATCTTGAAAAGGCCCATGACTTGGCGGAGACCCATGGGCGTTTTCGTTGGCATCTTGAATGGCTAATCAGCAGTTGCTGTGGTCCGCAACAACATCGGTCGTTGTCCCAAGAGACCCATCCAAAGCAGGCAACCGCAGGCAATACCTCAGGGCCATTTATTCATTGGCCGCCTCTCGCGGCCCAACCTGCCCGCATGCCACACCCTTGTCTGTTCGAAAGACGGTGGACATTTGCTCTGTCCCGCATCCCCCTATACCGTTCTCGACGGTGGTGCCAACGTCCTCATCATAGCGTATGTTGCGTTGTACTACAATCCGAAGTCATTGGCTAATAGTATCTAACCATACGCAACAGAGGCGCAAATCAATGTTACCTTCTAGATGAACAGAAGATTTTAACCTTCCTCGATTGTGCACTATCCCGATCTTACAAGACTGCACGTTCCTTCACCGTCTTCAACCCCGAAACTCTGCCTTTGAGTCATGGGCATCGACACTTTTTGTCACGGTGATGGCCGCTTGAGCATGGGAGTGAGGCTCACACACTAAAAACATGATTATATGAAGTCAGAGGTTATGGCTGTTTTCTAGCGAGCCAACTTGGGCCGCTGAGGTGTTCTGTGGAATAGGTCTGCACGAGACATGTCCACTATGCGCATAGCCGTTGCCGGTACCTGCCGGTTAGCATTACTGATCGTTCGGGAATTTCATGAGTCGACCAGCAATCAGGTCCTCATTTTGTCAAGAATTGTGAGTAATCTCAAATTCTAACCAAATTCTTTGACAACCTTACAAAAGTCTACGCACTCTTACTGAATCATCATAGAATCAGGCGAGCTTGATATCGCAAGGGTATCAGTGTCAAGTTGTGGACTACAAAAGCCCATCATCCCTCCAGCACGCGTTGATAGGGATCGACACAGTTATCTCCACAGTGACTGGCAAACCCCAGCTACGACTCATCGAAGCAGCCGTGCAGTGTCGCGTCCGTCGATTCGCTCCAGCCGAATTCGAAGGTCAACCTGGGCAGCGTGTGCCGAATAGCGTCCTGGACCGTGGCAAGAGCTCAGCTCTCAATCTGCTTCAGCACTATTCGGCCTACATCCAGTCGACTGTCTTCGTATGCGGCATCTTCTACGAGCGCTTCGCTGTAGGTGGCTTGCGGACTCACAACATGGGCGGCAATATCGCGAACAGAGAAGGGGACTACATTGCAGACCTACGTAACATGACTGCGATCGCGCCTGCGTACGATGCCGCCAACAACCACTCGTACGTCTGTTTGACATCGATCTACGATGTTGTCAAGTTCGTCGTTCGATCTTTGAACATACTGCATTGGCCTACAGAGATGTCTATGTGCGGTGAGAGGATCAGTGTCCATGCTTTGATCGAACTCATCAAGACATGCAGAGGTACGGTTTAATCTCTAGTCTATCCGCATAGCTCACTGATGTTACTTAGGGCGTTCACTTCAGTCCATCGAATGGCAGAACCCAGCAGGCATGATTGTCGATCTCACTCAGTATCTTCGTACGCTAATTGCAATCCGCAGGTCTCCAGTACCAGCTTGATATCGCTCAGGTAGAGGGCAACATTTACAAGCAGCAACGAGTAGCGACACATCTAGCAACTGCGGAAGGACGTTACGACTTTGTTACCCCCGCGTACTTGAACACCATGTACCCAGATGTACTGACGACGTCTTTCTCAACTTGGCTCTCCCGCGCCTGGGCGGACATATCTTGACTCGAGCAACCTCTATAACTACGACTTGAAATCAAAGGATTATTCTTAGTCTACCAAGGAAGTTTTGTTCCTCTGTATACATTATTCGCTAGTAGCGATTGCATTAGCCCTCTCACAATCTCCTCCTCTAGCATATCAGTTCACGGACCAAATCTCCCGATTTATGACGAGATTTTGAGGCCTCAGACAGCGCATACACACGAATTGGGCACGGGTGTGCTCGACATATTCATCAATATGCCTACGATGTTACGATTGCAAGACATACATGCCCAATTGACGACTGCTAGGACCACCGAGCGATGATGCAATGTATCGGCTTAAAGCAGGACGTGCAACCACGATACCTTGGTTTCGAGACTTTACGGGGCTTAACACCGTGAAATGCTCCTCTACAGGCGTTGTCAACTCCACCGAGGCGGGAAAATGCGGCTCGCCATCCCGAAAGCATGTGCAGCACCACTTGCACTGATCAATTCTGCAGAATGATCCGCGCCTGATGATGCAAGGGCCCACTGATTTGTGGCTGTTGAAGACATGCGAATCTGCGATGAGGGTCTCAAATTTTCTATGTCAACATGATGTCACGGTCCCCGCAGGCACCCCTCACCAATAAAGTTCCCAAACGCGCCTGCTCAGAATCATTTCCCTTCCAGTATCGACACCACAAAATCAACTGCACTCAGAACTCCTGTAATCTCACTGCATTATTTTATCTTTCAAACTACACCAAATACGTAAGTTTTCGCTCATTGTTGCGCTGAGTAGAGGTTTCAAGTCGGGTTCGACAGCTTCTCCAGTCTGCAACGCACGCGCCAAAATACCAATTCTTACAATGTCACAGCCACAAAACAAAATGGTTTCTTCGCAGCAAGGCTACGCACCCACTACTACCGACATGAAGGCCAACCCTTCCACCGTCGACGAGGTCAAGTCCAACCTGCCTCTCCCAGAGCAGCCTCCCGCCGCCTCCGACTTCAACAGCTCTGATCAGCGCACCGTCAACGTTGGCTCTGGTGGCCAGTCTGCCGACATCTCTGCCTCTGGTCAGGGTGGCTCGACGCTCCGTGAGCCCGCCACCATCGACTCTGTCGGTGCTGCCGGTCGTGAGGGCAAGGACGGCTTGAGCGGTATCCCCAATGACGCTGTTTCCCGCGACCAGAAGGACCACCCCGGTCTGCAGAACACGACCGGAAAGGACTACGGCACCCCTCCCTCTGCCAGATAGATCAATAAGTCAAAATGAGGTGTAATATATGCAACATGGTTGCAATGGCGTTTGGGATACCAATTGTTTCATTTTACCAACGAGAAAAGGACTCCATTGCAAGTATAGTGCTACGTCAGCGAATGCGGTAGCTTGTCTGCAAGAGCAATCTTAGGATACGAATGAATGATTGAACGATGAAATGATGCTTCAACTTGCTATCGTGATGTGCACAGAGAACATAGAGAGGTCAATATTATTGTTTTACAGTTCCCATAAAATATGCCCCATCTTGATATCAATACTCACGCGACCAAAACGAGTCTCCAAACTCACAGCGGCGAAAGGCGCATCTTCGTTGTCGGATGGCACAGCCGGGTGGCTAAAAGAAAAATGGAGCTTCGAGAACCAATCCTTGATCAGCTCTTATTGGCCTCACTCGGAAGGCTTAAACGGACGATCACGGTCACGGCTGTCACTGGTGCTACCGACTACTTGACGTCACAATGTATACAATTCCGCATGACGCAAATACACGCCATATGTCACTACTCGTAAGTATATAGGTACTCATCAATTGAGGGGTAACATCATAGCAAACGTTCAACTCAACACCAAGGAATATACAGTTGATTCAAAACGATATACAAAAGGGGGAGATATTATCATTATGTCTCAATCACACGGCCAGAAAGTACGTTGCCCCACTCCAGTTGCACTCACACGCGTCATCTTTTCTCTGCACTCACTACGAATTTCAATTATGGGGCGATTAGCTTACAGTCCTAGGTTACAACGGACCCCCGCTCCAACGACGCCGTCCATGAGGGTGTCGGCACAGTTACTAGCGACTCTCTCGCTGCTGAGTCGCTGAAGGGTGACGGGTCCTTCGGAGAAGGCAACCCCAAGGCAGCTGCATCCGCTCAGCCTTCTACCGGCAGCACAGCCAACACTACCGACACGAGCGGAGCCCGCAAAATCGACCCAGCTAGCGACGCCGAAGCGCGGGACGCCGCCTCAGGGTGGAGTGAGCAGCAGCAGCTCTCCGCTGGCAGCGGTCTTGGTCTCGGCAAGGAGCATGGCGTAGGACCTACGTACAACAAGGTCGGCGGTGCAACCGGCCACGGCACAAGCACGCAGCCACCCTCGTCAAGCGTCGAAGAGATCCAAGGAGGGTATGCGGGCGCAGCTGACAAGGTGAGGGAAGCAGAGGGAGGCTTCAAGATGCCAGGCAAGAACGTTACCGAAGACCCCAACCTCAGTGGAAAGACAGAGTTTGGAGCGATTGGAACGAACAAGGACCCTGCGAGACAGGCGGAGCTGGACCAGGCAAAGAAGACTGCGGCCAGTGGGGGTGTTGGCTTGCAGGGTGGTCAGCAGGAAGGCGGCAGCAAGTTCAGCGGGCTGAGCGACGAGGCGGCTTAGAGATACTTTACGATAACATGATTTATGAATACTAAAAGCATCAATGCAACAAAGCTATGCATGGAGAAGTTTGTATACTAAACTCGAAAGCGTGGTGTTTCGCAGTAAAGGTGCGCACGTGGGGCACTCCCGCGGCGGCCTGTGCTTCGTAGGGCTGTGGACTAACGTGAGGTGGCCTTTACGCTCGGGGACGCGTAGCCCGAACTCGTTCGCATGTCCGTGTCACTCCCTTCACTCCACCACCGGATCCCTTGCGTGGCTGTCTCTCTTTTCTGAATTGTGCTCCCTCCTGTCACGGTCGCAATTGGGTCTGCTGCGCCCTAGTCGTGAAATTGTCCGCCCAGCATGAACGGGTTTCAAGATCATGGTCTCGATGAGGATGCTTTTGGGTCTTCGAAGGGGAACATTGTGTCCAGTTTTGATGCTTTCCGTAAGTCTACTCTCCACATGTCCAGAGATTGCTCTGACACATGCAGCCAAAACCAAGCAGACATATCTCGTCCAAGGTCGCAACTCGTCCGCCTGGACCGTAACCCTCATTCTCACATGCATATGGCTGGCGTGGACCGAAACCTCGCGCTGGTTTACCGGCACAACAACACAGACGTTCTCCGTTGAAAAGGGTGTCTCACACGATATGCAAATCAACCTCGACGTGATCATCGCTATGCGCTGCGCCGACCTGCACGTTAACATGCAAGACGCAGCTGGGGATCGCACCCTCGCTGGTGACCTCCTGCGCAAGGATCCTACGAGCTGGGCCCAATGGACGGGCAAGAATGCTGAGAGGGGTGTACATGAGCTGAATCAGGGGATTGGCGAGGAGTGGAAGGACGAGCAGGATGTGCATGAGCATCTAGGCAAGAAGCTGAAGAAGAAGTTTGCGAAAACACCAAGGATTAGGGGCGCAACGGATAGCTGTAGGATCTTCGGGAGTCTGGATGGCAACAAAGTGCAGGGAGATTTCCACATCACTGCAAGAGGACATGGATACATGGAGTTTGGAGAACACCTGGATCACAACTGTAAGCCTCCCAGCCCAAAGACTTTGTGCAGGAACGCAAAACTGACATCCCACAGCGTTCAACTTCTCCCACATCATCCGCGAAATGTCCTTCGGTCCTTACTTCCCTTCCATGAACAACCCGCTCGACAACACTATCGCCCTCACCCCAACTCAGAACGACCACTTCTACAAGTTCCAATACTACCTCTCCATCGTCCCCACCATTTACACCGACTCGCTCAAGGCGCTCAAGGCCCTCGACTCTGCCGATTCCGCCAGCAGCGCCGGTCTATTCAGCACACACGCCATCAAGACAAACCAGTACGCCGTTACTTCCCAGTCACACACGGTTCCCGAGCAGAGTGTGCCGGGAGTATTTGTCAAATTCGACATCGAGCCAATTACCCTCAGCGTTGTGGAGGAGTGGGGTGGGTTCTGGCCGCTGGTCGTCAGGCTGGTAAACGTTATCAGTGGCGTCATGGTTGCCGGCGGGTGGGCGTGGCAGATGTATGATCTGGGTCTCGAGTTCTGGGGCAGGAGGGGGAGAAGAGGTGATGGAATGGGCATGTTAGGTACCCCGCAGGTGGAGAAGAAGAGCTGGGATTAGATATCTCTGTGAAGAAAGGCAGAGAGCGAGGGTCGCATTGCATTTCAAGGCGTTTGAGAATTTCTGATGAGTCGATGTAGGCCAAGATTGCGATTTTATTCTGTGGGGTTTGGATTTTGCTTTCTTGTTGCAAATCTTCGTACGCTTTGCAGTCCGTGTTTTCGAACGTTTGTGTGCTGATGAGAGACGAGGTAGTGGAAAGGGATATTCCAACGCTCGAGTTGGAAAGAGTGAGCACGTCAGCTGTTCCTAAACCTGACCTCCTTTCCGCCATCGAATTCATCACCGAGTCAAAACATAAACAGCATCCAATTGCTCGTTCGGCGCAAGGTGACTGAGCTCAAAAGCAGTCCTGGCGTTTGTTCTCGGCAAAACAGGACTTTGTAGATGAATGAAGTAGAGGGTAAAACGAAGCAGCCACAGGAAAAGATGGTTGAATTGGACAAGGGTATCTCGGAAAGCAAAACACCAAGCAATGCATGCATACATAGTCACTGATCAGCCGCGAACCTTGACCTTGAGTCCAAGGCCGCGTGCACTAGTCCATACGCTGTCGCTGACTCGCGTAGGCAGCTTTCTCCCCTTCAGACGCTGATCCACCAGCCAAAGACCCACGACAAACTCGATGCGCGTCAGTCTTCCAACCTCTCGGCTGTCGACGAGCGCCCACACTTCCTCCAGGACGTGTGTTGGGAGCCGGCTCCTGGTCCAGATCTCCCGCACCACCAGGTTCAACACATCCATGGATGGATCGTCGTCAGGCGGGTAGCTGGCGTTTGATGCAGGTAAGAGAATGCCTTTGTTTGCGGCCCAAACACCCTCATACCGTTTCCTTTCTCGCTCTGTGATTTGATCTCGCCATCGCTTACGCTGACCCTCGTGGTGCTTGTTGGGATGCTTGCGTACCTTCATGCCCATGATACGGTTGCCTCTGCCTTTGAAGTCGATGTCGTCATCTGATGAAGAGGGTGGAGAAGGGTCCTTTCGCATGGTAGTGCGCAATTTACCTGTTGCCTTCGGTGGCGATGCTTTTTGCGGAGATGGCGAGCGATGGAATGGCATATGATGGTGATGTTGTTTGCGAGGTGGAAAGAGTGGCTCAATAGTCATTGGCTGAGGCGGGTTCGGCGAACTCTGTCGAGAAGAAGCAAGGGCTGCTCCCATAATGGCACTCGATAGGGATTCGCCCGTCATGTGCTTTGTGATGGCTTTGACTGATTCGCGCTGGTAAGGATTATGGTACACTGAGCCAGCAGCCGACGACGGTCGGTTTGGTGGAGACAACCGCTCAGGGGCTTGCAGTGGAGGAGCGCCTCTACCTTGTCTTCGCGGAGCGGGAACAGAAGGCTTTAATAATTTGGCATCGGCGGGGACCGACTCGTTCTTCCGGGTATTCGAGCGTCGTGGAGGAGGCAGTGCAGGCTTTGCCTTCTCCTCTTCCTCGAGCTCTTCTTGTGCTGACTTAAAAGATGCCGGCGAGGACGGTGCATTGCTTTCCAAGGACGTTGAGAGACGCCTATGAAAGCTTGCTGACCGCTTCGAGTCCTGTGACTTCGGCCCTCCTTGACCAGGCGTGGATGGCCCTGTTATAGCCTTTGTGTTGAGAGCAGCCAGTTGAACCGGCTTCTGTCTGATGGGTGGGGACTTGAACGGAGCGCTCTGCATCTGAGAGGAGTCTCTCGTCCCGTCGGTGAGCTGTGATATTGGCAATTCGAGTGAAGGTTTTGACTTGGGCACAGGAGGTGGTGTGCGAGTCCTCTTTCTGATAAGCGGCGCTTCGTCCTTGGGTTCTGGGGGGAGTGTGAAGTTGCGTCGAGGCTTGGGTGATTTGACAGGGGGCGGCGAGTTCTTGACAACGACCGAAGGCGCGGTTGGAGGTTGTGTAGGTGCCACAGGTCTGTTCTGCTCGAACATCTTGACGAGGGAGTTGGTCGGCGGAATAGGGGTGTCATCGGTAGGTTTATCCTGGGCAGCGGCACTTGAGACTGGCTGCGAGTCAAGGCTGTTTCTCCTCTTGCGCGGCTGCTGGTTGGTCCTCTGTTGGCTAGGTCTTTGCTGCTCCAGCCTTGCGAGAACATGGCCTACGCTCCCGGAGGGCGGCAGGACATCGCGCTCGTTCGCAGACCTTCCGCTCATCGTGCTTGCAGCTTTGGCCTGGGCAGCTGGCCGCAAAGGGCTGTGGCGCGCTGCGGCCAGTTTGGCGGCCGTATACGATGGCGACGGTGCGCGGTCGATGTGGCTGTCAGGCACGCCTAGAGAGCTCGAGCTGCTGACGTGCTTGGGGGAGGGATGTGGCCTTGTGCTCCGTGAGCTACCGCCAGTGTAATCTCTCTGCAGCGGCACGGAAGTGCTGGCGGAAGTGCTCGGCCGTCCCGTGCCTACTTTGGTGGCAGCAAGGAGTGCGCCATTGCTGCCTCCGGTGTACGTATTGGTGAGGTGTTGAGGTTTGGCGGGTGGTCTGGCGAAGGCTGAGGCGGCTCCAATCAGAGCTGCATCGCGGACATTGTGCTGCGTATCGCCGGTCGACTGCGGGACGACGCTGCGACTGCGTACGGAGCTGCTCATCTGGCGCCCATCGAACAGGAAGCGGTGATGTGTACGTGACGACGTGAAAGTCGAGGTATCTGTGTCTTCGAGAACGTTACAATAGGAAGCTAGAAAACCAAAAACCAAGGGTGAGCGAGCGACTGAAGTATAAACGATTGCAAGTGGAACCGTATGCAATTACGACAGCATGCCCGTTCACAGGGCCCCACAGCTTGGAATAGAAGCTGGGCTAGTCCACATCGAGTGGAAGCGCACATGTGATAGCGCGCGTCGAGTCGCGCCTGCCTGCGCCGTTGCCTGCTCGACTGGCAGCATCATAAACAACGCGCCTCGACGTCCAAACCTCGATGCATTCACCATGGACGACGACATCAGCATGCCCGACGCCGAGGCGGTGCGTGAGAACACGCTCATGTACGGCCACGACGAGGAGCTGGATGAGAAGTACCCAACCCGGCCCTTGAATGAGCACAAGACACCGCCATTCCACACGCTTTTCACCGAGCTATTCGATCCACTCATGGAAACTCAGAAGAGGAAGCGTGTCGCTGGGCCACGCCGAAAAGCTGGTCCATCAGGTCACTCGAACCTCTCGCCGCACGAGGCCAAGAGGAACATCATCGAACGTTTCATCAAAGACTGGCGAAAGAACGTTGGCAGTGACTTCTACCCAGCCATGCGACTCATTATCCCTGAAAAGGATCGAGACCGCGCCATGTACGGCTTGAAAGAGAAGGCCATTGCTAAGGTCTTAATCAAACTCACTAAAATCAGTAAAGACTCAGACGACGCAAAGCAGATGCTCAACTGGAAGCTACCTGGCCAGTTGTACAAAGCAGCTTCTTCGACAGCTGGCGATTTTGCTGGTCGCTGCTACGAAGTCTTGTCCACACGTCAGATGCGTACTCAATACAGTGACATGAGCGTTGCTGAGGTCAACAACGCCTTGGACAAGCTGTCGCAGGTTGGCTCAGAAGATGAGCAAGTCAAGATCTTCAACCGATTTTACAGGCGCATGAATGCTGAAGAGATGACCTGGCTGATTCGCATGATCCTTCGTCAGATGAAGATTGGAGCTACGGAGAAGACCTTCCTCGACATGTGGCACCCTGATGCCGAACAGCTCTTCAACATATCATCGAATCTCAGACGTGTATGCTGGGAGCTATACGACCCAATGGTTCGACTTGAAGGTGACGATACAGGCCTCAGTGTGATGCAGTGCTTCCAGCCGCAATTGGCGCAGTTTCAAGACAAAGTCGGCTCGTTTGAAAAGATCGTATCCAGATTCCAACAGAACCCTGACGACGACAACTTCTGGATTGAAGAAAAGCTTGACGGTGAACGAATGCAACTCCACATGATGGAGGATCCCGACGCGCCCGGCGGAAGGTTGTTCGGTTTCTGGTCTCGCAAAGCTAAAGACTACGCCTACCTCTATGGCAAGCACCTCGAAGGTGAGGAAGCTGGCGCTCTGACACGTTTCATTTCAGATGCTTTCGGGAAAAACATTCGCAACATCATCCTTGACGGCGAAATGATCACCTGGGACATGGAGACGGACCACATTGTCGGTTTTGGCACGTTGAAAACTGCTGCAATATCAGAGAAAGAGAACAAAACCAATAAGAGCACTGGCCAGCGTCCTCTCTTCCGTGTTTTCGACTGTGTCTATCTGAACGACAAGCTTTTAACACCATACATGTTGCGCGACCGTCGTCGAGCACTAGAAAGTGCGGTCAAGGATGTTCATCGACGTCTGGAGATTCACCCCTACATCGACGCACGCTCGCATACTGAAGTCGAACCAGCACTCCGAAAGGTCGTAGCTGAGTCTTCGGAAGGTCTGGTGCTGAAAAACCCTCGCTCTATGTACCGCCTCAACGAACGCAACAACGACTGGATGAAGGTCAAACCCGAGTATATGTCTGAATTCGGTGAATCGCTTGACTGCGTCGTGGTTGGTGGCTACTATGGCTCAGGTCATCGAGGCGGTGCTCACTCTTCCTTTCTATGCGGATTGCGCGTCAAACAACATGCCAAACCCAGTGATCCAGATTACGAGAAATGCTTCTCGTTCTTTAAAGTTGGAGGAGGATTCAGTCGCGAAGACTACGCCGCAATACGAGGCCGCACAGAAGGCAAATGGAAAGACTGGGATCCTAAGCGTCCACCTCCTACCATCGAGCTGGGTGGTCACACAGAGAACCGCCAATACGAGCGTCCCGATCAATGGATCCTCCCTAGCGACTCTGTTGTTCTTGAATGTAAAGCAGCCAGCGTAGAAGGCAGCGAAAAGTTTCGCATGGGCCGCACACTCCGATTCCCACGCTTCAAGCGACTTCGCGTCGACAAGCGGTGGGATCAAGCCCTGAGCGTCCACGAATGGGTTGAGCTACAGGTTGACGTCGAACAGACACTTGAAGAGAAACAGCAAGAGTTCAAAATCGAGCAGTCGCGTCGCAAGAGAGCAAGGACCACGAAGAAGCCACTCGTAATTGCAGGTGACGAAACTATAACGACCCCCTATGCAGGCCCACAGTCGAAACTCTTTGAAGGCCTGACCTTCTACATCATGACCGACCAACTTCATCCTGTTAAGAAAAGTAAGGCAGACCTCGAAGCCATTGTTAAGGCCAACGGCGGGAAGATAGTGCAGCGCGACTTAGCCGACAAGAGTCTTATCATTATTGCGGACAAGCGGCTCATCAAAGTCGCATCTCTCGAGAAGCGGAACACACATAACATTGTCAAGCCCATTTGGCTGTCTGACTGCATAAGTCAGAACGAAGCTGATGTCGGCGCTTTACCGTACCTGTTGCCATTCGAACCAAACCGTCATATGTTCTTTCTCCACAACAACGACCTAGACGTTACAGAGGGTAACGTTGATGAGAATGGGGACGCGTACGCGAGAGACATTGGAGACATCGATGAAATGAGGAAGTTGCTTGAGGGCATGCAGAAGCCAAGAGCAAAGAAGGATTTCGACAAACAAGGCTTTCTGAATCAGCTCCAAGGTCACGGGGAAGAAGTTACCAAGTTGAAAAGCTACATGTTCGTTAACATCAAGGTGGCTTTCCAAGCCAGTGAAGACCCTGCCTGGAGTTTCAAGGCAAACATAGCAGCGAACTACATCCGCTTCGGAGGCGGTTCGGTGGTTGAGAAGGAACCCGCAAAGGGGATTACGCACGTCGTCGTTCCAGACGGTAAGAAAGGGGTTAGTACAGGGTTCACGGACATGGCGAGAGTGGTAGGCGTCGCATGGGTGGAGAAATGCTGGAAAGAGGGCACAATGGTGGACGAGGAAAGATTCCAGTGGGGATGATCGAAGCGAGCGTTTGCCCAAAGTGCAGCATTGTCTTCTGTCATCTTATATTTGCTAAAGCGTGCATCGCAACTCGATACCCCACGATACGGCTTGTTCAGGTGCTTGGCTCTGATCCAGAATAATCACGTTTGTAGGCTTACACACTGCTCTACAAAGTTAGTAGTTACATGCAATTAAGATTACCACAAGGCCTTAATGTGCAAGCTTTGTGTAGCTCTCGATATGCAATTGCTGGGGTATCTCCAAATTTGTACAAAATATACGATGACCAAAGTCAACAGGCTTCACGTCCCATTGACCCACTCCTTGTATTTGCCTTGATATTCCATAACTTCTTGTTCGTGTCCTAGCCACTTTGCGTTCTCCCACGGACTGATGACCGCCAGAACCTTCGCCTTGACCAACCCCAACGGTAACGGTCCAAACAGCCTCGAATCCCTTGACCACTCCAAGTTATCCCCTGCAATCCAACAGTGCCCTTCTGGCACCTGGATCACCCTGTCCTTGAAGTTCGCCCAATCACCCTCGTCTCCCTCTTTTTCCAAATCCCCATCCTCGCGCGCAGCACTCACGACGCTGACGAAATCGCCCGGCATGCCAATGACGCGCTTGCATCCCCTCTGGTGAGGAAAGAGTGGGTGTGTGTACGTTATCACGTCGCCGACTTTGATATTGCGACCGCGGCGGTGCAGACAGGAGTAGAGGATCCAGGGACGCTTGTTGTAGGAATGGGGGATCGTGGGGACCATGCTGACGCCGCTGGTGTGACCGATGCTGAAGAGGTGGGTGGTGACGATGTGGAATATGAAGGCACCTTTGGCAAAGGTTTTGGTTGCCCCTAGAGTACTTTGTCAGCAGATGCCCAGAAGACCAGAATGTCAGGCAACATATAGGACGTACACCACAGGTCACGCGTTTTGGGGCCCAGACGCGCAGAGAACGACATGTCGGAGACTGTCGTGTGTCGTTTTGTTACCGTATACGCATGGTTGTGCTGTCAATAGGCGTAGCGATGTGGTGCTGCGCAATTAGTTGCCAAGTTCTGGAGTGCTGGTGAAGTGACGATGGTGTTTCGAGCTAAAGTTCGCGATTGAGTCCGACGCTAGGAATCTTAACTCCGGCCACACAATTCGCACTGCGACTTCTTCCTCGTGACAACAACCTCACAAATTCACTATGCGCGTCGAAGATGAAGTAGTCGGGCTCAAAAATTTAGATGAAGCTGCTACGAGGTGATTACAGAACTATAGATGCGCTCGCGAATGCAAGCTAATGTATGTAAAGGCCTGCGCCAACAGGACTCGATGCGGGCGGCACGTTGAAAGATGCTGTAAGAGGTGCTTCCTTTTCTCTTCTTCTTGCTCAACTCGGTTTGCTTTAGTGTTAAGAATTGTCTACTTGCGAAGTCTCATTGCTCGATCTGACTCCTTCAAGATCTCATCACGGCCTATCACGACCTGAACCCCACCACAGTCGACATTTTGGAAGAAGAACCCTCTCCACTCGAGTTCATGCGATATGTTGCTCGCAATAGACCTTTCGTGATCAAGAATGGCGCCCAGGATTGGAAGGCTCGTAAGCGATGGAACGCCACCTACCTCAAGTCTGTAATGGAAGGCCAAACCGTCAACGTATCCCTGACACCACACGGCAACGCAGATTCCGTCGTCGACTTGCCGTCTGGTGGCAGTCTATTTGTCAAGCCGTACGAGCGCGATGAGGACTTCGGCTCTGTGCTTGAAAAGATCCAAACACAAGAGCTCAGCAAAGATACATCTGTCAGTCCAACGCGTTACGCGCAAACCCAAAACGACAATCTTCGCGCCGAATACACATCACTCTTCAGTGACGTCCCACCGAGTGTCCCCTTCGCTCGCGTCGCCCTAGAGCAGTCACCCGATGCAGTGAACTTCTGGCTCGGCAGCTCCGCGTCCGTAACTGCGCTACACAAAGATAACTACGAAAACATCTACGTGCAGATCCTAGGTCGGAAGCACTTCGTTCTCCTTCCACCCGTGGATGCACCGTGTGTGAACGAGAAGGAAGTACTAGCGAGTACATATGCGCCAAAAACGAGTGGTGAAGATGCTGCGGAGGCGGTGGTTGGGGATCTGGTGATCCAGGTTGACGAGCCAGCAGCCTATGTACCCTTCGCGACCTGGGATCCAGACATGCCTCTTCTTAATACAACACCTTACTCGCAGTATGCGCAGCCGATGCGTGTCACGCTTGACGAGGGAGACATGCTGTATCTGCCTGCACTGTGGTACCATAAAGTAAGCCAAAGCTGCGATGACGAAGGACTGTGCTGCGCAGTGAATTACTGGTATGATTTAGATTTTAGTGGGGGATTCTGGAGCACAGCAGGATTTGTGCGAACTGCAGGACTGTTGAGTCTGCAGCAGAAAGATGGACAAGACGGCGGTCGATGAAAGACTGTCTCTAAGCAAAGTAAAGTGTTCACATCTTCATTTCTACACGTAAAAAGCACAGGGATTCAGCAAACAATCCCATTCTATTCTACATACTCGTGAGCTTCTTTTGGTTTCCGCAGACGCGTACTTATCCCCAGAACCACGTAAAGGTAGAAGCTCTCTCTGGGGGAGGACTTACGCCGACCCGGTGGTCAGCTGCCCGTTCCTATTGCAGATCAGCGTCGTATTAGAAAGTTTTGTTTCACCTCGAAAATCTTCTTTCCCCATCTCCACCACCACCTCGCCCCTGCCACCACCCGCACACCCAGCCAGCACAAAGCAACCCACACCCACACTACAGGCTTCTTGACAAAAGCATAGAGGCGCAGATCACCCTCCTAGGTGAGATCTGCTTCACTAAGTACAAGACCCGCCCTCCTGTAACTCTGCCAATCACGCCATGCAGCGCTGTCTACACCCCCCGCCTCTGCCTTCTCCAAAAAGTTTGTCTGCATTATGTACAAACTAGCTAGCTCAGACTTACTTTTCGCTCCTAATCTGAGTGGACGCTTAAAAGCCCACTGTGCTATCACAATGATGGCAGCACGGCTGACCTGGATTTATAGAGTTAGTTGATATTCGAGAATCTTCGTAACGTACTGTGGAGGCCAGAGACATCGTGGGCAATATCGATCATGTAGACTGCGTGGCTACGAGACTCCGACGCAATGGGTTGTGTATGGAGAGGGAATGGTGACGCGTGGGTATGATGGCGACGCGTGGGTATGATGGCGACGCGTTAGGAGTGACAGTGAGGTGTGAGGTTCGACAGCGGCGAGTCGAAGTTACGCAACGCGCCGACGGACGATCGCGGTGGCCTCGAGCGCGGAATGAACGAAAAGAGGAATCCTTACCAAAAACTGACTCTGCATAAGATGTCAGCGCGAGTACAGAATAACAGGATGCAGCACCGCCATGCTGGTGACAGAACTACGTACAACAGTCATTGTTCTTCAATCCCTAATCTAGTCACAAGAATTCTATCAAAAGTCAGCAAGCTTCAGAAATGGGGGCGCTGGGGTCACTTAGCAGAGTTCAGTGTGTTGGGGAAAGGGAGCGTGGCAGCCGTCGCGAGAGTAAATAAATAGAGCCTAGGGGTCCTTCCCCATCCAACAGGTCGTGACGCGTCGCGCGCCAAAGTGACTGTAGCCATCATAGTGTGATGCCGCACACATTGCTACAGTTGTGCACTCGCTATATCCATCCATTGCAGCCGTGATACATGAGACGATAGTATCTGTAAGGGCAAGATAGGAGAAAGAATAATTCAAAAAACTTAGATCTGAAGATCAAAAACATTGGAAACAGCTACCGTGACTTCATTGATGAGGAGAAGAGCTTGTAGAAACGGATAGATATGGGCTTGAGGACAGGTGCCGACGCAGTCACAGCTGTAAGTACAGGTTCTGCTTACTATCATCCGAGCGCGTTCCACTGGACAAGGTATATGGTAGCTGTCCAATCGTGAGGGTCCTGTAGAGTCTGAGATACAAAGAACCATGGTTCAGCAAGAAGGATAGTCTCAACGATAAGAACCTGCTCCAGGGGCAATTTTAATTTCTCTGGATGTCTCCTCGGTTTCTTTTCATCCGCTCAACCTTTTCCCAGGCATTCATCACCACAGAATGTTGGAGAGGGACATCACACCGCCGCGATATACGCGTTTTAGATCCGCAAGGCATCCCCACGTGCATGCGGTCCCCGAGGATACACTCACCGCTTACAGTACGAAGACTCCAGCATCGCTCCGTCAGTACGCAAAGTGTGAAGACCTTGCATGTCGACGACAACAAGAGCGCAACCGTCACGAGCGAGCGCGCTTCCTATACGAGAACTATGACAAAGAGATCCCCGGCGGTCTCATCTGCTATAACTGCGGTGTCTTCCATCCGCGCATCCTGCGTGGGAAGCAGGATCTGCCCGCCTACCCCGTTCACTGCAAAGCTTCAACAAGGCCCAAATCACTTAAGGACTTCCGCCGACATCGCACCGAATTCTCCGTGGTCATATTGTACTACATCTACGTACCCTGGCTGCAGGTGCACCAGACAGCCCGGTCTCTCCGCCACGGCCCACAGTACGGCGCCGTCACGCTGAACTACCACGACTCACACCGCACTCTTCTGGGCACCAGATACCGCATTTTCTGTTGAAGTTCTCCTGTACTAGGCTCCATTAGGAAAACGCCAAGGGCCAATTATATTGTTAGTAGTGACCCACCACTTAACAACACCTCTTTAGTCACTCTCTAGCATTACAATAGTATTAATTGCAGCTAAAATAGTAACCTTAAAATAGTTGTAAATAATTGTAGGATTGTTTGTAAGTACAACAGTACCTATATTAGCTGCCCTAGCTTATCCCCGTCCTTAGTTGCAACCCACAATTACCCCAACAGCGGCTAATTTAAGGTTAACAAGGTATACTCTATTGTCTAGCAATGTTGTAGCGATCTAGATGCTTACGAGCTTTAAGGTATAGACTACAGGTTATTGTTAACCTAGCAGGGAGCTGTTAGAGAGCTAGAAATTAACTCTATTAAGCCTTATTACAGCTAGGTGGCGGAGGCAGATAGGCAGCTAATTAAGGCAGAGATCGCTCTAGGTAAACAAGTTAACATTAGAGTAGTGCCACAGAGGGGTAGCAGAGCTTACTAACGTCGCTAGAAACGCTAGAGTAGCAGCCTTAGCGTTAAGCAGGAGTTCTGGGATGGATTTAGGCGATAGGAGGTTGAATAGGCATTAGAGTAGGCGTAAATAGCAGCTTTTCTAGGTAGTAAGGAGAACAATTAATGGTTGTTAACAGGCAAGGAAATTAACGTTGCTGCTACTGTTGCTAAGGCTTAGAAAACAACGCTAGTGGCTGTAATGCTTGCCACTAGACGCTAGCAGCTAGGCGTTAATTTGTTTAACTACAACGCTTAATTTATCTTAATTATGTAAGCCTAGTTTGTTTACAAGACTGCTTTGCTGCTATTTGTATAGTAAAAAGCACTTTTTACTCTGTAGATAGCTCTATAGTTAACTGCCTGTGCACCCTATAGATAAACACTATATTTCTTAGCACTAACGTCTATACTAGCTGCGCAGGATCTCGCTTATTTTAGAGTCTCTACACTAGTAAAATGTTAATGTTAATTGTTAATTATCTCTATCTAACGTACTCCCTACTACCTACTACTGCCGCTAGCAATCTATCTACGTCTTTTTAACTGCTTGTTTTCCTTGTTAATCCTACTAGTTGAGCTGACACCTATAAAGGAGAGTAAATCTAGAGCTTTTTAAGGTATTAAGGCCCTAGTATAACTTATGCTCTGCTGCGCAGTATAAGGCCACTAGCCTCGCCTCTAAGTGATAGTGAAGGCTTTCTGCCTTGCTCTGCTATATATGTAAGCATCTCTAGTAAGAAGGTCCTTAGGGCTCCTTGTGTAGCTTAGCTTAATTAACAACAACTACACTATTAACCTTCTCTAGATCTATTACCTGCTTCTTATTGTACTCCTTTATCTCTGCTGTTAATTAGTCTAACAACGCTACACAGTCTGCTTTTAACCTAGGTAGTTTTAAGCCTCTTGCCTAAAGCTCTATTTAAAGCGTTTGTACTGTCTAGCTGCTATAATTATGTAGATTTAGCAGGTAGGCTAAGTACTTTTTGCGCTTCTAAGGTTGACGCTTTTTTAGCTAACTTTCTTCTAGTTTAACCTAGTTAGTGCCTCCTTTACTACTACTCTCCTCTTTAACGTTATAAGCCTCTGTTGCTTCTAATTACTTAAGGTAGCTCCACTAATTGTTCTCCTATCTGTTAAACGTCGCCTCTAGCATATCCTTTATCTTCAATTTACTATTACACGAGCTATCTAGCAGCAACGCTATACTACAATTACAGAAGGATTTAACAATAAGGCCCGCTTCTAATTGCTGCTAGGCGTAACCTACAGCCTAGGTTATTAATTGTTAACGTTGCTAAGGCAGCTAATCCTTAATTTGTAAGCTGTTTTCTGCTATCTCTACCTCCTTTAACAACGTTAATTGCTCTACCTAATAGGCAAGCAATTCTTTATAAGCTTTGTTTACTGCTGTATCTAGTAGCTGCACTAGTAAGGTGCAGTGTAAAGGTACAACAGCTAGAAGTGTGTAGATAGATTTAAGGTATGTAAGCACCTTCTTAGTATAATAGAAGGACGCCTAGTCTAAAATTAGTAGGCAATCCCTTCTAATCTGTAACTGCAGTAGCTTGTACTTCTTCTTTAGCTACTTAAGCAATAAGTCTTTGTTGTTGTACGCCTTCTTATTAAACTTAACAGTAACGTTAGGACAGTATAGGTGCTGCTCCTTCTCCTTTAACCTACCTGTCTCAGATCTATAGAAGATAAGCTTTAGCTTTAACTTCTTATCGCTGTTAGCAAATATGTATAGTATTAACGTTGCCTAACGCTTCCTCTAGCTACTTTTAATGCTACAGCTAGCTACTGTGTAGCTGCTAACAACATTATATGTGTAGCTATCTAGAAACTTAAACAGGACAGAGGTCTTGTCTAGGTTTATAATAACGCATAGGGCGTACTTTGTACCGCCTATTAGTACCTAGGAGTTCTTTTAGATAAAGCAGAGAAAGCTGTTTATTACGTCTAGCTGCTGCTTAGGCTTTAATTAAGCTTGTTTAGTAAGCTGTCTCCTAACTATCCCCTACCTCTTAAGGAACCCCTAATACCACCTAAGGGAGAAATTAAACAGTACTAACGTTTAATAGATCTCCTTAAACAACTCTTCTGTAGTACGCTTAAACTAGCTAGTAGAAACTAACTTATTGCAGGCACGCCTCTCTAAAAATTAACAATTAACAGCTTCTTTAAGTTTTGGCTAGTATACTAGATTTGCCTAGGTTAGTACACGTCTACTGCTCTTTAATAAGGCAAGAATAGCGTATTGTTAAGTCTACTAATTACTAATTGTTCTAGGAGCGACGCTAAATTGATCGCCAATCTCAGCGTTGCTAGGTAGTTGCCACAGCAACCTGTTGATTATCTCTACCTCCTAACCCTCTTGGATAAGGTTGTGCTTAGATGTCACTAGCAGCTAGTTTGCCTTATCTATCATCCACTTAAAAACGTTAATTTTGAACTCTCTACTAGAGGTTTGATAACGCTTACTAGTCTTTAGCAGAGGCCTAGATTAACGCTTGCTTAATAAAGTATGCCCCTTCTATCCAATCTTCTGCCGTTTAGGGGGGGCTTTAGCAGCAACGTTATTATCCATACAAGAGCGTTTAGGACAACTAGTAGGTTTTAGCGTATCCTAATTGCCTAATTAGGAAGCCTATAGGCCTTTAAACAACGTTCTCTATTAATTCTTCTAGTCTAATTAAGGCAACGCAACACTTACAAACAACCCCTAGCTCTCCTAAGTGCTCCCTAGCTGCTAGCTTTGTAGCAGTGTTATTACAAGCAATAGCAACGTTAATTGTAAAGTTCTATTAAGCAAGATAGGCATAAGTGGTTCACAATTAACCTGCTGCTAGCTTAACAGAGTACTAGGTAACAGTAGCGGATAAGAGAGCAGCCGCCTTAGCTAAGGGATTAAGGATTAGCTAATACTAGTAGGTTGTGCAGAGGCTAATAGAGGGCTCCAAACATCGTAAGGTATTGAAAATAAGCTACAATAGGGCATATTGATGTTGCTGCAGTACTAATTTACTAGAGAGACGCATCCTAATAAGATTCTGATATCTTGGCATATGCAGAGCCCTGCACTGTTACCCAATTGTTACCTGACTGGCTCGGAGGTTTGCCTCAACGGAGCCTAGTACAGGAGAACTTCAACAGAAAATGCGGTACCTCTGGCAAACCGCCTCGAAAGCGCTCCTAGTCGACGATCGCCTGCTCGTCCGCGCCCAGCACTTCTCGCCCATCGGCACCGTCATCGAATCAACACCAACACGCCTGATAGATCGCCACGCCGAACTCATCTGCCCCCACACGCGCTCCACGTTCCTGTACTCGAGCCAGCGCGCCAACGACATCATGGAAGCGTGCCGCCTCTTCTGCCGCGCCCACGCAGCAGCATCTTCCCTTTCCCCTTCCCCCTCTAACGAGACAACAGACACTAGCGAGACGAGAATGCTTCACGGCTTCGTTCACAGTCGCTACCGCTGCCCGCGCTGCCCGACCGAGTTCGTCATCGAGATCCTCCCGCGAGCCTGCTTCGCCGGCGCTCACATGATGGGCCGCACGGTGCAACAGGGCCGCGAATACGTGTTGTGCCTGTCGCAGTATCTCGACTTTGGGGCGTGCAACGCACCGGAAGAGCGCGAGTGGAGGGCGCTTTCTACCTGGCCGGCAGAGCGGCCGGAGGGGAACTGGGGGCCTGTGGGGCAGAGCTGGGCTAAGGGTGATGAGGCTCAGCTGGATTTGACGGGGATGGAGCATATTTCTGTGCGGTTTGAGAGGGCGCTGAGGGGGCTGGGCGAGTCCGTCAGTTGACTGGAAGCCACTGCCGCAAGCGCTTACAACCATTCTTGCGAAGTCCCGCAGACGCTGTGCTAAGCCCACTGTAGCAGCAGCAATCAATGGGCCACACTCGATTGGCATCTCAGGGGCCATTGAGAATTCTGGTGCGACGCTTCAATACTTAGTCCTAGCTAAGAAGACAAATTGTATCTGTGCGTTGCTTACGATCCTGAAACTGAAGCAGCTGCTGAGAGAAAAAGCCGGTCAAAGCTGCCATAATTGAAGCAGAGGCACCCAAAGCAGCTATACAGCTGAAATGTGTAAGTGTCTCTCGTGTCGAGATTGCAGTGTACTCACAAGACTCAACTTGGTATCAGTCTGCAAAGCATAAGAAAAGAGCCCCAAGGCCCACGGCTGGCGGAATTGAAGTAAACCGTACCGAGTAGTTTGCATGCATTTCAATTCATTGCTATCGAGATTGGCATTTTCCTGCTCCTCTTCAGATCAACCACTGGAATTGTGATCGGCTTACCTTCCGCCAATACAAAGCCAACCGCAGCCACGCGACAAAGTATACGGCATATTGGGTCTCGTAAACGACCAGCTGGCAAGAGGTATTACTGTCGATTATAAGTTTGATGTAGTTTTAAAGTTACAAATGCTATGGGGGAGCAAAGACTCATCCAGAGAGCTCGCGGATCTTCCTCATGGCCTCACGACACTCGCTCCAATAGAAGAGAAGGCAGCATCATAAGAATTTCCGACTTGGTGTCAAGCAATCAGAATGCCTGCAAGTAGAGATGCCCGAATTGTCAATCAAGCACTAGTTGTCACATTAGTCTCAAGCGCTTTGATACACACTTAATCCACTCCTGTTACCCTACTCTAGCGTAACCGCTTTGACCGACCCAAAAGTCTGGGTAGGAATTTGCGAAGTCAATGGCGCGGCAGACGACTCTCGACTCAACCGCAAAATGCGAGCGACAGTGGCAATGGCTAGATCCCGCATCGGAAAAGTATTGACTAGTTCTTGGTATTGATAAAAACAGGCTGGAAATACCGCGAGATTGAGTTTCCTCTAGCAGTTGCCCTCAATCTTCCAGTCAGCTCATGCAGCGCTTGCTATGTAAGAGGCGGATTCCGAGGGCTTCCAAAAGCAGGCAGAAGTCAGACCTCGATCAGCAGCGAGTCCTGCAACTAGGTATGGAGGGTGCAGTGAGCAAAGAAGATGGCAAAAAACATACAACAGCGGGTATTCGCTAGTAGTCACCCACCTAACTACTAATCCGCCGGTACGTTGCTTAAATAGGGCTAAGTAAACAGGAAGCCTTGTTATCTCCTAGCTGCTTACAACAAAGATCCTTAATTTAACTTAATACAGTTTTAGTGCTACTAAAAATAGACTATAAATAATATAAAATTTGCAACTTACTATACACGCTAGTAGCGTAGAATCTAATAGATCTAGCAGCAGTAATTATTAGTCTAGCTATTTATAGTAATTACTAATTCTAATCTCTAACTAATATACTCTATAGGCAAGCTTATTGTTTAGATAACAAGCTTAGGAATAACTAAGAGATAGATTATTAATTTATATATAGGTGTCTACTTAGGTTACTATTTATATGCTTATTAAGCGTCTTATGCTCCTATTAGTTAATTGCTTAGCATACTAAATATAAACAATTAACCTATTATATATATAGCATAAGCAAGAAGAGATTTAAATTTATTAGTAAGTTAGCCTAACCTTAGGTAGAGTAGATCTAGGTAAGCTAAGCTTTTAGTAAGTAGATCTAGTGTTTAGTAATATTGCAACATACCCCTTAGGCAAGTTAAGCACATAAGACTTGCCTATTTAGAAGCTTACGCTGTTTTTGTTAAGGCGTGTATTATATATGCTAAGAAATCTTTAAGTAAGCTTTTTACAACACTAATCTATTACTTATTCTACCTTTTGTTTTAGTATAACTCTAAGCTATAGTTAAGGTTAGTACTCTCTAATTAATCTACACTTATATTTATTACTTAATGCTAATGCTTATAGAAATGTTTTACTGTGTAGTAAACATATACTACTAATATATTTACTGCTTAATCTACTGCCTACTCTACTGCCTGCTTACGCTTTACCTTGCTTACTACGCTGGTAAATGGGTACGGCGTACCACGGGGTATGGTAGGGGTAGGGGAGGGGCCGCACGGACCAGTGGTAGGTGTAGGGGAGGGGCCGCACAGACTAGTGGTAGGTGTAGGGGAGGAGCCGCATTAACTAGGTGTAGGTGTAGGGGAGGGGCCGCATTGACTAGGTGTAGGGGCAGGATAGGGGCCGCATTGACCAGTAGTTGGGGTTGGGTAGGATAGGGGGTACCCAACTGTGATAATTATATGTGATATCACTCAGATCTCTCAGATCTCTTGGATCTCTCGGATGGGATGAGAATCGATCTGATCTGACTGGCTGGATCTCTCTCAGATCTCTCAGATCTCTCTCAGATCTCTCGGATCTCTCGGATGAGTTGAGAATCGATCTGATCTGACTGGCTGGATCTCTCTCAGATCTCTCAGATCTCTCTCAGATCTCTCGGATCTCTCGGATGAGATGAGAATCGATCTAATCTGACTGGCTGGATCTCTCAGATCTCTTAGATGAGTCAGATCTCTCTATCACCTGATGTACCCAACACCTACTACAGGGCTGTCACCTAATGTACCTAACACCTACCACTAGTCTGTGCGGCCTCTCCCCTGCCCCTACTCCTGCTATATGTGGAGCCTGCCCTACACCTACCTCTACTACATGTAGACCCTGCCTAGCCCTAACCCTCTTAGCAGGAGGTTAGCGTGGGTAGGTGCTAGGTAGGGGTAGGGTACCTCACGTGACGTACCCAACCCCTACCCAGACCGTACCCATTTGCCAGCCTATTGCTTACTATCTTCTTCTACTTAAGCTCTCTAAGCTTACTACTAGCTTCTTCTCTAGGCTTACTACTCTACTAGCTGTTACTGTTGCTATTGCTATGCTCTCCCTCTATATTGCTGCTCTACTTGCTCTTGCTCTTGCTCTGCTCTTTCTCTGCGTTGCTGTTTTGCTTACTCTTGCCCTTGCCCTTGCCTCCCTATACGCTGTTGCCGCCTCTTAGCTCTAACAAGCAGATGCTATTCTTGCTCTCTACTTCTGCCTTTAGCGCCTATAGCGCTAAAACAGCCTAGCGTAGTAAGTCCTACTTAGAGTGTATTAATAGTGCTGTAGCTAGTTGTTTAGATAGGCAGTGCTTTAATTACTTAGGTAGTAGCTCTTGCTACTAGCGCTGCGCTTCTAGGCATAACTGCAATGCCTAGTAAGTAATCTTCTCTCTTTTTTATCTGTTAATTACTTGCTAATATATTTAGCCTACTACTTACTCTCTCTAAGGCCTGTAAGCTTTTAGCAGCCTTACAGGCTAATTATTAGCCTACAGACTAAGCTCTTAAAAAACTAAGAGTTAAGTTTTATGCAGTGTTAGTAGTAGCTAAGGTAGTAGTTGTTGCCTATAGCTCTTCTACTTTGCCTGCCTCCTCTAACTCTACTTCTAACTTTAATAAGCTGCTCCTGCCTCTACCTATTATTTCTGCTGCTGCTGCTTTTGCTAACAAGATCTGCGCTCTTAGTAAGCGCTTTAGGCAGACTGCTAGCAGGCTTATTTATAAACTTGCTAATAAGTTTGTTAGTAATCTGCTTAATTATAGTTAGATTAGGCCTAAGGCTATAGAGCTTTGCTTCTTAATAATACCTTATTCTCTCTTCTAATCTATATATGTACCTATGCCTTGCTTTTTTATAACTATTGTAATAATATCCTTAAATTTAAGCTAGTCTCTAAACCTCTTAAACTGTTGCCTTAATAGATTTTGTGTTAATCTATCTGCTAGCATGCTGTTAGTAGAGAGGTAGAGCACTTTAAACGTAACTGCAGTGTACTCTTATTTTAACTACATATTTTGTATATCTATATAGCGCAGCTGTGTTATTATACGCTTATTCTCTTTTACTACTCGTCTAATTATTTGCTAGTTGTTATAGAAAATTGTTAAGGCAGCTCCTAGGATTAGTATAAGCTTAGTAAATAGCTGTTTAAGCGCTATAGTTTCTTTAGCAATGTGCTTAAGTGCTAGGAGCTCTGCTTTAGTAGTAGAGGTAGTAATAGTAGCTTGCTAGAACGCTTTCTATACTATTAGCCTACTAAAGAGCATTATATAGTATCTATAGGAAGATTGCTAGGTTGTAACATTATTAGCAAATAATGTGTTACTATAGATAATTAGCTTAGCGCTAGTATGCCTACTATATTAGATTAACTAATACCTGGTTTAGTATAAGTAGATAATTGTCTAGTGTACTGCTTTAAGGTGCTTATTGCTTAGATTAGTAAGGTATAGAGATAGTTTAGCTGCTGTAAACGCTACATCTAGTTATAGTATAATTACAGTATATAGCACTAATCTAACTCTTTCTTAATAGCTCTTGATCTCCTGCTTAGTAGCTTTTCTAGTGCTCTTTACTAGATCTATAGTAGGGAGCAGGGTATACAGAAAGAGCCTAGTTTTATTAAGGTTAAACTTCTTAGCAATTTTATTAATATACTTGTTATAAATAAGCGTTAATGTCTGCTAATCCTAGTTTCTAAGTACTCTAATTTTAAGAAACTATTAGACTAGGCCTTAATCTTTAATTGTATAGGCTGCTGCAATTGTTTTAATAATATGCTTTGCCTTAAAGATCTAAGTAGAGTAGTATATTACTAGTATATTGTTATTGTAGAAGAGCAGCAGTATCTAGAAATTACTACTAAAGAACAAGTAAGGCTCTTCTTTAGATGCTACAAGTCTAGTTGCTCTAAGTATTTAAGCAAGCTCCTTATACTATAAGAGGAGTAAGTTTTTTAACCTATACAGTGCTTGTTTAAGCTAAACACATTTCCTAGGTATCTTATATCTATAAGGTAGCTTATAGGTAACTACTAGCTAGTAATCTCTGTAGGTGTGTAAGAAGGCTCTAACAATATTATACTATATAATTTCTAGATCAAATTCTGCTGCAATTGCTATAGCAGTCCTAAAAGATCTAGCAGTAATTATTGCTGCGTAGGCAGACTAGATTATGTTAATAACTTAGAGATTGCTCTATACTACTATCCTTGCCTTACACTTAAAAAAGTAGCTATTCTTATTTAGTTTGTACGTGAACACCTATTTAAGTAGCAATAGTTTATTATCTCTATTAAGTAAATTAATTACTTTCTAGGTGCCTATGTTTAGCAGAGTAGTAATCTCCTTATCTATAGCTTCCTTAAATAGCTGCCTATGTAGGTAAGAGAGTAGATCTCTCTATTTCTATAGTAGGTTAGAGAGTTGGTTCCTATGTAGCTGTTAAGCTTAGCTTAGAACTAGCAGTTGCTTCTTCTTCTCTGCTAATGCTTGTATTACCGCATGTACTATTTTAAGCTTAGTGCTAGTTAATTCTAATAGAATTAACTTATCTAGTAGGTATCTCTCTCTATAATCTGTCTAGCAGTTATATAAGAGAAAGTAAGCCCCTAGTGTGTTACTCTTAGAATCCTCTAGATCTAGATAGCGTAACCTTCTGCTCTTCCTTACTAGTTGTAAGCTTAGAGTGTATATTACTTCTAATTAATTTAAGTCTTCTGTAGTAGCTATATTGCTCTTAACACCTAGAGCTGTAGGAGCATCGCTTTTAAAGTGCATAGGTGCAGCGTTATATTACCTAGATCTCTTTAATCTTACTCTTCTTAGCAGGCTTACTTTTCTAGGTAAGTGCTCTTCTTAGGAGCTGCTAGAGTGTGTAACGCTAGGCTTAGGTGTAAGCTCTAGTGTTCTTAGGCTTAAATACTCTAGATTCCCTACGTAGATTCTCTATAACTTACTAGCTTTATTTGTTACTTGTGTAGGAGATGTTCCTTATTTAGTATAATCTACTAGCTAGCTAGGCAGTTAATTATTATCTCTTAGATCCTTACCCCCTAGCTGCTGCTAAGAGTAATTTAGGTTGTTAGTGCCTGCCTACTTATAGGCTGCTGCGTAGAGCTAATTAAAAATACTTTTAAACGCTTCTTCTACATTCCTAACCTTATTCTTATGCAATAGATCTATAATTAACTTAAGCTTCTTTTGTAGGTATTCTACTACTTCTTTGTTTTTGTAGAATTAGTTTTTGTTAAAAGTAACGTTGTGTGTAGTTCTAACCTAATTAAGCTTAGAGATCTATATTCTGTATATATTAGACGCTCTGTATCCTACTAGATATCTAATATAGCCTTTTAGGGTTACTTTAAACCCTTGTTTATTACGCTTAGCTGCTTAATCCCTGTTTAGGAGATATGCTCAGCATTTATAGGCGTAGATTCTACTCTAATCTAGCTAGGAATCTGCTAAGTAGTAACAGATTTGCTCTAGCTAATAGTACTTAAAGTACTACTTAAACTATTTATCTAATACTATGTTAGGAGCAATTTTTCTGTAGCTGTAAGATAGGCTTATATTGTATAGCTATGTAGCTGCTTTTACTACCTCTAGCTAGAGCTTCTTTAGCAGGTTAGCCCTTCTCCTTATTTTAATTAACTTAGTAATAATCTCTTGCCTAGCTCTTTCTGCTCTCTTATTTAGCTTGTGTGTATATATTAGGGTGCTCTAGATCTCTATACTATAATCCTCTACCTATATACTAAATTGTAATTAGCTACGCTATAGTAGTGTAGCAACGTTGTTGTTCTAGAGAATTACAGATATACAGAGCTTATAACGTGTACAAAGAACACTTGTAAACTTCTTAAATATTCTTATAATCTTATCTAATAACTTAGCATGGATTAGGTAGGTATAGATCTTCCTACTATACTCTTCTTTAATTAGCAACATCTATACCTCTTCTAAACAACCCTTTAGCATATTAAAGAGATCCTACGCAATCTGCTAGTATAGCTAGAGAGATTGCTCTTTTAGCCTCCTAGATATAACTTAGCTAGCATAAGTTGTAGCATAGTGTTTGCACTGCTAACATAAGATACTATTAATTCTTATGTTTTAGGTGTTTTTTACTAGTGCCTAGAGCGCTGTAGGTTCTAGATGCCTAGCTTAGGCGTGCTATAGATCCTTATTATTAGATCTAGAATAGGTAGTCTATAATCTAAGCTTCTAAGTAGATAGAGTTACGCTTATTACAGCTAAATAGATTAATAGTAGCTTATATTCTATAAAAGTAAGGTTATAATAGCGCGTAAGAGTAGCTAATACAACGCTCTTCTACAGTAAGCTAATGTTAGGACTTTTGCTAAGATAAGATAGCACAACCTACTAGTAGGTGCCTTTCACCTTAGCAGCTTCCTTCTAGCCTCTTTTCACTCAGCACTTAGAGCCTTAGGCCTTCTTTTACTAGCTACCTAGGAGCTTAGGCCTACCTACTATAAGTAGGTAGCTATCTCCGCCCTCTTGTAGCTCTCTGTCTGCTATTTTGATCACTCCTTCTTAAATATATTAGCTTTCTAGATTGCTTCCTTTTGTGCTTGTGAAGTCTGCCTTACATAATAGCAGACCTAACAGCTTAAAACTAAGCTTTTCTCTTAGGCTTCTGCCTTTGTTTAGCACAGTAGTTGGCTACTGTTGCTAAAGGTTGCACAATTTTTTGCCTAGTTTAGTAAGCTATCTCTTAACTAAGCAATAGCCCTAGCTGTTAGAGCTTCTTTTCTTAGTCCCTATCCCCTTCTTGCGCGGGTAGCGAGTGCCTATTTCTAAGTATAGATTAGCCTTACCTGCGCGCTTCTTTAAGTACAAACTAGCTGCTAAACCTTAGTGCGCTAAGTGTTCTACCTTCTTGCAGGCTTTAGAGTACTAGCCTATCCTTCTTTTAGCGCCTTTTAAGTGGTCTAGCGCCCTACTCCTACCTAGTTTTAGCGCCTTTTTGAGCGGTCCAGCGCCTACTGCTTTAGCGCCTTTTGAGTGGTCTAGCGCTTCTATCTTTTCTCTCACCATTTTGGCGCCTTTTGAGTGGTCCAGCGCCTCCGTTCTAGCGCCTTTTAAGTGGTCCAGCGCCTTCCTTTTACTATTTCGGCGCCTTTTGAGTGGTCCAGCGCCTCCTCTTTACTATTTCAGCGCCTTTTAAGTAGTCTAGCGCCAACCTTTTAGCATCTCTTTACAAGGCAACTTAGCTCTAGTTTGCCTCTTTTACTGTACACCTTTTACTGGTTTAGTATCCTTTTACTGCACACTTAATTCTTTCACTTAGCTCTTACTCTTAGTCCTTTCTACTACTTTAAGCACTAGGTGCTCTACTTTTCTCGCTAACTACCCAACTTACTCCCTACTTAACTAGAATTAGCACTTAACTACATCTTTAATATAAGCCGCTTAGGAGCCAACTTACATAACAACATTGCTAAGGCTGCCTAGCACTAGCAAACTCTAGCAATACATAAGCACCTTATAAAGATTCTGCAAGCATTCTAACAGCAGTATAACCTAGAATACTGCTTGGATTACAATACGCTCTTGCTAGATCTCACTAGGATACTACAAAGCACTATTGCCAACTATTTAGACGCCTTTAATCTAGAAGAGCTTGCTTAACTCTCTGCCTTTCTTATGTTTGCACTTTAAGAGGCACTTTTAACGCTAACAGCTACTGTTCTAACTAGTTCAGCCCTAAACCATCTTCTGCACTACTGCCTATGGACGCCCTTGCCCCTAAGAGCCTACATTACTAACTTAGACTCTTACAGTAATAGCTTAGAAGAGGACCCTATGTTAACTAACAATTAACTACTAGCTATAGGAAATTACTCCTTAGGCTATGCTTCTATAGATGACAATTGTGGATATTAATTAGATAATAGCTTGGGATTCTTTAATAGCAACGCCTCTCTTAACTCTTAGGACAGTTACTAGTTAAATTCTAAAGTATACAACTGTGCAGGGGCTAACATGTTTAAAGCTAATTAGCCTAACACAAACAATTACAATAGCCACAATTAAGAAGAAGCTAATTAGACTAACGCAAACAATTATAATAGCTATAATTAAGAAGAAGCTAATTGGCCTAACGCAAACAATTATAATGGCCACAATTAAAAAGAAGCTAATTAGCCTAACGCAAACAATTACAAAGCTAATTAGGCTAACGCAAACAACTATAATAGCCACAATTTAGAAGAACCTAATTGTAATCTAGAGCCTAACGCATACAACTATAATGGCTAAAATTTAGAAGAAGGCGAGCAGGAACCTAATTCTAAGGCGGATGCAGATGCATATTAGCTAATTTGGAGCTAGAAGCTACCTTAGTTTAACAAGCACATTATAACAATCTCTACACTTAAAAGACCTCTTAGCCCCTAACCTTTTAGTGGATCTTAGGGAAGTAGCGCATTAAGTATTACTTAACTATTACAACTTTAGCGTTACTCTACAACTTTAGCCATTTAACCGCTAGTAGAACAATTAAAAGTAATCCACTTCTGCTAATTGCTGGCTCAACCCCTAATGGAACAAGCTAACACTGCTAATCGCTGGCTTAAACACTGTTAGGACGATCAAAAAATAAGCCACTATTGCTAAATTACTAGCTTACCCCCCTGTTAGAACAATTAATAATCTATTACCTACAAACTACTGTAGGTTAGCACTACTCTCCTCTATAGATGCTCTAACTAGCTTTAGGGACAATTTTCGCGTTGTGGGGTTTGTGCAGTAGAAAAAATCTTAAAGGTTAGTTTTTTGTATAGGAATCTAGGGAGACCTGCGCAGCGCTATACAAACTATAAACCTCTATTCTACGCTAACTACTGTTTTAACTAAGGGCTTCTACTAACTGTTCACCCACTTTCTATTGCTTTTAACTAACTGTTTCCTTTACCTCTACCTTAGTTTAGCTTGTTTTTACTCTCTCTTTTCTTTAGCACTAGCGTCTAGCTCAGGGGACTTCGCTATTAGTAGGGGGGGGCACGTGTCAGGACTTTCGCTAAGATAAGATGGCACAACCTACTAGTAGGTGCCTTTCACCTTAGCAGCTTCCTTCTAGCCTCCTTTCACTCGGCACTTAGAGCCTTAGGCCTTCTTTCACTAGCTACCTAGGAGCTTAGGCCTACCTACTATAAGTAGGTAGCTATCTCCGCCCTCTCGTAGCTCTCTGTCTGCTATTTTGTTTACTCCTTCTTAAATATATTAGCTTTCCAGATCGCTTCCTTTTGTGCTTGTGAAGTCTGCCTTACAGCTAATACGCAGTGTTAAATCTAATTCTAAGTACTATACACCTGCCTTCTTTAATTAAGCTTCTAACACTATGTTAACGTGAAATCCCTCTACTACAGCAATGTTGTAGAGGATTAGATTTTCTGTACGTTCTCTGCTTGTCTTATATAGTACTTTCTTAATTACTCTAGTGCTAGTGCCTAAGATTAGGAAGGATTAGGTGCTAGCCTCTACACAAGTAAGCTTCTTAAGCTTCTAGAAAGTAGTAGAGTTAATGAGATTAAGCTTATTAACTAGGTAAAGTGCTGCTCTGTTGTTGAAAATAGTACTGTCTAATAGTAGATAAGCGTTAAAATTTATAGTTAAGTGGATCTCTTGCTCTATAGATTAAGATCCTATTAAGTTAAGGTCTATTAGTGCTGCTAGGAATAATCCTAGGTAGTTGCCGCTGCTTATTGTAGCGTTGTTATCCTTTATCTATTCCTTCTTAATTACCTTGCTCTTCTAGTCCTTGTACTTAGGTTTGTTAAGGCGTTTTAGAATCTCTCTCTTAACTTAATTACTAGGGGTAAATGGTTTACCTGTGAAAGCTCTCTCTAGTAGGTTACAGCTAATTAGTTTCTAGAAGTATAATTATCTACATAGGCAGTTTATCTTTACTTAGTTTAGTTAGTTGTTCAATAAATGTGCCTAAGCTAGTTAACCTATAGTGGCGAACACTCTACCTAAGCTATAGGGAGCTTAAATAGAGTGCTTCTAAAGGAGACCTAAATACACTCTGCTAACTTTATCTAAAGTAAGTGTTGCGTTGCCTAGTACTAAGTTCTATATAATAGACTATTGCATAGCCCTAGACTAGTCTAGTGCTATCTTTAATAATAAGTCTAAGAAGTTGTATACTGCAAGCTCGCCTTCTACGTTAGTAACTTTAAGAGCTTTAGCCTTGCTATACAGGAAGTTCTATTCCTATTACTACTTCTTAGAATTCTGTTAACCTTGCCTAGCTTTTTAGAGATAAGCTTAGTACTGTGTATGTACTAAGTTCTTTTTACTAGCATTAGATAGAGCTAGCTCCTTCTTTAGTACCTTAATTAAGGCTTAGAGGGTTAATTTCTTCTCTTTAACAAGTGTTATTATAGCTAGAGTTATAATTACTAGGTCTATTGTAGTATTAACTTAGGTCTATAGGTTTTGCAAGCGCGCAGACTAAGAGGCCTAGTTGCTTAATTTAGCTCTATACTCTGCAATCTATATCTTGTATAGTTTAGCATTGTCTAAAGTTATTAAGCTAGGTAGCTCTAGCTGCTAGGGCTTAGATTTGTGAATTAGTATTGTGTTCTTAGCTAATAGATTAATCTGCTCCTATATTCCCTTGCTTATAGCATAGAATTTAAGTTAGATATGCTATCCTAGCTATTAGGATTAGTTAGTAAGCGTAAAAGCTCTCTTTAGAATTAGAGTGTTAGTTATTGCGTAGATTAATTAGGTTTGTAAAGATATAAGAGGAGTGGTTACTAAGTAGTGTATCCTAGCTAAGTACGCAGGGGGAGATTAGTCTAGTTTTAAAAAGCTAGGCTTATAACTGTTGTTTAGATAATAAGCTTAGGAATAACTAGGAGATAGATTATTAATTTATATATAGGTGTCTACTTAGGTTACTATTTATATGCTTATTAAGCGTTCTGTGCTCCTATTAGTTAATCGCTTAGCATACTAAATATAAACAATTAACCTATTGTATACGTAGCATAAGTAAGGAGAGATTTGAATTTGTTAGTAAGTTAGCCTAACCTAAGGTAGAGTAGATCTAGGTAAGCTAAGCTTCTAGTAAGTAGATCTAGCGTTTAGTGACGTTGCAACAAAGCTGCTTAACAGGCAAGCTGCTTACTTTTACTAAGCTCTTACTAAACTTCTCCTTCTGTACTAATATCTTTTTAATAACACTATCTAGACACATTAAGAGAAGCTTAGATACAGCTTATACTCTAGACTCTTAAATAAGATATAAATGTCTCTTAGTAACCTACTAAAGCTATCTATAAGGTCTCTTAAAAGACACTAAGTAACTTATATACAAGATAACTCTTATATACTAATTCTATAGCTAACTTACAGAAGCTAGATAATAACAAGTAAAAGGTAATTTTTCAATATATTCTTAAGCTAAATATATAAGAGTTTTTCTCTTAGCTTTTAGATAGAGCTACTAGAGCTAATTCTTTATACGCTTAGTATAATCTAGGCTCTATTAGCGTAAACTAGCCTAGTAAGTTTATTAAGTAACACCTAGAGCTTAAATTAAGCCTAATTATAGGTATAACTATAAAAGAGCTCTCTATAAGAATTCTAAGGTTTTATAAGGCTAGTTTAGCCTAGTAGCTAACACTAAAGCTAAGTATAGTATCTAGAATAAAGACATATTTAACTTTAATAAGATAAGTGTAGAAGAAAAAGACTAGCCTCTTACTCTGCGAATAAGTAGGTATATACTGCAATAACAGGCTTTATAATAGGCTAGATCTCTTTAAGAGTAGTTATTATAGCTACGCTAGCAAATAGGTAGGGCGTACTACAGGGTATAGTAGGGGTAGGGTAGAGGCCACACAGACTAGAGGTAGGAGCAAGGTAGAGGCCGCACAGACTAGAGGTAGGAGCAGGGTAGGAGCTACACAGGCTAGAGGTAGAAGCAGGGTAGAGGCTGCACAGGCTAGAGGTAGGGGCAGGGTAGAGGCTACACAGACTAGAAGTAGAGGCAGGGTAGAGGCTGCATAGACTAGAAGTAGAAGTAGAGTAGAGTAGGGTAGAGGTTAGTAGTGTGCTTATCTTAGTCCTAGCGTTAGATATATATAACTAATGTAAGTAGTAAGATAGTTATTATAGCTATCTATTCTAGTTATAGTAAGAGACAGTTATTACAGCTATTTATTATAGTTATAGAGAGAGTAAGAGATAGTTACAGCTGCTATTTATTATAGTTGTAGAGAGAAGTAGTTATAATAACTATTTATTACAACTATAAATCTAGAATTTACTAGTACTGTATTAGCTTAGCTCTTTTCTAAGGTCTTGCTTCTTGCTAAGATAGTGTTACTAGAGGCTCCTCCTTAGCACTACTACTATTATCTTCTACCTTTATAACCTCTCTATCTTTACTAGTATAATTATCTGTATCTGCACTAGGGTAATCTTCTGTATCTGCACTAGGGTAATCTTCTGTATCTGCACTAGGGCAAGCAGGTAGCTTAAAAAGATCCTCTACCTTATCTATTTTAGAGCCTACTTTCTTCTTCTCCTCCTCCTGCTACTGCGCTAGAGAGAAAGAATCTTTAAGAATTATAATCTAGCGTATCTTTATAGCCTTAAGCCTGTACTGTTAATCCCTAATTACATCTCTTGCAGTGTTAAACACTTGCTTAACTTCTACTTCTATAAGTAGTACTGCAAGTACATCTTTTGCTATACAAGCAAGTTATAGGTAAGTTATAGCATTCTTCCCCTACTATTCTAGTAGATTAAAGTCTTCTACTAGTTAAATAGGAGGAGTGCTAAGATAGGCCTTACCCTCCTGTTAAGTTTAACACGTATCCTTGTTAGATAAAACTAAACTTAAGAAGCTCCTGCTAGCCTGCTAAGTAGTTGTTACTAGCCTTTAGAACTAATTATCTTCTTTAAATTGCTAAGTAGGCGTGTTTTGTGCTACTATAGAGCTACTAGGACTAACGCTATTATAACGCGCTATGTAGTTAAAGAATTAGTCTTAGTACATGTGTTTATCTTAGGAGGCCTAAGATTTGTCCTAAGCAGACAGTTAGTAGAGAACTATAATAACTAACTATAATGAATTTACCTTATACGCAGTAAGCTTTTGTGTTAGATCTAAGTTAGTTGCATAGTTAAATAAGAAACCTTAACTTTTACCTGTCCTTAAATAGTACTTAGACAGTTTTGTAGTACCTATTTCTGCAGCTGCCTTTACAACTTTAAGCTATTCTAAGTTATTAGATTAACTAAAGTTGTTACTAACCTTATAGATTATCTGTTCTAGGTAATTAAATAGTTAGTTGTATATTATCTAGATGTATTAAATTTGCAGTCTTAGAGTCTTGCTTAGAGCATTAGTTGCTTTTTTAAATTATTGTAGCATTTTTATAATAGCCTATAGGTGCTGCTACTTAGTTGCTACAAGTTAAAGTTTCTTAAGATCTTTAAAATTAGCTTCTACACTCTTAGTATAAGTAGAAGCATGTTCTTTACAATTAGTAGCCTTAAGTGCAATTTCTTACTCTAGCTATTTATTAATATAAGGCTAGAGCTTAAGTGCGCGCTTACACATATTATGTGTAGAGTTCTACCTAGTCTTAATATCTTAGATAACTAAAAGTTGTTAATTTGCTAGTAAATTACTCTGCAGTGTAAGAAATCTCTTAAATTATTATAGTGAAATGTCTATTGCAATGCAGATAGCTTAGATCTAGGTAGCACTTAGAATATAATAAATATATGTAATAAAGAATAAATACCTTGCAAAGAGAGTTTAGAACAGACATGTTCTTAGCAATCTCTTAAATATAACGTCTTTGTAGTCTTTCTACATTCTCTATCTCTTCTAGTACATCTAGCTTAAGATGTAGTATAATGTCTTGCACAATAAGGTTAATAATATGTACAAGACAAGGGATAGTGTTCTCTTCTTTGTCCTAAGTAATATTGCGCTCTTTTAGCAAGCCTTGTAAGATCTGTGTTAAAGTGCTGTTATTACTTACATTGTTACAACTAACACCTAACAGATGTCTTAATATTTTAGTTCTCTGCAGAAATTAGAGAACTTACTGTGCTATAGAGAAGCCTGTATGTTTTCTACACATTAGAATAAAGTCTAAAAGAACTTCTTGTAGTTTCTAGCTCTTATTAATATAGTAGCTCTTAATAGTAAGGAAACTTAGGTAATTGCTTGCTGTCTAGATGTCTAATGCAATAGACAGTTTAGTACTTAATCTAAGATCCTAGAAAAGTCTGTCTTTAGCAGCCTTAAACTAAGCTTAGAACATCTAGCTAAATTTATAACAGGTAATTATCACAGCCTTAGGCCTAAGGAAGTAGATAAAATGTTAGAAAGTTAAACGCTTAACTGCTTAAAAAGCAATGTTGTTGTTAATAACAAAGCAAACAAGCTCTTCTTTAAAGGCTAGATAAGAGTATCCTAAATTAGAGAAAGACTAATCCTAGTTTCTTTAGCGTGTAGTGTGTAGACGTGATTAGGAGTCTAGTAAAGCATAAGTAGGACTTTTAGTTTCTCTGCAGGCTTAAGTTTTAAGGTGCTAAAGCAGGTGTTTTGTCTTAATAGCTTTTAGAGCTAGGTGCTAGAGTGCTTAGCTACAGTTGTAATAGTAAACATGTAGGTAACTATCTTCTATCTTAGCAGCTTCTCTATAGTGCTTCTAGACTTTGCTAAAGCAAAATAAAGCATCCTAATTTAGTTTTCTACTAGTAGGATTACTTCCCTATATTATGCTTCCCTACTACTTATCCTAGGCTGTACGTTGCTCTTAGTAATCTAGGTCTGTAGAACGTAGCCGCTTAAGTAGAGATACTAGACTTAGAAAAGCACCTTTAACAATTTACTAAGCTAAAAAAGTATAAGATAAAAGAATTTTAGGTAGGCTAGGTAGAGAGGACCCTAAGTTTAGAGATAGTGATGCTATAGATGTAATAAGAAGCTGTAAGAAATTTGCGTAATAAGCTTAGAGGTAACACTTATTAGTAAGGCTAGAGAGAAAGCTATAACTCTAGAAATGTAATCTCTAGAGAAAGCGCTAGTAATTATCTGCAGAACAAGAGCTAACTATAGATTTAATTTACTATACTAAGTTGTTAGTTAGGTAGAGATAAGGAAATTTAAAGATATAGATGTCTTAGAAGTCTGTGTAACAGGCATTAGATGTGTTAATTAGCTGTAATACTAGGCTATAACACTAGAGGTATATCTAATCTTAGTTACTCTCTATCTCTATCTCTATCTTGTTATTATTATTATCTGCCTTATCTGCCTTATCTGCTTTATCTATTGCCTAGTAGTACTGCTTATTAGTCTTATACTTATTTAGCATAGACCTAAAGTACTCTTTAAGCTTAGAATTAGATTCTTTAATCTTCTCCTCGCACTTATCTTTGTTAGCAGCTGCAATATACAGGCAGTGGCCTGTAAGCTAAATATCACTATCTATCCTATCTAAGAGATCTAGAGGATTAATTTCCCTAATACAATTAGTAAGTAGATGTAATAATAGGATGTGATAACTTACTCCTAGTTATTATTAGTTACAATTGCTACGCTCTTAGGCAACATCTAATCTTAAAAGGCAATCTACTCTTCTTTCTCTTCCTTGCTCTTAAAAGTATTACTTGTAAGCTTCTAAAGACCCTGCTTATACTCTTATTAAAGTAGCTTCTTAAGCACGCTACCTTTGCAAAAGAGCTGTTTTTCGCCTTAGCCTTAGGTTTAGAGGGTGTTGCTAGTTGCTAGCTTATCTGTAGCAACCTCTACATAGTTGCTAAGAGCTATCTAGTATGCGCGAAGATTAATTTTATGCTCTAGACTATTCTACTTCTTATAGACAGCCTCTAGCTTGTTTTAAAGCTACTTAGCTATTTAAGGTTAGTATACGTTTGTAATAAGAAGCTGTAATAACTTACTACTAGTAGACAACTTAAAGCGTTACTGCGCAACATCTTTCTTAGCCTTAGCTACTATTGCAGCTTATGTTTTAAGAGCTACTAACTAATAAGCTAGAAGTTATTGCAACTTTGTCCTAGCTTAGAATTTTGCTAACTAGTTAGTATCTTTTACCTTCTTAACAGCTAACTCCTCTCTAGTAAGGCTTGTAGCTTTGTCTCTCTGCTAAATTGCGCAGGTACTATTGCTAAGTTCACCTTTAAATAGGACTATAGTGCTAATCTTTTAGCTAGCAGATTTAGCTTAGCCTTAGGAGTTAAGGACATAATTAATCTCATTCTCTTAAGAGTAGAAACCCTAGTATTATTAGCGCTAACTGTTATAACAGGCTGTAATAACTACCTAGATAAGCTTATCCTACTCTTTAGCAGTAAAGCTAGCTAGCATACAAGTGCCTGTAGTAATTGCTAAAGTTATTATCTCTTCTTTCTCCTCCTTCTTAATATCCTTAGGCTTAAGATCTATAGTGCTAACTGTAATAGAGGCTTATAATAACGTAGTGCTTACGCAGAAGAAGTAGAGTAGTGTAGTAGTATAAGAGTATAGCAATATTAGTAGTTGTGTTGTAGTGCTAGTAAGCTCTAAGTAAGTGTGTTTTGCTAGATAGCACGTGATTAAGCCCTGTCTATCCTGCTAGCGCTAACGTAATAGTATTTTTTTGTTATAGTTACAACATTGCGCATATAGCTCTAATCTTAATGCACTTAGTGTTAAAAGAATACATATAGCGTCTTTATGCTACTTATAAGTTTTTATAGATTATTATTATAGTCTTCTTTGTGCATAGGCGTTGCAAGTCCTCTCTATATGCGCTGAATTTTAGTGTTCTTACGCTAGGCAGTAGCCCTACTAGGCGCAAACTTAAACGCAAATATTAAAATTTGCTTAGTGCTGCAAACTACTATAGATTAGCAAATATTTGTTGTATTAGAGCAAGAATAGAATAAGACAACTTCTTGCATTTAGCTTTATAAGCTAACAAGTTATTATAGATTTCTATTACAGGCTTAGAGATCTAGCACACTGCTAATAGATATACTAAATTTAAGTACTTGTAATATAATAATCTCTAGTAGCGCACAGACCTCTGCGCGCGCATTAACTAATTTAACTATTTATAAATCTTACTTTTACCTTCTTCTACCTACAACTACACTTCTCTTCTATAACTACACTACTGTAGACAACTACACTATAATAACTCTTCTGCACTAGCTCTCTATTATTACAGCCTTCTATTATAGTTAGCACTATGGCTACAGGCTATAAGAATACAGCAAGGCCAACCTAAGGCAGAGGTAATCCTAGAACTAGCAGCAAAGCACCTAGAAAATAGCTTGCTGCTAAGGCTGCCTGCAAGGCGCCTGCAACACCTACAACAGTTAGGGCTAAGCGCTGCAATAAGGCTAGTAGTAAGTTATTATAGTCTTTTATTATATTCTGTTACTAATTCTACTATAGCTATTGCGCTTTAAGAAATCTGCTAATACTAGAAGTCTACTAACATAATTATTCCTAAGTTGGCATTCTTACGCCTAGTTTGTAAAATTATAATAAACTTTAAGAATAATTTGCAGTTTAGAGCTGTAGCCCTAGAGGCTCTTTAAGAATCTATAGAATCTTTTCTTGTTAGTATCTTTAAAGGTATGTAAAAGCTCTACACTAGGAAAATATAGCTAATATAAATAGATGTTAACTTAAATGCTATTTATGCTAAGCGGGTAACTATAATAAGCAAGGATGTAATTCTAGCTAGGCAATACTACAAAAAGCTTCTTGCTATAACTATCTAATTATTTAGATATGCTAAATTAGTTTATGCTTATATGTAGGTAATCTAGGTTCTTATACAATTAGATTGTTTAATATACACACTTGTATATAATCTATTATTACTTCTATAATAAATATGTATAATAAATCTTTAAACCCTGCACCTTAAATTAGAAGTAAAGAATTAGCTTTATAGGTATATATATACTATCACGTAATGTACCTAACCTCTGCTCTTAGTCTGTGCAGCCCCTACTCTACTCCTACCCCTAGTCTGTGCAACCTCTACTCTACCCCTACTCCTACTATATGTAGACCCTACTCTACACCTACCCCTACTATATGTGGACTCTACTCTACACCTACCCCTACTATATGTGGACTTTACCTAACCCTAACCCTCTTAGCAGGAGGTTAGCGTGGGTAGGGGTTGGGTAGGGCTAGGGTACCTTACGTAATGTACCTAACTCCTACTCTAACTATACCTATTTGCTAGCGTAATTATAGCTTTAGATTAACAGAGTTAGCTAAAGGCTATCTAGCTAGGCAACTAAGAGTAGGCTACAGCTATAGTAAGTATTAATACTAAAGAATAGGCTATTCTAGCCTTTCTTATCTTTAAAGCCTACTACTACCTCTCTACCTAGTATAAAGAAGAGAATCTGCCTTAAGACTAGGTTATTAGAGTTTCTAATAACAACTAGACTACTAACAAGCTTAGTCTTAACTATATAAACTATTTTAACAGGTATATAAAGGAGTGTACTGTTAGTACCTACTATTTACTTATTATTAATAGTTATAATAGCTATAACTATCTTAACTCTAGTAATACTATAAGGATAATAAGATTATTACTCTCTATTTACCTTCTTATTTATTACACCTTACACAGCCTCTTAATATTAGTTGTTTTACTGCTTTAAAGAACGTGTATAGGTGCTTAACTAAAATACTTATGTATAACTAGATAAACTATATTATAAAGACAGAGTTCCTACTATACTTTATATGCGCCTATAATACTATAGTTACTTCTAATAATATCTAGAGAAGGTTCTAAAGTACTAGATTAGTCTTATGTAACCTAGAATAGGTTATAATAGCCCTTAATATAAAGTTATGTACTCTATTACTACTACTACCTATTAATAATAAGCTTTAGTAGTTATAAACTCTAAGTAAAACTCTTAAACTTAGGTTGCAATTAACAGTTAGAAAGGTAAGGATTTAGAGGTATACAGAAATTTACCTACCTCTATAGTTAAGGCGTTTAAGAAGGTAGTAAAGGAGGTAGTAAGAATTATATAAAAGCTAGTATTAGTATAACAAGAGATTACTTAGCTTTAAGCTACTAATAAGGTAGCTATATAATAAAGATTATATAAAAGAAAGTAAGTTTAAGTAAAGGAGACTCTAATAGTTTAGGATAGTTTATAATTAACAACTCTAAAGGAGTTTATAGCGTATAGTAATAGAGAGAAAGTAAAGAAGCAGGTATATACTAAAGAAGATAATCTCTCTTAAAGCCGCTGTAGACGGTGTATTTACATAGAATATGATACATAAATATGTAAGCAAGAGGTGAAGGTAGTTTCTAAATATAATTATAGGCTATACTGCACTTTATAGCACTAAATTAGGTTGTTTTAGGCTATAATAGAGTAGAGTTAAGTAGAGGCTTAGTAAAAGTAAGCAGCTTAGCTGTTAAGCAGCTTGCCTGTAGAGTACATTAGCACGCAACTTGTATTTAAGTTTATCTAAGTATAGTATATGCTAATATTAGCTACTATACTTATAAGATTACTAGAGCTTCTTACTAACGTATTTAGTTAAGAGAATAGGCAAACTTTACTTTATGTTAGCTAGTTAATTAGTATAAGAGCACTGTAGGTAGTTAATAGAGATAAAACAAAAACGTATAGTTTAGATAAAATAAGACAAATTCTTAGAGGTTAAGCCTCTAAGGATGTAGAGGAATATATATATGTGTGTAGGTACTAAGAGGTTACTATAGTTGCTTTAAAGTGTTTCTAAGAGTTAGTATACCTAAGGTAGAAAGCCTTTAATAATAGCCTCTCTCTATCTTCTTATAGTCTAACCTAGACTGCTAAACCCTATATACTAATACGTGCCTATTTAAACTATAGAAAAACCTCTAATATAAGAGGAAAATAGTTAGAAGGAAGCTTGCTTACTTATTAGTAGGTGTTTAAATCTTTTAGTTATATAAGTATAAACAACTCTCTATAGATTGTAATTTGCAAAAGTTTGCTACTTGCTAGGTAACCTTACCTATAGATCTCTTAGGATTATTTACTCTGGAACCTGTAGTTAAAACTATTAAGAAGTCAGGTAATCATTTAGTAGATTACTAAATAAGTATTTAGCTAGTACTACCCTGTAGAGTGTCTACAGCCTTACCTTAGTCTTCTTAAGAATCTAGTACTCTTAGTCTAGTAGCCTTAACTTCTAGAAGTATAGTAGTAAATAATTTAGAACTAACTATATAGTGTTTATAGCAGGTTCTTTCTATAGAGTATCTATTACTATACTATAGTCTCTGTAGAGCACTGCTGCTCTAAGTCTAGAAACTATAATTACTTAGAAGATAGTATTAGGTGTAGTAACATGCTGCCTTAGGCTGTTTTTATGTAATAACTTGTCCTATAATAGGTTACTTAAGTATTTAGGCTCTTTGTCTATAAGCTCTGTAGAGACAATATTGCCTCTTTTCTAATTAGCTATAGTTACTAGAGGTATAGACTATTTACCTAACTACTATAGTAGTTTAGTTTAATGTATTATAACCTTTACCTAAGAGGTACTCTATAGAGTATCTAGTTAGTGCTTAAAGGCTGTTCTTCTTCTATGTAAGTAGGCTCTAGGCAACACGCTATGTGTAGGTAGTTTACTATAATAATATAAGGTTTTACCTTATAATTAGATTAATCCTCTTATAGAAGTCTATCTATTAATTATATAGTGTTAACTATTTCTTTGTTATAAAGTTAATTTTTATTTACTCTAGACTTAGAACTTTGTAGATATATAGTCAGTGTCCTATTAGGCGCGTATTATTCCTTACTAACTAAGTAAAGCATAGGCGTTTAATTGTTTAGGAAGTAGGCAGTAAGGCAGCAGAACGCTAGTAGGGCAGTAGATAGAGGTAAGAGAGTTATAGTATATAAAGAGTAGGTACCTTAACTTCTTCTTCTTTATCTACACTCTACTTACACTCTATATACTTTCTACTCTAATTCTCTATTATTATGCTTCTTCTGCCTTTACATACTAATCATCTTAAGTTACTAGATTTTGTATACATGTTACCTAACATTATAGCTCTGTAGCGTTTTCTTATACAGTTTTAGTGCTATAAGTGTATAACTAAGCTGTCTACTAAGTCTAGCTCTAATCCTAATAGAATAATTAAGTTATTTATACAGGTTTTTAGGTATTCTAAGAGGTTCTGTACGTGTAAGAATAACTTTAGTGTATAAAGTAGATACTTGTCTAGTAATACTAGTAGATGTGTTAAGGTAAGTCTAAGACTGTGCCTAGTACTAGCCTAACACTAATCTATATAGATTACGCCTTACTTCTACTACGCTATTAATATACTTAACTTTCTTATTAAGTATGCTATTTATAGGATAAATAAGAAGACTGCTTAATAAAGCAATACTATAACTAAAGAAGATATTCTAGCTATAACACAATACTATTAGTAGACTGCTTTTAACTACGCTAAGGCCTATTACCTTAGTACTATAGCCTATAAGGCTACTTCTAACTGTTATATAAAAGACTTAGGTTTAGGTTAAGTAGACTACTATAAGGCTTACTAGGTTTTATATTAGTATAACTTACAGCGCTTTAATAGAAGTTCTCTTAACCTTTTACTCTTACTATAGCTAAATTTATATAAGCTACCTTAAGTACTATTAGTTAGAAGGAGGCTTCTAATATAGTTATTAGTATAGAGGTTAAGTATATATTCTAGCAGAACAGTGCTACTAGAGGTGCAGAGGAGTGTTAGTACTACTACAGTACTAATGTGCCTTCTGCTGCTAACGCCTTAGTTGCTCTCTTCTAGTAGGTAACAGTTTCTTCTACTAAGCCTAGAGCTTAGAAGACTCCTAAACGCTGTTATTAAGGTAGTCTAGACTTCTAGCCTAGCCCTACTAGGGGCTTATAAGGTCTTTTTTTTTGCTTTAGGTTACTTTTTTAGATAATAGATAGTAATAGATTAAATATAATAACTATACAAACATCTATACCTACTCTAATACTCTTAGGACCTTTTCCCCCTACCTTAGATCTTTACAAAGCTAATCTACAGTCTTAGGATTGTAACTCTAGGTTAATATATTGTCTATAGTTTCCTTGTATACAGAAGTATTATCCTAAAGGGATTTCCTTAGGCAACCCCTCTTCTACTAAGGCAGGTTTAGATTACTTTAACTTAATCTAAACTTAGCTTTATACTTATAAGTAGATTGCTATAGTATATTAGCTGCTGTCTTAAGGTACTCTTTAAGGATTTTCTTGTAGTAGTTAAGGTTCTCTAGTAGCTTCTAGGTAGCTTTCTTATTTAGCTAACCTAGCTACTTTACCTAGTATGCTTACCTATAGACTTTAGTGTTATAGTACTGCAGAATCCCTTTAACTTTATATCTCTTAGCTAGAAGGGTATTCTCTAGATTCTGCGTAGGACCTAGCTAGAACTTTTTTTCTATAAAGAGTTCCCTCTATAGTTTAAGTAATAATATATTAAACACTAGGTACACTCTATCTATTTATAGTAGTGGGTCTAGCTTATAAGCTAGCTTTCTAATCTTCTTTATAATAGTAAATAGACCTAGGTATTAGATATTAAACCTCTTAGATAGGGTATTAGAGGGAATATGTTTAAGGAAGCAATGCTAGAGTAGTAGTTTAGCTACTCTCTAGGAAGTAATTACCTTAGTTATAGGTAGGTACTAGATATACTTACTAAACCTATTAATAAGAGCTAGGATTAAGTTACACACATTCTTTTAGTTATTCTTTAACGTTAGTAGGTCTATTAAAAAATCTAAGGGGTAGTACTGCAAGAGTGTATTAGGTATAGAGAGTAGGACTAGCAATCTTAATAGCTTATGCCTGTAGATCTTGTTTAGTTAGTACGCTGTATAATACTAAACATACTTATACATATTCTTCTTTAAGTTTAGCTAGTAGTACTTTTATTTTAATAGCTAGGTAGTCTTCTTATAACTATAGTAACTCTCTATAGAGTTATTATAGTTCTTTGCAAGGATAGTTTAGTAAAGATTTACATCTTAGAAAATCTATACTTTGCTACTTCTGCGCAGGATCCTACTAGGATTAACCTCCTAGTAGTAGTAACTCTTAGCTGCTCTGCCTGCTTTCTAACTTATTAGTAACTTATAAGCACCGTTCTACTTCTAAACCTATCTAATATAGTTAGTTAAGTGTTCTAGTATATCTAGAGCGTATATAGATTTGCCTTACGCAGTATTGTTTATAAGGTAGGTAGGTAACTTAATTTTTTTGTTAAGGATTTATGTAAGGAGCTAACCTCTAAGGGAATTTACTAGTAGAATACAAGATGAATTTAATAGAGAACAACCTCTAGAGTAGAGGTTGTAGAGTTTTTATAACTTTGTTTTAAACATTTTAGCTTTGTAGCAGGGCTCTAGTCTATGCTAAGAGTACAAGCTAGAGTACTACTAAGGCAGTGTACACTAAGGAGCTAGTACCTAGGCCTAGCCTATTATAGTACTCCTTTACTTATTCTTTGTTTATCAGCGCGCGCCTTAGTTAAAACAACTCTATTACTTACTCTCTACTTTCTGCATTCTCTATTGCACTACGTTCTAAGCCTACACACCTTCCTCTTAAGACTCTACTACTATTTAACTGTTTAAGCGCCTTGCTTGATTTTAACAATAGTGCTTTCTAAGTTACCCTCTACTTTGCGTTCCCCTACTAAGAAGGCGCAAGGTAAGTAGGTAAGTTGCCCCTCTCTTTCTAGTCTGTTTACTTACTAACTTTCTACTTTACTTAGGCCTACAGCGCTGCCCCTGCAGATCCTGCTCCTCTTAACACTTACTTAGCTAAGAAGGCAAAGCTTACAACAAAGGACATTATCCTTAAGAATAATAAGATTAAAGAAGCCTTTAATAATACTTCTACTAACACTACGCCTAAGAGTTAGAGTAAGTAGTTCCTGTATACTTAACACGCTAGCAGCTATAAAGATCTTAAAATCTATATTAACTATATATTAGCTAGCTAGGTCTACACTTTTACTGCTAGTAGCTGTTCTACTAGCTGTGCTAACTGTATTCTTAGCTACGCTTACTACTATAAAGTAAGTCCCTTAGTTCTTATTACTTAGTGTCTACTACTCTAGCTAATTATCTCTAGGCTCTGCGTAAGACTTAGAAGACTCTAAATAAGTACTATATCTTCTTATAGTTCTTTAAGGGCAACTCTGCAAAGCTTTTAAGCATTATTAAGCCTATTTAGGCAGACTTTAAGAAGTGTAAGAACCTTTTATATTATACTAACCTTGCGTTTTAGCCTAACGCTTACTTGTCTGCTACTAGGTACAAGACTAAGTAGTCTAAGTACAAGGCTAAGGTTAACAAGGTTAAGGCTTATCTTTCTACTACTATAGTCTTTACAGAGCGCACTGCTATTACTGCTAAAGAGATAGTAGTCTAGGTTAAGACTCTAGTAAGTTATTTTTCTATTTTCTTACCTGTTCCTTAAGTATTTACTAATTTCTTGCTTAGCATAGCTTACTGTTAACTTAGCGCTGCTTACACACTTTATTAACTTTAAAGCTAACTTTTGTAAGTAGTTTAAGCTCCCCTCTGTTTCTAGACATAAGAACTTTGCCTAAATGCTTATTAAGGATATTGCTAATGCTGTAGGAGGTAATAAGGATAATAGTAGTAACAAGAGTTCTGCTGTAGGTAGTGCTTAGGTTTTCTTTTGTTTATAGCGTTTAGGATTTCTCTAGCTAGATAATACCTAGGCCTATAGCTCTTCTTCTTTATAATAATACAGCTTCTATCTAAGGCAGTCTATCCCTATAAAATAGCCTAATATAATAAATAATCTCTTTAACAAACTAGTACTTCTTCTTTGAAATTATGCATGTCTCCTCTTTACTTATATATACCTCCCCTCTTGCTCCTCTCCCCCCTTAGGAGTAAGAGAGCTAATTATTTTCTTCTAGAGATTCTAACTAGAAATTTAAGAGTAAGTTTCTATCTTTATCTCTTCTATCTCTTATTATAGACAACTATCTGTTTAAAGCCTCTAAGTCTTTGTAAATGTCCTCTCTTTCCTATGTTTTGCTAGCATAGCCTTTCTATTATACTAGATATTTGCGTTTCTTGCCTCCCCTTCTAGACTATTGTTCCTTGTAGATAGAGTTAACTTTCTATTCCTTAGAGAATGTGCTATTGTTGTTAGTAATAATTAAGAGGCTAGGCTAGGGATTGTTGTTTAATTATCTATAAAGAGGGTTCTGTAGGCACAACTTAAGCTAGTTAATATAGGAAACAAAATAGATTTTACGATTAATATTTAGTTTAACATTATGTAGGAAGATAACTTCTATAACTATGTACTTCTAGTTCTTCTAATCTAACTTCTAGCTAGCTTAGCTGTTTAAGAAGTAGTTTCCTAGCTTTAGCTAGACTTTGTCCCTAACCTTTAGTTAAGGGGCTTCTCTTTAGTGTGCGTTAGCTTGTTGTTCTTATATCTACTAAGCCTCTGCTATCTAGGCCTTAACAAAGTTAACTGTTTTAGCAAACTTCTATACTATGCTTACTGCAGCTTTAGTAGGTTCTCTTGTGTATTAGTGCAATAACTCTACTATTAAGTCTAGGTCTATTTAAACTAGGTCTACATTGTAACTATACTAGAGGAAGAAGGGGCTAAAGCTAGTAGATGTAGCTACTTAGCCTTTAATCGCAATCTAGGCTACTAGTACCTAAGTAGACTAATTATCTTAGGCCTAGTTAATATAGGCTCTTAAGTAGGCCTCTACTATAGAGTTTATACGCTTAGTGCTCTTGTTAGTTTAAGAGTAAAAGGCTGTTAAGAGTTTCTGTGTAATCTTTAGCAGTTAGCACATTGTCTGCTAGAAGTTACTAAGGAACTAGGTTCCTTAATTAAAGACAATTGCATTAAGCAACTAATAGTAGGCTACTACGTTAGCTATAAATGCTTAGGTAACTGTTTTTACTAATAGGTCTAGCAAGGGGACTAGGATAACATCTTTAGAAAGTCTATCTGTAATAACTATAAGATTACTATTATTATTACTTTTAGAGAGGTCTGTTATAAAGTCTATAGAAATTTCTTTCTCAGTCCTATTAGGCAAAGAGAGGGGTTTTAGGAGTCCTTGTTTTAAATCTCTCTATAGTTTTGTTCTCTTATAGACGTTGCAGTTTTTAATATATTGTTGTAGTGCAGTTAACATTTCTAGCTAGAAGTAGAATTAAGAGAGGATTGCATACATGTTTTCTTATCCTAGATAGCCTACAATTAGTAAATGATAGGCGTTGTTAATAATCTTAGTTCTAAAAGTATTAGAGTTTAGAACCTATAACCTCTTGTAGTAACACAGTTAGTCTCTATTATCTACAGAACACTTAGAGAGAGAAACTTTAAAGTTAAGCTGCGCAGGAAACTTCCTAGCTCCTAATAAGATAGAAGACTTAGTAAGTTAGTAGGTCTTATTATTCTAGGAAGTGTTCTTTTAGAGTGTTTTAAATTCTTTAATATTATTGTAAGGCTCTAGGTTTCTGCCTAAAGGTGTCTCTGTACGCGCTTAGTCTAGTTCCTTATAGTAGTCCTGCTGTAGTTCTTTATTCTAGAGTATTATAGGGAGGAGTCTATCTGCCCTTCTAAGTCTTAAGGAAAAAACTTGTATGTTATTAGCGGAGTTGTTTTCTAGATTAGTCTTTATTACTTGTGCAAATAGTTTTAATAGTTAAAACTGTCTAGTCTTAGTTCTCTTATCTCCTATAGATAGAGGAACATCCTCCTCTTTTCTTAAGAGCGCATCTGCTTAGTTATTAACTTTACTAGGCCTGTAGGCAAAAGTAAGATTGAACTAGCTTAGAAGGCTTAACTATTAGACATGTCTTTTAGAGAGAAGTTAGGCTTTGCAGAAGTACTTTAAGTTCTTGTAATTAGTAACAACTATAAATACTTTTCCCTGCTTTAGTTCTGTACTCTACTCTTAGAGGCACTTAATTACTGCTAGCATTTTCTTGTTATAAATAGTGTAGTTTACTTCTGCCTTAGAGTTCTTAGCTAAGAAGTATGCTACTGTACAAAGTACCTTGTCTTTCTTATATTAGGATAGAACTCTCTCTATTGCTTATTCTAACGTGTTATACTCTAACACTGCTTCTTAGTCTAGGTTAAAGTTTGCAAGGGCTAGTTCTCTAGTAAATACAGCTTTTATAGCGTTAAAGGCTTACTGCTAGAGTTCTCCCTACTTAAAGATTATATTCTTCCTTATTAGACGTGTGAGGGGCTCTACTATGCTAGAAAACTAGTTAATAAACTATTAGTAGAAGTTTGTAAACTCTAAAAAGCTCTAGATCCTCTTTACTGTCTTTAGGAGTTCTTATAACTTTATAGCAGTAACCTTTGCAGGATCTATTTAGATGCTCTTCCTAGCCTTAATAATAAACTCTAAATACTCAGTACTCTTAATAGAGAACTTACTCTTTCTTATGTTAAGGTGCAGCTTTGCAGCTCCTAGTTTCTAGATAATCTCTTTAACTTTAGCCTTATGTTCCTCCTAGGTGCTATTAGAGTAGATTAACACGTTGTCTACGTAGGCAGAGCACTATTTGTCTAGATATTCTTTTAAGACCTAGTTAATATAACGTTAGAATGTACTTAGGGCATTAGCTAGGCTAAATAGCGTAACTAACTACTTATAGAGTCTAAATCTTATCTAGAAAGCTGTTTTCTATTTATCTCCTTTAGCAATCCTAATCTTGTAGAAGGCTTAGATAACGTCTACCTTAGTAAACTATAATGCCTTTAATATCTACAAAAGGGTCTTGTAGATTAGAGGTAGTAGGTACTAGTCCTTTTTAGTAATTGCGTTTAATACTTAGTAATTAATATAAAACTAGAGACCTCTACTAGGTTTCTTAATAAACAGCACTAGGGCAGAAGCGCTAGATTTACTAACTTAGATAAAACTCTTGTCTAAGTAGCTAGTAAGCTGTTATTAGAGCACTAGGAGCTCTTTGCAGGACATATTGTATAGTAGTCCTTATAGTACTGTTACAGGTTTACTATCCTATTTAACTAGTTTAATTACGTAATCTATGTTAGGACTATAGTAAGAGGCTAGCTTATCTGCTTCCTTCTTTATAAATGTTCTAAACTTATTCTTTAGGAACTCTAAGAGAAGGTTCTAAGAGTCTATTTGCTCTTTCTTCTTTAGGGCCTTTTAAATGTCTGCTATTAATGCAGTAAACAGTTCTATGTTTTAGTCTATCTTAGACCTCTTCTTTAGCGCTTAGTACAACTCTAGACTAACAGGCTTAGGCAGCTAGTTAGGATAGATACCTTCTCTGCTTCTTACTTATGTCTATAAAGAGTAGATAAACAATGTCTTCTTAGCTAGTGCTATAGTAACCTTATTCTTGTTCATCTATAGTCTCCTTAGAATAAGGTTGTACTCTCTCTTCTTATCTAATATATACGCCTAGAGAGTCTCTCTGTAACTATTAATATTAATCTTTATTCTTACAACGTTAGTTACCTAGGTTACTTTTCTAGCTATGCCTACTACTCTATGTCTATACATAGAAGTGTGTTAGAAGTTATTTTATAATATAAACTTAGAGAAGACTATACTGTATATTAAGCACCTAGTATTAATTAATATATATGCTATTTATGTTATCTTATACTATTACATGCAGTAATATAGGCTTGCTATCTAGCTACTATTAGTAGAACTCTTAGAACTATTCTTTTCTTTTTATAACTTCACTTCCTAACCCCTATTTATATCTTTAAATAGAAGTTTCTAGTTTTCTAAACCTTTGTTGTTTAAGTCTTTATTTTTAGAGATTTTAGTAATTGCGCTTCTAACCTAGACACTCTTTAGTCTCTTAGCTAGGGCTAACTTACATCTGTCTATGTAGTAGCCCTTCTTTCTGCATCTTAGGTAGATGTAAGCAGCCTTCTGCTACTCTATAACTTCTTAAGTTTACTACTCTGCTTACTATTAGTTGTTTAACTTAATCTTCTTAAAGTAGACTTTAGTAGGTTCCTAGTCTATACTATCTAGGTTTGTTCTTTGTATGTGTTGTCTAAAGGTGCTATTTATTAGTGCTTTAGACCTATAGAGGTTAACCTCTACTGTTAAAACCCTAGCTATAAAGCTCTAGAGATCCTAGTTATCTAGAATATCTACTAACACTATTTTATCTTAGAGGTTTAGGCAAAGTGTAGACATGTACCTAGTCTTAAGGTTCTTTGTGTTATCCTCCTTAGCAGTGTTGTAGGCTAGCTAGATAAACTCTGCATTAAAAGCCTTAATACTCTAGTTGCTCTTTTTTATAGTAATAGTTTAGAGCTTCTGCTAAGAATATTCTTTAAACAAAGAGTCTTTGTACTGTTTATCTAAGAAGTTCTAGAACTAGGTAGTTATACCTATTAGGTTACAGTTCTTCTATAATAAGCTAACTTGCGCAGCTTATCCTTTTAGCCTATTAAATATGTAGGCAACTTCTAAGACAGCTTCTTAGTCCTCTATAGACCTTAGCTAATTCTTTATCTAGGATTTAAACGTCCTATATGCACACTAGTTGCTACTAAACTTGTCTATGTTAGGCAACTTTATAGTCTTAGTTAGCTTGTTGCTGCTTATATGTATAGAGGTAAGAGGTGTTGTAATATAGTTTAGTAATCTTTTAGATGCAACGTAAGCTTAGACCTAGGCTTTAACTAGCTAATATATAGTTTTGCTTATGTCTTTCTTTAGTAGATCCTAGTTAGGGTCTATAGCTAGGTAGGCCTTATTGTTAGTAATAGCTACTGCAGCCTTAGGTAGGGTTGCCTATAATAGGTAGGTAGTTAGGCGTTCTAGTACATAAGCTAGTAGCTTATTCTGCTATTCCTCTAGTACTAACAAGGTAGCAACGTTCTAGAGTTCTATCTTAATGTTTAATTAATTATTGTTACTAGTGCACAGCTTAATGCTGTATTTGCCTAGACGCCTAGCAGCGTTGTTAAACGTCTCGCTTATTAATTCTTGTTTTTAGTAATTAAATCTAATTATAAGGAGCTAACCTCTAAGGGAATTTGCTAGTAGAATACAAGATAGATTTAATAGAGAACAACCTCTAGGGCAGAGGTTGTAGAGTTTTTATAACTTTGTTTTAAATATTTTAGCTCTGTAGCGGGGCTCTAGTCTATGCTAAGAGTGCAAGCTAAAGTACTACTAAGGCGGTGTACGCTAAGGAGCCAGCACCTAGGCCTAGCCTATTATAATTTAAAGAAGAGCCTCTGTAATATTAAAGCTAGGTTCCTAAGCTTTAAATAAATTAGATTAACCTTAGCTACTTTAGCCTGTAGATAGCTAATTAAGAGCTAAGAAAGACGCATCTCTAGTACCTGTCAGTAGGTAGAATTCCTTAGAGGTGGTTTTAAGGAGTTGCTAGGATCCTTTAGAACCTCTACTAGAGATACCTATTGCCCTAGTTGCCTGTTTAACGTTTTAAGCCTTAGACTTCTAGATAGTCTATATTTAAAGCTTCTACTAGAAAGTTAGTAATATAGCATTATATAGTGCCTACTGCTCTCTAATAACTAGTCTCTTTACATAATCTAGACGCCTTGATAGGCTATCTATAGAGTTCTCTAATCTAGGCTTATATATAACTTTAATGTTATACCTAGCTAGCTTTTCTACCTAGCGTACTTGCTTAGAGTAGAGCTACTTTATAGTTATAAAGTACTCTAGGTTATTATTATTAGAGAGTACTTAGATTATTAACAAGGTATGCTTAAGGTAGTATAACTACTGCTTAAATACCTTAATAATTGTAGCTAATTTCTTATTATAGGTTTGCTATCTAATAAGTAGACCTTAGAACTTCCCGCTCTAAAACGCTACTAGCTTCTAGTGTTATTCTGTTACTACCTCTAACAATTGTAGTTGCAGTAGTATAGCAGCTATAGCAAAGTCTAATACATTAGCAAGAACTATAATTAGCTTAGTAGAACTAAAGTGCTGTAGTACAGAGGCTTTAGTAAACTTCTTCCTAATAGTAAGAAAGGCCTAGTATACTTCCTCTAGCTAACTCTATAGTTTGTACTATCTTAGTAGGCTTTTTTAGGTTATTACTAGCGTTTTCTTCCTCTCTTGATTAAAGTAGAGCTACCTAGCTCTAACTCTAGCCTCTAGGCAGAGGTTATATAGTCTACTAATAGGCGGACAATTCTAGAGTAGTCAAAGATAAACCTTTAATAGAAGTTAGTAAAGCTAAGAAACACTTAAATATTCTTATTTCTCTTAGGCTCTAGCTACTCTTAGATTGTTTGCACGCAGACAGTACCTAAAACTACTCTGCTAGGCGTAATAATAAAGCCTAGGATCTTAACTAACTTTGTTATAAATAAGCATTTGCTTACCTTACAGAAAAACCTCTTTTGAATAAGTAGTTTAGAATCTCTTTATTATAGGCTTAATAATCCTTTTTATGCTCTAATTATATAAGGATATTATCTAGATACACTACCTAGGTATAGTTAATATTACCCCCTAGGGCTCTTTAGATATAAGATTAGAACATTGCTAGAGTATTAACTAATCTAAAAGGTATAACTAGGTACTTAAAATAACTGTACCTAGTCTTAAAAGCTGTCTTCTCCTTATTACCTTTCTTAATCTAGAGCCTATAATAGGCATTACGTAGATCTAGCTTAGAGAAATAGTAGCTTTTAATAGCCTATCTAGCATCTTATTTATAAGAGGATTAGAATACTAGTTCTTAATAGTAACCTTATTAAGGCCCTAATAATCTATACAGAGTTGCAGTATACTATTAGCTTTTAGTATAAATAGAATAGGTACTCTAGCAAAAGACTTACTTAGGCGTATTTAGCCTTTCTCTTATACTGCATTAAGGTAGGCCTGTAGTATTTCTAGCTCCTTCCTAAAGAGGTTATCGATAGGCAGGTTTGGTATCTTACTCTCTAGCTTAATATTAACAGGGTAATTATAGTTCTAATACAGTGCTAATATACTAGACTAGTGCTTACTGAATATAATATACTTAAGCTTCTCTAGATCTAGTTTATTGTCTATAGAGTTAACTAAAGGATAGTCTTTATTGCTGTCTAGGAGGACTTAGGCTATAACTATAGGTAGTAGCCTAGAGCGTTAAGAGTGCTATAGATAATGCTTACTACTATACGCTTCTCTATAGCCTTAGAGAGTTGTAATAGGTCTAGGTACTACACAACGTAATACTAAAGGTAGTCTATAGCTTTAAGTATTTTATTCTAGAGCTAGAGAAGTCTCTTTTTATAGAAGTATTCTGCGTTAAGAACAGCGTCTCTACTTAGCCTATAGGCTAGTAGTAGTCTACTACCTTCCTAGTTACTTACTAACAGGGTGTTAATTACCTCCTCTAGGACTTAGTAGTCTAGGTTACCTAGGTGTATAAGGTATATTTTTTCTCCTAGTTCTATAGAGTAGAACAGGTCCTATACAGTAGTAATATATACTCTTTCTATATTATTAGAGAACTACTTATATATACCTTTAGAGAAGCGGATACATAGGTTAGTAAATACTAACTATAGGTAGCCTAGTACTAGGTTATACCTCTTAAAGGCAGCTAACTAAAACTCCTACAGACCTACAGATTTAACTATATTATTACTCTCTAGGTAAGTAATAGTTAGATTATAAGGTTGTTAGAGGTCTAGGTAATTACTATTAAGTAATATAGCTACTAGCGTTTAGTAGAACAATTTATATTCTAGGTAGAAGTTATCTACTACTTACTAACTAATAAGGTTTAGCTCTGCTTCTAAGTTATAGAGAGCTTAGAGTAGTATTAAAGACCTATTAGAGTTCTATTAGGATATAGTAAGTGTAATACAGGTTTGTTTCTTCTTAGTCTTAGGCCCTAATTATAGTTAGAATAGGTTAGTGACTAGGATTCCTCTTTTTCCAACTTTCCTATTAACTAGAAATTCCTGTTATTACTTCCCTTATAGTAGGAATTGTAGCTACTACAGTTATTCTAGTAGCTCTTTTAGTTACTCTAGTCTTTGTTTTAATTCTAGCTATTATTACTATTATTAGACTAGGTAGCTACTAGGGTGCTGCTGCTCTAGCTACAGGAAAATGTACCTCTACAGCTAGCATACCTCTTATTCTGCTTCTAATTAAGAGATGTAGTATGCCTCTTACTATAGTTAGTGTTGTTACTCTTTTAAGTAACTATAAAGTAAGCTGCTGTTCCTGCGTTATAAAGAGCTTGTTTAAACTTATACTATTACTAGATATTATTTAGGCTGCTGTTACGCTAGACTTCCTATTATAGGTAAGGCAGGGCTTTAGACTATATAAAAGTAATGTTTATGTTATAGTTGTTAGTGCTATTATTAAATTAAAGTAGCTATGTAGTAGTTGTAACTCCTAGTAATTTACTAGTATAAGGAAGGTATTAACTGTATTATCTTCTCTCTACTTACTATTAAAGAACTTAGTAGAGTTTTAATACTTAGTAAGAAAAGTGTCTTATACAAGTTGCTCTTCCTCTGCCTTAAGGTTAGACTATAACTAGATAGATCCTTAGTTAATATGTTATTAGATTAGTTTATAATTAATACTAAACTAAAGAGTACCTGTAGTCTAGTAGGTTCTTATAATAGAGTCTTCTAGTACTTAAGCGTATTAAAAGGCTGTTTTAATGTTCTTGATCTACTAGTCTACTCGCTATAGAGAGAGAGCTCTACTCTTAGTACCTAGCTTAGGTTTAGGTTAAATGTTGTTTAATACTTAGATAACTTTTCTAGCCTTATTAAACATTAGTTAGTTTAGTCCTAACTAGTTCTTGCTCTTAGTTAGGCCTAGGGCCTATAAGGCTTAGTTAATTTAGTTCCTTTAGATAGCTAATTTAGCCTTAGTAGCTCTAGCAAGCTCTGCTATAAAAAGGTTCTTAAGAAGTTACTTAATAAATAAGAGCTAGCCTGTAGTTAGAATAGCTATGGGTTCTATTCTAGGCGCCTTAGTAGCAGCTAGACGGTCTGTATCCAAACTAGTTGCTAGGTTTATCTAAATTAAATAGGATAGCACATCTGTTAAAAGACTAGTAGGGCTGTAAGCCTATTTGTCTGCTAATTCTATAGGGCCTAACGCTTAGTTATTCGATATACTAGGCGTTGTGTTTCTAGCCTACGGTATGCCTAGCAGTAATAAGTTTGCTACTATATTATATATAGGATACCTCTAAGTATCTGTTAGGTTAATACTAGGGCTAGGCTGTTATAAGGCTAGTGCGTTATTACTACTAGCAGCACGTTAGCAACATTAATTTTTAAATATTATAACAGGTATACAAAAAATTAAATCTCTCTCTAAACAGCCTCTTCTAAGAAGGCGTAAAGGTTTTAAATTATTAGAGCACTATAGGCAGGTAAGAGAGATAGAACAAAAATGTATAGTATTAAATAAAATAAGACAAATCCTTAGAGGTTAAGCCTCTAGGAATTTAGGAGAATATATACGTGTATATAGGCGCTAAGAAGTAACTGTAGTTACGCTAAGGTGTTCCTAAAAATTAGCATACCTAAGGTAGAAAGCCTCTTATAATTAGTAAGTGTTGTTTAGATAACAAGCTTAGGAATAACTAGGAGATAGATTATTGATTTATATGTAGGTGTCTACTTAGGTTACTATTTATATGCTTATTAAGCGTTCTGTGCTCTTATTAGTTAATCGCTTAGCATACTAAATATAGACAAATAACCTATTGTATACATAGCATAAGTAAGGAGAGATTTAAATCTATTAGTAAGTCTGCTTAACCTTAGGTAGAGTAGATCTAGGTAAGCTAAGCTTCTAGTAGGTAGATCTAGCGTTTAGTAACGTTGCAACACACCCCCTAGGCAAGTTAAGCATATAAGACTTGCCTATTTAAGAGCTTACGCTATTTTTGTTAAGGCGTGTGTTAAGTGTGCTAAGAAATTATTAAGCAAGCTTTTCACAACACTAATCTATTGCTTATTTTACCTTCTGTTTTTAGTAAAACCCTAAGCTATAGTTAAGGTTAGTACTTTTTTAACTAATCTATACCTATGTTTGTTACTTAAACGCTAATGCCTATAGAAACGTTCTACTGCGCAGAAAGCGTATACTACTACTATGTCTACTACTTAATCTTCCTGTGTGCATTTTGCCTTGCTTGCTGTCTCTCTACCTCTAAGCTCTCTAAGCTTACTACTAGCTTCTCTCTTAAGCTCTCTACCCTGCTAGCTGTTGCTATAACTATTACTGCTGCTACGCTCTCTCTCTGTGTTGCTACTCTACTTGCCTTTGCTCTTACCCTGCTCTCTCTTTGTGTTGCTACTCTACTTGCTCTTACTCTTGCCCTTGCCTCCCTGCACACTGTTGCCGCCTTCTAGCTCTAATAGGTAGATGCTGTTCTTACCTTCTACTTCTGCCTCTAGCGCCTATAGCGCTGAAACAGCCTAGCGTAGTAAGTCCTACCTAGGGTGTATTAATAGTGCTGTAGCTAGTTGTTTAAACAAGCAGTGCTCTAATTACTTAAGTAGTAGCTCTTGCTACTAGCGCTGTGCCTTTAGGCACAACTGCAACGCCTAGTAAGTAACCTTCACTCTTTTTTATCTGTTAATTACTTGCTAATACATGTAGCTTACTACTTACTCTCTCTAAGGCTTATAAGCTTTTAGCAGCCTTATAGGCTAATTATTAGCCTATAGACTTAGCTCTTAAAAAACTAAGAGTTAAGTTTTGTGCATTGTTAGTAGTAGCTAAAGTAAGAGTTGTTGCTTATAGCCTTTCTTCTTTGCCTACTTCCTCTAACTCTACTTTTAACTCTTATAAGCTGCTCTTGCCTCTACCTATTGTTTCTGCTACTGCTGCCTCTGCTAACAAGATCTGCGCTCTTAGTAAGCGCTTTAAGCAGACTGCTAGTAGGCGTATTAATAAACTTGTTAATAAGTTTGTTAGTAATCTGCTTAATTGTAGTTAGATTAGGCCTAAGGCTATAGAGCTTTGCTTCTTAATAATACCTTATTCTCTCTTCTAATCTATATATGTACCTATGCCTTGCTTTTTTATAACTATTGTAATAATATCCTTAAATTTAAGCTAGTCTCTAAACCTCTTAAACTGTTGCCTTAATAGATTTTGTGTTAATCTATCTGCTAGCATGCTGTTAGTAGAGAGGTAGAGCACTTTAAACGTAACTGCAGTGTACTCTTATTTTAACTACATATTTTGTATATCCATATAGCGCAGCTGTGTTATTATACGCTTATTCTCTTTTACTACTCGTCTAATTATTTGCTAGTTGTTATAGAAAATTGTTAAGGCAGCTCCTAGGATTAGTATAAGCTTAGTAAATAGCTGTTTAAGCGCTATAGTTTCTTTAGCAATGTGCTTAAGTGCTAGGAGCTCTGCTTTAGTAGTAGAGGTAGTAATAGTAGCTTGCTAGAACGCTTTCTATACTATTAGCCTACTAAAGAGCATTATATAGTATCTATAGGAAGATTGCTAGGTTGTAACATTATTAGCAAATAATGTGTTACTATAGATAATTAGCTTAGCGCTAGTATGCCTACTATATTAGATTAACTAATACCTGGTTTAGTATAAGTAGATAATTGTCTAGTGTACTGCTTTAAGGTGCTTATTGCTTAGATTAGTAAGGTATAGAGATAGTTTAGCTGCTGTAAACGCTACATCTAGTTATAGTATAATTACAGTATATAGCACTAATCTAACTCTTTCTTAATAGCTCTTGATCTCCTGCTTAGTAGCTTTTCTAGTGCTCTTTACTAGATCTATAGTAGGGAGCAGGGTATACAGAAAGAGCCTAGTTTTATTAAGGTTAAACTTCTTAGCAATTTTATTAATATACTTGTTATAAATAAGCGTTAATGTCTGCTAATCCTAGTTTCTAAGTACTCTAATTTTAAGAAACTATTAGACTAGGCCTTAATCTTTAATTGTATAGGCTGCTGCAATTGTTTTAATAATATGCTTTGCCTTAAAGATCTAAGTAGAGTAGTATATTACTAGTATATTGTTATTGTAGAAGAGCAGCAGTATCTAGAAATTACTACTAAAGAACAAGTAAGGCTCTTCTTTAGATGCTACAAGTCTAGTTGCTCTAAGTATTGAAGCAAGCTCCTTATACTATAAGAGGAGTAAGTTTTTTAACCTATACAGTGCTTGTTTAAGCTAAACACATTTCCTAGGTATCTTATATCTATAAGGTAGCTTATAGGTAACTACTAGCTAGTAATCTCTGTAGGTGTGTAAGAAGGCTCTAACAATATTATACTATATAATTTCTAGATTAAATTCTGCTGCAATTGCTATAGCAGTCCTAAAAGATCTAGCAGTAATTATTGCTGCGTAGGCAGACTAGATTATGTTAATAACTTAGAGATTGCTCTATACTACTATCCTTGCCTTACACTTAAAAAAGTAGCTATTCTTATTTAGTTTGTACGTGAACACCTATTTAAGTAGCAATAGTTTATTATCTCTATTAAGTAAATTAATTACTTTCTAGGTGCCTGCATTGTGCAGAGTAGTAATCTCCTTATCTACAGCTTTGTTAAATAGCTGCCTATGTAGGTAAGAGAGTAGATCCCTCTATTTCTATAGTAGGTTAAGGAGTTAGTCCCTGTGTAGCTGTTAAGCTGAGCTTAGAACTAGCAGTTACTTCTTCTTTTCTGCTCATGCTTGTATAAATGTTAGACCTAGCTAATAATATAGTACTGTTCTAGCTACAGATTACTTATTAGAGTAATTATACGTACCTTTTTAATGCTTAGCATAGTAGGCAGAGCTGTGTTCTAACATTATAATCACTTTAATACCTAAAGCGTGTGTGTAAGAGTGTGCGTAGATTAAACATAAGTTTAAGTCTAGAAGTAGTTATAATTGTAGGCAAGTCACCTAATATTATTAATCCTAGGTTTATCCTACTAGGTCTAATACCTTGTATATTAGGTTATTGTACCCTGCACAGGTCTAAGGTTAGCTAAGTTAGCTTAGAATAGGTTAAGAGCAGCTATGTGTGTAATTCCAAGGTTAGGCACGTGTGTTTAATTATAGAGCTGTTGCTGTTGCTGCTAGAGGGTCTAGTACTAGGTACCCTTTAGGCCTAAGTTAGGCCTTGTTAAAAGAAGGGGATATTGTTAGACCTAGCTAATAATATAGTACTGTTCTAGCTACAGATCACTTATTAGAGTGATTATATATACCTTTTAGATGCTTAGCATAGTAGGCAAAGCTGTGTCCTAACAATAAATTCTACTCTAATCTAGCTAGAGATCTGCTAAGTAGTAACGAATTTGCTCTAGCTAATAGTACTTAAAGTACTGCTTAAACTATTTATCTAATACTATGTTAGGAGCAATTATTCTATAGCTATAAGATAGGCTTATGTTGTATAGCTACGTAAGCTGCTTTTACTACCTTTAGCTAGAGTTTCTCTAGCAGGTTACTCCTACTTTTTATTTTAATTAACTTAGTAATAATCTTCTGCCTAGCTCTTTCTGCTCTTCTAGTTAGCTTGTGTGTTTATGTTAGGGTGCTCTAGACCTCTATACTATAATCTTCTACGTATACACTAAATTGTAATTAGCTATGCTATAGTAGTGTAGCGACGTTGTTGTTCTAAAGAATTATAGATATACAGAGCTTGTAACATGTACAAAGAACGCTTGTAAACTTTTTAAATATTCTTATACTCTTATCTAATAAATTAGCATAGATTAGGTAGGTATAGATTTTCTTACTATACTCTTCTTTAATTAGCAATATCTATACCTCTTTTAGACGTCTTATAGGTAAATTTAAGAGATTCTACGCAATCTGCTAATATAGCTAGAGAGATTACTCTTTTAGCTTCCTAGATAAAACTTAGCTAGTACAAGTTGTAGAACAGTGTTTACACTACTATTGTAAGGTTCTTTTAATCTTCATATTTTAAGCGTTCTTTATAAGTAGCTAGAGCGCTGTAGGTCCTAGATGCCTTGCTTAGGCGTGCTATAGATCCTTATTATTAGATCTAGGATAGGTAGTCTATAATCTAAGCTTCTAAGTAGATAGAGTTACGCTTATTACAGCTAAATAGATTAATAGTAGCTTATATTCTATAAAAGTAAGGTTATAATAGCGCGTAAGAGTAGCTAATATAACGCTCTTCTGCAGTAAGCTAATACGCAGTGTTAAATCTAATTCTAAGTACTATACACCTGCCTTCTTTAATTAAGCTTCTAACACTATGTTAACGTGAAATCCCTCTACTACAGCAATGTTGTAGAGGATTAGATTTTCTGTACGTTCTCTGCTTGTCTTATATAGTACTTTCTTAATTACTCTAGTGCTAGTGCCTAAGATTAGGAAGGATTAGGTGCTAGCCTCTACAGAAGTAAGCTTCTTAAGCTTCTAGAAAGTAGTAGGGTTAATAAGATTAAGCTTATTAACTAGGTAGAGTGCTGCTCTGTTGTTGAAAATAGTACTGTCTAATAGTAGATAAGCGTTAAAATTTATAGTTAAGTAGATCTCTTGCTCTATAGATTAAGATCCTATTGAGTTAAGGTCTATTAGCGCTGCTAGGAATAATCCTAGGTAGTTGCCGCTGCTTATTATAGCGTTGTTATCCTTTATCTATTCCTTCTTAATTACCTTGCTCTTCTAGTCCTTGTACTTGGGTTTGTTAAGGCGTTTTAGAATCTCTTTCTTAACTTAATTACTAGGAGTAAATAGTTTACCTGTAAGAGCTCCTTCTAGTAAGTTACAGCTAATTAGTTTCTAGAAGTGTAATTGTCTACATAGGCAGTTTATCTTTACTTAGTTTAGTTAGTTGTTTAATAACTGTGCCTAAGTTAGTTAACCTATAGTAGTAAACACTCTACCTAAGCTATAAAGAGCTTAAACAGAATGCTCCTAAAAGAGACCTAAATACACTTTGCTACCTTTATTAAAAGTAAGTGTTGCGTTACCTAGTACTAAGTTCTAGATAATAGACTATTGCATAGCCCTAGACTAGTCTAGTGCTATATTTAACAACAAGTTTAAGAAGTTGTGTACTGCAAGCTTGCCTTCTATCTTTATAATTCTAAGAGATTTAGCCTTGCTATACAGGAAGTTCTATTCCTAGTGCTACTTTTTAGAATTCTGTTAACTCTTTCTAGCCTTCTAGAGATAAGCTTAGTACTGTGCGTGTACTAAGTTCTTTTTACTAGCATCAGATAGAGCTAGCTCCTTCTTTAGTACCTTTATTAAAGCTTAGAGAGTTGATTTCTTCTCTTTAACAAGCGTTATAATAGCTAGAGTTATAATTACTAGGTCTATTGTAGTATTAACTTAGGTCTATAGGTTTTGCAAGCGCGTAGACTAGAAGGCCTAGTTACTTAATTTAGCTCTATACTCTGCAATCTGTATCTTGTATAGTTTAGCATTGTCTAAAGTTATTAAGCTAGGTAGCTCTAGCTGCTAGGGCTTAGATTTGTGAATTAGTATTGCGTTCTTAGCTAATAGATTAATCTGCTCCTATATTCCCTTGCTTATAGCATAGAATTTAAGTTAGATGTACTATTCTAGCTATTAAGATCTTTTAGTAAGCGTATAAGCTCTCTTTAAGATTAGAGCGTTAGCTATTACGTAGATTAATTAGGTTTGTAAAGTTATAAGAGGAGTAGTTACTAAGCAGTGTATCCTAGCTAAGTACGCAGGAGGAGATTATCCTAGTCTTAAAAAGCTACACTTATTACTGTTGGTTAGATAACAAGCTTAGAAATAACTAGGAGATAGATTATTAATTTATATGTAGGTGTCTACTCAGGTTACTATTTGTATCCTTCTTAAGCGACCTGTGCTCTTATTAGTAAATCGCTTAGTATACTAAATATAGACAAATAACCTGTTGTATACATAGCATAAGCAAGGAAAGATTTAAATCTATTAATAAGTCTGCTCAACCTTAGGTAGAGTAGATCTAGGTAAGCTAAGCTTTTAGTATGTAGATCTAGCGTTTAGTAACATTGTAATAGTAAGCGCTGCGTATCTATCTATTCTTGTATATCTAACACTAGGTACTTTTAGTAATTTGTTTGTTTATGTGCATCTTTTTCTCTTTTCTCTACCTACTCTATTCTTCTTACTATATCTTTGTAAACTATAGTAAATTTATAACTATTTCCTTAGTGTTTTAATTACTATACTCTTATTATAGAGTCTTATTTACCTATTCTTCTCTTTCTTTGTTGCTAGACTAAAGGTATTTGTTCAGCTGTTCCTAGAGGTCTAAATTATAAAACCTTAGCTACTAGTATTCTGCTTACTTTATTTTAAGTTCTTAAAGGAGAGCTACGTTAAGTTCTAGTATTTCTTATAAACTCTAATGCTACGCTGCCTATTTGCTTTAAAGAGGTGTATTAGCAACACTGTATTATATTACTAGATATAAAAATATCTTCTTTAATCTTTAAGCTATTAACTTCTATTAACTCTTTAATTGTATATAGCTAATATTTCAAATTAGAGGAACTATATCTGCAGGCTAAATCTTATTAAAATAGAAATCTTTTAGCCTTATCTAAAAGTACTTACCTTAAAATAAAAGGGGCTAAATATCTATATAAAAATAGGTCGTAACAGACAAAATTAATGCTAACGTTGTCTAATAATTAACTAACATAAACATTTACAAAGAGGAGTGTCTTCTTATCTCTAGCTAAATTAAACTTATGTAGACACCTACATTGTCTATCTACTGTAATAAAACTAATATTAGGTTTAGAACTTTCATTATCTATAATAGCTTCTAGACAACTAGTAGTAACTCTAAAGAAAGTAGGAGGGGGCAAGGAGGACAGACTAGTTTCTTCCCTAATCTAGAAGACCTAGACTAACTAGACTAGGTAATTCCAAGATAGGAAGCGTATAGCCTAAAGAGGCAAGAGGAGTAAATATAATAATAGGATAAGATAATATAATAGACAAGTTATTATATTAAATGCTAGGTACAGAACAAAGAGGGGGAAAGTAGGTAGTATTTATACTCTACTTTCTCTTCTCTCTATTACAAAACAAAAGAGTCTAGAATAGCTATTACTAATAGATGCTTAGAAATCTAATGTAGATTTGTAAGCAGATTGCGTATGCAATTACGTATGCAATTACGCAACCTACTAGCAGATTACGTAGGTGTACACGTAACCTACTAGTAAAGGCAACGTGTCCTTAAGCTATTTATAGTAAGAAGGCTAACTCTAGATCTAGTAAAGCTATTGCTATAATAAGCACAGCTTTCTAACGCTCTCTAATTACGCATTCTTTACATAGTACTTTACTAGATTAGGTAAGCACTATACTTAATTAGGAAAGTACCTGTATTTAGGCCTAATGTATATATATTTAGGCTAGATAGCTTAAGTTGCCTTTTTAGGTAATAACTATTCCTAAAAAGAAAACTATCTAACAAAGAATATAAGAAGAAAGTCTTATAACTCCACATTAAGTAAAAACCATCTTTAAAAGGAGACTCTATTAGAGATAGAAAAAATAGAAGAGAACATTATAGAAATTACAAGAGATTTAGTATATACATCTACTCTACTACAGCTACAGAACTCCTAAGATTCTTTATTCTATTTTAGTATTATTATAACTATCTAACACTATAAAGCAGCCTATTAATCTATATTATTAAAGTGCATTATAAGTAATAGCTAGAACTACTAGAATGTTAAGTTGCTAGACTATTGTACTGCTTTATATTAGCTACTATACACAGTAAAGATTAACGTGTCTTATAGCTAGAAACATGTAGTATAAGCGCCTTACTTTATTAAAACTATAACTACTCTATATATAGCAGGGTCTATAGGTATCTATAGTGTAGTAAGAGTTAGGTACTCTCTAACAAAGTGCTAGTACTATGTAGTAAGTAGTTCTAATCTCTACCTGCACTAGTTAACTCTACTTCTTTAGCATACTAAACACCCTACTATATCTATCTAGTAAGAAGCTTTTAAGAATAAACACCTTAAAAGTGTACCTATAGTAGTATAGGAATAGCACTAGCTTAAGTTTTAAGAGTTTACACGCTCTGCATTGTTAAATATAGCCCTTAAGTAGGTTTATATAAAGGAATTTAACTCTTATAAGCTTTTTTAAACTTAAAAAAATAACTAGTTACGTAAAAACAACGCGTTAAGATTACTAGCATAAAGGTAATTAGATTTGTTAGAGTAGTTTCTAAAGAGAGATTCTAACTTAAGTTATACATTTAAATATAATCCTAGCTATGTAATTATAGTACAGAATCCTAGAATTAAAGTACTACTTTTATCTTTCTATGTCTAAAGTGCTTGAGTACAGCTTTTGCCTAGTTAGACAGAACATCTACATCTTATTGTAGATTTTAGGCTTCTTACAGGCTGTTTGCTAGTTTTCTAAAATCTTACTAGCTCTAGACAAAAAATTTGTTTTAATAAGTAAATTACCTTAAATCTCTACGCGTTAAAGCTTAGCTTAGTATATACTCTAAAATTGTTTTAATAAATTAGAAGCAATATATATATCTATCTAAACCTTATCTAATGTAATTTCTAGCGCACTAGAAGCTTCTAAGGCGTTGTAATAATACTAAGCTGTAGGGTTCTTAGATACAAAATGTTTATTTATATACAGGTGTGCTCTTAGAGTAGAAGGATTAATGTTTTTATCTATGTTTATTTCTAGGTCTTTAAATTTAGCTAATAAATCTGTACTAAAAAGGTTTTATAGTTTATTGCCTTAGATTAAATGCTGAACTTAGGAATAAAAGTAGCGAAACTTAGGTTAAGTATGTTAAAAAACACTGTTAGGGTAGAGAAAAGAAAGTATAAGAGATATAGAGTGCTAGAATATAACAGTCTATATATTACATAGATAGAAAAGAGACTGTATAAGGTATTTTAACTCTTACTACTAGTTAACATTACTTTACAATTTCTTTTTATTGTTTCTATTTATAGCTAATATTGCCTATGCTAAGAACTTACTTAACTACTACTCTCTTCTAAAGGGTATAACACTTAAGAGATGCTAGCTCTAGAAATAGTGTACGTGTACTGTACTCTAATTACTGTATTACGTATAGGTGCTTATAATAGTTAGTAAGATTTATCTAACTAAGTCTTAGAGCCTGTACCTACTAACACTTTAAGTTAAATAATAAATAGCATTGTGTTATTAAACAGAGTCTTAGGGAAATCTATAAGAAGCTTATAACTACTTTAAATTTCTCTATTACTTAAACTAAACACTTTCTTTAACTTCTACTTACAGCATATCTAAGCAGAGTTACGTAGATCCTAACTAGGCTTACTGTTTATACACTCTAAAACAGTTAAGCTAAAACTAGTAAGGTCTGTGTTTAAGGCAGCTTTAGTAGTAGTCTAGGTACAATTTTTAAAGTATGCTAGAAAATTATTAGGATCTACTGTAACGCTTAATTTTGCAAACCTACAAAGAAGAGGCGTGCTACTACTAGTAGATTATATAGTAGCAATAAAAATTTTATTGTAAATAATTCTAGAAGTATCTATATGCTCAATAGCAAGAAAGATCTGCAAGTCTTAGTAAGCGATTATTATTTAAGAGTAGTTCAAGTATTATAAACTAGCTATAGTCTAGAGATAGGTTTTATTAAGGTATAAATATATATTAAGGATTTCCTATCATGTAAAACTAGAGTATTTAAATCTAAAGAACATTAGTTAGTTAGATTTAAACACCTAACTAGTTGTTGCTACGTGTAGATAACTAGATAGATTTTTAATTTTCCTAAGCTTCTACTATCTAGAATTAATATCTACACTTTTTAAAAGCGTTATAACTCCTTTATGTATACATAGATACTATCTTAATCTGCCTTATATTAGCTCTCCTTACATATTTAGATTTTTCTACAGGTTATCTATAGATGTTTTCTTCTTCCTTTAGAGAGACCTTTTAGGAAGTGCTGCCTTAGTAGGCACCTAGAGCTTCTTAAGAGAAGCCTTCTTGTCTAAAGCAGGTACTTAGAGTCTTAGATGTTGCTAGAACACAGTCTCTATCTCTTAAGAAAATATTATAGGTACTGCCTATCTAGACAGCAGTCTACTCTCTTTATTAGATTCTTTTCAAAAGCGTCTTGCTTTATAGTGCAGCTACGTGCTATACAATAATAGGAGTTACAGGATACTACTCTTTAAACTAAATGTACTAAATTCTATAATCTTAGAATAGAAAATACAGTTTTTAGGACGCTAATAACGGTATTCCAGTTAGACTTTAAACCTTAGCATAGGATATAACACACCTGTAAATTTATATTTAGTCTAAGTAATAACATAAGTGCATAGCTTGTAAAACACTATAGCTACTTTAGACACTACCTTACTATCTCCTCTTTATCGCTAATAATAGAAAGAGTTAAAAAACGCTACTAATAAGTCTATAGAGATTTTATTTAGTACTACTTAGCCTGCTATACTACTATTGCCTAGAAGTGTTGCTCTAACTGCCTGCATTAAACCTAATGTATACCTACAGCTATCTTAGATCTTAGAATAGAAAATTTAGAACTATAACTAGACTTACACTTAAGTCTACATAGAGCAGACTTATTACAGTAGTATAAAGACTAAGATCTAGCAGCTTTTACAGATTATATATTAGTAGAAGGAAACTTGTAGAGTAGCTTACGCTGTACTTAACAAATATAAAATAGAGCATATTAAGCTTATGTAAGAGCTAGAAGTAACAGCAGCTTAGTTATATAGCTTTTAGCAGAAGGTAAATTCTGCTGTAACGCCTCTTAGGTCTTAAAGTTTTAATAGTTAGAATTGTTTAGTCTTAGTTTTCTTGTCTTCTGTAGAGAAGGGAGCGTCTTCTTCTTTCCTTAAAAGCGCATCTGCATAGTTGTTAACCTTACTAGGCCTATAGGCAAAGGTAAGGTTAAACTAGCTAAGGAGACTTCACTATTAAACGTGTCTTTCTAAGAGGAGTTAAGCTTTGCAAAAATACTCTAAGTTCTTATAATTAGTAACAACTATGTATTCTTTTACCTGCTTTAGTTCTGTGCTCTATACCTAGAGGCACTTAATTACTGCTAGCATTTCTTTGTTGTAAATAGTATAGTTTACTTCTGCCTTAGAGTTCTTAGCTAAGAGGTATACTACTGTATAAAGTATCTTGTCCTCTCTATATTAGGATAGTACTTCTTCTATTGCTTATTCTAACGCGTTACACTCTAGTACTGTTTTTAAATCTAGGTTAAAGTTTGCAAGAGCTAGTTCTCTAGTAAATACAGCCTTTAAAGCATTAAAGGCTTGCTACTAGAGTTCTCTCTATTTAAAGATTGCGTTTCTTTCTATTAGGCGTGTAAGAGGCTCTGCTATACTAGAAAACTAATTAATAAACTATTAGTAGAAGTTTACAAACCTTAAGAAGCTTTAGATTCCTTTTACTATCTTTAGAGGTTTTTATAACTTTATAGCAGCAACTTTTGCAAAACCTATCTAGATGCCCTTACTAGCTTTAACAATAAATCCTAATTACTTGGTTTTCTTAATAGAGAACTTACTCTTTCCTAAATTAAGGTGCAATTCTATAGCTTCTAATTTCTAGACAATTTCCTTAACTTTAGCCTTGTGTTCCTCTTAGGTACTAGTAGAGTAGATTAACATATTATCTACGTAGGTAGAGCACTATATATCTAGGTACTCCCTTAGAACCTAGTTTATATACTGTTAGAACGTACTTAGAGCATTAGCTAGTCTAAATAGCGTTACTAACTACTTATAGAGCCTAAATCTAGTTCAAAAAGCCGTCTTCTATTTATCTTCTTTAGCAATCCTAATCTTGTAAAAGGCTTGTAAACGTCTACTTTAGTAAACTATAACGCCTTTAATATCTACAAGAGAGTCTTGTAGATTAGAAGCAATAAATACTAGTCCTTCTTAGTAATTGCGTTTAGTGCTTAATAATTATTACAAAACTAGAAGCTTCTACCTAGTTTCTTAACAAACAGCACTAGGGCAGAGGCACTAGATTTGCTAACTTAAATAAAGCCCTTGTTTAAGTAGCTAGTAAGTTGTTATTGTAGCACTAGGAGCTCTTAATAGAACATATTATATAGTAGTCTCTATAGTACTATTACAGTTTTACTATTTTGCTTAACTAGTTTAATTGTGTAATCTATGTTAGGACTGTAGTAAAGCGCTAGCTTGTCTACTTCCTCCTTTATAAATGTTCTAAACTTATTCTTTAGAAACTTAGAGAGGAGGTCTTAGAGGTCTGTTAGCTCCTTCTTCTTTAGAGCTTTCTAAATGTCTGCTATTAATGCAGCGAATAGTTCTATGTTTTAGTTTGTTTTAGACCTCTTCTTTAGCGCCTAGTACAACTCTAGGCTAACAGGCTTAGGTAGTTAGTTAGGATAGACGCCTTTTTAGCTTCTTACTTATATCTATAAGAAGTAAATAAATAATGTTTTCTTAGCTAGTGTTGTAGGAGCTTTGTTCTTGTTTATCTATAGTCTTCTTAAAATAAGATTGTACTTCCTTTCTGTAACAAGCTAGTAAGAGGTAACTTAGTTAATTAATGTATTTAATTAGTGTCTATCTGCTTTATGTATGTAACGCCTACTTATATACAAAGGAAATTTAGAGATAACGTAATCTTGCTAAATTAAGTTTGTAGTTAGTTGTAGAGCTGCTTATTTCTTAAGTGCTAAACATCTAAGTGACTAGTAGTTAGCCTACATGCTCTATCCCGCGTGACACACCCCCTAGATAGTTTAGCATAAATTATCTGCCTTCTAAGCGCCTAGTATATAACCTAAGTAATTATCTTATAGTTATATTCTGCCTCTAACTACTTTAAGCTTCTAGTTATTAACTAGTTGCTTGTTAATAGTTTTCTCTCTATTTAGCGTGTGTAAGTGTTGATTTCTGTAAGGTAAAAGTAAGAGTAAGGTTTTATAACTAACTGCATAGTTCTGTTGTTATGTAACACCTAATTGTTAAGAGAAATTAAGTGTTACCCTTACTTTTACTAGGCTTAGGGCATCCTATATAAACTGTTAACTCCTCTAATTTCTCTATTTCTTTAGCTATCTTATTAATTATAACTATACGTATGCTTAAATTTAGCTCTAATTAACTCCTACACTCCTTAGTTGCTTGCTAGCAATCCTTCTCTTATCTTATTACCCCCTAGCTAGTTGTTAGCAGTGTTAATTTGTTCTCCTCTTAGTTGCAGTAGCTCTAAGGCTCTGTTAGCAAGCTTTAGTAGTTGTTGTAACTAGATAGTGTCTAAATTAAGCTTCTCCTAGTCCTACTGTCTGCTCTTTTAAACCTTTAGCTAACATAGTATAGAAATAATCTAAGATCTAGCGCTGCGCGTACACTACTACTGCTAACGCTGCTAACACTGCTGCGTACGCCCTTGCTGCTGCTGCTACTCTGCTCTTGCTACTACCTCTGCTACTACTGCTGCTGCCTTGCGCGCCTAGCGCACTGCGTAGCTACTCCCTCTCCTTGCTCCTACTTCCTCCTGTGCTAGCTTTAGCTAATTACGCGTTGTCTGTTAGGCCTATAGGCTTGTTTAATGTTACTGCTATTGCTGCTATAGTTACTGCTAGCCTTGCTGCCTGTGCCCTTGCTCTTACCTCGCCTCTGCCTCTACTGCCGCCTAAGCTCCCTTCTGTGTTGTTAGACGCTCTAGAGGAGCTAAAGCGCAGGTTAATTCCCTACGCGTACTACGTAGACGCGCTGCTAGTAAGTAGCTTAGCTACACTATGTATAGAGAACCTAAACATAAGTTTACATAGTAGACGCTGTAAGCGCTGTACTTTTAGGCACTCTTGCTGCCCCTTATATATTGCCTAAATAGAGCTATTAGATAGTAGACTAACAGCTTATTAGGCACCTAGCGTTAGAGCTGCTAGAGATAGAGCTAGTAGACGCGCTAGTTACATCTAATAGTGTAACAACTCTTGTAAGTAACCCTATTCTAATAATTAATTACTATTATAGCTAATTAAGTGTGTAGCAGGTTAGTAAGCTGCGCGTTGCTATCTGTGTAATAAAGAAGATAGTTAATAACAGCTACTATGCCTAGACCTCTCTAGAGCGTAAATAGGTAGCTGTTTATTAGGTTTTTAAGCTTTGTAGCTGCTAGGCGTGCGCTTAAAAGAGCTGCTACTAGTAGCTACAGTAGCGTTCTGCACTCTAAGAAGGAGGTTGTCCTCTCTATTAGTTTTAATAAAAAAGATCTTCCTTTTCCCTATTAACTAGCTCTTTCTAGTAACTATTTCTTTATAATGCATGCTGTATAGGTTAAGGTGTATTAAAAAGCGCTTATAAGCCTACCTAAGCAGTGCTTTTGTAAGTCTGTTAGCTAGTATCTTACTTATTTTTAGATATGTTACCTTAATTGTTCCCTTAGCGTACTCTTGTTTTAACTACATGTTTTAAATGTCTACATAGCGCAGCTAGGTAGTAAGCTGCTTACTCTCTTTAATAACTAATTAGATTGTTTGTTAGTTGTTACAAAAGATCTTCTACAGCACTTCTAAGTCTAAACAGAGTTCTGTTAGAAATTACTTTAGAGCAATTAACTCCTTAGCTATATGCTCTAATGCAAGCAACTTAGCCTCTATTGTAGAAGTAGTTACAGTTAATTAGCATGCTGCTTTTTAGATAATTAGACCTCTAAACAACTAGACTATATACCTCTAGGAGGATCTACAACTCTCTTAATTATTAGCAAATAACGTGTTGCTACAGATAAGCAATTAACTGCTATTATAAGCTCTGTACCTTATACCTAGGTGCTTGGTTTTGTAGAGGTACGCTAGTACTTAAGCTACTGCTTTAAAGTAAGCTGCTTCTAGATTAGTTAAATAGTAGGAGAGTTAGGAGGCGGCATGTGCTACATCTAGTTAGATTATAATCGCTGTGTAGAGTATAGACCTAACCCGCTCCTAGTAAGCTTTAACTTCTTGTTTTAAAGCTTCTCTAGTATGCTTAAGCAGCTCTTCTGTTAGCAATAGTACTAATAGGAAGGATCTATTGCCTACAACTTCAAACTTAGTAGCTATTTTCTTAATATAGGCGTTATAGGCAAGTGTTATAGTTTCAGCAGATCTATCACGTATAATCTAAATGCTTAAGAACTATTTAGCAGCTCTATAATCCTTAATCTAGTACTTGCTCATTAATAAGCTTATTAGCTTCTTAGCAGACGCTTAATTGTTGTTGTGGAAGGCAAGGAGGATATCGTCTACATAGAATAGTAGCATAATTTTCCACTTAGCGTTAAAGAAGAGGCAAGGCTCCTCTTTTAACGCTGTGAGTCTAAGCTCCTAGAGGGTGCTAGAGAGCTCCTTGTACTATAGTAATAGAGAGTCCTATAGCCTATAAAGAGCTTGCAGTAGTAGCACTACCCTCTCTAGTTTCTAGAAACTATTAGGTAGCTTACAGAGCACCTAGGGTTAGTCCTAGCAGCTTGCATTAAGAAAGGCGCCTGCAACGTTATACTGCTGAAGTTCTAGGTCAAATTAGGCCGCTATAGCCACTATAGTACAGAAAGATTAAAAAGCAAGCGTTGTAGCGTAAGTAGAAACAATTAAATCCTTAGCCTAGAGGTTTCCTCTAACGCATATTTAAGCTTTGCACTTAAGAAAGTAGCTATCTTAGTTAAACTTGTAGGTAAACACCTATTTAAGTAGCAAGAGTTTTGCTGTAGAGCTTAATCTGTTAATTTCTACCTAGGTCTTTTTTTTAATTAGAGTTATAATCTCTCTTTCGCATGCCTAGCGGAAAAGAGCTCCTAGTAGGTAGTAGGAAAGATCTTTCCACATCTTTAGGAGAGGTAGAAGATTATCTTAGTATATCTAATAATTTAGTTAGATAACTCTCTTATTTTGTAAAGTAGTAGCAACAATTACTAAGTATAACGTAAGGTGCTCTTTTCTGTTGCTATATTTATCTATCTAATCTATTAGTAGAGATAGAAGCTATAAGTACTAGTTATAAGGCTAAATTAAGCTTATTACTGCGTACTAGCTTGCTCTGTTGTTAGCTAGTTTGTTACGTTCTCTGTTAGCAATCTAGCAGCTCTGCCTAGTTAGTGGGCCCTAGACTCTACGCTAATAAGAGCGCTAGCTACTAGCCTTATCTACTCCTTCTGTTGTTCCCTAAGATAGAGGGGTAACAATCTGTAATGCAGAGAATAGATTATCAAGATCCTAGTTGCCTGCTAGGTTGCTCTCTTCTTTTATAGTTAAGTGCACTTCCTGTAAACGTCTAGTTAGGTCCTCCTCTTGCTAAGAAGCTTCCCTGCTACGTACTAGTTGCTCTAGTTCTAGTGTTTAGTTAGGGGAAAGTAGGCCTATCTCTTAATTTTGCATTAAACAGATCTCTAGCAGTTGGCTAGCTAAGCTAACTGCGCGTTTAGTCTCTTCTACAGGAGCTCCCTCTATACTAGACTAGCTATCTAATGCTAGAGTTTCTTCCTAAGTGTTACCCCTAAGCTGTTAGTTAGTAGGCAAGTTAATTAATAGGTCCTGCTTAGTAATAGGGAGTTTAATTGCTTCTCCTGTATTTATTATCTCTCTAGGTTTATGTAGGAGGTCTACAAATATAGCTAACTTAGCTACTAGAATAGCAGTAGACTTATTAGCTTTGTTATAAAAGAGCTTCTTGTTAAACGTTACGTTGCGTGTTGTAATAACCTAGTTAAGTGCAAGGACCTATATCTAGTATATGTTAGAAGCTTAATAACTAACTAAGTAACTAATATAGCCTCTAGGAGCAACTTTGAAGCCTCTCCTGTTACGCCTAGCCGCTCTTTCCCTGTTTAATAGATAGGCACGGCATCTATAGGCGTATATCCTACTCTAATTAGGTCTTAGATTAGCTGTAAGTGCTCTTACCTGCTCTAGTTTATACTAGCAGAAATAGTAAGTAAACTAGTAATTAAGCTCCTTATTAGGACTCTGCAGATTGTTTAAGTGCATTAGACTTATGTTGTAGAGCTATGCTGCCGCTGCAACAACTTCTAGCTAGAGCTTCTTAAGTAGGTTAGCACTGCTCCTTATTTTAATAGATTTAGTGATTATTTCCTGTCCTGCTTACTTAGCTGCTCTATTTAGTTTGTGTGTGTATAGAGGAACCTGCTCTATGTTAATCTCTTGTTTAAGCACCTAGTGTTTGTACGCAGAGCTCCCTCTCTATAGAAGTATAGCAGTGTTGTTGTTCTAGCTAATTTTGCAGATTTAGAGCTTATACTAGGTAGCAACCTAGCTTAAAAAATTTGTAAGCACCTGTAGAATCTTAACTTAAGTTTTACCCTGTAGAGTATAAACAAAGAGCTTCCTACTGTAGTACTTCTTAATTAAAAGCACCTATAGCTCTCCTCCTCTTCTAAGTAGCATATTAAACAAATCCTACCTAATTCTCTAAAACAGCTTAGCAGGCTTTTCACACTTTTGTTAAGAGATTACTTACTTAGTATAGGTTGTAGCACAGATCTTATAATCCTTTTAGAGCGTTCTATTAATAAGCACGCTGCGCGCTCCTTTTACTAGAGCCTACAGTGCTTTAGGTCCTAGGTGTCCTACACGTGCGTGCTATAGGTGCTCTAAAGAGCTTCTAGAGTATAACTTGTAAGATTGTTTTGTGACTATGTTTAGGATAGAAGAGTTAAAATAGCAGGAAAGTAGCTTATATTTAAAGAAAGTAAGGTTGTAAGCACGCTTAAGTGTAGCACACATAATACTCCTATTTAAATTGTTAATATAACTAACGCGTAAGGAGCTATCTAGCCTTAGGTACTAAACTCCTTTCTCCTAGAGGCGTGCTTTAGAAATAATGTTAACATAGAACTCCTCTACTACTACAACGTCCTAAAGAATTAGGTTCTTAGTATACAGGCTGCGCTTTCTGTAAAAGGCGTTCTTAAACAAACAAGCGCCTTGTCTACTAACAGGAAAAGCTTAGGTGCTAGCCTCTACTATATTAGTGTAGTTAGAGGGTCTGAAGGATCTAGGGATAAGTTAATTAGAGCTGTTAACAAGGTAGGTAGCAGCTCTATTATCTAGAATAGTACTGTTGGATAGTAGATAAGCGTTAAAATCTATAATGTTATAGACTCTAGGTAATAGTAAGTTAGTAACAGCTATTATCTTAGGGTTAATTAGAGCGGCCTGTACGTTGCCTAGAAACTCTGCTTTAACTAGCTAGGTTGATCCTGTAATAGCTAAAGGAGCGGCTGCTATTTACTTAGCTTGCTTAATTGCTTTCTAGACTTTAGAGTACTTGTTACTATTAAGCTAATTAAGTACCTCTTATTAATAGGTTTAGCTTATCCTAACAGGTAGTAAGGAGCTCCCTTTAACAGCAGTTTGTAGGAAACAGCATTTAGTTGCCTTCTACTTGTGCATAATGTTAACCTTCTTGCATAAGCAGAGATAACCATTAGAGCTTCTAGTATTGCTAGAGGAAGAGCTTTTGTTGTTTAAATCTAATTAATTTCTAAAAGTAGCAAATACTCTAGGATTGTTCTTGCCTAACCTAACAGTGTGCTTATGCATTAAACTACTAAACACCCTGCTTACTTGCTCTAAAGTAAGCAGTTTAAGCTCTAGAATACTATCCTAGATAATCCTTTAGTGCATTAATTAAGCCTACTCTAGAGCAATCCTATAACTTAAGGCATCTAAGAAATCCTGTACAGCAAGCGCCTCTTTAACCTCTGCAAGCTTGTATAACTTAGCTCGCATGTATAGATATAACTACTTATAGTACTAGTCTTAAGGAGCTACTTATCCCTGCCTAGCATCTCTAAGGTGTTGTTAGTACTTAGCACAGACCTAGTTCTAGGTGCTAACGTTAGTAGGAGCGAGCTCCTTCTTTAGTGCTTAGATAAGCAATTAAAGACTTGTAGAGTTGTTATTAACAAGCTTAACTATTACTAGTAAGAGGATCGCTAGCGACACTGTAGCGTTAACCTAGTTCTAGAGCTTCTAGAGTTGCTTTGCCTACGCTGTCTACTTGCTTGCTTCTACTTTGTACCTCGCAAGCTCCTAGTTATAGATCTTAAGGCTTAACAACCTAACATAGACTGCAAGTGTTATACAGAGTGTTTCTACAGTAGGTTGCTTAGGTGCAGGTTAACTGCAGGTAGATTAAGCAGGTGCTAGCTGCTTAGAGGTCTTAGTTTTAAACAACTTAGATTTAGACAACTTAGCTTTGTGCTGTTAGGCTAATAGTGCTAGTAAAGGGGTTAGAGCAGGCGTGTTTAAGCTTATTATAGGTAGCCTAGGTGCTCTATAGTGTAATCCACTAGCGTTAAGAGCGTCTAGGTTAATAATTTTCTACACATCGCGCAGCTTAGCGTGCTAAGTAAATTAGATGTACTAATTAGGCTAGTTAGCACGTGACTTAAGTTAGTAGAGTCTAGTTAGGATGCCTAAGAGAGCTTGCGCGTTATAGCTAACTAGCTCAGCTATTATAGGTAGGTCTTAGAGTTAAGAAAAATGTAGGTAAACAATTAGAGCGGATAAGCTTAGTCTTACTAGCTCTTCTAAGTGCGTAGGGAGATCTACTACTTTAAGAAGCTAGGCTTATAACTATAACAAGCTAGTAAGAGGTAACTTAGTTAATTAATGTATTTAATTAGTGTCTATCTGCTTTATGTATGTAACACCTACTTATATACAAAGGAAATTTAGAGATAATATAATCTCGCTAAATTCAGTTTGTAGTTAGTTGTGGAGCCGCTTATTTCTTAAGTGCTAAACATCTAAGCAACTAGCAGTCAGCCTACATGCTCTATCCTGCGCAACACTTTCTCTATCTAGTATATATGCCTAGAGGGTTTCTCTATAGCTATTAATATTAATCTTTGTTCTTACAATATTAGTCACCTAGGTTACTTTCCTAGCTATGCCTAGTACCTTTTATCTATACGTAGGAGTGCGTTAGAGGTTGTTTTATAATATAAACTTAGAAGAGACTATGCTCTATGTTAAGCACCTAGTGTTAATTAATATATATGCTATAGTGTTGTCTTAGACTATTACACGCAATAATATAGGCTTGCTATCTAGCTACTGTTAGTAGAACTTCTAAAATAGTTCTTTTTGCTTTGTAATCTCTTTTTCTAACTCTTATTTACGCCTTTAAACAGGAGTCTCTAGTTTTCTAAACCTTTGTCACTTAAATTATTATTCTTAGAGACTTTAGCAATTGCGCTCTTAACCTAGACATTCTTTAGTCTCTTAGCTAGGGCAAACTTACATTTGTCTACGTAGTAGCCCTTCTTTCTACATCTTAGATAGATGTTAGCAGCCCTTTGCTGTTCTAAGACTTCTTAAGTCTACTACTCTACATACTATTAGTTGTCTAACTTAATCTTTTTAAAGTAGGCCTAAGTAGGTTTCTAGTCTATACTATCTAGATTTGTCCTTTGTGTATATTATTTAAAGGCGCTGTTTGTTAGTGCTTTAGTCCTACAGAGGTTAACCTCTACTACTAGAACTCTAGCTATAAGGCTCTAAAGATTCTAGTTATCTAAAATGTCTACTAACACTTTTTTGTTCTAGAGGTCTAGACAAAGTGTAGATATATACCTAGTCTTAAGGTTCTTTGTATTGTTCTCTTTAGTAGTGTTATAGGCTAGCTAGATAAACTCTATATTAAAAGCCTTAAAAATCTAGTTGCTCTTCTTTATAGTAATAGTTTAGAGCTTCTACTAGAAATGCTCCTTAAACAGAGAGTCTTTGTACTATTTATCTAAGAAGTTCTAGAACTAATTAGTTGTACCTATTAGGTTATAATCCTTCTATAACAAGCTAACCTGCGCAGCTTGTCCTTCTAGCTTATTAAACATGTAGGCAACTTCTAGAACAGCTTCTTAGTCTTCTATAGACTTTAGCTTATTTTTTATCTAGGACTTAAATATCCTATATACGTGTTAGTTGCTACTAAACTTGCCTACGTTAGGTAACTTTATAGTCTTACTTAGCTTGTTGTTAATTGCTTGTATAGAGGTAAAGGGTGTTGTAACATAGTTTAGTAACCTTATAGATGCAACATAGGCTTAGACCTAGGCTTTAACTAACCTTTGTATAGTTTTACTTATGTCTTCCCTTTGTAGGTCCTAGTTAGAGTCTGTAGTAGGGTAGGTTGTGTTGTTAGTAGTAGTTACTGCAGTCTTAGGTAGGGTTGCCTATAATAAGTAGGTAGTTAGGCGTTCTAGTACGTAAGCAAGTAGCTTATCCTACTACTCCTCTAGTACTAACAAGGTAGCAAGGTTCTAGAGTTTAGTTTTAATATTTAATTAATTATTATTACTAGTGCACAGCTTAATGCTGTATTTACCTAGACGCCTAGTAGCGTTGTTAAACGTCTTGCTTATTAATTATTGTTTAGTAATCAAATCTAATTGTAAGGAGCTAACCTCTAGGGGAATTTGCTAGTAAAATACAAGATGGATTTAATAGAGAACAACTTCTAGAGCAGAGGTTGTAGAGTTTTTATAACCTTGTTTTAGACATGTTAGCTTTGTAGCAGGGCTCTAGTCTATGCTAGGAGCGTAAGCTAGAGTAATGCTAAGGCAGTGTACGCTAAGGAGCTAGCACCTAGGCCTAGCCCGTTACACATCTACCTAAAAGAAGGCTTAAAAGGCTATCTTTTAGAGCTAGAGTTAAGAAGTGCTTCTAAGAAGATTTAATCCCTAGGCCCTTAGTAATCTAGTTGTAATGTAACAGTCTAGACAAAGCCTAGTAAAAGATATCTATTTCTTAACTATTTTGCTAAAAAGCAGATACAAGACAACTAGATTAACTAGTTGTCTAGATAGATAATTAATATACTAGCTTAGAAGACTAAGCTATATAAGAGGCTAGCCTACGCTCTAACGCCCTTTAGCTTCTCTCTAAGCTAGATAGGGCTAGACTCTTATACAAGCTAGAGGCTGTTTTTAAGAAGTAAGATAGTTTAGAGTATAAAATTAATCTTTGTGTATACTAGATAGCCCTTAGCAACTATATAGAATTTGCTATAGATAAGCTAGCAACTAGCAACACCTACTAAACCTAAGGCTAAGGCAAAAAAAAGCTCTTTTGCAAAGGCAGCGTGCTTAAAAAGCTACTTTAGCAAGAGTATAAGCAGGGTCTTTACAAGCTTAAAAGTAAGCTTTTTTAGAGTAAGAAAGAGAAAGAAGAGTAGATTACCTTCTAAAATTAGATGTTGCCTAAGAGCATAGCAATTGTAACTAATAACAACTAGGAGTAAGTTATTACATCTTATTATTACATCTACTTACTACTTATATTAGAGAAACTAATCCTCTAGATCTCTAAGATAAGATAGATAGTAATATTTAGCTTAGAAGCTATTGCTTATATATTACAGCTGCTAACAAGGATAAGTGTAAGGAAGAGATTTAAGAGTTTAATTCTAATGTAATAGGCTAGGCCTAGGTGCTGGCTCCTCAGCGTACACCGCCTTAGTAGTACTCTAGCTCGCACTCTTAGCATAGACTAGAGCCCTGCTACAGAGCTAAAACATCTAAAACAAAGTTATAAAAACTCTGCAACCTCTGCCCTAGAGGTTGTTCTCTATTAAATCTATCTTGTATTCTACTAGCAAATTCCCTTTAAGGTTAGCTCCTTACAATTAGATTTAATTACTAAAACAAGGATTAATAAGCAAGACATTTAACAACGCTGCTAAGCGTCTAGGCGAATACAGCATTAAGCTGTGCACTAGTAACAACAATTAATTAGATGTTAAGACAGAACTCTAGAACGTTACTACCTTGTTAGTACTAGAGAAATAGCAGAATAAGCTACTAGCTTATGTACTAGAACGCCTAACTACCTACCTGTTATAGGCAACCCTACCTAAGGCCGCAGTAGCTATTACTAATAATAAAGCCTACCTAGCTACAGACCCTAACTAGGATCTACTAAGAGAAGACATAAGCAAAACTATATATTAGCTAGTTAAAGCCTAGGTCTAAGCTTACATTGCATCTATAAGATTACTAAACTACATTGCAACACCCTCTACTTCTGTACATACAAGCAACAACAAGCTAAGCAAGACTATAAAGTTACTTAACATAGGTAAGTTTAGTAGCAACTATCGTATATACAGGACGTTTAAATCCTAAATAAAGGACAAGCTAAAGTCTATAAGAGACTAAGAAGCTGTCTTAAAAGTTACCTACATGTTTAATAGGCTAGAAGGACAAGCTACGTAAGTTAGCTTATTATAGAAGAACTGTAACCTAATAGGTATAACTACTTAGTTCTAGAACTTCTTAGATAAATAGTACAAAGACTCTCTGTTTAAGGAGCATTTCTAGTAGAAGCTCTAAACTATTACTATAAAGAAGAGCAACTAGATTTTTAAGGCTTTTAATATAGAGTTTATCTAGCTAGCCTATAACACTACTAAAGAGAACAATACAAAGAACCTTAAGACTAGGTATATATCTACACTTTGCCTAGACCTCTAAGACAAAATAGTGTTAGTAGACATTCTAGATAACTAGGATCTCTAGAGCCTTATAGCTAGGGTTTTAACAGTAGAGGTTAACATCTATAGGTCTAAAGCACTAACAAACAGCACCTTTAGACAACACATATAAAGAACAAACCTAGATAGTATAGACTAGGAACCTACTAAAGTCTACTCTAGGAAGATTAAGTTAGACAACTAATAGCAAGCAAAGTAGTAAACTTAGGAAGTTATAAAGTAGTAGAAGGCTGCTTACATCTGCCTAAGATGTAGAAAGAAGGGCTACTATATAGACAGATGTAAGTTAGCCCTAGCTAAGAGACTAAAGAGTGTCTAGGTTAGAAGCATAATTACTAAAATCTCTAAAAACAAAGACTTAAACAATAAAGGTTTAGAAAACTAGAAACTCTTGTTTAAAGATGTAAATAGGGGTTAGAAAGAGAAGTTGTTAAAAGAAAAGAATAGTTCTAGGAGTTTTACTAATAGTAGCTAGATAGCAAGCCTATATTACTGTATGTAATAGTACAAGATAACATAATAGCATATATATTAATTAATACTAGGTACTTAACATATAGCATAGTCTCCTCTAAGTTTATATTATAAAACAACTTCTAACACACTTCTACATATAGATGTAGAGTAGTAGGCATAGCTAGAAAGGTAACCTAGGTAACTAACATTGTAAGAATAAAGATTAACATTAATAGCTATAAAGAGACCCTCTAGGCGTATATATTAAATAGGGAAAGAGAGTACAACCTTATCCTAGAGAGACTATAGATAGACAAGAATAAGGTTACTATAGCACTAGCTAAGAAGATGTTGTTTATCTACTTCTTATAGACATAAGTAAGAAGTAGAGAAAGCATCTATCCTAACTAGCTGCTTAAGCCTATTAGTCTAGAGTTGTACTAAGCGCTAAGAAAGAGGTCTAGAATAAGCTAAAACATAGAACTGTTTGCTGCATTAATAGCAGACATTTAAAAGGCCCTAAAGAAGAAAGAGCAAATAGACTCTTAGGACCTTCTCTTAGAGTTCCTAAAGAATAAGTTTAGAATATTTATAAAGAAGGAAGCAGATAAGCTAGCCTCTTACTATAGTCCTAACATAGATTACGTAATTAAACTAGTTAAATAGGATAGTAAACCTATAACAGTACTATAAGGACTACTATACAACATGTTCTACAAAGAGCTCCTAGTGCTCTAACAACAGCTTACTAGCTACTTAGACAAGAGTTTTATTTAAGTTAGTAAATCTAGCGCTTCTGCCCTAGTGCTGTTTATTAAGAAACCTAGCAGAGGTCTCTAGTTTTGTGTTAATTACTAAGCATTAAACGCAATTACTAAAAAGGACTAGTACCTACTACTCTTAATCTATAAGACTCTTTTACAGATATTAAAGGCGTTATAGTTTACTAAGGTAGACATTATCTAAGTCTTCTACAAGATTAGGATTGCTAAAGGAGATAAATAGAAAATAGCCGTCTAGATAAGATTTAGACTCTATAAGTAGTTAGTTACACTATTTAAACTAGCTAACGCCCTAAGTATATTCTAATATTACATTAACTAGGTCTTAAGGGAATACCTAGACAAATAGTGCTTTGCCTACGTAGACAACGTGTTAATCTACTCTAACAGCACCTAGGAGGAATATAAGGCTAAAGTTAAAGAGATTGTCTAGAAACTAGGAGCTGCAGGGCTGCACCTTAATATAAGAAAGAGTAAGTTCTTTATTAAGAGTACTAAGTATTTAGGGTTTATTATTAAGGCTAGAAAGGGCATCTAAATAGATTCTGCAAAGGTTACTGCTATAAAGTTATAAAAACCTCTAAAGATAGTAAAGAGGATCTAGAGCTTTTTAGAGTTTACAAACTTCTACTAACAGTTTATTAACTAGTTTTCTAGCATTGCAGAGCCCCTCACACATCTAACAAGAAAGAATATAATCTTTAAGTAAGGAGAACTCTAGTAGCAAGCCTTTAACGCTATAAAAGCTACATTTACTAGAGTACTAGCCTTGAAAAACTTTAACCTAGACTTAGAAACAGTATTAGAGTGTAACACGTTAGAATAAGCAACAAGAGGAGTTCTATCCTAATATAGGAAAGACAAGGTACTTTATATAGTAGTATACTTCTTAGCTAAGAACTCTAAGGTAGAAGTAAACTACACTATTTACAATAAGGAAATGCTAGCAGTAATTAAGTGCCTCTAAGAGTAGAGCACAGAACTAAAGCAGGTAAAAGGATTTATAGTTATTACTAATTACAAGAACTTAGAGTACTTCTGCAAAGCCTAACTTCTTTCTAAAAGACACGTTTAATAGTTAAGCCTCTTAAGCTAGTTTAATCTTACTTTTGCCTACAGGCTTAGCAAAGTTAATAACTAAGTAGATACACTCTTAAGAAAAGAGAAGGACGTTCTTCTGTCTACAGGAGACAAGAAAACTAAGACTAAATAGTTTTAACTGTTAAAACTATTTACATAAGTAATAAGGACTAATCTAGAAGATAACTCTGCTAATAACATACAAGTTTTTTCCTTAGAACTGAGAAGAGCAGACAGACTTCTCTCTATAACACTCTAGAATAAAGAACTACAGCAGGACTACTATAAGGAACTAGACTAAGCGCGTGCAGAGACACCTTTAGGCAGAAACCTAGAGCTTTACAATAATATTAAAGAATTTAAAACACTTTAGAAGAACACTGCCTAGAATAATAAGATCTACTAACTTGCTAAGTCTTCTATTTTATTAGGAGCTAGAAAGTTTCCTGCGCAGCTTAACCTTAAAGTTTCTCTTTCTAAGTATTCTGTAGATAATAGAGACTAACTGCGTTACTACAAGAGGTTATTAGTTCTAAACTCTAATACTCTTAGAACTAAGATTATTAACAACGCCTATTATTTACTAATTGCAGGCTATCTAGGACAAGGAAACATGTATACAATCCTCTCTTAATCCTACTTCTAGCTAGGAATGTTAACTGCACTATAATAATATTTTAAAAACTATAATATTTGTAAGAGGACAAAACTATAAAGGGATTTAAAACAAGAACTTCTAAAACCTCTTCCTTTGCTTAATAGGACCTAGAAAGAAATTTCTATAGACTTTATAACAGACCTTCCTAAAAGTAACAATAATAGTAATCTTATAGTTGTTATAGATAGACTCTTTAAAGATGTTATTCTAGTCCCCTTACTAGACCTATTAGTAAAAATAGTTACCTAAGCATTTATAGCCAACGTAGTAGCCTACTATTAATTGCCTAATGCAATTGTCTCTAATTAAGGAACCTAGTTCCTTAGTAACTTCTAGCAGATAATATGCTAACTACTAAAGCTTATACAAAGATCCTTAACAGCCTTCTACCCTTAAACTAATAGGAGCACTAAGCGTATAAACTCTGTAGTAGAGGCCTACTTAAGAGCCTATATTAACTAGGCCTAAGACAATTAGTCTGCTCAGGTACTAGTAGCCTAGATTGCGATTAAAGGCTAGGTAGCTACATCTACTAGCTTTAGCTCTTTCTTCCTCTAGCATAGTTATAATGTAGACCTAGTTTAAATACACCTAGACTTAACAACAGAGTTATTGCACTAACATGCAAGAGAACCTACTAAAGCTACAGTAAGCATAGTATAGAAGTTTGCTAAAACAGTTAACTTTGTTAAGGCATAGATAGTAGAGGCTTAGCAGATATAAGAACAACAAGCTAATACACACTAAAGAGAAGCCCCTTAACTAAAGGTTAGAGACAAAGTCTAGCTAAAGCTAGGAAACTACTTCTTAAATAGCTAAGCTAGCTAGAAGTTAGATTAGAAGTACTAGAAGTACATAGTTGTAGAAGTTATCTTCCTACACAATATTAAACTGAACATTAATAGTAAAATCTATTCTGTCTTTTACATTAACTAGTGTGGAAGCAAAAGACTAGCCTCTTGCTCCGCGAATAAGTAGGTATATACCGCGACAACTAGCTTAAGTTGTGCCTGCAGAACTCTCTTTATAGATAATTAAACAACAACTCCTAGCCTAGCCTTCTAATTATTACTAATAATAATAGCACATCTTTTAAAGAATAGAAAGTTAACTCTATCTACAGGGAACAACAGTCTAGAAGAGGAGGTAAGAGACGTAAATACCTAGTACAATAAGAAGGCTATGCTAGTAAAACATAAGAAAGAAAGGATGTTTATAAAGACTTAGAGGCCTTAGACAGGTAGTTGTCTACAACAAGAAACAGAAGAGATAGAGATAGGAACTTGCCTCTAAGATTCTAGTTAGAATCCCTAGAGGGGAATAATTAGCTCTCTTACTCTAAAGAGGGGAGAGGAGCAGGAAGAGAGGCATGTACAAGTAAAAAGAAGACATATATAATTATAAAGGAGAAGTACTAGTTTATTAAGGAGATTATTTATTGCATTAAGCTATTCTATAAGAATAGACTGCCCTAGATAGAGGCTATATTGTTATAAAAGAGAAGAGCTATAGGCCTAGGTATTATCTAGCTAGAGAAATCCTAAACGCTATAGATAAAAGAAAACCTAAGCACTACTTATAGCAGAACTCTTGTTACTACTATTGTTCTTATTGCCTCCTACAGCATTAGCAATATCCTTAATAAGCATTTAGACAAAGTCCTTGTATCTAAGAATAGAGAAGAGCTTAGACTGCTTACAAAGGTTAGCTTTAAAGTTAATAAAGCGCGTAAGCAGCGCTAAGTTAACAGTAAGCTATGCTAAGTAAGAAATTAGCAAATACTTAAGAAACAGGTAAGAAAATAGAGAAACAACTTACTAGAGTCTTAACCTAGACTACTATCTCTTTAGTAGCAATAGCAGTGCGCTCTGCAAAGACTATAGTAGTAGAAAGATAAGCTTTAACCTTGTTAACCTTAGTCTTGTACTTAGACTACTTAGTCTTGTACCTAGTAGTAGACAAGCAAGTGTTAGGCTAGAACATAAGGTTAGTGTAACACAGAAGGTCTTTACACTTTTTAAAGTCTGCTTAGACAAGCTTAATAACACTTAAAAGCTTTGCAGAGTTGCTTTTAGAGAACTATAAGAAGATATAGTACTTGTTTAGAGTCTTCTAAGTCTTACGCAGAGCCTAGGGATAATTAGCTAGAGTAGTAAACACTAAGCAATAAGAAATAAGGAACTTACCTTGTAGTAACAAGCGTAGCTAAGAATACAGTTAGCGCAGCTAGTAAAACAGCTGCTAGTAGTAAAAGTGCAGACCTAGCTAGCTAATATATAGTTAACACAGATTTTAAGATCCTTATAGCTGCTAGCGCGTTAAGTATATTAGAACTACTTACTCTAACTCTTAGGCGCAGTGTTAGCAAGAGCATTATTAAAAGCTTCCTTAATCTTATTGTTCTTAAGGACAACGTCTTCTATTATAAGCTTTGCCTTCTTAGCTAAGCAAGTGTTAAGAGGAGCAGAATCTGCAAAGGCAGCGCTGCAGGCCTAAGCAAAGTAGAAAGTTAGTAAGTAAACAGACTAGAAAGAGAAGAGCAACTTACCTACTTGCCTTACGCCTTCTTAGTAGGGGAACGTAAAGTAGAAAGTAACTTAGAAAGCGCTATTATTAAAATTAAGTAGGGCGCTTAAACAGTTAAATAGTAGTAGAGTCTTAAGAAGAAGGTGTGTAGGCTTAGAACGTAGTGCAACAGAGAATGTAGAAAGTAGAAAGTAAGCAATAGAGTTGTTTTAACTAAGGCGCGCGCTAATAAACAAAGAATAAGTAAGAGGGTACTGTAATAGACTAGGCCTAGGTGCTAGCTCCTTAGTGTACACTGCTTTAGTAGTACTCTAGCTTACACTTTTAGCATAGACTAGAGCCCTGCTATAGAGCTAAAATGTTTAAAACAGAGTTATAAAAACTCTGCAACCTTTACTCTAGAGGTTGTTCTCTATTAAATCTATCTTGTATTCTACTAGCAAATTCCCTTAGAGGTTAGCTCCTTATATCTAAGCTTAAAGAGTACTTTTAGTCTATGCTAAATAAGTATAAGACTAATAAGCAGTTCTACTAGGCAATAGATAAAGCAGATAAGGCAGATAATGTACAAGGAGAAGATAATAACAAGATAAAAATAGAGAGTAACTAAGATTGAATGTACCTCTAGCGTTATAGCCTAGTATTACAGCTAATCTACATATCTAATGCCTATTTCATAGACATCTAAGACATCTATATCTTTAAATTCCCTTATTTCTACCTAACTAACAACTTTCTGTAGTAAATTAAATCTATAGTTAGCTCTTGTTCCGCAGCTAATTACTAGCGCTTTTTCTAGAAATAATATTTCTAGAGTTATAGCTTCCCCTTAAGCCCTACTAAGAAGTAATTTATACATCTTTTTAACTTCTAAGCTTATTACGCAAATTTCTTACAGCTTCTTATTATATACATAGTATTACTATCCCTAAACTTAGAGTCCTCTCTACTTAGCCTACTTAAAATCCTTTTGTTCTATACTTTTTTAGCTTAGTAACTCGTTAAAGGTGCTTTTCTAAGTCTAGTATTTCTTTTTAAGCAGCTACGTTCTATAGACCTAGATTACTAAAAGCGACTTAAAGCCTAGAACAAGTAGTAGAGAAGCACAACATAGGGAAGCAATCCTACTAGTAGAAAACTAAATTAGGATGCTCTATCTTGCTTAAGCAAAGTCTAGAAGCACTATAGAGAAGCTGCTAAGATAGAAGATAGTTACCTACACGTCTACTATTACAACTGTAGCTTAGCACTCTAGCACCTAGCTATAAAAGCTGTTAGAACAAAGCACCTACTTTAGCACCTTAAAACTTAAGCCTGTAAAGAAACTTAAAGTCTTACTTATGCTTTACTAGACTCCTAATCACGTCTACACACTACATGCTAAAGAAATTAGAGTTAGTCTTCCTCTATTTTAGGATACTCTTATTTAGCCTTTAAAAACGAGCTTGTTTACTTTGTTATTAACAATAACATCGCTTTTTAAGCAGTTAAGCGTCTATCTTTCTACAATATTATCTACTTCCTTAGGCTAGAGGCTGTAATAATTACCTGTTACAAATTTAGCTAGATGTTCTAGACTTAGTTTAAGGCTGCTAAAGACAGACTTCTCTAGGATTTTTAATTAAGTACTAAACTGTCTATTGCATTAGACGTCTAGACAGCAAGTAATTACCTAAGGTTCCTAGCTATTAAGGGCTACTATAATAACAAGAGCTAAAAACTATAAGAACTTCCTTTAGACTTTATTCTAATATGTAGAAAATATCTAGGCTTCTCTATAGCAGAGTATGTTCTTAAATTTCAATAGAAAATCACAACATTAAAATGTCTGTTAGGTGTTTATTTTAATAACGCAGGTAATAACAGCACTTTAACACAGGCCTTATAGGGCTTGCTAAAAGAGCGCAATATTAATTAAGACAAAGAAGAGAACACTTTTTCTTGTTTTGCATATGTTATTATCCTTGTTGTGTAAGACATTATACTATATATTAAGCTTAATATACTAGAAGAGATAGAGAATATAGAAAGACTACAGAGACATTATATTCAAGGCATTACTAAGAATAGGTTTGTTCTAAACTCTCTTTGTAAGGTATTTACTCTTTATTATATATATTTATTACCTTCTAAGTGCTACATAGATCTAAACTAGCTACATTGTAAAAGACATTCTACTACAATAATTTAAGAGATTTCTTACACTATAGAGTAATTCACTAGCACATTAATAATTTTTAGTTATCTAAGATGTTAAGACTAGGTAGAAGTCTAAATACAATATTTTTAAGCGCGCATTTAAGCTCTAGCCTTATATTAATTAAAAGCTAGAGCAAGAAATTGCACATAAAGCTACTAGTTGCAAAGAACGTGCTTCTACTTATATTAAGGAAGCAGAAGCTAATTTTAAAGATCTTTAGAAACTTTAACTTACACTAACTAAGTAGCAGCACCTACAGGCTGTTATAAAAATACTATAATAATTTAAAAAAGCAACTAATACTCTAAGCAAGACTTAAAGACTGTAAATTCAATACATCTAGATAATATACAACTAACTATTGAATTAACTAGAATAGATGATTAATAAGGTTAGTAATAACTTTAGTTAATCTAATAACTTAAAATAGCTTATAGTTTTAGATGCAGCTGTAGAAATAGGTACTACAAAACTATCTAAGTACTTTTTAAGGACAGGAAAAAGTTAAGGTTTCTTATTTAACTATGCAACCTTCTTAGATCTAACGTAGAAGCTTACTAAAAATAAGGTAAAGTTATTACAGTTAGTTATTACAGTTCTCTACCAACTGTGTACTTAGGACAAATACTAGGCCCTTTAAGATAAACACATGTACTAAGACTAATTCTTTAACTATATAGCATGTTCTAACAGCGTTAGTCCTAGTAGCTCTATAGTAGCATAAAACACTCCTAGTTAGCAATTTAGAGAAGTTAATTAGTTCTAGAAGCTAGCTACAACTACTTAGCTAGCTAGCAAGAGCTTCTTAAGTTTAGGTTTATCTAATAAAGATATGTGTTAAACTTAGTAGAAAGGTAAGACCTATCTTAGCACTCCTCGTATTTAACTAGTAGAAAACTTTAATCTACTAGAATAGTAAGAGAAGAATACTCTAACTTACCTATAACTTACTTGTGTAGCAAAAGATGTACTTGTAGTACTACTTATAGAAGTAGGAGTTAAGTAAGTATTTAACACTGTAAGAGATATAATTAGAGATTAACAGCATAGGCTTAAGGCTTTAAAGATACACTAGATTATAATTCTTAAGAATTATTTATCTCTAGCGCAGCAGCAAGAGAGAAAGAAGAAAGAAGAAGGCCCTAAAATAGATAAGGTAGAGGATCTTTTTAAGCTACCTACTTGTCTTAGTACAGATATAGAAGGTTGCCCTAGTGTAGATACAGAAGATTTTTTAAGTAAAGATATAGACAATTGTACTAGTAAAGATAGAGAGGTTATAGAAGTAGAAGATAACAGTAGTAGTGCTAAGGAGGAGCCTCTAGTAACGCTATCTTAGCAAGAAGCAAGACTTTAGAAAAGAGCTAGGCTAATACAGTACTAGTAAATTCTAGATTTATAGTTGTGATTAATAGCTGTTATAACTATCTCTTACTTTAACTGTAACAAATAGCTGTTATAACTACCTCTTACTATAACTATAATAGATAGCTATAGTAACTATTCCTTACCTTACACTATTCTTCTAGGACCTCTACTACTTACATTAGTTGTATATGTTTAACACTAGGACTAAGGTAAGCGCACTACTTATTCTTATTCTACTTCTACTACTAGTCTATGCAGCCTCTACTCTACCTCTACTACTAGTCTGTGCAGCCTCTACTCTACCTCTACTACTAGTCTGTGCAGCCTCTACTCTACCTCTACTACTAGTCTGTGCAGCCTCTACTCTACTCTTACTACTAGTCTGTGCAGCTTCTACCCTACCTCTACTATACCCTGTAGTACGCCGTACCTATTTGCCAGCCTATTTAGAGCATAGGCCTCCTTCCACTTCTAGCCTAAGAGCTTAGGCCTACCTACTATAAGTAGGTAGCTATCTCTACTCTCTTGTACCTCTGTGTCTGCTATTTTGTTTACTTCTTCTTAAACATATTAGCTTTCTAGATTGCTTTCTTTTGTAATTATAAAGTCTGCCTTATATATTAGTAGACCTAACAGCTTTAAACTAAGCCCTTCTCTTAGGCCTCTACCTTTATTTAGCATAGTAGTTAGCTACTGTTACTAAAGGTTATATAATTTTTTGCCTAGTTTAGTAAGCTATCTCTTAACTAAGCAATAGCTCTAGCTGTTAGAGCTTCTTTTCTTAGTCTCTATCCTCTTTCTGCGCATGTAGTAAGTGCCTGTTTCTAAGTACAGATTAGCCTTACCTACGCGCTTTTCTAAGTATAAACTAGCTGTTAAAGCCTAGTTAGCTAAGTATTCTCTTCTTTTCTAGGTTTTAGAGTACTAGCCTGTTCCCCTTTAGCACTCTTTAAGCATTTTAGCGCCTCCTTTTTAGCACCTTTTAAGTAGTCTAGCGCTTCTTTTTATACTAGTTTAGCGCCTTTTAAGTAGTCTAGCACCTACTCCTTTAGCGCCTTTTAAGTAATCTAGCGCTACTTCTTCTAAACTTATTTAAGTATTTTTAGACTTAGTTTTCTTTACGCAACCTTAAGTATTAGTTACTACTACTTCTTTACTTTAACATTTTTACAAACTCTGTTGTTCTTTGCTAACCTTTTACTATATACCTTCTTTCTTTTACTTAGCTTCTTGTTAGGTCCTTACTACTACTTTAGGCACTAGGTGCTCTGCTTTCTCTTCTAACTACCTAACTTACTTCTTAACTAACTTTTAACCTACTTCTTATAAATCTTACTATATCTTTAAAACTACAGCTATAGCGCTAGCTAATTCTAATACTACTAGCTAAGATAAGATGCCTCCCCTTAAACTTAACTGCAATCTCTTACGTATTTAAGACAAGTCTAGAAGGCATATTACTTCTACTAACTCTTTAATCTAGCTAACCTCTACTATTACTAAACAGGTTGCTAACTTGTTCTATAAAGCTAGCTGCTGCTCTGCTAGAGCTACTACTAAGCACCCTGTTTCTTAATCTAGAGGCCTTTTCTCTGCTACCTTTAATTAATCCTCTTCTAAGTTTCTAGGCAATTAAGAAACACTAGTTATTTAACGTACTTCCTGCTCTCTACATAATTTGCCTTCTATTTAGCGTTTAGAGGCATAAGGCGCTAACTCTACTGCCTTTAAGCCTACTATCCTAGAATATACTAGAGTAATTTAGCTATAGAACTGCTCAATTTCTGCTACAAAGACTCTATACACATACTAGCTTCTAAAGTACCTATCTGCAATACACCTTTACTAAACACTCTAGGCTTACTAGCTTAGCTTACTAAGAACTTCTCTTACTTATATACTAAAGCATTGTAGTGCCTTTTCAATTCTTTTAATAAGTTCTAAGGGATTATAATCGTACTTAACACTCTGAATTTATCTAATCTCTAGGCCTCTACTAGCTCTTAGACAACTTGCTAAATTACTACTTCTCTTATCTCTCCTATATTTAACTAGCAATTCATACCTCTTTTCTAATAGGCTTTCCCTGTAATGTATTAGATAGGATTTTAAACATTACCTTTTAGCTTTAGACTACTAAAACTAACCTTACTTAATAAAAGGCTACTTATAACTTACTTATTAATAAACACAACTACTTATGTACTAAGTATATGTTTCTTAAGACTGTTTTTAACACATATTAGTCTTAGACTAACTAACTCAAATAAGATTACTAGAAGCTCTGCTTAGTCTATAATTACATGCTTGCTAAAGGCGCTATTCTAGCTGCTAAATACTTAGCGCCTACTTAACTAACCTCTTAATTTAGGCACTTACGCTGCTCCGTTTCTCTTTATTTACAGTTAACTAAACTAGAACAAGATCTAATTATTAGCCCTAACAACTACTTAGAGTAGCTATACACTATTCTTTCTTAATTTTAATAACGTAATAATACACTAGCTACTATAAAATAATTCTAGAGTATGCTAGCTACCTAGACTACTCTATTAACTTTTATACTATTTAGGAGCTATTCTGCTATATCTTTAACCTCTATATTAGCTAGCGCTTATTAGTTCCTGTAGTTACTAGACTAATACAACAATAAGCTTAACAAGGCTACAAAAAACCCCAAGTATTTTCCTAGCTCTTAGGACAACTTTAATAAGTAGCTCTTTAATAACTTACACTTTCTATAAGCAAATAGATGTAACTATTAGCACTCTAGTAATTACGCATACATTCTCTTAGTACACACTTAAGACTCTGCTTACGCCTTGCTCTAGGATCTATCTAGCTTTAGTTGCCTCTATTCTAAACCTATAGACTGCATTTACTGCTTGTAAGAAGTCTATAGGGATAAAGACACCTTTTAGTTAGCTAAACACTCTTTTAACGCCTTTATCTTTCCTTACTTCCTCTTAACAGACATTACTAATGCCTTAATTACTTTCTTAGTCTTTTGCACTAAGATAGAATACTTTACTTAGTAGCTTAACTAGTTCCTTAGAACCTATTATTACTTCCTGCAGGCTAAACTATTAGACTTTTACTACTGCTAAATAGCTAGTGTTCCTTATTAGAAGTCTTTCTCTAGCCTACAAGAATATAACAATTAACTAGGCACCTTTCTTTCTAACTATGCCCTTATTTCTAATAAGGCAACAACTTAAGATTTTGTAGGTAATTAGTCTAGTTTCTCTGCCCTACGCAGTTAGTTAACTCCTTACAATATTCTACTAGTATTATTAACTACTACTATTCTAGCTTAACCTATATCTGCTCTTAAAACTAAGGATGCTTGTTCTAGTTACTCTAAGAATTCAACTTCTGCCTCCTCTAATAAGTTTACTTACTTTAACTGTAGACTTAAGTGCTATAAGTCTAACTAATAACTAGAATCAATAAAGCCTAGGGCACTATCTTTAGCTGTTCTGCAGGATAAACTAACCAACTAATATATAGCTACTTTAGACACTCTAAGAGATAATACTAAGGATAAATTTTCAAATCTTCTTATAATAACTCTGCCTCTAAATTAGAAGACTAGAGTTTTTAAGTTCTAGTTACTACTTAAGGTTAGTTTACTAACAAGTACACTCTAAGAACCTATATTCCCCTTAATTAGGTTTAGCAGAGGCTAATACTGTACTCTAAAAAGCTAGTAGCAAATGGACTTAAACTAGAGGTAGCCTATAACACTACGATTTACTTGCCTTCCTAGCGTTCTTAGGATGTAAAAATAATACTCTATATAGAATCTGTGCTTTAGTTAATAATAGGGCTAATTTAAGCTCTATACTACGCAAATGTCTACAACTTACTAAGGCTCTTTAGCCTATTCCTTAAGCTACACTAATTGTCTGCTAAGGATATAATAGTTAACCTTCTAAGACTATTACTTACTATGCTAAGTTTTACTATTAATTAGGCTCTTACTTAGAACGCACTAGAGCCTATGTTATAAACAAATACAGATCCTTTTAACTTATCTTAGAATTCTGCTAAAGGGCTTTTTATAATCTCTTAGTCTTATAGCGTAACTGTTCTATCTGTTTTAATAACAAATATTGCTTTAGAAACTGCTACACTATATCCTAGACTCTTCTACTACTATGTAAAGGCTCTAAGTTAGACAGTAAGCTTCTGCAATTATTATAGTCTAGTTTAGGCAAACTCTAGAACAGAAAATCTACCTAACCTAATTATAGCCCTACTAGCGCAGCACTAAACATTAATAAATTAGTTAAGCTGTGCTTAGTTTTAGCTAAAGCTATTTGTCTTTATAGTGAAAGACCTAAGCACCTAGTCTTTATTATCTAATAATTAGACACTACTACTACTAGAAGGGCTTTAGCTTCTACTAACTTTTATAAATTCTTCTAGCTTTTATAAGACTTCCTACTCTCTAACCTGCTTACTTTAGAAGAATTAGAGTAATGTACTAACTTTATTTCTACCTTTAACTAGGCTGCAGCTAAATCATTGCCTAATTATAGCAATTTAGACTACAACATTAAACTTAAACCAGGCATTAACCTACCTAATTACTGCTTTTAACCTTTTTTAGAATAAAAAATAAAGGCTATTAAGTATTATATTAAGAAAAGTAAGTCTAGAGGATTTATTAAGCGCTGCAACTCTCTAGCTAGAAATAATTTTCTTATTATAGCTAAGCTAGGCAGTAGCCAGCGTGTATGCGTAGATTATTAGAGATTAAACAAAGCTATAGTTAAAGACAGCTACCTTATTCCTTTTTTTAAGAGACTATAGTACACCTTAACAAAGCTAAGATCTTTTTAAAGTTTAATATTATTTACACCTTTTACTAAATTTGCATAAAGCCTAGCTTAGAATAGCTTACTACATTCTCTACTTAAAAGGGCACTTACTAGTACAAAGTTATGCCTTTTAGTCTATGCAACGCTCCTGCAACGTTTTAATAAGCTATTAACAAAGCACTTTTTAAATACTTAGACTACTATTATACTGCTTATTTAGAAAATATATTAGTATACTCTAACATCTTCTAGAAATACAAAGCTATGTTAAACAAGTTCTTAGCTGCCTTAAGGAATATAGTTTCTATATTAACCCTAAGAAGTCTAAATTCTATTCGAGCTAAGTTAGGTTTTTTAGCATGATTATTACAAAGTAAGGTGTACGGATAGGCTTTAATAAGACTTAGGCTATTTAAGAATAGAAAATGCTCTAAACCGTACTAGATATTCTATTATTTCTTAGGTTTACGAGATTTTATTAACAATTTATGTAGAGCTACTCCCTTCTTGCTCTTCTACTTACACAAGTTATTAAGTCTACTGTTATTGCTATACCTTTATAAAAGGACCCTAATAAGCTTTATTACACAGTACTGTATAAGAAGTTTAAACCTACTTAGGCCTATACTAATTCTTTTACTTAACTAAAGAAAGCTTTTACAGTTAACTTAGTCTTGTATGATTTTAACTCTATCTACCTAATCTTTATACCTACTAACTCTTCTAGGTAGGCTTCTAGTAGATTTATAAAACAACATAATGCTAAAGGCACTCAACAACCTATAGCATTCTTTATAAAAAAACACTTCTCTACTAAACATAACTACAACATCTATAATATAGAACTAATAGCTATTATTTAGGCATTTAAAGAATAGAAGCCTAAGCTTATAGGTTCTCTGCACCTAATCTAGGTTATAACTAATAATAAGAACCTAGAAACATTTATAACTACTAAGAAACCCAATTAGAGGTAAGCCTGCTAGTGACCTTTTCTTTCTTAATTTAACTTTTAGTTTATTTACGCTCTAGGAGAGACAAATAGCAAAGCAAACGCCCTTAGCTAGCAGGCATAAGACATTCTTAAGAGCAAAAAACAATACAAGACTTTTTTATACTTACTAGATTATTTTATAATCTAAACACTCGTCCCCTAGTGTAGCACTTGTAATTTAGGCTACTCTGCAGGCCTTATTACTCTCCTCTTAACAGAGGTCTTTATTTATTGCCCTAGATGCGTAAGCAGTAGCTTAACTCTGTACTACGTAAAGCCTAGCACCTAACTCTAAGATAAACAACAAAGAGCCTGTTAACAATGTTAACAGAACAGTAATATTAGAACTGCTCTCTTATTTAGAAGATCTGCGCTTAATAGAAGAAATACTTAACAGTGCCTATGCTACTAACCCTAGTGCTTAAAAGACATTAACTGCCTTTTATTAAGGCAATTATAGACTTAGCTTATAGTTTTAAAAGAACAGATACTATATTTTACTCTTAGACTATTACGCTACTAGAGGGGGGGCTTACTAACAATAATTCTTTAATAAAAGGTGCCTATATATACTGCTAGACGCCTGCCTCTACTGCTAGATTTTTAACCTTTGCTAAAATTATAAGATTATAGGCTTTAAGAGAACTAGAGCTGTACTTTAGTAAATACTTATTATTACTACTAGCCTAGTCTTCTGCAGTTGATTAAGAAAGACTACTAGTCTAGTATAGTGTGTAAACGCAATTAACCTTCTAAGGAAGTATATAATAGCTACCTTTAATCTATGCTAATACCTAATATATTATAGGCAGACATTTCTGTAGATTACATTTAGAACCTGCTGACTTCTGCACTTAACATACAAATTCACACTAATCTTCTAGTAGTAATTAATAGACTTACTAGAAAACAGCACTTCTTCTCTTTAGTTAGCTGTTTATTAAAGGAATTTGCCTACTACACTATACAAATCTTCTGCTTATATAGGTTGCCTTATACTATTGTATCTAATTATTAAATCTCGTTTGTTAATAAATTTTAGAAACGCATCTATAAGCGCTTTAATATTTAAGCTAAATTGTTTACTGCCTATTACCCCTAGATAGACAGGTAAACAGACCGCGTTAAATAGAGTTTTAGGATTTATCTTTGTAGATAAATTAATTATATATAAGATAACTAGGTGTTATAGCTACACTTAGCTGAGTTTTAGGTTGATAACACTATTAACTTATCTACTAGTCTTACTCTCTTCTTTACAGATCTTAGCTATAACCTACACAGTAGGATTTACCCTAGTAAAGACTATTTAAACACTAAGTTACCTTCTAAGGACGCTAAAGATTCAAAATCACAAGAGCAGATAAGATACTTTAAACCTATACTAATCTTTTAGAATACCTAAGGATTAAGCTAACCTAGGCATAACAAGAGTAATAAACACAGGCTATTGCACACTAATAACAAACGCTAAAATATAATATTAGAGACTTAGTTTAGGTATTAACCTTACACTAGAGCACTGCTTAACTCTTAAAAAAGCTTAATTATAAATACGCTAGGCTGTAACTAGTTACTTAGGTTATTTACAACAGAGCTGCTTACAAACTCTAGCTACCTAAGGAGATAATTTTAAAAGGTCTGTTTCTAGTATTCTATCTTAATTTACTCTAAGAAGCACTATAGAATAAGCTACTAGATTAAAAAACCTCTGCACTAGAACCTGTAGATATCATTAATAAGTAGGGTAATATTACGCAGGAATAGTTTGTTAATAAGTCTATTAACTGCTGTAGGCGCTAAGGCAACTAACAGTATCTAATTAAGTAGTCTAATAACCTATTACTAACATAGGAACCTACTAAACAACACCTTAAGCACTATAACGTGTTCTTATATTACTATAAGAATCTAGACAAGCTAAAGCTCTCTAGTCTTAACAAGCCTAAAGACTAGGCCTTATAAACTAAGAACGCCTCTATTAACAACTATTTTAGCAGCCTTAGTAACTATAAATAGCAGGTTATTATACCTCTACGCAGAATTATTCTAGTTTAGTATAACATTTAGCTACTTTTAGCACATTAATAACAGCTTTCCCTTGCCTTTTAGTAAAGACTATACACTACCTTAATGCCTACACATTGCCTTTAAGATACTACAACTACAAAGATTATTTAGGTTTAGCAAAATATTAGGCTACTTTTAGCATATTAATAACAGTGTTCTTCTACATTTTAGTAAAGACTACACGCTACCTTAACACCTAATATTGCCTTTAAGACACTATAACTAATCTAGTCCTACTAGTAAAGTATAACTAACCTAGCTGTTACTAGCTTAGAATAGTTAAAACTTTGTTAAACTAAGCAAGCTTGCTGTAAGCCTTACTTACTCCTCTTATATAAGCTTTAAATAGATTTAGAGACAATTTTTGTGTTATAAGGTTTATACAGCAGAAAAGATCTTAGAAGTTAGTTTCTTATATAGGAATTTAGAGAGACCTGCACAGCGCTATATATACTATAAACCTTAATTCTATGTTAACTGCTGCTAAGTTTTCTCTGTAGTTTCTTAACTACTGTGTTATTTACTTTTATCTTTCTTTCTGTTTTTCTTTTCTTATTCTGTTAACAGCAGCTCTACAGCACCTTTAGATTAGATTAGCTTAGAGGACTTATACTTGTTATAAGAGAGGGGCATATATTAGGACTTCTGACATAGTAAGATAGCACAACCTACTAGTAGGTGCTTATCTAACTTAGTAGAATCTATGCTGCTAACTTTTACTTTACTTTTAGGGTACAGGCCTCCTTCTACTTCTAGCCTAAGAGCTAAGGCCTACTTTTTATAACTAGGTAGCTATTTCTGCCCTCTTGTAGCTCTCTGTCTGCTATTTTACTTACTTCTTCTAAAATACATTAGCTTTTTAGATTGCTTTCTTTTATGCTTGTAAAGTCTGCCTTATAGGTAGATTAACAGTGTATAGTACTATAACAGTAGATATAACTATTACTAATTTACGTAGGTATAAAGAAACCTATTAAGTACTCTTTGTAGTAATAGACCTCTTAAGATACTTTGTGTACTTAGGTCTACCCTAGATTAATATGTTTTATCTAAGGATTAGCTATACTACTAGACGTATACTTATATAGAGGAATAACAATAATAAGCTTATTCTGTTTACTAAAGTAGCTATAAAAGACGCTAAGCAGTTTAAGAGCAGTATAAGAGAACCTAGTACAGACGTCTATTTATGCCTAATTAACTTTAAAGGCTATAAAGGGTTAGAAGATAGCACTATAAGTTATTTACCTCTAGAATATACAGAGTTTATAGATATAGGCTTAAAAGAAAACTTTAAGAGTCTTTAAAAGCATAGCTACTACAATCTGTCTAAAACTCTAACACCTAATAGTGTTCTAACTTGTTAGCTATTACATAATCTCTCTGTAACTAAACTAGAGATACTTTAAAACTATCTCTAGGAATATAGTAAGAGAATAAATACGTTAGTTAAAGTCTCTAGCAGGGGTAACTATACTCTTTGAAAAAAGAAAGATAGCAGCCTAAGACTTTGTATTAACTACTTAGGCCTTAATAAGGGTACAGTTGAGAACTAACACCTACTACCTCTAATTATAAAGTTACTAGAGAGACTCTCTTAAGCAAAGTATTTTACTAAGCTTAATATAAGCGAGGCCTACTATAGAATTTATATTGCAGAGGCAGATAAGTAGAAGACTGCTTTCTATACTAGAAGTAGAAACTATAAGTGTACTGTTATGCCTTTTAGCCTAACTAATACCCCTGCCTAGTTTTAAGCATATGTTAACTATGCTCTTATAGGACTAGTTAATATAGATTATATTATCTATTTAGATAATATCTCAATCTACTTAGATACAAAAGCAAACTTTATATAGTATAGAGAGAATGTATTTTAAACAATACGTAAGTCTAAGCTATATATTAAACTTAGTAAGTGTAAGTAGTATACTTAATACATAGAGTATCTTAGGTATAGAATTAGCGCTAAAGAGGTTAGTGTTAACTTAGAATAGGTAAAAACAATTAAGAAGTAGCTTTGACTACAAACACTCTATAATATTTAAGCATTTATTAGCTTTATAAACTACTATTAATAATTTATTTACAGATTCTTTAAATTAGCTTTACTATTAACTAAGATAACCTATAAAACTCTAGAATTAGCTAGGAGAGGGCTAGTAATAAGAAGAGAGGAAAGCTAGAAAATTAACATTAGTAAAAAGGGTAGATCTGCTTTCTAGAAACTTATAGACGCTTTTACCGAATTTCCTATACTCTTCTACTTTAGTCCTTGTGAGAAAGCAAGAGTAGAGGTAGACGCGCTAAGCAGCGCAATCTTAGGTATATTAAGTTAATATATACTAGAAAATCCTAGAATATATTAATAGAAGCTAATTAGTTTCTTTTCTTATAAATTAATCTAAGCAGAATATAATTACAATACTTATAGTAAAGAACTACTAGCTATTATTAAAAGCCTAGAACACTAGCGCTATTACCTTAAAGGTATACACTTTAAGGTCCTTACAGACTATAAGAACCTAAAGTAGTTTATAGAGAATAAGATTTTAACTTTTGCTAGGTTTAATCCTATCTAGCCTTAACTTAGTTTAATTTCATCCTTATATACTAACTAGAGACTACTAATCCTGTAAATAAATCCTAAAGGCAACTAGACTATATAGCAGAGACAGAGAAACCTTTACTAAAGTATAACAAAGCGTTTAATTAGACTGTTTAAGACTTGCTTACCTCTAAAGAAAGAAATAATTTTCTAGTGTTAGCTATAACTCTACAGGTATCCTAAAGGTCTAAAGAATAATTAAAAATTGTTAAAGCCCTCTAGAAGGTCTAAATAAAGAAAAGTACTATAACTAGCAATCTACATAACTATAAGGAAGAGTCTATAGTTAAACTAGCCTTAGAGGCAACCTCTAAAGAATATAATACTAAAACAGAGTATAAGAAGTTAGAACAACCTACTACAGATAATAAGAGGTCAACGCACTTAGCAACTTGTAAGGAAAAGTCTAAGGCTCCCTAAGAGTGCTATAATAACCTACTAAGAGGATATTCTAGTAGTAAGAAGATAATAGAAAAGCTGCAACGCTACTATAAGTAGAAAGAAATTAGGAAAGATATAAGAGACTACTGTAAAGACTACCTAGTGTGTAAGAAGTTAACGCTAGCGTGTTATAAGCTGTATAGTTTTCTAGCACTCTTACCTTCTCTAAACGCAGCTTAAGAAGAGGTTACTATAGACTTTATTACAGAATTACCTCTAAGTTGCTTAAGCTACTAGGTATACAACGCTATCTTAGTTCTAGTTTATAGACTTACTAAGATAGCTTACTACATTCTAGCTAGAGCTAATTAAGACAGTACAGACCTAGCTTAATTCTAGATAAAAGAAGTTATACGCCTATATAGTGTCCTAAAAAAGATAATCTCAGATAGAGGCCAGGCCTACTTATAGCAGCTAAATACTAGAATACTAACTAACACTATTTAAATGCAAGAAGACTAGTAATCTCTGCTTAATATCTACAGACAGATAGGCAGACTAAAAGACAGAATTAGACACTTAAACAGTACCTACAGTGCTATTATTGCCTAGAATAAGATAATTAAAGCCTATGGATACTAGTTGCAGAATTTGCGTAAAACAATAGTATATATACAACTATAGGCACTACGTAGTTTAGAGTATACTACAGCATAGATCTTATTAGTCCTAACTAACCTAGTATGCTTTATAGTAACAGAGAATTATCTCTAAAGGAATAAGTAGCTAGCAAGGTTATTGCTTTGCAACAGGAATGCAAGAAGAAATTTATTATTATAAACAAATACTAGGAACTATACATAGATAAAATGCGCTTAGTAGATGTATTTAAAATAGGTAATTAGGTAATAGTGTTAAATTAGTATATTAGGTTAACAAGGCCTAAAAAAAAGCTTAAATAGAAATACCTAGGTCTAGGTTATATAGTAGACTAGTACAGTCTAATAGTATTTTAGTTTAAACTCCTAGGCTTAAAGAGCGTATATCTAGTTTTCTATATATTATTACTAGAGCCTTATAATCTGCAGGGCCTTATTCTACACCTAGAGGTTTTAAGTGTAGACATACTACATAAATATAGTAAGTCTGTCTATAAAGTAGACACTATACTAAATAGACGTAAAGAAGAATATAACTAGAAGGAATATCTATTTAAATAAACTAGCTATAGAAAAGAAGAGAACTTCTAAGAGCCTAGTTTGAATATTTATAGTAACATCCTTTAAGAATTTTAGAAATCTAAGAGTATTAAGCTAAAAAGAGATATAAACGAAAAGGCCTGTAGGGGTTAGAGCTAACCTCTAAAAAAGGGGAGAGATAAGCAAAGGCAATAATAGTATCTTAAGAAGATAACATACCTTTACTAGTTTTCCTACAGGGCTTTTACAGTGTTCAATAGCGTTATACTCTAGAATTACCTTAGCTAAGCTTTTAGGCATCTTATAGGATCTGTTATTGCCTATTATAGACTATAAGAACCTATTTTAAGTTATAACAACTTAATCCATAAGCATAAAACTTATAACATTACAAGAAGAAGACATAGGATATAAAAGCAAGTACTCTATTAAATTTAAGCTTAAGGCTTAGGTATTTCTAGGATTTTTAAGGAAAGTCTAACTATAGAAATTAATCAAAGTTATATTATTATATAAGTTCTAATAGCCTATTAGGGCATATTATAACGTGTTCTTACTACCTTTAAGTTCTGTTATAGCAGTCTAGCTTGTTCTAAAGCGCTTTAATCTTCTTAGTTACAGCACCCTTCTTAGAGCTAGTAGCAGAGTCCTTCTCTCCCTCTAGAACAGCTATCTCTGCAACTATAGCCTTACTCTACTTCTTGTAATTAGAAACAGAGTTAGGGACATAACTACGCACCTTAACCTATAATAAGTTAAAATAGTCTATTTAGGAACAAAATTAGTATATATACCTACTTATAAGAGGATTTTGTCTCCTTAGCAACCTTGTTAGATACAGCAACTGTAAGACTACGCTTACTAGCCTTAGTATAGGCTAAGGCTAACTTCTTAGTGCGCTAGCGCTAGTTTAGGCAGAAATTAAAGTAAGGGTTCTTATCCTCTGCAATAGGACTGCTGTGCAAGTAGAGGTAAGAAGCGTAGAGAATGTGTATACTACTAAACATATTAGAATAACCTATAATAGACTAGATCTACTTAAAAAGATAACATACTAGCTGTAATCCTTAGAGATAGCTTAACAGAGCTCTATAAGCTTAAACTTAGCTAACCTCTTCTTTAATATAGTTAATAGGTGCTACTAGGACTTACTATCTATTATCTCCTAGTCTGAATCCTATATGCTAAATTCTAACTCCTAGAGAATTTTCTAGATCTAAAGCAACTCCTTATTATTCTTAGAGTAAAGCTTTTAAGAGTTAGTATAATCTATAATAGGTTAAAATGACACAAAAAGAGGATGTACACTATAATACACTTCTAGTTAGCAGAAAAGCACTAGAAGCAGCGTATAACCTAGTCTAACTTATTTAATTCTATTTCTATAACCTATGCAGCGTATATAGCAGTATTAGCAGGTATAACTTAGATATATACGCAACTAACCTAGCTGCAGTGCTTATACTAGCTAGCAGCAAAGCTCTAGACGCACTAAACGCACACCTAGAACAACTGCACAGTATTATTAGCTATATTGTTACTAACTGCGTTTAGATCTATAGTATGGAGGTAGTATAGTAGGTATAGTGTTAAAAATTGTGCTTACAAAGATGTTAGAGCCTAGAGAATCTAGTTAGCTACTTATAGAGTTATAACAATCTATACTAACCTATAAGAAGTTTTCCTAGTTTAGTAAAGAAAATTTCTATTCTTGCTAGAGGATAGTATTAACTTACTTAAAAGTAGACTAGAGTATAGAAGTAATAACCTAAAATAGAGAGTAACGTTGTATATACCTAGGCTAAGAGCTAGCAGCGCGTAGATCTCATTATTTTCTAGGCCCCTGCAAGAATTAAAGGCAAAGTTGTAAGTAAGAGTAAGAGTAAAGGTAGAGATAAGCGCAACTACTAACAGGCTTAAGAAAGTCCCTTTTGTTACTAGATAACTCCTCCTTAGTGCTTAGGACTCCTTATAGCCTATAGTAACCTACTATTACTAGCTTAGGCTTAGGTAACTGCAATACTAGTTGCTTAGGACAAGTAATTCTAAAAGAGAGATATTGTTAGGTTCCTAGTCCTTAAGTGCTCTGCACTAAGGCTAAAGGCCCTGTAAATAGAGCAGGAGTACCTAATCTATAAAACTTAGCTAAATTACTCTAATTTTATAGTAGCAATTTGTCTATCTATAACCTGTAAATACACTTTCTACCTTTAAGTACTTAATAACGTGCTACCCCTTCTAAAAGAGAACCTAACAGTATACCTAAGGCTAATAGATAAAATTGCTCTTTATATATAAGAAAGGTAAACTTAGAATACTTACCTTAATCTTCTTATATGTAAGAATCTTTGCCTTAATTTAAACTCTAAGATTCTATCTTTTATATTCTTAAAGTCTAATACTAGAGTCTACATCCTAGGTTTAATTATAGCCTTTCTAGCAGAGTAAGTACTCTAGTTAGCATCTCTTTATTTGTTTTCCTAGGATCTTTTCTACCTTCTTTACTTCTTTACCTTCTATAGTTACCTCTAGTAGATAGGTATTGTCTTTCTTTCTAGTCCTAGGTTTCTATTACTCTAGTAATAATATGTAGAAGATGTTATAAATATAATATAACAGTAGGAGGAATAGGCAGTATACCTGCGTTCTAATTGCTTCCTAGATCTAGAATAGGCTAATAAACTTGCTAGAGAGTTTTTAACTTAGTTAGTAGACTAGGTTAATATTCTTAGTACTAAGTAACATTAGATTGCGTAGGTCAAAAACTTTATTCTTATGTTTCTTATTATAGTACTACCTTTTATACTTGTGTACTTTCCCTAAGTACTTTATAAGTATTACTTGTATATTATGTAGTTACTTTACTCTTTTCACTTTATTAAGTATCTCTCTCTTAGGCCTACTTTCTGCAGAAGGCTTAGTAAGTAGTAGGTGTTTACTATATACAGTATAGAAGAGAGTTATTTTAGTAGATTTATATTCTAAGTTATAGTAAGTAAACCTTACAGTTAGTAGTAGCTTTACCTAGTTCTCTTAGGACTCTAAGATAAACATCTAAAGACACTGCTTAAGTGTTTAATTCTAGTGTTTAGTTTGCCTATTAGTTTATAGATAGAAGGCTGTACTAAGCCTACGCTTTACCTGTAGTTAGTAGTAGATTTCTATCTAAAATATAGAAGTAAAGATAGTTCCTTTATCTAACATAATACTCTTTTCTATTCTCTACTTAAGTATAACATATATAAAGTAGGCTTCTATAAACTGTTTTATATCCTATATCATTAACAAAGAAAGATAGATTACTATCTTAGAGAATTAGTAAACTCTTATAAGGATTATATTAAAGGCGCAACCTTAGAAATCCTTTACTAGAAGTAAACTAGTAATAATGTCTAGTATAACTTCTTTAAAAAGAAAATTTAGTGTTAGTAATAGTAATAGTATTCTGTGCTTAATATACCTTAGAGCTTTACTCCTTAAGCAGATTGTACAAGTACTTATATATTTCTAGATATCTTAAGTTGGGGTTAGCTAATAGTAGGTTCTTATAATAAGCTTAAGCGTTCTCTGTATGCTAAAATAGCCCGCTATGCACATGTTATAGTTCTAGAATAAATTCTCTTACCTAGTAGCTAGTTCCTCTAGAACATATATTCTGCTATTATACTTTAGGACTTTGTTTTTATCCAAGTGCTATATATACGCTCTGCTATATCTTTAAGTATTATTTTTACTTATAAAGCCTTATAATCTAACTCTAAGCAAAGGCATCTCTTGAATTGTAGTTAGTTTAAGGTTTTAATAAGTAATTAAGACTCTGCAATTATAGGTTTACTACTAACTAGTACTCTAGCTAGTAAGTACAGCATGTATAGTATGCATTCTATAGCATTAGCAGTAGAGACCTTCCTAGTTCTGTAAATCATAGCAACATGCATCTTTTACGCACCTAATAAGCTTAGGGTGTATATAGATCTGCTTACTCTACTAACTATATCTTTTACTAACAATTTATTCTATAAGGTAGGTAATATTTAGGTTAGTAAAAGGTTCTTCTATTTAGAATCTGCTCTTCTAGAGTAGCTATCTATAGGGTTTGTTTTCTCTAAACATTCTTGTACCTTAAAATTAAAAGCCTCTAGGTATATAGCCTATTAGACCTGCTATAGGTTTTACTTATGTGTAGTTTGTATACTGTACAGGTTATTATAGTTACTTAGCACCTATATTGTGTGCTATATATCTTTAAGGTAATACCTCTACTGCTTAAAGCTATATACTATAGGAAGTAGCTCTAGGTTATAGACCTTATAGGTCTAGCTTAGCAGCTAATAATTTTTAGTAGGTAAAGGCTACTAGGTCCTATTTTCTATTCTTGAAAGGTTAGAAGACTATGCCTAAAATAGCAAAGGTAGACGTATCTATCTCTACTTAGATAGAGAGAGCTGTATTAAAATAGCGCAAGATAGGCGCACTTAAGAAGCAGGTCTTTAGCTCTTTTAATAAGCAGTTTATAGCTTTATTCTATTAGAAGTCGTAGTTCTTCTTTAACAAACCTGTAAGAGGATCTGTTTCTCTAGTATATCTCTTAATAAAGCATTAATTAAAGTTTGCAAATCCTAGCAAGAATTACAGCTCTGTAATATTAGTAGGCTGCAGCTATTTAGTAATAGTGCTTACCTAAGCTAGCTTAGCATATCTACTATGTATGTTAACAATAAAACTAAGGAAGAATACTGTGTCTTACATAAATATACATTTTTATAAGTTAATAAATAGTACTGCCTTATATAGAGACTAAAGTACTAAGTTTATAGCGTGCTAGTAGAGCGTAATATTATAGCTCTCTATATAGATAAGAATATTATCTAGGTAAAATACATAGATATAGTCTTAGTGTTTAATTAAAGTCTTAGTAATATAGGCTTAGAAGCTTACAGAAGTTTTATATAGCCTAAATAGTATTAGTAAGTACTTAAAGTAGCTATATTAGATCCTAAAGGCAGTTTTCTACTTATCTCCTACTTTAATCCTTAGCTAATAATAGGTGTTATGAATGTCTAGAGTTATATAGTAGCGTATACCTAACAGGTAATCCAGTGTCTCTCTAATAAGTAAGAGTAGTTAATAAGCTTTTATAGTAATAGTATTTAGGCCTTAGTAATCTATATAAAGGTAGAGTGTTCTATTTTTTATAAAGATAAATAATATAGGTGCCTCTATAGAGCTTATACTATATTAAATCTATCTATTACTTAGCGCTTACTCTACATGATTACATAGTAGCTTTAGCTTATACATAGAAAGGTTGTAGATTAGTCTATAAAGCAGTTCTTTTTCTTTTATAAGTATAATTGCGTAATTTAAGAATTTAAAGCTAAGTAGAGTAGTAGTAGCTTCTTTACTATGTACATTAGTATAGACTACTAAAGCGTCTAAGATATAAAGCTTCTGTGTTATATATACTTTGTAAATAAAAGTATTATATTCTAAATTAATGCTAGTAGCTTAATAAACTTCTAAAAGTTAATAGTTAGAGTTAGCTTTATTAAGCTTAAAAGAAGTAACAAGCTAATTCTTAGCTTCTGTATATCTCTAACACTAGGATTGTAATCTAAAATCTTAATAGATATATTCCTATTAGAGGAAGAGATTTCTAAGAAGTAGGAAGATCTCTTCTTTATTTACTCTATACATAGTAGTATGTATATAATACTCTTTACCTGTATTATTAGTTAAGTGTACCTATAGTGCATATACAGTATAGGTACTTTACTACTATATACTAATCTCTCCTAGGCATAGGAGCTTAGCCTCTTTAATAGGTAGTAGGTTTATTTCTATAGCAGTCCTCTAGCTAATTAAGCTTATTTCTGCATAGAGATTAAGAATAATCTATAATTATTGTTCTAGTGTAGTCTCTCTAGATACACTGTATATATACTTTATGCCTAGTAAGATATATACTAGAATACGCCTTACTATCTCTAGGTAGCTAGTAAGGCTTAGCCTTTTCCTGTCTAGTTAGTTTAAACTAGGATCTAGTTAGAATTAGAGTTAGAATTAGAATTAAAGTTACTACTTTTATACTTATTAGTATAGTAGCTAGTCTTTTTATCCTTAAAGTAGGCAATACTACTCTTATTATATAGACTATTCTTAGTAGAGGCGTTATCTCCTTACTTTTACCTCTTATGCCTCTAGGTACTCTTATAGCATATACTAGGTATATAAGTTAGTAATAAGCAGCGCAGGTTTAACTTAAGTATAGAGCGTAATACTACTAGGTCTTTATATATAGCTAATTTATAATAGTAATTAGTAATTGCTCTTTATAGTTTCTAGCTAAAGCTTAGAGAGTAAGTGTTAGACCTTCTATTATCTACTATAGGGTAAGTTAATCTTATAAGACTTCTAAGTAGGTTATAAAATTATAGACTATTTTTTCTTCTATTATAAAGCTTAAGTACAAGCTGTAGCTAATTCTAAGGTGTAGTTTATAAGATTAAAAAGTAAGTTAGGTAAATATATTTAAATTACCTTTAGCTAGGTATCTCTTTATATACTCTAAACGTGTGCTTAGAGTATATATACAAAAGCTTCTTTGTGTCTTCTAATAGATCCTATATTACCTAAAGTATTCTTTAGAGTTACTTAACTCTTATATTAATAGTTAGAAGGCTACCTTATAAGAGTAGAAGAACTAATAATACTCTTAACAGTTTTTTTCCCTATATCTAGCTAGGTCTTCAGGTTTAAGCACGCGCTTTCTAGGTTAAGGTATACATGTTATAGATGTATTCTACTTATATATACTAGCGCTTAAGGTTTCTTTAATAGTCTTAAATATACTTAGAGTAGTGTAGTTCTCTATGCCTTCTAGCTGTACAATCTTAGCTTTAACTAAGCGTAGGCGCTATAGGGCCTAGAGCTTATTATATTAGGATTTAGCAGCTTAACTATACTCTTAAATTGTTAGAGGTGTATTTATTATAGAGGTTAGGATCTCTTTGTTAATTAAATAAATACTACTAGAGTTATCCGCCTGCTAGTTTTAAGATAAGAGTAGTTAGGTATCTCTTGTAAATGCCCTCTAGCTATTTATTCAAGTAGTTAAAGCTATTTCTAGACTACTAAATTAACAAAGTATTATTACACGAGGTTCTAGTTATAGGCAATAGTACTTCCTTTACACTAGAGAAAGATAGTAGAGAAATAGTAGTAGGTATATTTAATAATAAGAATAATACGTATTTGCTCTAAAGATAGTATACAGCGCAGGTTTTATATACCTTTGCTAAGAGCAGAACTAATACAAACTCAGAATAGCTCTAGAACACTATAATAGTAAACAATTCTATTGTAGCTTGTTACAGCTCTCTTCTTATATATATAATGTTCTCCTATCTATAGATTCTCTTTGTTTTTTAGCATCTTATGTTTAAGACAGGTTATTAATAGCTTTACTCTTATACAGTAATTTTATCTTTAGTTTTTAGTTTCTGTATAGAAATATTATCTAATTTAAAACTATCTTAGGACCTACTGTTCTTCTTTACTTTACCTTTTTCACGTAGATAAGAATGCTTAGATAATAGACATAATAGTGCAGCTCCTTAAGTAATGTAATTTAAACATATAGTTACTATTATACTACTATTAATCTAGTGTAATCCTTAGTGTTATATAGTTACGTACTCTGCTTTAAATTGCTTAATCAGTATTTACATTAACAGTAGCATAGCAATAATTAACTGTCTTTCTTCTATTTAAATACCTATATTACTTACTTATTAGAAGAACTAGACATCTATACTAGTCTTCACTATGCGTCTTTTAGCAACTTAACCTAAGGTATATAAGCCTTTACGCTTTTTAAAAGAGAAGTAGGTCTGAATATAAGTATTACTATCTTAAGCCTAAGAGACGTAGATACTTAAAAGAGTTATTACATTGTTCTTAATTATATCTATAAGTTGTGTAGGAATTATAAGTATGCTCTTCTATTCTATATTCCTTACACTGTTTAAAAGATAACTTATAAGATTTTTACAGGATTGTTATAGTGCACTTATATCCTAAACTAATACTATTTCTATGTCTTAGCAGGTCTTGCTAAACCCTTATCGTTTTTAAAAAATAAGCTTATAAATAATTTATAAGCTAGATTATTAGTTTATATATAGGTGTCTACTTAGATTAGTATTTATATGTTTATTAAGCGTTCTATGCTCTTATAAGTTAATTGCTTAATATTTCTAATAACGTACCCCACGGGCGAGCTGATTAACGGGCGAGCTGATCACTTAAAAACTTACTAAAAAACACGAAAACCACACCCCTGTATCTCAACAATCACCTTATAGAATTGTCTAAAAATTGAAATACTCCGCTGCATGTATATAAATACTCTGTTTCTAAACTTATAGATTGTAGTCTCTTATATTAAGAAAGTTATTAAGAGAAAACATAAAATGTCCGTGCGTTTCTGAGTATTTTATGCTACAGCGTAGCTATAGTCCTATAAGTCTAGAAAAAGAGTATTTATATACATGCAGCGGAGTATTTCAATTTTTAGACAATTCTATAAGGTGATTGTTAAGATACAGGGGTGTGGTTTTCGTGTTTTTTAGTAAGTTTTTGAGTGATCAGCTCGCCCGTTGATCAGCTCGCCCGTAGGGTATGTTATAGACAATTAATCTAATGTATACGTAGTATAAGCAAGAGGAGAATTAAATCTATAATTAAGTTAGCTTATTCTTAAGAAGAGTTAACTAAGGTAACCTAAGCTTTCTATAGATAGATTTAACGTTTAGTAGCGTTATAACACATACTCTAAGTAAGTTAAGTACATAACACTTACTTATTTAAGAGCTAATACTGTCTTTGTTAAGGTCTATATTATACATACTAAGAGAAAATATCAAATAAGCTTCTTATAACACTACTCTATAACTTATTTTACCTTTAGTTTTAGTTTAACTCTATAATAAAGTTAAGGTTGGTATTCTTCTAATTTATCTATATGCTTATATCTGTTGCTTACGCTAATACTTATAAAAACGTTCTACTATGTAGTAGGTGTATACTGCTACTAAGTCTGCTGCTTTATCTACTACCTGCTCTGCCTTCTGCGCGCGCTTTGCTTTACTTACTACCTTCTTCTACTTAAGCTCTTTAAGCTTACTACTAACCTCTCCCCTAGGCTTACTACTCTACTAGCTATTCTTATTACTGTTACTATTACTACTACTATTACTGCCTTACATTTCCTCTGTATTGCTGTTCTGCTTACTCTTGCTCTTGCCCTTAACTCCCTGTATACTGTTACTACCTTCTAACTCTAATAAGCAAATACTACTCTTACCTTCAACTCTTACTTCTAGCACTTATAGCGCTATAACAACCTAGTGTAGTAAGTTCTGCCTAGAGAATATTAACAGTACTGTAGCTAGTTGTTTAGATAGTTAGTACTTTAATTACTTAGGTAGTAGCTCCTACTGCTAGCACTTTGCCTCTAGGTATAACTATAACACCTAGTTAGTAATCTTCTTATATTACTATGTATTAATTTTATACTAATATGTATAGCTTTTTTCTTATCCTCTTTAAGGCCTGTAAGCTTTTAGCAGCTCTACAGGCTTATTACTAGCCTATAGAGTTAGCTCTTAGGAAACTAAAGGTTAAGTTTTATAAAGTAGTAGTAGTAGTAGTAGTAGTAGTAGCTAAGGTAGTAGTTGTTGTTTATAGCTCTTTTCTACTGCCTACCTCCTCTAACTCTGCTTTCAACTATAATAAGCTACTTCTACTTCTACCTATTATTTCTGCTACTACTGCTTCTACTAACAAGCTCTGTACTCTTAGTAAGCGCTTTAAGCAGACTGCTAGCAGGCTTACTAACAAACTAATTAATAAGTTTGTTAGTAATCTGCTAAACTTTAGTTAGATTAGGCCTAAGGCTATAAAGCTTTGCTTTGTAATAATACTTTATTCTCTCTCTTAATCTATATATATACCTATACCTTATTCTTTTATAGCTGTTGTAATTATATCCTTAAGATTAAGCTAGGCTTTAAATTTATTAGCCTATTGCCTTAGTAGATTCTTTGTTAATCTATCTGCTAGCATACTGCTAGTAGAGAAGTAGAGTACATTAAATATACCTGCAGCGTGCTCTTATTATAACTATGTATTCTATATATCTATATAGCGCAGCTAAGTTATTATACGCTTTTTCTCTTTAACTGCTAGTTTAATTATTTGCAATTTTTTACAGAAGATTGTCTAGGTAGCTTCTAGAACTAGTATAAGTTTAGTTAATAGCTGTTTAAGCGCTATAGTCTCTATAGCAATATGCTTAAGTGCTAAGAGCTCTGCCTTAGTAGTAGCAGTGGTAACAGTAGCCTACTAGAACGCTTTCTATACTATTAGCCTACTAAAGAGCATTATAAGGTACCTATAAGAAGATTACTAAGTCTTAATATTATTAGCAAATAATTTAATACTATAGATAAGCAGCTTAGCACTACTATGCCTGTTGTGTTAGATTAATTAATACTTAGTTGAGTACAAGTAGGCATGTATCTAATATACTAATTTAAAGCGCTTCTTACTTAGGTTAATAAGGTATAGGGCGAGTTTAGCTGCTGCAAACACTATGTCTAGTTATAGCATAATTATAGTATAAGGTACTAATCTAAATCTTTGTTAGAAGCTCTTAATCTCTTATGTAGAAGCTTCTCTAGTGCTCTTTACTAGGTCTATAGTATAGAGAAGAGTATATAAAAATAGTCTAGTTTTATTAATATTAAAATTTACAAAAAGATATTAATCTACTTGTTTTAAATCAGCTTTACTATCTGCTGCATTTAGTTCCTAAGTACTCTGATATTAAGAAACTATTAGACTAGGCCTTTATCTTTAACTGTATAGGCTACTATAATTATTCTAACAATCTACTTTACCTTTTCCATCTAGGTAGAGTAGTATATTACTAGTAAATTAAAAATTCAAAAGAGTAGTAGTATCTTATATTTACTGCTACAGAGTAATTAAGGCTCTTCTTTTAACACTAGAAGTCTAGTTTCTCTTAGTATTTAAGAGAGCTCTTAATACTATAGGAGGAGAAAGTCTTTTAACCTATATAATGCCTATTTTAGCTAAACGCAGTTCCCTAGTATCTAGTAACTATCTAGTAGATTATAAGTTACTACTAGCTAATAATCTCTGTAGGCGTGTAGGAAGGCTCTAACAACGTTGTACTGTATAATCTCTAGATTAAATCTAGCTATAATTGCTACTGCAGTTCTGAATTACCTTGTAGTAAATGCTTCTGCATAGGTAAATTAGATTATATTAATACCTTAGAGATTTTTCCGTACTACTAACCTTGCTTTGCACTTAAGAAAGTAGCTATCTATGTTTAGTGTATACGTAAAAGCCTATTTAAATAGTAGTAGCTTAGTGTTATCTAAGATTAAAATAATTACTTTTAAGGTGCTAGCGATGTGTAGAGTAGTTTTACTCTTACCTATAGCTTCTTTTAATAGCTAACTATATAAGTAACAGAGTATATCTCTTTATTCTTATAGTAGGTTAGACAGTTAGTCTCTATATGCCTATTAAGCTTAGTTTAAAACTGTTGGTTACTTCTTCTCTTTCTCTACTAAGGCTTATATAACAGTATGTACTGTTTTAAGCGTATTATTAGTTAAGTCTAGTAGCACTAATTTATCTAGAAAGTAGCTTTCTCTATAATCTGTTTAGCAGTTATATAAGAGGAAATAAGCCTTTAGTGTGTTACTTCTAGGTTCTTCTAGATCTAGATAGCGTAACCTTCTACTCTTTCTTATTAGTTGTAAGCTTAGGATGTGTATTGCTACTAATTAATTTAAGTCTTCTATAGTAGCTATGTTGCTCTGAACACCTAGAGCTGTAGAAGCAGCGCTCTTAGAGTGTATAGGTACAGCGTTATATTGCCTAGATTTCTCTAATCTTACTCTCCTTAGTAGGCTTACTCTTCTAGGTAAGTGCTCTTTCTAGGAGCTGCTAGAGTGTATAACGCTAGGCTTAAGTATATGCTCTAGTGTTCTTAGGCCTAAATACTCTAGAATTCTTATGTAGATGCTTTATAACTTACTAGCCTTATTTATTACTTATATAGAAGATGTTCCTTATTTAGTATAATCTACTAGCTAGCTAGGCAGTTAATTATTATCTCTTAGATTCTTAGCTCCTAGCTGCTGCTAAGAGTAATCTAGATTATTAGTGCCTACCTATATATAGGCTACTGTGTAGAGCTACTTAAAAAGTTCTTTTAAACACATCTCTTATATTTCTAACCTTATTCTTATATAACAGTTCTGTGATAAACGTAAGCTCTTCTTATAGGTATTCTACTAAATCCTTGTCTTAGTAGACTAAGCTATTTTCAAAAGTAATTGTAAAGTTATAAGACTTTCTTCTTATAATCTTTATTAGATAGTTTCCTTTTTAGGAATAGCTATTACCTAAAAAGGCAACTTAAGCTATTTAGCCTAAATATATATACATTAGGCCTAAATATAGGTACTTTCTGAATTAGGTATAGTGCTTACCTAATCTAGTAAAGTACTATCTGAAGAATGCCTAACTAGAGAGCGTTAGAAAGCTGTGCTTATTATAGCAATAGCTTTACTAGATCTAGAGTTAGCTTTCTTACTATAAATAGCTTAAGGACACGTTGCCTTTACTAGTAGGTTACGTGTACACCTACGTAATCTGCTAGTAGGTTGTGTAATTGCATACGTAATTGCATACGCAATCTGCTTAGAAATTAAGAGAAGATTTCTAAGCATCTATTAGTAATAGCTATTCTAGACTCTTCTGCTTTGTAATAGAGAGAAGAGAAGTAGAGTATAAATACTACCTTTTCTCTCTCTCTCTTTGTTCTGTACCTAGCATTTAATATAATAACTTGTCTATTATATTATCTTATTACTCTATTTACTTCTCTTGCCTCTTTAGGCTATACGCTTCCTATTTTGGAATTACCTAGTCTAGTTAGTCTAGGTCTTCTAGATTAGGGAAGAAAGTAGTCTGTCCTCCTATTTCCCTTCTACTTTCTTTACAGTAATGTTATATATAGTAATAACCTAATTAAGCTTAGAGATCTATACTTTGTATACATTAGACACTCTATATCCTACTAGATATTAAATATAGCCTCTTAGAGTTACTTTAAACTCCTGTTTATTACGCCTAGCTACTTTAATTCCTGTTTAGAGGATATGCTTAGTATCTATAGGCATAAATTCTACTCAAATCTAGCTGAAGACTTGCTAAGTAGTAATAGATATACTCTAGTTAATTGTACTTTAAGTACTACCTGAACTATTTATCTAATATTATGTTAGGAGTAATTATTCTATAGCTATAAGATATGTAAAGAAAGTAGAAGGGAAATAGGAGGACAGACTACTTTCTTCCCTAATCTAGAAGACCTAGACTAACTAGACTAGGTAATTCCAAAATAGGAAGCGTATAGCCTAAAGAGGCAAGAGAAGTAAATAGAGTAATAAGATAATATAATAGACAAGTTATTATATTAAATGCTAGGTACAGAACAAAGAGAGAGAGAGAAAAGGTAGTATTTATACTCTACTTCTCTTCTCTCTATTACAAAGCAGAAGAGTCTAGAATAGCTATTACTAATAGATGCTTAGAAATCTTCTCTTAATTTCTAAGCAGATTGCGTATGCAATTACGTATGCAATTACACAACCTACTAGCAGATTACGTAGGTGTACACGTAACCTACTAGTAAAGGCAACGTGTCCTTAAGCTATTTATAGTAAGAAAGCTAACTCTAGATCTAGTAAAGCTATTGCTATAATAAGCACAGCTTTCTAACGCTCTCTAGTTAGGCATTCTTCAGATAGTACTTTACTAGATTAGGTAAGCACTATACCTAATTCAGAAAGTACCTATATTTAGGCCTAATGTATATATATTTAGGCTAAATAGCTTAAGTTGCCTTTTTAGGTAATAGCTATTCCTAAAAAGGAAACTATCTAATAAAGATTATAAGAAGAAAGTCTTATAACTTTACAAGATATGCTTATGTTGTGTAGCTTATATAGATACTTCTACTACTTCTAGCTAGAGCTTTGCAAGGAGTTTAGCCCTACTTCCTATTATAATAGATTTAGCAATAATCTTCTACCTAGCTGTTTTTATGCCCCTAATTAGCTTGTATGTATATGTTAAGGTGCCTTAGATATCTATACTGTAATCCTCTGCCTATACACTAAATTATAATTTGCTACACTATAGTAGATTAGTAACATTATTATTTCAATAAATTATAGATATACTAAGCTTGTATAATGTACAGAAGATAATTCTTAACTTCTTAAACACTTTAATAATCTTAGGTAATAACTTAGTATAGATTAGGTAGGTATAGATAACCTTACTATACTTATCTCTAATTAGTAACATCTGTACCTCTTCTAACTGTTTCTTTAGCATATTAAAGAGATTCTATATAATCTGCTACTGTAGCTAAAGAGCTTGTTTCTTTAGCCTTCTAGATATAACTTAACTTGTACAAGTAGTAGCGTAGTGTTTACACTACTAGTAAGAGGTTCTGTTTATCCTTATATTTAAGGTATTCTTTATAAGTAAATAGAGCGCTGTAGGTTCTAGGTGCCTAGCTCTAGCGTGCTATAGATCTTTATTATTTGTCCTAGAATAGGTAGTCTATAATCTAAGACTCTAAGTAGTTAGAGTTATGCTTATTACTGTTAGATAGATTAATAATAGCTTAAATTAATAAAAGTAATATAATAATATCCTAATAAAGTAGCTAATATAAAACTGTTCTATAGTATGCTAATACGCAGTATTAAGTCTAAATTCAAAAAGTTTACGCCTGCCTTCTTAAATCTAGCTTTTAATACAATATTAATATAACACCCCTTTACTATAGTAACGTTGTAAAGGATTAGATCTTCTATATAATCTCTGCTTATACTATGTAGTACTTTCTTAATTACTCTGGTGCTAGTGCCTAAAATTAGAAAGGACTAGGTACTAGCCTCTATATAAGCAAGCTTCTTAGCTTTGTAAAAAGTAGTAGGATTAATAAGATTAAGCTTGTAAACTAAGTAGTGTGCTGCTGTATTATCTAGGATAGTACCGTCTAATAGGGGACAATCGTTAAATCCTATAGTTAGATAGATTCCTTACTCTAAAGATTAGGTTCTTATAAAGTTGGGATCTATTAGTGCTGCTACAATTAACTCTAGGTAGTTGCTGCTGCTTGTTATAGCGTTATCCTTTATCTAGCTCTTCTTAATTACCTTGTTCTTCTAGTCCTTATACTTAGGTTTGTCAAGGCCTTAAAGAATCTCTTTCTTAAATTAATTACTAGAGGTAAATAGTTTACCTATAAGAGCTGCCTCTAGTAGGGTACAGCTAATTAGCTTCTAGAAGTGTAATTATCTATATAGGCAGTTAATCTATACTTAGTTAGGTCTGTTGTTTAATAGTTATGCCTAAGCTAGTTGAACTATAGTAGTAAATACTCTGCCTAAGCTATAGGGAGCTTAAACAGAGTGTTACTAAAGAAGACCTAATTACACTCTGCTAACTTTATCTAGAGTAAGTATAATTTTGCCTAGTAGTAAGTTCTAGACAATAAACTGTTGTATAGTTCTAGACTAGTCCAGTACTATCTTTATTAATAAGTCTAAGAAGTTATATGCTATAAGCTTACCTTCTATATTAGTAATCTTAAGAGCTTTAGCCTTGCTATATAGAAGGTTCTACTCTTAGTATTATTTCTTAGGATTCTATTAACCCTGCCTAGCCTTTTAGAGATAAGCTTAGTACTAGGCGCGTACTAAGTCCTTTTTACTAGTATTTAACAGAGCTAGCTCCTTCTTTAGTACTTTAATTAGGGCTTAGACAGTTAACTTCTTCTTTTTAATAGCTGTTACTATAGCTAGAGTTATAATTACTAGGTCTACTATAGTATTAACCTATGTCTAGAGGTTCTGTTAGCGCGCAGACTAGAAGGCCTAGTTACTTAATTTAGCTCTATACTCTGCAATCTGTATCTTGTATAGTTTAGTATTATTTAAGGTAATTAAGCTAGGTAGCTCTAGCTCTTTAGACTTAGACTAGTGTATTAGTATTACATCCTTAACTAATAGATTTATCTACTCCTATATTCCTTTACTTACTATATACATGTGTCACAGAATAAATACGCTTATATACCAGCTAGAAATAGCAGGTAGAATATAGTTATATTTTGCCTCTATTTTAGCTGCGACAGTTATAAGCCTGGGACGCTAATGCTACGCCAGCAGAGGCGACATGGATTTTAAGCTTAGTAGGTGACTAGAACCAAGGCGCTAGGTTTAAGCGTGACTTAGGCCTCTAGTACTAGTACCTCTTAGCTATAACCCTGTAGGCACTTAGCTGCGTATCTGTAATAGTTTCTACCTCTTACTTAGTATTTGCACGAGGTGAGGGGGTGTGTCACAGAATAAATACGCTTATATACCAGCTAGAATTAGCAGGTAGAATATGGTTATATTTTGCCTCTATTTTAGGTGCGACAACATGTAATTTCAGGTTGCATTTACTACTCTAGCTATTAAGATTAGTTAGTAAGCGTATAAACTCTCTTTAAGATTAGGGCATTAGTTATTACGTAGATTAATTAGGTTCATAAAGATATAAGATAAGTAGTTACTAAGTAGTATGTCCTAGCTAAGTACACAGGGGAGTATTATCCTAGTCTAAAAAAGCTAGGCTTATAACTGTTGTTAGATAACTAGCTTAGGAATAACTTAGGAGATAGATCATTAATTTCTTTAAAGGTGTCTACTTAGGTTACTATTTATATGCTTATTAAGTGTCCTGTGCTTCTACTAGTTAATTGCTTAATATTCTTAATATGGACAATGAACCTGTTGTATACGTGGCATAAGCAAGGGGAGATTTAAATCTGTTAGTGAGTTGGCCTAACCTCAGGTAGAGTAAATCTAGGTGACCCGAGCTTCCTGTAGGTGGATCTGACGTTTGGTGGCGTTGCAACAGTTAATAATGCAGGTAGACGCAAAGGACCTGATTATTAGACTGAGGAAGTCGCGAACCGCCCCCTTACCAGTACATTTAATCACGAAGACAGAAGGGCGGGGAACTGCTAAAGGTGGGGCTGAGTATTCTGCGTAATACATCCTGAGGACCAAACTTTGGAAACAGAAGACGAGAAGACCAGGAAACTGTCTTTATGGAAGTACCGTAAAAATTCGATAAAGTGGCCGACAGCTAGCAGGGGACGGCAAGATGCGGCCAAAGCGGAGTCGTTGTGGAGCGAAGATACAACGAATAGACACCTCTAGATTGATACTAAGCTTTGCTGATTAATCGCTCCTCTATTTAACGCAACTTGTCTTGATTGGCTTCATGTCTATCTAAAGTTATCCGGGCAGTGCCGCCCCCTGCTAGCTGTAGGCCACTTTATCGAATTTTTACGGTAATGAAAGATGGATCCTGTAAGCTGTATGATGACACCGGGTGAAATTTCGGAGATTTGATCGGGCTGCCAATGGTTTAGTCCGAGTGTCGCTCGATGACACGAGCAGTTATGATATTGATTTTTAGAGAAGCGGAAGTGACCGGACCTCGGCTGAGAGGTAATCTAGAAAATAACTCCAGACCCTAGGAATCTAATTCTATAAAAGCCTCACGCTCTACCATAACTCCTGCCATGTGAACTGTCTTCGAAACTCAATAATGATGCAATTCAATCTAGCCATTTTTACTCTCCTTCTCGCTAGTTCCACCTATGCTATAGGTCTAAATGGTTGTTATTCCTTCAAATATGCCTCTTAGATATTAACCTTCTTTATCAGGTGAATGCCGATCTATTAGAGACTGTGACGCTGGATGCAACGGAAATTCTGGGCGTTTTCTGTACTGCATTCGTATGTTTGTACAATAGCTCTAAGGAGGACTTAACTAAACCCTTATAGGTGATGGTACATCGTCAACTGGAAGCAGATGCCTACTTGGGTCAGCTACTAACCCTGGCTGCGTTGGTCGTTAAATTGAATCGAATCTAGCGTTTAGTAGTGCGGGGAATCTCAGCTGACAGGCCCGTATAGTCTGCCAGATATTCACATCAAAACGACTAAAGTTGAAAATATACCTCCGTTACAAGACTTTACATCTTCTAGCATAAATTTCTCATATTCTATATTCGCAATAACAAGAGGCCGTTTCCAAAGCAAGATCATTGCGCTTTTGCAGCTTTGTGTTAGACATTAAGCAGCACACTGTACTTATTGTAGGTTAAGGCAGCTGCTACTTGTATTGTAGTATATTGCTAAGAGAGCTTAATGCAAGCTTTTAAAAGAGTTAAGAGAAGCAGAGACAATATTTAGTAAGATGGCAGCGTAAGGTTTTTACACTGTATATAGTGTCTCTTATGTATTTAGGATTTAATTAGGGAAAGCTATCTAAATAAAATCCTATCTCTGCTAGGATTCTACAGATTAGATTTACGAAGCGCTTTTAGCTAATCTGTAAGGTCTATACGAGATTTCCTAAACAGGTTAGTTATGTTAGCAGGTAGAGCACTAGTGTTAACTTTAACCTCTGTTAAAGGATTATTATGATTCTCCTCTTCTAACTCCTTACTACTGTTACTACTGCCTGTTTTAAAGTTATCTTGTTTTCTCTCTGTAAAAAGCTATAGGGTCTTATAAAGGTACTTTGTAGATAGAGGCTCCTAGGTCTAAGAACAAGATTTCTGCACTTTGCATGCCTTAAAGTACACCTGCCTCTGCTAATAAGTTGTTTCTAGTATTAAAAACTGCGTTTCTCTAAACTTTTTTCCTCTAAGTTACGTAAACTGTATTCTGCAGAGCATGTTTAGGTTAAGCTTGTCTTTGTATATAACCTTAATATAGGTATCCTAACAACGTTCTTTTGTTCTATAGTGTATACAGCCCTTAGCTTAAGGCAGCAACATAACTAGACTAATGCTTAAAATTAGATTGTCTCCTTTTAAGTCTTTCTTTTATTACTTAAGATTAAGATTTAAACACCTTTTAATTAGCTAACTTCTCTACACCCTCTAGTTCTAAGTTGCTTTCTTTTTGTAACAAGCTACAAAAGAATTAGTTAGTGTTGTAGTGTTCTAGAGCTATTCTTAATTTGTAATAGTCTTGCTCTTAGTAAAAGTGTATAAAACCTGCGCTGCACGCTATCCTTAGAGGAGATAGGTATTATTCTTATTATTAAATATACCTACTACTATCTCTCTACTATCTCTCTCTAGTGTAAAGCAAGTGCTGTTAACTATAACTAGAACCTTATATAATAATACTTTATTAATCTAATAGTCTAGAGATAGCTCTAACTACGTAAATAAATAGTTAGAATGCACCTATAAAAGAGACCTAACTACTATTATCTTAACTCTAGCAGAAGGACAACTCTAGTAGTATTTCCTTGATTAACAAAGAGATCCTAACCTCTATAATAAATACACCTCTAACAATTTAAGAGTATAGTTAAGCTGCTAAATCCTAATATAATAAGCTCTAGGCCCTATAGCGCCTACGCTTAGTTAAAGCTAAGATTGTACAGCTAGAAGGCATAGAGAACTACACTACTCTAAGTATATTTAAGACTATTAAAGAAACCTTAAGCGCTAGTATATATAAGTAGAATACATCTATAACATGTATACCTTAACCTAGAAAGCGCGTGCTTAAACCTGAAGACCTAGCTAGATATAGGGAAAAAAACTGTTAAGAGTATTATTAGTTCTTCTACTCTTATAAGGTAGCCTTCTAACTATTAATATAAGAGTTAAGTAACTCTAAAGATAGAATACTTTAGGTAATATAGGATCTATTAGAAGACACAAAGAAGCTTTTGTATATATACTCTAAGCACACGTTTAGAGTATATAAAGAGATACCTAGCTAAAGGTAATTTAAATATATTTACCTAACTTACTTTTTAATCTTATAAACTACACCTTAGAATTAGCTACAGCTTGTACTTAAGCTTTATAATAGAAGAACTAAATAGTCTATAATTTTATAACCTACTTAGAAGTCTTATAAGATTAACTTACCCTCTATAGTAGATAATAGAAGGTCTAACACTTACTCTCTAAGCTTTAGCTAGAACTATAAAGAGCAATTACTAATTACTATTATAAATTAGCTATATATAAAGACCTAGTAGTATTACGCTCTATACTTAAGTTAAACCTGCGCTGCTTATTACTAACTTATATACCTAGTATATGCTATAAGAGTACCTAGAGGCATAAGAGGTAAAAGTAAGGAGATAACGCCTCTACTAAGAATAGTCTATATAATAAGAGTAGTATTGCCTACTTTAAGGATAAAAAGACTAGCTACTATACTAATAAGTATAAAAGTAGTAACTTTAATTCTAATTCTAACTCTAATTCTAACTAGATCCTAGTTTAAACTAACTAGACAGGAAAAGGCTAAGCCTTACTAGCTACCTAGAGATAGTAAGGCGTATTCTAGTATATATCTTACTAGGCATAAAGTATATATACAGTGTATCTAGAGAGACTACACTAGAACAATAATTATAGATTATTCTTAATCTCTATGCAGAAATAAGCTTAATTAGCTAGAGGACTGCTATAGAAATAAACCTACTACCTATTAAAGAGGCTAAGCTCCTATGCCTAGGAGAGATTAGTATATAGTAGTAAAGTACCTATACTGTATATGCACTATAGGTACACTTAACTAATAATACAGGTAAAGAGTATTATATACATACTACTGTATAGAGTAAATAAAGAAGAGATCTTCCTACTTCTTAGAAATCTCTTCCTCTAATAGGAAATATATCTATTAAGATTTTAGATTACAATCCTAGTGTTAGAGATATACAGAAGCTAAGAATTAGCTTGTTACTTCTTTTAAGCTTAATAAAGCTAACTCTAACTATTAACTTTTAGAAGTTTATTAAGCTACTAGCATTAATTTAGAATATAATACTTTTATTTACAAAGTATATATAACACAGAAGCTTTATATCTTAGACGCTTTAGTAGTCTATACTAATGTACATAGTAAAGAAGCTACTACTACTCTACTTAGCTTTAAATTCTTAAATTACGCAATTATACTTATAAAAGAAAGAACTGCTTTATAATCTACAACTCTATTTTATAGCTATGTATGTTGTAAGAGAGATTTAATATAGCTCTATAGAGGCACCTATATTATTTATCTTTATAAAAAAAAACACTCTACCTTTATATAGATTACTAAGGCCTAAATACTATTACTATAAAAGCTTATTAACTACTCTTACTTATTAGAGAGACACTGGATTACCTGTTAGGTATACGCTACTATATAACTTTAGACATTCATAACACCTATTATTAGCTAAGGATTAAAGTAGGAGATAAGTAGAAAACTGCCTTTAGGATCTAATATAGCTACTTTAAGTACTTACTAATACTATTTAGGCTATATAAAACTTCTGTAAGCTTCTAAGCCTATATTACTAAGACTTTAATTAAACACTAAGACTATATCTATGTATTTTACCTAGATAATATTCTTATCTATATAGAGAGCTATAATATTACGCTCTACTAGCACGCTATAAACTTAGTACTTTAGTCTCTATATAAGGCAGTACTATTTATTAACTTATAAAAATGTATATTTATGTAAGACACAGTATTCTTCCTTAGTTTTATTGTTAACATACATAGTAGATATGCTAAGCTAGCTTAGGTAAGCACTATTACTAAATAGCTGCAGCCTACTAATATTACAAACCTACAATTCTTGCTAGGCTTTGCAAACTTCTATAAACACTTTATTAAGAGATATGCTAGAGAGACAGCTTCTCTTACAGATTTGTTAAAGTAGAACTAGGACTTCTAATAGAATAAAGATATAAACTGCTTATTTGAAGAGCTAAGAACCTGCTTTTTAAGTGCCCCTATTCTGTGCTTTTTTAACGCAGCTCTCTCTATCTAAGTAGAAACAGATACGTCTATCTTTGCTATATTAAGCATAATCTCTTAATCTTTTAAGAATAAAATATAGCACCTAGTAGCCTTTACCTTATTAAAACTACAAGCTGCTAAGCTAAACTATAATGCCTATAACCTAGAGCTACTTGCTGTAGTATATTATAAAGTTATCAGACTTTCTTCTTATAATCTTTATTAGATAGTTTTCTTTTTAGGAGTAGATATTACCTGAAAAGGCGACTTAAGCTAATTAGCCTAAATATATATACATTAGGCCTAAATATAGGTTATTTCCTAATTTAGTAAACTGCTTACTTAATTACTAAAGAAGCCTAACTAAGAGTAAAAGCTTTACTAGATCTAGTAGCTTTCTTACTAAATAGTAGGACACGTTGCCTTTACTAGTAGGTTACGTGTACACCTACGTAATCTGCTAGTAGGTTGCGTAATTGCATACGTAATCACATACGCTATCTGCTTAGAAATCCACTTTAAATTTCTAAGCATCTAATAGTAATAGCTATTCTAGATTCTTCTGCTTTGTAATGAGGAAGAGAAGTAGAGTATAAATACTACTTACTCTCCCTCTCTCTTTATTCTGTACCTAGCATTTAATATAATAACTTGTCTATTACATTATCTTATTATTACTATATTTCCTCCACTTGCCTCTTTAGGCTATACGCTTCCTATCTTGGAATTCCCTAGTCTAGTTAGTTAAGGCCTTCTAGATTAGGAAAGAAAGTAGTTTGTCTTCCTCCCCCCCTCTACTTTCTTTACAGATATAATGTAGCAGCAGCTAAACAGCTCTAAGTTAAAATAGTGCTAGTAATACATATGTTAAGCGCTTTAATTAATTACAGTTATATTAGTGTAAGAAAAAGTAGTAGTAGTAACAATAGTATTACATTAGCAGCATAAATAAATAAGGTAATTTAAGTAACTATTAAGCGTAGTAGGCACCTGTGTTGATTAGCTAAAGCGCACATACAGCATACTTCTGTCTTACTTACTATAGTATAGCTACCCTAATTTCTCTTTACAAAATGCTTATAGTAGTAGTGCTTAGGCTTCTTATAGTTCTTTTTCTACTTTATAATATTCTACGCGCAGTGCAGGTAAGGTTCTATTATAGCAATATAGTCTACATGCTTTTTAGCATTAAAAAACATATACAGCTGCTAGTTACTAAAGTAGAATTTCTTAATAAACTCAAGGTTAGACTACTAAACAATTATAAGAGAAGGAAGTGTGTAAGAAAAACGTATAAAAGTAAAATTATTATAGTGTTAGGTAAGAGTAAAGAAACAAGGTTTTACTACCTGTTAGGCTGCTAAGCTAAAGAATTAGGTAATAGTGCGCATAGCAATGCTTTTACCTTAAATTACAATGAAAATACAGTGTATGTACAGCAACAATAATATATATATATATTACGCATAGGACACACACACAAAGCATAACCTACCTAGAATATAGACACTTCTTTCTTCTCTAAAGAGTAAGGTTTTAATTAAGGCTCTAGGGGGTTACTGCTAGAGACAGCAGCTAGAAGGAAAGGTTCTGTAACAAGCTATAATAGAATTTTTTAGTGTTATAGTGTTCTAGAGCTATTCTTCGTTTAAATAAGTCTTACTACTAGTAAAGGAGCGTAAAACCTGTGCTGCACACTATCTTTAAAGAAGGAAGGGATTTTTCTTGTTATTAAATATACCTACTACTATTCCTATATTATCTATTCCTAGTGTAAAGCAGGTACTATTGCCTGTAACTAGAACCTTACACTCTAGGTTATAGACCTTATAGTTTAGCTTAGTAGCTTATAGTTTTTAGAAGATAAAGGCTACTAGGTACTATCTTTAATTATTGTAAAGTTAGGTAAGTATACCTAATATAGTAAAGCTAGATATATCTGTCTTTCCCCAGAAAGGAAGGGCTGTACTAAAATAGCACAGAATAGGCGTACTAAAGAAGTAGGTCTTTAGCTCTTTAAATAAGTAGTTGCTGTTAGATAACAAGCTTAGACATAACTAGGAGATAGATTATCAATTTATATGTAGGTGTCTACTTAGGTTACTATTTATATGCTTATTAAGCGTCCTGTGCTCCTATTAGTTAATTGCTTCGTATACTAAACATAGACAATTAACCTATTATATACGTAGTATAAGCAAGAAGAGATTTAAATCTATTAGTAAGTCTGCTTAACCTTAGGTAGAGTAAATCTAGGTAATCTAAGCTTCTAGTAGGTAGATCTAGCGTTTAGTAATGTTGCAACACACCCTCTAGGCAAGTTAAGCATATAAGACTTACTTATCTAGAAGCTTATGCTATTTTTTATTAAGGCGTATATTATATTTACTAAGTAATAATTAAGTAAGCTTTTTACAACACTAATTTAATACTATCTTACCTTTTGTTTTAGTATAACTTTAAGCTATAGTTTAGGTTAGTAGTCTCTAACTAATTAATACCTATGTCTATTACTTAATACTAATGCCTATAGAAACGTTCTACTGTGTAGTAGGCACACACTACTGCTATGTCTGCTACCTAATCTACTACCTGCTCTACTGCCTGCTTGCGCTCTGCTTTACTTGCTATTTTCTCTTACTTAAGCTCTCTAAGCTTACTGCTAGCTTCTTCCTTAGGCTTACTACCCTGCTAGCTGTTACTGTTGCTATTGCTGCTACTGCGCTCTCTCTTTGCATTGCTACTTTATTTGCCTTTACTCTTGCTCTGCTCTTTGTCTATGTTACTGCCCTACTTGCTCTTGCTCTTGCTCTTACCTCCCTGCACGCTGTTACAGCCTCCTAGCTCTAATAAGCAGATACTGTCCTTACCCTCTGCTTCTGCCTCTAGCGCCTATAGCGCTAAAACAGCCTAGCGTAGTAAGTCCTACCTAAGGTGTATTAATAGTGCTGTAGCTAGTTGTTTAAACAGGCAGTGCTCTAATTACTTAAGTAGTAGCTCTTGCTACTAGCGCTGTGCCTTTAGGCACAACTGCAACGCCTAGTAAGTAATCTTCTCTCTCTTTTATCTATTAATTACTTGCTAATACATATAGCTTACTACTTGCCTTCTCTAAGGCCTATAAGCTTTTAGCAGCCTTGTAGGCTAATTATTAGCCTATAGACTTAGCTCTTAGGAAACTAAAAGTTAAGTTTTATGCAGTGTTAGTAGTAGCTAAAGTAGTATTTGTTGCTTATAGCCTTCCTTCTTTGCCTACTTCCCTTAACTCTCCTTCTAACTCTAATAAGCTGCTCTTGCCTCTACCTATTGTTTCTGCTACTGCTGCCTCTGCTAACAAGATCTGCGCTCTTAGTAAGCGCTTTAAGCAGACTGCTAGTAGGCTTATTAATAAACTTGTTAATAAGTTAGTTAGTAATCTGCTTAATTATAGTTAGATTAGGCCTAAGGCTATAGAGCTTTGCTTCTTAATAATACCTAGTTTTCTCTTCTAATCTATATATGTACCTATGCCTTGCTTTTTTATAACTATTGTAATAATATCCTTAAATTTAAGCTAGTCTCTAAACCTCTTAAACTATTGCCTTAATAGATTTTGTGTTAATCTATCTGCTAGCATGCTATTAGTAGAGAGGTAGAGCGCTTTAAACGTACCTGCAGTGTACTCTTATTTTAACTACATATTTTGTATATCTATATAGCGTAGCTGCGTTGTTATACGCTTATTCTCTTTTACTACTAGTCTAATTGTTTGCTAGTTGTTATAGAAAATTGTTAAGGCAGCTCCTAGGATTAGTGTAAGCTTAGTAAATAGCTGTTTAAGCGCTATAGTTTCTTTAGCAATGTGCTTAAGTGCTAGGAGCTCTGCTTTAGTAGTAGAGGTAGTAATAGTAGCTTGCTAGAACGCTTTCTATACTTTTAGCCTACTAAAGAGCATTATAAAGTATCTATAGGAAGATTGCTAGGTTGTTACATTATTAGGAAACAATGTGTTACTATAGATAATTAGCTTAGCGCTAGTATGCCTACTATATTAGATTAACTAATACCTAGTTTAGTATAAGTAGATAATTGTCTAGTGTACTGCTTTAAGGTGCTTATTGCTTAGATTAGTAAGGTATAGAGATAGTTTAGCTGCTGTAAACGCTACATCTAGTTATAGCATAATTATAGTATATAGCACTAATCTAACTCTTTCCTAATAGCTCTTAATCTTCTGCTTAGTAGCTTCTCTAGTGCTCTTTACTAGATCTATAGTAGGGAGCAGGGTATATAGAAAGAGCCTAGTTTTATTAAAGTTAAACTTCTTAGCAATTTTATTAATATACTTGTTATAAATAAGCGTTAAAGTCTGCTAATCCTAGTTCCTAAGTACTCTAATTATAAGAAACTATTAGACTAGGCCTTAATCTTTAATTGTATAGGCTGCTGTAATTGTTTTAACAATGTGCTTTGCCTTAGAGATATAGGTAGAGTAGTACATTACTAGTATCTTATTAACATAGAAGAGCAGCAGTATCTAGCAATTACTGCTAAAGAATAAGCAAGGCTCTTTTTTAGATGCTATAAGTCTAGTTGCTCTAAGTGTTTAAGCAAGCTCCTTGTACTATAGAAGTAGTAAGTCTTTTAACCTATACAGTGCTTATTTAAGCTAAACACATTTCCTAGGTATTTTATATCTATCTAGTAGCTTATAGGTAACTGCTAGCTAGTAATCTCTATAGGCGTGTAAGAAGGCTCTAACAATAATATACTGTATAATTTCTAGATTAAATTTAGCTGTAATTGCTATAGCAGTTCTAAAAGACTAAGTATTAAGCGTTACTATGTATGTAGACTAGATTGTGTTAATAACTTAGAGATTGCTACGTACTACTATTCTTGCCTTACACTTAAGAAAGTAGCTATTCTTATCTAGTTTGTATGTAAACACCTATTTAAGTAGCAATAGTTTATTATCTCTATTAAGTAAATTAATTACTTTCTAGGTGCTTGTGTTGTATAGAGTAGTAATCTCTTTATCTGCAGCTTCCTTAAATAGCTGCCTATATAGGTAAGAGAGTATTCTGTAATTTGTACTCTAAATAGTTTATTGTTATTTAAGGTTATTACGCTAGGTAGCTCTAGCTGTTTAGGCTTAGGCTAGTGTACTAGTATTATATCCTTAGCTAATACATTAATCTGCTCTTAGATTCCTTTACTTATTGCATAAAATTTAAGTTAGATATACTATCCTAGCTATTAGAATTATTTAGTCAGCGTATAAGCTCCCTTTAAGATTAGGGCATTAGTTATTACATAGATTAATTAGGTTTGTAAAGATATAAGAGAAGTAGTTACTAAGCAGTATATCCTAGCTAAGTATATAGGAGGAGATTGTCCTAGGTATAAAAAAGCTAGGCTTATAACTATTGTTAGATAACTAGCTTAGGAATAACCTAGGAAATAGATTATTAATTTCTATGTAGGTGTCTTTTTAGGTTACTATTTATTTGCTTAGTAAGCGTCCTGTACTCCTATTAGCTAATTACTTAATATTCCTAGTATAGACAATTAGCCTGTTGTATACGTAGTATAAGTAAGAAGAGATTTAATTCTATTAGTAAATTAGCCTACCCTTAGGCAGAGTGGATCTAGGTAAGATAAGCTTCTAGTAGGTGGATCTAGCGTTTAGTAACGTTGCAACAATAGTACTTAGACCTCTCTTTCTTCTCTCTCTTTTAAGGCCTATAGTATCCCCTTATATAGTAATTCTATAAGCGTTAACCTAGGTAGCTTAGGCGCAAGTAGATTCCAGTTTGCTATTATTAAGCTAGACTTCTTATATAGGTTAAGGCTTTACTTATCCTTATTAATTATAGATTAGCTATTAGTTGTAATAAATTTTTAAACGTAGTACTACGCTGTATTATTATCTTTATATTCTATTAAGGTCCTGCACTATATAGCTGTAGCTTCTCCTAAATAGGTCTTAGCTTAACATTATTAGTGTATAGTTATAAGTTACCTTTAATAGTGTAGGTAAAGGCACGTCTAAACTAATATGCGCTAAGATTTTGTTAATAGCTAGCTCTCTAACTAGCTCCTTTTAATACTAAGTTAAAGTAGTTATATATCTATATACAGGTTTAGATATTAATTTATTAGCCTGTATTCTCTTTGTAACAGGACGCTCTAGAAACTTAGCCTTATACTCAGCTCTATAAAGCAGAATACCTGTAATAGGTTTTATAGTTTCTAGGTAATTAGTAGAATTTAAGCTCTTAAACACTCTATCTGCAAAGGTAAGTAATAGAAATTATGTTATAGGGTATGTTGCAACGTCACCAAACGCCGGATCTACCTACTAGAAGCTCGGCTCACCCAGATCCACTCTACCCAAGGTTAGGCCGACTTACTAACAGATTTAAATCTCTCCTCGCTCCTGCTACATATACAACGGGTTGATTGTCTATATTTAGTACACTAAGCAATTAACTAATAGGAGCATAGGACACTTAAAAGCATATAAGTAGTAACCTAAGTAGACACCTACATATGAATTAATAATCTATCTCCTAGTTATTCCTAAGCTAGTTATCTAACAACAGTTATAAGCCTAGCTTTTTAAGACTAGGACAATCTCCCTCTGCGTACTTAGCTAGGATACACTGCTTAGTAACTACTCCTCTTATATCTTTACAAACCTAATTAATCTACGTAATAACTAACACCTTAATCCTAAAGAGAGCTTATACGCTCACTAATTAATCCTAATAGCTAGGATAGTACATCTAACTTGAATTCTATGCTATAAGCAAGGGAATATAGGAGCAGATTGATCTATTAGCTAAGAATGCAATACTAATACACAAATCTAAGCCCTAGAGGCTAGAGCTACCTAGCTTAATTACCTTAGACAATGCTAACCTATACAAGATACAGATCGCAGAATATAGAGCTAAATTAAGCAACTAGGCGTTCTAGTCTGCGCGCTTGCAAAATCTATAGACCTAGGTTAATACTACAGTAGACCTAGCAATTATAACTCTAGCTATAATAACGCTTGTTAAAGAAGAAAAGTCAACTCTCTAAGCTCTAATTAAGGTACTAAAGAAGGAGCTAGCTCTATTTAACGCTAGTGAAAAGAACTTAGTACGCGCCTAGTACTAAGCTTATCTCTAAAAGGCTAGATAGGGTTGGCAGAATCCTAAGAAGTAGCACTAGGAATAGAACGTTCTGTATAGCAAGGCTAAAGCTCTTAAGATTACTAACGTAGAAGGCGAGCTTGCAGTACACAACTTCTTAGACTTATTATTCAAGATAGCACTAGACTAGTCTAGGGCTATGCAACAGTCTATTATCTAGAACTTAGTACTAGGTAAAACAACGCTTACTCTAAATAAAGTTAGTAGAGTGTATTTAGGTCTCCTTTAGAAGCACTCTGTTTAAGCTCCCTATAGCTTAGGCAGAGTGTTTGCTACTATACATTAACTAGCTTAGACACATTTATTATTAAACAACTAACCTAACTAAGTGAAGATTAAATGCCTATGCAGATAATTACACTTCTAGAAGCTAATTAGCTGTAACCTATTAGAGGGAGCTCTTATAGGTAAACTATTCACCTCTAGTAATTAAGTTAAGAAAGAGATTCTAAAACGCCTTAACAAACCTAAGTACAAGGACTAGAAAAACAAGGTTATTAAAAAGGGATAGATAAAGGATAGCAACGCTACAACAAGTAGTAGTAACTACCCTAGGTTAATTGCGGCAGCACTAATAGACCCTAACCTAATAGAATCTCAATCTATAGAGCAAGGGAATTACTTAACTATGGATTTTAACGCTTATCTACTTTTAGACAGTACTATCCTAGACAATAGAGCAGCACTTTACTTAGTTAACAAGCTTAATCTTATTAACCCTACTACTTTCTAGAAGGCTAAGAAGCTTACTTGTATAGAGGCTAGCACCTAATCCTTCCTAATCTTAAGCACTAGCACTAGAGTAATTAAGAAAGCTCTAAATAGAGCAAGCAAGGAACGTATAAAGGATCTAATCCTTTACAACGTTGCTGTAGTAGAGGAATTTCACGTTAATATAGTGTTAGAAGCTTGATTAAAGAAGGCAAGTGTATAGTACTTAGGATTGGATTTAACACTACGTATTAGCTTACTGCAGAAGAGCGTTGTACTAGCCACTCTAACGCGCTGTTATAACCTTACTTTTATAGAATACAAGCTACTGTTAATCTATGTAGCTGTAATAAGCGTAACTCTATCTACTTAGAAGCTTAGATTATAGACTACCTACCCTAGATCTAACAATAAGGATCTATAGCACGCCTAAGCTAGGCACCTAGGACCTACAGCGCTCTAGGCACTTATAAAGAACACCTAAAACGTAAGGATTAATAGAACCTCCTAGCGGCAGTGCGAACAGTGTGCTACAATATATGCTAGCTAAGTTATATCTAGGAGACTAAAAGAGCAATCTCTCTATCTATACTAGCGGATTGCGTAGGATCTCTTTAATATGCTAAAGAGTTATCTAGGAGAGGTATAGATGTTGCTAATTAAAGATAAATACAGTAAGAAGATCTTTACCTATCTAATCTATGCTAAGTTATTAGATAAGATTATAAGGATATTTAAGAAGTTTACAAGCGTTCTTTGTACACGTTACAAGCTCTGTATATCTGTAATTCTCTAGGACAATAACGTTGCCACATTACTATAGCGTGGCCAATCACAATTTAGTATATAAGCAGAGGATTATAGTATAGAGATCTAGAGCACTCTAACTTATACACACAAACTAAATAGAGGAGCAGAAAGAGCTAGGTAGGAGATTATTACTAAGTTAATTAAAATAAGGAGCAGGGCTAACCTACTAGAGAAGCTCTAGCTAGAAGTAGTAGAAGCAGCTACATAGTTATACAACATAAGTCTATCTTACAGCTACAGGATAATTGCTTCTAACATAGTATTAGATAACTAGTTTAGTTAGTACTTTAAGTACTATTAGCTAGAGCAAATCTGTTACTTCCTAGCAGATTTCTAGCTAGATTAGAGTAGAATTTACGCCTATAGATGCTAAGCATATCCTCTAAACAGGAAACAAGCAGCTAGGCGTAACAAGCAGGGCTTTAAAGTAACCCTAAGGGGCTATATTAGATATCTAGTAGGATACAGTGCATCTAATATATACAGGATATAGATTCTAAAGCTTAATTAGGTTATAACTACACGCAATGTTACTTTTAATAAGAGCTTATTCTATAAAGACAAGGAAGCAGTAGAATACCTACAAGAGGAGCTTAAGTTAATTGTAGATCTATTGTATAAAAATAAGGTTAGGGATGCAAAAGAAGCGTTTAAAAGTATTTTTAATTAGCTCTACGCAGCAGCCTATAAGCAGGTAGGTACTAACAATCTAGATTACTCTTAGCAGCAGCTAGGGGGTGAGGATCTAAGAGATAATAATTAACTACCTGGCCAGCTAGTAGATTATACTAAACAAGGAACATCTCCTGCATAAGTAACAAACAAGGCTAGTAAGTTATAGGGAATCTACGCAGGAAATCTAGAATATTTAGGCCTAAGAACACTAGAGCTTACACCTAAGCCTAGCGTTGCACACCCTAGCAGCTCCTAGAAAGAGCACTTACCTAGAGGAGCAAGCCTGCTAAGAGAAGTAAGACTAGAGAGATCTAGGCAATATAACACTGCACCTATGCACTCTAAGAGCGCTGCTCCTGTAGCTCTAGGTGTTAAGAGCAACGTAGCTACTATAGAAGACTTAAATTAATTAGAAGCAATACACACCCTAAGCTTACAACTAGTAAGGAGGAGCAGAAGGTTACGCTATCTAGATCTAGAGGATCCTAGGAGTAATACACTAGGGGCTTACTTTCTCTTATATAACTGCTAGACAGATTATAGAGAAAGCTACCTACTAGATAAGTTAATCTTATTAGGATTAACTAGCACTAAGCTTAAAACAGTACATGCTGTAATACAAGCATTAGCAGAGAAGAAAAAGCAACTACTAGTTCTAAGCTAAGCTTAACTGCTACACAGGGATTTACTCTCTAACCTACTACAGAAATAGAGAGATCTACTTTCTTACCTACACAGGCAGCTATTTAAGAAAGCTATAGATAAGGAGATTACTACTCTACACAACACAGGCACCTAGAAAGTAATTAATTTACTTAATAGAGATAATAAACTATTACTACTTAAATAGGTGTTCACGTACAAACTAGATAAGGATAGCTACTTTCTTAAGTACAAGGCAAGGATAGTAGTATGTAGCAATCTCTAAGTTATTAATACAATCTAGTCTACCTATGCAGTAACGCTTGCTGCTAGGTCTTTTAGGACTGCTATAGCAATTGCGGCTGAATTTAATCTAGAAATTATATAGTATAACGTTGTTAGAGCCTTCTTACACGACTACAAAGATTACTAGCTAGTAGTAACCTATAAGCTACTAGATAGATATAAGATACCTAGGAAATGCGTTTAGCTTAAATAAGCACTGTATAGGTTAAAAGACTTACCCCTCTTATAGTATAAGGAGCTTACTTAAACACTTAGAGCAACTAGACTTGTAGCATCTAAAGAAGAGCCTTGCTTATTCTTTAGCAGTAATTGCTAGATACTGCTCCTCTTCTATGTTGATAATATACTAGTAATGTACTACTGTACCTAGATCTTTAAGGCAAAGCATATTGTAAAAACAATTGCAGCAGCCTATACAATTAAGGATTAAGGCCTAGTATAATAGTTTCTTAATATCAGAGTACTTAGGAACTAGGAACAGCAGACAATAACGCTTGTTTATAATAAGTATATTAACAAAATTGCTAAGAAGTTTAACCTTAATAAAACTAGACTCTTTCTACATACCTTGCTCCCTACTATAGATCTAGTAAAGAGCACTAGAGAAGCGACTAAGCAGAAGATTAAGAGCTATTAGGAAAGAGTTAGATTAGTGCTATATACCGCGATTATACTACAACTAGATGTAGCGTTTGTAGCAGCTAAACTATCCCTATACCTTACTAATCTAAGCAAAGAGCACTTTAAAGTAGTACACTAAACAATTGTCTACTTATACTAAACTAGGTATTAGTTAATCTAATATAGCAGGCATACTAGCGCTAAGCTGCTTATTTATAGTAACGCGTTGTTTACTAATAATATTAAGACCTAGCAATCTTCCTATAGATACCTTATAATGCTCTTTAGTAGGCTGATAGTATAGAAGGTGTTTTAGCAAGCTACTATTACCACCTCTACTACTAAGGCAGAGCTTTTAGCACTTAAGCATATTACTAAAGAGACTATAGCGCTTAAACAGCTATTTACTAAGCTTACACTAATCCTAGGAGCTGCCTTAACAATTTTCTATAACAATTAGTAAATAATTAGATTAGTAGTAAATGAGAATAAGCGTATAATAACGCAGCTGCGCTATATAGATATACAAAATATGTAGTTACAATAGAAGCACGCTGCAGGTATATTTAAAGTGCTCTACCTCCCTACTAATAGCATGCTAGCAGATAGATTAACAAAAAATCTATTAAAGTAATAGTTTAAGAGGTTTAGAGACTAGCTTAATTTTAAGGACATAATTACAATAGTTATAGAAGAGCAAGGCATAGGTACACATGTAGATTAGAAGAGAGAACAAGATATTATTAAGGAGCAAAGCTCTATAGCCTTAGGCCTAATCTAACTACAACTAAGCAGATTACTAACAAACTTATTAACAAGTTTGTTAATAAGCCTGCTAGCAGTCTGCTTAAAGCGCTTACTAAGAGCGCAGATCTTGTTAGCAGAAGCAGCAGCAGAGGGAATAACAAGTAGAGGCAAAGGCAGCTTGTTCTTGTCTTTAGAGGCAGAGGAGGCAGGTAGAGGGGAAGGGCTATAGGTAACAACTGCTGCCTTAGCAACAACTAACACTGCTTAAAACTTAGTCTTTAGTTTTCTAAGAACTAAGTCTAAGGGCGCGACGTTGCTCTATACAGCTGCTAAGAGCTTACAGGCCTTAAGAAGAGCAAGTAGAGAGCTATATGTATTAGCAAGCAATTAGTAGATAGAAGAGTAGGAAGATCTTACTAAGGGTTGTAGTTGTGCCTAGAGGCGCAACGCCAGCAGCAGGAGCTACTACCTAAGTAATTAAAGCACCTGCTGTCTAAACAACTAGCTAAAACACTATTAATACACTCTAGGCAAGACTTACTGCACTAGGTTGTTTTAGCACTACAGGTGCTAGAGGTAGGAGCAAGGGGCAAGGATAGCATAAACTTGTTAGAGCTAGGAGGCAGCAACAGCGTGCAGAGAGGTAAGAGCAAGTAGAGTAGCAATGCAAAGAGAAAGCGCAACAGCAGTAGCAACAGCAACAGCAACAGCTAGTAGGGTAGTAAGCCTAGGAGAGAAGCTAGCAGTAAGCTTAAAGAGCTTAGGGGTAAAGAGATAGTAAGCAAGGCAAAGCTCACGCAGGAAGATTAAGTAGCAAATATAGAGGCAGTGTGTGCTTTCTACACAGCAGAACATTTCTATAGGCATTAGCGTAAGCAACAAATATAAGTGTAGATTAATTAAAGAAGTACTAACCTTAACTATAGCGCAGGGTTATACTAAAACAGAAGGTAGAACAAGTAATAGATTAGTGTTGTAAGAAGCTTACTTAATAATTTCTTAGCACACGTAACACATGCCTTAACAAAAACAGCGTAAGCTTCTAAACAGGTAAGTCTTAACGTACTCTATAGGTAAGTTGTTTATACAAGTAAGTTGTTTATAATGCTAAGACTACACTAAACTTCTACTCCATTATAGCCTGTATTAGCCTATATTAGCCTTATATATAGTAGTACAGCACATAATATTATTTAGTAACACCTTCTATAGGCTTCTTACATGTGCGCAAGTTATGCCCTACCTTCTAGCACCTTTTATAGCATCTTTAGGCTACTTTACCTCCTTTAACACGCACTTGCTTCCTTACCTTCTTACTATTACTATGCGCCTTAAACTTATTTAAAGTAGCTAACTAAAGGCCTTCCTCTGCTGTTATAGACTTCTTCTGCTGTAACTACTTTCTTTTACACAATTTACATTATATAGCAGCTTTATTTACTGCTTAAAGCCTAGTATTCTTCTTTTAAGCTAACACTAGCTTATGCGCTACTATAGCTACGCCTTTAGTAAGCTTTTTAAAGGCCTTAACTATTAGAGTTAGTAAGCTGCTTGCATGCCTTTAAATTCTCTCTTAAACTAGCGTTAATTGCAACCCTGATTGCAAGGTATTGCTTAGAGTTTAGAACTACTAGGAAGCATCTTCTATAGTAGGTAGTAGTAGGGTACATAGGCAGACATTAAGGCCTATTATAACCTGTTCTAGGTTAAAAGGGACTAATCTAGCGCCTTAGAAGCCTCCTTAGATATTGCTAAAAGTTTATATCTTCTTAAAGGCGTCTATAAAGTATAGTAAGAACTTAGTTTTAGTAATATAAGTAATATAGTTATATATAAGATTCTTAGCTTAGCGCCTATATGCCTTCTTTAAAGGGGCAAAACAACCTATATCTAGTAGTTATAAGAGGTAAGATAAGTGTAGAGGTATACATAGTGTAACAATCTTTACTTCCTTGCAGTATTGTTAGAAGTTAAAGGAGTTATAGCTCTTATAGCTGTTAATAAGAAGTAGCTAGTGTACTCCTTAGGTGCGCGTCTTTGTATAGGCATTAAAGTGCTTTAACTAGTCTAGACTAAGCTTATTAGTAGTCTATCTATTCTTAGAGACTCTAAGAACCTAGTTATAGAGCAGATTGTCCTCTTTATACTAGGTAAAGAGGTAGTTGCAGCCTTTAAAGATAATAAAGAGTAGAATAGCTTATTCTATGCCATTAACGTTCTATATAACTGTTATCTACTTCTAGTTGCTCTGCTGCACTACCTTTAGCTGTCTCTAACACTCTAAGCCTATAATAACTACTTCTGTTAATATCTAGCCTATTATAAAGCCTATCTTATTAAAGTTGTAGGTGTTGTTATTCTAGATGCTATACTTAGCTTTAACATTTGCTATAAGCTTAAACTAGCCTTGTATAATCTCTAGATTCTTACAAAGAGCTTTCTTATAGTTAAACTTGCAATTAAACTACATTGTTACAATCTACAGAACACAGGAAGGATTTGCCTAATTATAGTAGCTGCGGCACAGTAATTATAACAACAGAATGAACAACAAGTAAGCAACAATTGCAGTGTTAGCACTTAGCAAGGAGCTAAGAGAACACGTGACCTAATTAAGGCTTAGCGCAATTAGTACAATTAGTAATTAGTATAATTAGTGCTTAGTGCAATTAGAGGATGCATAACACTAATTAGTCTATATTACTACTACTACTTTTAAAGTATATAGTTTGTAAGAATATAACCCTTATAGTTTGTGTTTAACCCTGTTAATTAACTTTATTATTAGAATATCTTAACCCTGCTTGCAAAATAGATAGTCTACTCTATACTCTTCCTTGCAACCTAAGTAGCTAAGGTCCTAGACGCATACTACTTACCTCTCTAGTTCCCTGCTCTTGTATTCATCCTTAAGACCTAATTAAACGATTACTTATGGACTTTGTCTAAAGTGTGAAACTTAACATGCACTTTAAGGTTAGAGCAGCGCTTAACAAATATACTAGGCTAGTTTAGGCTAACTTAGCCTATATACTCTTCTTTGCAACCTAAGTAGCTAAGGTTGTAGACGCATACTACTTACCCTTCTAGTTCCCTGCTCTTGTATTTATCCCTAAGACCTAATTAAACAATCACTTACAGACTTTGTCTAAAGTGTAAAACTTAACATTTTAAACACTTCTAAGATAAGTACTTTAGGAACCTATGCTACCCCTAGCAGCTTTCGCTTAAGCAATGTTAACATAGATGCTACTGTTACAAACAGCACTATAAATGTTACTAAGCCTAACACTTACAATAGCAAATAAAGCAAGCTTAACAACTAGCTCCTCTAGTTTAACTTGTTCTTTAATTTTTAAGGAAGTAAGATCCTAGATACTAAACGTGTTATGCTAGCTACAAGTTACATACATAGCAACGCTTTTAAATAGATTAAACCTTTCCTTTAGAAGGCTATGTTAGATAAGTGTTCTAACAAAATCTTAGTTTAGTTTAACAACTTTAACAAGTTTAAGAAGATAGTTAAACTAATCTTTAGAGTCTTAAACAAACTAGCTATTGCATATCACAACATCTAATTTATTAAGTAAAATTAGTCTACAGCTAACTACGCTGCAGAGTTCTAACAACTTGCTGCTAACACAGAATAGGACAACACTACGTTAATAACTATGTTTAAGCAAAGTCTTAAGCCTAAAGTTAAGGAGGAACTAATGCGCACTAGCGCTAGTACCAACACCTTAGACAAACTAGTTAACAAAGTAATTAGCATTAACGTTAAGCTATATAAGCTTTAGATAGAATTAAGGGACAACCCTAGAGCGTGCGTTATAACTAAGGTTAACAATTGCCTACCCCTACGTAACTAGTAGCGCAACAACCTAAACTAAGGAAATTAAGGCAACTGTAGCAATTACTAATCTAATAGTAGTAGATGTATCTACAGCAACACACAAAGTGAATACTACAGACCTAAAGCTATAGATCTCTTAAACCTTAACAAAGGACTAAGCTTACCTAGACACTAGAATAAAAAGAGCAAGGGAAGCAACAACTTAGGCAACAAGAATAACAAAACCTATTACAACTATAGTAAGATAGGCTACTTTGCTAGGGATTACTGTATAAAGAACAAGGTTCTCTAGCAAGTTAACGTACTGTCCTATTGTTACAAAGACACAGATGCTAGTAATAAATAAGAAGTAATTACTAAAGAAGTAGGACAACTTATAGAAGACCTAGAGTCTAGTTCTAAGAGTAATATAGAGTATATTAAACCTTCTAAGCGCGCAGCAACACCTTACAAAGAATTATAAGAGTATTAAAACAAGATAGACAACCTCTTAGATACAATAAGAAGGACCCTAGCTTAGGTTAGATCTAGATTAGCTTAACAACACCGCTACAAAGGGTACTACTACACTTAACAACAATAGGAACACAAAGAAAATAATTAAGCATATTGTAATATGTGTTAATCCCTTGTACACTAGCTAACACTACTACTTAAGCATATAAGGCTAAGACGTAGCCTTAACGCAATTATTAAAGGACTTAAAGAAGACCTTACAGACTGCTAACGCCTTATTAATAAGATTAACAATAAACTAGAGGAAGAAAACTAGTGTAATTAGAAATTATAACGCACGCAGAACTATATAACAAGCTAGCTACTATTAGCTGCTGTTAACCTTCGCACATAGTACATCCTAGATTCCTAGAACTCTAAACATGTAAATCTTTTATAGACAGTATATAGAAATAATAAGTGCGTAATACACTATAAAGACAAGTTAGAAGCGCACTATTTTCTATTACTCTACAACTGCTGTTGTGTACAATAGTATAAGTGCACTAACAACTTTTGTAATATTTATTTAATTAATAAACGTAACTACGTTATATTCCCTAGAGACAATAACCTAACTGCAGCAACACAAATACAGCTACTAGTTAATAGTAACTACTTTAACAACTATTAGCAGTTATGCCTTAACCTTAGATACAGGAAGCACTAAGGTGTAAAAGAATTTAAAGGGTTTAGAACAGACAATAAGTCTTTTTTAGAAGAACAAACAAGAGTACCTAGAGTCTTGCTATTAACTCTATTAGGACCTATAACCTTATTAAGCTCCCTATTGTACTAAATAGGAAGAAGCTATTAGTACTCTTAAACTTAGAAGCATAAGGGAACTATGTTTCCTTACGCAGAGTATAGCTAGCTAGACTATGCCCCTTGCGCAAAGAACACTTGTATTAGCTCTAAGTAGCTAATAGAGAACTAATGCTAGGAGAAGGGGTTATAATGCACAAAGTTAAGTACTAACCCCTCTAGATATAAGAACACTATAAGTTAATATTACTAGACGTCTTAAGTATAGCTACTTATAATGTTATATTAGGATTACTATAGTTACAAAAGCACAACCTATAGATTAATTAGAAAGATTAACAGCTTTTATTTAAAGGGTGTAGATATAGCATAACTACACGCTAGCCTACGCAACCTACGCTAGAGTTAGTAAATAAAAAGAAGATCAACAACATCTCTTTAAACTATTAGACGCGCTAAGATAGAGCAGTTAATTATGTAGACCTAAATAGCCCCTCTACAACAATTAAGGAGAAAGACAGTGCAACTCCTACTATACTAGATGTGTACTGTTAGTACACCTAGATGTTTAAAGAAGAGCTATCTGCAAAAGCGCTACTTAAGCATTAACCTTAGGATTGTAAGATTAAGCTCTAGGAAGGGAAAGAACTACCCTTTAGGCCTATATACTAGTTATCTAAGAAAGAACTTAAGATACTAAGGAACTATATTAAGGAGAACCTTGCAAAAGGATTTATTAAGAAATCTAAATCCTTAGCAGGATTCTGTATTCTATTTATACTAAAGAAAGATAGCAAACTACAACTTTGCGTTAATTACTAAAAGCGTAACAATATTACTATTAAGAATTAGTATCTGCTGCCTAATATAACAGAACTACAAGACTAGTTATTAGGAGCAAAGGTCTTTACTGCACTTAACCTACGCAGAGCGTACAACCTAATACACATAAAAAAAGGCAAAGAATAGAAGATAGCGTTTAGAACCTATTATAGACATTTTAAGTATATAGTTATGCTATTTAGGCTAACTAATACACTAGCAGTCTGCTAGGCGCTTATTAACAATATGCTACAAGCACACCTAGATATTACTATAGTAGCCTACCTTAACAATATCCTAGTGTATAGTAAGACACTAAAAGAACACAAGGTCTATATGCAACAAGTGTTAGAATGCTTAGCAAAAGCAGACCTTAGGCTAAAGCTAGAGAAGTGCAAATAGCATAAGGATAAAGTAGAGTTTCTTAGCTATGTTGTAGGAAGGTACAGAGTTAAGATAAGCAAAACAAAGATATAGGTAGTAAAGGATTAGCTAACACCTAAAACTATTAAAAACATTTAAGAGTTCCTTAGGTTTGTTAACTTCAACTAACGCTTTATTAAGAATTACTCCCTTAGGGCCTTACTGCTTACTAAGCTTACGCAGAAGGGCGTACTATTTAAGTAGAAACAAGCGCAGAAAGACGCATTTTAATCACTTAAGTAAGCATATGTAGAGCTACCTACTATAATAATATTTAAAAGTAGAAAACTACTTTAACTTAAAACTAATGCCTTAGATTTAGCATTAGAAGCATGTGTAACTTAGAAACAAGATAGCTTATAGCACCTAATTGCCTACTACTTACGCAAGTTTATAGGACCTAAAGAACGCTATAATATACACAACAAAGAACTCTTAGCAATTGTATTAGCCCTAGAACATTAGAGAGTTTACGTAGAAAGTTACTTAGACCTTACTCTCTATACAGACTATAAGAATCTAGTGTAGTTTACTACAACTAAGGTACTTAATTAGAGACAGGTTTAATAGGCAGAACTACTAGGACAGTGCAAGTTTAAGATCCTATACACACTAGGAAAAGACAATAGTAGAGCTAATACACTTAGCTAACAACACAACCTTGTAGGAACTAAGACAATTAACAAACACGCTATACTTAGAGTTAACAAGAATAGATTGTTAGGACTATTACAGCAGCTTAATAATATAATGCAGGTTTAAGCAGAATAATGCATTCTGTTAGAAGTACTAAAAGAATTATAGGAAGAAATTATAGCTAGTTACTATAATAACCTGCTTTACGGACACCCTAGTATTACAAGAATAATAGAACTTATTAAAAGACACTACAAGTTCCTAAATATAAAGAACAAGGTTACTAAGTATATTAAAGATTGTGTAGATTGCTAAAAGAACAAGCACAGCATATATACTAAATATAGAAAAGCACAGGCAATAGAGTTACTAACAGCCTCTTAGATAAACATTACAATAGACTTTGTTACACAACTACCTACCTCTAAGAAGTTTGTTACAGGATACAGCTACAACTTAATCTTTGTTATAGTAGACAGGTTTACAAAAGCTGCAGAAATAATACCCTTCTAATACAGCTATACTGCAGAGCAGCTCGCTTAAGTATTTCTAGACTAAATTATTAGATATTACAGCATTCCTAAATTAATTATTAGCAATAGAGACAAGCTCTTTACGTTAAACTATTAGACTACGCTCTTAGCAGCTATTAGCACTAAGAAGAAGCTGTCTACAGCCTATTATCTGCAGACAGATAGATAGACTAAACGCATAAACTAGACTATAGAAACATTTCTATAAATATATAGCAACTAGCAGCAAGACAACTAGGTTTTGCTATTACCTATAGCACAGATTGCATATAATAATAAGTTATTAGAAATAATAGGCGCAACGCTGTTCTTCTTAAATTACAGAAGACACCTAAATCTCTTTACTAGAGCACTAAACACGCTAGTACAAACAGAATTAGCAATTACCTTAGTTTAAAAACTAAAGGAAGTACACGAGAAAACGCTAGAAAACATTAGCAAAGCTTAAGAACAAGTAATCTCTTATGTTAACTAAAAATAAAAAACAGCACCTTAGCTAAAAGAGGGGGATAAAGTATATCTCCTTACAAAAAACCTTTAAACGCAAAGACCTATAAAAAAACTAGATTATGTTAAAGTTAGACTATTTTTTATTTCTAAGCAGATAAGCCTAGTTATCTACAGACTTGCCCTGCCTAAGGATATAAAGATCTATCTAGTGTTCTACATATCTCTGTTAGAACTAGCTAACCCTAGAACGCTATTTTAGAAGGACTTCTACTATTAGGTTAATATTAACAACAAGTAGGAAGTTAAAAAAATAATACAACATTGCAATATTAGCAACAGCAACAAATACCTAGTTAAATAGTTAGGTTACCTAGACTTAGAAAACATATAGGAACTAACTGCGCACCTTACAAACTGCTAGCAGATGTTAAGGCAATTTAAAGAGACTAATTAGGCAAAGCTACGTTGCTCTCCTAGTACTCTAATAGATAACCCTTAAAGGCACCCTAGGTACTAGGCAACAATAAGAACTTGTTAAACAGACCTATAAACTTAATAGTCCCTGTCTCTAGCTGCTCCTGCTCTTTAATACTACGCTCCTCTACTGCAATAGCCTCTTTAGCACAATAGTCTAACAAATCTATTTATTGTTGCAACTGCTTTTTACGCGTATAAGCTACACGCAGGTCCTCTATAGCCTTTTTAAATAACTAAAGCGCTTTAGTTTGCACTTTGCAACTCTCTTTTATACAAACCTACAACTTCTCTTTTTTAGACGCTAGTTAAGTAAACTTAGATTAAGTTACTCTTACGTCACAACATTGCTCTAGACAGACACACTTGCTACACTTTCTAGACTAAATATAAATCTTGCACACACAGTTGTGCTTTACATAGGTTTTACATTTCTGCACTATAATCTCCTTAAAGGATTTAATAAATTTGTACAGACAATAACAGCAAGCTAAACTTAAGATAGTTAGTTGTTTTAGCATTGTTAAGACTTGCCTAATAATTAAGGAAGGGCCCTGCGTTATATAAATAAGCTTAAGAAACTAAGCTAAGACAGGAGGGGGATAGTGTTACAATCTACAGAACATAGGAAGGATTTGCCTAATTATAGTAGCTGCAGCACAGTGATTATAACAATAGAACAAATAACAAGTAAGCAATAATTATAGTGTTAGCACTTAGCAAGAGGCTAAGGGAACACGTAACCTAATTAAGGCTTAGCGCAATTAGTACAATTAGTAATTAGTATAATTAGTGCTTAGTGCAATTAGAGGATGCATAACACTAATTAGTCTATATTACTACTACTACTTTTAAAGTATATAGTTTGTAAGAATATAACCCTTATAGTTTGTGTTTAACCCTGTTAATTAACTTTATTATTAGAATATCTTAACCCTGCTTGCAAAATAGATAGTCTACTCTATACTCTTCCTTGCAACCTAAGTAGCTAAGGTCCTAGACGCATACTACTTACCTCTCTAGTTCCCTGCTCTTGTATTCATCCTTAAGACCTAATTAAACGATTACTTATGGACTTTGTCTAAAGTGTGAAACTTAACATGCACTTTAAGGTTAGAGCAGCGCTTAACAAATATACTAGGCTAGTTTAGGCTAACTTAGCCTATATTGCGCTCTTTCTATAAGGAATTAGCTATATTAGCTACAGCAGCTAGCTAAGGGGCAAATCCTTAGGCATCTAGCTTAAGGATGTGCTTAGCAATTACATCCTCCTTAGTCTAATCTATATTTTTTGATTTTAGCGCGTGATTAGCTTGTGCAGGTTGTTCTATATATTAGTTATGTAGTGTGTTGTAAAGCGTATTATATATAGCTGCAGCGCGTTGTAATGTAAGTGTTATGTCTTGTTTAATTACCTAGAGCGTAAGCTGTATTGCAGCTTCTTTTAAGGGCTTAGATTTGTGTTGTTGTTAAGGCATTGTGTAGTAGGGTAGAAGTTTAGTATAGTCTTAGCATTATAAACAACTTACTTGTATAAACAACTTACCTGTAGAGTACGTTATATGCTTAACTCGCCTAAGAGGTGTGTTGCAACGTCACTAAACACTAGATCTACTTACTAGAAGCTTAGCTTACCTAGATCTACTCTACCTAAGGTTAGGCTAACTTACTAATAGATTTAAATCTCTCCTTGCTTCTACTATGTATACAACAGGTTAATTGTCTATATTTAGTACGCTAAGCGATTAACTAATAGGAGCACGGGACACTTAATAAGCATATAAATAGTGACCTAAGTAGACACCTACATATAAATTAATAATCTATCTCCTAGTTGTTCCTAAGCTAGTTATCTAGCAACAGGGTATAGATATCTTATACACAGCTCCTTATACATCGTTATAACAGGTCTATTTTAAGTTTGCTCTTATTAAAAATAGAAAGTAGTAAGCTAGTATAGTATACGCGTGTTTCCTATACTTTTAATATCTCTTTTAGGCTCTTAGTTTAATACAAAAACGATACTTGGAATAATTATTATAAGAAAAGTAGATTAGTTTAACATCTTTATAAAGCAGCCCTTAATTAGATTAATACTATATATCCAATTAATAACTTCTCTAGGTTAAACGCTAATAAAAAGCAGCAGTTAAATAGCTAAAGCTATGTAGTTACGTATACAAGAGTGTAGATACTTATATTAATTACTAGCAAAGAGGAACTTAATAATATTTTTAGCAATAGTAATAGGTGTAAGTAGCTTTAGGTAAGTGTTAATTAATAGACTACCTTATAGGATAAGATCCTTCTTAATAAAATTAAGAATCTCCTAGTTCTGCACTTAGGTGTATTAGTAACATATATAGATCTTAATAGTATACTTTAGACTATTAAAATAATTAAAAAGAGTTATATTAGTAATGTAATCTTCTAAGAGACTAGGATGTGTTTAAGTAAACTACTTAAGGAAATTTTTTATTTAAAAGTTTATAAGTACTTCTATTAGAAATTACTTTAGGTCTAGCTTTTCTAAAACCTCTTATAAGAAGCTTAGTTGCTAGTTAGTAAATAATTTAATGCTACCTATGTTATATAAGGCTTACTGCAAGTTTACCTCTATTATAAAATTATAAGAGTGATAGCTAGATTTTACTAAGGTTCTTTTAATATCCTCAGAGCTAAGAGGTTAATAGTTAATATCTTGCTAAGCACGCTTCTTAAGTATTAGCCTAATAGCTAACGCCTTAGAAGGTTGTTACAGAGTAACTTGTTCTAGGTTAAGCCTAGTATAAATAGTCTCTTAGACTAGATTAAATCCTAGTATTAAACAGTCTACAGTTAAAGATACACCTCTGTAGTCTACTTATCTATAACTAATTATGTTATTACCTGATCTTTTTGTGCACCTTACCTTAGGGCCTAATCGAATTAACTCTAAAGCTACAAGAGGGAACTCTATTTATATCTATAGGCAAATTCTGTATAGTAAGGCCTAGGAAACTCTAGAACTAAGTTCTTAGAGGCACTTCGTATATAATATCTAACAACACATTAAAAGAGCTCTAAATCTAGCTTCTACTAGCTAGTGTAAGGCTAACTAGGCTACACTAGGCTATAGTAGCGTAAGATACTCTAATAGTTAATAAAGTAGACTAGGAGCTACAAGAGTTAGAAGTCTAGTATAAGAAAGCTATAAAGCCTTAAAGAGTAGCACGCCTCTAGAAGGCAGAGGCTAAATATCTTACAGAAAATATAAATCTGTTGTAAACTACTTATAGTAGTATTTAACTTACTACTACATTTCTAATAGTATTAACAGCAGGTTTACTATACCTAGAGCTGCTATACGAGTTTACAAAGCGTAATTATATAGACTATAACTACTAGAAGTGTAATTACAAATAATACTTTAAAAGACTACTAGTAAACTCTTTATAGAAGGTAAAGAAGGTTAATTTTAGTATATAATACCTTTTAGAGACTATAAAGAGTTTATAGAAGGCGTGTTAAGCTAATTAGCTACAGTTATTCCTATTATAGGCACTGACCTAGGTAACTATAAAAGCAATTGTACTAGGTTCTCTAAGTACCCTCTTAGAGAGCAGGTAATAGACGTATAAAGCGTTAAGCAAAGCTTATATGCTTACTTATAGTAGTCTAACAGAATTATTAGATTATATAAGGCCTTACTAGGAGGAGTTAGGTAACACTTATAGCCTAGAACTACAGGTAATAAAATATATCTATACTTTACTTAATAATGTCTAGAAGCAGCTGTTTATATACCCTCTAGAGAGAAGAGAGACTCTTACGTAGGTAGAAGAGGCTGCTAACTAGTTTATCTGCTAAAGGACCTCTTCTAGAAACTATTGGAGTTAAAAATCCTAGAAGGATTATAAGAGTAAAAAGAGTAGCTCTAAGAGCAAAGAGAGATCTAAAGAGACCCTTAAGTAGTTAAAGAAGAGAAGTCTTAGTTATAATAACTACAAGCGTACTAAAGATAGGAAGATAAAATTAGAAAAATTGTTATTAACCTATTAGAGTTGCAGAGAAGCTAGATATATCTAGACCTGCTGTCTAAAGCTAGACAAGCCTAAGAAATTTAAAGTTAGATTAAACTTAAGAAAAGACAAGAGGCAGAAGGTGTAGATCTACACCTTCTTACTTACATGTTCTACCTAACAGAAAGTAAGGATTTTAGTACTCTCTATAACATGTTATACCTTTAACTAGCTTAACTATTAACAGTCTAGGCTGTAGTAGGATCTTTAGGCTTATTTAAGGCCCTAACAAACAGAGGTTCCTAACTTAATCTACTATTAGCAATAGTAGCAAAGAAACAAGAACTCTAAGTTAATCTATTACTTTAGGTTTTAGCTAAGAGGGCAAATAGAAGTAGTTTACTAGTGTATAGTAATATGTTAGTTAATACTACTATTACAGACTTAAAATAAAAGAAAGAATCTAGTAAGATACTATTTATAGTTACAGACTAAAAGAAGTATAAGACGTACTAAAATCTGCCCTAGATTAACAAGTGTTAACCTAAGGAAAACTAGATAAGCTAGCGTATGTTATTTAAAGAAAATAAAGCTAAAGATAAGGCTAGTTTCGGAATAACGCATAATAAAGACACTATAGAATTTAAGCGCACTATATAAGATCTAACATTGAATATATATAAATACTTGTTGTTTAGATAACAAACTTAGGAATAACTAAGAGATAGATTATTAATTTATATGTAGGTGTCTACTTAGGTCACTATTTATATGCTTATTAAGCGTCCTGTGCTCGCATTAGTTAATCGCTTAGCATACTAAATATAGACAATTAAGTCTAACAGATTATAGACTAGACTAAGGAGAACGTAATTGCTAAGTACATTCTTAAGCTAGATGCACAAGGATTTGCCTCTTAGCTAGCTGCTGTAGCTAATATAGCTAATTCTTTGCGTGCTAAGCGCAATATAGGCTATGTTAGCATAAACTAGCCTAACATGTTTATTAAGCGCTGCCTTAACCTTAAAATAAGGTTTAATTGTAAGTACAACTACAAGAGAGCCCTCTATAAGAATCTAGAGATTGTTAAGGGCTAGTTTAGGCTTGTAGCGAATGTTAAAGCTAAGTATAGCATCTAGGACAATAACATGTACAACTTTAATAAGACAGGCTTTATAATAGGCTAGATATTAACAAGAGCAGCTATTATAGGCTTAGAGCGTTAAGGATAGCTAAAGGCAGTGCAGCAAGGTAATTAAGAGTAGACAACAGTTATATAAGGCATTAATAGCATAGGGTAGGCTATTCTACCCTTTATTATCTTTAAAGGCTGCAACTACCTCTCTGCCTAGTACAAAGAGGATAATCTACTCTATAACTAGGTTATTAGAGTCTCTAAGAACAGATAGACTACTAACAAGCTTAGTCTAGACTAGTTAAAGCACTTTAATGCCTATACAAAGACGCGCACTTAAGGAGTACACTAGCTACTTCTTATTAATAGCTATTAGAGCTACAACTCTCTTAACTTCTAATAATACTGTAAGGAAGTAAAGATTATTACACTATGTATACTTCTACACTTATCTTACCTCTTATAACTACTAGATGTAGGTTGTTTTGCCCCTCTAAAGAAGGCATATAGGCGCTAAGCTAAGAATCTTATACGCAACTACATTACTTATATTACTAAAACTAAGTTCCTACTATGCTTTATAGACGCCTATAAGAAGACATTTACTTCTAGCAATATTTAAAGAGGCTTCTAAGGCGCTAGAATAGTCCCTCTTAACCTAGAATAGGTTATAATAGGTCTTAATGTCTGCCTATGTACCCTACTGCTACCTACTATAGAAGATAAGCTCTAGCAGTTCTAAACCTTAAGCACTACCTTGCAATTAGGGTTGTAATTAACGCTAGTTTAAGAAAAGATTTAAAGGCATGTAAGCAGCTTACTAACTTTAATAGTTAAGGCCTTTAAAAAGCTTGCTAAAGGCGCAGCTATAGTAGCACACAAGCTAGTGTTAGCTTAAAGGGAAATTACTAGGCTTTAAGCAGTAAATAAGGCTGCTACGCAATATAAATTGCATAAAAAAAAGCAATTATAGCAGGAAAGAGTCCTAACAGCTAAGGAAGGCCTTTAATTAACTACTCTAACTAAGTTTAGAGCGCATAGTAATAGTAAGAAAGCAAAGAAGCAAGTGCGCGCTAAAGAAGAAGAAGTAACCTAAAGACGCTATACAAAGTGCTATAATATTAGATATAACTTACATACATGTAAGAAGACTGTAGAAGATGTTTCTAAATAATATTATGTACTGCACTACTGTATACAAGGCTAAAGTGGGCTAATATAAGCTATAATAGAGTAGAGATTTAGTGTAGTCTTAGCAGAGTAATCTGCTTACCTATTTAATCTGCTTACCTATAGAGTACGTTAGCTAATATTGCAACGTTACTAAACGCTAGATCTACCTACTAGAAGCTTAGCTTACCTAGATCTACCTTACCTAAGGTTAGGCCAACTTCCTAATAGAATTAAATCTCTTCTTGCTTATACTATGTATACAATATGTTAATTGTCTATATTTAGTTTGCTAAGCAATTAACTAATAAGAGCACAGGACGCTTTATTAGCTTATAAATAGTAACCTAAGTGGACATCTACATACAAATTTATACTCTAGCTTCTAGTTATTTCTAAGCTTGTTATCTGACAACAGTTATAAGTGTAGCTTTTTAAGACTAGGACAATCTCCTCTTATATACTTAGCTAGTATACACTGCTTAGTAACTACTCCTCTTATATCTTTACAAACCTAATTAATCTACGCAATAACTAACGCCCTTATTCTAAAGAGAGCTTTTACGCTTACTAACTAATCCTAATAGCTAGGATAGTACATCTAACTTAAATTCTATGCTTTAAGCAAGGGAATATAGGAGCAGATTAATATATTAGCTAAGAACGCAATACTAATTCACAAATCTAAGCCCTAGCAGCTAGAGCTACCTAGCTTAATAACTTTATACAATGCTAAACTATACAAGATACAGATTGCAGAGTATAGAGCTAAATTAAGTAACTAGGCCTTCTAGTCTACGCGCTTACAAAACCTATAGACCTAGGTTAATACTATAGTAGACCTAGTAATTATAACTCTAGCTATTATCACGCTTGTTAAAGAGAAGAAATCAACCCTCTAAGCTCTAATTAAGGTACTAAAGAAGGAGCTAGCTCTATTTAATGCTAGTGAAAAGACCTTAGTACACGCACAGTACTAAGCTTATCTCTAGAAAGCTAGAAAGAGTTAACAGAATTCTAAGAAGTAGCACTAGGAATAGAATTTCCTGTATAGCAAGGCTAAAGCTCTTAAGATTACTAATATAGAAGGTAAGCTTATAGTATATAACTTCTTAAACTTATTATTAAAAATAGCACTAGACTAGTCTAGGGCTATGCAACAGTCTAGTATTTAGAACTTAGTATTAGTTAACATAACGCTTACTCTAGATAAAGTTAGCAAAGTGTATTTAGGTCTCCTTTAGGAGTACTCTGTTTAAGCTGCCTATAGCTTAGGCAGGGTATTTGCTACTATAGGTTAACTAGCTTAGGCACAGTTATTAAACAACTAGCTAAACTAAGTTAAGATTAACTGCCTATGAAAAAATTACACTTCTAGAAACTAATTAGCTAGAACCTACTAGAGGGAGCTTTTACAAGTAAACTATTTACCCCTAGTAATTAAATTAAAAAAGAGATTCTAAAACGCCTTAACAAACCTAAGTTCAAGGACTAGAAGAACAAGGTAATTAAGAGAGGCTAGATAAAGGATAGTAACACTGTAACAAGTAGCAGAAACTATAACTACACGTAGGATTACTTTAAATAAGAGCCTATTCTATAAAGATAAAGAAGTAGTAGAGTACCTATAAGAAGAGCTTAAGTTAATTACAGATCTATTATAAAAAAGTAAGGTTAGGGACGTAAGAGAAGTGTTTAAAGTATTTTGAATTAGCTCCACGCAGCAGCCTATAAGCAGGCAGGCGCTAACAATCTAGATTACTCTTAGCAGCAGCTAGGAGGTAAGTGTTAAGTTTCACACTTTAGACAAAGTCCGTAAGTAATTGTTTAGTTAGGTCTTAGAGATAAATACAAGAGCAGAGAAATAGGAGAAGTAAGTAGGATATGTTTAGGACCTTAGCTACTTAGGTTGCAATAAAGAATATAGAATAGACTATCTGTTTTATAAGCAGGGTTAAGATATTTTAATAAATAAAAGTTACTTAACAAAAATTAAACACAGACTATAAGGGTTGTATTCCTTTAAACTATATACTAAGGAGATATAATGCTTATTAACAAGCAACTAGAGTTAGTTTAATAAAATACATAAAGGTGCTTGTTAACAAGCAGTTATGTGTGTTATGCTTGTTAACAAGCAGTTACGTAACAACCTTAGGTGTTCTATCTTTCTCTACTTGTTGTTCCTTTATAGAGGAGTTAAGGGTTTAGTTAGATAATGCTTATTACTGTGCTGCTTCTCCTGCACAGGATTATAACACTATTCTCTCTTCCTTTTTAGTATGTTCTTAAACTACGTGATTGTATTTTAAATATTAATATAATCTGTAATCTCTGTATCTAGTAATCTGTAATTTAAGATGTTTTTGCATACCTATAACCTTTGTCTTGCATCTAAGATCTGTTAAGCTGACACGCCCTCTAAAGTTTCTTATAATTATTACTTCTTTAACAGACACAAGTGCTACATTATGCTAGGTAGTTTAATTTAAATAAAGTGTGCTAGTGAACTAAGGCTAGCAAGCTATATATAAACATGTTTTAGACGTTGTTAAATAAAACTTGCAAGGAGTATAAAAAAAAAGTAGAAGATAATAAGACTCTTTTAGCAACTGTAATTACACAGTTGCTACAAAACAAGAAAGTGTTAAAATAAGCAAATAAATGCGTGCAGCAAAAAGCGCTGTGTTTAGCAAATAAGATAGCTAAGTTAGGTAAACTTAGTTTAGCTAAGGAGGTTAATTATTCTATAGTATTAATTAGCATATGTGCCTTGCCTACTACGTAGAGTGTTCTTAACTTAATTAAAGAGTCTATAGCAATCTATAGTACTTACGTACTAGTTAGCAGCAACTTATAAGGTGTATAACTAGTTCCTATGTATTTTCTAAGCCTAGATAACCTAACTATTTATCTAGGTACTTTTATTAATTGCTATTCCCTTTATGTGTTACTATTTTTTTAACTTCCTATTTGTTATTAATGTTAATCTAGTAGTAAAAGTCTTTCTAAACTAGCGTTCTAGGGTTGGCTAATTCTAACAGAGATATGTAGAACACTAGATAGATCTTAATATTCTTAGGCAGGGCAAGTCTATAGTTAACTGGGCTTATCTGCTTAGAAATAAAGAATAGTTTAACTTTAATATAATCTAGTTTTTTTGTAGATCTTTGTGTTTAAAGGTTTTTTGTAAGGGGATAGACTTTATCCCCTTCTTTTAGCTAAGGTGCTGTTTTTTATTTCTAGTTAATATAAGAGATTGCTTGTTCTTAAGCTTTGCTAATGTTTTCTAGCGTTTTCTTGTGTACTTCCTTTAGTTTCTAAACTAAGAGGATTGCTAATTCTGTTTGTACTAGCGTGTCTAGTGCTCTAGTAAAGAGATTTAAGTTTCTCTTGTAATTTAAGAAGAATAGCGTTGCGCTTATTACTTCTAATAACTTGTTATTGTACGTAATCTGTGCTATAAGTAACAGCAAAACCTATTTATCTTGCTGCTAGTTGCTGTATATTTATAGAAATGTTTCTATAGTCTAATTTGTTTATTCTGTCCGTTTGTCTGTTTGCAGATAATAAGCTGTAGATAGCTTCTTCTTAGTATAAATAGCTGCTAACAGCGTAGTCTAATAGTTAAATATAAAGAGCTTGTCTCTATTACTAATAATAAATTTAGGATTGCTGTAATGCCTAATAACTTAGTCTAGAAATACTAAAGCAAGCTGCTTTGTAGTATAGCTATGTTAGAAGAGTATTATTTCTGCAGCTTTTGTAAATCTGTCTACTATAATAAATATTAAGTTATAGCTGTATCCTGTAACAAGGTCTATAGAAGTAGGTAGCTATATAACAAAGTCTATTGTAATATTTTTTTAAGAAGCTATTAGTAGCTCTATTGCCTATGCTTTTCTATATTGAGTGTGTGTGCTGTACTTGTTCCTCTAGTAATCTACACAATCTTTAATGTACTTAGTAACCTTGTTTTTTATATTTAGGAACTTGTAGTGTCTTTTAATAAGTTCTATTGTCCTTGCAATACTAGGGTGTCTGTAAAGCAGGTTAGTATAGTAACTAGCTATAGTTTCTTTTTATAGCTTTTCTAGTACTTCTTACAAGATGCGCTGTTTCTTTTAAACCTGTATTATATTGTTAAGCTGCTGTAATAGTCCTGGGAATCTATTCTAATTAACTCTAAGTATAGCGTGTTTGTTAATCGCCTTAGTTCCTGCAAGGTTATATTATTAACTAAGTGCATTAGCTCTACTATTGTCTTTTGCTAGTGTGTATAGGATCTTAAACTTACACTATCTTAGTAGCTCTGTGTTAGGTCTACAGCCCCTAAGTGCTTTGTACTAGGGCCGAAGGCCCTGTAAATAGAGCAGGGGTAGCGTATCTATATAACCTAGCTAAATCGCTCCAATTATTTAGTAGCGATTTGTCTATCTATAACCTGCAAATACACTCTCTACCTTTAAGTGCTTAATAACATGCCACCCCTCCTAAAAGGGATCCTAACATTTAAATTGCTTCCTATTACACGTTGTTGAAATGCAGACTAGACAACAGAGCCAACAAGTAAGCTAGTCTAAAAGCAGTTAACCCTTAGGTACACTAGTGCCCCCTAGATTTATTGTTAAAGAAGACTTTGCTACCGCTTACATCTAAAGCTAACCTCTCTCTGCTAAAGGAGATGCTGCAGAAAACTCTAGTCTAGCTAAAGGTAGAGTAAATAAGCAGAGACTAGGAGGATAGTTAATAACTCCTCCTAGGCTACAAACACCTATAATAGTCTAGAACGCTTTACTACGTTCTCTAATAGACTAAGAACTAGCAGACCTTTGTAACTAGTTAAAAAGAGCCTAGAAGCAAAGCGAGATTAATTAACTTTGTTAACTAAGGGCTAAATATAAGTTAGGAGACACCTTAGTACTCCCTCTAACATTGACTCTACTTAGGACCCTTACAATAACATCCTTAGGCCTATTAAGCAACCTTCTAAAGCTAGATCTACTATAAAGATACAATAAGAAGTTAAGAGCAGAATACAACTGCTAGGAATGCAACTATAAATTGTATTTCCTACACTTACTAATTAACTTTACAAAGAAGAGCTAGAAGGTGGATTTTTAAGACAATGTACTTTTCTAAGCTACTTAAGACTCTATAGAAATCCTATTGCACAACAGAACAGACTAGTTCTTTATCCTAGCTACTAACCTAGGAGATACTGAAAACTATTATGTTAAATGCCCTAGGAACGCTGTTAGAACAGAAACAAATAGCCTATAAGACTCTTAAGAGAATCTAGCAAAAGCTAAATTAGTTACCTATAGACTTGCTAGATACCCTTTAACTCTTATAAGAGGAACTAGGCTTAGTCTAAACTCTAGAACTCTAAGTAATAGAGTATATCTTGTCTCTGCACAAAGATATTTAGAGAGACCTATTCCTACTCTTAGTTAACACGCGCAGCACTCTTCTAATAGTAGAAAAATATACAAATATTATCTACTGCAGAAAGAACCTAGACAAAGAATTAAAGGCTACTCCCTTAAAGAGGTGGCTACAAAAGGCTAGTAACAAGAGTAGAGAGGTAGGGGAATTAGAAAAACTCCTAAAGAAGCAAAAATAGGCTAATAGAGGCTATAACAGGCTGTTTACACACAGAACTACTAGCACCTAAGACAAGAGCAGGGGTTGGACCTGTTATAACTGTAGAAAGTTTAGTTATACTGCAGCTAAGTGCTAAAGCCCTCTAAAGGACAAGGGTGACATAGCTAACTAGAAGGACACCTCTATAGAATCTAAGGAAGGCTTAAACACTAATTTAGGAAAAGAGAAAGGGCAGAAGAACTAATCCTATACCTTTCTACCTACATTGCGTTAAACTAGGAAACAAGGGACTTAGGGAAACTAAGGGAAGCCCTTTACTCTTATCTCTCTTAGTTGTTAACTGTAAAGTGCATAGTTTAATTCTCTAAGCCTATAGAGGCTATAATTAATAGAGGTTCTTAGCTAAACTTAATGTTAGCTACGCTAGCAAAGGAATATAATCTCTAAGTAGACCCCTTGCCTAAGCTGCTAGCTAAAGGTGTAGATAGGGGTAGATTAACAGTGTATAGTACTATAATAGTAGATATAGCTATTACTAATTTACGTAGGTATAAAGAGACCTATTAAGTACTATTTATAGTAATAGACCTTTAAAGATACTTAGTGTACTTAGGTCTACTCTAGATTAATATGTTTTATTTAAGGATTAGCTACGCTACTAGACGTATGCTCTTTTAAAGGAACAAGGATAATAAGGTTGTCCTATTTACAAAGGTAGCTATAGAAGACGCTAAGCAGTTTAAGAGCAGCATAAGAGAACCTAATACAAACGTCTATGCGTGCCTTATTAACTTTGTAGGCTATAGAGGGTTAGAAGATAACACTATAGGTTATTTACCTTTAGAATATACAGAGTTTGTAGATGTAGGCTTAGAAAAGGACTTTAAGAGTCTTCTAGAGCATAGCTACTACAATCTGTCTATAACTCTAACACCTAATAGTGTTCTACCTTATTAGCTATTATACAATCTCTCTGTAACTAAACTAGAGACACTTTAAAACTATCTTTAGGAGTATATAGCAAGAGGATAGATATATTAGTTAAAGTCTCTAGCAGGGGCACCTATACTCTTAGTAAAGAAGAAAGATAGCAGCCTAAGACTTTGTGTTAACTATTAGGGCCTTAACAAGGTTATAGTTAAGAACTAACACCTACTACCTCTAATTACAGAGTTACTAGAGAGACTCTCTTAAGCAAGGTATTTTACTAAGCTTAATGTAAGAGAGGCCTACTATAGGATTTGTATTGCAGAGGAAGATAAGTAGAAGACTACTTTCTATACTAGATATAGACATTATAAGTATACTGTTATGCCTTTTAGCCTAACTAATGCCCCTGCCTAGTTTTAAGCATATATTAACTATGCTCTTATAGGACTAGATAATATATATTGCATTCTCTATTTAAACAATATCTTAGTCTACTTGAATATAAAAGAAACCTACATACAGCATGTAAAGGATGTACTATAAAGACTACGTAAGTCTAAGCTATACATTAAACTTAGTAAGTGTAAGTAGCACACTTAACGCATAGAGTATCTTAGATACGTAATTAGCTCTAAAGGGGTTAGCATTAACCTAGAACAGGTGAAAACGATCTAGGAGTGGCTACAACTACAAACAATCTATAATATTTAAGTATTTATTAGCTTTATAAACTACTATTCACGATTTATCTACAGTTTCTCTAAATTAGCTTTACTATTAACTAAGATAACCTATAAAACCATAGGATCAGCTGGGGGAGGGCTAGCAATAAGAAGAGAGAAAAGCTAGAAAATCGATATTAGCAAAAAAGGCAGATCTGCTTTCTAGAAACTTAAAGACGCTTTTACCTAAATTCCTATACTCTTCTACTTTAATCCTTGTTAGAAAATAAGAGTAGAGGTAGACGCGTTAGGCAGCGCGATTTTAGGCATACTAAGTTAGTATGTGCTAGAAGATGCTAAAACAGGTTAATAGAGGCTAATTAGTTTCTTTTCTTATAAATTAATCTAAGTGGAATACAATTACAATACTTATAATAAAGAGCTGCTAGCTATTGTTAAGAGCCTAAAACACTAGCGCTACTACCTTAAAGGTATACACTTTAAGGTCCTTACAGACTACAAGAACCTAAAGTAGTTTATAAAGAATAAGACTCTTAACCATTGCTAGGTTTAATCTTATCTAGCCTTAACTTAGTTTGATTTCATCCTTATATATTAACTAGGGACTACTAATCCTGTAGATAGACCCTTAAGGCGACTAGACTATAGAGCAGAGACAGAGAAACCTTTGCTAAAGTATAATAAAGCGTTTGTTAAGCCTCTTTAAGACTTACTTGCCTCTAAAGGAAGGAATAATTTCCTAGTGTTAGCTGTTACAACATAGGCATTGCAAAGGTCTAAAGAATAATTAGAAATTGTTAAAGCCCTCTAGAAGTTCTAAGTAAAAGAAAGTACAACAACTAGAGATCTACACAACTATAAGGAAGAGTCTATAGTTAAACTAGACTTAGAAGCAACCTCTAAGGGATATAATACTAAAATAGACTATAATAAGCTAGAACAACCTGCTGTAGACAACAAGAGGTTAAAGCACTTAACTACTCCTAAAAAAAAGTCTAAGGCTCTCTAAGAATGCTATAATAACCTACTTAGAGGACATTTTAGAAGCAAGAAAACAATAGAAAAGTTGCAACGCCACTACAAGTAGAAAGGAATAAGAAAAAATGTAAGAGACTACTGTAAAGACTACTTAGTGTGCAAGAAGTTAACGCTAGCGCAGTATAAACTGTATAGTTTCTTAGCACCCTTGTTTTCTCTAAACGCAGCCTAAGAAGAGGTTACTATAGACTTTATTACAGAATTACCTCTAAGTTGCTTAAGCTACTAAGTATACAACGCTATCTTAGTTGTAGTTTATAGACTTACTAAGATAGCTTACTACATCTTAGCTAGAGCTAATTAGGATAGTATAGACCTAGCTTAATCCTAGATAAGAGAAGTTATACGCCTATATAGTGTCCTAAAGAAGATAATCTTAGACAGAGGCCTACTTATAGCAGCTAAACACTAGAATACCTTCTAACACTACTTAAACGCAAGAAGGGTGTTAACTTCTGCCTACTATCTACAGACAGATAGACAGACTAAAAGATAGAACTAGACACTTAAACAGTACCTACAGTGCTATTGTTGCCTAGAACAAGACAATTAGAGCTTATAGATATTAGTTGTAGAGTTTGCGTACAATAATAGCATATATGCAACTATAGGCACTACACTGTTTAGAGCATACTATAGTATAGATTCTATTAGTCCTAACTAGCCTAGTATGCCTTATAGCGATAGGGAATTACCTCTAAGAAAACAAGTAGCTAGTAAGGTTATTGCCTTGCAATAGAAGTGCAAGAAGAAAATTATTGCTGTAAATAAATACTAGAAATTGTACGCAGACAAGAAGCGCTTAGCACATATACTTAAAATAGGTAATTAAGTAATAGTATTGAATTAGCACATAAGGTTAACAAGACCTAAGAAAAAGCTTAACTAGAAATACCTAGGTCTAGGTTGCATAGTGGACTAGTATAGTCTAACAGCATTTAAAGTTAATCTTCTAGGCTTATAGAGCGTACACCTAGTCTTTTATATATTGCTACTAGAGCCTTGTAATTTATAGAGCCTTATTCTACACCTAGAGGTCCTAATTATAGACACACTACGCGAATATAGTAATAATATCTACAAAGTAAACACTATACTTAATAGACGCAAAGGAGATCATAACTAGTAGGAATATCTAGTTAAATAGACTAGCTATAGAGAAGAAGAGAACTCCTAAGAGCCTAGTTAAAATATTTCTAGCAACGTTCTTTAACAATTTTAGAAATCTAAAGGTATTAAGCTAAAAAGGAATATAAAGGAAAAGACCTGTAGAAGTTAGAGCTAACCCCTAAAGAAGAAGAGGGATAAGCAAAGGCAATAAGAGTATCTTAAAGAGACAACGTACCTTTACTAGTTTTCCTACAGGGTTTTTAGAGTGTTTAACAGCGTTATACTCTAGAATTATCTTAGCTAAGCTTATAAGCATCTCTTAGGATCTATTATTGTCTATTATAGACTATAAGAACCTATTCTAAATTACAACAGCTTAATCTAAGGGCATAAAACTTATAACATTACAGGAAGGAAACACAGGATGCAAAAGCAAGTACTCTATAAAATTAAGCCTAAGGCTTAGGTATATCTAGGATTTCTAAAGAAAATCCAACTATAGAAATTGTTTATAGTTATGTTGTTGTGTAAGTTATAATAGCCTATTAGGGCCTATTATAACGTGTTCTTACTACCTTTAAGTCCTGTTGTAGTGGTCTAGCTTCTTCTAAAGCGCCTTTATCTTCTTAGTTACAGCACCCTTCTTAGAGCTAGTAGCAGAGTCCTTCTTTACCTTAAGAACAGCTATCTCTACAACTATAGCCTTACCCTGCTTCTTGTAATTAGAAATAGGGTTAGAGATGTAATTGCGAACCTTAACTTATAATAAGTTAGAATAGTCTATTTAGGAATAAAATTAGTATACATACCTGCTTGCAAGAGGAATTAGTCTCCTTAGCAACCTTGTTAGCTACAGTAACCTTAAGACTACACTTGCTAGCCTTAGCATAGGCTAAGACTAACTTCTTAGTACACTAGCGCTAGTTTAGGCAGAAATTAGAGCAAGGGTTCTTATTCTTTGCAATAGCACTACTGTGCAGGTAGAGGTAAGAAGCGTAGGAAATGTACGTGCTACTAAATGTGTTAGAATAACCTATAATAAACTAGATCTACTTAAAAAGACAACTTACTAGCTATAATCCTTAGAGATAGGTTAACAGAGCTCTATAAGCTTAAACTTAGCTAACTTCTTCTCTAATATAGTTAATAGGCGCTACTAGTACTTACTATCTACTATGTCCTAGTTCAAATCCTAGATGCTAAATTCCAACTCCTAGAGAATTTTCTAGATCTTAGGCAGCTCCTTGTTGTTCTTAGAGTAGAGCTGTTAGGAGTTAGTATAATCTATAATAGGTTATAAGTACATAGAAAGGGTATATATACTACAATGCACTCTATATTAGTAGAGAAGCACTAGAAGCAGCGCATAACCTAGTTAGACTTGCTTAATTCTATCTCTATAACCTATGCAGCGTACATAGCAGTATTAGCAGGTGTAACTTAGATATAAACGCAACTAACCTAGCTATAGTGCTTATACTAGCCTGCAGCAAAGCTATAGACGCACTAAACGCGCACTTAGAACAACTGCACGCTATTCTAAGCAAAATTGTTACTAACTACGTTTAGATCTATAGTGTAAAGGCAAGGTAGTAGGCTTAGTGTTAAAGATTGTGCTTGTGAAGTTGTTAGAGCCTAGAAGATCTAGTTAGCTACCTGTAGAGTTATAACAACCTATAATAACCTATAAGGAGTTATCCTAGTTTAGCAAAGGAAAATCTATCCTTATTAAAGAAGAGCACTAACTTACTAAAAAGTAGAGTAGAGTGTAGAAGTAATAACCTAAAATAGGTAGTAACGTTAGGTATACCTAGGCAGGGAGCTAGCAGCACGTAGACCTACTTATTTTCTAGGCACTTGCGAAGATTTAAGGTAAAGGTAGAGGTAAGAGTAAGGGTAAAGGTAGGAAAGAGTGCAACTACTAACAGATTTAAGAAAATCCTCTCTATTACTAGATAACTCCTCTCTAGTGCTTAGGACTCCTTGTAACCTATAGTAGTCTATTATCACTAGCTTAGACTTAGGTAATCCTAATACTAGTTGCTTAGGTTAAGCAACCCTAGAAGGGGGATATTGTTAGGTCTACAGCCCCTAAGTGCTCTGTACTAGGGCCGAAGGCTCTGTAAATAGAGCAGGGGTAGCGTATCTATATAACCTAGCTGAATTGCTCTAATTATTTAGTAGCTATTCGTCTATCTATAACCTGCAAATACACTCTCTACCTTTAAGTGCTTAATAACATACCACCCCTCTGAAAAGGGATCCTAACACTCTGCCTATTTAACCTGTCTTTAATTAAGTACCTTAGTTGTAGTAAACTGTACTAGGTTCTTATAGTCTGTATAAATAGTAAGGTCTAAGCAACTTTCTGCGTAAACCTACTAATGTTCTAAGGCTAATATAATTGCTAAGAGTTCTTTGTTATACATATTGTAGTGTTCTTTAGGTCCTGTAAACTTGCGTAAGTAATAAGCAATTAAGTGCTATAGTTTTTCTTGTTTCTAAGTTGCGCATGCTTCTAAAGCTAAATCTAAGGTATTAGTTTTAAGTTAAATTAGCTTCCTACTCTTAAATGTAATTATAGTAGGTAGCTCTACGCACGCTTACTTAAGTAATTAAAATATATCTTTCTACGCTTATTTCTACTTAAATAGTACGTCCTTCTAGGCTGGTAAATAGGGTAGGGGTTAAGTCGCTGTTTGGGTACCCCCTAAAACTTACTCAATTCTTAACCAAATTAGTCAAATAGCAGCTTATTTTGTAGAGAATTACCTAAACTACAAACAGTAGGGGGGGTACCTTAACAAATTCCTGCTATAGGAGGCTGTAGAGAGCAATTAGAGCAAAAATAGATGCTTTTTTCGACCCTACCCTAGGGGTAGGGGTTGGGAATTTGGGCGCCCCCCAAAAGTCTATCAAAGCTAGTCCAAATTTGGAGATTAGTAGCGCGTTTGAAAGCGCTGACTAAGCGCATTCTATCGAATCATACGTTATATAGGTCTAACTCTACTATTCAAGAAGTTATTCTTGGTTTAAGAAAAAGTAGACCCTACCCCATTTACCAGCCTACGTCCTTCTACGTAAGCTTAGTAAGTAGTAAGGCTTTAAGGAAGTAATTTGTGATAAAGCAATAGTTAAAGTTAATAAACCTAAGGAATTCTTAAATGTTCTTAACAGTTTTAGGTGTTAGCTAATTCTTTACTACCTATATCTTTATTTTGCTTATCTTAACTCTGTATCTTTCTACACTATAGCTAAGAAACTCTACTTTATCCTTGTGCTATTTGCACTTTTCTAGCTTTAGCCTAAGGTCTGCTTTTACTAAGTATTCTAACACTTATTGTATATAGACCTTGTGTTCTTCTAGTATCTTAGTATACACTAGGATATTGTTAAGGTAAGCTACTATAGTAATGTCTAGGTATGCTTACAGTATATTGCTAATAAGAGCCTAGCAGACTGCTAGTGCATTAGTTAGCCTAAATAGCATAACTATATACTTAAAATATCTATAATAGGTTCTAAACACTGTCTTCTATTCTTTGCTTTTATTTATACCTTTTAGGTTGTACGCTCTGCGTAGATTAAGTCTAGTAAAGAACTTTACTCTAAATAACTAGTCTTGTAGTTCTGTTATGTTAGGCAGTAGATACCAATTCTTAATAGTAATGTTGTTAAGCTTTTAGTAATTAACATAAAGTTGTAATTTACTATTCTTCTTTAGTGTAAATTAAATAGGAAATCCTGCTAAGGATTTAGATTTCTTAATAAATCCTTTTATAAGGTTCTCCTTAATGTAGTTCCTTAGTATCTTAAGTTCTTTCTTAGATAACCAGTATATTAGCCTAAAGGGTAGTTCTTTCCCTTCTCTACTACAGTAATGTCTAGGTATGCTTATAGTATATTGTTAATAAGAGCCTAGCAGACTGCTAGTACATTAGTTAGCCTAAATAGCATGACTATATACTTAAAATATCTGTAATAGGTTCTAAACGCTGTCTTCTATTCTTTGCTTTTCTTTATACCTATTAGGTTGTAGGCTCTGCGTAGATTAAGTCTAGTAAAGAACTTTACTCTTAATAACTAGTCTTGTAGTTCTGTTATGTTAGGCAGCAGATACTAATTCTTAATAGTAATATTAATAAGCTTTTAGTAGTTAACACAAAGTTGTAGTTTGCTGTCTTTCTTTAGTATAAATAGAATAAGGAATCCTACTAGGGATTTAGACTTCTTAATTAATTCCTTTGCAAGGTTCTCCTTAATGCAGGTTCTTAGTATCTTAAGGTCTTTCTAAGATAACTAGTATATTAGCCTAAAGGGTAGTTCTTTCCCTTTCTAGAGCTTAATTTTACAATCTTAAGGTTGGTGCTTAAGTGGCGCTTTTGTAGATAGCTCTTCTTTAAACATCTAGGCGTACTAACAGTACACATCTAGTATAGCAGAAGTTACACTGTCTTTCTCCTTAATTATTATAGAGAGGCTTTTTAGGTCTATATAATTAACTGCTCTATCTTAGCACATCTAATAGTTTAAAGAGATGTTGTTAATCTTCTTCTTATCTACTAATTCTAGCGTAGGTTGCGTAGGCTAGCATGCAGTTATGCTACATCTGCACTCTTTAAATAAAAGCTGTTAATCTTTCTAGTTAATCTATAGGTTGTGCTTTTGTAACTATAGTAATCTTAATCTAACATTATAAGTGGCTGTACTTAAGATATTTAGTAATATTAACTTATAGTGTTCTTGTATCTAGTAGAGTTAGCACTTAACTTTGTATGTTACAACTACTTTTCTTAGCATTAGTTCTTTATTAGCTACTTAGAGCTAATATAAGTGTTCTTTACACAAGGGGTGTAGTCTAGCTAGCTATACTTTGTGTAAGGAAATGTAGTTTACTTATGCTCTTAAGTTTAAGAGTACTAATGTTAGGCCCTAAGGCAAGGTGCACTAAAAGATAAGGCAACAACACAAGTAGTAATAGTATAATTAGCAATAGAGATGTATAATTGACTGTAGACTATTCAATGCCAGGCATTAATCTAGTACGAGGGACTATTTATACTAGGCTTGACCCGGAACAGGTTACTCTGTGACAACCTTCCAAGGCGTTAGCCATTAGGCTGACAACTAATAGCCTCTTCCTATTTAATATAATAGAGAGCTTAATAAGGTTATAGGTCCTAATAGAGTTAATAACAAGACTCTAGATACCCTTGTTTGTTTTTTTAAAAAAGACTTGTTGTCTATTCTAAACCTTTTAAATTCTTTTACACCTTAGTGCTTCCTGTATCTAGGGTTAAGGCATAACTGCTAGTAGTTGTTAAAGTAGTTGCTGTTAACTAGCAGCTGCATACGCGTTGCTGCAGTTAGGTTGTTGTCTCTAGAAAATATAACATAGTTGTGTTTGTTAATTAAATAAATGTTATAAAAGTTATTAGTGCACTTGTACTATTGTACACAATAGTAGTTGTAAGCAATAGAAAATAGTATACTTTTAACTTGTTTTTATAGTACGTTGCGCACCTATTATCTCTATATATAGTCTATAAAAGGTTTCTAGATTTTAAGTTCTAAAAATCTAGAATGTACTGTATGCAAGAGTTAACAGTAGCTAATAGTAGCTAACTTGTTCTATAGTTCTGCGTGCGTTGTAATTCCTAATTACACTAGTTTTCTTCCTCTAGTTTATTATTAATTTTGTTAACAAGGCGCTAGCAGTCTGTAAGGTCTTCTTTAAGTTCTTTAATAATTGCGTTAAGGCTACATCTTAGCTTTAGGTGCTTAAGTAGTAGTATTAGCTAGTGTTTAAGAGATTAACACATGTTCTAATATGCCTTATTACTATTATTATGCTCTTATTATTGTTAAGTGTAGTATTGTTCTTTATAGCAGTGTTGTTGTGCTAATCTAGATCTACTCTAAGCTAGAGCCCTGCCTATTATATCTAAGAAGTTATTTATTTTATTTTAGCATTCTTGTAAATGTTTGTAAGGTATTGCTGTGCACTTAGAAGATTTAATATACTCTGTATTATCCTTAGGACTAGACTCTAGGTCTTCTATAAGTTGTTTAACTTCTTTAGTAATTACTTTCTATTTATTACTAGTATCTGTATCTTTAGAACTACAGGACAGTATATTAACTTGCTAGAAAACCTTGTTCTTTGTACAGTAGTCTCTAGCAAAGTAGCCTGTCCTGCTATAATTATAACAGGTTTTATTATTTCTATTGCTTAAGTTGTTGCTTCCCTTGCTCTTTTTGTTCTAGCGTCTAGGTAGGCTAGGTTCTTTAATAAGGTTTAAGCAGTCTATAGCTTTAGGTCTATAGTATCTACTCTATATATTACTGTAGATGCGTTAACTACTATTAGACTAATAGTTGTTATAGTTGCTTTAATTTCCTTAGTTTCGGTTGTTGCGCTACTAGTTATGTAGAGGTAAGTAATTATTAACCTTAATTACAACGTGTGCTCTAGGGTTATTCCTTAATTCTATTTAAAGCTTATATAGCTTAAGAATTTATGCTAATTACTTTGTAAACTAGTTTATTTAAGGTGTTAGTGCTAGCGCTAGTGCGCATTAAGTCTTCTTTAACTTTAGGCTTAAGACCTTGCTTAAACATAGTTATTAACGCAGTGTTGTCTTATTCTATATTAGTAGTAAGTTATTAGAACTCTGCAGTGTAGTTAGCTGTAGACTAATTTTACTTAATACATTAGATATTGCGTTATGCAAAAGCTAGTTTGTTTAAGACCCTAAAGATTAGTTTTACTATCTTCTTAAACTTATTAAAGTTGTTAAACTAGACTAAGATTTTGTTAGGATATTTGTCTAACATAGCCTTCTAAAGGAAAGGCTTAATATACTTAAATACGTTGCTACGTATATAACTTACAGCTAGCATAACACGTTTATTATCTAGAATCTTACTTCCTTAAAACTTAAAGTATAAGTTAAACTAGAGGAGCTAGTTGTTAAGCTTGCTTTGTTTGCTATTATAAGTGTTAAGCTTAGCAACATTTATAGTGCTGTTTGTAACAGAAGCATCTATATTAATGTTGCTTAAGCAAGAGCTGCTAGGGGTAGCACAGGTTCCTAAAGTACTTATCTTAAAAGTGTTTAAAATATTAAGTTTTACACTTTAAACAAAGTCTGTAAGTAATCGTTTAATTAGGTCTTAGAGATTAATACAAGAGTAAAGAACTAGAAGAGGTAGGTAGTATACGTCTAGGACCTTAGCTACTTAGGTTGCAAGAAAGAGTATAGGATAGACTATCTGTTTTACAAGCAGGGTTGAGATATTCTAATAACAAAGTTAATTAACAAGGTTAAACACAAACTATAAGGGTTTTATTCCTTTAAACTATATACTAAGGAGATATAATGCTTATTAACAAGCAACTAGAGTTAGTTTAATAAAATACATAAAGGTGCTTATAGACAAGCATATTATACTAAGCTTGTTAACAAGCAGTTACGTAACAACCTTAGGTGTTCTTTCTTTCTCTACTTGTTGTTCCTTTAGAGAGGAGTTAAGGGTTTAGTTAGACAATACTTATTACTGTGCTGCTCCTTCTGCACAGGATCGTAACAGTAAGAATCTAAGAGATAATAATTAACTGCCTAGCTAGCTAGTAGATTATACTAAATAAGGAACATCTTCTATATAAGTAATTTATAAGGCTAGTAAGTTATAAAGCATCTACATAAGAAATCTAGAGTATTTAGGCCTAAGAACACTAGAGCTTATACTTAAGCCTAGCGTTATACACTCTAGCAGCTCCTAGAAAGAGCACTTACCTAGAAGAGTAAGCCTACTAAGGAGAGTAAGATTAGAGAGATCTAGGCAATATAATGCTGCACCTATGCACTCTAGAAGCACTACTTCTACAGCTCTAGGTGTTAAGAGCAATATAGCTACTATAGAAGACTTAAATTAATTAGAAGTAATATACACCCTAAGCTTACAACTAATAAGAAAGAGTAGAAGGTTACGCTATCTAGATCTAGAAGAACCTAGAAGTAACACACTAAAGGCTTATTTCCTCTTATATAACTGCTAAACAGATTATAGAGAAAGCTACTTACTAGATAAATTAGTGCTACTAGACTTAACTAATTATAAGCTTAAAACAGTACATGCTGTACTATAAGCATTGGCAGAGAAGAAGAAAGAGCAGCTACTAGTTCTAAACTAAGCTTAACAGCTACAGAGGGACTAACTTTTAAAACTACTACAAAGATAGAGAGATCTACTCTCTTACCTATATAAGCAGCTATTTAAGGAAGCTCTAAGTAAGGATATTACTACTCTACACAACACATATACCTAAGAAGTAATTAATATACTTACTAGATCAACAACCTATTCTTACTTAAATAGTTATGTACGTACAAACTAGATTAAAATAGCTACTTTCTTAAGTGTAAAGCAAGGATAGTATTACGTAAGGATTTTTAAGTTATTAATACAATCTAGTCTACCTACGCAGTAACGCTTGCCGCTAGGTCTTTTAGAACTACTATAGCAATAGCAGCTAAATTTAATCTAGAGATTATATAGTACAACGTTGTTGAAGCTTTCTTACACGCCTATAAGGATTACTAGCTAGTAGTTACCTATAAGCTACTAGTTAGATATAAAATACCTAGGAAATGTGTTTAGCTTAAATAAGCACTGTATAGGTTAAAAGACTAACCCCTCTTATAGTATAAGGAGCTTGCTTAAATACTTAGAGCAACTAGACTTGTAGCATCTAAAAAAGAGCCTTACTTGTTCTTTAGCAGTAATTGTTAGATACTGCTGCTCTTTTATGTTAATAAGATACTAGTAATGTACTACTCTACCTAGATCTCTAAGGCAAAGCACATTGTTGAAACAATTACAGCAGCCTATGCAATTAAAGATTAAGGCCTAGTCTAATAATTTCTTAATATTAGAGTACTTAGTAACTAGGAACAGAGAATAATAACGCTTCTTTATAACAAGTATATAAACAGAATTACTAAGGAATTCAACCTTAAAAAAACTAGAATCTTTTTATATACCCTGCTCTCTACTGTAGATCTAATTAAAAGCACTAAAGAAGCTACTAAGCAAGAGATTAAGAGCTATTAGGAAAGAGTTAGATTAGTGTTATATACTGCAAGTATACTACAACTAGATATAGCGTTTATAGCAGCTAAACTATCCTTCTTTCTTAATAATCTAAGTAAGAAGCATTTTAAAGCAGTTTACTAGACAATTGTTTACTTATACTAAACTAGGTATTAGTTAATCTAATATAGTAGGCATAATAGAGCTAAGCTGCTTATTTACAGTAATATGTTGTTTACTAATAATATTAAGACTTAGTAACCTTCTTATAGGTACCTTATAATGCTCTTTAGTAGGCTGATAGTATAGAAGGCGTCTTAGTAGGCTACTGTTACTACCTGTACTACTAAAGCAGAGCTCTTAGCACTTAAACACGTTGCTAAAGAGACTATAGCGCTTAAACAGCTATTTACCAAACTTATACTAATTCTAGGAGCTGCCTAGACAATCTTCTATAACAATTAGCAAATAATAAGACTAGTAGTAAGAGAGAATAAGTGCATAACAATGTAGCTGTGCTCTATAGATATACAGAATATGTAGTTATAACAAGAGCATACTGCAGGTACGTTTAAAGTGCTTTATCTTCCTACTAACAGTATACTAGCAGATATGTTAATGAAAAATCTATTAAGGTAACAGTTTAAGGGGTTTAGAGCCTAGCTTAATCTTTAAAACAGAATTATAACAGTTATAGAAGAATAAAGCACAGGTATATACATAGATTAAAAGAGAGAATAAGGTATTATTAATAAGCAAAGCTCTATAGCCTTAAACCTAATCTAACTATAATTAAGCAGATTACTAACAAACCTATTAACAAGTTTGTTAATAAGCCAGCTAGTAGTCTACTTAAAGTACTTACTAAGAGCGCAGATCTTGTTAGCAGAGGCAGTAGTAGCAGGAATAATAAGTAGAGGTAAGAGCAGCTTGTTAGAGTTAGAAGCAGAGTTAGAGGTAGCAGGCAAGAAGAGAGAGCTATAGACAATAACTACTACCTTAGCTACTACTAACACTGTATAAAACTTAACTCTTAGTTTCCTAAGAGCTAAGTCTATAGGCTAATAATTAGCTTATAGAGCTGCTAAAAGCTTATAGGCCTTAGAGAAGGTAAGTAGAAGGCTATATATATTAGTAAGCAATTAATAGATAAAAGAGAAGAAAGATTACTTACTAGGTATTATAGTTGTACCTAGAGGTGTAGCGCTAGTAGTAGGAGCTACTACCTAGGTAATTAAAGCACTACCTGTCTAAACAACTAGCTACAGCACTATAAATACAATTTAGGCAGGACTTACTACGCTAGGCTGTTTTAGCGCTATAGGCGCTAGAGGCAGGAGCAGAGGGTAAGAACAGTATCTACTTATTAGAGCTAGGCGGCAGTAACAGCGTGTAGAGAGGTAAGGGCAAGAGTAAGAGTAAGCAGGGTAGCAACGCAGAGAGAAAGCATAGCAGTAGTAATAGTAACAGCTAGCAGAGTAGCAAGCCTAGGGGAGAAGCTAGCAGTAAGCTTAAAGAGCTTAAGTAACAGAAGACAGTAAGCAAGGCAGAGCGTAAGTAGGCATTAAAGCAGGCAGCAGATTAGGCAGTAGATGTAGTAGCAGTGTACGCCTACTGCGCAGCAGAACGTTTCTATAAACATTAGTATTAAGTAATAGATAAAGGTGTAGATTAATTAGAAAAGCACTAACCTTAACTATAGCTTAAGGTTATACTAAAATAGAAGGTAGAATAAGTAATAGATTAGTATTATAGGAAGCTTACTTAATAATTACTTAGTATATGTAACACACACCTTAATAAAAAACAGTATAAGCTTTTAAATAGGTAGGTTTTGTATACTTAACTTGCCTAGGGGGTGTGTTGCAACGTTATTAAACGCTAGATCTACCTACTAGAAGCTTAGCTTACCTAGATCTACTCTACCTATAGTTAGGCTAACTTACTAATAGATTTAAATCTTTTCTTTCTTATACTACGTATATAATAGGTAAATTATCTATATTAAGCATACTAAGCAATTAACTAATAAGAGCACAGAACGCTTTATAAGCATATAAATAGTAACCTTAGTAGACATCTACATATAATCTCATAATCTATCTCCTAGTTATTTCTAAGCTTGTTATCTAACAACAGCTAATTTTATAGCTAGAGAATAGAAACCTAATTAAAATCCCTAGCAGGAGCCCTAATCTTGCTTGTTAAGTAGAAGAAAAGCACTCTAAGGCTTTATATAGATTATTAAGGCCTAAACAAGATTACTATAAAGAATTGCTATCTACTACTCTTAATTACAGAATCTCTAGAGCATCTGTCCTAAGCAAAGGTATGTACTAAGCTAGATATTAGAGATGCCTACTATAGGATTAGGATTAAGAAGGGTATTAAGTAGAAGACTACCTCTAGGACAAGATATAGCTATTTTGAGTACATAGTAATACCCTTTAGACTTTTAAATATACCTACCTAATTCTAGGCGTATTTAAACAAAGCCTTAGTAGGGTTATTTAATATAATACATATTATCTACTTAGATAATATTCTAATCTTCTCTAATATAGAAGAAGAACATATTAATAATAGAAAGAAAGTCTTAATAGGACTACGCTAAGTAACGCTACTTTTAAATCTTTCTAAGTAATAAAAGCATATATAACATACAAAGTTCCTTAGATATATACTATTTCTAAAAGAAGTTAGTTTTAACTTAGAATAGGTTAAAACAATCTAAGACTAGCTAATACTATCTACTATACATAATATTTATGTGTTTATTAGCTTTAGAAGTCATAATTAAAGATTTATTACAGGGTTTAGCTATATTATACTACCTCTAACTATATTAATAAAAAAGTTACTAGGGTAGGCCTAGAGCAGACTAGCTATAAAGAGAAAGAAAGGTTAACACCTAGATTTGCTAACAAAGGTAAAAGAGGTAGTAAGGTACTTAAAAAATACGTTTCTAGAGGTACCTATACTTATTTACTTTAAGAGGGAGAGACTAATAACACTAGAGGTTAATGCCTTAGGTAGAGCAATCTTAGGTATCTTAAGCTAGACTAGCCTAGGATTAGATAACAAGGACTAATAGAAGCTAGTTAACTTCTTCTTACACAAAATAATCTAAGTAGAGTATAACTATAATACTTATAACTAAGAATTACTAGCTATAGTGCAAAGTGTAAAGCACTAGCAGTATTACCTCCTAGGAATCTACTTTATGATTCTTACAGACTATATAAACCTAAGATAGTTTATAGAAACTAAGGTTTTAAACTACTAACAGGTTAAATTATACTTAGTACTAAGTTGGTGTAATTTTATCTTGTACTACAGACTAGAGAGTATAGATCTAGTAGATAGGCTATCTTAAAGGCTAGATTATATAGTAGAAGTATAGAAACTATCTTAGAAGTATAACAAAGCTTTTATATAACTGCTAAAAGATCTACTTTCTAATAAGGAAGATTATACTACTTAGGTGTTAATAGTGCAGATAAGAGCTGCTAGATATAAAGACATATTACTAGAAATAAGAATAGTCCTAAAGGAATTCTAGAAAGCTAATAGGCACGCTCTAAAGGAATTTCAACCTATCTAAGAAGAGATAAGTACAGAACCTAACACAGAAAGCTAATTAGATACTTCTAGCCTAGACATAGGTTAGAATAACCTAGAATAAGGTACCTATATATATTTAGGTATAAAGCACCTTACTATGCCTAAAGAAAAGGCAGTAGCACTATAAGAATGCTATAATAGCCTGCTTATAAGGTACTTTAGTATAAGAAGGACACTTAGAAAGCTCTAGTTCTAATATAGGTAGAAGAATATAAGAGAGAATATTAGCTAGTACTGCTAGAAATATATACCTTATAAAAGATTAATTCTAGCATAATACAGTTGATATAGATTGCTTACACTCTTAGCACTACTAGATACGCTGTAGAAAGGGGTAATAATAAATTTCAATACAGAATTACCTCTAAGTAAGCTCACTAGAGTAGTGTACAACACATTACTTATAATTATATACTATTTAGCAAAGATAGCATGCTGTATTTTAGTAAGAGGAGATTAGAATAGAGTTTACCCTATATAGGCCTAGATAAGAGAAGTAATTTAACTCTATAGAAATCTTAATATGTATTATCTTAAACTAAGGTCCTCTAATAAAGATAGGGCATTAGAGGACTTTCTAATACTATCTAAACTCTAAAAAAGTATTATTATCTACTTACTATCTATAAACTAATAGACAGACTAAAAGGCAGAACTAAACTCTAGAGTAATACCTAAGGTGTTACTACTCTCTTAAGCAGGACAATTAGGTAATATAGATCTTAGTTATAGAATTTGCGTACAATAATAGCCTCTATACTACTATAAGGACTACTCTATTCTAAGCAAACTACAGAATAGCTCCTAGAGGGACAGACTAGCCTAGTATACCTCTTAGAGAGAGAGAGTTACTTCTAGGGAAGTAAGTAGCTACTAAGGTACTAGTATTACAAAGAAAGTATAAGAAGAAGATACTTACTATAAATGCGTACTAGGAGGTAATTAGAACAAGAGTAGGCTACTAATTCTACTTAGTATAAGAGACTAAGTTATAGTCTTAAATTACTAGATAAAATCTACAAAGCTGAAATAGAAACTAGATTAGACGTATATTAGACTAGGCTATATAGTAGCCTAGATTAGACTAATATTGCTTAAAGTAGACCTGCCTAGCCTAAGAAGTATCTATCTAGTGTTCTATACGTCTCTCTTAGAACCTTTTAACCCTAAAGAGATAATTCTACACCTAGACTATTAGATTATAGACACACTATATACTTTTAGTAATAATATAAAGTATATAGAAATAATACTTAAAAGAAGTTAAGATAATAAAAGATAAAGCTATACTACGTAAAGTAGGTTAGATATAGTAATAAAGAGAATATATAGAAGCCTAGAGTTAACACCTCTTTTAACGCCCTTAAAGAGTTCTAGAATAGAGAGAAAATCCTTCTAGAAAGACAGTAAACCTTAAAGACTAGTAAAAGGCAGCTAGGTTAGCCCTCTAAAAAGAAGGAGGATAGTTAGGCCTAGTAGCTAAAAAATTAGAAATCTCTAAGTTGGATAAGAAAAAATCTTAAGTTACCTTTCCTATTTTCTTATAGGGTTTTAGGTGTTTAATAGCACTTAGATACTAATAGAAAACAAAGTATACTATAATAGCCTATAATAGTCTAATATTCAAAGAAAGTAGGAGGAGGTAAGAAGAACAGACTACTTTCTTTCCTAATCTAGAAGACCTAGACTAACTAGACTAGGTAATTCTAAGATAGGAAGCGTATAGCCTAAAGAGGCTAGAGGAGTAAATTAAGTAATAAGATACTAAAATAGACAAGTTATTATATTAAATGCTAGGTACAGAATAAAGAGAGAGGTAGAGTAGGTAGTATTTATACTCTACTTCTCTTCTCTCTATTACAAAGCAGAAAAGTCTAGAATAGCTACTACTAATAAATGCTTAGAAATCTAACGTAGATTTCTAAGCAGATTACGTATGTAATTATGTATACAATTACGTAACCTACAAGCAGATTACGTAGGTGTACACGTAACCTACTAGTAAAGGCAACGTGTCCTTAAGCTATTTATAGTAAGAAAGCTAACTTTAGATCTAGTAAAGCTATTGCTATAATAAGCTCAGCTTTCTAACGCTCTCTTTTTAGGCATTCTTTAGATAGTGCTTTACTAGATTAGGTAAGCATTATACCTAATTAGGAAAGTACCTGTATTTAGGCCTAATATAGACATGTTTAGCTAAATAGTTTAAGTTCCCTTTTTAGGTAATAGCTATTCCTAAAAAGGAAACTATCTAATAAAGATTATAAGGAAAAAGTTTTAGAACTTTACAAAATGTAGTTAAGAATTTAGAAGAAGAGGTTATTGTATATTATTAAAAGCTGTAAAGGTAGTAGGTATCCTAGAGCACTCTAAGTGCAGTATTATAGCCTAGAATGCTATAAAATAACTAAGAATACTACAAAATTATCTACTATATCTACTAGTAAATTACAAGAGAGTAGCATAAGCAAGAAGCTTCTTATGCTCCTTCTTCTTAGCCTTAATACGCTTAGTTAGCTAACTCTTAGCATTACTAGTAGTATTATCCCTCTTAGCTTCTAAGGCTGTAATTTTAATAACTAAGTTAGCAGCCTAACTAGATAATTCTCTTAATTTAGCATTAACAACAGTGCTCTTAGCCTGTTATGTGTTAGAATATGCTATAATAGCTAGGAATAGCTAAAAAGAAGGTAGACTTACCTTTTAAGTAGGGGTAAATAGCTTTGCAGCAACTTAAGCCTCTAACTTACGCTTATAACTCTTAATCTTAGCCTAAAGAGTTACCTTATTATACTTGTAACTAGATTAGTAGCTAAACAAGTTATACTAGAGTAAAGGTATAACTTTTTAGTCGAAGGACTAAAGTTACTAGAAATAGTTAGTTAAATACTATAATAGCTTAAAATGCCCTGTAATAGGACAGGAAGCCTTACCTTATAATAAATCTAGCTAGAGGACAACAGATCTTAGTAAGGTAGCTTAGATTAAGCTTCTTTTTACTAGTAGTATAGGTTAAGGAGGTATAGTTATAAAGGTAGCTATAGATAGCTGTAAGGTGCTTATAGTGTTTTTTAGAAAGCAATAATATATTAGTATACACTAAAATAGCCTAAAACTCCTAAATATACTCTAAAATAGTTAGAGTTAGTAAGAAAGCACCTCTAGCACCTTATAGTCCAGACACTGTCTCTAGACCTAAGCTTAAAGAGCTAAGACTTATAAATCTAAATAAAATTAGTATTAACTAGAGGAAAACAGCAGCTAACCTTACTATTTATATAATACTCTACAGGACTAAAGAAGGTAATACAGCAGATATAGACATAGAAAGAAGTAATATAATTATTAGCTATATTGTTAGATATGTAGGTAAAGTCTACAATAGATAGAAAGAGCGTATATAGTGCTAACTTAGGCTAATATAAGCTAATATAGCGTAGAATAGTGTTAAATAATCTATTATATACTAGTTAGTACTAAAAGAGTTAAGAAAGACCTATCTTTGCTATAAAGAACCGATTTTAGCTAATATACGCTATAATAGTATATAATAGTATAGAAGGAGATCTAAAGAGGAAGAAAGACAAAAATCTAAAATCTAAAAAAACTTACTAAAGAAGGTAGTAGGATATAAGAGTAATAGATTATATTAGCAGAAGGAGACCTAATATAACGTACTCTATAGGTAAGTTGTTTATATAAGTAAGTTGTTTATAATGCTAAGACTACACTAAACTTCTACCCTACTACACAATGCCTTAACAACAACACAAATCTAAGCTCTTAAAAAAAGCTGTAATACAGCTTGCGCTCTAGGCAATTAAACAAGATATAACACTTATATTGCAACGTGCTATAGCTATATATAACACGCCTTACAACACACTACGTAACTAATACATAAAACAACCTGCACAAGCTAATTACGCGCTAAAATCAAAAAATATAGATTAGACTAAGGAGGATGTAATTGCTAAGCATATCCTTAAGCTAGATGCCTAAGGATTTGCCCCTTAGCTAGCTGCTGTAGCTAATATAGCTAATTCCTTATAGAAAGAGCATAATATAGGCTAAGTTAGCCTAAACTAGCCTAGTATATTTGTTAAGCGCTGCCCTAACCTTAAAGTGTAGTTTAATTGCAAGTATAACTACAAGAGAGCTCTTTGTAAGGATCTAGAGATTATATAAGACTAGTTTAGGCTTATAGCAAATGTTAAAGCTAAGTATAGCATCTAGAATAACAACACCTATAACTTTAATAAGACAGGCTTTATAATAGGCTAGATAGTAATAGAAGCAGTTGTTACAGGCTTAGAGCGTTAGAGACAGCTAAAGGCAGTGCAGTAAGGCAACTAGAAGTAGATAATAGTTATATAGAGCGTTAATAGCATAAGATAAGCTATTCTGCTCTTTATTATCTTTAAAGGCTGCAACTACCTCTCTGCCTAGTACAAAGAGGACAATCTGCTCTATAACTAGGTTATTAGAGTCTCTAAGAACAGATAGACTACTAACAAGCTTAGTCTAGACTAGTTAAAGCACTTTAATGCCTATATAAAGACACGCACCTAAGAAGTGCACTAGCTGCTCTTTATTAATAGCTATAAGAGCTATAACTCTCTTAACTTCTAACAATACTATAAGAAAGCAAAGATTGTTACACTATGTATGTCTCTACACTTATTTTACCTCTTATAACTACTAGATGTAGGTTGTTTTGCCCCTCTAAAGAAGGCATATAGGCGCTAAGCTAAGAATCTTATACATAACTATATTACTTATATTACTAAAACTAAGTTCCTACTATGCTTTATAAACGCCTATAAGGAGACATTTACTTCTAGCAATATCTACGAAGGCTTCTAAGGCGCTAGATTAGTCCCCTTTAACCTAGAACAGGTTATAATAGGCCTTAATGTCTGCCTACGTACTCTACTACTACCTACTATAGAAAATGCTCTCTAGTAGTCCTAAACCCTAAGCAATACCTTGCAATTAGAGTTGCAATTAACACTAGTTTAAGAAAGGATTTAAAGGCATGTAAGCAGCTTACTAACTTTAATAGTTAAGGCCCTTAAAAAGCTTGCTAAAGGCGCAGCTATAGTAGCGCATAAGCTAGTGTTAGCTTAAAAGGAGAATACTAGGCTTTAAGCAGCAAATAAAGCTGCTACGCAACATAAATTGCGTAAAAGAAAGTAGTTACAGCAGAAAGGGTTTATAATAGCAGAGAAAGGCCTTTAGTTAGCTACTCTAAATAAGTTTAGAGCGCATAGTAATAGTAAGAAGGCAAAGAAGCAAGTGTGTGTTAAAGGAGGTAAAGCAGCCTAAAGACACTGTAAAAGGTGCTAGGAGGTAAAGTATAACTTGCGCATATGTAAGAAGACTGTAGAAGGTGTTACTAAATAATATTATATGCTGTACTACTGTATACAAGGCTAATGTAGGCTAATACAGGCTATAATAGAGTAGAAGTTTAGTGTAGTCTTAGCATTATAAACAACTTACTTGTATAAACAACTTACCTATAGAGTACATTATACTACTCTACTAGCAGCAGCTGTGCTCTTGCTACAAGAATTGCAAGTAAAGATAAGAAAGAAAAAAGAGAAATACGCGCCTAGGTAAAGGTAAAATATTAGGCCTCTAGTAAATTAGGACAAGGTAGTTAATACTGTCCTAGAATACACTACAACAAACTATAATAGACTTTAATATCCTATACTAGGGCATAATAGTCTAATGTTTAGTTAATTAGGGTAATTAACCTAAGAAGAGAGATAATATTAGCCTTATAGCTAACGCCTTAGAAGGTTGTTACAGAGTAACCTATTCTTAGTTAAGCCTAGTATAAATAGTCTCTTAGACTAGATTAATACCTAGTATTAAATAGTCTCTTAGACTAGATTAATACCTAGTATTAAATAGTCTACAGTCAAAGATACACCTCTGTAGCCTACTTGTCTACAACAACTTGTGTTGTTACCTTATCTTTTATTACACCTTACCTTAAGGCCTAATATTAAGACCCTTAAGATTAATTAGCCTAGCTGCCTTTAGTAATTTACAGTTCGGCCTAGTAATAGTAAAGATAAAATTTATGTGTTATTACGCGTTAGCTAGTATAATAGCAAAGTAATAGAAAGTAGGCACTAAAGAACATACTATTGTAAGAAAGTAGGCGCTAATAATTTATTACAGTCTATAGCATAACTTTGTTAGTAGTTAGCGTTTTATAAGGCATACAGACTAGGAATAGATCTTTAGTTTAGTATTCTACAGCAAAGAGAAAGGAAGCAGAATAGTCTAAATAGAGCTTAGCTAGTTGCAAGGCATAGTTACTAAAAACGGGAAGGCGTACTACAGCATCCTCAGAACAGTACCACAACAGACAGCAGACTAGACATGAGAACTTGTTTTCAACGTCCTATGGTCGTATGTGGAGATTATTGAAAATTTTGTAAACTATAATCTGCTACAGCTGCCATCTGGTCTGAAAACCGCCTGGCTTATTCCTTAAACACATTTCTAATGTCTATGTCAATTTCCAGAGCCGAGCTAAGTAGAACATATTGAGTATTGTAATCGTTTTCTGCCAGCATTGTTGTGTTCCAAATCAAGAAAGTGACACTTCAACTATTATCTCGGATGACAGTTTGTCTACAGCGTTCCGATAATAACCTAACGCGGCTGCTTAATTAATTTTAGATTCTGGTGAAGATGTTCTGCCTGAAGAAGACCTATCTATACTCTCTGAACAACCGATGTGCCACGGAGTCAGGACTAGACTCAAAAAGTAATGCTTCAGTACCCGGCACAGAGCCAGTTCCTGATGGTAGACAACAATCAAAGCCTCTTCTCAGAGAACTATGGCTTCCAGTGAAGCATTGAGATTCGTTGCTGCATCAGTCGATCCTTTGCTGGCTCTTGAGAGCTTCTCTCATGACATATTGTCCAATCAGCAATCGATTCAGGTGCAACTGCCTGAGTCACTGATGCTCAGAGGTTTTCATCCGATCCATCAACAAGCCAATTCCGCAAATTTTTCCAGATGCACCAGAGGCTAGATTTCCTAAGGGAGAATTGCTAGATGAAGGCTTTCAATTTGGGGCACTCCAGGAAGAAAATACAACAAGGGTGTAGAACGAAATGGACGCCAAAGAGTCATATGAGGCGGCCAAAGCTGCTGGTGCACGCTGCAGCGGTAATGAGTTTGGGAATGAGACACAAAAGTTTGTTGATGATGGATAGCAGACTGCGCGCAAAACTCAAGCAAATGGGCTGGCAAGAATATCAGGTTGAAGAGATGTAGGACAATCAAGGGGCACAAAGAAGCAAGCAACAGCGAGGTCCACTGTATCGTCATTAAACGATGAATAGAAGGAAGCGTTGAAATTGGAAGCCTTTCCTCTGCTGGGTAGCCCGCCAAAAGACCATGACCTGTTCTCTGGTCCTCTGTCAGGTTTTCCTATTTATGAGCAATGGCCCATCCGCTTTTCATCATCCTAGACACCTCAATACAGCTCGAGAAGAGATTCAACTGCTGACAGTAATTTATCCTGTAACAATTGATGTATCGGTTGAAACAAAATGCATTAAAGACGCGGGTAAAATAGGGGATGCTCAATTGATCGTTGAACACTATCCCTTGCGAAACTGGCGCTCACATGGGAAAAATAACGAATACTGTCCAGAGATTGGCTGTTTCGTTACTCTCAGCTATACATGGGGCGAACCAGATGTTCTTGACCAGATTGTTGTACACGGCCACGTCGTATCTGTCCCATCGAACATCAAGAAAGCGCTCCTCGCTCTGATCCGCACAGATTCCATTCGCTCGGGCTGTAAAACATGGGCTGAGGCTATGTGCATCAATCAAAAAGACGTTGATGAGCGTAGCAACCATGTCAAACGTGTGCAACTTATTTATCAAAAGTGCTGGAGTATAGTTGTCTGGCCAGGCGATGCAGATCGAAACAGCGATGAAGCTACGGATCTCATCAATGGGACATCGAAGGCTGCTTCACAAGGGCCGTTAGCTATGTAAGCTTACTTCGGAGAATTCTTTGCCACAAGTCAGGCAGTCAGCATCTGGGAAAGTTTATCGGAACTGGTTCATCATTTTTACTTCCTCCGACTCTGGATTATACGGAAATTAGCTATGGGCCGCAGCGAGTCCCCAGTATTATGCGGTGGCAAGATGATGACATGAGACCATGTGTTTCTCGTGTAAGTTATATGGTCAATGTTTTGTCTCTTGTAGCAGCTTTCTATGAGTCGATCCAATTTCCGAGACTCACCCAACAAAAGCATAAAGTGCTCCCCAACACGAACCTGACAACAATCACCAATATTTCTACTAACGCTGCAATGACAGGTATCAGATCTTACTGGAAGATCTCACGCCGTCCGTCACGATAGACAACATCGACAATATTAACCTCACAACAGAATTCCACAAAGAGATGGAAACTCACCCAGAACTTGTACGTGCTTACAGAACCACTACATTCTGGAAATGGGGAAAATGCGAAGATCCCTGTACCCCACAGATTCTAACGTCTCAAAATGGACGACTGTCGCATACCTCCCAGCTTGTGCTTCTTACACGGCGTGGCCTTGCGCAGTGCAGAGATCTATGTGACAAAGTCTACGGCATATCGGGTCTTGTAGACGACCAGCTGGCAAGAGGTATTACTATGGATTATAAGTTTGACGTAGCTCCAGTCTATACTGCATTCGTGAAAGGTTGGATAGAGGTTTATGGATCCCTGGAGTTGATTCAGAATTGTGGTGCTTCGGGTGAGTACTATACACATAACGAACTTCTACCTTCGTGGGTCGTTGACCTAAGTCAAGGGGTGAGTACGTGACTCTGAAATGCTCCTTTCCACGAGAAATGCTCTTTTGTGCATGACGTGTGCATTTTTTGACTGCTGTTTTGGTGAACAGGTGAGACCCCAAGCTGGGAAACACCACCCCGGCCTCCATGCGCATGGAGGCAAAAACGCCATCTTTTCCATCAACGGCACAAAGTTAACAGCCAAGGGCGTTCCTGTTGACCGAATCGACGGCTTTGGCGATGTGCGACATTGGGAAGACGACTACAACGAAGTTTCCCATCTCATAAGCTCAAGATTCTGCACATTTTCGAGTGTACCTGAGTACACTAACAGGCATCAGAAACACCGCTGCGAGGCAAGGCATTTCCCACTCGGAACTTCTTGGTCTGTTCGCCTGTTAGTGCGCCCTTTCGCTCTACATTTATTTCCAACAGGTGTGCAGTCAACACATCAAATTAGCAACAGAACAGCGTGTACGTGTCGCAATAGACACAATGCTTGAACGACCTAGCAAAACGGATGCCCGATTGGTTTGAACGTGTAGAGGTCTCCACTTTAGTCTTGACAGAAGTTCTGGTGACGTCCAGCCGATTTTGTGCCGTCCGAAATCCTTCATACAGACGGCCAGCGACGATTGCAGGGGTTCGCGAGCCTACAGGGAAGTTGTCTCAGGGCAGTGACGGAAGAGGACGAGACAGGCTTGTCAATCCACGCGCGTACGATCCTGTCACGCCACGTTAACAATTCCACTTTTTCCCCAGACCCGAGAATAGTGAATTTCATCTTCAATGGGGGGCGGTTCTAGGCTTGAGCAACCGCGACGCTGTGAGCGCTATGGCGTGCTGTCGTGTGTGCGGTGGTAGACTATTACCACATAAAAACTCTGCAGTGGAGTCCTTCCCCAGGAATCAAAGTATCAGGTCTGTCGGCGCGCCCCCGCAGACCCACAAAGGCTGCTTGAACATCAAGGTTATCGAAATCGTGTTCCGATAGCGGCGTTTTGTGGTGAAGTTGCGAAATGTCATCGTGGATGGGTTGGATGGTGGTTTGGTGGTGTTTGGTCAGTCGGGCCGTCTAACATGGGTATAGCTCACTGTCAGCGTCGTGGGCTGTAGAATTTGAGCGGCCAGCAAATCTACGGCGTAAAGCAGCCGAGACGTGAAGGCAAGAACAAAGGATTGGCGACCCGGGCGAGCACAACCGTCTTACATAGCTCATTCTGCTGATCCAAAAGACGTGGTACCTGCATGCGTTGTGCGATAAGGTCGAGGGCGTGCACTGGGAGGATGTCAGCCGTAGCCACATTCAGATAAGGGTGGAAGCGCGAGATTAGTTACGCGCTTCAAACGCCTAATCAGACCCTTGCAATTCACCAAGGTGAGGTGTGTGCCACTTTCAAATGGTTCTGACACTTCGTAGGCCTGTCATGAGATGTGGTACGAGCTTCAAAGATAACGGTGGACTGGAGGCGTCGGTGCTGGCGCTCAACGCTTTTGGATCGCCCACCATACTCTGCACTGCAGAAAGATGAGCAGTTGCCTTCTGAGTCGATCACCGATCTCCACAGGTGGCTTGGTTGTGATGGCGACATGTGGGAATCCGTGCTCGGGATTGAGGTTACCATCGGTGGTACGAATGATGAAGATTGCAGATATGTCGCGGTAAATATCGCTTAGATTAGTGATTATCTGATCTGGATTACTAATTTTGTGATCCGAATCTGGATGCGCTAAGTCACTAGCGTTAGATTAAGGATATATAAACAATTAGGTTAAACTAATAGATTAGTAGAAGAACTTAATCTCTCATTCTTAATTATTAATTGTTTATCTTTTAAGTCTCTTAACAATTACAGTTATAAGCCTAGCGTTATAGACTACAAAGGAAGATTCTTCTTATGTACTTAGTATAGCTAAGGACTTTGTTAATATAATTAAAACTTATACTAAACCTCTTTACTACAAACTAAACCTACTACTATAGATACTAAAGAAAAGATTAGTACTAGGCAAATCCTGCTTAAATCTAGATTAGACTAGCTAAACTAGTACACTTAGCTAGAGTTTCACGCCTAAGACAAGGCTATCTAGGATCAAATTAATCTAGATACTGCTAACGTAGATCTAATAGATAAGCAGGAGCTAGTCTATCCTTCTTATCTAAAGAAACTAGTGCAAACAGAGGGAGTTACTAACTTAGCTTTTAAAGCTATAAAAGAAACCTACAAACTGCTAGTTATAGAGCATCTAGAAGAAGTCTAGAAATACAAGATTAAAACAGCTAGATAGACAAGGAAAGTGGCTAAGCTTACTAACATTTAGGATTAGATTAACAAGACAGTATCCCCTAACCTCCTAGCCTTAATCACTCTTAAATTGCTTAATAATAAGAAAGTTACCTGTTAAGCACCTGTTTAATCACTAAAGAACAACCTTGCTCTAACTAAGGATAACACAAGCAACCTTCTAAGACAACAATATTAAGCTTACCTAGAGAATGCTAGATTAGGTTAGATAACTCTAGATAAGTAGTTTAATAAATAGCAAATTCTCTACAGAAAGGCTGAGACTTACTCTATTCTAGATGTTAGCAGATAACTAGCAATTACTAATTTTCTAGATTTAGTATTAGTAAAACTCGCTCCTAAATAGTCCTAATCTATAAGATAGTTAATTATAATAAATTTAGCTTTAAATAAGACTACTCTAACTATAGACAAAGTCTCTAAGGTTTTCTCCCTTATGCTTTAGGAACAAGCAATTAGTTAACTAAAAGAAAAGGGATTAGGAGTGTACGCAACCTTTAGCAGATCATCTAGAAACTAGTAGAACAAGTAGAGATTAGGTGCTCTAAAGTACAAGTGTTCTTGCTAACAGAGTAGATTGCACTACTAGCCTCTAATCTCTTGTTTTAGACTCTAAGTTGCGATTACTAGATTAATAGTATTAGACAGACTAAAGATAACCCTTACTAAAATAGCTAAATCTAAGATTAAAGAAAACTACGCTAAACAGGAGTAGAATAATCTTAGAAAACAAGTTAAACAATCTAGATAGAACTCTGTAACCTCTAGGTCATCTAGATTAACTAAGTTAGCTAAGACTAGGACTAACAAGTTTCTAGGATTAATAGCAGCAGCTCTAATCAACCCTTTAGACCTTATTACTAATTAAGAAGGAGTGTATAGCACAGCTTACTCTACTTATCTATTGTTAATAAGTACTATCTTTAATAGAGGTAGAGCAGTACACCTTGTTAATAATTAGAAGTTTTTAGTTAAAGGAACTTTCAAGAAAGCTAATCTAGGAGAGATTGTAGAAGCTGGTACTTAGTCACTCCCTGTCTTAGAAAAGGGAGATTAATTAATTAAAGGTTGCCTTAATAGGAAGAAGGGACCTAGAACTAAGAATTTGTTACTTAAAGACGTTAAGGTAGTTAATAGATTCTATGTTAACATTGTATCTAAAGCTAAGCTTAAGAAGGTTAGACTCTAGTACATAGGTCTTAACAACACTCTTAGGTATAGATTACTTAAGGACTACGTAATTATAGCTACTCTACACTTAGCTTATAATTTTGTCTTTATTAAATACAACAAGATTAGTTGTTATCCTTTACCTCCTATTGTCTAAGCTGTAAAATTATCTACAGTTAATTAAACTTAATCTAGCTTAGAGCAGCTCTAGCATTAACAATCTAGACACCTTAGATTAAAAGCTCTCTAAACCCTAGTTTAATCAGCTTAACATGTTTAAATAGAAGGAATAAAGAGAATAGATTATAAGCAATGCTTAACTATACACTCCTACTAAGTGATCTCTTGTAGACTAAGAGAAAGATTACCTTGTTCTTTCTATTGTATATCCTGGGATCTATTTAATATGCCAACTAGAAGACTTAACAAAGAATAGGCACTAGTAATTAAAAAAGATTACTCTAGAAAGCTGTTTAACAACAATCTCTAATCTAAAACTCTTAGTAAGATAATAAGGATTATTACAGGATTTACTAATTAGGTTAAGCAGAAGTATAAGTTAGATATAGTTAAAATCTATTAGGATAATAATTTAGCCACTAGACCTTAGAGAGGTAGATCTAGATACGAAGAATAGGCACACAAACAAGGGATTATAATAGTAACTCCTCCTCCCTACACTTACAAACCAAATAGATTAGTAGAGAGGGCAGGACAAGAATTAATAACTAAATTAATTAAAATAAGGTTAGGAGCTAACTTGCCTGCTTAACTCTAGCTAGAGATAATAAGCGCAGCAGCTTACTTGCATGGTATAAGTCTATCCTCTGCTTAAAACTATTAATTACTAAATAAGGTATTAGATAGTTAGTTTCAACAATACTTTAGATATTTTAAACTAGCAGAGATTAGGCATAAAACTGCTAATCTACAACTAGATTAGAGCGGGATATACGCCTATAGGTGCAGAGCTTATCCTCTTAATAAGGATTAATTAGCTAGTAGGGATTAATAAGGATTTAAAGTTAACCTAAGTGGTTACATTAGTTATTTAGTTAGATACGTAGCATCTAATATATACTAAATATAGGTACCTATACTTAATTAAGTTATTACAACTAGAGACGTTGTGTTTAATAAAAAGACCTTTTATTAAGGCACTCTAGATAAAGAGATAGAGATTAATTAAGCTACTAAGTTGGTAGAGATCCTTTATAATAGAGAAATCTAAGATCTAGGTTAGGAGGTAATTGTACCTAAACAAATAGATATCCAGTCTGGTTTAGACCCTAATAGAAATGTAGGGGGTAAGTTATCTAGATTAACAGACGCTGTAGCTAGCCTGCCTAGTAATTAAGAGAATTAGAGCACAGAAACAGTACAGAGAGAAAACAAGACTAGTAATTACTTAAGAATCTGTGCTAATTAACTAGAAACAACTAGATTATTTACTCTAGATGCTACTCCTAAACTAATTAATTAAGGTTTAGGGGGTAATAGAGACTGCAGAGAAATCTAATAAGACAACCTTACTAATTATTATAGGGCTGTTAATTAATAGAGAGTGCGCACTCCTGTAGTAGCTAAATTATCCTACCTAAGTAATTAATTAAGATTAATTACTCTAGCTTCTTAAGTCTGCTAAGCTACTTCTGCAAGGCTAAGCGAAGCTGTAGATACAACAACTTACGTTTAATTAAGTTAAAGACAACAAGGATTGCTATCTAAAGCGGACCTAAGAGTCTATATCCTAGATAGGGAGCTAAGGCGAAAGCCTAGCAACTAGAAGGGGGGTAGATCTAAGGGTGTTAACGCTTTAATCGCCAGTCTTACTAAAAATAATCAGTAGTTAGATTTTACGAATACTTTCTTACCTAGTGTTACCTAATCCTAGGAAGAACAATTAAGTTATAAGACTATAAACTTAGTAGTTATAGCAGTAATCTAAAATAACTAAGTAAAACTATTACTTAATTAAAAGATACACAGGGACGATCTACTACTACTGCTAAAAACATAGAAACAATTAATGCAACACCTACTTAAGCTACCTTTTAGAGACTCTTTAAGAAAAGAGATAAATTAATTAAGGCAGAAAGGAACATAGACAGAAATCCCTAAATTAGATTCTATAAATAGACTACTACTACTTAAGTAGGTCTAGACCTATAAATTTAATTAAGATAGCTTCTTTATTAAATGCAAAGCTAGACTTGTTGTTAGAGGTAATCTATAAGAGATTAATACTCTTACATTAACATATACAGCTACACTAGCTGCTAAATTATTTAGAGCAGTTATGGCTATTACAGCTGAATTTAATCTAGAGATTAAGTGTTAGGCCCTAAAGCAAGGTGCACTAAAAGATAAGTTAACAACACAAGTAGTAATAATATAATTAGCAACAGAGATGTATAATTAACTATAGACTGTTTAATGCTAGGCATTAATCTAGTACAAGGGACTATTTATACTAGGCTTAACCTAGAGCAGGTTACTCTGTAACAACCTCCTAAGGCGTTAGCTATTAGGCTAACATTATCCCCCTTCTTAGATTAATTGCCCTAATTAATTAAACGTTAGACTATTAGGCTCTAGTATAGAGTATTGTAGTACATTGTAGTCTGTTATAGTGTATTCTAGGACAGTATTAACTGCCTTGTCCTAATTAACTAGAGGTCTAATATTCTACCTTTACCTAGGCACGCGCCTCTGTTTTTCTCTCTTACCTTTACTGTTAAATTTAGCAGTAAGGGCACAGCCGCCCTAGCTACTAGCAGAGTAGTATATATTAGGTTCTCCTCTATTGTTTTAGTCTGTTACTCTTACACTCTACTACTTTCTTTAGTAAGTTTTGTAAAGTTATAAGACTTTCTTCTTATAATCTTTATTAGATAGTTTCCTTTTTAGGAATAGTTATTACCTAAAAAGGCAACTTAAGCTATTTAGCCTAAATATATATACATTAGGCCTAAATATAGGTACTTTCCTAATTAGGTATAGTGCTTACCTAATCTAGTAAAGTACTATCTGAAGAATGCCTAACTAGAGAGCGTTAGAAAGCTGTGCTTATTATAGCAATAGCTTTACTAGATCTTAAGTTAGCTTTCTTACTATAAATAGCTTAAGGACATGTTGCCTTTACTAGTAGGTTACGTGTACACCTACGTAATCTAATAGTAGGTTGCGTAATTACCTACGTAATCTGCTTATAGATTACGTAATTGCCTACGCAATCTGCTTAGAAATCTACTTTAGATTTCTAAGCATCTATTAGTAATAGCTATTCTAGACTCCTGCTTTGTAAATAGAGAGAAGAGAAGTAGAGTATAAATACTACCTTCTCTCCCTCTCTCTTTGTTCTGTACCTAGCATTTAATATAATAACTTGTCTATTATATTATCTTATTACTCTATTTACTTCTCTTGCCTCTTTAGGCTATACGCTTCCTATTTTGGAATTACCTAGTCTAGTTAGTCTAGGTCTTCTAGATTAGGGAAGAAAGTAGTCTGTCCTCCTATTTCCCCCCTACTTTCTTTACAGGTTATGAGCCCGGATTCCTTATAGCCTAAAAGAGAAAAATACACTCTTTAAGTCTTAGTCCTAGCTATATTTCTGTTTATAGCTACTGCTTATATAAGCAGATTATCTAAGCAAGAGGAGAAAGAAGAAGAAAGACAAGAAAGGTTTACCTTTATATCTTCTTCTATTGTTGCTATATTCTTACAGGCTCTTCGCCTAAATATAGCATTCTTTACTGCTTACTAAGCAGTATTCTATCTAGTGCTTATTAAGCCTAGATAAGCGCAGTATCCTGGTATTAGTCCCTGCTCCTTAGGCCTCTAGCAATAGAGATAAACCTAGGAAACTTAAGCAATAATTCCCAACCAAGTTAGCCCTACGTAAGACTATCTTAAGTCTTAATTTATTGCCTATTTAGGCAATTAATTAGACCTCTAAGAAAGGCAGAGGGAGAGTACTAGTAGTAATACTAGTATAAGGCTCTGGGTAGACTTAAGAACTAAGAGCAAACTAGCCAGCGGCTATACTATTAACTATAAGCTATAGGCCTAATATACTTTAAAATAGAAGCATTTCCTTCTATACTTATAGTATCCTATAGTTAGTCTTATAGAAGATTGGCAACCTTCTTTAAGTTACTAGTTTAGTAGTATATTATCGCAAAAATACTGCTGTTAATAGTCTATTAAGACTAGATTTTGCTAGCTTAAATAAAAGCTTTTTATCTACTATTACTATAATAGCCAGAGTTCTCTTATAACCTTCGGGTTCGTAGAAACAGTAACTATTAAAGTAATTAAGTAAGATAAAGCTATTTAAAGCTAAGCTTGTTTGCTACTTCTTCTACTCTATATATTATTATAAGAGTGTTTAAAGAAGAATAGCTATATACAAAGAGAGATTGCTACTACTAAGCTTTTTAGCTAGTAGGTTGTTAGTAAGCTTATTTAAGTACTCTTTTATTACTAGGGTAAAACTCCTCTTCTTAGGCCTAGTAGAAGTACTAGAATTCAAGTCTTTAAGCTTACTAGTCTAGTTTAAACTAGCAACTATTTATACCTAATTTACTTACAGAGTAATTAAGTGTCTCTCTTTTTATTAGTAACTAGCACTTTAGGAGAAAGCTAGTACTATACTATATTTGTTTTGCTAGGGTAAAATTCCTAGACATAGAGTTATTAGACTCAATTTAGGCCTAGCACGTATATTTAGTAAGAGATAAGTAAGCCGCTTTTATAGAGAAATCTCGGGTAGTAAGTCCTTTTAGGCGACTCTAAAGACTAGTAATAGAAACTAGCTAGATTTACTCTAAATAAAGGAGAAATCTTAGGTAGTAAGTCCTTTTAGGCGACTCTAAAGACTAGTAATAGAAACTAGCTAGATTTACTCTAAGTTAAAGGAAAATCTCGGGTATTAAGACCTAAAGTAATTAGGCAACCCTAAAGACTAGTAATAGAAACTAGCTAGATTATTCCTAAGTTTAAAAAGTAGTAAGACCTATTATAAGTGTTAAATAGGCAGCTTCTATATAAGACCTGTTTAGGCTATATAGTTTTAGGCTTACATAGCTAGTATATAGTTATATTACTAGCTGTTTATCTCTTGTATATAGATATAAGACCTACTATAAATTATTAAGTAGGCTTCCTAATTGTTTAGTAGGGTAAAATTCCTAGTCTTAGGCCTACTACATTTTATTGCTAGGGTAAAATTCCTAGACTAGAGTCGTTGTTCTCTATTAGGCCTAGCATATATATATATAATTACTAAGAGAGTATTATATTTATTATATTCCCTAGAGTAGAGTTATCACTCTGCTATTAGGCTTAGTAATTTGTTTGAAACTAGAATAAGCTGTAGACTTATTACTAGTAATAGATATAAGACCTATCAAAAGTTATTAAATAGGCATTCTAATACGTCTCTCTATTAGGGTAAAATCCTAGTCTTAGGCCTAATAGAATAAAATAGTAGTACTGTAAGACTACTATACATCTCTAGAAACTAGGGTAAAAGCCTTTATTTTAAGGCCTAGCTTTCTAGTTGTTTACTAGGGTAAAAGCCTTGAATTTAAGGCCTAGTAAACTGTTTATCTAGCTAGGGTAAAAGCCTTTATTTTAAGGCCTAGCTATTTGTAAATTAACTAGAGCAATTGCCTAAGCCTAGTTAGTTAATTATTTATACTAGAAGTAAAAGCAATTCTAGAGTTGTTATACTCTACTTTCTAGTATTTTATACCTACCTTATATCTCTTCTATAGATTAAGGGGGTAAAGTTAATATCTCTTTATAATCTATATAAGAGATATATTACTAGTTTTACTAGTAGAACAACTACTAAAGAGATAAGTAGTTGTATAAAAGATAACTCTTCTTCTTCTTCTTGTAGTAGAGCTGTAGGAACGTCTATGCCTACTAATAGAGACATTTCTTAGTAAGAGAAATACTGTTTACTATTACTATAATAAAAGAAGATAAATAATGTCTAAATATTAAAAGAAGAAAGAAGATAGATCTAAGTAAGCTTCTTAGATTTAAGAGTTACTCTTTAAGAAGACTTGATTTAATTAATTAAGCTTCTAATGAAAAGACTTAGAATAAGGCAACTAAATTGTTTAAAGTCTATTCTAAGCTATACTAAAATTCTAAGAGAATTTAAATTGCTTTACTCTAGAATTTAGTATAATAAGTCTAAATTGCTATTAAAGATATAGAGTTTTCTCAATTGTTTCTATAAACTATATCTTATCTAATAAAGATTAAGGGGGTGTGTAAAGTTATAAGACTTTCTTCTTATAATCTTTATTAGATAGTTTCCTTTTTAGGAATAGCTATTACCTAAAAAGGCAACTTAAGCTATTTAGCCTAAATATATATACATTAGGCCTAAATATAGGTACTTTCCTAATTAGGTATAGTGCTTACCCAATCTAGTAAAGTACTATCTGAAGAATGCCTAACTAGAGAGCGTTAGAAAGCTGTGCTTATTATAGCAATAGCTTTACTAGATCTAGAGTTAGCTTTCTTACTATAAATAGCTTAAGGACACGTTGCCTTTACTAGTAGGTTACGTGTACACCTACGTAATCTGCTTGTAGGTTGCGTAATTGCATACGTAATTGTATACGCAATCTGCTTAGAAATCTACTCTTAATTTCTAAGCATCTATTAGTAATAGCTATTCTAGACTCTTCTGCTTTGTAATAGAGAGAAGAGAAGTAGAGTATAAATACTACCTTCTCTCCCTCTCTCTTTGTTCTGTACCTAGCATTTAATATAATAACTTGTCTATTATATTATCTTATTACTCTATTTACTTCTCTTGCCTCTTTAGGCTATACGCTTCCTATTTTGGAATTACCTAGTCTAGTTAGTCTAGGTCTTCTAGATTAGGGAAGAAAGTAGTCTGTCCTCTCTTTCCCCCTACTTTCTTTACATAATCTAGTACAAGGGACTATTTATACTAGGCTTAACCTAGAGCAGGTTACTCTGTAACAACCTCCTAAGGCGTTAGCTATTAGGCTGACATTAAGCAACATAATATAGTTAGAGCATTCTTAAATGCACTTATTACAAAAGACAATCTAGTAATCTGTAATCTCCTAGATAGATTTAAAGAAGCTGGACTATGTATATTACTTAACAGAGCACTCTATAGATTAAGAGAATCCCTACTTCTATAGTATAAAGAGTTCTTAAGTACTCTTTAATTAATTAGACTAATATGCTCTAAAGAGGAACCTTGCCTGTTCTTTAATCTAGATTGTACTATTCTAGTACTGTTCTACGTTGATAATATACTTGTGCTGTACTATAAGGACTATAAGCAAGAAGCACAAGACCTTTAGAGCAAAGTTACATTAAAGTATAAAATCTAAGATTAAGGAGATGTACAGTAGTTCCTAGGGATTAGAGTAATCTAAAATAGGGAAGCAAGGTTAATTATGTTACTCTATAATACGTATATTAATAAGATCGCTAAGAAGTTTAACCTAGATAAGGGATTGTTTCTAGAAACTCCTCTATCTATAGCTAAGCTAATTAAAAACCCTAGAGAAGCAACTAAATAAGACATAAAGTCTTATTAAGAGAAGGTTGAATTAGCTCTCTATACAGCTATTATGCTTTGCCTAGACGTATCCTTTGCAGTATTAAAGCTATCTCACTTTCTAACAAACCTAAGTAAGGACTACTACAAAGCAATTAATTAAGTAATTATATATCTCTACAGAACAAGAACAGAAGGCATCTAATTTAGAGATTATCCTAGACTAGATCTTATTATCTATAGAGATGCATCCTTTGCTAATAATTTAGAAACCTAACAATCCTCTTACAGATACATAATTATCCTGTTTAGAGGACCAATCTTATAGAAAGCGGCTAGGCAATCTACAGTTACTACTTCTACAACAAAGGTAGAGCTAATCGCTCTATCCTATACAGCAAAAGAGACAATAGCAATCTAGCAATTATTTAACAAAATAACGCTAGATATAGGTTATACCTAGACTATTTAGTGTAATAATTAACAAACTATCTAGCTAGTAGTTAGTAAAAACAAGAGAATTACAACTAAACTTAAACACGTAGATATACAGAACATGTAGCTAAAATAGGAGTACTTAAACAGATTGTTTAAGATTAGCTATCTAGAAACCTCTTAAATGCTAGCTAATAGATTAACTAAGGCACTAAGTAAACAGGAGTTTAATTACTTTAAGAAACTCCTAAATCTTAAGAATGCAAAGGGATTAATTAATAAACTAGAATAGAAGGCTTAATTGTAAGTACAATTACAGCTAATTTTAAACAGAACCTAGAACTATTATTATCTTATAATTAAGCTAATCTAAACTCTTATAATAGACTATGTCTCTTAGCATACCTATTAGCTTTAAAGCTAATTAACTAGAGCTAAGATTTCCTTAAAATAATAGATAATCTTAGCCTAAATCTCTTCTTTAGTTAAAGGGCAGGATTAGGATCTAAACAAACCTTAACTGTAATTACCTAACATCCTAGAACAAGAGTATCTAGACTAGCTATATCTAGCTAATCTCTCTTAGTAACTGCGAGTATAATTAGTTAGGCAGTACTAATAATTGCCCTAATCTTTATCTTAGCAGCTTAACTCCTTATACCTTCCCTATTAATTACTTATATAAGGCGTATCCTAGCAGTAAGGGCAAGATAATCTATAGCTGTATTTGTTTGCTCTACTAGCGCTAGATTAGACTACCTACTGTTAGTAGGCATAAGGATGTTGTTAAGGAGCAGTCTTAAACTGCTGTTAAGAAGCCTAGGGATACTAATGCCTAACTTAGACAAACTAGGATTGTAGAATATTTACTAGTTAATAACTAGGAGCTAGAACACTAGCATGTTAAGCAATCTAATTATAGGCACTTTGCAGATGTTAATTAGCAACTAGTTAAGTTGCTATAGGAATTAGAGCAGGAGCAGGATGCATTAGAATAGATAGATTAACTACTAGGGACAGACTAACGTATAGCCCCTTATAATCTAATCTAGTCTTACAGCAGTTCTTAGCAATTAGGGAAACTTAATCCCTAATCTGCTAGCCCAGCTTTATAGCCTTATAAATCTATTTAAGTTAACACTTACTCTAAAAAGGTTAAGCTGCAAACTAGATTACGTACCTAATTACTACTAGAAAAAACATAGTAATTAGACTAGAGTTTAACTATCTTAATGTCCCTACTTAAGATTAGATTAACTCTAATTAAACAAGATCTAAAAATAATCTTATATCTTAGCGCAAGTGTGCGTGTTACACTTAACATATCTCTTAGATATAGTTTCTTAATTATAATAAACACTGCTGTTACTATAAAGTCTTCTTAAGATGTATTAAGCATATAGGATTGCTTATAGCACAGCTACTGCAGAGCTATCTAATTTAGAAGTATTTTTTAACTTACTGTTAGATCTAGTTCTAGGCGTAGTTTTAGGATTCTTAATCTTCTTTAACAGCATCTTCTTTAGATTAGAAGTCCTTCTTACAGCAGTATCCTGCTTATCTAAGATAGGCAATACTGTATAATTACAGCTAGACCTACACATAGGTTCTCCTAAAAAGATTAGCCTTATAACTAAAAATCTAGATTAAATACTTACTAAACCTAGAGAAAACGCTTACTTTTCCCTTTTTCTAGATATAACTAGGTCCTGCCTTGCAAGCAATAGCTTTAAAGTTAACCTACTTATCTACAGACTTATTACAGCCTTATTTATAAGGATTTACAGGATTGTAAACTAGTAGGTTAATAGGCGTAAAGCTTAATCTAAAACCTGCCTAATTATAGTTCTAGAGCCTATAAGAGCTACAAATTAGTTAGAAAATAATTAATATACTAAAGAAAACGCTTACCTAGGATTGCAAGACTAATTAATCTTATTTTAGTTATCCTCTAAACAATAATTTAGATCCTTATAAAGAATAATAGAGTTACTAGAGTTATTAGACTTATTATCTAAGCTAGCAGCTAGCAAAGTTAGCCTGCTCTTAATAGGTAGACTGCCGCGTTGTTTACTAAGAGAAGAGGGTAGACTACCTAATCTAATTATTGCAAAACAACTGTAACACAACAGGAAGAATAGATTAATAAAACTAAGAAGCGCTAACTATAAGAAAAAATTAGAGTTAAGAGTAAGAGAGAAAGAGAAATTACGCAGATAAGTAATTATTTAGAGTGTAAACGCGTTTTACAACATATATTAATAAGCCTATTTACTCTATACTTGTAATAGGAAACTCTAACATTATCCTTTATATTTTATAATAACACTACTTTTGCAATTATAATAATAGCTATTATAGTTATACTTCTTAATTAAAGCATGCCTAGGGGGTGTGTCACAGTAAATATTGCTTAGATTAGTAATTATCTAATTTAGATTACTAATTTTGTAATCTAAATCTAGATGCGCTAAGTCACTAGCGTTAGATTAAGGATATAGAAACGATTAGGTTAAACTAATAGATTAGTAGAAGAACTTAATCTCTCTTTCTCAATTATTAATCGTTTATCTCTTAAGTCTCTTAACAATCACAAGATACGATCTTACTCTGTACAGCGTGGATGTGAATGCATTCAAAGGCTGGGCAAGCTGGGCATCTGTACCCCGCGTTCAGTGCTCTAGGCGGACAAGGATGGATGTATGCATCTTCGGCGAGTGTCTTCGAGAGATCGCTCATGCATGCTGGGGGTCTTTCTGAGAGTCTTTGTCGGCGCTGCGCTTGCTGTGTATCGCAACAGCGCGTAGCAACAGGCACCACAAAGCTGCACAGCTCTCGTCTTCCAGAACAGCGGAACGTATGCAAGATCGTATGCAACCTTGTATTGTTGCCGCTTCTAACAAGGCAGGAGCGTTGGTTTTGCGTGCAGGATTCGCAGGGGGTGTGAAGTGAGCGCCCATCGCTGTGCCAATCGTTCGCTGGCATCGTGACACATCTCACGCGACACTTAGCTACGGCCTGCCTTCTGGTGGACAGCTCGATCGCCGCTGGTTCGTCACACGGTCGTGTTGGCTTCGCCGCGGCTGCGCTTGCTGGCTGCATGCGTTGATGGCTGAAATCGTACCGCGAACCCCGGGTAGCACTACTCGTCTGACGTTCCAGAAGAGTTCCTTATCAGGATGGCTGACCGATGCATTCATGCAACCATGGGCCAATTGATAGTGGTGACTGTCTGCCGCGCATCGCCAGTGGTTCGGAGGATCTCCCACCTGCCTAAAACGCCCAGACCCTGTGCTAGAACGCCGCGCATTCTTGCGGAAGCTTGTCTCAAAGCCAAATTGCACCTGCGAGCGAGGCCGCGTCCGCCACAATCGCAGCGCCGCATGGAATTTCTGCGTGCTTCGAGTGATGCTCAATGGCCGCGATGGACGTTTTCAGCTTGACCGCGATTGGACCCCATGTCCAAAAAGTCGAGCGTCAGTTCCACGAGGCCCCGAGTCTGTTCAGGTGGGACCAAGCATGTGCGGAGAACCCCACGTCGGCTGCACGAGTTGCTTGACGCCCGTGGCTCTGGCGCTGGATGCAACATCAACCCGGCAATTGGCCCACCCTTATCAAGCACACCCAGATGGCCTTGCGACTTTTAGGCAATTCATGGCCGAATTGCGCCAAACGGCGTGTCCGGGACCCTGGGGCAGCGACCATTTACTCGAGATACCCAATCTCGGCCCTCTTAGCCAAACGCTACCAGTCCACGCCGCCGCTAGTCTGTAAGCCGCCGTGGTGTCGAGGCCGTGCACCTGTTGTGTCTAGGATCGAGAAGGCGACACGAGGGGTCTAGGGTTGTGATACCATGGCAAGCCGCAGAGATATAAGATAGCCCTTGTGTTCCCGTCAGCAAGGTAGTGTTCCAAAGAGCATCAGACTTGACTTTCAATTCGCGCCTTTGCGCCAGTCTTTCTCGGTTCGCAGCTCTCGTTTAGGGTCCAGTCCACCAGTCAGCACCCCTCAGTCATAGCCACACGCATCTTCCTCAAGATGTCGGCCTTCGACGAGAAGAACCAGTACGCCATTGGTGCGAGCTCACCGACCGACCATGGCGTCAAGGACATCATCCATGACAAGGGCAACAACATTGGCGAAGCCGCCGATCTGTACGGCGACCTTCAGACTGCTGAACAGTACGGATATGTCGAGCGTGGCCTCAAGTCGCGACACATCCAGTTCATCGCTCTCGGCGGTACCATCGGTACCGGTCTCTTCCTCGGTATTGCCAGTGCTTTTGCCAATGCTGGTCCTCTTTCTGTCCTCCTCGGTTACACCATTACCGGTGTCGCTGTCTTCGGCATGATGCAGTGTCTCGGTGAGATGGCTACTTGGCTTCCTCTCCCTGGTGCTCTTCCTCAGTACTGCGCTCGCTACACGGACCCCGCTCTTGGCTTCGCTGTTGGGTAAGTCTCCTCTCGTGTGTGACCTTGCTCTAGCTAACAGTAGAACAGTTGGAACAACTGGTACCAGAATGCCATCACTCTGTGTGCCGAAATCTCCGCTGCTGCCCTTGTCATCAACTTCTGGGATCAAGAGGGCAAGATCTCACCTGCTGTGTGGATCACAATCATCATCGTAATCATCGTGTGCCTCAACATCTTCGCCGTTGGCATCTACGGTGAAGCCGAGTTCATCTTCGCGTCGATCAAGATTATTACCATTTTGGGTCTGCTCATCGTCGCTCTCGTCATCATGCTCGGTGGTGCGCCTGACCACGACCGTCGCGGCTTCAGATACTGGAAGGAGGGCGCGATGAAGGAATACGTCGGCACTGGCGCTACTGGTCGCTTCACTGGTCTCTGGTCTACTCTTGTCAACGCCGCCTTCTCCTACGGTGGTGTTGAGATGGTTGCCGTTGCTGCTGGTGAAGCCGCCAACCCGCGCAAGAACATCCCCAAGGCCGTTCGTCGTGTCTTCTGGCGTATCCTGTTCTTCTACGTCCTTGGATCTTTCATGATCGGTGTCACCGTTTCCAGCAACGACCCTGCTCTTACTGACGAGAACGCCAAGGGCGCTCAGAGCTCACCATGGGTCATTGCCATGAAGAATGCCGGTATCCCAGCCCTGCCCCACATCATCAACGCGGTCATCCTGACATCTGCGACCTCGTCCGGTAACGCTTTCCTGTACAGTGGCTCGCGTTACTTGTTCGCTGTTGCTCAGAACGGTCAAGCCCCCAGGTTCCTGTTGAAGTGCTCCAAGGCTGGTGTCCCTTACTACTGCGTCGCTATCACCGCTTCCATCAGTCTGCTCACCTACATGAGCGTGTCTACCGGCGCCAACACCGTTTTCCTGTGGTTCCAAAACTTGACCACCATTGCCCAGCTCTTCACCTGGTGCTCTGTCTGCTACACCTACACTCGTTTCCGCAAGGCACTCATCGCCCAGGGTGTTGACCGTAACACTCTAATCTTCAAGAGCAAATGGCAGCCATACACCGCCTGGATCGCCTTTGTCTACTTTGCTCTGATCATCGTCTTCAATGGCTTCAAGGTGTTCACCCAGACAAAGGGTGGCTGGGGCTCTGACGAGCTTACCTCCTTCTTCACTGCCTACGTCGGTGTTCCCATCTTCTTCCTGCTGTACGCCTTCTGGAAGATCTTCAAGCGCTCGAAGTTCGTCAACCCTGCTGAGGCCGACATCTGGTCCGGCAAGGCTGCTCTTGACGCTGAGGTCTGGCCTGAGCAGATCCCCAGGAACGCTCTCGAGAAGTTCTGGTTCTGGCTGTGCTAAGCTGGTGTATGTTGCCTAAAAGAAAGCTTGTGGGTCTGTTGTTCGTTTTTCGCGAGCTCGACATCCACGAATATAGAATAATATTACACTTCCACCACGTTTATCAGTAACCTCTTGTGTGAACGCGGTGTACTAACATCCATTTTTGCTGAAGACCAAAGTTTCTGTTTACGGAAAGTTGTGTGAAAAGACTGTCGTGTGCGGAAGTTTGGCATTGAGTTGAGAATCTATCGCGCTAGTACGCCCTATGAATTACAACCTGATGCTCGGCTGACTCATGCGACATCTGTATCTTTTCATACGACTGTACTTTTCACATGTGTTGAACCGAATGTGCATGTGTATGCGACGTGCGGTGGGAGAGCCTACTTTATAGAATTAAGATTGATGCCTAGTAACTAGAAGCGCTGCGTTTTCCGACGGGGAGACGCTCTGGGCCGTGCTTGGATTGTGACCATACTCACACATCTCGAGAATGCTTCACAACTATTAATCTGATTCAGTAAACTCATATTCCTGGTGTTCGAGCAACACTATCTATCCAGCACGGTTCTAAGTGACTCTTTCCAATTCCTTTCCGGCCGCTACCAGTGTGCGGAAAAGATTCCGCGCCAAGTGTAGCGAAAGATTGTCTGTGGGCGTAACCGGTAGATGTAAGAAGCCGTATATGATCAGCAGAAGTATCACAAGCTCATCAGCTTTGCGTTTTTAGTGTTACCACGAGATGGTGAGGCTTAAGAATGGGCAGGGAAACCGCTGTTGAGCGCGACGGGTGGACTTTGCCCAATTGAGCTAGGCAGTCTGGGTTGAACACTCCCGTCTGCGTCATTCAGTCAGCAGCATTCAATAAGTACAACTCCCTCACAGCTTTTCTGGACGTGGCTACTCGTTCCTTTAGCCTCAAGCAAACTGAAAAGTTACTTCTGCTGCATCGCTCTACGGAGGTCCTGCGCATTTCCCCATTCCTAGGCCTACGATGTGACAGCAAATTCAGAGATAACGGGACGAATTTCAGTCGCGTTAGGTGCAATACCACATCACACGACCCGCCTCGCCTGTTTGGCTGCCTAACGTTCGATTCGGTGCTCTCCTGTCCACACAAAAAATGTCGCATCAGTTCACGCGATCCCCCGAACAAGAAGGCGCTGGGAGTCTTCTAGCAATGCTCAATCAACCCATGGACAGACCTGACGGCGATCAGTCCAAAAAGCCCGATCAGGCGTTGAACAGAGCATGCGAGTCCTGCCGGACCTCAAAAGTCCGGTGTTTGGCGAATCCAGACCCGGAATCGAATCAATGCCAACGGTGCGCAAAAGCTGGCAAAACATGTGTCTTCGCTGCGCCTGTCAAGAGGCGCCAACGAAAACGAACGGATGTTCGAGTTGCAGAACTAGAGAAAGAGATCAAAAAGATGCAGTCTCTCATAACGGGCGGTAAGGGCTCACCTCCTGGCGCGAGCGACCATGAATCTATGGACGAGGGGTCAGAGGAGAGGGACGATGGTACTACAGAAGAAACATCTCCGTTAGGCTCTCAGAGACATGGCAGCACAACCACAACGTCAACACTGAAACATCATTGGCCCTCAGCAGGTGCGCCTCCTCCAAAGTCACCAACTGCAGCTCCTGGAAACAATTGTGGCCCCAAAGACTTACTTGGACCTGTCGATGACATCATTGATCGTGGCGTGATTACCCAAGAGTTTGCAGAAGAGCTGCTCAATATATGGCGAAACGAGCTGGTCGCCGCAAGCCCAGGCATATACATTGCCAAAGATTGGACAGCGGCACAACTCCGAGAGAAGAAGCCGTCTCTGTTCTATGCCGTTATGGCAGCGGCAGCGCATTCGAAAGGCTCGGCGCTCTCGGACGTACTCCACGAAGAAGCGGTGTACCTGTACGCTCGAACTGCCTTCATCAACGGCGAGAAGTCTGTGCAGACCATACAAGCTCTTCTTGTAACAGTTGCATTTTACTCGCCACCAAAGAGTCCAGGGCAACTACAGATTTACCAGTGGGTGAACATGGCGGCCAGTATGGCACTGGAGCTAGGACTTGCATCGAAGCCACGAACGCACGAGCAACTGCCGAAACGAGCAATCCGGTCTCTTCAGAAGATCTCTTCCCCCGAAGAATTACTCGAGCACTGCCGCACGGTCCTGTACCTGTACGTTGTATGTGCGGGTTTTTCGATGAGATTGAAGCGACCAAACATACTGCTGTTCAACAGCTGGATGGAGGAGTGTTTGAACATGCTTGAGAAATCTCCACTGCAAGCCGATCAGCGGACGTTGGCATGGCTTAAACTGCAACGCATCGCAGATGAAGCGAACACAGCTTTCGGTTTCGACGATGCAAGCACCAGCTTTAGTCTCTCAGAGTTGCGCATGCAAATGATTTTGCGCATCTTCGAGCGCAGGATGCACGACTGGAAGAAGTCTGTTCCAAAAGAAGTCTTGACGCTATCTCTGACGATGGAATACCACCAAAGTGAGTCACTGTCAATGGTCAGTCGGCATTGGAACAAGCACTGACATGGTTTCTTGCAGACATGCTCTCGATGTGGGAATTTGGCATGGATGGGGGACGTTACGATGTGACAGAGTTCAGAAACCGACACCTCACGCTACCTGCGCTGGACGATGACTCAGTCCAGCCCGAGTCTCTCTTGTCCCGCTCTGCACTCCAGATCAACGCGACTACGAAATGCATCATTGAAGCACACGCCATATTAGAATGTTTCGTAGGGATTCCTCACGACACTCTGCAAAAAGCCCCGAATCTCCTGTTCGTTAGGGCAATATACGCACTGGTAGTCCTCATGAAAGCAGACTACGCCGTTGGTACTGATCCTGAGATGGGCGAGATCCTTGACTCGCAGAGCCTGAAAGTAGACCATTACCTTCAGACCGTCCTCAAGAAGACTTCAGAAGCCATCGGACCCCAGAAGTGCCGCATGCCAAGCCATTGGACCTTCGTTTTGGAAGCGAAGTTGATATCCTGGCGCGAAGAGTACCTAGAGTGGCGGCGCGAAGGCCGGCATCTCAAACGAAGAAAGACCAAAGACGACAGTACAGCAAACACAAGCAGGGTCAGATCTCCAAACGTTTTCGGGGAGGGAAAGGATCGAAGATTGCAACAAGAGACTGCTGCGCCGGCGCAATCTGTGTCAGCTCTTGAGCGACACCTATCACAACCACAACAGTCGGTGCCACTGCAAGACTCGAAATTCAACTTGGGCAATCCGTATGCATGGGCGTCTGGCGGCATGGCGCAAAACTCGACCCCGACTATAGCCGATCAATCGACCTTTGCACCCGACATGGGCGATTTCTCCGCTGCCTTCCAAAACGGCGATCTGTATTTATGGAACGACATCAACGACAACTTCGGCGGGTGGATTCCACAGGGTGGCAGCCTGTACACTGACACAGGTTTTGGACCACTGAACGGACAAGGCTATTGATAGGACGTCAAAGACCGCAGTCTGCTGCTACTGTTAGCATTGAAATGTACATAACTCCATCAATCCACCTCTACCCACCCACTACCCAGGTCCAGCTCATCGTCCAGCTACGCACTACCACCAGATGCAAACGCGCCCTACATGCCATTAAAGAAAACCAATACCAGCCAATCAACCCCGTACGCCTTGCTGCCCAGAACCAGTCCACGGACATAGCTAGCACCACCTCGTTCTAACCATTCAATCTGCCAACCTCTACAGTCTTCCCTCTTCCCTGTCGTCTGTCCAGTGCTTTACACGTAAACGTCCTATAGCCGTTGTTGACACGCGCGGACGCAGGGTGTGCGCGGGGAGCAGACTCAGGCGTGTGGAGAAGAGGCGATGGGGGGTTTCTTGGTGGTGGTGGTGTGATTTGGTCTTTGACTGTGTGTGTGGGAGGATGAAGCGAGGTGAGGTGAGGTGAGGTGGGCTTTTGTGAAGGGAAATTGATGTGGTGTGGGTGTGCAAAATTACTGATTGCATGATCTAGACCTAGGGATGGCAGGAGGGCGGGAGTTGTGGGTTAGTAGTGGAGAGGCAGAGGTGTGTTTTTTTCTCTGGGATTCAGTGAGAGTTTGTATGAGAGTTGGGTGATGTAGGGGTCGTAGTGAACAAGGCTTTAGGTAGGGGTTTGGCAATTGTGTGCGTGTGTGTTTGCGTTAAACGAAGACGAGGAATTGTATCTGCGTTTCCGTTGTCCATGACGCGGTATCTGAGATGAAAAAGTTCGAGAGGGGAAGTAAAGATGTATATTGAAGATGTAAAGTCGTGATCGGTAGTCTAACACCCTGCATAACTTATACTTCACACAATATACAACACCTACAAAACATAATACACAACATCTGAAATCCAGTCCAATCTACAACGCTACACTACACCCCACCCCCACCCCCCAACCACGCTTCAACCTCGTCCTCCAACGCCCTCTTCCTCTCAACCCTCAACCTCCTAACTCTCAACCCCACCGTCTCAAACTTCCTCACCCGCAACCTTCCACTCGCACCCGCGCCCGCGCCCTCTGCCCGCGCACCGCCGCGCCTCATTTTCATGCTCAGCGCATGCGGTCTAGCAATAGTCTTGCGAACACGAGTAGCAGTGCGGCGCGCCGGTCTCGCACGTTTGCGCCGTAGCGGGTTGAAAGGGGGATTGAGGGGTTTGGCGGCGTGTTTTGAGATGGGGATTGGTGTGTTTGGGAGGAGGGATGAGATTTGTAGGTTTAGGAGGCGCGTGTGGTGGATTATTGAGCGCAGGTGGGCGTGGAGTTTGGGCAGGGCGTGGTTCGAATTCGTGTGTGTTGAACGGGTTAGTGGGATGGAGCGCATTGTGAAGTCGAGGCTGTGGGGGGCTCTGCGTTGGTGGGCTGTGAGATTGGGTTGCGAAAGGCTCGATGGTGGAGTGGATCCTGGTGCTTGTTTGTTCTGCGTTTGTGGCTTGACTTGTCTTATGAGGTTTCGTCTCCTGTTGGTGCGTGGTGTAGAGGTGGGTGTCTGACTTTGCGTCTTGGTCCGCCGCCTCCATCGACTCAAGGTGCTCAGGCCGCTTCCTTTCAATCCAGTGATGAGTTTCAGTTGCTCGGTCAGCCTCGCGAGGGTTTTGCCCGACACTCTTGTTCTCTCAATCACCTCATCTGCATTTAGCTTTGCCCTCTCTGTCCGTGTATTAGCATCGGAGGGCGGTGCTGCGAGGACTTTACGTATGGTGAAATGACCGCGTTTCTGCTTTTGTATCTCCACACGCTTTTGCCTGCCTTCTCGATGCTGTTTTGCCGCGTATCTCCATGCCTTTTGCTTTTCTTGTGCCGCTTCCTTGCGTTTCCCCTCTTCTTTGTGTTCCTTCAACGCCTCTCCATCCAGTTCCCGTCCCATCTGCTCGACCTTTCGAACACGCCCTGAGCCAGCTTCCCTCTGACCACTTGTTTTCGTATCTCTTGCCCAAGAAACCGCTTCCTTCTTCCGAGACTTACCACCTGTTGGCCCCGTGGTCTCTGTGTTGGCAATGAGCCTCCGCACGACAAACTGGTCAGGTTCCTTGGGCACCACCTTTCGGAGAAGTGGGGTAGCGGGTTCTTCTGATGGAGGTGACGTGAAAGATTTAGGGGGTGTTATTTTAGGTTTCGGGCTTCGTTTGGTTTGCGCTTTTGCATTAGGGTTTGCGTGCCGTGCAACAGATTCGGTACCCTGTTCGGGCTCTCTCTTCACGTAAAGGTCTCTCAGCATAGCAAACGTACTCTTTGCGCGAGCCGTGGAGGAACTGGCAGTTGGGGCGTGTTTGTTGTGCGGTCTCCGACTTGTAAGAAAGGGTGAGGAAGAGGTGGCACTCGCATGTTGAGATGAGACGGTCAGAATCGGAGCATCATGTATGGACTACATGAGCAATTAGATAGATTGAAACATATTTGGTTCTACGATGGGTGGCCTACATCGGTGTTCGCCTCCGGCTCAGTGTTCGAAACATCCTGCCCTGTGGATGTGCTCGAACCTGCCTCCTTCGCTCGTGACGTCTTGGGAAACAGTCTGATGGCCGACCAGCGCGAAAAGGGCACATCGATTGAAGTCGTCCCCAAAGAGTGGGCAAGCCCCGTCCTTGGATTCGCCCGGAGTCCACGCATCAGCGTCAGACCACCTTCTGTGAGCGCACCGAAGCTGCCTCGGAAAGCGATCATCTCTTGCGAAGGTGCTGTGGCATGCTGCCATGAACCTCCGGGTATCGAGTCCACTGTGCTCGGGACGACGCCAAACTCCCAACTCCAAACATGCTTTGGGGCTGATTTCTCAAGACTTTTCAGATGTTCGAACGTGGAGACATGCTGCGTTTGGGTGACTTTGGGGGAAACGAAGAACTGGATGAAGTCTCCGTCTTGGACGACAGGCTTGAGGGCTGTGGAGAAGTCGCTCACGCTGTCAAAATTATCTGCCTCGTCCCCGTTGGACGTCTCTTTTTGTGGCGCCGGTGCGCCGAAAGGCACAGGATCTAGGGACAACAAGCCGGCCTTCTTACCCCATCCGCCTCCACCACTGAGAACCTTGTGTAAGCGCGCGCCCGATGAGATCAGCTCCTGGATGGAGGTGCTCCAGTGCGGTGGGTCTTTTTGCCAAAACGCCTGCCAGGATTCCTGTGTCTCTTCTTCTTGCTCTGGTCTTGGCAGGTCTTTCGCAGCGTCTGGAGCCTCGCTAACGGCGGACGCTGCTGAGTCGGGACGTAACCATTTTGCGGTCCTCTTCACGGACAGCGTTGCCTTGGCCTTGGGTATGACCAAAGCCCAAGCCGAAGTAGCCTGGGCCGACTCGCCTCGAGCCTTGAAGTATTGGGGAACAAGCTGCTCTAGTTCTGTAGAAGCCGTTATCCTGTTCCCATCCGGACCGATAACCCCTCGGATGATGTTGCCCATGTGGCCATCCACCTGACGTGGGGAGGTCAAAGGAACCAAGGGGATGCTCAGTGCGGGGGCCTCCTGGTGGATGTATGCTGGTGGTAGATTCGGGGGCTTTGGGTCCTCGGCAGACAGGTTGATGGCAGCTGCCTGGCGCACAGTGCGCGATCGCATCTGGAAACCTGTGCCATCCGAGCGTCTCTCCCATGTGGAGTTGATCAGGGTACTGGATTCGCCCGTCTGGAAGATGGTGTTGGCCAAGGGCACGCGGATCCTGTCGTTGCGCCTTCCTTGGGGGAGGGTGTGTGTGTGCACAAGAAAGTCAATGCAGCCTAGCTCACCAGACAGCTGTGGCAGGGCGGACATTTTTGCTTTGGCGGGCAGTGTAACGTATGCAATGCCCTCGAAGCCAGTCTCGTTGACAGGCGGGCTGACTAGGCGGTTCTCGATTTCTTGGCCAATGGCAGGATCGTGGAAAGGCGTGGCAGGGGGCAGCTTGTTGACGACGGCGCAGAGAGCATGGACTATGGGAGTGGGGGTGCTGAGGTTCTCATACAGCCGGTCGAGGGCCTTGTGCAGGAACACACGGTCGTCGAGGAGCCACGGGGCGAAGGACGGGGTGACGAGGAAGACGACCAGGTTGCGATTGGGCACGAGTGACGCGGGGACGGGCTCGATCTTGTCGACGAAGTGCTCGGGCTTTTGCAGTGGTCAGCACCAGGGTGCAGGGCAGTGACAGAGCAGTGACAGGGCAGGTACAGTGACAGGGCAGGTACAGTGACAGGGCAGGTACAGTGACAGGGCAGGTACAGTGACAGGGCAGGTACAGTGACAGGGCAGGTACAGTGACAGGGCAGGTACAGTGACAGGGCAGGTACAGTGACAGGGCAGGTACAGTGACAGGGCAGGTACAGTGACAGGGCAGGTACAGTGACAGGGCAGGTACAGTGACAGGGCAGGTACAGTGACAGAGCAGTGAGAGGGCAGGGACATGACAGGGACATGACAGGGACATTCACAGCGACAGACGGTAATACTCACAGTGGCCGTGACGGAGGCTGGTATGAGAATGGCGCTGTCGACTGGGACAATGTCGCTGTGCGCGTATCTTGGAGTGACGGGAACCCGGGGTCGCTGGTTTTGTTTATACTCATTGAGGTTGAGCCTCCTGTAGCCGTAGAGTGGCGTGGGCGTCGCTGTCTTTGTCTTGTTCTCTGCGTCTGCCGCCAGCTTGTGCTTAGCGGTACGCGAGCGCGCTGCTCCCCTAGAAGCTGAGCGCTGCAGACGAGGCAATGCGCCAACGGCACCACGAGGCGCACGCAGGAGTCGGCATTGTCGGGCGACCAAGAGCGTCATCGGTTGGAGCGCAATGGATTGGGGGTCATGGTCTGCGGCGTGGTGTTGCAGCAGCACCGGGCATCGATGAGGTCAGCACCGGGCATCGATGAGGTCAGCACGAGATGTTTACATAAGCATGATTCGCGCCGCAACACCACGCAAGGGCGCCGCAGCTTATTCTCCGAGCCGGCAGAGCAGCCACTCCTGACATCGGCCGTGCAAGCGTGCAAGCAATTGTTGAGGACGCCCTCCAGCTGTAACCTCCCACCCCAACGTCCGCCCGCCGCTGAGCGAAGCGCTCCCCTGTCCACCAGCCTTGACACATCACCGAGCGGCCACATTGCGCGCCCCGACTTCGACTTCGACTTCGACTTCGACTTCGCCTTTGACCTCCGCCTCGATTCTGATGCACCTCTTATAGACGACCTCACCTCCCTGGCCAGCAGCCCTCCGCCCTGCCCCGCCCTATTCTTCTTCGTCCACCGCCGCCATGTCACGCTCGTTCCGCCGCTCGAATCCCATCACCCTCGTCCTCGCCGCCATTCTCTGCATTGGTTTCTTCGTCTTCTTCTTCTCCGGCACCGATGCCCCCTCGCTGACCAAGAAGACGGACGCCGGCGAGACCGCCTCGAGTCCCTTGTCGCCGCCGTCGCTGCCCTTCCGCAAGTCCAAGGCCAACGCTCCCCAAGCTGCGCCGCCCGTCGTGCACTACTACATGAACAATATCACCACCTCGCGCACCCCCATTGAGAACGAGGAGACGGTCCTGATCCTCACCCCCTTGGCCCGCTTCTACGACGGCTACTGGGACAACCTGCTGAAGCTCTCCTACCCCCACAACCTCATCTCTCTCGGCTTCATCATCCCCAAGACCAAGGAGGGCAACGCCGCCTACGCTGCCCTGCAGGCCCAGGTCACAAAGACCCAGTCAGGTCCCAAGGGCAAGCGCTTTGCAGCCGTCTCCATCCTGCGTCAGGACACGGAAATCCCCCTGCAGTCGCAGGACGAGGCCGAGCGCCACAAGATGGAGAACCAAAAGGTCCGCCGTGCCGCCATGGCCAAGGCGCGCAACTCGCTGCTGTTCACCACCATGGGCCCCACGACTTCCTGGGTCCTCTGGATGGACGCCGACGTCGTCGAGACGCCGGCCTCGCTCGTGCAGGACCTCGCGGCCTACGACGTGCCCATTATTGCGCCCAACTGCTTCCAGCGCTACTACAACGACGACAAAAAGGCCATGGACCAGCGGCCCTACGACTTCAACAACTGGATCGACAGCCCTACCGCGAGGGAGCTGGGCGCCAAAATGGGCAAGGACGACATCCTGCTCGAGGGCTATGCCGAGATGGCCACGTACCGCAGCCTGATGGCCTACATGTACGACGCCTCGGCCGACGCGGGCGCAAAGGTCAAGCTCGACGGTGTTGGCGGCGCAACCCTGCTGGTCAAGGCCGAGGTGCACCGCGACGGCGCCATGTTCCCTCCGTTTGCCTTTTACCATCTCATCGAGACGGAGGGATTTGCCAAGATGGCGGCGCGTTTGAACTGGGAGAGCTACGGCCTGCCGAATTATTTGGTAAGTCAGGACATGTTCGATCCATGACAAAGCACTAACAAGCGCCAGGTGTACCACTACAACGAGTGAGCGTGGTTGTGGAGCGGGCATTCGGTCTGACGGTCATTGGGCGGCGTTTATCTTGGGTCATGGTTGCTTGTTTCGCGACGAGCGTTGGGCCCTGTACTACCATTCCATTTTGCCATTTTGTCGAGGCTTGCTGGCAAGAAGCACCAGCAACGATAGATTACGAAGTTGTCATGTTTCTGATTGTCTGATCATGTTTTTGATCGTCTGATTATGTTTCTGATCATGTCTGATTATGTTTCTGATCATGTCTGATTATGTTTCTGATCATGTCTGATTATGTTTCTGATCATGTCTGATTATGTTTCTGATCATGTCTGATCATGTCTGATTATGTTTCTGATCATGTTCCTTACATGTGTCTGATATTTCTTACATGTGTCTGATGTTTCTAATCATGTGTCTGATCTGTGTCTGCAGCTCGATGCGTGGTGCACAGTACATGGATGAAGGCGGCAGCAGTTATCAACACTGCAATAACGGCTAGCTTATCCCTCTACCATTCCAAGCGACAAGTTCCCACTTCCCACTGTGCTTGTACTATGATGCACAGTCAGCCCATCCAGGCCATAGCAGACTCCCGCGGCCCCGCCCCAAGCCCCATAGGTCAGTTCCCCTCACATCTTCCGTCACCCACGCACGGGATCACGCACTCTGCACTAAGCCCACTCGGCAACAGCACACGTCGATGGACCCTGCGCCGACATGGAAAGACGGGGTCTCTCAACGCTCCAACGCAGCAGAGACGCCGAACCTAGCTGATACCGCAATGGCAGTGTCTGCTCTACAAGCCCGCCCATGTCCACGCCCATGCACGACGCAACCCGCCGACAGCCCGAGCTGGCATCCGACGAAACCGACGCGCGCGTCGACGACAGCCAAACCGCGAATGTCCTTGGACTGAGACGGCAAGAAGAACACAAACCGCTTCGATCTATTCTCAAGAACCCCCGTTCGCTCGACCGAGGAGAAGTTATGGACTCGACTTTACTACCGGATTCCTCGCTCCAGGGCCCCCGACTCCGCTCTACGGAATCGACGCCCTTTACTTCTGCCGCCCTGCCTTCGCCGGATTATCACTCCATATCGCGGGTCTCGTCTGCGCCGTTGTCGTTGTCGGTGAATGCGAAGGCTGCTGCGCCGCTAGATGGCACTGCGGGGGTTGTGGAGCGAGGTGCACCGCAGTTGCGCACGGGGAGTGCAGAGCGGAGGGCAGAAGCGACGGAGCGGCGGGAGGGGGGGTGGTGGAGTGTGGGGTGGGAGAAATGGGGGAGTGTGGAGTTGGAGAATAAAGGGAGTGTGGCGCGGGATCATTTGGCGTTGGGTATGTGTATTTGTTCGTTTCTTTCGTTTCTTTCCTAACTTTCTTTCTTTCTTAACTTTCTTTCTTTCCTTCCTTGTTTCTTTCCTTTCTTTCTTTCCTTCTTTCTTTCTTTCCTTCTTTCTTTCTTTCCTTCTTTCTTTCTTTCTTTCCTTCTTTCTTTCTTTCTTTCCTTCCTTCCTTCCTTCCTTCCTTCCTTCCTTCCTTCCTTCCTTCCTTCCTTCCTTCCTTCCTTCCTTCCTTCCTTCCTTCCTTCCTTCCTTCCTTTCTTTTCCTTGCATTTGCATTTGCAGTCTAGAATAACAAGATACCCACCCACTAACCCACCCACCCCCTCACCAGAACGAACGTTCCTAGCCTGGCTACGAACAAGTCTATCGTTCGCCAGCATCGGCATCGCAATCACGCAACTCTTCCGCCTCAACTCCTCTCTACGATCCGACACCTCTCCCTCCTCCTCCTCTACAGGCCCACACACCGCCTCTCTCCACCGCCTCCGCCACCTGGGTAAACCGCTCGGCGCGACGTTTATCGGGATATCCATCTTGATGCTGTTGATTGGCTTTCACCGCTACTTCGAGGCGCAGCACTATGTGATTCGTGGCAAGTTTCCGGCGTCGAGGGGGAGCATTGTGTTGGTTTCTGGGGTGGCGGGGGCGTTGATTGTTAGTAGTTTGGTGGTTATTCTGGCGACGGGGCCGGGGGTGTTTGAGAGTTAGGTGGTGGTTGTGGAAGTGCTGGTGTTGGTGGTTGTGGAAGTGCTTGTGTTGGTGCTTGTATTAGTGCTTGTATTAGTGCTTGTATTAGTGCTTGTATTAGTGCTTGTATTAGTGCTTGTATTAGTGCTTGTATCAGTGCTTGTATTAGTACTTTCATTAGTACTTGTGTTAGTACTTGTATTAGTATACTTGTATTAGTACTTGTATTAGTACTCGTATTATTGCTTGTATTGAGTGCTTGTATTAAGTACTTGGGGTTGTGAGATGGATAATAGAAGACTGATAAAGGATAACAAAAGAACAACACTAGTGTTTGATTAAAGAACTGCTAGGTAAAAGAAAAAGTATTCGAGCTGGTCCAAGTCCAATTACTTCTACGCTCGCCTTGAATAGGAGACGCCAAGACGAGTACAGAAGCATCATTTTGAACCATCTCCCTGCTTCAGGCCAAGACGAATACAAAAGCATTATTACTAAAAAAACACCACCGCTTCACACCAAGACGAGTACAAAAGCACATGTGCTGAGAATTATCCCAGCCAAGCTGAATCCAAGAGCACTTCCTCGCGGCTCCGCACTACCACTTGCGGCTATCCGGACTGGGGGACCATGACACGAGTCAGGCGTGGTAGCAAGTCATCTGAAGGTACCCCACGGTAGCAGCACGTTGTCGGTTAGTCGCGAATGACGTGCTGGCTACTGTCAGCAGATAGAAGCTAAGACTACAGGCTAGCTGGTGTTTTGTATGCACACGGAAATGCTCAACGTTGGACGTGGACGGGTTGAGAGGACTGTGGGTGAGATTGCTGGACGCGTGGAGGGAGGGTGCGCGGAAGAGGCGGCGGCGGTTGGACCCTGAAGGGGCTCCGCTCGCAGTACGCAGCAGTAGCAGTAGCACGGCACGTACCATGGTCGTTGCTAGTGCTGGACGGTCGTGGAGCTGTCAGGCAGTCTTTGATGCCAGATATCGACATAGCATCAGCTATCAGCAGCCACAATTAGCGCACCCTGCAGCGGTCCCACCCACGCCTCCGTCGCTCGTTTCCGCCGCAGCATTGCGCCGTATAAGAGCGCGCAGTCCCGCCCACCGCGTCTATGCCCGAGTCGATTCCTCTCCGCAAGAAACCGCCGGCATCCAGCAAGAAGACGCCGCCGCGCCCACTCGACGAGAGCGACCTTGCATGGTCTGACCGCGACATCCAGCCCACCGTCGTCGCCGCCCATTCGCGCCAGCCATCGAGAGAGACGCCGCTATCGAGAGAGACGCCGCTATCGAGAGAGACGTCGCTATCGAGAGAGACGTCGCTGTCGGACGAGTTCGACGACTGGGATGAGCACGACGCCGCCATGCCGTCCGACCTGAGACGCTCGCTGGAGCACCAACGCGCCGACGGCCACAACGCACCGCTGCTGGGCCGCAAGAGCGACGACGAGGGCGCCGACGGCCTCTCGCGCACCGCCCACCGCTTCCACGAGCGCGACCCCGTCAGCCAGGCCAAGCTCGAGACGCGCAAAAAGTACACGTACGCCGCCATCTTCCTCGTCCTCAGCCTCATCAGCTTCACCGTGCAGACGGAGACGGCCGTGTACATCCAGCACGAGCTCAAGTGGGAGAAGCCCTACTGCATGCTGTACATGACGCACGGCTCGTGGGTCGTCCTCTGGCCCGTCCAGCTCGCCCTGCTGCGCCTGCAGAACCGCGACCAGCCCTGGCCCACCTTCTGGCGCCGCCACACCCAGCTGCTGCGCCAGACGGCCCTCATGGTCCAGCACCAGACCCTGCACCCCTCGCCGCGCCACTCGCTCGTCAGCCCCGTGCCCTACATGCTCCGCATGACGGCCTTCATCACCTGCGCCCTCACCCTCGCCGGCGGCAGCTGGTACGTCGCCGTCAACCAGACCACCGCCTCGGACCTGACCGCCATCTACAACTGCTCCGCCTTCTTCGCCTACGCCTTCAGCATCCCCATCCTGCACGAAAAGGTCCGCGCCTCCAAGGTCGTCGCCGTCGCCATTGCCGTCGCCGGCGTCTTCGTCGTGGCCTACGGCGACACCTCGCCCGCAAAGCACGGCAGCAAGTCCGGCGGCGGCACCGGCGGCGACAAGGCCCCGCCGTCCCACGAGGCCGAGAACCGCGCTTTTGGCAACCTCGTCATCGGCGTCGGCAGCGTCCTCTACGGCCTGTACGAGGTCCTCTACAAGCGCCTGGCCTGTCCGCCCGAGGGCGCAAGTCCCAACAAGGGCATGATATTCGCAAACACCTTTGGCAGTCTGATCGGCGCCTTCACCCTCTGCGTCCTGTGGATCCCCCTCCCCATCCTGCACTACACGGGCTGGGAGGTCTTCGAGCTGCCACGCGGCGAGCAAGCCTGGATGATGGCCATTTCTGTATTGGCAAACGCAAGTATGTCCCTCTTCTCTCCCTTCTCCACCACATTCCCCCATACTCACTAACGACTCCCAGCTTTCTCCGGCTCCTTCCTCGTCCTCATCTCCCTCACCAGCCCCGTCCTCTCCTCCGTCGCCGCCCTCCTCACCATCTTCATCGTCGCCCTCGTCGACCAGCTGCTACCCCCACCCCTCAACTCGCCTCTCACCAGCGCCGCCATCCTCGGCGGCCTGCTCATCATCGGCGCCTTCTTGCTGCTGTCGTGGGCTACCTACAAAGAGATGGACGAGGAGAGACGACACAAGCTGGAGGAGAGTCCCAGTGAGATGGACGATTAGTTTTTTCTTTCATCGTTTTTTTTTCTGCGGGCTGCGTAGACTTGGGTTTGCATTGGCGTTTTATACGGATGGATGGGTGGATGGTTGACTAGATGCATCAAGCGGCGCTCACGGCACACAACTACCCAACCAATTGAATTAACTGAATTAACTAGCTTTGGGTAGATCAAGTCAGTAGACGGCATTTCACACATACCTAGTCATCTAGAAATATTACATATCTACAGATACCTCTACCTGTGCCTAGAGATGTAAACTGTTTAAATTTCATGCTGTACTGTCTTGTCTTCAACAAACAATAACTTAAGCTAAATAAGTAAGAAAGAAGTCTACTTTGTTTTAATATGTATAGATACTTAGCTAGGTAGGTAGGTTAGAGTATAGTCTCTATAAAAGATATAAGTTTAGAGGGCTAGGTAGTAGAAGTAGAGGCTAGTAGTAATACTATATTATAACTACATAGTTGTAGTAAATTAGATAATAAAAGTGTACTTTCCTATTATTGTAGCTAGTCTAGCTTGCTTGTAGTCAAAGCGAAGAGGTAACTTATATATTTAGAGATAGGAATAATACTGAAATTGTAGATTTTAGCTGTAATAATAACTGTTAACAACTGTAATGCTAGCAGCTACTTCAACACTAATACCACCGCCAACCTAGGTAGGTGGGGGAGGCGGAAGGGAGGGCGAGGGGATAGCAGGTAGGTGCTGGTGTTGGTGTTGGTGCTGATAACAATCTAGTTCTTCGTGGTATTAGTGAACTCTAGCTGTCTACAGACAACACCAACTACACTACAATGCCTGCAACAACTTCAACACCTACCTCACCACCACTGACCTCCCCTCTACCAGACCTCAGTGCCAAACTACCCAAACTCATCCCCCGAAAACGGAATTCAACCGCACGCGAACCGCCGTCTGCCCCGCCCCCGCCAACACCTGCACTCGCACCGCCACCAGACCTCTCCTCGCACACGTACACGCACCCCTCGCGCCGAATACTAAGCCCCGAAGACCACCAGCTCTTCCTCAAAAGCCCAACATGCACGCTCGTGCAGGCATTCGTCTTCTCCATCGCCGATAGCGTGCAGGACCGCGCCGTGTCCAGCGTGCGAGACAGCGACATCACCGACACACTCGGCAAGATCCTGCGGATCCTACAAGAAGCCGAGAAGATCCAAGAGGGCTGTCCCCCCGAAGACACGGGCTCGCGCTTCGGCAACCCCGTATTCCGCACATTCCTAGACAAGATCGAAGAAGCGCTCCCATCATGGCACGCGCAGCTAGGCCTCACAGACGCCCAGCAAATCGACGAAGTATCCACCTACCTCCTCAACTCCTTCGGCAACAAACGCCGCATCGACTACGGCTCCGGCCACGAACTCAACTTCTTCCTCTGGCTCCTCTGTCTGAACCGACTCTCCCTCCTCCCGTCTCCAACCTTCCCCGCGCTCGCCCTGGTCATCCTCCCGGCCTACCTCCGCCTGATGCGCCTCATCCAAGGCGCCTACTACCTGGAGCCCGCAGGCTCACACGGCGTCTGGGGACTAGACGACTACCAATTCCTGCCGTTCCTCTTCGGGGCCAGCCAGCTCCTGCACCATCCGTACATAACACCGAAGAGCATCCACAACGCGCTTGTCCTGGAGGAAGAAGGCAGCGAGTTCCTCTACCTCAACCAAATCCAGTTCGTCAACAGCGTCAAGAACGTCGAGGGGCTGCGGTGGCATAGTCCCATGCTTGACGACATCTCGGCGAGTAAGAACTGGGCTAAGATAGAGGGCGGAATGCGCAAGATGTTCGTCAAGGAGATTCTGAACAAGTTGCCAGTGATGCAGCACTTTCTGTTCGGCAGCTTGGTCCCCGCTGTGGAGGGGATGAGCAGCGAGGACGAAGCAGGGGTGCCGGACGAGGAGGACGAGCCCGAGGGCGGGGAAGTCAAGGTGTTCACTGACGAGGCGGGGAAGCGCCACGTCCATGCTGCCGTCGGCTGGGGGGATTGCTGCGGTATTCGTGTTCCTGCCGCGGTGGGCGCCGAGGGGGAGGAGAGGAAGGGGGGAGCGAGAGGGTTGCGGAGAGTGCCGTTTGATTGAGTAGAATGCGGGGAGGAAGTGTCGCGCGTAGCATAGCATAGATGGAACGGAGGAGAGGTGTGCTGGGTAATCAACCATGTGCGCGTAGGCACGGAATGCAGAATTTCGCATTCGAAGATGTGGGAAATAGTCGCTATATCAATCCATCCTACACGCCAATGAGACCAGACCTCCGCGGTCACAGTATATGATACGATAGCATGTCCAAGCCAAACAAAACACCGCACGGGGAATCGAATCAACCCAACTCCAGCCAGCACGCAGTAACAAGTCCAAACAGCAAACACGACCAACACGTGCGTTTCTCACAACGGACTCCCCTCCAGCCCCTCGGCCCGCTCCTGCGTCTGCGCTTCCTCCAGCTCCCGCAGAATCTCAGGCAGCATGGACTCGACGTCTTCCTCGCGCTCGCCCAGCGCTTTGGCAATCAGGCCCTTGTACACGCCCTGTCTCTCGCTCATGCCGGCGACGCTGAGATTCGCAACCACGGCGCGGACCAGGTCTCTGCGCTCGAGCTGGGCGCGGTAGAGCAGCAGCGCGAGGCCGAGTTTGTCGTGTGCGTCGTCTGTGGAGGAGGTTTGCTGTGGTTGTGGTTGTGGTTGTGATTGTTGGGTGGTGGCGGAGAGTAGGCGGCGCAGTTCGGCCTTTTGTTCGATTTCGAGGAGGCTTTCGGCTTCGGCTACTAGTCGGCTCAGCTCGTCTTCTTGCTGTGCGTCGACGTCTTCATCGTCGAGGTCCAGGACGCGGTTTTCCAGCTCGCTGACTTGCTTGCGCACGGCTTCCAGCTCCGCTTGGCGCCGCTTGACGACGCGCGAGGCGTCGAAGGACTCGGCTTCTTTTTCTTGCAGTTCGGATTCGTAGGCGAGGGCTAGCTCTTCGCACTTTTCTAGGAGGGTGGGCGCGACTTTGGTCATGAGATGGGATGCCGTTTGGCTGCGGTACTGGTGGGGCGGGGAGCGCTCTGCTCTGCTGTTTGGGAGTTGGACGGGCAGCAAGGGCCCGCCGTCGAGGTCTCGTCCCAAGCCGTTGAGGCGGTGTTCGGGGGGCGGCGCAAAGGGACTCGATGAGGCTTGCCGCGGACGGCCGTGCATGCGGCGGCGCGAGTTGAGGTGGCGGATCAGGTCGTCGGCCGTCTCGGCCTTCTTGTTGGGCACGTCGACGCTGACGTTGCGGCCGAGGAGGGAGCGGACGCACTTGCGGGCGCCGTTGCGGGCGGCAATCATGATGGCGGTGTCGCCGTTCTGGTCGGCGGCGTTGAGCAGGCGGGTGACCTCGTCGGGGATCCACGTCTCGGAGAGCTTGTTGATGATGCAGTCGAGGTACCAGCGGGCGCAGACGTACTTGTTGGAGGAGCTGGTGGTGGCGGCGATGTGGTGGAAGACGGTGGAGCCAAACCAGTCGGTGCGGTGGACGGTCTGCTGGAAGATCTTGACCATGGCGGGCATGGTCTCCTTGTCGAAGTTGTTTGTGAACATGACGGCGCGCATCAGCGGGGTCTCGAGGTTGTTGGAGAGGCAGTCGATGCGGGCGCCGCGGTGGATCAGCTCCTTGACGACGGCGACGTCGCCCATGGCGGCGGCCCAGTGCATGGCGGCGTGGCCCTTTTCGTCAATGGGGCGGTCGAGGTTGATGCCCGGCGGCGGCTCGGGCCACGAGTAGGCGTCCTTGTGGTCGAGCAGCATGAAGTAGTCGAGCAGCTGGTCGGCCCAGATCTGGTGCTGCTGGTCGAGCAGCGACATCTGGTCCATGGCGCGCTCGCGCTTGCGCTTGCGGCTGTCGAGCGAGTAGGGGGCGGCATCGAGCAGGTCGTGGTCGCCGAGCATCGACTCGGACACGACCGTCTCGTTGTCGGGGGTGTCGTCGCGGAAGACGTGCGAGTGCGAGTGCGAGGGGGCGTGCGAGTGCGAGGGGGCGTGCAGCTGCGAGGCCGTGTCGTAGGGGTCCTCGCTGAGCTGCGACTGCGAGCCGACAAAGGACTGGATCGACTCGAGCGAGTAGACGTGGTTCTGCGCGAGCTGCGCGTTCTGCGCGTTCTGCGCGTTCTGCACATTCTGCGCGTTCTGGGCTTTGGCGGCCCTGGCGGCGGCGGCGCTCTGGCGCGGGGGCTTCATGCGGTTCGAGGCAGCGGTTGCGTGCTTGGGGGCGGGCGGGGGGCTGCGGTCGCCGGGGAGGTAGTCGAGGATGGCGCGCATCTTGTCCAGCACGCCGTTGCGCTCGGCCAGCAGGCGGCCGTCGTCGAGGGGGATCCAGGTGCCCTGGTACTTGCCATAGCCGCCCTGGACCTTCTCGTGCACGCCCTTCTGCACCTCGCGCTCGAGGATGCGCGTGCGCGCGGGCTTGTCGTAGTCGGCCACCTTGAGGATGTGCGTCGCGTTGATCCAGTCGTCCGCGCGCCGGCGCATCACATGGTTGCCGTTGACGTTGACCTCGTACACGGGCACATTGCTGTACGTCGCCGAGTAGACCTTGCCGTCGGGCAGCGGCGGCATTGTGGCGCGTCCAGAGGCTGGTGAGGTCTGGCGCCGTCTGGCAACGTCTGGCAACGTCTGGCGAGGTCTGGCAACGTCTGGCGGGGCGAGCTGGCCGAGGGCGAGGGTCGACGTGGTGCGTCGACGTGGAGCGGAGCGTCAAGGCAGCTGACCTCGCGCCGACGCGGTCAAGTGCGACGACGTGTCTACGCGCGTTGCCCTCAGCCACAGTCACCAGTCCGAGCTCATGCCAAGATATCAAGCCACACCTGCTCCCCTTCACCGCAGCGCCCGCCCGCACCTACCTCTCCGCCCGCCATTGCAGCATTGCAGCCACCCCACGCCCCCTCCCACCATGACCGTCACCGAATCCATAAAGAATGCCGTCGGCCTCACCGACCAGAGTGCGTGCTGACAACCACCGCCCGCTGATTGGCCGCAATCCCCGTCTGAAGCTCGACACTGACCCTGTCCACAGAGGCCACCCGCGAGGAGATGAGCGCCGCCCGTCTGCCGCTCGCCTACAGGGACTCCTGCGCACACCTCCTGATCCCCCTGAACCGCTGCCGCCACGAGGAGTACTACCTGCCGTGGAAGTGCGAGGTACCCGGCCACCGCGACCCCAGACCACGGCCCATGGCATCACTGACCACACCCAGAACGAGCGCCACACCTACGAGAAGTGCCAGTACGAGGAGTTCAAGGTGCGCGTCGCCAAGATGGACGAGCTGAGGGCGGCCAAGAACGGAGCGCGAAGCAACTAGAAACAGAAAAATATATGGGACGTTACGGCACACCGAGACGCAGAGTCTGCTGCATGTATATACCTCGGCGGCCGACTACGCAATGACATGGCATTCAATTTCGAGGCTGCAGCTTCTTCTTCTTTCGCAAAAAAATGTGCACAGACTGACAGCAACCGCAACCCATAACAAACTGGCAGCATGTCCGTCTAGTGGGGAAGCGACATGGCATAGAACACAGCACAGCAGCAACCTTGAACTACGTCTTGGACTCGTTGCAGAAGACATCAAAAATGGGTCTAGATGTTGTCTATAGAATGCATCCGCTACAGCTTGGCCTTTGTGTCCTCAAGCGCAGCCTGTTCCCTCAGCAGCTTCCTCTGAATCTTTCCAGACTGACGCTCGGTTAGCTCTTATCTGCACATCAGCAAGTCACCAACGTACCGGATTCTTCGGCACCACATCGATGAAGTGCAACCCCCCGTCTAGCCGCTTGTGTCTCGACACGCGCTCCGCAAGCCACGACTTGATGGCCTCAGCGAGCTCAGGCGTAGCTTTATCAGGATCCTGAGGCATTATGTACGCCCTCGGTGCTTCATCGCCATGGCTGCGCACAGTCAGCATTCACCTCTCAAGCAACACCCCACGGGGAACGTACTGAGGCACCCCGATAACAGCCGCATCCTGCACCTCTGGATGATCCAGCAAGATGGCCTCGAGCTCCGCCGGCGCAACCTGCAACCCCTTGACCTTGATGAGCTCCTTCTTGCGGTCCACAATGAAGAAGTTCCCCTCCTTGTCCACATACGCCACATCTCCCGTCTTCAACCACCTGCCCGGTCCAAACGTCCCCTCGGTAGCCTCAGGCTTATTCCAGTACCCCTTCATTACGTTTGGACCACGTACCCACACCTCGCCCCTCTCGCCCTGCGGCGCTTCGACCTTGCCCTCGTCGTCGAGCACGATCTTGGCTTCGCAGTTGGCCATGAGCTCGCCCACAGAGAAGGACGCCGAGTATTTGGACGGATCGAACGTAGTCGCTGCGCACGTTACTTCCGTCATGCCCCACCCTTGCCGGATGTTGACTTGTCCATTCTTCCACAGCCTTTCAAACTCTTGGGAGGCTTCCCTTCCTAGCGGCGCGGCGCCGCTGCTTACACTCTCCACGCTGCTGAGGTCGAACTTCTTGGTCGCTGGGTGCTTGGCCATGGCGACCACCACGGGCGGCACAAGCACGAGGTCTGTGACGCGGTACTTCTGCACGTACGTGAGCATCTCGACGAAGTCGAACTTTGGCATCATGTACACGGGGATGCGCTGCTTGATTGCGTTGACGCAGAAGATGGCCTGCGCCATGGCATGGTACATGGGCAGGAAGCACAGGAGCCGCTTCTTAGGCAGCCTCTGCTGGTACGTGGGCGACTGCGTCTGCATGTGGATCTGCTGCGTGCAGTTTGCGACGTAGTTGCGGTGTGTGATCATGACGCCCTTGGCGACGCCCGTGGTTCCGCTGGAGTAGTTGAGCGCCACCACCCTGTCTAGTTCTTCCGGCGTCTTGAGATCGGGCCAGGCATAGGTATGACCATTCTGCTCCGTATCGAGGAGCGAGGTCCAATGTCGTATGTGGCCCGCCTCGGTATCCTTCTCCACCTTGCGGCCCTCAAACGTCGCAATCCCGTCGTCGAAGATGAAGATGCGGTCCGCCGCCATGCCAGCCTCCTGCGCTGCAGCCAGTCCCGTGTCCAGACTCGCCTCCGCGCAGATCAGATACTTTGCACCCGAGTCTTTCAGCTGGTACGCCAGCTCGCGCGCAACATACGTTGGATTCGCGCCCGTGAAAACACCCTCGGCCATGATCACACCCATGATGACCGACGGGAAGAACAGCGTATTGCCCGAGAACAGCAGCACGCGCTCGCCAGGCTGCAAGCCGGCGCGCCGCAGACCAGACGCGAAGCGCTTCGCATACAAGCGGTAGTCTCGGAGCGATAAAGAGTACTTCTCCGGCTCTTGAGCGGAGATATAAGCTGCCGTATCAGGCAGCTCACCATGCGGCGAGTCGAAGATGAAAGTCGGGAGCGAGACAGGCGAGATGGGTATATTCCAGCGCGACTGGATAACCATGGTGACGGGTGGGAGCTACCTTTCGAGCAACGAATTTCTCCGATACAATGAATGCAATGCAACGCAACGGATATCCCCAACTCCAACAAGAAAGATGTCCGCGAAGTAACGAGGTACAACGCAGAGTGTATTGTATACACGTCAGTAATCAGAAATCCCGCCCCCCGATATCCAAATAGCCGACAAAGCCTAAACCCCACAGCCTTGCCGCGCGATGTGATGCCGGACACCTAGCTTGGCCACCTCGCTCACTATCCTAGCTCCGAGTCCGAGTAAGCTGCACCGACTCTGATGTTGTCGCGGTAAATACCGCTTAGATTAGTGATTATCTGATCTGGATTACTGATTTTGTGATCCGAATCCGGATGCGCTAAGTCACTAGCGTTGGATTAAGGATATATAAACGATTAGGTTAAACTAATAGATCTATAGAAGAATTTAATCTCTCTTTCTTAATTATTAATTGTTTATCTCTTAAGTCTCTTAACAATTACAGTTATGAGCCTAGCGTTATAGACTACAAAGGAAGATTCTCCCTGCGTACTTAGTATAGCTAAGGACTTTGTTAATATAATTAAAACTTATACTAACCTCTTTATTACAAATTACTAAACCTACCACTATAGATACTAAAGAAAAGATTAGTACTAGGCAGATCCTGCTTAAATCTAGATTAGACTAGCTAAACTAGTACACTTAGCTAGAGTTTCACGCCTAAGACAAGGCTATCTAGGATTAAATTAATCTAGAAGCAGGCAACGTAGATCTAATAGATAAGCAGGAGCTAGTCTATCCTTCTTATCTAAAGAAACTAGTGCAATTGGAGGGAGTCACTAACTTAGCTTTTAAAGCTATAAAAGAAACCTACAAACTGCTAGTTGTAGAGCATCTAGAAGAAGTCTAGAAATACAAGATTAAAACAGCTAGATAGACAAGGAAGGTGGCTAAGCTCACTAATATTTAGGATTAGATTAACAAGACAGTATCCCCTAACCTCCTAGCCTTAATCACTCTTAAATTGCTCAACAACAAGAAAGTCACCTGTTAAGCACTTGTTTAATTACTAAAGAACAACCTTGCTCTAACTAAGGATAACACAAGCAATCTATTAAAACAGCAATATTAAGCTTATCTAGAGAAAGCTAGATTAGGCTAGATAACTCTAGATAAGTAGTTTAATAAATGGCAAATTCTTTATAGAAAGGCCGAGACTTACTCTATCCTAGATGTTAGCAGACAGCTAGCAATCACTAATTTTCTAGATTTAGTATTAGTAAAACTAGCTCCTAAATGGTCCTAATCTATAAAATAATTAATTACAATTAATTTAGCTCTAGGTAAGACTACTCTAACTATAGATAAAGTCGCGAAGGTTTTCTCCCTTATGCTTCAGGAACAAGCAATTAGTTAACTAAAAGAGAAGGGATTAGGAGTGTACGCAACCTTTAGCAGATCATCTAGAAACTAGCAGAACAAGCAGAGATTAGGTGCCCTAAATTACAAGTGTCCTTGCTAATAAGGTAGATTGCACTACTAGCCTCTAATTTCTTGTTTCAGACTCTAAGTTGCGATTACTAGATTAATAGTATTAGACAGACTAAAGATAACCCTTACAGAAACAGCTAAATCTAAGATTAAAGAAAATTACGCTAAACAAGAGTAGAACAATCTTAGAAAACAAGTTAAGCAATCTAGATAGACTTCTAGAACCTCTAGATCATCTGGATTAGCTGAATCTGCTAACAATAGTACTAACAAATTTCCTAGATTAATAGCAGCAGCTCTTATCAACCTATTAGACCTTATCACTAATTAAGAAGGAGTTTATAGTACTGCTTACTCTGCTTATCTATTGTTATTAAGTACTATCTTTAATAGAGGTAGAGCAGTACACCTTGTTAATAATTAGAAGTTTTTAGTTAAAGGAACTTTCAAGAAAGCTGATCTAGGAGAGATTGTGGAAGCTAGTACTTAGTCACTCCTTGTCTTAGGAAAGGGAGATTAATTAATTAAAAGTTGCCTTAATAGGAAGAATAGACCTTAAACTAAGAATTTGTTGCTTAAAGACGTTAAGGTAGTTAATAGATTCTATGTCAACATTGTATCCAAAGCTAAGCTTAAGAAGGTTGGACTCTAGTACATAGGACTCAACAACACTCTTAGGTATAGATTACTTAAGGACTATGTAATTATAGCTACCCTACACTTAGCTTATAATCTTGTCTTTATTAAATACAACAAGATTAGTTATTATTCTTTACCTCCTATTGTCTAAGCTGTAAAATTATCTACAGTTAATTAAACTTAATCTAGCTTAGAGCAGCTCTAGCATTAACAATCTAGACACCTTAGATTAAAAGCCCTTTAGACCCTAGTCTAATCTGCTCAAAATGTTCAGATAGAGGGAACAAAGAGGATAGATTATAAGCAATGCTCTACTGCACACTCCTATTAGGTAATCTTTTGTAGACTAAGAGAAAGATTACCACGTCCTTTCTATTAAATATTATAGAATCTATTTAATATGCTAACTAGAAGGCTTAACAAGGAGTAGGCACTAGTAATCAAAGAAGATTACTTAGGAAAGCTGTTCAACAACAATCTCCAATCTAAAACCCTTAGTGAGATAATGAGGATTATTACAGGATTCACTAAATAGGTTAAGCAGAAGTATAAGTTAGATATAGTTAAAATCTATTAAGATAATAATTTAGCTACTAGACCTTAGAGAGGTAGATCTAGATACAAAGAATAAGCACACAAATAAGAGATTATAATAGTAACCCCTCCTCCCTACACTTACAAACTAAATAGATTAGCAGAGAAAGGAGAACAAGAATTAATAACTAAATTAATTAAAATAAGGTTAGGAGCTAACTTGCCTGCTTAACTCTAGCTAGAGATAATAAGCGCAGCGGCTTACTTGCATAGTATAAGTCTATCCTCTGCTTAAAACTATTAATCACTAAATAAGGTACTAGATAGTTGGTTTTAACAATACTTTAGATAGTTTGAACCAGCAGAGATTAGGCATAGAACCGCCAATCTACAACTAGATTAGAGCAGGATATATGCCTATAGGTACAGAGCTTATCCTCTTAATAAGGATTAATCAGCTAGTAGGAATTAACAAGAATTTAAAGTTAACCTAAGAGGTTACATTAGTTATTTAGTCAGATATGTTGCATCTAACATATACCAAATATAAGTACCCACACTTAATTAAGTTATTACAACTAGAGACGTTGTGTTTAATAAAAAGACCTTTTATCAAGGCACTCTAGATAAAGAGATAGAGATTAATTAAACTACTAAGTTAGTAGAGATCCTTTATAATAGAGAAATCCAAGATCTAGGTCAGGAGGTAATTATACCTAAACAAATAGATATCTAGTCTAGTTTAGACCCTAACAGAAATGTAGGGGGTAAGTTATCTAGATTAACAGACACTGTAGCTAGCCTGCCTAGTAATTAAGAGAATTAGAGCACAGAAACAGCACAGGGAGAACACAAGGCTAGTAATTACCTAAGAATCTGTGCTAATTAACTAGAAACAACTAAATTATTCACTCTAGATGCTACTCCTAAACTAATTAATTAAGGTTTAGGGGGTGATAGAGACTGCAGAGAAATCTAACAGGATGACCTTACTAATTATTATAGGGCTGTTAATTAACAGAGAGTACGCACTCCTATAGTAGCTAAATCATCTTGCCTAAGTAATTAATTAAGATTAATTACTCTAGCCCCTTAAGTCCGCTAAGCTGCTTCTGCACAGCTAAGCAAAGCTGTAGATACAACAACTCGTGTTTAATTAAGTTAAAGACAACAAGGATTGCTATCTAAAACAGACCTAAGAGTCTATATCCCAGATAGAGAGCTAAGGCAAAAACCTAGCAATTAGAAGAGGGGTAGATCTAAATCTAAGGGTGTCAACGCTTTAATCGCTAGTCTTACTAAAAATAATTAGTAGTTAGATTTTACGAATACTTTCTTACCTAGTGTTACCTAATCCTAGGAAGAACAATTAAGTTATAAGACTATGAACTTAATAGTCATAGGAGCAATCCAAAATAACTAAGTAAAACTATTACTTAATCAAAAGATACACAGGGACGATCTACTACTACTTCTAAAAATATAGAAACAATTGATGCAACACCTACTTAAGCTACCTTTTAGAGACGCTTCAAGAAAAGAGATATATTAATTAAGACAAAAAGGAACATAGATAGAGATCTCTAAATCAGAGTCTATAGATTAACTATTACTACTAAAGTAAGTTTAGACCTACAAATTTAATTAAGACAGCTTCTTTATTAAATGCAAAGCTAGACTTGTAGTTAGAAGAGATCTGTAAGAGATTAACACTCTTACATTAACATATGCAGCTACACTAGCTGCTAAATTATTTAGAGCAGTTATAGCTATTGCGGCTAAGTTTAATCTAGAAATTAAGCAACACAATGTGGTTAGAGCATTCTTAAATGCACTTATCACAAAAGATAATCTAGTAATCTGCAATCTCCTAGACAGATTTAAAGAAGCTAGACTATGTGTTCTACTCAACAGAGCACTCTATAGATTAAGAGAATCCCTACTTCTGTAGTACAAAGAGTTCTTAAGCACTCTTTAATTAATTAGACTAATATGCTCTAAAGAGAAGGCTTGCCTATTCTTTAATCTAGATTGTACTATCCTAGTACTGTTCTACGTTAATAATATACTTTTGCTGTACTATAAGGACTATAAGCAAGAAGCACAAGAGCTTTAGAGCAAAGTCACGTTAAAGTATAAAATCTAAGATTAAGGAGATATACAGTAGTTCCTAGGGATTAAGGTAATCTAAAACAGGGAAGCAAGATTAATTACGTTACTCTATAATACGTATATTAATAAGATCGCTAAGAAGTTTAAACTAGATAAGAGGTTATTTCTAGAAACCCCCCTATCTACAGCTAAGCTAATCAAAAACCCTAAAGAAGCAACTAAACAAGACGTAAAGTCTTATTAAGAGAAGGTTAGATTAGCTCTCTATACAGCTATTATGCTTTGTCTAGACATATCTTTCGCAGTATTAAAGTTATCCTACTTCCTAATAAACCTAAGTAAGGACTACTACAAGGCAATTAATTAAGTAATCACATATCTCTATAGGACAAGAACACAAGGCATTTAATTTAGAGATTATTCTAGACTAGAACTTGTTATCTGTAGAGATGCATCCTTTGCTAATAATTTAGAAACCTAAAGATCCTCTTATAGATACATAATTATCCTGTTTAGAGGACCAATCCTATAGAAAGCGGCTAGGCAATCTACAGTTACTACTTCTACAATAGAGGCAGAGCTAATCGCTCTATCCTACACAGCAAAAGAGACAATAGCAATCTAGCAATTGTTTAACAAAATAACGCTAGATATAGGTTATACCTAGACTATTTAGTGTAATAATTAACAAACTATTTAGCTAGTAGTTAGTAAAAACAAGAGAATTATAACTAAACTTAGACACGTAGATATACAGAACATGTAGCTAAGACAGAAGTACTTAAATAGATTGTTTAAGATTAGCTATCTAGAAACTTCTTAAATGCTAGCTAATAGATTGACTAAGGCACTAAGCAAACAGGAGTTTAATCACTTTAAGAAACTCCTAAATCTCAAGGATGCAAAGGGATTAATTAATAAACTAGAATAGAAGGCTTAATTGTAAGTACAATTACAGCTAATTTCAAACAGAATCTAGAACTATTATTATCTTATAATTAAGCTAATCTAAACTCTTACAACAAACTGTGTCTCTTAGCATACCTATTAGCTTTAAAGCTAATTAACTAGAGCTATAATATCCTTAAAATAATAGATAATCTAAGCTTAAATCTCTTCTCTAGTTAGAGGGCAAGATTAGGACTTAAACAAACCTTAACTGTAATTACCTAACACCCTAGGACAAGAGTATCTAGACTAGCTATATCTAGCCAATCTCTCTCTGTAACTGTGAGAACAATTAGTTAGGTAGTACTAATAATTGCCCTAATCCTTATCCTAGTGGCTTAACTCCTCATACCCTCTCTGTTAATTATCTTAGCAGTGAGGGCAAGGTAATCTATAGCTGTATTTGTAGGATCAACTAACAAACCCACTAGATTGTACTAGCTGCTAGTGATGTTTAGGATAATAGTGTTAAGGAGCAGTCTCACCCTATTGTTAAAAAGCCTGAAAATTCTAGTGCCTAGCAGGTGTAGACTGCAATTGTTAATTATATACAGCTTAAAAGCCAGGAGCGTTTAGATTAGGAGCTAGAATACTAGCATGTTGAACAAGCTGAGAATAGACACCTTGCAGATGTTAATTAACAACTAGTTAAGTTGCTACAGGAGCAGGAGCAGGAGCAGGAGCAGGAAGCACTAGAGCAGCTAGATTAACTACTAGAAATAAACCAACGTATAGTCCTACACAATCTAATCTAGACTTCTAGGTGTTCTTAGCTATTACAGCAACACGTCTCTTAATTCTCTTGCCTACCTACTTAGACTCCTTAATCTATTAAAAGTTAGGACTTTCTCTTAAAGATTTAAATGCTAAATAGATCACATACCTTAGATCTACTAGAAAGAGTGCTGTACTTAGCCTAGAGGCTGGCTATTCCTGCGTTCCTACTCTAGTTAGATTAACTCTAATTAAGTATATCTAGAACTAATCTTATATTAGGACATAAGTATAGGTTCTACACTCAACGCATCTCTTAGATGCTGTCCCTAGATTATAGCAAACAGCTAATACTCTACAAAGTCTCCTTTGTACACAAAGGGCACAAGAGATTACTTAAGGAGTTAGGACTAGTTTAGGATCCTCTAATCTAGGAGTTGAAGTCTTTAACTTCTTGCTTAATCTAGCTTTTGGAGTGGTCTTTGGCTTTAAAGTAGTCTTTAGCTTTAGAGTAGGCTTCAACAGTGTTGTTGTAGGCATCTTCTTCTTATTCTTCTTATCTACAAAAGGTAATACTGTAACATTATAGTTAGATTAACGCACAGGTTCTGCTACAAAGTTTAGCCTTATAACTAAAAATCTAAATTAAATACTTACTAAGCTCTAGAAAAACCCTTGTTTTTCCCTTCTTCTAGATATGACTAGGATTGGCCTCTTAAGCAATAACGTTAAAGTTAACGCTCTAATCTACAGAATCCTCTAGATGTTGCTTGTAAGGATTCACAGAATTGTAAACTAATAGGTTAATAGGCGTAAAGCTTAATCTAAAACCTGCCTAGTTGCAGTTCTAGAGCCTAGAAGAGCCACAAATTAGTTAGAAAATGATTAGTATACTAAAGAAACCACTTACCTAGAATTGCGAGACTAATTAATCTCATTTTAGTTATCCTCTAAACAACAATTTGGATCCTCATAAGGAATAACAGAGTTACTAGAGTTGTTAGACTTGTTATCTAAGCTAGCAACTAGCAAAGTCAGCCTGCTCCTAATAAGTAGACTGCCTAATCTAGTTATTACAAAACAACTGCGACACAACAGGAAGAATAGATTAACAAGACTAAGAAGCGCTAACTGCAGCAAAAAATTAGAGTTAGAAGTAAGAGAGAAAGAGAAATTGCGTAGATAAATAATTATTTAGGGTGTAAACGCGTTTTGCAACGCATGTTAACAAGCCTGTTTACTCTATACCTGTAATAGGAAACTCTAACATTATCCTTTAATATTTTACAACAACACCACCTTTGTAATTACAATAATAGCTATTATAGTTATACTTCTTAATTAAAGCATGCCTAGGGGGTGTGTTGCGGTAAATACCACTTAGATTAGTAATTATCTAATCTAGATTACTAATTTTGTGATCTGAATCCAGATGCGCTAAGTCACTAGCGTCAGATTGAGGATATATAAACAATTAGGTTAAACCAATAGATCTATAGAAGAATTTGATCTCTCTTTCTTAATTATTGATCGTTTATCTCTTAAGTCTCTCAACAATCACAGATGTACGTATGTATACCGAAACGCAGTAACTAGATTCCAATCCAGGTTATGACCAATATCAGCAATAGCACCAAGTACTCTCTTCCTCTTTCTCGATTGCACGACTCTAGAACACGAACCAGCACTACCTGTATATCCAAGTGAAAAGACAAATGAACGCGGTCAAGGTCGCTTAATGACTACTTCCCCACAATTGGGTAGCTTGGCCCGAGGTCCCCCGCGGACTGAGCCCCACTTTTCTCAGCTAATCAGCGAGGCTTTGGCGATGCTGGGATTGTTGCTAGGCTTGTTGTGCGCTGGGGCGTCGGCTAGTGAGGTTTGGGTTGGCTTGGCTTGCGGGGTGGGTGAGCCGAGGTACGGGTTGAGAGTGTGGGCTGGGTAGTGTGAGATGGATGGGATGGGATGGGATGGGGTGAATGGGAAGTGCGTGTTGGTAGATAGATAGATAGATAGATGGATGTGCGGTTCTTAGCAGCTGTGAAGGAGTGAATAGGGTGGTATCATACACGATACACTCGACAGACAACGAAAATAAGACGTTGAGTGATTATCAATTCATGATCAGTGTCGAGACAACTAGCTAGACGCTTTCCATGATGTGCATTCTGGTATTCGGTGTGATCACGGTCATTGTGTGGTAGGCTTCTTTTCTTTTTATCGGATTCTGGTATTGGTGAATGCAGGTACGTGTGCCGTCTCGGCCGCTGGATCTTCATTCCCATGCGAACGGCAACAACGTCGGAGTTTCTGTCTCCTTTATCGCCTGTTGACGAGGAAGATGAGATTGTTGTGATCACGACCTTGAATAGAGGGACCAGCACTTGCGCTGCTTACCCACGATTTCGCCTCCCGAGCGAGGTGTGAGCCGTGTCGGTGCATTGCAATATGTGGTTTGTGTTGTAAGGACGGCGTTTGGTAGCGTGCCTTGGCATTGTGATCCACCTCCCATCCCTCAGGAGCTCAATCATGACCACGACACTCACCATCATCCCGATGTTTGGGCTGCGACACGGCGACAACAAGAACTGAAGGGCGACATGCGACATGCAACATGTGGTGCGTTGCCAGGTCAACCCCGACCTGAACATGGCATTTGCGTTGCTGGAGAAGAGGCGAAGTAAGGCTGGAACCTGCACCGACGGGCCTGAAGCAGTCGCATCCCGAGGCGAAATCTGACCCTGAGTCTCATTGCAGATTACAGTGCTGCAGTGTTGTAAGAGAAGGACTGCCAAAAAGAATCATGACATTTGTTGAGGCTACTCGAAAGCTCCTGAAACAGTCAGAGGTCGTCGGAAGAAGACCGGTCAAGCTGCACGGCACTAGACTACAACCGATTCCAAACCGAACAGTTTCAAGCCCCATCACTGAAACGCTCACTTCCAGGCAGCAAAAACAACTACTCCTCGGATGTAGGTGTTCCTTTGTGTGTAGGCATTGACTTTCAGACAGATCTTACAACCACGCTGTCATCATCCAAGGCCCACAATGACTGTCTTTTAGTGGGCACTCATGATCTATGCATTGCAGCCCACAGAAACGCTTCGACCAGCATCATATCCAGATCCAGTGTTTCGATCGCCAAGTATAGAACGAGGCTTGGCTTCTGATACACTTCGAGCCCTCAAATGCCAAACGTCAATGCGGCTCACGACAACGCGACAGCGTTCTGCCGACACATCTTCTTGCGCCACTGTGGAGCCTTTTCCCATGAGAGTCTGGAGAAGATCTACCCGTGGTGCGCATCCTGGTGCAAATGATCATAGTGGGTCTCTCGGGGAGATCGTTCGACCAGCATCGTCTCAGCTCTTCCTTCACAGTCTGTGCATCAGGTATCATACTGGCTATCTTCACGTTTGGAGACCTGATTCAGTGCCATGCAGCCTAGTTCACGGCAACTTGCAAAGGCGATTGCTTGTGCGTGGCTAAGCTTTGCATAGTCGCAACGGCGCCGAATGCAGTATATAAGACGAGATGCTCACCCTCCAGAATAATCATCAACATCCACAACATTTCCAGACTCACTCTCCCATTCCTTCTCACTAATTACTTTCTTGCGCCGGCCGCTTGTTTAATCAGCTCAAACTCTATCACGCTCACCAGCACTTTTCAGACCTTCACTACCAACAACACTTAATAACTTTTCAAGTTCTTCCAACCAATCAACCAAAATGCGTTACTCCATCGCCTTCGTCGCCGCTGCTCTTGCCAGCTCCGTTTCCGCCCACGGTGTCATCACCCAGGTCCAGGGTGCCAACGGTGTCAACATGCCCGGTCTCTCTGCCATTGACGGTACTCCCCGCGACTCTGGTAACCCGCTTTCCGGCTCTGAGGCCGACACCTCCATCATCCGTGCTAAGGAGATGGGCGGCAAGGCCTCTGCTCTCGGCCGCACCCAGGGTGGCGGTCCCGTCGACGCTGGTGCTGCCATTGCTCAGTTCATGGGCACCGGCGGTGCCGGTGGCGCTGCCGCCGCTGCCAACAAGAAGCGTGGTCTCCTCGATGCTCTGACCGGTGGCGCTGGTGGTGGCAAGGCTGCTGGCGGTGCTGCCGCCGCTGGAACCAAGACCCCCAAGGGTACCAAGGAGGCCGGTGTTGCTGCCGCTGCCGGTCAGGGTGCCGCTTCTGGTCTCCCTACCACCGCCGACGACGGTACCGTCACCATGACCTTCCACCAGGTCAACCAGGACGGTGCCGGTCCTCTCACCGCTCAGATCGATGCTACCTCCGGTGGTACCGACCCTGCTGCTTTCCAGGACGCCACTGTCACCCAGGACGTTCCCGGTATCGGTATCGGTGGTCTCTCCGCCGCTGCTGTCATGGACTTCCCCGTCAAGGTACGCTCCTCTCTACCACCATCATCACTACCTAAGCTAACAATCACAGGTTCAAATGCCCCAGGGTATGACTTGCCAGGGTACCGCCGGTGGCGCCCAGAACGTCTGCGTTGTCCGCATGATGAACGCCGCTCTTGCCGGTCCCTTCGGTGGCTCCGCTGCCTTCACCCAGTCCACCCAGGCCAAGAAGCGTGCCGTCGAGTACAACCTCCGCAAGCGCCACATGGCCCGCGGTATCCTTGGAAAGCCCGAGTAAGCCTTTCACTCATCTGGAGTGCAATGGTTGGAAGAAAGTTTGGTGGTTGCTGGACAATCTAGAATATGAGCTGATAGAGGGCGAAGCTACCTACTAGAGGTGTTGATGCCTGTTCCTTACTGCAACTCACTCATACCCTCTTTTAGTGTTCGTTGTCGTTGTATTTAGTCTATTGGACTGGGAACCGCATGGTACATAATATCGTGGTAGTGTAAATATAGCGAGTCTGGATCTGTTGATTAAACCATCGTCCTCTATTTCCCTTGTGATGCAGCCTCGATTTCTGCCTAACACCCTGCCTTACTTCCTGCCTCAAGACCCCCATCCACCTTCTTCCTGAACCAACCCACGAACCCAGAAAAACAAACTCTTTTCATCTCCGACTCAAAGGTACATTTAGACTTCCGGCAGCTCCACTCTGCGTTTCTCCACCCCCCCTTCCGCGCGAAGATCACGCGGAAACGGCGCACGTCTCAGAAAGCTTGATTCGAAGCCTGTGATGAAACAAGGCTGGGAAACCCTCCGGTTTGGGAACCCCGGTTGCAGTGTGGAGATCATTCGGGGGTGGGCTTGCCTTTTGCAGGCGGTGTGTGGATGGCGATGAAGTGGGTAGAGATTTGTTTTCCTTTGTCGGTGGATGCTGATTGAGGAATGGACTAGCTGAGATGAATGTAGATTGTGTTTTGACTGGATGTGGAATTTAGAAGTTTATTTGTCTATTTCGAGTTCAATCAAGCTCTTTTAATGATTTCGCACTGTTAGGATAAAGATTCTACAGAGATAATGCAGCAAAGCCTGGCAACACGATCACGACCCCATCACCACTCTCATCTGACCAAGAACACAGCGACTCAAACGACACCCGCGTTACCGAGAACCCCTCAGCTTCACACGTCGGCGCTACAAGCATACGCCCAGTCGTCCCAGCGCGTTTATCTGCATTCCCATCCGGCACAGCAACCCGCGGCCGACGTGGTTCCAGACCCAAGCTCTGGTAACTCGACGGGCGTGCTTGAGCCCAGTCCACGCACGGCGGTCCCTGAAGCGTGTACGATTCATTCACATCAGTGAAGACATCTGCGTATGTTGAGCAACCGTACGGTAACGGGATGTTGGCCCGGGCGTGCCATTCTTCGGGGAGTGTCCAACGAGCGGCCGCACGCTTGCGTCGCCAGTCTTTCTCGTGGCGTCGGGTGTTTTTCCTTAGCATTTTCTGGTGGTTTTCTACTTGCCGCAGTTTGTGGACGGGTATGACCATGTTGCGGTACTGCTCAATCTGGCGTTTTGTGAAGTGGTAAAGTTGGAGCACCCGATTATCTAGATTCTGATGTACTTTACCTTGTTCGTCGCCGCAGACTAAGATCTGAGTGAGGAGATACTCCAGCTCTGTATCTGAGATGTAGTTGTGAGCGTAGTAGTATCCGATGTTAGTTGCTAGGTAGCTCATGATTTCAGTATCGTCCAATAAGGAGGGGACTAGTGCGGAGATGTCGCGCTGCACGACTGGAGAGAGCGGAAGGTAGTAGAGAATTGCTGCTCGGGATGCGGGTGATGGTTCGCGGGATCGAAGGTCCGAGGCCAGAGTCTCAAAGAGTGTCAAGGAAGGAGACGTGGGTAAGGGGTGGAGGGCAGGGAGATCTGCACTGTCAGTGTTGTATCCAAAGTCATACTCGCCACTCTTCGAATCTGAAATCGACGAGGTGGTGGCAATTTTTGAGAACAGGTCGCACTTCCCGAGGTCTGATGTCAAACATGATGTTGATGCAGGGTCAGAAAAGTTCGAAGAGAGATCTTTCGAGGACACTGACCCGTCTGTTTCGGATGTTGGAGATGATAGCGTTGTTGAGCAGGGTGAGTCTAGACCGAGGATGAATGGCTCAATCTCGATTTCCAATCCGGTCCTTAATGAGGTTCCTTTCATAGTGGGGTTGGAGATATATTGGAGTGCTTGAAAGGAAGACTGGTCTGCAAGATCATTATGATACATACCGTCTGAGCTTTTGTGTGCACATGGTGAAAGTCTCCTACACTTTGTTGGAAAACTCACACCGCTTCTTATGGCCAAACAAAGACCTGGTAAAGACAGAACGGCGATGCACTTCAACGAGCATTGTATGCTATACCACTAAATTCTTCTAGTACACGCAAGAACAGTTGCAATACTGTCGATCCAAGCACAGTCCAGAAACAACCTCTCATCTCCGTGTCCATGTTCAAGGACATTGTGTGCGTCCGCTGTCGATTCCAAACTCATCAATATCTTCTTGTCGGTACTGGGCGGGCTGAACAAAGTAGAGAGCAACCTGCTGACCTCTGACTGATGAGAATGTGTGGCACGGTCTTCGACATGTCGTCAATCATTGCCGTATGTCTGTAACAGTGAATTCGCGAGAAGACTGGTCGTGTTGATCTCAGCATGTTTGGCAACACTTGAAGATCGATCGGCTGAGCCCAATTACCGCCCGCAGTTTACTTCTGGTAGTCAATCTGCTCGCCTACAAGCTCAGCTCGACCAAGTGAGTTCATAGCCATAGACTGTACGACGAAGGAGCTCGTCCTAAAAACACGTCAGCAGGTGTTTACCAAGTCGATCTAGATTCACGCACTCCAGGGTCTTCCTCAAACATAACCTTGTCCATGACCTGGAAAAAGATCAGTATGAGCTCATCGAATGGTCCTTGTTGTCATACCTTCTCAAGCGTTTTTGTCACATTAAATCCAGTCTCACGAGCCAAGTCAAAAAAGGCGAGATCCTTTTCGAAGAGCCATGGTCGATATGGCGTGAAAAACACGTAAGCTTTGGAGCTTGGAGATTTCTTCAAGGTCAGCTCCACCGTTTTGATGAGCTTTGCGTGTTCGGAGTGGTTGAAGAGAAGATCTGCAAGGATAAGCACATCGAATCCTCCATTGTCGTTTAGGTGACTTGTCACTGTTTCGGTTGATGCACCCCACAGATAGCCCTAGACAATTAGTGACAATGCATATAGTATTGAGGTCTGCTGACCTCTGCAGCAATCTTCCTTGGTGTGGGTAACATATCACAATGATCAATGTTGTACCGAAGATTCTCAATCAGATCAGCATCAGGGTAGTCCGTTACGACCACTTGTGAGGCTCCATTGAGTGCACAGACGAGACTGGGAAGTCCAGCCCCAGCGCCAAGTTCCAGCACTGTCTTTCCTGCTACCAGTTTTCCCGCATTCTCCTCAAGATGCGCTGAGATTATGCGTCCGGCGTTCCACAGAAAGTGCCCCTACACACGTCAGTGAGCGTGCCGTGATAGCCGTTGACAGTGGCTGGAAACAGAGAAGTTTGGGCGTGATCTCAATCTTTTGAATGATACCAAACATGGAAACCTTCCAGAACATAATTGCGGGGAAGAAGGTGACGAAGTGAAAGTCCATGCTCCTTTTCAAAACCATAGAATCTTGGAGCCTTACCCATAGTGGATTATGCCCCACCAATCGCACAGTAAATTCCTTCCCAGATAGCAACTGGTGGGTAGCAAAAGTTGCTTCTTTCTCTGGTTCGAAATAATCAGCAGGCTCCTGGAAGAGGTCCAAGCCTCCCTCGTCATCTGAAGCCATTGTGGTAAAGCAAGTTGTGACGAGGGGGTCGTCTTGGCCGTGCGTGTGCGCCCAAAGGAACGAGCGAGGCGCTAAAATATCAGCGCCACCGATTGAGCCGCATGCCAAGAATAGACCCTGATCACCAGCCACTATCACGTGCTATGTAAGGAGTGGTTGAACGAATTGAAGGCACGATTTCTCAACCATCTTCAATATCCCCGGTGCGGGGAAGGAAAGTGGCTTTTCGATCTGCTAAGAGCTCGCGGCCATCGGACTGCTGGCGCACGGATGCATGAACTGTGGCTTCAGATGTTTCGCCTTAGCAGGTAGCCTTCCAGAAAGCTGCTTTCGATGGAACACCGACGTCAGACGCGGGCAAAGCCCACAAGCACGTTGACTGCACAAGTTACTCAACAACCACCGTTTGGTTCTGGCGTTTTTCCGGACGGTAGCATTTCGCAGCTGACCGAACTCTCCCCACTCGTTCCGCTGTTGCTCCGCGCAGTGACTCCTTCCACAATAGAGCAAGAGGCACGGCCTCCTAGTTAGGCGCTTCTCCTCTCAGCGTCTCTTATGCCCACACGCTGCTTATATGCAGTCTCCTTCCTTTGCTCATTCAGTACTCTTGTCCCGCTCTTTTCCAGGCTCTCTTGCCTGAAGCATCCAGTGTCCGGTCTTAGCCTACTAACCCGAAAGAGAGGAAACTTGCTCATCTAGCGCCATCTCCACCACCTCCAGCACCAAGCATCTCACGACACATTCGGACAGCCCAACCAACGAGAACCGTGCGTTAACGCTGCAACCCCGAGTCAACAGGCGTGCATCGAGAGGCCAAGAACCTCGAGTGTCCGGAAAACTACTGCCTGTCGCTCACTCCGTTGCCGCAGGTGTCAAGGCGTAAACAACAGTGAACGACATCCACGTCGGCTGATCTTCTGCGGGCGACGGATCGCTTCCGGCTCATTTTTCCTGGCGCCGTCACCAAAGAGAGAACGAGTCTCCTTAGCTGGCCGTGTTCTGTTCAATTCTCTCGCTTCAGCACCACCATCTTTCTGCACTTGCCCAACACCAAACCCGCAGGAATCCGTCGGCAAGTCCCCGGTTGCAAGACATCACCAGCCACGCGGGTATTGGACCCCTACAAGTTGCACAGGCCAGATCCAGCCTCGAGCGGTCACTTCTTTTCTTCCAAACATCCAGTATCTGCAGGGCACACACAGGAGGGCATAGTCGAGCCCAGTCGATCTCTTTGCCGTGCGACCAGGATTGGTGTCTGGCCCACAGCCTGTCGCCAGCATCCAAGCGACACGCCACTGTACCCCTCTGCAACATATTCTCCACGTGCGCTGTGCGCATCGAAGTTGAATACACAATCGTTTCCAATCACCAATCCCGCTCACTTCATTACACTCGGCTCACCGCCGGGTTCACTCGTCGTAGATTGAGCAAGTTTCGACAAACTCGTCTTAACCCCGCATCATGTGGGCCGATATCAACGGAGAACACAAGAAGGTCGCCTGGTAAGTCCATTCCACACCAACTCTGCATGCTTCTTTCAATATCCCCATGTGTCATCTTCTTTTAAGCGTCTGTGTCTTGCCAGCGACTTGGGCTTGAGCCAGCGCGACGAAACTCTTTCAATATTCAGTAGCCACTCGTGCCTGATGTCGCTTTTTGTCGTCGATATCCAACCAACAGCCTCGTGGCAGATATCATGGTCATGCCCCTCTGCTTGAGGCGCTGGCTATGATTTTCGTTCACTTGAGTTCAGACAAGCGCAATCACTACACGACACTAATCTCATGCTAGCGGTCCTTGCATTAGGGGGCACCGCTCGTCAAAGTGTGACCACCGGGATCGGGTACTGGTTGAGGTCCGCAAACCTGGCCGACCTCTGAGTAGTTGTCCACATCCTACCGGTTCATGTAGCTGTGAGCGGATTGTTATCAACTATACAATCCCCAAGACATCGGAATGCGCTTGTCCGTCAGAGCGAGCACAGTCGGTCGCGGTTGCCGGCAACAGCCGAATCTCGAAACCTAAGCGGAGATCGACTGCAATACACCCAACATCGCTAGAGAAAGCCATTAAAGCGAGCCAAGATACCGAAACCGATACCTCATCATACAACACACCGACCGAGAGAAGTGCCAGCAATGAAGTTTCACCACCATCAAGTGCGAGCTCGACTCCTCGCATGCTCCCTACACAGAATGAGGAGGTATCTAGCTGTTGTAAACCCAAGTCGGCACCGCCACCAGTTGTACAAGCAGCCGGCTGCTGTAGCAGTAAAGTAAAGCAGCAATCGCAACCAACACCAACAACAGTGTCGAATCCTGCTCCTGCTCCTGTCAAGTCATGTTGTGCCGGCAAATCACAATCGAGCAACGCCTCGAATGCACAAAACGGTGTCCATAATACCGGCCAGCATTTCCAGTTTCAAATTCACCCTCAATTCAGGACACCTCAATACCAAAACTTCCAAGCTCAAGCTCAAGCTCCACCAGCACCACCTCCTTTCGGCTTCGGCGCACCAATTTACAACCATGCCGCCGCGGCCTATCAACAGTCAATGGCAATGCCAATGAATGGGGCGATGCATGGATCCCTGCCACACCATGCCAACGGTCACCAAATTCCGCAGCATAATCCCGAGCATAACTGTCACTGTGGAGAAGGCTGTAGTTGTTTCGGGTGCGCAGCCCATCCCAATAACGCCACGATGATGGAGTACGTACGACTGATGGCCGAATTCCAATATACCGGTGCTTTCGGAGGCCAGCAAGCCCCCCTATACGACATGCCCACTTATCCGCACCACCCAGGATTTGGTGCCGAGGCCAGTACTGCTATGAACTTTACAACCCTTCCGCAATCTTACGCATTGCCAAACCCTACACACATGCCCTTCCAGGCCAGTTTGGACGCCACAGCCATGGCCGGTACACCTCTCAGCCTTTCGAATCCGTGGCGTCATCCCTCCGTCTCATCGTCCTCCGTTTTCGAGCCCCGATACCTCGACAGCGCAACCCCAACCCCCACTGAGTCGCAGCTCAAACTCGAGATGGCACCCCAAATCGCAGTACCAACGGCTAGCACACCGGTCGCCGATAGCCCAAGCGGCAGCAATGAGGAAGAAACACCGACGCTCTCTCCCTCGTCGTTCTTCTGGAACGAAATGGTCCTACCAGGCTGTAACGATGCAACCGGTACATGTCAGTGCGGAGACGGGTGTGAGTGTGTTGGCTGCTTGACACATGGCGGACACAACGGAATTGCGCTCGGTGCATCGAGTATGAGTGAGCACGAGGGATTTCCAAGTTTTACTGCAGACGCTGGATTGAGTCTGGACATGGGCGATCCGGCGACATTTTTGAACTTCAATTCGGCGAGTTGACAAGAATGACAAGCTTATATCGCGGGTGGTAGTTGAGGTATTCTCCACTTCTTTTATTGTACATCTTTCGAATGCAAAAAGCGTCAGGGATAGCGCAGGATGAAAGACAGGTTGACATAGGGGGCATCTGCATACGGTCAGGCAAGGCATGTCCGGGTTAAATTGAGAGTAGCTCAGCTTTGATACCCATAAGTTGTCAATAAATTGACAGTCAGCTTCGACCGTTTAGTCTTGAGTCAATTCACTGCCACTCAACAGACAAGGCGCAGGCTCGAGTGAGAATATCGAACGTTGGTTGATCTTTTAGGCATGTCACGATGCATGCTGACAACCATGAAGACAGACATTGATGTAATTTGGAAAAAACCTACAGCAGTAAAGCCCGTGAAACATTTTCAACGCCCCGATAGTGCCCAGCAGAAAAATCGGGTAAACATTTTGACTCAGTAATCCGAAATAAGATAGATGTCCAACCACACCGACTCGTGTTGGTGACGCAAGAGTTGGATACACCGCCGTTGTATACCCGCGCCCATCTTGTGACTAACATGGAGGGACTGGCGATGATGACGCCGGTCGCCGGTGGTAAAGTGTGAAATGAAAAACAGATCGGAATTATGATACAGCTGAATTGAAATGATACATCTGGACAGAATCCGATGATTCGTTCAAAAGAAAACAGAGATCCGCCGAACAGGATTCGGTGCTGGTGAAGTATGGACCAAAATGTGAAAAGGTACAAAAGATCGCGGGATCCGAGATCTAGGAGACATGGACAGGAGAAGGGTTGAGCGAACCGCATGCGGAGCGATTTCACGGAACTAGTCATCAGTGAGAACCAGAGTGAGAGTGCCGCCCTCTTTGATGCCGGCCTAGAATCTGTATGTTAGCGTAGACCTCAATCTCAACCCTGGAGCTGGGGAACCTACGGTGCAGCCTTCCTTGATGCTGTCGAACCATTGCTCGCCCTGACCGTACTTACCAGTGGAAGCTTTATACTTGCACGCATTCGTAACACCATCACCAACGAACGTAATTGAGTAGTCAAGCTTCTCGTTCCAGTTTAGCTCATTCTGCTTCAAGCTGGAGTAGCCGACGTTGGAGGCAATGTCGTCAAAAGAGGTTCCGAAAATCGTAGGGGACCAGTTGCCAACGCCCTTGCCGTCCTGGCCCCAGGTACAAGCCTCACTCTCAGGTACACCCTGTTTGTTGACGTAATAGTGGGCAGATGTAGGTTTTCCCTCCCAGAAGAAGTACTTGCCCTGGTCCGGGTTGGCCAGATAGCCTGTCTCTCCGGGGCCGACCGTAAGTGGGAAGGTCATCGACTCAGTGCCTAGAGGAATCAGCTTTACTGACAATAGAAGTAGCGCGATACTTACCAGGATAGTCGGTACGGCAGATAGAAACTGGCTTTGAGAGCTTGTTTTGCACTTTTACTGTCATCTTGTTGGAGCCTTTGCCGCAAAGCGTCTTGCCAATAGAGCCATCCGCCATCTCCAGCATGCCTTGATCGTTGCAATACAACCCGCCGACGGTCTGTCCTGTCTTGCCTTGCTTCTTGGGAAATGATAGCTTGAGGTAAGGGTTCGGGCAACCATACGAACAGTAAGTCCCTTCTGAGCAGCACGAGCCATCCGAACATGATCCCTTGACAACGGTTCTAATGTTGTCGAAGCCATCACCGCCACGGTACCCGGGATCTTGGATACCGGACCACCCTCCCAGGCCCTCGTTACCAAGGGGCATAGCACCGTAACCGTAGGGAAACTGGCTGCAAGGGATGACACCATTAGGGAATGGCTTGTCGCATGACGCACAATTGCCGTCCTTGTCGACCAAGTCGTTGGGGTCTTCTGGTGATGTATCTGGTGATGCATCTGGCGCTGAAACTGGAGCTGAAGGTTGCGACAGGATTGGCGCTGCCGAGGAAGCGGGTATGACTGTAGTGGGAGTCCCCTTGACTGGCGGAGAGGGTTGCTGAGTCTCAACCTCGCGGACTTCTGTAGTGGTCGGCTGCTTCTGTACAGGTTCCTTCACCTCAGGCGAAGATATCGGTGGGGTTGTGGGAAGAGCTATCGGGCCTGTAGTAAAGGTCGACAGGACACCGTCATCCCCCCAACGCAAAGTGCCGTTGGCAATGCCCCTGCGAGCTTCATCCTCTGAGATCAGGCGGCCGTCCAGCTCGTATACGATGACAGTCTCAACGGGCGCTGGCGCATATACGGCGCTGTCTGGGCGGGCCATGCGCCCCACATGAGTGTGGGCATGACGGTAGTTGCGCTGGTGGGGCTTCGCTGCAGTGACTGCAGCGGCAGCAGCGAAAATAGCGATGTATTGGTATCTCATTGTATGCTGTTACTTCACCGTCACTCTTATTGGATCGCCAACAACTGCAACCACGGTCAGTCAGTGTTTCATTGGCAGGAAAGAGTGAGATGGCATACCTCTTCAATGTGGAAGCGACACTGTGTGAGACTTTCGCGTGGTAGTCTTCACAGATGTGCGTCTTGTAGTTGGTGTAGTTGCGTATTTGTTGTTGTGGAGCACGAGCGTGGAATGAGGAAGGAGTGGCAAGTATATACGAATAGTGCTGAAGGAGTGGACCGGAGGAAAAGCTCCAAGTAGGCTACGACAAGAGATGTGTATACAGGCGCATGTACTGTCTCATGAGTGAGCCACTTGCAGGTAGAAGAAGGTAAAGACGGCGGCGTTTGTTTGTATCAAGCGGTGCCAAGCCACGTGTTTGCGAAGAAGGCGCAGTGAAGGTGAGAAGGTGAGAAATGCGACATACCCCAATCTGGATTGGTCCGTTTGAGCACTGCCACGAGTAATTTATCGGTTATTTGGCCAGATGTGGGAATCAATCTCAGCGACGAGCGTATATCATAGGGCAACGAATGTCGAGAATGTGATGATGACGGTCAATGGCGGACGAGGAGGAAAAGAGGGATTGGATCAAAGTAACGTGGAAATAAGCGGAAAGAGAGGCGCCTGGTGCCCAAAGTTTCCAAGGGCAAGCTGAAGATTGATAAACACCAGGTTGTGACACGGTGGTCACAATCGCCAAATCCACTCGTATCCCCAGCCAGAGTGTACAGTAGAAACAGTGCCAGTCATCTGTAGGTGCACACAATTCTCAACCACGTATTCAGGCGCAACGAGCTACAGCCGAGCTTTCTTTGCGGCTCTGTATCTAGCGTCATGGCGTAGGATCGCCCGGAGGTTTTCAGCCGTCGATGAGGCGTGCGCATGGCTGCCGGTTGTCTCGCCCTGCGTGCGTGTGACGCGAACTACCCCTGCTGTACAACACTGGGTCCTTCAAAGGCAGTACTACCTGCATTCCACGAACTGAGAATGTGGCACATCATGAGTTTTTCTTGGGCAAGTCCAGACCTGCTATATCAGGTTGTCGCCCGCAAAGAATGCCATAGGCTTTGCTTCGTCGACGAGATTGCAGCTGCGGCTATTGTTTGTCAACATACTGGTGACCCTGGATCCGCAACGTCGATACATTTAGCTCAAGCGCTTCCACCGCTATATAGGGTTCACAGTGGTACGGCGCAGCGTCTTGTTCAACATGCTCATCTGGCGATGGTTACGTACACCGGTATCGTGAGATGTCAATGCTTCTTCGTCTCAGCGGGGTAGGCTGAATGTAATGTTGGATGACAGAAAGCTAGAAGAGATGAGACTATGATAAGTGAGCGAAAGTCGACGTCAAAGATGATTAGACACTCGCGCTAAATCAGACCCCACATGTGCCGCTGCCCAGACAAGCCTTTGTACGAGATGTCGTGTCATGTCACATGTTGACACAGTTGCAGCGACATCTTGTGTAACGTTGATCGTGGTGTTAGTGATTTGATGATATCTAAACGCTTAATATGCACTACAACCGCACTCTTGAACAACTGCCAGACATGTGGTCTAAACCTGCTGAATGTAGTTTGCAGGAACACTCCGTACCACACCATCTTTCTCGACATCGGCCCACCCATCTCCAGCTTCCATGTTGATAAGAACGAATCGTTCCCCCTCAGCCATCGAATGCTCTACATCACTTTGCGCATTGTACTCGTATAATGCCTCCACGTATTTGAGCTTCTTCGCGCCTCGCTTAGGTGCTACAGCTGGGCCTTTCTTCTTTCCGCCAGTCAACTGGGCCGCGAGGTTCGTTGTAGAGGCTGATGAAGCAGAATATGTCGAGTCAGGCCGTGTTGAAGAGAAAGTAGAAGCAGTGGTAGGCGGTGTTGCTGCAGCGACAATCTCCACATATGAGGCAGGGACAAGACCCTCCTTGGCTCCGGCACGGACTTTCATCCAGCCAGACCCGTCTGTACAGTCTGTAAGCGACATGTCCAGAAGATACTGAAGCATTGGAGTGAGCTTGAGAGAGGACCTACCATCAGGTTCCAGAATGGTGACGTCCCGCCCATCGGCAACCGTCAACTCGCCTTCGCCGCCAGCTTCATAGGCGTACAGCATCCTGCCTTTGACTTCTGGTGCACCTGACGCTGGCGGTGGAGCATCATCATCTGACTTGATGTACGCAGCAGGTGGTGGCGCAACAACTCGGTGTTTCCTAGCCCCAGCTGCTGGTGCCTTCTTTTCTGCTGGTGGTTCTTCAACAGTTGGTGACATGCCACCAGATATGGATCTGTGAGCTGTTGCAGAGTATCCGGAGCTGAGTGTGTTCATCGAGTTTACGGTGTCGCTTCTGCCCAAACGCGGCATGTCGGACTGTGACCCAGTTGCGGCGCCATTCGATGATACTACCGTGTGTGAAGCTTTCTGTCGTTCCTCTTTGAGCTTCTTCTTCTCCTCTTTTGTCTGCTCGCCGGGGCAGTCTGCTGGTACTTTCAATTCGCACTTGCTGTGACAAGTGTAACCGCAATCTCGGCAATCGAATCCCTTTGCAGATAGGCCCCATATACGGTCGCCGCACAGATCGCAATTTGTGGGTATCTTGAAAGTCTGGGATTTGAAGTTGTGGTTTCTCGCACCAATGCTGACATCGCCAACGACCGAAGTGATCGTCGAGACTTCAACTTCAGCGCTAACCTTTTGCTTCTCGATCTCATGGGCGGCCTCTTGGATAGCAAAGATGGCACGAACGACATCGACCTCATCTCTCTTGTCTTTTCCTTCTCTGATGCTTCGTCGCACTGCCTTTGCGTTCTCAACCTCCTTCAATTTCTTGTCGAGGTCGCGCCGATGATCTCCTAACGAGCCTTTGGTCTTCAGCAAGACATTCCGTAAGAAGGTTACTGCAGACTCGTCAACAGCAAGGTTCCCGTCATCGAGCCACACGGGACTGGGTTCGAATTGAAAATCACCAGGTTCCTGCCAGCCACCGGCGTTGTGCCTGACAAACATCATGGAGTCGAGGAGAGGGTTGTTGCGGGGGATCTCAGAGGACAGGTGTTGCAGATATTCCGTGCTGCGCGTGAGGGTTTGGGTTTCGATTGAAGCCGCTAGGGACCAGATGGCGTTCAGCTTGTTGACACGAGTCTCCGAGAGATCTTGCATGCTCTGTTTGGGCCGTCAGTGCCGGGCTTGTATGTGAATAGGTGTGTACTTGCATCTAAAAGCTCAGGGACATATTCGTGGTAGTACATTTCCTTCTGCTTGTTCGTGACGTTGATGGTGATGAGGTAGGTGTTCTTGACGTTGCGCATCTCGATTTGATGCTGCTCAAAGGTGTTTCGCGCCTTGTTCTTTCCATGGTCGAAAGCACCGTCAACCTTCTTGCGGCGATTCTCGACTTCCTGACACACGCTGTCGTACTTGCCCTTCGTCTTGCGTAGCTCGGCGTACTGACTGTCCCGCTCCTTCTCGAGCTTCGCTGCGTAATCACCATGGAGCTTGCGCAGCTCTTCGTATCGAGTTGCGAGTGTCTTAAGGGGGTCGGCGAGCTGTGAGACAAGTGCGGTAGCGAATTGCTCGTGCTCGGTCGCGCGTTGCTCGAGGGTGTTGAGCTGAGCTCCCCACGTGGTCATGGAGGCACTGCAGCCAGGCGTCAGCGAATGCTAGCCATGAGGACAGGTTCAAGAGGGCACCTTTCCAGTGAGCCTGGAGTGACTGTTGGTGTGTCGCCAACACTCAAGCTGCTCACTTTCCTCGCCTTTTTTTCATAGTACTTCTTGGCTAGTGCGCTGAGTTTCTGCGAGTATTCCTTCTCTATGGCACTGCGTTCTCGGTAGAACTGTTGGATATCGTCGAGCCATGTGATGCCTCCAGAGACCTAGGTCTCGATATCAGCATGCGAGTGGTATAAGCGGCAGGAGCGGGAGGAGCGGTGCATGTTGCCAGCGGAGGGTAATGGTGTGCATCGTGAGGCATTGCAAAAGGGGGTAGGAACCTACCCAGGCGTTGACTGTCTTGAACCCGTCCTGTCAATGATCCGCGTCAGTCCATGTTGCGGCGGTGCACGCTGGGGGGTTGGCAACCGTGTACCTTCAACTCAGCGCCGAACTGGGGCGCAATGTCGACCTCCATGCTGCTGCAGAGGTTGTGGAGCGATTGCTAGTGCACGTGCGATCGGCGCATCGAACCGGAGAAGAGTGTTCTCTTGAGGAGTGGTGCTGGAGGGCCTCGGGACTCCCACTGGCGGCCCAATTGGTGGTGGGGCTCGATGGCTGGAGGCGGTGCGCGCCGAGAAGGGTGGCCGGGATCTTTGCCGTGATCCTTTGGCACCAGCGTAATTCCTAGCAATACAGGAGAAGTGATCTTGGGCTCCTCGCGTCTCTGACTTGGAGGGTGTCATTGTCAATGACGGCAGCCCGTGCTATGTGCCGCCTTGCATCTACACCTCGGGCGCAACTGCTCCAGCTGTTCATGCACCCTGGCGCCCAAAGCAGCCTAGTGCCACAGCGCCAGAGTTCCCCGCCATGAGCGCACCAGATAGCTTTTGTTCGCGTTGCTTTGACCTGCCAAACAACGACAACGACACACGCACACACTTTCATTGATACCCACACACGACGCGCCCAATCTCTTTGAGACGCCACCCAGTTTGACACTGTACAAAAGCCTTGTTCGAGCTATTCTTAGAGCTCGCCAGCACGCTTAAAGGCGCCCTGCCCCGCCATTTGCTCTCATCACCGCAACGTGCGTCACCTCACGACCTCGACCAGCAGTCGCACTCGACTGCACCACCACCGCTGCTCAACATGTCATCCACCGAGGAGCCGACCGCGCCACCCCCAGCCGAGGAGGAATCGCTTGCGCAGGCTCAAGTCGACGGTAGCGGACCTCCAGGAAACGGCTCTAAGATGGTCGAAACTGAGTTCAACGTCGAGGTGAAACTTGCAGACATGCAGGCGGACCCAAACAACCCTCTGTTCTCTGCACAGACGTTCGAGGAGCTCAAGCTGTAAGCCGGCGAATTTGCACACGATACAATGGTGAGCTGACCGCAGTAGTTCGGACGACCTTCTTCAGGGCATTCGATCCATGAACTTCCGCACGCCGTCGAAGATCCAAGAGAAAGCTCTGCCCTTGCTGCTCATGGACCCCCCTACGAACATGATTGCGCAGTCACAGTCCGGAACCGGCAAGACCGCCGCCTTCTCGCTGAACTGTTTGTCGCGTGTCGACCTCTCACAGCTGAAGCCACAGGCGCTGGTACTTGCGCCTAGCCGAGAGCTTGCACGTCAGATTCTGGGAGTCATCACACACATGGGCCAGTTCATGGAGGGTCTCAAGACGATGGCAGCCATTCCGGACCCGTCGAGGAGGGGCCAGAGGTACGAGGCGCACATTCTCGTGGGCACACCAGGAACTGTCACGGACATGCTGAGGAGACGCTTGATTGACCACACAGGCATCAAAATTCTGGTGCTGGACGAAGCCGACAACATGCTGGACCAACAGGGTCTGGGTGAGCAATGCACTCGTGTCAAGACGTAAGTACACGCACCTTCTTGTTTTTCATGCGAGACTGACCACCGCAGAATGCTCCCGAAGGACTGCCAAACTGTGCTATTCTCCGCTACATTCCCCCCAAATGTCATCTCATACGCCAACCGCTTCGCACCGAAGGCCAACGTGCTGACTCTGGCACACGAGGATTTGACAATCGAGGGCATCAAGCAGCTGTACATTGATATCGACAAGGACAACGACAAGTTTGCGACGCTGTTGAAGTTCTACGGGCTGATGACACAAGCATCCTCAATCATCTTCGTCAGGACCCGTAGGACAGCGGAGGAGCTCGAACGCCGCATGGTGACAGAAGGACACAAGGTTGCGCAGCTCAGCGGTGCTTTGGAAGGTCCCGATCGTGACAGGATTATCGACCAGTTTAGGTCTGGTGAAGCGAAGGTGCTGATCACGACGAACGTGCTGGCTCGTGGGATAGACGTGCAGTCTGTGACTATGGTGATTAACTACGTAAGTTCTACGTATGCTTTTTTGTTTATTATTATACTGACCTGTTCTAGGATGTCCCCACCATGGCTAACGGCCGTGATGCGGATCCTGAGACCTACCTGCACCGCATTGGTCGTACTGGACGATTCGGACGTGTCGGTGTTGCCCTTACTTTCGTGCACGACCAGCAGAGCTGGCAGCAGCTCCACGACATTGCGAGTTATTTCAAGACCGACCTCGTACCCATCGACACGAACGACTGGGACGCTGTGGAGGAGCTCATCCAAAAGGTCATCAAGAGCTCCCGAGCTGGCAAGACGACTAAGGAGATGAACGATATCATTGCTGGCGATGCCTAGGCAGCTGATCTGGAGACGATAGATATACGTAAGAGCGTGTGGGTGACGATACACCACGACGTCAATCCAGGATGTGTGCACGTTAATGGCTTCCAGCGAGCATGGGCATGGACCAAAAACGTCCGGAAATAGACACAAGACATGCAACTTTCGAGATACCCACACAAGCTCCCTGTGTCCTGTGAACTTGTCCGTGTTGCGCGTGTTGTATTCTCATCCTATGCAAATTGTGGTATCATAGCTGCCATGCTTCCTCCCTCTCGCCATCATGCCCTCCCTCATAACGGATCCTCAGCGTCAACGCTTATTTTCCCTCAATCTCCTTGACAATGTCTGCCTTCAGGTCTTCAGGCTTCTTCGTGCTAGCCCAACGACCCTTCACCTTACCATCCTTTCCAACAAGGAACTTCTCAAAGTTCCACTTGACGCGCTTCAGACCCATGAGGCCGGGCTTCTCGTTCTTGAGCCACTCAAACGCCGGGTCCGCTTTATCGCCGTTGACCTATCGCGAAAGCGTTAGCAATCTCGCTCTTCAAGAACACCCAAACCAGGTATTTTTTCTTCTTCAAAGAAAGTATACGCACGTCGATTTTGCCCAGCACGGGGAAGCTGACGCCGTAGTTGAGCTGGCAGAACTCCTGGATCTGGTCGTTGCTCCCGGGGTCCTGGCCGCCGAACTGGTTGCAGGGGAAGCCGATGATCTCGAACTTGTCGCCGTATTGGCCCTTGAGGTCCTTGTACAGCTTCTCCAGCCCCGCGAACTGCGGTGTGAAGCCGCACTTGGACGCCGTGTTGACGACTAGCACGACCTTGCCGTTCAGCTTCGAGAGCGGGTAGTCGGTGCCGCGCTCTGCGCGGGGTGGTTAGCTAGGGTGCAGTGGGAAAGCAGGAGAGGGTCTCGCTGTGCGTGATAGGCAGACAGGTAGACAGAGAGGGAGGTGAGTTGGGTGCGTGGACGTACTATCTTTGGGCTTGAAGTCGAAGAAGCTGGTTGCAGATGCCATGGCTGTATCGTTCGTGCTGTTCCAGAAAGTACGTGTGGGTGTAGGTATGGGTCTGAATGTAGGATTTCGCCGCGGAAGTGTATGTATAGTGGTGTGGTAGGAGAGTGTTGTTATAAGTCGTCGCACATGCACACCTCGTCTCACGCCTGTCGCGATACGCGGGGCAGTAAGATTCGCCGCTCGGATCATGTCATGTGAAATTCTGCTCTGTCCGTCCCACCACTGCAGCTGCGATCAACCCGTATTAGGTGCACAAGACCGCAGTATCTTGCTTCTGGGCCAAGTCTGTATTGTTCAGCTTACGAAATCCTCAGGGCGATTTGCGATTCGTTGGCGTCCACGAGTCGAAGCCTCGGTCGCTGCGGACGAAGTGCGCGTGAGCAGGTTGGCTGGGACACAAGACAAATGACGTTATTCGGCCATTCACACGGCCCAAACGCTGGATTTGGATGCGCTGCGCTCTGCACGGAGGATGGATGCACTCGCATCCGAATATTGGTAGGTGGGCCGAAGTCGACCGAGGTCATTTAAAGGTCGTGCGATGGAGAATATCACAAAGCAGAAGGGTCGAGATTTGGGATCGTTGTAAGTCAGGCAAGAAATTAGTTTCAGCATGTTTCGCGTCACGAAAAAATAGAGCCAGACTGATTTAAAATGACTACGTTTATGAGATACCCTCTACAAAACTGCGGCACGGACTGTCATCCCTGTCTCAAGAGAGCAGAGTGATACGGTCCTACCAATATATGAGCGAAGCTTCTTTCCCAGCTACTACAGCTTCAAATTATGTGCAATAAACCACCAACTCCAGTAAGCATCAATACAATCTGATCAATCGAGATCACCCAGTTCTACACTCATTCCATTCAAATGGGTTGAGCGGGACTTTGTCCCTGTACCCCAAGCGGGGTTACCGTCACGCAAAGCGCATGAGCGACTCGGCAGTCCATGGCGTCCAGTCCACGGCAGGGACATATCCTGTGGTTAGATCCAGAGGTTTTCTCCAGGAAAGAGCATCCGTCCGGCATGTGGGAAGTCAACATCCGCTAGGGCGGGAGATCCATCCAGGCATGTGGGGAAACGCGGTAAAAAGCAAAGCATGTAGGGTACAAACCTGCTAAGCTGTGGAAAAAAGAGGTTGTCGAGAGGATCCGGAAAGCGAAACAAACCTTGCTAAGGCGTCGGCAGGCCGGAGTCCACCATCGTGCAAGCTTCATTCAGCCCCCAAAGCTGCTCCTGAACTTTGTGCTGATATCGTGCAACGCCATGACATCTTGGCTAAGCTTGAGGTCGTCGGACAACTCGTTGGGACCAGTAAGGTTGGTCAAAAAGTCAACAATGTGCTGCTTCTTGTTGAGGAAGTCCTGCGCCAGCTGATCGCGGCGCTGCTGAAGCTGTTGCTCGGCAGTGAGCTTGATAACCTTATGACGCTTCTCGGTTGCGTCCTCCGCTGAAGCCTTGCGCTTGCGTGAGACAGGCTTGCGCTGTGCCTGACCTTGCATAGTTGGAGGTGAAGGCTCAGTAGTCGGACCCTCGAACTGGTGAACTCGCTTCATGTGGTCGAAGAGGTTGTAGCGGCGAGGGAAACCGTGTCCAGGCACAGCACGCTCACAGTCCTGGAAGTGGCAAAGGTGAGGCCTGGCACCGTGTCCGTGCATGCCATGCGCTTCACGCTCATGACGGAGCAGACAGGCAGTGGAGGAAAATTGAACACCCACACAGGTCTTCTTGTTGCAGCGGAATGGCTTCAAGTGCGAATCGACGTACTTGTCGTAGTTGCACTTCAGTGATGTAGGCTTGTGGGTGCAACCAGGCTTGCCCTCCTCAGGGCAGTGGTACTTGCCGTCTTTGTCGGGTCCTTGCTGGTAGAGAACGTGGCTGCGAGCAACCTTGGTGCGCTCCTCTTCAAGCTTGGCTTCGGCAGCGTCTATGGGGGACTGGATGTCTTCGTGACCGTTCAAGGACTGTGGTGCCACAGAAGTAGGAGTGCTGTCCTCTGTATCGTTCCTGCTGACTGTTAGCTATGATTGCTGGGTAGCACGAAGGTGACCTACCTCTGGTCGACATATTGTGTCTGCTCAAAGTCGACAGCTTGGTGGAGCTGGACGCTAGCTGTGCTAATTGGGGAAGCAACGAAAGCGTTAAAACTAGCGTCGCGGGATGGTGTCCGCCTCGGTGCTTGCTGTGTGTACGACAACGAGTTGCGTACAGGAGTTGGACGCACGTTGCTCCATTGACGCTGAGCCGGTGCTGCGGTATTGAACATCGTCTCGTTCGACTCTGTGGGGTATGACGTGAAGTTGTAGGGGGCGGAAACGGGACCCCAGATGTTGACAGCAGAGGTAGGGTTGAACTGCGAGGCGTTTGAGGTTGGGTAGAGGGAGAAATCCTGCCCAGTAGAGTAGTTAGCATATCCCATGGATCCATCCTGGGTATCCCAGGCAGCGGGAAGTTGCATCTGGTTCATGTCTTGGAAGGCGTTGTAGCTGTCTGAGCTCATCGAAGGCGAGTAAATGTCGCTGCCAACAAAGTGAGCACCCATCGTGCTCTGTGTATCCTGGGAGTATGGCTGTGGTCTCTTAATCCCGCGCCGGCTTGCGCTAGTCTGGCTCTGATATGCGCTGTCCATGCTGCACTGGGAGGCAGTATCCTTGGATTCAAAGTGCTCAGAGCTGTGCATATCCTGGAAGTCTGAAGAAAAAGAAAAGTCCTGGCCAGAGCCAAGGGGCGTGGGAATATCCTTCCTCCACTCGGTGATGTTCGAGATGTAGAAAGCAGCCTCCGGTGGTGAGTCGAAGAGTGATTCGCTGAACATAGGGGTTAGTTTCTAAACCAAATCGCAATGTGCAGCAAAACAATCTCATGACAAAAGGAAACACCGCGTTAGTAGAGCCAGAGTTCACCGTGACAGGACTGCAACAAACATTAGCGTTTCGAGCGAAAAGTCCAAGGGGGCAATACGCACCGAGTAGAGCCAGTAAGGAATGCCATGGTCGCTTGGTCGAGGAATTGGGTCCAGCCAGTCAGTGTGCTGAAGATTAGATATCCCAGGCGTCCAGCAGATGGCAGCTCAGCGAGACGTGGTGCATGAACCTCGGGTCAAACCAACGAGGGTGGAGCGAAGGATCCAAAAAGCCAGTGTCACAGAGATGAGACGTAGGGGAAAGTATTCCTCTGCCGCTTCCTTCAACAGCACGTCAAGTTAGTCTCGATGATCAACGAGATTGGGTAGACAAGATAGGCGGGTCTTAGCCTTCTGTACGTACTTTATCCCTCATCCAAAGGTCCGTCAATCGATGCTTCGTGATCGAAACCACTAGGATTAGCATCCATGTTCCGGGGGCGGAGCAGGCGTCCTTAAGGTTGAAGTCCTGGTGCGTACAGTCCTGGGGCAGCTCCAGCGACACGGTCCAGATTGTGATAAACTCTATTGAAGCGATGGAGTCCATAACGACATGATAGGGTGTAGTATAGCTCGGTCGAACAAGAACATGATTGATCGACGTTGCTGTCGTGGGGCATGTCTACAACGATTGCTTGGCACTGCAAGACAGCAGACAATGCCGGATGATCCGCGGCCGGAAGCGAGCACCGCCCGGGGGTCATCACTGAGACGAGATCCCGGTGTCTTCACCGACTTTTCGAAAGCTCTAACTTTGAAGCTTGAAATTCGGTGCACCGCTAGATCGAGGTGCCGAATCTACGAGCGCTGTGCTGCTCAGGTGTTGTGTCTACGTGTATTCACACTCCTGGGCTGAGTCCTCCGGAAAAATGATCCATTGCTTCCCGAGGAACGGGACCAGCAATGGTGGCCTTGTGAGAGTCCATGGGAGTGGAAAAACCTGTGGAAATTGTCCTCTGGAAGGGATGTCCATGTGGAAGTCCTGTAGCCTGGATTGCTAGACTGCGGCAAAACAAACTGAAAACAACAACTGTAACAAACGAACATGATTTTAGAGCAACATGATGTCGACTGAAAGTAGCAAAGCAAGCAAATCAAGCAGAACAATAAGGGGATAAACCGTTGGGCAGTAAGTACCTGGTAAAGGCTCCGTCTGGGCTCCGAATTGTCATCCTGAGCGAGGGCTCTGATTATTCTTATTGTTTGATAAGATCTTGATGATGTGCCGCACGAATCTTGTGTCGTAATAGCGGTGCGAGTGATGGTGATGGTCGTCGAGTTTGGTGTAGTAACGATGAGGAGGTGAGGGGAAAAGAAGGTGAACAAATGTGGGCAGGAGATGCTGACCGGTTCGCTTCCTGGGCAGGAAGTGACAACGCAGCAGTTGTAACCAAATCCGGGCTAGCGTCCAAGTTTGATACGATGTGAGGCCATCCCACGTCCAAAATCCTGCTGCAATCACGGTCCTTCCGGCTCGTCCGAAACAGATTGGTTGAAAATTCGCGCCCGGATCGAGGGGCAGTCACATCTTTATGACCCGCGCAGACCGTCCACACGTAAGAGGGATCCCCTCTCTTCGAGAAGCGCCGTGACGGTGCGTTCTGTTCGGCGAAATGTTCGTGATGTTCACGGGAAGTCAGGCAATCCCTTCCTTTTGAGGTGCTTGCGAATCAGGGCTATGTCGCACTTGTTGCTCCGAATCGCGATGTGGAAAAGATCACCGCTGATTGACACTGGAAGATGCGGCTCGCGGGCAGCGCCAAACCTACTGTCGCTCACTCTTTGGTTCCTGTGCGTCTACGCAGCAGCAAACAGGGCACTGCTTTTTCGTCCTGTATCAGATCAGCGGGCACAGACATGAGGCGGAGCACAGCAGGCGACAAATTGCGACATGAACACACGGTCTGATGCTGTATAGCAGGGATCAATTTGATGAGAACTCGTTTAAAATTGTGTCCCTTTTGCAACCGGTCCGAATAATCTATCTACACCGAAATCGGTCAATCATAGTGTTCCGTTTGGCAACGAGCAATTGTGCACAACTAGGGAGCGAGGTTGGATCTGACAGCGCTGCATAGCAAGAACGTGGCTGTGGTTGGGAGGCACAGAGAGGTGCCACCACATGTCGGCGACAACCTCCCGAGCGTTATCTCGTACAAACGCGTCGGCGGCTGTGATTGAACAACATTGTACTGCATTAGGATACGAAGGCGCAATGACAGGTTGTTGAGAAAACAATGCCTTTGTTTGTCCCTCGAGGGTCCAGTGCCAAGCTTACCTTGAAGCGCAAGTCATCACGTGGTGATTATTCTGTTCGCCGACTCGACTGTACATCAACGCAAGGGTTGTTTCTGTTGTTTTGTCAGCGATTGCTCTAAAAGAGGTTGTGCTAATGAACATGTGGATTGTATTGTTTCAGATAGGAGCGAAAGACGTTGCTGATTTGTTTCCACAATGGCCTAGTAGACCTTCGGCTGAACTATGCTTATGTATGTGGTATCATCATGAAAGGGGTTGTTGTTGTGAGTAGCGGAAAGTAAGAACGTACCTTGACAATTGTGCAGACAGGGTCGAGTCTGCAGTAGCCAGGAACGAGAGGTTCGCGCCGGCCCAGTTAGTCCCTGAAGATCGCTGACTTGAGATCCAATTGCTGCCCAACTACGAGCCTCAACAGCTTTACATAGCTGCGCGACGCCCCTCAACTGCGCCTTGGACCACTACGACTCAGTCAAAGTCCTCTGAATCAAGGAGTTGTCGTAAGCGATCGACAGCCATCAACATCAAGCCTCTGTTGGACCACCAGGAATCATGATGCAGTGCGAAGTGGTGCACATGATGAAGGTGGCTTGGGAAGAGAAATAAAATCTTGCAGACGACTTCGTGTCGCTAAGCGGCTAAGCTCCGGCGCCGGCAGATACCTTGCTTGGCAGCCATGACATCATGCTCAGGCACGCGTTGCTATATTCCACAGCTGACAACCAGCAGGGTTCTTTGCATATCTCTTTTAACGCTGAGAAGCATCGTGCAACAACATAATGATGCTCGAGGCACGAGAGGTGACATCAGAGCGGTACGAGATAGCACACATGGTCACGTGCGGTCACCGTCATCAGCAACAGCACGAGGCGGAAGAATGATCGGGAAGGTTGATCAATTGCAAGCCACGCTCAGAACTAATCATAGCCTCCAACCTCGTTACTGTCTACTGCTCGATGTCTCTTCGAGTCTACTCCAATCGTGTTGCTCTAAACTCCGCGTTGTAATCGCCCACAACTTCAGTCGGCCCGGATCTCTTTGTCGCATGCCGCATACAAGAACGGCTAGCGCGATCGTGCTGGTATCTGTCAGAGTAAGGAGTGTTCGATCTCTTGTCGATATGTATGAGGCCCATAAAGACCGTTGATGGTTGTGAACTCGTCACTCTGTTTCAAAGTCTCCAAGCTCACTAAGGCTGCATCCAGGCAGCTAGCATTGCTGAAGTTGAGTAGACCCGCTTCTGGCATGCAAAGAGAACATCTGTGTTCCTATCAGTCTCTCATTCGTCGAACCTTGCGATTGTCACGTGTTCATACCTTCCCATGTCATGTCATTGTTGTGGAATCATTCAGGGGTCCAACAGCGTGGATGAGTGCGGGGAAGCGACGTGCCATCATTGATTGGTACGATCACGCATCGTCTGCGTAATGCTCGAATGACACGCGATCGAAGGCTGTCTGAAGGGGACTCAGCTCAGCTCGAGAGGGGTTTATGTACCACTGCTTCTCTTCTCCTCGGTGTATCATATCCATTCACAAGATTACTCGCATTTTCAACCCGCAACTCATACGCTTTTGAGTCCTACATCTGGACCGTATACTTGATCATTTCCACAATGCCTTCCCCGTTCCACCAGAAATACTCCAGCCAGAGCCACAAAGCCTTCGGAGACAGCACAGTCCCAGCCATGCCCGAGGCTCCTAAGGAAGACGCTCAGCGTCGAGGTTCAGACGGCTCGATGGCAGAGCCCTCGTCTCCGGACGGGCGACGCAGGGTAGGTTGAGCCTCGTACTTCTAGACCGTAGAAGTGCCTTAGTTCGGTACTGACGTAACATAGTCATCTGCTGCTCAGCGCTACGGCAACCTTGAGATGCTCAAGCGACCTACCGATCAAGCAAGTGTTGACAGGCGCTCATCACTCCACGACTCATATGGAAAGCCAGGATTTCTGGGGACCATGTGGAACAAGTAAGTCAACAATTTCTTCTATCGGCCAAGTGCTAACATCATCAGCTTCACCCGAGGACCATCATCTTCTAGCCCTCCGGCAGCACCGAAGTCTTCTGAGGCCCGAGATATCTCAACCCTTCGCGGCTAGTTTGGACATATGGGTTTGAACCGACCGTCTCAATCTCTGAGTAGAGGACGGGTTCTAGTGTGGTCAAATATGGTCTGCTTTATAACGTATTCGCAGCAATTTCGTTGTTGTTATTTAAATCAACGGTATTGTCAGTCATTTTCTTCGTAACCATTATGTACAATACGCATCAAATCAAGTCCATAGCAAAATCCAACCACGTCCTTCACATGTGAGGAGAGATCGTGAGCATGTGGGGTGGAGTGGGCACTGGCCAACGCGGGGAAAGACCAGCTAACGAGATCAACTTGTTGCAGGGTTTCAAATAGTGACGTTGCTGCCACCTCCAACTCCAACAATAACAGATCAGCAAAAAACTCTCGAAAAGCGAACGTCCTTTCTACCAGACAGACCCCAACGCCGTTCCACAACAGTATACCTCGAAAGCTCATCACAAAGACTAGAAGCCAGGCATTAGCGCACAATGGCCACTGCCAGCTCGCGGTCGCCATCAGGATTTCCCGATCCAACACCGATTAACCTTGGCCGACTGCTGTCAAGACTGGAACACATTGTTCTTGTAGACCCATCCCCACAGCTAAGGAAGTCGCCCTACGAGCGGGCACGCGTCAGCGCAGTAAGACGTAGCCTTTTGCACATTCCTCATCTCTTTCACTAACTATAATACGACATAGAACATTGAACATGCACGCACTCTCCTCCTCAATCTCGAACACTCGTCTTCCACACTACCCTCCAAGTCAAAGAAGTCAGCGTTGCAAGCAGACCTGCAGCAAAAGCGCGAAACGCTAAAGCAACTGAACCAGCGAATATACGAGCTCAATCAGCTTGACGATACAGAGTCAGAAGCTTCGGTAGACTCAGACGACGAAGATGAGGATCAGTTCCCCTCTTATGCACCCAGAATCAGGGCCAATGAGGGTATCGATATCATATCAAAAGAGGGAGATGGTAACGAGGCGCTCCAAAACGCCGCAAGAAACTTGACCTCACAGATAAGACGGAGAGGACAGGCAGCAGAGGTTGATGGGGTAGAAACGGCATCAGGCACCTCGCTGTTTCCGTCCAAGTCAACTACGACGACAGGCGATCCTTCTTTGGCACAATCAGAAGCGCTTCTATCGCACGACCGTAACGAACAAGAGAACCTTACAGAGAGTCTCCTGCAGATGGCGAAGCAGCTCAAGGCGCAATCGATACACTTTAGCAACACTTTGGACAGCGACAAGGGCGTCGTGGACCGAGCAGTGTCGGGGCTGGACAAGAATCAGGTCAACATGGACGCCGCTAGCCAGAGAATGGGCACACTCAGGCGTATGACAGAGGGTAAGGGCTGGTGGGATCGCATGAAGCTCTATGCCATGATTGGCGGCCTATGGTTACTGGCCTTCATCATTGTCTTCGTGGGGCCCAAGATACGTTTCTGATATTGTGGCATCACAACATTGTCTTGGTGTCTTTTCAGCAACAATATACCCCGAACATCATCCAGTCAATTTCAACTTTTCTACTTACGGTGTTTCCCGCATATATACGGACTCGCGACTATTGTACCGAGTGCAGATGATCGCAAATGATCGCGAACCCCGGCGATCTGGGCCCTGCGTAATCTCGCTTTCAGCCGTTTTAGCGCCGAACCCATCGTCGAGCTGCCAACTCGAGATCAACAACACATCCTCACATCCTCCACGACCACACTTCTCTTCACACCATACATCCTATATTGGGTGTCGCTCCAACATGGCCGCCATGGAAATGCTGTCAATGGGCTCGCGCTGTCGGTCTCTCTTCAATTGACTTACACCCAATCTTTCCCCGACTAACACTTTTCAGCGCTCAACCACTCGAACAACGATGCAGAGGCAGAATACGATCGTCTTCGCGACCTTGCGCGCCAAGAGGCCGCAAAGCGCAGCTCTTGCTTCGACCGCGCCCACCAAGCCTACGAGTCCGGTGACGGCGCGCGCGCCCACGACCTCTCCGAAGAAGGGAAGCAACATGCTGCTAAAATGGAGCAATACAACCTGCAAGCGCGTGATTACATCTTCCGTGAGAACAACGCAGGTGGCCGTGTTCAAAGCGATACGATCGATCTGCACGGCTTGTTTGTTGAGGAAGCAGAGGATGTGCTCGAGGAAAGGATCAAAGCGGCCAGAAGCAGGGGGGAGGATCATTTACACGTTATTGTCGGCAAGGGCAATCACAGCAGAAACCACGTGCAGAAGATCAAGCCCAGGGTTGAACAGGTGTGCCGGGAGCTCGGTCTACAATACCAAACGGAGGAGAACGAGGGTCGCATCTACGTGAACCTCCAGGGTGGGGCAGTGCACAGCATGCCTCCGCCGCCACAACATCCACAGTATGGAGGCGGACAGTACAATGGTGGTGGTGGGTACCCTGGACAGCAGCATGGTGGTCAGCAGCATGGTGGTCAGCAGCATGGTGGCCAACAGCACGGCGGCCAACAGTACGGTGGTCACCAACAGCAGCAGCATAACCAGAACCAGCAGAACAACCAAAACGAAGAGATTGAGCAGATGGTGCGGAAGGGTCTGCCGAAGTTGCTCAAGAAGCTGGGCTGTTGTAACGTCATGTAAGGTGCGGTGGAATGCGATGATACCCTTGGCTTTTGGTTAAAAAGGACTGATCGGATGTGGATTGGTGTATATAGTGTATCTAATGTATCTTCGTAGGCGGTCTTGCGTTGTGTACACAGAAGGCTTGCCTCGAGCGTGCGTGGGGTTCAGATTCGACTACGTAACTGCAGGCGGAGATGACCTCAGGACAGCATTTATTGGGTCGTTATTGGGTCGTTGCTGAGGAGATATTGGCTAATACCGCTGCTTGATGCTATAGATAGAGTAGACTGCGTGTACCATGGTACGCGAAACTGAGTTCATGACCCCTCAGGATAATATCGCGCACGCAGAGGGCAGATTCGAGAAAGAACATCTGATCGCACATGTTTTTGACTTGTGCACAATCGGACTTTCACCTCTTTCAACTTGTTTTTAGAACAATACATGGTGAGTCGCTAATTACATTCTCTTAGCTGTCAAAAAAAGGAGGGCTGGGACAGGTAGGAAACCCCTCCTGAAATATCAGTGATTATCGTCGTCATGAGTCCCTGAGTGTAGAAACCCACGGTCATCGAAACTATTTCAGACACGATGCTTACGCCGCATGAGGGGTTTCTTGCCCTCGGAACAGTGGTCAATAACACAGTGTCTCTCCCTCGAATCCAATTCCGCTCCTTTCTGCAAGTTTGCGTTGATAACACATCTTCACAGCTACCATTCAGTCACTGCTCACACTTGCTGGTACCTTGGATCTTTGGTTACTTGCTTTGGCCATCCCTCGTTCAGCTTCAAACCTTCGTTGCTCCTCAGACATCTGGGATTCGCAATGTCATCGCAACCGTCCTTTTACGGACACCCCAATCTGCCGTTGATGCAGAACATCCTAGCCAGGGATTTAGCAGTAAGGTACACAAGCCTCTTACCATCTACATCGGCTCTTCATGAGCGAGTAGACATGATCTCTGCTCAAGTCCGCATAAGATGCCATCCCGTTGACCATTTGCTGACCATCTTATTCCAACAGCCCGAACCTACACTCAGATGACGACGGTTGGGACAAGAACGGACGTACACTGAATACCACCCAGCCAACTGTTGCTGTTCCTACAACGCACCTAAAGACCACAGCTCCTGAAAGCCAGCACTCACAGCCACTTCCACTGGCTGCTAACTCACAAGGCTGGATGGACGCTGTCAATGCAGCCGATGCTGCGAACGCAGCTCTGCAAAAGCGACAACAACTGTTGACTGAGACTATCAACCAGCCACCACTTATGAAACCAATCAGTGTCGGGAAGGAGGTTGTTGAGGAGAGTCAAATGGCAGCAGTGAAGATTCAGCGATCGGCGTCCATACTTAGTCTGCACCAGACGACCATGACCGCAGAAACACAGCGACCAACTACTACTATCAAAGCGACCAAGCCACAGATACCAACCATACCTGACCGTATTTCCATGGTGAGTGTAAACTGTTCCTGTTGATCAATCAGCGCTGATAGTTTACCAGACAACGAGAGTGTCAGTCAGTAGTCCTTTACCGGAACAAGACCAGATTGACGTCGTAACCCGGAGTGGTGCTAGAGCTGAGCCGTCACCTGCATCTAAGCTGAAAAGATCCATCAGAAGTAGCATCAGACGTACGGCAAGCAGAGCCTTGGGTGGGACCTTGGCTGTTCTACGCATAGGTGTGGACGATTCGCCAGCATCTGAGTCCAGCAAAGCAGCCATAGCTATGGCTAAGTGGAATGCTCTCTTGCTCCAGCATCAGCAACAGTGTAAGACGATGGAGGGTGCCTACCGTCCATTTCGAGACACGATCGAAGAAGCCTTTGATTCAAAATACGTTGAGCTCAGGGGCGAAGGCCGTTTTCTCATCCATGATGAGCCAGTTGAGTTGCCAGTCAGATTGTCAAACAAACTGCCAGTCGAATTACCGGTAGAGGAAAAGGAAGCGACAGCACCAAGTGAAGCCGAAAGCGCATGGCTTATGCATTCGAAGAAGGAAGACAAAATTACCGAATTTCATGACCCTCACACAGGCAGTGTCTGGCGGTCAATTTCGACATCTGAGTCTCTACGTGTCAAAGATGGCTTTCTCGTATGCAGTCCCCCAAGGTCTCCACAGACTGCAGCGCTCGAGAGCGGGTTGACCTACGCCCCTGACCCACCAACGCTTCCAAAGATGCCGCAATCTGAGCAGCCAGGACCTGATGTAGGCGATCGGCACGAACCGACGCCAATTCCTACGGGCAGTCATCGGCCACTGAGTTCAAGACCGGTGATGGACGATGAGCATTCACACAAATCCAGTCCTTCCAGTGGGTCAAAACTACCGAGGCCTACGGTGTCAGGAGTCAACGGTAGCTCAGTGACAGGTCACATAAATTCCAACATACAGGCGGATGCTGCAAAAATAGACCGAACACCATACAAAAGCCGTAAAGACTCGGTTCAGCCAGGTGCCTTACAGCCGAAAGACCGGTACCCGAGAATTCAAACGGTGCCCAAGCGCTGAACCCCTTGGCTGGGAATGACATCTTATTCCTACTACCAGGTACAGCGATGTGGTTCAGGAACGCAAACAGACTCCCCGTCAAGACTGATTGGTTTTTCACTAGATTGGGCAGGGGCCATATCGCACGATCTTGATGGCGCAAAGCCGAACTTTCTCACGTGGAATCATTGCGTGCCATCCGTGCGAAAGGATCTCCCTTCTCTGATGAGAACGTCGAACGCGCGGCTCTCATCTCATGGGTAATTTGCTGATGTTTGGTGGCATGCATGTTGTTTACTCCCAGTATCCGAAACCCTAGTCCTATTAACAAGCTCGCCAATGTTCAGGGATGTAGGCCTGTAGAAGCTTTCTTCTACTAGCTTTTTTAATGTCTAATACCTACCCGGGAAAGGCAGAAACGATCCTGCGTCGAAATACATGTGCACGATGCCATGGAATACTACCGGTGTACAGCATCAACATTCCTCACCGATATCCCTCGCGACCATCTTCTAGGCTGCGGGCGCTGTATACAGCTCTGAGAATTGTATTGCACGCGACTGTTGCACATGCCTCAGGTAACGACGTAACGACCAGGGTGGGTCCAAGCGGGATGTAGTGGATAGCAGGAATGAAGCCAGTGTCTTTGAAGGAATAACATACATGACCATCCATTGCGCAAGTTGGGTAATCTTCGAAGCTCGAAGAAGAAACAGCTTGTGAAGTGTTCCGTTTGTTGTGGCTCTAGTGACGTGAGACACCTCCTCTGGCACGCTGCCACGATAGATCTTCGCTGCAGCGTGACAATTAAACACATCGTCTGACCGCCGAAAGACCTTCTTCGGCAACCGGAAGACGAAGAAAGTTTGGGTCATTTCGTCACTCCTTGCTATATCGCAAGGCCGTTGTGCAGGAGTAGTGGGTGCGGATCGTCATACTAAACCTCAACCCCAGATTCACACGCGCTAATGACATCCTGAAAAGACTAGGACTGGCCTGCTGAGCATCCCTGAAACCATGAAGAGGTGTCTCTTGGGAACTGACTTGTGACCTATCTACTCTAACAGCAGCCTAGATCGTGCTAGCCCTGCAAGGGAGGCAGCGGTTGCAGCCGCGGTCCGTCAGGCAGGAGCCTTACTGGTAAACAAAGTGTGAAGGTGACGTCGGTAGATGAGCATCGGCATTTGCAATAGCACGAGCTCTTGCGGTGTGTAGATTGCTATTGGAAGGTATCCCGAACGGTGGGAATGAACGGTCGAGTTGGTGTTGTTGATGGTGGCTTGTGACCATTTGAATAGGGATGCCCGATGCCAGCGGCTCACGATCAGGCTTACCTTTTTGAGCATATAGAGAGGAAGAGAGAAGTGCTGTGCTGTAACGTAAACTTCTAGCGCGTCCCGGAGCGACTTCACATCTTCGCGCATTCTGCTACAAGACCACAGGAGATACAAGCTCTGCGTTCATTATACAGCCTCCTAGTGAGCTTCCGCTCCTCGACTTCCATGCGCGGCACGACGTTGTGCAAAGATATGTGTTGGCGCTCGTCAACGACACTCGCACGTGGCTCGATGAGGCTGTTATTTTCCCCACAAAATTACACCAAACTACTCTAGCTAGGGGCATAATTATCGCCAATGCACCGCGGCGGATCGTCAAGGCTTCATGCAGACCCAGATTTGCAGTTTCTGACTTCTATCTCGGCTTCCAACCATTCGTAGCACTCTATTTCTCACTAAAAGTTCCATCAACAACCTAATTTGGCGGCTGCGTCGCACCAGTGGCCACGCACAGCCGTGTATCCTGCATGTCTCCGGCTTTAGCGCCCTCGACTATGGGGGAAGCACTCGTGACGAATTGTAAGATCGCCATCCATCCTAAGGTCTTGTGGAACCCTTCACCACATGTCAAGTTAATTACCGCGATTGTGATGATCACGAAAAGCAAGGGCTGAGAACCATGTGTTAGTGAACTATATAGAGCAGACATGGCTTCCCCACATCAATGGCTCCTTGACCGCATTCTCCGCCATGCCTGTCTTACCAACATTGTTGCAAGGCTTGCTCCTACTGTGGGTCAGCTTCATCCAATGGGGCAATGCTGTGCCTCTGAGAAGAGCTGATGACTGTCCGGGGTACAAAGCCAGTAATGTCGTGCGCTCAGACAACAGCGTCACAGCGGATTTGACGTTAGCCGGAGCGGCATGCAATCTCTACAGTGCAGACCTGATGGAACTCAAGTTTCTGGCGGAATGGCAAACCGGTACGTTTGCATTACAACATATGACAACTTGTGCCTAATCTTATGTAGACTCGCGCCTCCATGTGATGATCTACGATAAAGACGAGCAGGTGTACCAAGTGCCAGACTTCGTTGTACCGCGCCCATCAGGCTCGATTAATTCGGATGCTTCTTTGCTTGACATCTCTGTGGAGGAAGAGCCATTCTCGTTTACTGTAACACGCAAGAGCAACAACGAAGTCCTCTTCAGCACGAAGGGTTCTAATGTTGTCTTTGAGACGCAGTATCTGCGGCTCAGAACTTCTCTGCCGGAAAATCCGTCACTATACGGTCTGGGCGAGCACACTGATTCATTGCGACTACCAACCTCAAACTATGTCAGGACCCTTTGGGCGCGTGACGCTGGAGCTGTACCTCTGAATACAAATCTCTACGGCACTCATCCGGTTTACTTCGAGCATCGGGCAGACTCTGGACTATCACACGGCGTGCTTTTACTCAACAGTAACGGCATGGACGTCAAGATCAACAACGACAATGGCCAATATCTGGAGTACAATACAATTGGAGGAGTCATTGATCTATACTTCATGGCTGGACCACTGCCGTTCGATGTTGCTCGCGAGTACAGCGAGATTACCAATAAAGCAGCGATGATGCCGTAAGCGCAACCTAATACAGCACGACAGAACCTGTACTGACAGTTTCGACAGATACTGGGGACTGGGCTTCCATCAGTGCCGATTTGGCTACAAGAGCATTGGCGAGGTTGCAGCAGTCGTTGCAAATTATAGTGCAGCCGGCATTCCATTAGAGACAATGTGGACAGGTACCCAGCACACACGAACTGAATAACTGACGGTTTTTAACTCTTGCAGATATTGATTACATGGATCAATACAAGGTATTCACCCTGGGACAAAACTTCCCACTCGCAGAGGTCCGTGACCTTGTTAGTGATCTTCACAGCAAGCATCAACATTACATTGTCATGGTCGATCCTGGTGAGTCGTCTAAATATCAACTCCTCAACACCCCACTTACATTTCTCAGCCGTCGCTGCTCAGAACTACGACAGTTACAACCGAGGTATAGAAGCAGATGCTTTCATCAAAACCAGTGCAGGCGTGCCTTGGAAAGGCAGCGTCTGGCCGGGTACAGCTGTTTTCCCGGATTGGTTCCACCAGAACACGCAAGGCTACTGGGACAACGAGTTTGCTACTTTCTTTGACAAAGACACTGGAGTTGATATTGACGCACTTTGGATCGACATGAACGAACCTTCCAGCTTTTGCGATTTTCCGTGCAATCAGGCCACCTCAGCAAAGACGCGCAGCCTTGCACGGCGACAATCTGGCGGGGACAAGAAGGGGCTTCCGAATCGGGATCTTCTTTTCCCTTCCTATCAAATCAAGAACGCAGCAGGCGGTCTAAGTAACAAGACCGCTCAGACTGATCTAATCCACCAGGGAGGCTGGACTGAGTACGATACACACAACTTGTACGGGACCATGATGAGTGAGGCTAGTCGCAACAGCATGCTCAATAGACGGCCCAACAAACGTCCTATGGTTATCACTCGCAGTACCTTTGTTGGTGCCGGTAGTTACGTTGGGCATTGGTTGGGTGACAACGTTTCTGCATGGGATCAGTACCTAACTTCTATCCGTCATCTACTTCAGTTTGTCGCGTTCTTTCAAGTTCCCATGGTAAGTACCACATCCTATGTACCAAGGGCCAACAAAACTGACATTTCACAGGCGGGTGCTGATGTATGTGGGTTTTTGAACGACGCTACTGAACACCTATGTGCGCGGTGGACTGTCCTGGGAGCCTTTTACCCGTTCTACAGGAACCACAATGTAGACGGTGCAAAGTCTCAAGAAGCCTATAGATGGAAGTCTGTAACCGCCGCTGCAAAGAAGGCGATCGACATCCGTTACAAGCTCCTGGACTACATCTACACAGCTATGCACAAGCAGACTGTGGACGGTACCCCAATGCTTGCACCTCTCTGGTAAGTCAACTGTCCACTCGCTTGTTCGCCAGTCACTCAAAATATGTAGGATGCACTATCCTAAAGATGCCAACACGTATGCAATTGAGACACAGTTTTTCTATGGACCTTCTCTCATGGTCAACCCAGTCACCCAAGAGTCCGCATCATCTGTCTCTTTCTACGTACCTGCCGGCGTCTGGTATGATCTTTTCACACGCAAGGCTGTGCAAGGGGCTGGAAGTACGATCACATATTCCGATGTTCCTGATACAGACATCCCTGTCCTGGTTCATGGTGGATCCATCGTGCCCATGCGCACCGAGAGCGCAAACACAACCAGAGCGCTTCGTGATAAGCCCTTCGAGCTTCTCATTGCACCCAGAAGCGACGGGAGTGCAAGCGGCTCTCTGTATCTTGACGATGGCGAAAGCCTCGAACAGTCCGGGACCAGCGAGATCAAATTCACGCTCAGAGGGTCAACCCTTACTGCTGAAGGAACATTTGGTTTCCCAACCGTCTTGCGGATCAAGAGCGTCACTGTGATGGGTAGTGGTGACGCACAATCGTACGAGTTGAACAAGGGGTTCGACGCCGGTTGGAGTGTAGATATTGGAAGGTTGAAGAGGACATGACTGATTCACTAGGGTCGGACTGTGACGTCACAACACTAGCGTTTTGTATTTTTTTGAATATACTTGCGTGCTCAGACCTTCATGATCATATCTCCAACGAGGATCTTCGCAAACTGCTCAAACCCTTACGATCACATCTCCAACAAAGTTGCTCAGTGACTTACCGTTGACTTGGGCACACTTCATGGCCAGACTTGCAGGCACGCGGTGTTGAGGGTTGGTGCCGAGCAATGTTCTAGATTCCGCGGATCGCACTTAACGTGTGAAACAACGGCAGGTGGTTCAATTTCGACGTCATCGGGCCGGCGCGCGTCAGTTATGGCAGCAAGACATCCGAGAAGACGAAAACGACAAAGAAATGTCTTTCGAACTCGCTGATACGATGCAAGAGGTTGTGTGAACGGTCGTCGGCTGTTAGTGCAAAGCGAGGAGTCCGTTGGTCCTAGCCAGTAATCCCAGTGCGGCTTCGCCGTGTTCGAGACACCTGCGCTTGTGGCGTCAATAAGCGTGCTGCGTCTTACTGATTTCTCCAGGTCCTCAATCGCGCGAAAAACCGGCTCACTCCACCGATCTCTGCAATGCGCCCCCACCAGCGTCTCTCTGGGTAAAAGGTTTGCGGTGACATCCACGATGGACGACCTACCTCATGGGTTGTTTACATCTTCATCAGATGTGACGCACGCAGCGGACGAGACAAGTGCATTGGAGGACGCCGCATTGAGCGAGTTGGACAACCTCAGTTTGAAAGAAATTCTGGATGAGGACTCTCGGCCCACCTTCATCATCGATCTCGACCCAGACTTCGTTAACGAAAACATCACGATCCGCCCAATCTTTTGCAATGCTGCGCTGAAGTTGCACAGCCAGCTGCTGGACAGCATTACCGAAGCCCCAGAAAAATACATCAACAGAGATCCTGCTACAGCAACCTACGACGAGTTCCGAAACTGGGCTACAGGCATCAGCAGGTTTAACAATTCGAAAGATGTATTTCCGCTCACGCTCCTATACCAAGGCTTGCTCTGGACTGGATCCACCGTTCGTCAAAGATGGCGGATAATATCTGGCAACGCCCTATATCGCACATCCGATATCCCGAAAAGCGGGCTTTCTGCTGCGCTACCCTCACGGCCCAAAGTGACTCAACGTAGTTCTGATGCTGCAAAGGCGCGCAAAGCATCAACAACTACTTCAGCAGCACCAACGAATCCGCCTCATCTTGCCTACCAGCCATCCGACACGGTTTCAGTGACTGTGTCCAACACCTTCAGCAAAGTCACGAGCAAAAACTCCTTGGGTAGCAATTCATCTGTGACAATATCACCGCCTAATGATGTTGTCCCTGACTTCACAATCGCGACCCCCAAAGGAGTCCTTACAGAGCACACAATGTTTATCCGGAACATTGATTGGGCGAGCACGCCCCTGGGCCATATGAGCACTTGGTCTTCATCATTACGAGAAATTGTGAATCTCGTGATCCGCAATCCCTTTCCGTGTGCATTGTTCTGGGGCGAGGAATTAACGGTTATTTACAACGAAGCTTACAAGGTCGAAGTCGCTGGAAACAAACATCCGGAACTCATGGGTACAGGGTTTTCCGGCCCCTTTTCCGAAGTCTGGGACGGTGTGGCGCCCATTTTTAGGAAGTGCGCACTCACCGGGAAGGCAGAACGAAGGGAAAATGAGTACTTGCCAATCAACCGATTTGGATATCTGGAGGAGACCTTTTTTTCTTGGTCTATCACACCCATGTACGGTGGAACTGACAAAATCCTGGGCTTCTACAACGCACCGTTCGAAACGACCTATCAGACAGTCAGCAGCAGGAGGATGCACATGTTGAGGTACCTTGGGGAACGATTGAATGCAACGCGTACCGTCAAAGAGTTCTGGAAGCGTTGCTTAGAAGGACTTGAGCACAACGTTCACGATGTACCTTTTGCACTTTTGTACTCCATTGTCGACAACGACGACGCAGACACGGCTTCCCACTCTTCGGATAGCACTATATCATTGAAGTCTTGTCTTCTAGAAGGAGCCATCGGTATACCTGAGGGGCATCCTGCATCACCACGAAAACTAGACCTGAAGCGCAGCCAAGAAGGGTTTGTCCCAGCATTTAGAGAAGCTATGCGGACTCGTGAGCCCACGATGTTGCAGACAAGAGACGGAACATTGCCAGAAGCTTTACTCGAAGGCATTACATGGCGAGGATATGGGGACCCATGTAGAGAGGCCATAATCTTCCCGCTCCGGCCGACAAATGGCGAAATGGTATTTGCTTTCCTGCTAATTGGCGTGCAGCCCCGCAGAGCTTATGACGACGAGTACAAGGCATTTGCAGCGATGCTCAACAGACAGTTGGCGACGTCTCTCGCGTCTGTCATGCTTTTCGAGGACGAGATGAAGCGAAGCAGGAATGCAGCAGAGCTTGCTCAAATCCAGCGCGAGCAGCTGAGCCGCGAGTTGTTGCTGCAAACCAGTCGCATGCGTCGTATGACCGAGCTTTCTCCTCTAGGCATGTATCTGTTCAGTCCAGAAGGTATGCTTCTGGAAGCCAACGACAGATACTTCGAGTTGACAGGGCACGTAAGAGAAGGGTTCAAAGAATTTTCCTTCATTACTATTATGTCAGAAGAAAGTGTTGGGCCGTGTCAGCAGATGTGGGATGAGCTTGTGGAGACCAAAACAGCTTGCACACGTGAGCTCAAACTGAATAATCCGCATGCACAACCTCGAGATCTCAGCGGAAACCCCATCGAACACTGGGTTCTGGCAAGCTCCTCACCTGAACTAGGCCCTGATGGCCAAGTTGTCAGTATCATGGGATCCATCACCGATATATCACAGATGAAGTGGGCGCAAGGTTTACAAGAAACGAGACTTCGGGAAGCCGAAGAGACAAAACGGCAACAGAACGAATTCATTGAGTACGTGATCCCTTAACATAGCCTTATTGCAGCAGCTGACAAATGCACTTAGCATTACTTCCCACGAGATGCGGAACCCTCTTTCTGCCATCCTCATCTGTTCGGATGACATTCGAGACACGCTCTCTCAACATCCGTTTGGCCAGGCAGATCAGGGAGTCATAACGGACTGTATAGAAGCGGCCAACAACATCGCTCTATGCGTGCAACACCAGAAGTCAATCGTTGACGACATCTTAACCGTTTCTAAGCTCGACTCAAATCTCTTGCTCATCACTCCAGTACCTGCGCAACCGTTAGCAGTTGTCCAACGCGCAATGAGTATGTTTAAGCCCGAGGTCCAAGCTAAAGATATCAACTTCACATTTCATCCAGACCAATCCGTGGAAGACCTCAATATTGACTGGGTGTTACTGGACCCTAGTAGACTGCTCCAGATCACAGTAAATCTCATCACAAACGCTATCAAATTCACACAGGCCGAGCCACAACGGTCTATATCTGTGCATGTCAGTGCATCGTCAGCTGAACCCGACACCTACAGAAAAGACTTCCAATTCGTGCCGACAAGAGGAGTGCCCCTGTTCGATATAACCACTGGTGAGGATTGGGGTACTGGGGACCTCATCTACCTGCGGGTAGAGGTGCAAGACACAGGGTGTGGACTCACCTACGAAGAGAAGGAGTTGCTGTTTGAACGATTTGCACAAGCCTCCCCACGCACCCACGCACACTATGGAGGCAGTGGACTCGGCCTCTTCATCTCGCGTCAACTTGCTGAATTGCATGGCGGACAAATTGGCGTATCGTCCCAATCAGGCGTGGGCAGTATGTTCGGATTCTTCATTCAATGCAGGCGCACCGTGTCGTCGAGCCGACCCGTTATGAACCGCACAACCACAAGCCAGTCCACTGACCACGCGGTGAAGAACCGCGACCTTGCGGCATCAGTATCGGGCTTGGAGATGAAACCGCCAACAGTAAAGGAAATCCTGGCCGAGGCGCCCAAAATTTTTGCATCAAAAGCCACGCCAGAGCCAGGCCCGCTTCATATCCTTGTGGTAGAAGACAACATCGTCAACCAAAAAGTCCTTGCCAAGCAGCTTCGAAAAGCCGGTTGTGTCGTTTCTACCGCGGACAACGGACTCTTCGCGCTTACCGAGCTCAAAAAGACTGCTTACTACACGCCTGATGGCGTCCCTCTCTCTGTCATCCTTATGGACTGGGAGATGCCTGAGATGAACGGGCTAGAGTGTGCAAGAGAGATTCGTCGCATGCAGGGTGACGGCGAGATTAGAGGATATGTGCCAATCATTGCGGTGACAGCGAACGTGAGAGGTGAGCAGATTGCTACCGCCAGGGAGAGTGGAATGGATGACGTTGTGAGCAAGCCGTTCAGGGTGCCGGAATTGTTGGTCAAGGTCAAAGATTTGTTGGAGAATCTGGCCGCGGCTGCATCCGAAGAGGTCTAGCAGGAATGAGAAGAGGAGATGCTGTATTTGCGTGAGGACAATGTTGAGACCAAGTGTTACATGCACATATGGCATTCTGGTATGAAGAGCCTGCTTCGAAACGCATACCCATTTGGTTTACACGACGCATTCGTAGATCGAGCGTTGGAGCCTCGCAAGAAGAGGACATTTAGAAGATAGAACATTTCATTCATTGGTCGAAACCCTTTATCCCGCCATCTCCGTCTTTCCCATCGAACTCAGTATCTTGAATGCCCCGTGACAGCTCGACCGATCTGAAGATTTCAGACCACCTACTTGGACCAAAACCTCGATGTTTCTTCGGCGTTCAGACACCATCAGCTGCAGCAGCTCCCGCGCACGTGTACCCGCACGATTCACGGCAGAACTCGTTCACTTTGGAAAGCTGGCACTCGCAGTAGATGGCGCAAGGAATGGCCTTGCTGCAGCCCTAGACCACAAGTCAGTGTCGTGACCATATCCGTTGTGCTAGAGTGAAAAATTGTCTGAGTGGGAGGTCAAAGGGCATACCTGGAGACAGCCGCGGGATTGCGCATCGCAGATGTCGCATGTGGGCTTGTGCTTGGAGGCGGATGCGGCAGTGAAGAGAAGGGCGAATAGCACGAGGCTGAGAATGAGGGTGGGACGAAGGTGGTTGAACATGATTGTTGATTGGATTTGGATAGCTGTAAGCGTGTTGTTGACTAGAAGTTGAGTGGAGGAGATGAGATAGAGGAAGGAGAGGAAGTAGTGACCTCAATAAATACTAGTTCTGAAACGAGGTTGGTTAGCTCGAGTCGTATGCAAACGCAGGTGAAGGTGAAAGAAGGCGGTAAGAGGCAGCACTGCAATCAAACGCTTTCGAAATTTCAAATTCACTTGAAGAATACTCAACAACATAGCAAGGAGACGCACGGTAGAGAGAGACCCGTTCTAATTCATTACGTTCTTGACCGCCACTGGTGTCCTGTCTGCAAATGTCTCAATGCCAATCGATACCCCATGCCAAATTTTCGACAACCTGATGACTTCCAAGTGGAGCAACCCCCACGTCCAGAGTCTGCACTCAGCTCTAGAAGAAGTATTGGCAGGCAGACTCCGGTCCCCCTATATCACACGAGTCGCGGCAGAAGTGATCCGCCTCAGAGACCTCGCATTCGCAGTCGAACTCGCAAGCGTGCCCGCTCATGTTCGCGCAGAACTGTAATGTGAGTTATTACGATTGATCTTTACAGTGTAATGGCATGGAAAACGTACCTGCCTGCACTCTTCCACCTTCGTGGTGCAGCTGTCGCACGTACGAGTAGGCTTGTGGCGCCCGGCGTTTGCGGTGGTCATGAGCAGGGCGAGTAGAAGGAAGCTGAGGATGAAAATGGGGCGGAGTTGGAACATGTTTGTGTACAATTCGTATGAAAAAAGTATTGGTTGATCTTTTATGCTAATTGTGAAGACAGGAAGGTTAGGGGAGAAGTCATTTATGTAAACGGCAAAGAGGGCAAAAGCACAAGTGAAAGGATGCGCCCTGCCGTACGAGTGGAGCTGAGCAAACACAACTCGAGGTGAATGAAATCAAGTTTTCCTTCTCATATTCGTGGCTTCTGATCCCCATGCCCCTTGTCACGACCTCATTGGACTCTAGTATCAGATTTGCACAAGCCGACCTGTTCACCGCCTTGACGTGCTCCCTACTCCTCCCCTTCTGCAAACGGAACACCGGCAAGTCCGATTTCGCCCTCGCAGCCCAATCCGCACTTCTCGCCGCAGAACTTCTTCGACTTGGAGATCTTGCACTCGCAGGCGACCTTGCAAGCGAGAGACATGTCCTCCTCGTGCCTGTCCTTGCACATCTATTTTTCGAGTTAGCATTCATGGCTAATGGTGATAAATTGGAAGCGTGTGGTTACCTTGATACACTCGCGAACCCTCGAGACACAGATGGAGCAGTTCTCAGTGGGCTTGTAACTTGAGGCTGTGGCCGTCGTGAGAAGAACAGCGGCCATGAAGAACATGCCGACGAACATAGTGATGGTACGAAGACCCAGCATTGTAATATCTGGGGTGTGGGGCGTGATTGTTTCTGTTGGTTTGAATAATCGAGGATTGGTGAAGAAGTGGAGGACTGAGAATGAGCGATCAATTATATAGTGGGAAAGCCTGGATCCAGAGCGCTAGCTCGCCATTGCACAGGAAGTGAGTGAAAGTGGTGATCAAGAGCTACCTCGTTCGTTTCTCAGATTCACTGTTTCGTTTCACAGTCTCGTGTGCTGAATGTCAATTTGGGTAATCTCTACCCGACCTTATCTAAGTATTCTGGAAATGACTCAGCAGTCCACTCAAGTCTAAGAAGCATTCATAGACCCCTTTTCGCCATCTCATTCCAGTAAACAAACCACCCCTCGTTCCCATTCGTCAGCTGGGACCATGGGTGGCCATTCGCCCTCGCAGTTATACGCGCACTGCTCGCTACAGAAGGAAACAGCTTTGGAGACTTGACATTTACATGCAATCAGGCAAGCGACAGGATGGCGAGAGTACTTGGAGTCTTTGCAGGTCTGTCTTATACATTAGCATTTACCTTGATATTCGTAAGCCTTGTAGTTTGTGGGGGTTTGAGTGCGTTGTATCGGGCGACATACCGGAGTACATTCGCGTACTCTCGCGACGCAGGTGTTCTCGCATGTCAGAGGCGGAGATGAGGGCTTGTGGCGTGATGCTGATGTGGTGGTGATGAAGACAGTGAGCCAGAAGAGTATGGCGATGCCGAGGGGGATGCGATGAAGGTTGTGCATAGCTTTGCCGTTGTGATAGACGGTGGCTTGCGATGATCGATTCGTGAGTGGTACTTCTAGTGAGTATCTAGGCTGTAAAGAAGAGATAGACCTATCCCCAGGGAAAAGCCGGTAGCGGAAGTAGTGGCCTCGAGTCGGTAACGTTCGTTGATCGGTGCAAACGCAAAGTGAAGGAACTTGTCCTAGCAGAGGAATCCACAACAGCGGTGATGTGTCCAAACAGTCTGCCAATGGCTGTAAAACAAGAACTATGCACAGAGAGCATTGCGATCTCATGCTTGAGGTGGTGGAATCTTAGGGTGCCATTCTGATAACTACAACAACTCAATAGCCATACGTTCTAAATGCTCAAACTGCCTCCTACTTACCACCATCGTCAGTTTTGTGGCGCACTTCGACGCAGAAAGACGAAGACACACTAGTAAAGTGCAGTGTTTCTGAGCGAAACCAGGTATCTGATCGGCAGTAGCTTTTCACCTCCAATGAAGTACACTGAAGCATCACTTGGTAGTCCATGTCAGGAAAGCAGATATAGCAAATACGGCCATACAGCACGTATCAACGCATTATCCTACTCAGACATGTTATAGTTCGCGCTGTGAGCTCCCACCAGAGATACCACTCATCGATATCGTAACGAGAACAGCAAGTCCGCTAAGCGAGCGTCTCCCACGGCGAATAAAACAACATGTATCGAGATTGTTAGTATGCTGCAACCTTCTTATCTGACCTTTGCTTCGCCAACTGCTTCGTAGCTTGAAACTTCAGGAACGATGCAGCATGTACGACTCGATTGTTGGTTTCCCTCTGTACGTGCGAGGAGAATTTCCAAACAATCGTATGTAGATTTGAGTGTGGACCAGTGACAATGATCACGAGGTTTCTAGATTGAAAAACAAACTCGAAGTTTAGGGCTGAACAGCATCTTTGTCGAGGCACCAGCTTTGCAGTGAACATCTTCGTCAAAGTAATTTTTCGACTACATATAACCCAGGCATCTATAGAAGGAATGTACCGCACCTTGTCAAAGTCTCAGCAAAGCGTGTAAACCACCCATCGGCGATATACTTTGCCTAGCTAGTGCATCTGACGAATCTGTCGGAGATCTTACTTGATTTCAGATCTCGTATCCGGGAGCTCGATAGCCAGAGGAGCGGGCGCACGCCCCCTCAGACTCGACGATCGAACAGGGGACAAGCAACAATGCGATCGTAAATCTGCATCTTGGAGAATCCAGTAACGTGGTCCTTTCACAGAAAGAAATAGTGACGTTGCCTCATTCAACTTGTCCGATTAATGGTGTCGCTCGAATTGCCGCTTTGGGTGATATGGCATCTGCCGAAAGGAAAGTCCCGGTGAGCTGCGTGCTGCATTTGGTTTTGATAGACTTTGAGCATCCAGACTTTAGAAAAGATCTTTAGATCGTCGGATGCTGCAGTGAGATACCCCATGCAAATGTTGTGTCAAAAAGAGGATCAAATGCGGGTTGATGTACGATGTAGCCAAGAAGAGTCCCGGATTCGCGTTCGGCTGACGTGCCACTGTTCCCGCACACCGGAATCGAGTTCTTACGATCAGATGCACGATCTCTGTACCTGAGGATTAGAGGATTTTAGGCAATGAAGGGCATTCCACCACGTCGATCTTGCCGCGGGCTAAGCCGTTGTGTGGAGGCATTGGCATTGGAGAATCGGATTCGCGTTCGCGTTACCCATTTCGGCAGGGTTTAGAGTTTGAACACAGGGCGACGTCCTAAAAGAGATCGAGCATGACAACCGCATCTAAGAGATCCAGATGCCGGAAACGCACAACCCGTTGCCCAGGATCCCGTTCTTCGATGATGACACTGGGCGTACGGCGAAAGTCCTTTTGGCAGCGGAGGGAACCGCTTGTGCTGATCTTCACGGGAACTTGCATCCGCCCGCTGTTACCCGGTGTACATCCACCACATTAATCCTTTGCATGCGGCCTTAGAATTGGCCTGCAGGCGCTCAGAAAAAGCAAGTTGACTTCCGAGCGGCGGCACAGCACAAGACGTTCTGTTGTGTCAGTTGTGGCTGCGGAAGGTGTATCGAAAAAGCAATTGTGGTAGCGCACATCGCCTTTCTTGGGCGATTCGCTTTCAAAACAAAAGGAAGTGTGAAGACACGTCGACTTGTACCGCGGTTTCACATGGGTTTCTCCAAGTAGAGTACATGGTAGGAAGAACTCTGAGGGATGAATGCGCATCACAAGGATATGTGGATCAGTATTGCCTAATGCACCATGCAACCACTGTCATGGGTCGGTAACAGCAGAAGCAATGTGTTTCTGGGGTTGAAGACAAGCCCCAATATGGATAAAATCCGTCTGCGTCTGCTCCGAGAAAGGGTAAACAATTGCCCATTTGGCTGGCATGCAAGGTAAAGAAAGGCAAATAGATGGAAGAAATGTCTGGCTAGACAGGAAACGGGGTGGATTCCCGCATGGAAACGTTGATGCTATGTATACTGGTGTCGGCACGACGTCGACGAAAGACGAAGATACCATGGGTATAAGCGATGAGAGTAAGGTTCCCTGCCGGTAGTCAGGTTGCTTACCATCTGCCAGAAGGGCTTGCAGTAAGCGCGTGAAGATGTTTAACTTATAGCTGCAGAAGTACTCATGAATGCCGGCGTGAATGGTTTGGAGATTGACATGCGAGTTAGAAATGAACGTCTTACCTCCTGGTGACCACGACGTAGGATCCATCACGGTTTGTCAGCCAGCTCTAATGTGCAGCGCATAGGATCGCCTGATTTCTCAGATGCTTGTCTGAAATCGTAGAAACCGGTATTTCTGTGCCGCACATCGGATTGATCTTTCCGCGATTATTGCGAACGACAGAGTAACAACGATTTAGACAAGGCTCAGAGTGGAGTTGATTGCCTCGTGTCGAAGCTGCTGCTGACTGTGCGTACGAGTTCAGAAGTCCTACGGAGATATCCAGGTCTCGCCTGCGTCGAGAGTCAGTGGCAGCTAACAAATCAGGCACAACCTCTGCCGTGAGAAGAGCATACATGCTATGCTGTTGTGTCGATCGGCAATTCCCAAAATGAGGCCATCTTGACACAGCGACAAAGCGCACTGCCACGTTAGCTGTGCCATGATTTTCCAAGAAGCCCCAGCGAATGTCGGCCTGCTCGGACCACCCCATGGCCACATGAGCGTGTGCTTCACTTGTCACAAAATTCGTGGCGTGCCAGAAGAGGAAAACGACCAACGCATCTGATTATCACTGTGGTGCTTCGCTCCTATGTGGATGCTCCACAGTGCTCGCTAAAGCCCAATGTAGCGGGCTATAGCACAAAAAGGGGGCTGCTAATGAGGATCACCAACTTCCGGTGCCTAGAAGAGTTTTGACTATGCTTGTCCTGTCAGTTACAGTCTGGACCCTGAAAGCCGGTAAAAACGATATCTCTTTTTCTCGTGCCGCGCGCGAAGATCACCACGCCTCGGAAATGCAGCATCTGCACCTTAACGGTGGCTGATATGACGATCATTGCTGCTAAAGGACTTGAAGGTTGGTCGAGGCACCATCGATGGCTTCGAGTCTGCCATTATGAAACACATCCGTTCGGCCAAACGGCTCTCTCTACCAGGTTCGTACGACGCAAACATTGATTGTGAGCTGGGGGTGCTAAGCCATGCACCGCCTCGCCGCACGGAATTACACCTGTTTCTGTCGTTATCCGTATTCCATTACCCAGGAATGGGGTCCATGCAGAAAATAGAGGAGGGGTTTCGTATCAGGATCGAGATCTGTCTGAGGGTAGGCGGCAATCTGCGTCAACCTGACTCTGTTTCAGTAGCAACAAAGCATCGGCGTTCTTCATGTTTATGGCGACTCGAAATCCTTCTGGTCGCGAGTCGACTTGATAAGGCCGTGTCTCAACTCGTCCAGTATGCGCACCTGCGTGTCAAAGGGCTGGGCTCTGTGACCTATCGGAACCACCGACATCCCAACATACCCGGGAACAAGGAAACTTTTTGTGTTGCTCAGGCCACCTTCATTCGCCGTACGCGCATGTGTGAGTATCCTGCCCGAGGAACAGCCACCAGGTTAATATGAAAGACACGAGATGACAGATTCCGCGGAGGAGCGCTGTATGCTATCCCTTTTATAATGTTGTTCTCCGACATCAATGCTGTTAGACTATGGGCCACTTTCGCACGGTAGTTTGCGAAACTCGGAGGTGATGTAACAGGGAGCGGTGAAGAGCCGCCTGCGTGCTCTGCCGTACGCCTGGGGACGGGAGTCGAGCTTCAGATGGCCTACGGCGGTAATGTGTAAGCGGGATGTCAGCAACTACGTGAATGGCTCAGAAGGCTGGTATGGTTTGTGGTGCGTCAGCAAGCCTACCAGGCAAGGCAATTGTATCAACCGCGCAGGGTCGTAGATGTCGGCTTGATTTCGTACTATATCTCGATGATGCTATATGTGCATTTGATGTTGCTCTTGTGTATTCACCCGGGAGAAAGACGCAGGAGCGAATATGTTGCAAGGGCCGAAATCTGAAACGTTTGACGTTGAGACATTCGTAAATAGCACTTCGCTCCGCTTACTGCGGTGGAGCACTGCATGATGCCCGGACAACAGACTTGATCTGGTGCGATGCCGTCAAAATGTGGCCATCATATTGAGTTGAGTTATAATAGGTCGCGTAGATGCATCCCGAGCTCTTTTGGTGTTCGCTTAAGCAGAGCGCCTTGCTGGACATCATGCCATGTCGCGTGCACGCGTAGCGAGACGTGCGTAACACAGGAGGTGCAATTTTCGATATTAGGGCCACTCACCGTACGCGTAATAGACGGTGTCTATGGAGGAACCATTAGAAAGATGAGCAGCGCGGACCACTGTGCGGACGAAAACTGATAGCGCCACGGAACGTTCCATGCAGGTTCCACGTTGTAAGCCACAGATCTAGCGCCAATGCTTTTGACATGTTCTTGACACGAACAGCTGCCAGTTCTGTGGTACGTCGGGCGAAGCATTCATGAGTTCAGGCCAGATCATGTCAAAGTGACAGCGACGCAGTGAGCTCTCATTCGTGTTGTTCCTTGTATATCCGAGAGGGCGTTGTACAAATGAGATTGTGTTGTACTTGCCCGAAGTCTTGGAAGTCGCCGTCTCGATGAAAGGGGGGAACCAAACAACGAGATCAGGGAGCCGCTGGCCGTGCAACAAGATGATTTGATGGGCAGATGTCGACGGTCGTGGATCAGTGCGAGCTCGTATCGTTATCGGTTTTGTCTGTTGAGATGCGCAGCGGGCGGCCGACGAATGTATGACTCGTCCACATCAAAACCGATAATTCGACGTTGCAAACTCCCTTTCGGTAGCGTGATGCAGCTAAATGGTAAAATAAGGCCTGTCGGTACCACTGGAGGGATACTTGGGTCGGTACCACTTTGCTCACGTTCCAAACTCGGTTGACAGGGCGCAGGGCAGAGATGAACCACGATGTATGCATGAAAGGACATACTGTAGATACAGTGCACCTGGCAAAGGATAGCGCTGATACTGAAGGCCCACCTGTTGTGCAGAACGGCGCAGACATGTGCTACCTAGTGTGGTAGAGCAGAATGGATGCCTGGACCGGAGCGGGCAAGCCACATGTGATGGACTGACGTAAACGAGCGGTTCCACAGCCTTGGGGAGGCACCCTGGTAAATGTGGCCTGACATGCTCGCTTAGACGATGATAGCGGAGCAGCTGCCACGACTCAGAGAGCGATGAGCAAAGTTGTTCGGTGTCTCACGCAACGGTGAATGGCCGGCCTACCGTCCGCCGCCCCCGCTAACGTTAATCCTGATCGTGCCGTGTTCGATTCAGATTGAGGAGCACGCTGCACATGGAGATTCCCGATAGTAGCGCCGGCTTATGAGTTCGCCAATGTGGCTAGACGAGGTACCTGTTGCTGCCCAACGTGTTGTGGCTGGCTGCTCTTGTCGAGCGGATCTGTGGTGCCCACGAGAAGGGACAAGCACAAGGGGCCCTGCGGTGGTGGCGCTGGCAGCCTCCTTGGGTGACATGCCCTGCCCGCCGCGAACTTGGAAGCGCAGGATGGCAGACGAACGTGGGTGCAAACCCACAGTAATGCACAGGTGGGTCCTCGGCTGCCATCTCGATCGCAGCCATCGTTGATTCGTCCCGCCTCATCGGCCTGTTCCTGTTGAGGCATGGGCGAATCTGACCTCGTGTCCGCGGCGCCGCTATTCGCGCGGATGGAGCCAGCGATGCCAGCCCCCTACCGCAACGGCTGCGGATCGAGAGAAAAAGAAGGTGAATAAACTCCCATTGCGCGCCTATGTGAGCAGACGGAGGGACGTCCGCCGGCGCAAGTGCAGGACTGTGCACGAGGGGCGCGATTCCTGCAGTTGCAAAGACGCCGATCCCACGCCAAAGAAAGCGTGCTGTACTGTTTCGAGGGGCGAAGGCGACCAATGCAGCTAGCCATGGCAAGGGCAGATTCGCGTGCCGTATATCCTTGCCATCCTACTCGACGCTTTGGGGTCGCTGCTGGAGCTGTGGAGAATCACTGCCCAGTGGGCAGCGTTGGCCGCATATCGTGCCGGGGGCAAACATCAGATGTGCTGGTGTCGAACATCCTTGCCTGCTCACTGCAGAGGCTCGTCACACGTAGCGATTACTCGCTGCCGGCACGGTTCATCTCCGATTGCATCTGCTTTAGCCGTCAGCGCCCCAGCTTTATTCGTTTCCCTTTCATACCATGCTTGCAGGCGAGACGAGGCGCTGAGATCCGAATCGACAAATCGACCGAACTGTCAGGTCACATCACATCACGGGACTAGCTGCTGTCGCCGCCTTTGCCCAGGTCACCCAGGTCACACCTGTCGAACGCTCCTTCACACCATTCGAGAACGTCGTCGCCGCCCGTAAGAAGCAAGACTTCGAGAGCTGCGCATTGTAAGAGAAGGACACAAAAGTGTGGCCATTTGTGTGTGTCTCACCTCGAACGACCCCTCCACGCCCCTGTGCCTGCGACAGCGACACTACGTCAGCCACCGATATCCACACCCAGGAAGAAGAACAGCAACAAGTACTGTCGCCCTACCTGCCCTATCGACCCACAGAACCCCATCGACGCTCAAACATCTCGAATTACCGTTGAAAAAGGAGGACGCAGTCCCGCACTCGAAAAAAAAAAGTATCGGTTGTTTGCTGTTGTTTGCTGGACTGGGCATCACAGCAGTGACGTTTCAAGGTGGACTGGGAGGAAGTTGCTTGGTCGTGCTTGCTGAGGAAGGAACGGTCGATTGCTTGTTGTGTGGGAAGGCACAGCAGCCCGCCGGACCCACGATCCCCGCGCGGTTTCGCACTCGACCCTTGAGGCCGCAACAAACCCAACGTCAAAGTACCCGTACCTATCATGGAGGCACCGGACGCTGTCAGGCAAAGGTAGGTTTGCTGTCATTGTTTTCGTTGCTGCAATGGCTGTGGCTTCTTTTCGTCATCACTCGCTAACACCCTTGTCACAGTGTTGGCCTACCCTCGATAAACCACATGGACGCCAATAGGTTCAAGCGAGAAGAGAACGACTACCAACGAAAACTTTCAAACTCCGCCATGGTTAGCCCGTTGCATCCTTACCCGGGGCCGTCGCATTCGCACAACAACCACCAATCGCCGCCTGCCAGCGCAGTACCCGGCTCGCTTGCTGGCCTTCTATCGCCGCCGGAATCACGCAGGACATCTGGAGACGAGAAGGATGTCCACAAACCGGCGGCACGACAGTCATTGCCGTCCATATCCGAAGCTCTAGGAGCAGAACAGTCTCTGCCGTACCCCGGCCCCGTCCCACCCCCACCCTCTGCTGCGGCACCACCTTCTCAGCATTATCTACCGGCCTCTGCAACTACTTCCCCTTCGGATTCACGCAAGCGACCGTTCGAGCCTGATTCATATAGTGCCCAAGGACCGTCCAACCCCTTTTCGCACCCTCGCAGTCCTTTCATCAGCGCATCTGCTTCCCAGGTGCCACCACCACCACCACCACCCCCACCACCACCTCAGAGCCAGCTGGACTCGACATCTCGACCACCATATGAGCCACGCCTCCCATATTCGGCGCCACAACACAATTCCAGACTGCCGTCGCTACATCCTATCAAAACCACGCAATCACCACCACCTGTTGCGCGACCAAACCCACCGTATTCTTCGTATCCTCCAGCACCGTCTCCGGCTTACGAGCCTCCCGCCCCTCAGCGAGCTGACCCAATGAATCACCAATATGGCTACCCCCCTTACGCATCCTATCCCTCATCGGCACCTGCGCCCACTGGGCCACCCACGGCATACCCTCCTTCGACATCAACTTATTCTGCACCATCTCGCTACTATCCCACATCTCTGCGTGACAACAACGAGACCCATCTGGAAGAGAAGAAGCTCAACCGTGCTAGTCTCGCACCGTATGGAGAGTCCGTCAAACGCCATCTAGACAGCTTCGACTTGGAGGCTTCCTTAAACGAGGTTTGTAGCACAACTAATCTTTTTTCCTAACTCGACTAACTGTTTTAGATGGCTGATGGGTGTGGACGCATCTCTGAGTTCTCCAAGGTCTACCGTCAAAGGGCACATGAGAATCAGCGTATTGGCATGACACCACAATCGATACCAAGATTGGAAGACATTGACGACATGATCAAACAAGGCGAAAGAGTTCAGATGTCGCTTCAACGCATGCGAGATGTTGTTTTTAATCACCACCAAGCCAGCATTGCCGAACCACCCCGAGAAGCTCACTATCGACGTGCCAACGGCTACGACCATGAGACGTCGAGCAGTTACGGCGACGACATGAAGAGCAACGGTGGATTCGCTGGAGCAGATAACAAGACACGGAAACGAGGCGTGAGTGGCCCGGTACATTCACGCGAACATTGCCTCATACTGACCCTGACACAGCGAGCTGCTCCTCCCGGGCGATGCCACAGCTGCAACCGTGCTGAGACACCGGAGTGGCGAAGAGGTCCCGATGGCGCTCGAACCCTGTGCAATGCTTGTGGTCTTCGTAAGTTGCACTTTACCGCTTCACTTGTCAATTATCAACTAACGTGCCTTAGATTATGCGAAACTGACCAGGAAGATTGGCAAGGATGCCATGACAAGCTCTAATCTCCGACCGAAGTCGATCGATCATGGCTCCCCTGCAATCTAAGCAGTGGATGCCCTGCGATTTCCGGTCGATCAAGTCTTAAGTCTACCACCTACCTTGGGAGATCCGCTTCCAACTCCAAATCAGTCGGCTACTCGAAGTGATATCATTTTACCATCTTAACAAGCCGAACCGGCATGGACCTTCACTCGCCATCTCATTGCATTTCCCGACAGCATTTGCAAGTGTCATTTGCTTTACCATTGGAGCGTTGGCGTACGGTTCTACATACATGCCTTCATAGGACGTCTTATTAGAGATAAGTCCTTCACTTGTTGAAGTTGGAAGCATTCTTATTCCACATTTTCAATATTCTTGCCATTCCCTAGGCTCGCCAATGAAGCACCAATATGGTTGGTGAGTCTGAGGTGTAGGCTCAGGTCATTTGCGAGGGCACGAAGCCGCATTGAGTACAGCTCAGATTGTCTGCACACTCATGGGCCGTCGCAAACACCACGTCTTCCTAGTATGGATTATAGTAGTTTTGGAAGCTCTTACTAGATTCTTACTGTTATATACCAGCGTCAGTTGCATTTTGGCACACGGGCAGGGCTATCAGGCCCAACGACTGGTCAACGGCGTTTTTCACACTTGATCCCCTATTAAGGCGGATCCATCACAGCTGGCGTTAGTATCGAAAAACTTGTCATTGAGCAAGAGGATTTTATTCCATGGCATCTTTGTAGGACCCGCACTTTGTTAGAAGTGCATGCACGTCAGGTAGTTTGTCGTTTCACAAGAGATACCACGCGGCTTTTAGGCCTAGCAATGTAAATGCTATAGTTACTGAGATCTAGATCTACGTTATACCTCTTTTGCACGCCACCCATGATCGCCGGTTTGTGCACCAGCAGTAGACTGAGTCAAGTCGATACAACCATCTGTCTCTGCCAGACACCTTACGCAGGGCCAGACGAAACGAGCAAGTTTTGCGGAAGAGCACAGGGACGATCCTGTCAGGCCACTTTTGGATGCCATCGTGCCACAAAGTGAGATCTGATCAAGAAAATCTCGCACAACGCAGCTTCATCTCACCAAGCCGACATGCACGCCGCCGAGAGGGGCGGGCACACGATAACTTCGTCTGCGTAGCGACAGCACGACAGCATCGATGCACCTATAGGATCTGCGCAGGGCACGATTGAAAAACTGTCTATTGGGCACGAGACGGGGCACACACGGCTGCCGCATCCAATCAAAGTCTCCAATAACCCAGCATTGCGGAGACGGATATTGTCGTAACGAAGCAAAGCAGATCTCAGATCACGGTCGTCGTGCAGGACTTGCTAGCCCTCCTTGTCCGGTTCGGGTAGTGCGGGACGAGTGCTTCCCGCTGATTTGCAACACGCCGTCATCTGGGCTGTGGAGCGAGAAGTGGTCATGTTGAAGTCATTCTGTTTCGGAGTGCTGCTGGCTTACGGCACTGCGGCGGGTGGGTTGTCGTGATGTAAGGTGGCGCAGTGTGGACGGCTTGGTTGTGCGTTGCGGGCCGCTGATAACGGTCGCGCATGGACGGAGGTGCAAAGCCTGGGAGAAGATGGAGGCTTGCGCGGTGCTGCGCGGTGCTGCATTGAGAAGATTTGTCTGAGATGCAAGGGTCCTTCAGGATGCAATGAATCAGAGACTGGTGAGGATGCAGATGGCTGACGGGTCCCCTCAGACGCTCGCGCGCGGCTGCATATCTGGTATCATGCTCATGTGCGCACGTTGGAGAGCGAGAGTAAAGTCTACTACGAAGAAAACTTGAGCTTACAGGTTTGCAGTGCGGAGTCCTTGCATCTGCATGAGCCATGATCAAAGATGGGTTAAGAGGCTGCTTGGCGGCTGTCTAGTAAGTGCGAATCCTGCTCGGGCAGATCCTGCTCATGCTCTTGAAGGTAGATGTACATCTGTGGAGTCTATTTTTGGAAAGCTTGAGGCTTTGATATACCTCCAGCTGATCTCTATTGTGCAGCTGCGTGTGTGGTTGTACAAAGAGCTACTCAGAAAACGCGGCGACATGGGACGTCTGAGTGAGCACGTTGCCTGTTCACAAAAATCATTGTCACAGAAGCAAGCTGTCTTGGTGCTGTGAAACGTGTCCGCAGCTCAACTCACATCAGTGGTCAACAAGCACTGACAAGATGATGTTGCAGTGATGAGGTTCCTCTAGACCCAAAAAACGTCATCGGAACATCGCTCCACCTTCGGAATGCCGGAAAACCTCATTCTCTCACATTTGTCAGCCAAACCACCGGCTCTAGCTGCCCTTGTTCCTGACGTTCGATATTGGCGTCTCGAAGCACCGCCGTCCCATTTCCTGCTTGCTTGACACGACCCTGCGCATACTGCGGACGCAGCGTCGCCCTCCGTTGCGAAATCCCACCTGTTCGATCGAAGTCTGCCCCACTAAACTTAGATCTGTCGTGCTTGCGGAACGACCAACCCCGCTACCGTGCAAAACTACCTATTCAATCATACACCTTCGGACCGCCCGTTTCCCCGGAAGGACGCTGAAGCCTTGGGAATTGTGACGGAATGGGTCTGCTGTGAGACATGTGTCGTCAGCTTTCTTTACGGATGCTAATGTCCGAAAAGTGCTATTGGAACACCGCTCGAGTGGCCTGAGGCTAAGAAAGTTGCCAGTCATGTGAGATCTTGGGGTATTGAAGTATGCTCAGACTGATATACGGTGAGCATGTTGGATCTGACGTGTGTCACAGCAACTACTGGCAATCTGGCGGGATTACAAAGGCAAAGAAAGAGATGCACTGCTGTGGGGAGACGAGGTAGAGCATATGTCGACAGAGCAAAGAGCATATACTAACTAGGCTCAAGGTCGAATACTTGGTGGTCTGCTATGACCAAAATAACCACAAGGTTCGATTGTCTCTTCGCCAGGCGGATATCCTCGCAGCGCTAGCTACGGATGAAAAGCTTCTTGCCGAAGGTGGTGGTGTTCCTGATGTACAGACTGGCGATACAAAGTGAGTCTACAGCGACGGATGCAGAGAAGTCACATTGACCATAGCAGAGGGAAAGCCAACCCGGCACCAGTCTTCCACCCCGAGTTCGGGCGTTTCATGCTTGAAGCGACTCCTGGGAAACCATGGGGGATTGGCTTCAAGGACCTATTGGATGTTGAACCAAACATGAAGTGGAGGTACGTGTGTGAGCCTGACTGCCGTTGTATGCATGCTTACAGTGTTTTCGCAGACGCAAGATCGCTAAGGAGCATATGGAGGCGACTGAGTTCCCCATCACACTGACAACGTTCCCCCGACTTGGTAATAAGGACAGTCTGATCCCAGATTATCCACCTTCAGGGCCAAAGCTACGATCCCAGTTCGTACCGGACGAGATTGCAAATCCACACATCCGCTTTCCAACATTAGCAGCTAATATTCGTTGGCGAAGGGGTAGGAAGGTACAGGTCAACGTGCCTGTATTCAAGGATGTGAACACTCCCTGGCCGTGGAAAGACCCCACTGTCAACTACGATTTGCACAACTGGCCCGAGGATGATGACGTCCGCAATGGTGCTGCTCCAGACAACTACATTCATATGGACGCCATGGCTTTCGGTATGGGCAGTTGCTGCCTGCAGATCACGTTCCAAGCCAAGAACATCGAGGAAGGGCGCACGATGTACGATCAGCTCAGCCCACTGGGACCTATCTTGCTTGCACTTACTGCGGCTACACCTATTTACAAGGGCTTCTTGGCCGACACCGATGTACGCTGGAATCAGATCAGTCGAGCTGTTGACGATCGTACGCCCGAGGAGCTGGGAGAGAAGGTAAGTCGATGGCAACACATTATACGCAACACTGCTGACGCCGAGTAGCCTCTGAAGAACGATCGCTGGCGGCTGCCCAAGTCTCGTTACGCGTCCAACTCAACCTACATTTCTCAAGACCCGCGGTTACGGCCTGAATATCTGGACCCTGACCTCATCATCGACAAGGACATCAAGAAACGTCTAGTCGAAGGCGGTATGGACGATACTCTGGCTACCCACTTTGCCCACCTGTTTATTCGTGATCCCATCGTTGTGTTCAACGAAGACCTCAAGGAATTGGATCTCAACAAGGCCGATCACTTTGAGAACCTGCAGTCCACCAACTGGCAACATATGCGCTTCAAGCCACCGCCAGTTGGCTCTGACATTGGCTGGCGTGTCGAGTTCCGTCCGATGGAGATCCAAATCACTGACTTTGAGAACGCGGCTTTCTCCATCTTCATCGTCCTGATAACTCGCGCGATTCTCTCTTTCAACTTGAATTTCTACATCCCCATCACACGCGTGTCGGAAAACATGGAGACAGCCCACATCCGCGACGCCGTCTCGACGCAGAAGTTCTGGTTTAGGAAGAAGCCCTTCTCCTCGCACGCGTCTAGCCGGATGAATGGAACTGGCACATGTACACCGGCCGATCAGCCCAGCCGGCCAGCTTCTCCTGGCCCTGTCGAGGATGAGTACGAGCAGATGAGCGTCAACGAGATCATCAACGGGCAGCACAGGGATGGCGGGTTCCCCGGCCTCATCCCGCTTGTCGAGTCGTATCTCAACAGCATGAACGTCGATGTGGAGACGCGGTGCGACCTGGCACGATACCTGGATTTGATCAGGAAGCGGGCGGACGGAACGTACTGGACAGCTGCGAGGTGGATCAGGCATTTTGTGCAGACACATGCAGAGTACCAGAAGGACAGTGTGGTGAGTGACAAGGTGACGTATGATCTTGTCAAGGCAGCGGAACAGATTACGAAAGAGGAGGGAAGGGATGGGCTTGGGAAGGAGATGTTGGGCTCACGGCGATAGAGGGAGTGACATGGGATTAGAAGGGTGGATGGCAAGACGACAAGTTCAAGAATGGGATTAGAAGGGGTTGATGGCAAGACGGACTAGACTAGAGGAGTACAGATAGGAGGGGCATTGCAAAGCACCTCGTTTCATTCTCGTCAGCTTGGTTGCGTTGATGTGTGCGGTAGTGTAGGCAGACACGTGATGTGGAAGAGGGGCGAAAGAAGGACAGAAATCCGGTAGGCTATCGGAGTTTTCGAGGTTGACGTGAGGCTACCAGCGTTCAGCGACCTTCCGCGTCAGGCTACGGCGTGGACGGTAGCGGCGGCAGATGCAGGTCCCACACGTGCAGATCTCCCGCCAAATTGCCATGTGCCAGGTGCCATGCACGGGGCAGTCCGTGTGGAACTGCAAGCAGACAGGGAGGGCGTGTTGCTCTCGACAGGCTTTGTTAGCCAAAGTGGATGGTTTGACGGGCGTGCCTTTACGAAGCACCACGGATGATCAAGACTCTGTGTGCGAGGATCAGGCCTGCAGGCTGCACGACGTCGGCGTGTTTCGGGCGGGGGCGTCAGGCAGCGCGGCTAAGGGCCGCTGTCTAGGCCAAGGCACGCGCAAAGACACTGGCTTGGTCCCCCCCCCATCTCCTCCTTTGTCGACGACTGCATCTGCTTCCGCCCCTGCCCGGAGCACAGAGTCGCGCGTGTCTCAGTGCAGTGGTAGGTACAGCAGCCCGCCGCCCGCCGCCCGCCTCTTGCCTCTTGCCTCTTGCCCCTCGCAGCTCGCATCTCGCATCTCTGCTCCCGCCGGCGCCCTCGCCTCGACGCGCGCCCGGGCTGGCCCCTGTCCCTTGAGCCATCGTACGACATATCGGCTCATATTACCCACCTCGCGCTGCACCTCTGCCCCCCACACGCGCAAATTCGTCCAGCCACAGCAGCACCCCCGGGCAGTTAGCTGATGCGTGCATAGCCGTGAGCGCGCGAACCTTGAGAGCCGCCGATTCGATTGCCCATCCCGCCCAGTGCTGAGTGCCCTGAGGAAAGCGCTTCCAGGCCGGCTGCTTCTGGATTGCATGGTGACCTGATCTGTCGCTCCTCTGCTGGTAAGACGGCGCCTTTCTCCTTCTATCCGTCTTCTGCCCAGCCTACTGGCGGTGCATACACCGACAGCGCTGTGCTTGCCCTTCTCCTTCTCCTTCTCCTCGTTGTCGTTGTTGTCATCGTCGCCGTGGTTGTGTGTCGCACACCTCCCATGTCACGGTCGCTGCAGTCGAGTCTCTGCTCACTGCCCACTGCCCACTGCCCATTCTCCTCATGGCTACTGACGCCTACGGTAGCCCCGACGACGGGCTTGAGCTGGAAAGAATTGCCGTGCGTGCTCGTGCTGCTGCTGCTGCCCTCGCCGGCGCACCGTTGCCCATGGAATCGCTGTGCTAACATGGCGCGAACAGGTTGGCCCTTACTGCGTTTTCGACTACTACGCAAGCTCGCAGCAACAACAGCAACAGCCCACTCGCCAGGAACCCCCACATCCGCTGGTGAGGACGACGACAGACGGCAGCATGGAAGACCCCATGATGTCGAGCGACTTCCCCTTCAGCGGCATGCGCGGCCCTTGGCTCACCACCGCCGGAGACGACATGACGCTCGCCGCCCCGGTCGACGACCTGACCAGCTGGAACGAGTGGATGCAGTACAACCCCGCCGCTGCCTCGCAGAACCCCCAGCAACCGCAACCGCCTCGTATGACCTCGGCGCAAGCCACCACCGTCCCCGTCTCTGCTCCCATGTACGCACAGTCCGGCGTGCCCTTCACCTTTGGCGGATCCGTCGACATGCCCGCCGCCTTCGACTTCAACGGCAATGCACTGAGCTCGCCCTCGACCGTCGATCCTCAGCAGCAGAACGGCTTCTACTCGCCGCCCATGTGGCAGCAGCAGCAGCAGCAACAACAACAACAACAACAACAACAACAACAACAACAACAACAACAACCGCAGCCACAGCAACCGCTCTACACACCCACCCCGTTTGCTCAACCTGGCCCGCCTGCCTCAACACCGAGCCTGCACCACAGCCCCGGCTCCCTCAACAACGGCACATCGTCATCGCACTCCTCACCTGAACCCACCGCCAATTCAAAGAAGAGGAAATCGACCGAGGACACCGACGACTTTGATGAGCCACACTCGAGCAAAAAGGGCGGATCGCAGCCGCCGAAGAAGACGGCACACAACATGATCGAGAAGAGGTATCGAACAAACCTCAACGACAAGATTGCTGCCCTGCGCGACAGCGTGCCCAGTCTGCGTGTCATGTCACGGCCCAACGGAACCGAGGAGGACGATGACCCTGAGGACCTTGAGGGCCTCACTCCTGCTCACAAGCTGAACAAGGCTACGGTACTCTCCAAGGCTACTGAGTACATCCGTCACCTGGAGAAGCGCAACAAGCGTCTGACCGACGAGGTTGCGACCCTGAAGGGACGCATCGAGAGCTACGAGAAGATGGCCATCTCAGGGCCCATGACCTTACACGGAACCGTCAGTACGCCTGATGGTAGCAGGTTCCAAGAAGATCCATTCACACATCACATGCCCATGTCCGGGGCACCGCAGGGTATGATACCTGTTCCAGACAACATTCGCGCTCTCCAGCAAGGACTGCCACCGCAGCAACACTATGCCCATGCATACCCACAGTACCCCGGACAGGCTCGCCAGGCTCCAGGACCACCCATGGTGAATGGACGCCGCAGCAGCGCAATGATGGGCAAGCTCATGGTCGGCTCTCTTGCCGGTCTGATGATCCTCGAAGGCTTTTCGACACGAGAACAGTCGCAAGAAGAGCCAGCCGGCCGTGGTCTCTTCGCTCTTCCCATCAATCTCGCTTCCATTCTGTCTCCTACAACCTCTTTCGGCGCCACAACTGCTCAGATACCCATCGCAAAGCTGCTTCTTGTCTTTGGCGCGTTCTTTTACCTGATTGCTCCTTTGTTCAGCTCCAAGCCAAAATCGAAGAAGAAGAAGTCACTACCTGCGTTCCTCCTGGCTCCTGCACCGTCACTCGCGTCTCCAGTCGAGGTGCGCCGCAAGGCATGGCTCACAGCCATTCAAACTGTATGGGTGCCTCAACACAACTTTGTACTGGAGCTCGCGGCGCTGCTACTGAAAACCCTGAAGCTTAGCACACGCAGAATTATCGGATGGGACGGGTACGCATACCTCACAGGCACCACAAAAGACCAAGAAGTTGCGAGAGTAAAGGCCTGGAACATTGCCCTGGATGCGCAGCTCACAGGCGGTGATGCAGAGATCAGCAAGAGCCGACTTGTGTTGAGTTTAATGGCGTCTGGAACCCTGCCAGATACACCAGCACGACTCATGCTCAAGGCTCTGCACACTCGGGTACTGCTCTGGGAGGCCTCAAGTGCTACTCACGGTGGGTGGCGAGTAGTAGACGAGCTGAGCGCTAAGCTGGCTCGCAGCTACTGGAACGCGGCTCGCAGCGAGCACCGCATTGCAAGCAATCTGAAAGACACAGAGGCAGAACCACTACCGGACCACTTGGCTGCTCTTATTGAGAGGGAGTGTGATGAAGTGCTGGTACCTTCGATTATACAGCGTGCCTACAACCTCGCTTGGAACCGCCCGAACGCTGAGAACACTTTCGTTGACATTTCCATGGACGGCGTTGTAGAGGACTTTGCTATCAGCTCGCCGCTCGACGCACTTGCAGCATGGCACTCGAGTCTTGTACTGAACAGGGGTCTTGCTGCGTACCTCGCGGCTAAGACGGCGGACTCGACTTTCGATCTGGACCTTGCCCTTCAGACCGCCCCTGCCAATTCCCAAGCCCAGATGCGGGCTTTGGTCGCCGATGCTGTTGTCTTCGACGAGGACCGCGATGCTCGGATTGCCAAAGCTCTCGAGGCTCTCCCTCCACCGCCTTCTTCAAAGGCCAGCGAGACTGGTCTCAACCTGGTCGGCGACGGCACAGCCGCAGTCGACGTTCGCAAGGCCCTGACCATGGCGAAATGCCTGTCACTCATCGAGTCTTCGCACCGCCACGCACACAAGCGCGCCATATATGTTGTCAACAACACCTTCCTCCCCGAGTGCACGACCACACTACTCAGCTTCGTCGCGGGCCATAAGATTCTCCTCCGCTTCATGGAGGACCCGTCGCTGCAAGCTCAGACTAGCTCTGGCCTCGAACGCATCACGTCTGCGCTGCGCATGTGGGTTGGACGCGAGGCCGGTCGCCGCAGCGGCCTGTCGAACAAGGCAAGAACCAAGATCGTCGAGTACTGCGTCAAGACCAGCAAGACGCTTGTCGGGCTAGCCGAGGTCGACGACGGGTACGTGAGTGCGAGTGTGAAGGATGACGAGGTCTCGCAATAATGTTATTTTTTCTCTCTCCCGCTTCGTACACTTTGACATAGGGACAAAGCATGTCCACCGGGGCTGCTGGCGTTTTACAGGAAACAAGACGCTTGCTGCTGTCACGGCTTTCGGTTTGCATTTCGGTTAGGAAGTAGTCTTACCCGACTTGACTCTTCTTCTTTTCTTGTTCTTTGTTGCTACCTTTGCACTACTACGTAGATACCACTGCCAATATCACTCGTCGCTGTCGCCGTCACTATAGTCAGTGACTTTCCTGAACCACACTTCTCTCTACTCTCTTTACTCTCTCTACTCTCTCTACTCTCTCTACTCTCTCTACTCTCTCTACTCTCTCTACCCTCTCTACCCTCTCTACCCTCTCTACTCTCTCTACTCTCTCTACCCTCTCTACCCTCTCTACCCTCTCTACCCTCTCTACCCTCTCTACCCTCTCTACCCTCTCTACCCTCTCTACTCTACTCATTTCTATCCTACATTCACCATCATCTCAAGCAGCCATGCATCAAGCGAGAAACAGCCGACATGAACGAATTAAAGTAAAGGCTAAAACACGAACAACAATGACGATACCATTGAGGAAAGATAAGTAAGTGATGATGATGTGATATGAGGACGAGAACAGTGTTCATGTTAATGCTATGTTAAGAATGGTAAGAAATAACAACGTGACTAGCAAAAGAATCAAACCAAGTCGTCGTCGCTATTCAAATGCTTCGCTGTGCTTCGCTTCGCTTTGCTTCGCTAGAGAACCAACATGTCCCAAAACGCCAGTCTATGCAAGCGCCTCCGTATGCAGTGTTTACATGTACACATATCGCCATTCCATCATGCGTTCCATTCTGCCCGATGAGATTGTCCACGCGTCGCTTTTCTCCCCTGTCTCGCTGTATCCGTGGTTCTACCTCGACTCGCTGATTCTACTACCTCCATTCATCCCAATCCTTGGCCTTTCGCTCCCTGCTGCTGCTCTTCCTGCTTTTCCGCGGTGCGTCTAGGAAGCCCTCGGGGACATCGTTTCAGTTCTTCGTCTGCGGCACCGTCTTGGTCTGCGTCTTGATTCGGCGGTCGGCGGCCTGTTCGTCGCTGCTCACTTCGTACTCGTCCTCGTCGTCCTCGGAGATGTAGTTGTACTGATCAAACTTTCTCCTCGTCTCCATGGTCTGAAGCGGCACGTCGCCGTCCGCATACATGTCCTGCTCTCTACCCAGAATCTGGTCTGCTTTGCTCGGACTCCGGCGTCCATCGCGGTGCGCTGTGACGGCGCCGGCTTGGTTGGCGGAGAGGTATTGTGTCTGGTCGGCGTGGCGGTAGGAAAGACGCGGAGAGGGAGGATTGTAACCACCCGGTTGCCAACCCTGGGCGACGCGACCAACGCGCCTGAACTCGGTCTCGGTAGGCGTGTCGACGCCCCAGCCAGCAGCGCGCTCGCGCTGCTTTTGCTGCTGCTCTTCCCGTTCGCGGTCCCGGCGTATACGGTCGCGCGCTGCCAGCCACTTGGGGCTCGGCTCCCAGGACCAGCCGTCGCCGGTGGTATTGATGATGGGCAGAAACCATTTTATGGGCGAGGGGCCGAAGACGTGGGCGATGTTGCGTTTCCAGCCCAAGTCGAAGGCGTTTGGCAGCTGCTCGTTGTCTCGCTCGTCGAGGTAGTTGTCGTAGCGGTCCTGGTATTGCTGGCGTTCTCGGTGCTCGTACGAGTTGTGTGCTGGGTGCGCGTAGCCGTTGCTGTGCGCTTTGGGGGGCGCTGGGGAGCGCGAGGGCGTCTCGCCTTCCTCTGGCCTTGTGACGGCGGGGAGGGCGTTGGCGTGGATCTCACGCAGCTGGTCGCCGATGCTCAGGCGGCCGTTGGCCTGTGCGTCGAGGTAGTTGCGGTCGTTGAGGTTATGCTTCATGGCCTGTCGGAGAGGCGATAGATAGCGCGTCTTCTCCAGGCTCTCGATGGTGGTCTGCCCCTTGGCCGTGAGCCACAGGTGCCAGGCGGTGAAGCCAGTGATGACAATGCCGATGATGCCCGAGAGGACGGCGAGCAGGACGTCGTTGATGGGCATGAAGGAGTCGGTGTACTGGTTGTCGGTCAGGATCTCGGACCACACCCACGTGGCCGAGGTGGCAAAGCAGAGCCAGCAGAAGAAGGTGAGGTACAGCAGGAACAGCAGGAAGGCCTTGTAGTTGCGCAGGCCGACGCACGTGGCCAGCCAGGGGCAGTGGTGGTCCATCTTCAGGACGCAGCGCTTGCAGGTGGAGCAGTGGTGGGCGCGGTCGGGCTTGTGGGAGTGGCACTTGTTGCAGAAGCGGACGCCGCCGTCCGAGGCCTTTACGGTGAAGGACGTGTACTGCATGCCGCCGCCCTCCTGGGTGGGCAGGTTGCTGTAGCCATTGGTGGTGGTGAGCGGCGAGCCGGGGTCGGTGAAGACGGCGGTGGTGTAGCTCCAGTTGAGCAGGCAGTAGAGGACGAAGCCGAGGGCGGAGGTGAAGTGGCCTGCAGGGTGTCAGTCCGTGTGGTTGCACATGTCTCGCGGGGACGTGTGGGGAGGGCGCACCGGTCCAGGCATTCTTCGAGGGCGCGAAGCCGATGCCGACCTCGACCCAGCAGGCCCAGGTGGTCAGGCCGTAGACGAACAGCAGCGGAAAGTAGGTCATGGTGTTGCAGCAGTAGCGCTCGACCTTGCGGGCCCAGGCGCGTGGGCGCATGGCACGCGAGGGGGACGAGGGGGGAGAGGGCGAGCCCAGCGTGGCCATAGTCGACGCTCTCGTTATCGGCGCAGCGCGAGACGGGGCATAGGGTGCGACTGGGTGCGACGGCCGTGTGGTTGAGCGAGTGGACGTGTTTTGTTTGGCAGAAGCAAAAGATGCGCGGGAGAGACGGGCTCGCGGCTGTTGCACAGGCAGTTTCAGCGTGTAGCGGCGCACTGCGAGTACAGCGAGTACAGCAAGTCACACGCGGCGGCGCAGAGAAACGTGATAGCACGACGAGGAGGCGCTTCCACTTCGGTTCCAGCAGCGGGCGAGTCCCATTCGAGGCGCATGCCCGCAGCCCGCAGCCCGCAGCCCTGGGCAGATCTGACATGGGACGGAAGACGCAGCCAGCGCACGTGACCGTCCATTGTGCCTGCAACCATAATCTACCAACACACAATTCAGCTCCCACGACAAGCAATGCTCGTAGTTGTATTGGCAACGCCCGCCGCCCTTGCCACTGCCACTGCCACTGCCACCGCCGCTGCCACTGCCACCGCCGCTGCCACTGCCACTGCCACCGCCGCCGGGTCCTGTCATACCGCTCCCTCGATGCTGCACTGAGACGTTGGACCACTTGGCTACACTGACAGTCGCACACACGCGTCCCGTCTCCAGCGTCTCCACCTCTTGATCATCATCCCTGGTGACCGACGCGGTTCAATTAAACGTAGCTTGACACAACTGATACAGATGCGCCAATCGTCCTGTCCCATCCCTGTCTGTGACGGCCCCAGTGCACCTGCAATGGAGAGCCCATGATAAACCTTGTCCTGCCACACCCTCTTGCCCGTCTCCGCTCTTCACACGCTCTCTGACTCTCACACGCTCTCTGACTCTCACACGCTCTCTGACTCTCACACGCTCTCTGACTCTCACACGCTCCCACTGTCCTTTGGCCTGTTGCTGCCCTTGCCATCCCCCTCCTCTGCGAGCATGCACTGATCCATTCGTTTGCCTGTTGTCTCGTCCGCCGCCCAGCCAGCCCACCATGCTTGCGACCAGGAAGCGCCCGCTGCTGCTGCTGGTCGCCCTCACGCTCATTCTCCTCGTCGTCTTCTACCATCGCGACCATGCCGACCGCATCTACCAGCAATGGTCCACCTCGATCGAGTCGCATCCCATGAAGCTGCCTGCCAACAGTACCCTTGGCTTTGGTGCCGTCGTCGTCGTCTCCAAAGACGGCTCTGACCGCCGCCATGCCCTGCTCCAGGCTGCCAACGTGACCGACCTTGACCTCACCATACCAGAGCAGCCACAGTGGACCGAAGGCGACGTGCAAAGGTTCATCAACAATCAAGATCACGTTCAGAGAGGCTCAATACTAGCGTGGTTAGGCCACCACAACGCTCTTCGCTGGTAAGCTGTTCCTTCTGCAGGGCGCCTCTTGGCTGCAGCCGCCTCGTGCTCCCTTTAACGGAGCCACCGCTCATTCGCTACAGGTTCCTAGACTCGGGACTAGACACAGCACTCATTCTCGAAGACGACGTGGACTGGGACATTCGTCTGCGCAGCATCCAGATTCCCCTGGCTGCAAGTGCTGCCCGCCAGCTCCTTCCGCCGCAACGATCCTTCCATCCATTTGCAAATTTCGGCAGTAAGCATGTACAGTACTGGGGCAACCACGACGATTGGGACCTGCTCTACCTTGGCCACTGCGGCGACTACTTTGACGAGATTACCGAAGATGGCCCAAAAGCCACAAATAAGCGATACAACTTGACCGACACACCACACGTTTTGTACAAAGACTACACCCTCCCCATGAGATCTGACCTGCACCCCTTCACCCAAGCTCTGTTCGGTGCCTTGCAGATGCCAGCGCATTCGCGCATCTTCCACCGTTCCAAGTTCCCGCTCTGCTCTTTTGGCTACGCAGTCACACGCCCGGCCGCCGAAAGACTGCTCAACGACCTCGCACCGCCAAAGCTCCGTAAGAAGGGGCCTCGCGCATTCGATGTTTCGCTCCTGCACGCCTGCAACAAAGGGTCTAAGACGCCCTCCCCCACCATCCACTGGAAGAATCCCAAACCTCACCCCGACCCAAATTTACGCTACAAGTATGCAAGCCCGGGGCTTCGCTGCTGGACCCTGAATTCGGAGCTGTTCCACCACATGCCAGGCCAAAGCGAGATTGCAGAAATTGGCGCAAGAGCAGGAGAAGAAGAGGCTGGAATCCCACCGGTTGACCTCGCTGGCCAAGCGCAGGTCATCTACCGAAACGAGACTACAAATATTGACTGCGGCTTCTGGAGTGGCGCATTTGCATTCGATGAGGACGATACAGACGAGCTCCGTACGCTGCAAGAAAGGGTTGGGAGGGAAGGCAGGTGTCTGAAACAAGGACGACGAGACACAGACGACACACCCCAGAAATTCATGGACTAGAAGCCCATGGCGTGAGCAGCGGCTGGACTGCAAATTCGACGCAAGTCCTAGCATTCAACGACTAGACTCGCACATCGACTGTACATACGACATGTCGACAGCATCTTTTCCAGCGATTGACCACGGCGTCACAGAGGGAGTTTATAGGGCGTACATTGAGCACGGCACGTTCATACCATGTTTATTTTTCTGGATACCTTGCAGCAAGGTCTGCACATACGGCGCATGTAGGCGATTTGTTTCCCCTCTCGTTCTCGGATTCGAGCAGCGACTTGTAGCAGCAGCAGGAGCATGAGCAAACAGCATTGATACCACGATAGATCTAGAATCAAAGTACCCACACCTGTCCGTTTGACGCGCACCACTACTCCAGCCGTTGGTGAAACTTGCACGTCGATTGCACCACTAACCAGGAACCTGATTTCCGCAACAGCAACAACAATAACAATAACAGCAACTACCACCACCACCACATTCGCCATTACGACGTGTGCCAACTGACCAGCGACAAGCGGATCTATTCTCCCATCGCGTGACCCGCCTACGCAGGAAAAAAAGAACCATAATCTCCGAGCCGTTATGATCGTCACTGTCAGGGATCAGCATCGGTATCGGCGCCCTTCCCTCCCTCCCTTCCCTTCCCTCTCTTTCCCTGCTCTTCGCTTCTTCTTCTCTTCTTCTCCTTCTTCTTCTCCTCATTATCCTTTCCTTAGCGCAAGAATCTGAAACGCCGTATCCATCAAAGTGCAAACAGCGGACGCTTACGTACTGGTGCGGTATCCCTGTCTGTTCACTTCCACTCACTCACATACATACGTACATACACTACGAATGAATGAACAAATTCAGGAAAGCTTTGTCGGGACGCTCGCCGACGGGCCGAGATACGTACTATACTCGCATGATGACTACTAGACGGACATGTCATCATGTGGCGCGCTGTGTATTTCAATCAGTGGGATTAGTAGGACTGATCAACCAGCCTGATGGTACACGCGTGTCATTCACATTGCGTAATTATGCAGAGTCCTCCCCAGCATGAGGCGTGCGCAACGTGCGAGTCCGAACGGGTGCGCAGGCTAAGCTTTCGGTTGACCGCTCAAGCTTTTCGGTTCTGACTGGCCGACTCGACCCTGTACTCAAATGACACCCCTTGTCAGTGCATGTGGGGAGGTGGAGTGCTGGAATGGAGAAAGAGGTGGAGAGCCGCGTAGTGCTATGCGTACTTGTGGGCAAGGGTCTAAGCCTCCACATACACGAAGCTGAGGACGTGGAATGCGAAACACAGGCTTGATTAGATGCGTGAATTGATTGTTCTTGAAAATGCAGAGCATTGCTGGGGTATGCGCTAATCGACAGTCCTTAAACTCCAACGTCAGATATCAAATGCTGAAATGCTCTCCAAGATTGCAGGGCTAAAAAGCCTCAAAAGCCCTATGTAGGCGGTACGTGCGTCATGCCCTGATCTCGCACGGTGAATCAACGTCGATTGCGGTTCTTCAAACCTCAAAGTTGTCCAGCCAGTGCTTGACAACAACCCGTCCTTCGTCGAAGGACTTCTTGTCCATGCGCACGATGATGGCTGCGTGCGAATGACGGTGCTTGTGGATGTAGACTGGAAATTTCTTGATGCCTACATTGTCGAGGGCTTCTATCATCTTGAACTGATCCTGCCTCAAAGCAAGAGTCGGGAACTCAAGCGCAGATCCCTTGGATTCCTCATTGGACTCGACGTCGGCAACAGGGTTCTTGCGTTCGTACCTAGGAGACGTAGGCTGCGTCGGAGAGGCTACCTCTTCGCTGTCGGCGTCCAGATACTCCTGTTCCTGAGCGTTGTTGACGTTCTCAAACATATCCTCGACTTCCTTGCGGGCAGCATTGAGCATCACAGGGACGCGATATCGACCAGCCTCGATTCCGGCCCCGCCCATCTCATGTAGGCGGATACGCTGCTGGCTACGGAAAGATTGAATTGCTGAATTGCACAAGAAGAGCGTAGTACCGATTGGTATGAAAACAACCAGAAACGCGAAGAGAGGTACGCGGCTGAACACTGTCCGTGTGGAGGCAGTCAGCCGTTGGACCAAGGCCGGCGTAGGCTCCTGCTCTTTTGGTGAAACCGGATTCTCTCCATCGACAATGACTTGGTCATAACCTGGGAGGAAGTTGATCTTGACGTCGTCTGGCTTGATGAATGGGTCAGTCTGGGAAATTCCAGCGGTGTAATAGGTAACAGTGCGGTCGTTCACGACGTTCGCGTACAAGCTTCGGTGCTTGAACTGTGCGAGGGCTTTGATGAAAATGCTCTCGGGATCTGCCAACACTGACAGTATTGGTCGGCCAGTGTCTCGGAACTTGTCGATAGCGAATAACTGTCTGCCGCTAGTCGACAGCGTCCTGGCTCCCAATACGTTCCACACATGGCTAGTGTACCCTCTCAGTGGTGTTCGGACGCCGAGATGTGGTGTAGCGAAGGTTGTGAAGTTCTGCGCATCGGTCAGTTGGGCTCAATGCTGCTTCATCCAGAGGCGACGTACAACTGGCTGTATCTGCTCAAAGGTACCCTTGTGGTATAGCAGTCCGATTGCATATCTTGCTACAAGTCCTCCCAAAGAATATCCAGCGATGCTAAACTTCTTGATATCGTGACCTTCTCTCTTCAACTCCTCGAGTCTTCCTTCGACTTCGTTCGCGACACGCTCGCCGCCAAGCTCAATACCGTCGTAGGTAAAACTCCCAGAGTTGCTTTTGGGTACGAGGACGTCAAGATCGGGATTTGTCTCGCGGATGGTAGTGGTGAGGTACTTGAGGTGTTCCGGGTTGCCCCAGAGCCTGGATCGTGTCAGCATGAGGTTCTTCCAAATCCAGGCAGAAGGCGAGTTACGCCTCATGACGTTTGACATACCCATGAACGAGAACAACAAGATGGTCGACTTTTCGTGAGGTGTTGGCTGGAGTAGAGGTGGCCATTGCTGTGGGGTTGAGGTTTGGCAGGTTGGTTGCTTAGACAGGAAGGGGCGAAGTGGCTATTGTATCTGTAGCGTTCCCATATCTCGTCCGGAAAGGCGGTCTTATCGGAGCCACAGTTCGGAACGCAGCGATGTAAACTTGGCGTTTGCAGGGAGAATTTGACTCGTGATATTGGTTCAAAAGATGCACGGCACATAAAGTTCCTCCGAAAGACCGATACGCATTCACGGACCTGCTAGCAGTCGACTGTGTACAACAGATTTGAAGATGCTCAGCGTGATCCACAACGTCATGATCGGAACGGAGCGAGTCGAGTCGCGCCGAACTGGCAGGTGCGCGTTTGCCAGTCGCGTACCCTGCAGGCTTGGCGATCTAACGTTTGGGAACAACTGCAACTTGTGCTACAATTACTCTCACCTTGAACTGACTTCGTCACGAAACTCTGAGTAAGGCAAAACAGTCCCTGCCACTGCTGTGATCCTTTATGGTAGATGAGTCTCTGTGATAGTCGTGAGTGAGAGCATGTGAGAGAAGACAGAAGGCGATTGCTTGTTTCTTCACTCTGGTAAGCACGGCTCGCTGCTCTCTGCTTGAGGCCCCCCTCGTTGAAACACAACCTTTGCTGCACTGTAGTCGGCAGTGTCACGCTGCGCCGTTGCTTCACTGCTCACATGGTATGTCTTGGCCATGATGGAGCTTAATGTCCTCGTTGCTCACCACGTCCAATCTTCAGCAGTAGATAACGTATCAACCATGTGGCCATCAGTACCCGCCTTCAGAAGCTTTGCGAACGTTACATGTCCCGCGGGAACCAAATGCGAGCTCCCTTACTGCATCTTTAGCCATGATGCTGTAAAGACGCATACCACACCATCCACCACAGCAACCAGCAACACACTAGATAGCGAGCCAGCTGCGAAACGCCAAAAGCTCGACGACAGTACAAGAGGAGAAACCTCACTCACACAGTCGCATATACCGACTGCGCCAAGGGCTGTCTTCACTGGGCTGATCGCAGCCAAAGAACAGGCGACTGTAGCAAACAAAGGACCAAGTACTGTTACGACCGCATCGTCAAAACCGGCAAACGACAAAAAGGAATCCAATGGCTTACCGCAATCTGTGACGCGGCCAGTGTCACCACCTCCGAAGGCATCTGTGACGAAAGAAGTCCCTGCGCCTACAGCTCCAATCGCGTTGATGCCACGCAAAATCCTAAAAGAACCCGCTATCTTTACCAAACGACTAACACTTTTGAAAGCACTGCACGGTTTCATGAAGCCATTGAACGACAAGATTGCAAAGGCTGTGAAGCCTGAGATTAAAGCGTTACACATGGATCCGAATCAACTCAACAAGCTCGCGGTTGATGAGGAAGAACAGATTGCCAGAGCCAACCCCGCCGTTTACGAGAATGTCCTAAAACTTCGACTTGTCAAAGTCAAGAGAATGACACCAGAAGAATGGGTGAAGGAGAGGTTTGAGGCATTAGCGAAAGAGCGTGGGTTACCTCCCAAGAAACCTCCACCCAAGAAGGTCGACACTGGTCTCAACCCAGAGGAAGAGGTCATCTTTCTTTCGACCCTCATTTGCCCCCAGGATGGTTTGGACTCACACGGATACGTCACAAAGCTACCAACGAAGGAACAGCTGGATGAAGCCAGGTCTGCGCAAGCTGCGGCCGACTTCTGGGAAGTATGCGATCGATGCAACACCCGTTTTCAGGTGTTTCCGGAGCGCAGGGAGGAAGATGGCGCACTCACTACCGGTGGCCAATGCACCCATCACTGGGGCAGACGTGTGTTCCCTAAGAGGGCAAAGAATGCTGTCCCTGAGCCAACGACATTCTCCTGCTGTAATGAGCCCGTAGGCTCTCCAGGATGCACCACATACGATACTCATGTCTACAAGATCTCAGATCCGAAGCGCCTCTCGCTGGTCATGCCGTTTGTTGAGACACCGGTGAACGACAAGGCACCATCGGGTATTGCAGTATGCTTTGACTGCGAGATGGGATACACCACTCACGGTCTCGAGCTCATGCGCCTCACAACCATCGCGTGGCCCACACACAAGCCACTGGTCGACGTTTTGGTCCGTCCAATTGGGCATCTCCTGGATGTGAACACACGGTTCTCCGGTATTACGACAGAACAATTCTTGAACGCAAAGTCATACGATCCAGCCGATCCAAAACCTCGCCGGAATGACATTCGTATTGTGGAATCGCCGTATGCAGCACGAGACCTGTTTCTGGCTCATGTCACAACCACGACCCCTATCCTTGGCCATGCCCTCGAAAATGATCTGAACACCCTCAGAATCATCCATCCAAACATCATTGACACCGTATTGCTCTTTCCGCATCGACGAGGTCTGCCTCTACGCCACGGTCTCCGCTTTCTTGCTAAAGACAAGCTTGATCTCGACATACAACAAGGTGGAGCAGCTGGACACGACAGTTTCGAGGACGCGAAGACAACGGGTGAGTTGATACGATTCAAGGTGGCAGAGAAATGGAAGCAATTGAAGCATGATGGCTGGGAGATACGCAAGGACGGGGTCTTCCCGCCTATGCCACCTGGGACACCGCCTCCACAGGCGCCTCCCGCTCTGTCGATGATGCCGCCAGCACAAATGACAGTGCTTGAAGGAACAGCAGCCGAAAAACGGAAACTCGAAGAAGACCAGGACGGCATGACTGTTGACGACGAGCCGCCTGCGAAAAAGCAGGCTTAGGTTTGACCATGGTCCTGAAGCATCTACAGCGGGGAACCCTGCACAAACCTCGTATGGGTATCATTCAGAGGGCAACATAGTAATTGAATACGCGGCACTATGCACATAGTCTGGGCAGCTTGAACCCCTCAAGTATCTTCCCAAGCCTTGTGCTCCACCATGTTGGTCGTGCCGAATTTCGAAGGGACAGACAGCCTTCCAACGGCACTCTTCTTCTTCATTCCGTCGCGGATGTATTGTGCAGCGCTGCAAATCTGCCATTCAGCATGTGCGACTTGCAGTGTTCTTTTCCTCGGTGCTTGAACGATATGCCTCTCCTCTTTCTTCACCCTCTCCCCTCCTGCCCATCAACAACCAGCCCCTGCACACCATCCAAGCTCTCCTTCACAGGCTCATAAACCACGTCAACGTCCAAATCCTTCATGACACCAATCACAACGCCCACGCTCTCGAAAAAACCATTCACAGCAACGCGCAACATTCGATTTGTGGTCGCAGCATAGTTGACCTGCAGGACGTTCTGCTCTTTGTCGCCGGTTAAGGAGAAAGACCGGCGTACGAGGGGCGACAGTTCGGCATCGACGGCGAGGACGCGCTCGGCGGTCGAGGCATATCGGTGTGACGGAAAGGGGATGTTGAGTGTGCTGACGCCGTTAGAACGATGGCCGTCGGTAGTAGAAAGACCGCGTGCTTACAGTGTGCACGGAAACTCGGCCGGGTTCCACGTCTTTGTGTCAGCCATAGTGTCGTAGGGTCGCTTCATGCAGCCTCGCAATGTCCAAGGTCGAACGTTATCGATTAGAAACCATGAGGCTCAGCGAAGTGCGCAAGGCTTGCCCCGCGCCCCACATCTCATCGACCCTTGCTAGGGAGCTATGGCCACAGCTGCATTCGACGGCGTCATCGATCATCATACTACCAAGAGCGGCATGGCTCCCTACCGTTACGCAACATACAAACGCATCATGGCTGATTCGCGAGAGCCTACCTCGGATCGTTCCTTTTGCATTTCCAACTTCTTCCATCCTCCATAACCAATTCGTTTCTCGATCATTCTCTACCAAGTACAACCACACAATGCTCCGCTCATTCGCATCCAGGTCCTCGCGGACACTGCGCGTCGCCAGCATCCGACCATTCTCGCAGTCGACCGTCCAGCGCGTCGAGGGCTACCCTAACAATGCCTCTACGAACGACAAGACGAAGACGGACATGCTGCCCGACGACGAGCACAGCGTGAACAAGGCGAAGAAGGGTGACACCAACGACATCCAGACGAGCAATTTGAAGAGCGGCATTGAGTAAGTTGGACCCCTCTGCTGCAACTTCCTTCTATGCACGAGTCATGTGGCTAGAAATTACCACGGCTGTACACAAGGATTATGCAGAGCGAGGGTACAAGAGTAAAAGAGCGAAGCTAACACCGAACAGCAGCGGAAAGGAAGGTTCCGGCGGTCACGCAACCGAGGGCAGAGACTCTGCTGGCGGCAAGGCGAAGGCGAAGAAGGAGTTCCCTGAGGCACCAGACCCAGCGATTGGTATGCAGGACGAGAGGGGCGGCCGTGGAGGTTAGACGACTGCGATGAAGAAATCTGTGCCAAGAGCCTTGTATGATACCAGCGAATGAAACGAACAAGTAATATTTGCAATTTTATTTTTTCATCAGCACATATTGCCATACAGATCAAACGATGTCTTGCTCCATGACACCAGCTAGTTTTCCATGACATCGAAAGCTTTCAAGGACATGGCGAACAACCGGATACAAACCGAGGTGTTTCAATACACATGTACTCCTACCACTACAACCATTCTCACACACAACCATGGGTGTATCCACGTAAGCTTTCATTGCCGAAAACCAATACAACCAGGACGATGTCCGTTTGGTGGTTGGCTCGACCTCAAAAATCGCACCACTTGTTGGTACGTCAAGTTTCAGACGTCTTTTACGATGTCGTTGGGCGACCTTTGTTCCTGGATCCTGTCCCATATTCTAGAAGAAAACCCTTCTCTGCCAAACATCGGTCATACCCAATATCTGGCTGGAATCACTCCAAAGCTAGATCAGCACATCTGATGTCTGTGATATCTGCCGACCTCAAAACAGGACAACAACGATAAAATGTATTCCAATTGAAAAGAAACTCAAAATGAAAATAAAAACAGGCCCTCCACACACCGAGGTTGTTTTCTACAGCAAAGATGGAGGTTTCGAGTCAGTCGTGGATTGCATTAGCGACCGTGTCTTCAAATGATAAGCGCTTTCTCCGTCCAATAAGCCCCAGATCTAACGGCGTACAAAAAAAGGATTCAAGAACACTTCAATCGCTTGCCCCCTTAAGAACATCCTGCACAGCAAAACTAGCATTGAGCCAGCTGATGTTTGCCCCAGTTGTTCAGATAGAAACACAATTTCGACTGATCGATTTCATTTTGTGCTGTGCCGAGACAGGAGAGTAAGTGGGTCAGCACTGCAGATACGTAGAAAGCCGTTTCTGGGTATCTTCGTTGCTTTTAGGTATGCTGATCTCTGTTTCTGAATCATCAGTCATGTTAGCTCACAAATGAAGAAGCAGAGATGAAGTCCCGAAAACACTGATTGATCCTAAGCGATACCCTCGATCCATTCAAAAGGTATCTTTCCTACTTTTGCCCAAACTCCGTGGCTCGTGAATAATCGTTCTCGAGGAAAGAAATAAAGCACCTCGTTAGGGTGCTATGCGCATGTATCAAAAACCCAAGACCTGGTATCACTCTCTCGGTCGTTTATGCACCCAACATTGCTCTTGCGATGAAATCCCCGCCCGTTAGAAGTCAGGGAAATTCTCCCGCTTGAGCATGGGCGTTACTTCTGGGAAATCTTTGAGATAGTGTAGGGTCGTCACGGGCTGTCCGTCTGGATCTTCGTGGATACTGAAGCGCGCGAATAGACTACAGCTCTGTCAGCCTGCCTGTAAACACAAAGCGCTGTGCTTATAACTCTGTCTTGCTTGCTGTGAAGTCCCACAGCATCTTGACAAGCGAGTCAGGCAGGGTGTACAGGTCGACGTGGAACTCTCCGTCTGCATTTGGATTAGCATGTTGCTTGCAATATGTAGCTTCAGCGCTTGGTAGGCCCAAGGTGTACGTACTCTCGACATCGTTCTTGGTGTAGGTTTCGCTAGTTTTGTTGTCGTGGACCATGGTGACGACGTGCAGCAGATCGTCCTCGCTAAGCTTCTGCAGCCCGTCGGCCAGCTTCTCCATGTCGACGGCCTTGTCACGTCGGCTCTTCTTCTTGGACGCGTCTTTGCTGCGCACGCCGTTTGCGTCGGCGGAACCGGAGTCCTGGAGGAGGGCAAGGAGCTCGGGCTTGGGGTTGCGGAATGTCTGCGAGAATGAGATCAGTACCGTGTCCCAGGCATAGAAGGAGGAGGGGGAAACGGGGGGTTGGAAGATAGGTGACGACTAGGGAACGTACGACTTGGTGCTTGGCCTCGTAGCGCTCAGATTGGAAGTTCAGGTCATGGTTGAGTGTGTGGTCGCCACCCTTGTGCGCTGCCGTGAGGACGATGTTCATGTCGAACTCTCCCCATCCCTGCTCGTCAATGCGGAAGGGCGGCTTCTTGAAGACTACGCGGGCATCAGCATGCAGTCGACGTGGGTGGAGTTGCGGCGCGCTCACCCTGCTTGTTCTTGTCGAACGAGGGGTGCAGGTTGTAGACGGCCTTCTCGTAGACGGTGGGCAGGACCTCGTTGCCTTGGTCGTCTAGCAGCCAGATCTCGATGTTCCATGAGCGCATGGGGAAGCCTTCGACTGGTGAGGGGCCATCGCTGTGGAGGGTGCGTTAGTGTTTGCTGTGCATCGGCGCGTGTAGTGGGCAGGGTGCGCGCCGTAGCTGCACGCGCCGGAGGGGACGTACATGGGCTTCTGGTGGGTGATGATCTTGACCCAGCGCTTGACCTGCCAAACATTAGCATTTCCCTTGCGCCACAGACGACGAGCATGCTTACGTCGGGCATGGTGGCGGTGTCGTGTGTGGGAGCGTGGGGCGATTCAAAGGGCGGTTGTCTGGAGGGTGCGCGACTGTCGGCGCGTGGTGAGGGCAGATGTCGAGACTCGGTTGGGTGGTTGGCCGAGTGGCTCGCGACTGTTGGTTTGGCGGCGCGGGACAAGCTACAGCTCCTCCTTGGCGCAACAACCACGCGTGTGCGTATGCGCAAGTACCTGCACGCGCGGAAGCTACTGCCGCAGGGTTGTACGAGCTTGAGAGAGAAATCTCCAGCATCCACAGGCCGGCTACAGGCAGTGCGTGCGAGCAAACAGGCCTCGCTTTGTCCGTCTCTACGCCTCCATCCCACTCCGTCAACGTCACGCTTTGCTTGTGCTACCTGCTGCTTCAGATGCATGCGAGCTTGGGGAATGCCGTAGACTCAGAGTCAGGCCAATTTACTACTATCTAGTATGTGCAGGGTGTGAGAGCTTCTATCGCCGTGATAGGATACCGCCCCAAAATGTCATCGCTTCGTGCATGCATGCTTCATCCCTCCATTTCCCTCCAACCATCTCGTTCCAACATCAATACCATCTTGTTCTACTCCGACGACTTGCTGAACAAAGCCTCGTTCTCCTGCTGGGCCTTGATGAAGGCCTCCTTGAAGAGGTTGGCGTCTGCGGGTCGCTGTTAGCATCTCGTCTCCACGTCATATGCAGGTAGCTGTAACGTACTCTCGCTGTTGCCAAAACGGATAGCCAGAGTTTGAGCCTCGGGCTCACCCTCGCTGACATCAGCAGCGGCGTTCCAGACCCAGCTGCGGTCACTGCCAACGTTGGGCGAAAGCTTCATGTCCGGGACAACTGTACACAGCTTAGTATTCGTTTCACCCCCAAATCACAATGTCTCGGTCGTACCGTAGTGGTTGGCGCAGACCTTGAGCGTCTTGTCCCGTCGCATTACCAGGCGCGTCTTGCCGTTCTCCTTGTGCTTCAGTAACCTGACATCGCCAGTGCCCCTCTCCTTCCACTCCCGCGACTCGCGGTCGAACTTAAACAGCTTAGCGCGCATCTTGAAGACCTGCTCCTCAAGCTCTTCGTTGGTCTTGGTGTCGACCTTCTCGGTAAGGTGAACGACTGGTGCGAACTCGACGTCGGGCTCCTGGTTCTCGGGGTCCTCCTCCTGCGCTGTGTTAGTGTTGCGCCAACAGAGGAACGCCTACGTGCACCTACACCAGTGGCCTGCGCCTTGGATGAGCCAGAGGGCTCGTCGGCGTCGTCAGCCTCTTCCTTCTTCTCCTTCTTGGGACCGCCACCAAACATGGAGAAAACGTTGTCCTTGACGGCAGCCGCGGCCGACGTGGCAGCTTCTGTGGCCTTCTCAGTGACGGGCTTGTCGTCGCTCGAGGTAGCAACGGGCTTCTCTTCCTTGTCGGCGGCCTTGTCGGTCGTCACCTTGGCTGTCTCGTCCTTGACGAGAGTTGCGCCGGGGTTGGCAACCTGCTCGGCGGCAGGGTCGGGCTTTGCGACGTCAGACATGATGTGTGGATGAGCAGGCAGTTTCTGTGTGTGATTCGTGAAGGAGCAAGCGTCACTGGAACCAGGAGGAATTAGTTACAGAGTGTGTTTGGGTGTTGTCGTTAGCCCCAAATTTGTGGGAGGCAATGGAGGGGCAGCACTGGTCATAGCGCGCACGCGCCACGCAGGGTCGCGAACTTTACTTCGTAGAATGGACCAGCAGCCTCACCTCGACAGCACTGGGCTAAAGGACGACCAGGGTGGGTATAGTAGCTCACTGGACATCTACCAAGTACAGGCTCCACTGTTCCCTGCCTTCTACCAGAAACGAAAGAGGGAAAAGAAGAAACAGAACGCCAATGTCGCCTCGCCCCGTGTTTGGTATCTCAGAAAACCCAACATGCCAACACCGCATTCATCTCCGGTGCTGTGGATATGGTAAACCCGAGGATGCGTGCCGTCTCCGAATCTCATGCTATAAACCCAACGCCAAACCCATCCAACGTTACATCATGTCAAGCACATCCTCCCTCCCAGGGCACTGTCCTTGTTTACAATCCCTTCTCATGAACCTGTGATTGCGACTGCAGGCAGGCCTGGCTCAGCTGCTCGTTCAAGCCCTTCCACCAGCTCCCAGCAGCCATCTCTATGTTGCATCGCAACCGAAGGGCGTTCATCCTGGCTTTCCACATGGTCTGCGAAAGTCGAACTGGCGCAGTGGCCTTCCGCAGACCTAGCCAGGTGGCTTCAGGGACATGCTTAATGAACTTTGCGCCAGACTCTAGGCCTTCTTTCGTGCTACGATAGGCTGCTTGCTCCAGCTGTCGTCCTTCCTCTACCCACTGACCAAGATGGGGACCGGCAACGTCGATCAGCTTCGCTTGAAACTGCTCTGCAGTGGCGGAGGATATGTTCAAGAACAGTGACTGAGCATCGACAACCTTGTTTGCAGTCGTCTCCAGCATCTGGTCGAACCAGGTCTTGTTGTGACCCAAATTCACCTCGAAAGACTGGCGTAGAAGAGGCTTCGAGTAGCTTGCGATGCTAACATCGAATGTGCCAAAGGGATACTCATTTTCAAGATCAACAAAATACTCGCCGGTGATGGTCCTAACATAGCGGACAGGGATCAACGAGGCATTGCGGAAAACCTGGATCTGAAGCTGCGGCTTCTTTCTCGAGCTAGCCAAGTCCTTCGACGGAGTAAGGACGAACTGGTTAGACCCGGCAGTCTGGATGTCAAACCCACTGAGGATTCCGTCCTTGTTCTTCTTCTCTTGCTTATCCTTGGGTTGTTTGAATTGTGGGGCAACGATTGTGAGGCCCTTTGGTACAGACAAAGACGAGGAAGACAGAGACGTCACAGAAGCGACGCTCGAAGAGGCAACTGCTGGTGGCGTGATGATCGGGCTCGATGCTGGGATGAGAGACAAGAAAGATGGATCAGCCGTGACCTCTGCGGATCCATCGAGCACAAGCGGTAAATATACCGGGCTGAGGACAAACGCCGAAAGCATTGCTGTCAATGCAATGGATAGGAGCAGAACTTTGGTACTGGCGGGTGCTCCTGTTCGCAGCTGTTTGCCAAGAGCTCGTACGGTGTCAATCGTGCTAGCGAGTCGTGTCTTTGGGGCAACTTCAACTTCCGTTGGCACCAAGTGCGGGCTGATCAATGCAAGGTGACGGTTGACTTGGAACGGCTCCAGCTCACAGAAGGTAAACGCGTCCAGAGGAAGCACCTCAAGCAGCTTGAACTCAGCCTCATCGTCGCTGCGGCCCTCGACGCAAACACTCAGGCTCCGCATGTCGTACGTACGAGCTCCAGCACCATACGGTCGGATTTCTGAAAGCTCGATCGTAGGGACCTTGTGCTGATGGAGGGCGTTACGGAGCGAGTCGAATGCCTGCGGATCAGTATAGGAATCACGCTTTGTATGGCAGTGGACCACAAGATCAAACTGTGCTGCCCTCCGAGGACCGAACCTGAGCTGCCTCCCATCGTCGGTGTCTACCACGACTTCAGGCAGAGCGGCACCGTTGTCGTGGATTTGAAGTTGCGAACAGCGATAAGCATGAATGACAGGCCCAAGAGGCTCCATCTGGCCTCGTACCATGACTGACCTTGTGTTGCTAGGCGATGCTGTCAGTGCGGCATGGATCTGAGACGTAATGCTGTCTTGCACCCATTTCTCGGGTAGCCCAAGGTAGAGGATCTTGTACGACTCTGGGGTGGGAACACATCGAGGTGAGAGGGCCGCCTTGACTACCAACCGTATTTGCGCCTGACCATAACGCTCTAGTATCTTGGGCAGCTCCTCTGTCTTGGCTGGGAGTGTCTTGATGATTGTAGTTCCAAGCGAAGCATCCGCGTTGTCTGTGAGCTCTTCATCGAGTTGTATCATGCTTGAACCCGCACTGCCGTCCATGTGGTCTGGTACCATGGTGAGCATGCTGTCCTCCCCGCCTGCGGACAACGGCAGCCCGAGATCGTCGTCTGCGGCGGCGGCAGCAGCGGCATGCATAGACTGGATACTCTCGTCCAGCGCTCTACCGCCGTTCTCGAAGTCATCGTCGTCGTCGCTGAATGCCGAGGCATCATCTGGTGTCGGAGCGTCAGATGTAGACGCAATCGATTCAGTATGTGCTTCGTCGTCCGAGGTCTCGATCAGACTGTCAGTGAGCATCTCGTAAGTGCTATCGTCCAGTGAGCTGCCGGGCTGCTCCGGCAATCGACGCGTAGTCGATTTCATCATGAGGGTGTTGAGGTCAAGGCTGGTGAGTGAGCGATCAGCTTGCACAGGCGGATACTTGAACTCGGGCGTTGCTTTGGGATTACTTGAAGGCATGTCAGTTGCGGATATCCAAATGAGAGCATGGAAGAGACATCAGAGAGTCGTGGAGGGGTAAAGAAGGTGCCCAGAGGCCGGTCGGGTGAAGGTAGGGCGGAAGCTGCCTAACGGCTAGTGGGCCAGGCGCGTGAAACGGGTGCCTTGCCGGGTATGATGCAAGTGGGGAAGCTCAAACAAGGGGGCGTACCTTGTTGGAAACAGTGATGAACAGACACCTGCGAAACTGCGGTCAGTCAAGAGTATGCAGTCAAGTTGGTGATCAAGTCAAAGGTTCAGTCGTACTATGCAACACGCAAAGGCGTGCAGGTCGTTGGGCGAGTGAAGCACTCACGAGCACCTGGCTTACCATGGTCGATGGCGGGGCGCGACCAATCACAGGCAAGGGCTCCCGCATTTCCCTTCCTTATCGGTCTCACGACGTGATCAGATCCACAATCACAAGGCACGTGAAATGAACAGCCCAAAGAGAAGATAGCAATCCGTGTTTGATTGCGAGAACGATGACTCGTGCTCGCGGGTCTAGGTCTACGCGTAAGTATGTGTCGCGCATCACTCTATATGTACAGTAAACGTGGAGCCAGCCTGGCAACAACGCCCCTTGATCATCACCTCTGCTCCCTATGGCCCAGCCAAGATGCGTCAGAAACACCGCCACACCGCACGAAAAGCTGAAGCAAATACTGGCGCCCTCCAAAATGCTCGCACGAACGTGACATGGTACAATAATAAACAGCAATCATCAAGGCCCAGGCGACGCCCACCCTCCAGCGACGTCGACCCACTCCGCAAGGCAGGAACCCTCCTTGCCTTCTACGTCAACAATGTCGGTGTCGCATCTACAGCGACAGCCAACACCGTTCTCTTTGGGTGGATCTGGATGTGCCCAGTAGTCGTCTTCCTCCTTTCGCGCCTTCTCATCTAGAGTGCCCGGTTCCAGGTAGGGAATTCGTGGCAGCTGTCGCGCAGGCGCATTGGCAGGACAATGCTGAATCGTGGTGTGTCGATAGCCAAAGTCGCGGAAATAGTGAACGTCCTGCGGACCAAGAAGGATGCCCGCAGCAAGCGAGTGAATCGGTGCATCACCCCACTGTTGCACGTTAGCCGTGTGTCGTTCTTGTAGAGAAGCACGCTTACTCGTTCCATCCAGAAGCCACCGCTCCGATCCATCATATCGAAGAAATCATTGTACTCTTTACTCCGGTACCAGCTCAAGTTGACAATCTCGAAATTGCTCCAGAAATGGCACATGTTGTAGTTCTCACCCTCCATGTTTTCTGGATCGATTTCTGGGAGCGCTCCTGTGCCTGGCTCGGAGTTCAGGATCTCTTGAGGTAGAGGCTTCTTATACTTTGGGTCGTCTTTCGGCAACTTGTCCTTTGGCTCCTCCTTCGGTTTCTCGATAAACATTTCCCACATCCCTTGTGATGTTATGTTGTTCATCCTCTTGAATGCTGATGCGTAGCGGAAGATATTCGGAACCGTTTCCCTCAGCTCCTTCACAGCGATTGTGAAGCCGTAGGTCTTCTTGTTTCGAATCATGTGGATGAATGGATCGTACGTAATGTCGCAGAAATAGGTAATCTCTGGTTCCAGCCGCCAATACCATTCGTATTTCTGTAGTAGCTCATGCTTGTAGAACTGACTGTAACATATTAGCACATCCGTAACACCAAGAGCTGGGTACTGGTTGCACATACCCAGAGTAAAACCGACACATGTGATGGTAGCTTTCCATGCCACCATACATGATTGCGCGGTCGCCTTGTTTCGCAATGCCTTCCTTGACAACCGCAGGATCTGCCCATTCGGGGAACTCCCAGTGCTCTGGTGCAATTTTTCCCCACTCCACGGTCGACTGGGTGTGATTGGCGACGGTCTCTTTAAAGGTCGAATTGAAATCGCCGTCATTGAGGAAGACATACGGGTAGTTGAACCACCTGTTGAAGTGTCTTTCGAAGGACTTGATAGACTGTATAACGCCATCAAGCTCCTTGTTCCTCGCCAGGACCACAATGGCTGCGTTCGCGCGGGGACCGTTCGTTTGAGGCTCGAGACAACCTACTGCGAAGGGCTTATCGTACTTTTCGCTGATTTTCCTGCACGTCATTAGTCCATTGTCCAGGTGGTGTGGAGCAGACAGCATACCGTATTGAAGGAGGAACGCCACCACCGGGCATGTTCATGATGCCCTGTGAGTCTGGCGACCTCACAAAGAGTACCAGTATCAGAACTATGACCAGACATGGAAACAGCAGCACCAGGCCCAATGGTAACGAGATGGTCGAGTTTCCCTTCAGTCGTATGCGCCGGCGGAAGAAGGCTAATCGGGGCGAGACTTTTTCTGCATGTCGTGACAGGTCGTCGAACTTGTCCAGGCTGTCCTGCGAGGACGGTAGCTTCCTCGTGAGACGTTGTAGGAAGCCCATGGTTGCGCTCTAGTAGCTCGTGTCTAGCAAACGCCGTGTCTCCTGCCTGCGGCAGCGGTCCGTTCCTTGGACTCCAATGGCAGTCCGTCTCCCGTGTTCGGGCGTGTAGGCGGCAGATAGGGGGCTAGACGAGATACATGTGCGATCGACTGCGAGGGTGCGAGCAACGTGGTCAACGCAGGAGCTTCGCACAGGTAACGAGCGGCCGGAGGTTACTCCAAAGAGGATGCGCGAGATGTTTGTATACGGTCTGATAAGGGCGCGGCGGCCGTGTGGTTGTGTTGTTGGGTTGGGGAAATGAAACGGAAAAGCCTGGTGATAGACGCGCGATTGCGTATGTCTCGAGGTCCGGCGATTCATGTGGGGACCCTACTAGGAAGAAGTTGGCGGATGGCCAGTCGCGCACGCGCACGGAAGTCGCAGCCCTGCAAACGATGCCAAGCCAGCTGCTGCTGCCGCGTTGGGATGGCCATCCTTTCACTACCGGCGCAGATGTCTTGAGGCTAGAGATTCAATTGTAGAGGCATTCAAGAGCCGGGCCTACAGTTCGTAAATTCGGAAATACGTACGCCAAGCGGAGGAGCCGCACGAGATTATCTTCCGGCCTCTGGAAAGATCGACAGGCGTCCAGCCTCAGCCTCGTACTACTCTGCGTCTACATACAGCCGCGAGTCCTGAGCTTATTTTGTCGTCGACCTCTGTCCACAACATACATTGGTCAAGCCTGCAGCTGCTTCTCCAGAATGAGTTTCAAAGCAAAGGATCTGCATTTTGGTGAGTAGAATCATGGCTACTCAAACACGTACGCGCTCACCCGTTCCAGACAACTCACAGCCTGCGTTTCTGCAAAGGCTGCGAGGTCAAATGCAAGGTGAGGACTCAGCACGCCATGAACGCCCAACACCAAGGAACAAGAGGATGAAGCAGGATGACGAAGACGATGCGCCCACCTATGTTCTCGAGGATACCAACCAGTCTATGACCAAGGAGGAGTACGAAGCTTTTGTTGCAAAGAAAGACTCAAAAGAGGAGGGCGAACTAGGACAAGAAAATGGCGAAAAAGAGCAATCCAAGGCCGAAGCAAGGTCCAAGGACAAGATTACAGAAGTTGGAGCAAACGCTAAGAAACGCAAAGCCGCAAAAATCATCAGCGATGAGCAAGATGAAAGCAAGGACGAACCGAAAGACGTCAAGAAACCAGATGCAAAAACTGTCAAGAAGCCCAAAAAGAAGGCCAAGGCAGTCAAGCTTACGTTCGGCGACGAAGAAGAGGGCTGAAGCACATGCTCCTGAGGCAGAAACCGCGTACAATTATCCAGTTTCAGGCAGGAAGCGGCATCCGCTTAGAGTTTAGCACGTGTTTCCACGAGCCTCAGCAGATGCCGTTCACTCGGTCCATGATGTGGCCCATTAATTCACTCGAGCACCACCAATCTGCTCAGTGTCAACTGCTCGCAGTCTCACTACTCGAAGTTCTCTAGCAAAGACATCCTGTGGCAGCACTTTCCTTGGGATAAATCCAATACTGGAGACATCTGAATCAGGTTCAAGGCTCTGATTTCTACCATGACCCAGGAGATGACCTCGATGCCATGCGGGAGTAACGAGAGCCTTGTCGACCAGCACGCTCGACTCAAGATAGTTACCGCGCCACATGAAAGTGAAAGATACGAAAGCCAATCGAGACACCAAAACAAACCAAGTAACCGCAAAAAACCAACCTGCACTCTCTTAACGTTGATATTTGACTACTTGCACGTGCCTATTAGAATCGCTCGGAATGTTCGGAACCACGCATCGGAAACATCCCTGCAGCATTTAGCGTACCTGCAACTCCGTGCATGCAGGTGAAACACACAACCTTTCGTGCCGGACAACTCTCTTACACCATGTCCAAGTTCTCGCTCGATGTAAGAGCCGCCTTTGCAAAGCGTGGCTTAGTTCTGACTCTCGTTTCAGGACCTCGACAAGCACATCGAAAACCTACGCGCGCAACTGCAGTTCCTGAATGAAGGCCTCGATGCAACAGACCACAATGCGCCCGACTGGTTGGCTACTGATCTGCTGTCGCTGCGCAACAAATCAGGAAGGTTGCAAGACGACATGAAACGCTTCAGAGACCAACTTGAGAGCGAAGGCCTGGCGACCAAGAAGGTACCCATTGCAGTCTTGCGCAAAGCTCTGGACCTGTGCTCACAATTGCAGACCAAGAACGTCAACAAGCGGTTGAGTATTGAAGGTGCGAAAGCGTCTGACCCACCAGAGCCTTCGGTCAAAAAGGTCAGACTCAGTATACCGGGGTCAGAAGGGACAACCGAAATACGTCCTACAGACAACGACCTCACCTCCCGGGCGAACGTCGCGCAGAGTGATGCGACATATGTCGTACAGCATATCGATGTCACGGAGGAGGTCAACAGAAGGTTACAGGAGAGTCGATTGCGCCGACTCATGGAGACACCTAGCACTGCGCAGAAGCGGAAACGCGACGACGATGAGGACACACGGATGGAAAGCGGCGCAGAAGCAGGACCGGAGCCAAGAGGTGGCTACGATGGCAACAATGATGACCCTACACCGAAAAAGCGTGTAAGAACCAGTGGAGCGTTTGAGCGAGCTACTAAGAGGGAGTTGGATGGGGACGAAGGCCAGGATGGAACAGAGAATAGGTTCAAAAGGCGAAAATACTCATGGAAGTCATGACGACTATTTGTATAACCGTACCCTATGATGCCGAGAACTATTTGAATCCGTGTAATAACGTGGAGATGGGCCATGTTGGTACTTTCCCTGCGTTTCTTACGATGACGGCAGGGTTTTGCCGAGCAAGCATCATGGAACTTTTGCGGCGAGCTATGCACCTCCGCATCATCACCCTCGTACCAGAATAGTCCCAACAACGCTCTACATCTTATTACACTCTCTTCAAGCATCAGAAAACCCATCTAAACTTCCAAATCGCATGCGCACATCTCTGTAGTTCTCACAACGACCTCTACCACACAATCGCTGCCATGGCTCAACCACAACCACCCACAATCCTCACCCCCGAGCAGCGCCTCGCGCTCGAGAACCAACAACGCAACACGCGCATAATTCGTAATGTCGCCATTGGCGGTGTGGTTCTCTGTCCCATTATCATGCTCATGCCGCCGCGAAAGCTCGACCTCTACACCTTCTCGCTCGGCCTGGGGTTCTATCTGTCCGCCGATCACCTGTGCGAATCATACTACGGGCGCGGACTCGTCACACAACTGTCACCATTTAGAGCGGTTGGCGACTTGCCGACCGAGAGGGCGCGGGACGTGCAGGCGAAACTGAGGGAGGCAAGGGAAGAGGAGCGGAGAAAGCTGGGGAAGACAGACGAGGACAAGAGTGTGCTGCAGAAGATTTGGATGGGAGGGGAGACCGAGGGCTGGAAGGAGAGAAGGCTCGAGGAAGAGAAGAAGGCGCTGGAGGAGGGGAAGAGTTATACGGACATGATTTTCGAGCAGATTTGGGATGTGTGGAATTGGGACAAGAAGGGAAAGAAGGACGGAGAAGATAAGAAGGATTAGGCGCAGCGAGCTTGGGTGAAGAGATGCAATGGATTGTATACTATGGCTTGTACGTTGGGTCAGTCAGGGACGCGTTCATGTTTCCTTCGTTCGTGGAATGCAGAGCCTCGAGACGAATAAGGCCAGTGAAGTTCTAAACTCGGCTACTGAAGCATTTGTTCGCGGAATTCAAATCGACAGCAATATTGTCTGATCAAAACGGACGATCGAGTTGCGTCTACGTATGCCTTCTTGTGCTATTCATAACTACTGTCTCAGTGCCACGGGGCCCAGAGAGGCCGATGCGTTCGGGACCCAGCTACTTGGGCGAGCGAGCAGTGAGCTACGCTGCGCTCGTCCTCGTTGTGTGTTGGATATTGTCGTTTATTTGTAGGTGTGAAAGACACATCTGCTCGCCGAACAGCCACAGACTCATAACACAGCAGGACACGTCTTTCTAGCACGGTGTTTGCTCCCTATGCACGACCTCACGCATGTACCCGCTTCCTCCCTGACCCCGTTGCCATGCCCTCTCCATACAAACTTCCTATCTGTCTTTGTCTCAGCTATGGCCGTCGTGAGGACGACGTGACCACTATATCTGATCATTCGTATTCTTTCTTTCGTCCTCCGTGTAACAACATCTGGGCATCCTTCCAGAATCCAGATCATCAACGAACATCACGCGATACCACACAGCCCGACGATCCCGGGTTGGCACGTTATGTCTCAGCCAAACGCGGCAGTCGGTAGCCTCCTACCGAAGAATCAGGAGAACCTTACACAAGCCCAGCTGGATCAGCTTTTCAACGCTGCTGGGACTGATGGATCCTTCTACCACCCAGGCATTAGTCAGGCACTAGAAGATGCACATTTCAACTTTGAATCTTCGTTTTTCGTACCAACAGACTCGTCAGGGCTTTTTTCAGTTCCAACATCCAGTTTTCCGGACTACAACTTCAGCCAATCCTCCAGTGGGTATTCTACTCCCGGTCCAAACACTCCACACCCGTACCCCATCGAGCAGCAAACATGCTTCAACACCGATCTAACAGCATCTTTATCACTTCGCCAGCGCCCTCAACCTATGCGCTCACAGACAAACACGTCCTACCTCCAACCCTCCCAACCCCCTCCACAGTACACCCGCCGCCGCTCCCTCAGCCAAAGTGATGCCCAACGCATCGCCACAATCAACGCCCCACCCAACCCAACGTTCCTCCGCCTTCAAGCTCCACGAGCACGCTCCGCTGCCCCGGATGAACACTTACATAAACGCCGCTTAGGACCTCACAAACATGGACACAGTCGGAGTACGAGCCAAGGCCCCAAAAGCACTCGCCCTACACGAGACAATACTCTAGTGAGTCGGCCTTGGAATTCAAACTTCATTGGTGGAATGGTACCCACATCCATTGGTACCCCTTTGTCTCCCATCAGTCCGCGTCATCACCACCCAGCTGCGGGTCAGCAAATGCCTCTGCAACATGAGCATCTGGGGCAAGAAGTTTTGTTCAGACCTATGATAAGGCCGGATCAGATGCAACGGAGTAGGAGAGTTATTGAAATTGGGGCGATGGCTGTGAGCGCGCCCATTGATCCGACATTGCAAAACAATGCTAGGACTATCTTGAAGAAGTTGGAAGAAGTGGAGCAGTACCTCAAGCAAGATTGTAGCGATTGTGAGGATGCACTCAAGGGCTGCACCATGATCAAAGAGGCGTTGACGCGGAAATTGAGTGTACCGGAGTACGAGGATAGAGCGTGAGTGGATAGATCTTTATCGTTGCACCAGTTGTTGTAACTAAAACATGTGTAGAAACGACACCGACGTTAATCGAATCATCGAAGACACACTCGATGCCCCGAGCACATTCCTTTCTGCGCAAGACGAGAGTCTCTTTGGTAGTGGTACTGATGATGACAAACTCATGGCTATGCTCATCAACGAAAATAGGAGCCAACAGCTAAACGACAACTCCTGAGGAAGCTCGGTACAGGCTTCGAATGTGCAGGAAACATATATTGCGACTACTCATGTGCTGGGAGATCGTCACACCTCCGGGCATACACTGGCATGTTACCAGAAGAGTAATCTCCGAGTCAGGTCAGCATCGCGATCGGGGCAAGGGACGGCATAGGGCGTTTTTGAACTTTAAGTAGACTATACCCAATAACAGCTTCATTTATCGGCATCCTCCCTCTCAGCACCCTTCAGTGCATCAGTCGCTCTTCCCAACCCCTACCACACTCCCTCCACTCCTCATCCCCAACTCACTCGCACTCCGAAATCGCTCTTTTGCCTGTTCTACATCAGTCCAGCTCCCACTCCCCTTACTCCCCCCTCTCCTGTTCTTCCCAAGCTGCGCCTTCTCGTATTCACCGCTCCACCAATCCCATCCGACCACGCAACTCACAACAACCAGCACAAAAACTACCATGAACCCCAGAATGGACATACTTAATCCCCAGAACCCAGAACTGGCATACGTGATGAGGCCACTCGAAGATACGGAAACTAGGTGCGACGGCGAGCCCTTCCTCCCAAACTCATCCCACTCCCCAAACACCATCGTCTTCATCCTCCTTTTGCTCCCCGTCTTATCCCTCTCTGCTAACCGCACTGTGACAATCTCCCACGCCGGACCCACATCACCTGGACTGTGCAGAGGACGCGGCAGTAAAATCAGCTCAACGACGCGCTGTTTGGGATCGTCGAGTTTGATGACGACCGGAGTCTTGAATGAAGGATCGTGTGTAGGGGGGGAGAAGTGTGCTTCGAAGACATTGAAACGGAACACCAGGGCAGTAGAGTTTGTCACGTGGCGCAGAGAGTAGCCGTAAGAGAGGCCGAGAAGAGGTCCTGTGGTGTCGAGAGAGGTCGTTGATATGGCGTTGGAGAGATCCTTGCGAGAATAATCGGAAGGAACTTGGGATGCGTGGATTTGTGGGAGGACTTTGGAATCTGAAAGAAGAGGTGCATTGTTGATGGAGAGTTGCGCGGCGTCGAAGGGGAGCGATATGTTTAGGAGCTGCTTATATTAGTGGTCGGGCTTATCGGTATGTTTAGCAGAGCGAAGGACAAAATACCAAAGCATTGTTATCGACTCGATATGACCATGGCCCATCTTCGCCTGTTGAGGTGTCCTGATATAGATAGGGGCAGTCAAGGCATGGGAGCTTGGCAATGTAGTTGTAGCCTTCGGCTATGGCGGTGATCTGGGGTGCAACGTCTGCGAGAACTTGTGTTACCACACCTAACAGCCCTGCAAGGAGAGCAATACTCGAGATCATGGTGGTGGTTCAGGGCGGAAATGTGAAGTTGTAGATGCGATCCATCTTGACACGTTCTCGACGCGACCGGAGCGGAGTCCTCGAACACGAGCTAATTTTAGCGACACGAAGCATGTGACATCGCGACAGCATGCTCGACCGGTTGGCGTGCTGCTGGTTTTGATGTCGTTCTATGCCAATGCCTACAGAAAAGCCGTCTTTACGCATTTGGAAGACTTCGATGTTTTGGAGGCTCACGCACATGCAAGGGATGCAACAAGGTCTGCAGGTGGGCCTGCGCTAGTCGTAGCTGCCGCCGCTAACGAAGATCTTCTTGCACCAGTGACATCAACCATCGCAGCTTTCCAACAATCACTGTGCAAGATCATCAACGACTTGTAGCTTTTTGGAAACACTGCACAGGATATCTGAGTCTCTCCCAGAATCGAATGAAAGTCGCAAAACATACACCCGGTCTCAGCCGTGGGGGGGATCAAAGGACTGGTCTTTACCCCTTCACACGTCATAACTCTAGGAGCTAGTCGGACGCTTCCGTCACACTGCGGGACTTTGCTAGACGAACATCGGTGCGTCAATCCGGATGCACGCTGGGTTGTGGCTGTAGCTACAATGTGGATAAGCCGTGATCTTCACCACCCGTTATGTTCATGCCACTCCACGCTGAATGATCAGTCCAAGAGGTCTCAAGCAAGCAGCCCACGAGATGATGATGGACTCAAGGATTCTCCAGCGTGTATGAGAGGCGTTTTCAGTGGCTTAGTTGTAATCGCATGCACATAGACTTGCACCACGTCACTGCCGACCATTCCGCAGCTCAACGTCATTTGTTGGCATCGTTCACGCTGGACGACGATCAGCAAAGACATTTGTCGAGCGTCCCAAAGAACGGTAACATGAGCTAAATTGGCTAGCCTATGGGAGAGAGCTGCTTTGTCCAGTCGAATCGACGCATCGCTCCTTTTGACGGTAGCTATTCGTCATAGCGACTTGCGTAGCTCGACCGTGATGTATGACAGCATACATTTGAGGGTCTGATAAAGCCTTGCCTGCATCCCGAGGCACAAACCTGAGTTACGACAGTAACAACTTTCAACCTCGCGGCATTTACAAACACAATGGCCATCACCAATGCGACCAGCACTGTTCAGGCGATCTTTGCCCTACACACAGCAACAGCTGGTTTGGCCCTTCTCATGCTGATCACAACTGGCTTGGTGTTCCTCAAACAGCTGAAGAGCGGCACCAGTCGCCCTGGCGGATGGAAGCGATTCTCACACAGCGCTGGTGTGCCCAGGCATTCCAGCCTGGGAACGCACTTCTGGCTCATGTCCGGACTGTTCAACCTAATGGTCGCTTACGCTGCTCAAGCAGCCATCGTTGCCCTCCAGACCAGGATCAACTCCCCATTTTCGATCACTTCGGCTTACTCCTACCCATCGTTCGAAACATCAAATGCAGTGACCGGTGCCAATTACGGCAAGGATATCTCCATCCTGTCCTTCCTCTACCAGTTCGCTAGCATTCTGGTCAACGTCTGCATCGTCGGTGCTATCTGGATGCACGCCAACCATTTGGAATGTAATGCGACTGGAATTAAGGCGCCTGGATTTATATCATGGATTTGGAACCAGTTCTGGATCCTGGCTATGCTTGGACTTGGCTTTGCGTACGTGGAACCCTGTGAATTGATCCTACATTTCAAGAACACTAACACTGGGCAGCGCTTGGGCTCTGGCATACATCCGCCGCGGCAATGGCAACAGTGCTCTGTATTTTCTGTCCATCCTCAGCAGCAGCTACATCACGCGCACGATTTACGTGGCCTACATTGCCGTTACTATCGCAGCATCAACCAGCGCGACACTGGAGGCATTCTTGTGCTTGACCGGTGTCAAGAAGAACGGAATTGGAGGCGTATGTTACTCTTTTCCCCACCAAGAATCCTCTCATTAACATGGTTCGCAGACTGTTACCAACACCAAGCGCATCCTCGGCTCTTTTGTCTTCATGGTTCTTCCTATTGTGTGGGCGCGCAACGCCTTCAGCATAGCACAAGTCGTCCTGCTCTATTACAACGTCAACAACTGGTCCCGCACTACCAACCAAGCTCTCGCCTTTCTGTTCATCATTTTCGGTGAGCTGGCCAACCTGGCCATCCTCGGCCTTGTACTCCTTGGTGCGATGAGCTTCAGCAAGACCCTCAACGGAAGGCCTACTGCATTGCCCAAGAAGGATGCTCGTGCCTCATCGATGTCGAGGTACACTCGCGACGATGCAGTTTCCGAGAGGACGGATGTTTAGACGTGATCCTTGTATGGAGACGAGTAAGAATTGTTTAGTGTGAAGTTCACGACCCTCAGAGTTTGGCGATCCTCTTCTTTGCGTACATATACCTCGAATCTTTCTGATCTAGCCCGGCAGACTTACGAGCACTCTGATAGTGTTGTTTAATACTGAATATATAATGTGTATACTTTCAAAACTCACGAGCTCTTTATTGTTTGCATCGCCCATTCTTCATTTTACACTAGCACAAACCGCGTAAATTCTGATCCACCTCAACTGATATCATGACCATTTACTATACCAGAGAAAATGGACGAAAAGTATGTGGTTTAAGCTGGTGTGTAGAGAGTTGAAGATCAATCGTGTAGGAAGAAAGTGCGAGAAGACAGCGCTGACTGCCGGGGATTTGCCGCTTGCCGAAGCGTGGCTTCACCCTTTCCAACCAACCATCTTCTCAACCACTCTGACCATCGCTGAAAAGAAGACTTCCGGCTTTTTGTGAGACTACTGGCTTAATTGCTGTTTGATAGCTTGTCGAGACTGGCCTTTGCGCCTATACCAGGAGCTTGAGCCTTGATACATTTTCTCCCAATATGGCGTCGACTTTAATCATTCTTGCCTCGCTTGTCATCTTTCCATTTCTAACTTACTATGCGACTTCATCACTTTTCTTTCGAAGGGCCGACAGTACTGCTTTTGGGAAGAAGCCTCCTACAATACCATACTTTGTACCGGGGCTGTTTCATGCCTCAGGCTTCGCACAATTAGGCGCTCGAAAGTACTTCGCAGAGCTCATGTAAGTAGTATGGCGAGTAAGAAGGTCGAAAGACGTGCTAAAAGTCACGTAGAAAAAACTATGGCACTTTTGCTCCGTTCCAGGTCAAAGCAGGGCCGCGTTCGTACATTGTCTTACGAGACCCGATACATATCAGAAGGGTACTGGACGCTCCAGAGCATTTGACCGCGACCCCAGCTAGAACCGAGATTTTCGATAAACTATTCGGCTCGCCGAGAGCCGCTGAGCACTCACATTACAGCGAAGCGCATACTTCGGAAGAGTCCGAGACAACTACACTTGCGCCGCCGAGCACCTTCTATGTACTCGACGCCGCTCTTGCTTCAACAGTCGAAACGTACATCTCGATTCTGTCGGCGAATATGCACGATAAAATGTTTCAATTCGATACTTGGACGAGGATCGAAGATCTGTGGTCGTTTCTTCAGCTAGTACTTCTTCGGTGCACTCTGAACACGCTCTTTGGTTCTGCCTTACTGAAACAGTACCCAAGAATGGTGCGTGACTACTCGGAATTCAATAATGCGGTCGAAGGCTTTGTGTATGGTATGCCACGTATCATGCTCTCTGCTGCTACAAAACCTCGCAATCGTTTGCATCAGGGCATCGAGCGCTGGTTGAAATCCAACCGCACTGAGTCTGACAATGCAGCCTCTTTGAAAAGTGAACCGGCATGGGATGAGAAGCAGGGTTTGCGATCCATTCGCGAGCATTATAATGCCCTTTCCTACGATAAAGTCGTGCAGATAGACGACAAAGCAAAGACAGCAGAGATACTGAGTATCATACACACGTACGTCAAGCTATTTAAGCAGATTCACATTCTTGCAAAGTTTGCCATAGCTAATGAATTGTGCTAGTACAAATACCGAACTTGTATCGTCCACCTTCTGGATGACTGTCGAAACCCTACGCAAGTCCCACCTTGTCCGCAACATGACAGCCAGTGTAGACCAACATCTCTCGCCAATAACTCAAAAATATGACGTACTCGGACTTGCTCAAGTGCCACTGGTGCAATCCGTCCAAGCCGAAGTCAGAAGACTGCGGACAGCAACCTGTGTAGTGCGCACCAACAAGATCAACGGCTTCCCACTAGACAAACACTGGTCGTTACCCAAGGGTGCTACAGTCGTTATGTTTTCCCACGACATCTCTCTCAACACCAATGTATGGAAGAACTCACAGTATCGAGCTGTCGAGAAACCACTGGAGGAGTTCTGGGCGGAGCGATTCATGACTCCTGGAAATAAACCTAGGTCCACAAAGGGTGTCCACGCTGAGCCGAGCGGATCTACCACAGAGGATCTCAGAGACATAGTTACGAGCCTTACAAAATGTGATCACTACCCGGGATCTCGCTTTGTATCAGCCCTGCAGATGGCCACGTTGGCTGTATTGTTCGCCGAGTTCGAGATTCAATTATCCGACCCTGACGAGGTCGACGCAGACTTGCCTCCGGTTCGCGAATCTGCTTACGGCACTGTCAAGCCACTAGAGAAGGTCGCGGTGCGCATACGAAAGCGTAAGATGTAAATATCAAGTAACGAGAATGTTCTCAAGGGAAGTGATCGGTGTTTCATGTTCTGTTGGTTACCAATTTGTCCCAACTCAACCCTTCTCCTAGTCGCATATGTAGGACCTACCCGCGTATTCTTCCAACTGATGTTGCTGATATGCAGCAAGTTTGCACAGTCCTTCCAGTGACACAGATGCGAGGACTCGGTATGTGGGTTCAGCCAGTAATAGAATTTTGCTTGTATTCTCGCACTGGCCAGTCCAACAATGGTAGGAGCCAGAAAAAGCCTCAGGTGAGGCTCCTCACAGTCTCAGTACCAGAACTTGAGCGACACGAGTTTGTTCTTTGCAGAAGAGCGCCAAGTAAAGCAGGGGTCGAGGCCTATCGCCAAAGTAGGTGACTAAGTCGGTCATTCAAACGGGGTTAGGAAGTTGCTCAGGTGGGGCGCGGGGATTCATGCAAACAGCAGCCACCAATGCCACATTACTCCGCACCACAAATCATGATCAGACAAGAAGAGCGTTAAGCAGAGGAACTCCTTCAATGTAAGACGTGTAGTAGTTCGGCGATCCACCGCGGCTATACAGCACGGGTGTTATTTCCGGTTCGTTCATTGAAGCGGGGAACCTTCGAGCTGCCGTGCTCATCTCTGGAGGCTCTCGTTGCTTCGATGTATATACTACACAACGCTTACAATGCTTCCAACGCGCCCAGTTCTACGTTCGATTTGTCGCATCAGTACTGCGAGTGCAAAACCTCAATCCGGCATTCGACAAAGCCCGCTTCGCGCCCTCACTACCTCAACGAAGCCTTGCCATGCCTCGGTAGCACCAGGCCACACCGTAAACCACAATGACCACAGCGAAAACCAGTCAGTCACCGCCATGGGGCTGACTGCCTCCGGCGCTCGCCTTAAAATTCGGAAGTACCCGACTTTCTCTTCCCTCGAGGAGGAGCGTGTGTACCGGAAGCAGCATCTCGCTGCAGCATATCGTATTTTTGCAAGAAGCGGATTTGACGAGGGAGTTGCGGGTCATATCAGCGTTCGTGACAGCATATTGGAGGATCACTTCTGGTTGAATCCACTGTCAACACATTTCTCCCAAATCAAGGTCTCGGACTTAATCTTAGTCAATGAACGAGGGCAGGTGGTAGAGGGCGATCAGCCGATCAACGCTGCTGCTTTCGCAATTCACAGCGCAGTGCACAGACGTCGACCAGATGTACACGCAGCTTGTCATGCGCACAGCGTGTATGGCAAGGCCTGGAGTGCGTTCGGGCGAGAACTGGACATGTACACTCAGGACAGCCTGAGGTTCTTCAGGTCTCATGGTGTTTACAAACACTTCGGGGGCGTAGTCTTGGAAGGGGATGAAGGTGATAGGATTGCAGAGGCTTTAGCAGATGGCAAAGCAGCGATCTTGCAGAACCACGGGATTCTAACAGTGGGCCAGAGCGTTGATGAGGCGGCTTTCTGGTTTTTGAGCCTGGACAAGACATGCCAGGCGCAATTGCTTATTGATGCTGCAGCCGCCGGCAACGGGCACAAGCCAAAAGTCATACCTAACGAGGAAGCGGCAGAGAGCTACAAGCAGGTGGGCACACCCGAAAAGGGGTGGCTTGCTTTTCAGGGATACTACGACGAGATTCTCGCAATGACTGGGGGTGATTTCCTGAAATGAAAGGGCATGGATCCTGTCACGCGATGTGAACGACTGTGAGCTCTCCATTGCGGAGCCTCAAGAATCTCGAAGATTGGTGTCATAGCGTTTTGGGGTGTATCTTGGGCAGCTTAAAAATAAGCGTTTGACCAGTCCGTAGGGTCTTACGATCAGATACTTCCACGCTTAGTGAGCTCTTCGTTTTCGTGCTTTCATCACAATGTCAAATCAGGTTGGAAATATGAGAAAGGCTCTGCACCATTACAAATTTGAAGCCTACTACAAGGTCCTCACTTCCATGCTCAGGAGAGTCTTGGTAGCTTGCAATCGGGTCGCCGTCCGCCTGTACTATTCTTCTTCCTGGTCCTAATCATTGCCTAGATCTCTTGCTGTTCATTGTAGGTTTGGACCAACTTAGCCAATCCTCTCTGCTGATCCAAATGTTCGATTTTGTTGCTGGTACCATTGGATCAAGCAGGCATTTCGCAGGCTAGTGCAGATTGGGAACAATGACGTATGTTTAAGGTATTCCTGTTTACAAAACATCAACAGGAGAGATCCATTGAGTATACTCATAAATCATGGCAGCCGAAAAGAAGGAAACAAAGCCTAAAGAATCTAACAAAAATGGTGTATCTGAAGAGGATGCGCGAAAGGAGTCCTCCAAAGTTGCAAAGCAAGCAACTGAAGCGCAGAAGAAAGCAACCGAATTAATGAAAGCAGCCGCTGCTGCGGGTGACCCCGACGAACGCCAAAAGCTGATGGAACAAGCTCTCGAGCAGCAAATTCAATCAAAATCCTTAGGCAAAACAGCAAAGTATCTACGGTCGGGCACATTCCAAGGCATGGCAGTTGGTGCAGGACTCGGAATCGCTCCCGGCGCGTCATTGGGTGCCATCTCAGGGACGTTGGTCGGCGGTGTATCCTCGACCGCCTTAGGTGGGCTGGGCGCTGGGATTGGTGCCGCTACAGGTGCGCTTCACGGTCCGTTCTGGGATCTGGGAAAGGGCGCCAGCAAGGGCATTCAGAAAATCACGAACAACCTGCCGGGTTGGAAGGCCACTGAGAGCCAGAAGAAGCAGCTTGAGAAGATGATCGGCCAAATCAACGAGCAGGACACGCCTGGGAAAGATGAGTTGGAGAGTTGGACAAGTGAGGGAGCCAGCGACGATCAAAAAGAAGCAATGGAGAACGCGAAGTCAGCGATGCCGTCGCTATCTTCAGTAGGAGGAAAGGAAGAAACAGAAAACACAGAAAATAGAGAAGACTGCGACCAGGAGAAGAGCGATGTGGAAGAGCCCAAGCAAGAGCAATCTGCGAATGGAGAAGCCAAAGACAATCGGATGGAGAAGAGTAATTCGGAGGGGGGTGTTTCAGATACGAGACCGGATGAAGAAAGCGAGGAACTGTCTGCGGTGGAGAAGAACACGAAGTCCACGCAAGAGCATTCCCAAGAGAGTCGGTCAAGCTACAAGGACGCTGGTGTACAGACAGGCGATGAGAGCCGTAAAAAACCTCGCAAATTGCAGACAAAATCGGAAGATAGCAATGAGCACTCTAGTAAGCCGATCGATACAAGAAAGAAGCCGCGCAAGCTCGAGAAAAGGTCAGCCTGAACTCATCGCAAGCACAGCGCATATCTAAACAAAGACTTTGCTCCTATTGTGCAACAACGTGCTTCATGTTCCAGCTTTGTGAAAGCCTTTGGGGGTCAGACTCTAGCACAAAGCAACTAAAACGTTTCACTGATCATCTCGAGTCTGTAAAGGGTTTTCACAATGTCCCTTTCCACGGCCTCAGATTCACAACATGAGCGCACAGGAACGCTGAGCATCTGCTTCTCTACATGAAATTGCCCAGGAGCTTGCGATCCTACATCTAGCAACCTCAATCCTACTACACCATGGCGCCCAAAAAAATCCCAACCTCGCTTCAAAAGTCTAACATCGAGAATGCAGAACTTCGGTCTGGCTATGGCGACATGCACGCACATAGAAACGCCGCTTCCATGGCTGCGCATGTCGCAGACCTTCGCTCCCGGGGCATTATCGACGAAAAGATGGCTGTTGAACTCTTGAAACCTTCCACGAATCGTACGTACTCACCTCAGTACCTTGCAACACACCCTGATTATACAGGCGAGCAACCCGAGATGACCAGTGTCGTCACAGCAGAGCGCCATCGGTTGAAACGAGACAAGGAGATGGAGAAATTTGTTGAGGACTACAACGCTGGAAGAATCGATGAATGGGGTAACGCTGTTGCACCACAACCCAGTGCCGGGGCTCAGGGGCCGGTTCTTCAAGAGCAAGACACTGATTCAGAGACCGTGACAATCGGTCGTAACGAAAACGATGGCGGTCGTAACGAAAGTGATGACGAAAGCTCAAACCTGACTGACACGAGCAACGTTCAAACTCAGCCTGAACCGCTTGCAGCCTCGGCACCCAAGAAGTCGTCACCAGAAGCATCGACGCCGCTGCCAAAAGTGCGGTGAGCTCATCGCTGAATGTCGAGGGAGGAAGATTTGTGGCTGTTTGCAGTCAGTTCGCAACCGACTGATACAAGGTAACATCGACGTGAAGCAATGTCTAGCACAAGATCCAATATCGTACAAGGGAGAGATCAGGAACATACATAAGCATGAAGAATCTGCTGTGGTGCAAGGGGTCGCTGAGAAGGATGATACTCGATCAGGTGTAATCGTATTGTACACTCTTAGTTTTCTATCGATCTAGCATGGGTATCAAGAAATTGAACATACTACAGAAAGGCTTCGCTATACTTCTAAATGGACTATGCTGTGCTCGGGTTTGTGTCTCTCCTCGTCAACTCGTTCTCTAGCTCTTGCCTCTCCTCTACAGTCAAGTCACTTGAGGCTTTGCCGATTTTCACACCCAAAAACATAAGTATCAGGCCTGCGCTGGAAAGCGCAGTTGCGAGCCAAAAGGCAATTTTGTAACTCTCCCGTGGGCCCCTATCTTCTGTTTCACTAACAGCCAGGTCTGCAAAACTCAGAAAGACCGCAATGCCGAGAAACAGCAAGCTGTTCATGAAGGCACCCGCGAGTCCTTGTCGGTTTTTCGGCATTGATGTTGTGATGAAAATGTTGCTGACGTTGTACGTGATGTCGATACCGAGGGTGGCGCAAATCATGGAAACAAAGACGTAGGACCAGTAATTAAACTTCACTGGTAGAATGGCAAAGAGAAGCGTACAGAGGATGTATGCAGTGCCGCTGATGAGAAGGAGTATACGGCCAGGGAGAAGATGCAGGACGAGCCCACCGACGGTTACAAGAACCAAGCCACCAACACACATGGGCGTGAACCAGGCAGCGGTCAAAAGCGGGCTAGCACCAACAACTTCCTCGATGTAAAAGGATGCATAGAAAAGGAAGATACCGAATGTACCGTACTGAAAGAATAGGGCTGTTGCGAGCCATTTCATACCCTTGACGTGGAACATGTCGCCAGGGAGAAGTGGTTGCTCGGCCACCCAGCCTTCGATGTAGATGAAAGCGCCGAGGAAGATCCAGCCGAGAATGAATGTAGCTGGAATGTAAGGTGTGGCCCAGCCTTGTGGTGCATGGCTACCGTCAGTCAGAGCATAGATGACGAGGACGAGACCTGGAACCACGGTTCCCAATCCCCACCAATCCATCTTGACGCCGTTTCCTTGCTTGTCCTCGGTTTTGCTTGGGATGCAAAGGTATGACACCACTCCAACGATGGCGAGGATGATAGCGCCAATGAAGAAAAACCACCGCCATGTCGTGAACTGTGCGGAGACGCCAGCAAAAAATATGCCAGTGAAGAAGCCAACAGGAGCGAAAGCACCGTAGAGACTGAAGACAAGGTTTTTTCGCGGTCCTGGACGATACTGCTGCATGTTAGCTCATGCATCCCCATCTAATCAGATATATAGGCTTACAATGCTGCCCAGAAGCATGATGCCAGACGGCAGGAATGCTGCGGGGCCAAAACCTTGAAGTGCTCGACAAAATATGAGCATGATATAGTTCTGGCTAAAACCTGCGACCACCGACCATAACAAAAGCCATACAAGACCACTGACGAAGACAATGTATCCACCATACATGTCAGCCAGTCGGCCGGCAGGTAGAAGGAATGCCCCAGTGACCAGTGAAAATACACTGGCGGGCCAAGTCTCTGCTTTCTTTGGAATATCGAGTGCTACCGTCAACGATGGAAGGAGGATGTTGAAACCAGAGATCAAGTACTCTGCAACAAACATGGACCCAAGAAGGGCAAAGCAGAACCCGATCTCAACCCATATCGACTTGAAGATGGCTGGTCGTTCGCGACCCAGCCGTTCGATCTCAGACGCACTGTATGCTCCACCTCGCGACTGTGGAGGCGAGCCATCCTCGACCTCCTTAGGACTGGCCATAACTGCTCGGTTGGACGAGGGGACTGCAAGGACCGGTATAGGAAGTTGAAGAATCGATAAATTTAGAAGCAGATAGTCGTAAAAGAGGCTTGAGATGGAAGCTGAAGCCGAACAGCGTGATAGGCGCAGAGCTGTCTATGGAATAGTCGCTCTTGGGATGTGATGTGATGGCCAATGCTCGTATAGCAGATTCAAGAGTCGAAGCTGGTTATGTCGTTCGAGGCATCTCTTTCTATAGTGTGACAGTCGGCTTCCGTGACGACCGCACTATGACTGGAGTATAGAAAGCACAACATTATGGCTGATAAATCCGCTAGCAAAAGCCACCACGGTTCAACTGCGTCTGTGACGTCCGAAGAAATGGTGGTGACGGTGTGGACCAGGAGATGCAAGAGATGAGTCTTGGCTTCCTGGTTGAGCCTAGTGTGGCGAACGAACGTTCAAATTGAAAAGCGTCCCAAACAGGCCAAACGCACGAAAGGCGGGTAAAGCTATATCTTTGTCAGCGAACTCACGGCTCTGAGTGGTGAGTAGCCCGAGAACTGCTACATTAGCTGATTCAACCCGCCGTACGAAGCGATCCCTCCACCAGCGTTTTCGTGGCGGAATCGGCGGCCAACGCGAACACTGGAGACTTTAGACTGGACATTCAACGATTACCGTCAATAACCCGAGTTCGTCTGCACCTCTTCTGAGAATCCATAGTCCCTTACGGTCAATCCTCGACACATCCTGCATGGCGCTTGTCCAATGAGCTCGACATTGCTCAACCTGCCCACGAAAGCCTGCCACAACTGTCGCAGACGCCGCTGGAAGTGCGACCGCTCTTCACCAGTCTGCCACAAATGCCTCTCGTCTGGTACCGAATGCCTGGGTTACGGAAAGCTCTTTGTGTGGAATCGCGGGGTCGCGAGTCGGGGGAAGATGATGGGGAAGTCATATGAAGAGCGACTGTCGACGAAAGAGGAAGCCAAGCCTCACGATGCACCTGCCATCACATGGGAATCCGACCTTGTTGTTGCATCAAAACAATCAACGTCTTCTGAGCCCGCGGCCGGGACGTCAACTGAAGATGCCAAAGATGGACCCGCTCTCGGCGCAGAAGCCGAGGACGAATCTGCAATGGTTCTCCACAGACCGTTGGTCGATCCCCTGGTCAACGACCTAGACCGCCATTCGCGATACTATCTCTACCATTTTGCGACACAGTTATGTGAGGACATGGTCGTCTATGATATGCCGGGGCAGAACCCAATTCGCGATCTTATACCCGCGACATCCGCGTACCCATTGCTGCTTCACATCATCGTTGCCAATTCAGCGTTTCATGTCTTCAACATTTCGCGCAATCCAATGGGCCAGTCAACATATCAGGCTCAGCAAAGCTCTTGTCTTATTGCATACTACCAAGCCGTAAGCCGGTTTGGGGGGCCGCTGCAGTCTTCGTACAGAGATGCACTGACTGCGAAGACTACAGCGCTCTCACTGTTGGCTCAAAACGTGGCGTCTGTCACTCCCTCGAACATTGATCTGGTTCTGGTGACCATTCTCCTCTTTGTCAATTACACTCTTGTGGAATCAGGCAAAGACAAGTGGAAGGTGCATATGGACGGTGCGCTATCCTTAATCAAGCTTCTGGGCGAACCACCCTATCTGCAACGACCGATGAGCAGACTGCGTCTGACAATCCTGTCAGATCTTTTGGTGTTTTACGTTTTGGGTTCCACCTTGTCGTTTTCGACCATGTCAAAATTCGTACCGGACACCATTGACCTAGAGCCAATCTTACGTTATGCAGAGACAAACAACTACCTGTCTTGTCCGGGACCTCTCCTTCGCATTATGCTTGAGTCTTTCGAGTTACCAGACTCTCGCGATGGTACTTCAGGAAACCTCAGGGAGAACATTCAGGAGCAGGTCGGTGTCCTGTTGCAGCGAGCTCTCGATTTCGACCCTATCGCCTGGTCGTGCGACTTCGAACCTGCTTCTCCTTTCGAGGACCTCAAACAACGCGTTCGCATTGCCTCTGCGCATCGCTCCGCCGTGTGTATCTACCTTGCTCGTGTGCTTCCTTGCACTCATCCACTCCTCGACCCTGCGAGTGATTCAGCCCTCGTCAATCTGACTACCCTTGCCAACGACGTAGTCCGCCACATCTCACACCTCAAGCCCGGCGACGCTGTGTTTAAATGTATATGCTGGCCCCTGTTTTTGGCTGGCGCTGAGTCAGAAGATCCTTCGCAGCGCGAGTGGATCATGAATACGTTGGACATACTATACAGTGAGATGTACTGGGGTTACCTACACACGGTGAAACGAGTATTAGAGACTATATGGCTTTGCAAGGACAGAGCAGTTTCTGGCTCTGACAACTGTTGGGTCGACGAGGTGAAGGAATTGGGGACCGACATATTGATTGCTTGAGAAGCGTGGCTATCCTTTGCCCAGCTCAAGCAATACTCAATCATCTTCGCTCTGCTAGAGAAGTCTTCACAATCACTTTCTCAAGCCACTCATTGAAGCAAGCTGCTTATGTTGAGGATGCAAGTGTTCGAGAAAAGCCAGTCGTTCAATGGTGCAGTTGTCGTAACGATCCTAAAATGCACCGCGCTGATCTCCAATGCGATTCTGTGGACATGCAGCACGGGTGCACTAGGCTTGCGCTCAACTGCCAGGTTTCTGCAAAGGTTGGAGAGGCTTGAAAAAAGTACTGGATGATGACAGTGTCCAACATACAACGTTACACGTGTCTACTTTCCCAGGTCTTCGCGTTGGAAAAGAGTCTTCGTTCAACTTCATCCAAGCGCAACGCGTACTCGATACACCAAAGTAGCGCGGTGTCATGTTGAAGCACGGACTACTATAGCAGTTCGCGTGGGTATATAGGCGGCCGTGCGCTTTACCAACGCTTCCGCTTTGACAGGGCCAGCTTCGATACACATCACATTTTTGAGGCTCGTGCTAGCCTCTGCGGCTGTCTAATGCATATCGCTAGGCGCCGAAAAGGGTTGACACAATCTTCCCTCTCCATCGAGCTCCAATGGAGATTCAGAGATTCTCACGCTTGAAACGACACCACGTCGCAGGACAAGCCTTCCCAAAAATAGCACTAAGGTCTGCCTTGCGACTTTTGACAGATGATCTCCACTCTCCTTTCTCAACTTGCGATTCGATACTGCTTGGTTGTTTCGACTGTTTTTGAGTAAATGAGCGGATGCTGGGCAGGTGTGCTGGGCAGGTATGGAGGTGAGAAGAAGCGTAAAAATTGTAGCGCTATGGTCTCGCTGGCAAGGACGCATCAAAAAGCTTTTCTCCTCACATTCGTTGCTCAGTTGCGTTGTGTTGTTCAACTCCTTAATGCTCATGTCAATTAACAGTCATTCGCTACATCATGTATCCGTCAATCTTTATACAATCGCTACTCCTGAGCATACCTCTCATTTCTAGCACACGCGCACAAAGCGTCTACGACTCGGTCACGGATCCCACAAAGCGCGCTGAGTTCGCACTCTCAACTCTACAAATCTGGTACAATGCTGGCACCGGGCTCTGGGATACAGCAGGGTGGTGGAATTCAGCCAATGTCATGACCACGATCGCGAATCTCGCAAAGAGCGACCCCAAGAACGCACAATTGCAGAACCTTGCAACGAGAGTATTTGCGAACACACTCCTACAGGCGCCTGCGAAAAACCCTCAGCCCGGCGTTGAAAACGAAGCGAAGCGGAAACGAGACGTCGATCCAGGCAATGGTACCTTCACGTTTCTTCTCAACGAAACGGGTACAGAGTCGGGATATTCGAAGAGTCTCAACCCAGATACCAGCGAACCACAGACCACGTTCCCAGCCGATTGGGATGCTGAAGATGGACAATACGTCGACATTCAAAGACTACCCAGCTTCGCATCAGAGTCGAAAGATGCAGCTACCCAGGCCGCTCTCGCCACAGCTCCAAACCCCGAAGACTGGCTCGACGGTTTCTACGACGATGACCTCTGGTGGGCCCTTGCCTGGATCGGTGCATACGACGTCACTCAGAATATTCAATATCTGCAGCTCGCAGAAGGAATATTTGGCCAAGTCACGAAAGCATGGCCAACACGTTGCGGCAACGGCGGTATTTTCTGGAGCTGGAAGAAAGACTACATGAATGCCATCGCAAACGAACTGTTCTTCTCAACGGCTGCGCATCTGGCAAATCGAGCACAGAACAAGGACACTTATATCGAGTGGGCAGAGTTGACATTGAATTGGTTCCTGAACAGTGGGATGATCAATGAGCAAGGAACTATCAACGATGGGCTGACTGAGGGATGCGAGAACAACGGCTACGTAAGTATAATTCAGAATGTCTCACGAACAGATGCTAACAACTCCAGACAACATGGTCCTACAATCAAGGTGTAATTCTCGGTGGCCTTGTCGAGCTCAACAAAGCTTTACCAAACGACACCTACCTCCCACTCGCCTCCAAAATCGCAAAAGCTGGCATCGCCGAACTCTCAGACAATGAAGGTGTGATTCACGATGGCTGCGAGCCCGGATGCGGCGGTGACGGCAGCCAGTTCAAGGGAATTTTCATGCGCAATCTGCAGCTCCTCCATCAAGTGGCGCCGGACGATATGTTTGCTGATTCTATCCGGGCGAATGCGAACAGTGTATGGGCGAATAACAGGGATGAAGGCCAAGGAAACACGTTGAGCATCAACTGGGCAGGGCCGTTTGTGAGCCCGGCGAATGCGAGTACACATTCGAGTGCGATGGATGCTCTCGTTGCCGCTATTGCTTTGTAAAGGCTGGGAAGGGCACGGCGACTATGAGATAATGACTGCATTAGCGAACGGCGTTACTGCTTGAATTAGAGGTTGCAATGGACTGGAATTGATCCTATTCACTTCACGACTGTCGAATCTTCAGTCTGATAATGCGCCACCACGCGTGAGCCTACGCTGGGTTCTCACCCAGCCACTTGATCTGGATCAGCCCTGCCCCATTTGAATAATCCAACTTCCCCACTGGAACGCCCTTGTGCCTCAGGATATCGTACATGGTCGTGACATGGAACCAGAAGTTGGGATGAGCTTGTTGTATGACATATTCGAACGCTGTGAACCTGACTTCAAGCGGGCCTTTCGGTAGTTTTTTCCCCAGTTGAATCACAATCTCATCATCTTCTCTGCCATCAAGAGCTTCGGCTTCGATGCTCTCGACATACTCGAGCGTTTTCTGAACTCGTGCGAGCAAATCGGGAAACGTAGTTTCAACGTCGGCGAGGCTGAGGGTAGGGGCTGATGGATTGGAGCGTTCCACGATGTGCTTTGCTGTGTCGGTGAAACGGTAGACTTGGTAGCAAAAATCGCCCATATCGGGGTGGAGACGTGCGGTGAGGTACTCAGTTGGGTCAATGTTGTTGTTTGTGGCGTGCGCTTCGCCTTTGCGGATAACTGCAGCAACATTCTTGAGGCCGAAGATGATGGGTGTGAGAGCGACGGTATGGAATGACTTTGGTGCCATAGCTGCTTCAGATTGCTGGCGATGGATGTGGTAGGGAGGCTCTTAGGTACAGGCTTTGTTGGTGACCAGATGTGGAGGCGTGACTGGTGTCTTAGCTAGCAGTCGTAGTCAATTTATATATGCTCCTACTCAGACAGTAGTCCAAACTCAGTCTGCGCCTTACTCCATCGAGTTAGAGTCTCTTCCATAATAGTGCTTCATTCGAAATCCGAACACGAGTAAGAACCACTATCAGCGTTAAGCTAAACCACATAGTTTTCAGCCACATATAGTTTTCAGCCACCTAACCAAATTACTACACACTGTTTTAAGTTGTAATTCCTTAACAATAATATTTATAATTGCTACTCTGTATATATAGACTAAAGCGTAAGAGCTGCTACTTCTACTACTACTTTTCTTACTTTATCCTTACTCTTCTATAAAGCCTGCTTAGCTTATAATACTACTGCCTAATCTATTACTGCCTTAATAGCTTTAATATTGCTATAGCGTTTATTTAGATTAACCTAAACACACTTTCTTAAGTAAGTAATAGTAGTACTATCTAGTTAATACTTAAGTTATTAATTCTTAGATTTAAGCTAAGCTGCGCAGTTATTAGCTTTAGTAATAGCCCTACTTGCTTTACTAAGAATCTTACAGGTTCTCTTATAAGTGCTATGTAAGACAGGTTATAATAAAAGAAGCTGCTAATAGACCTTATATAAAGCCTGTGCGCTCTAAGGCATAGTAAGCACCTAATCTAGATCTAATACCTAAGTAGGTAGTAGGGGAGTAATAGGTTAGCCTAATACCTAAGATAAGGATAATATAAGCTCTAAGTTATATAGCTATAGGCTAGCAGCCTTCTATCTAGCTTGTATAACTTTCTTAGATAGTTCTTTCTCTCTTACTTTGTGTTAAGTTTTACACTTTAGATAAAGTCTGTAAGTAATTGTTTAATTAGGTCTTAGGGATAAATACAAGAGTAGGGAACTAAAGGGGGTAAGTAGTATGCGTCTAGGACCTTAGCTACTTAGGTTGCTAGAAAGAGTATAGAGTAGACTATCTATTTTGCAAGCAAGGTTGAGATATTCTAATAACAAAGTTAATTAACAAGGTTAAACACAAACTATAAGGGTTGTGTTCCTACTAACTATATACTGTAATAATTATAAGGGCTTACTAAGCTTAATGTAAGCTGCATAAGGTGTAGCTTACTAAGCTTAATATAAGCTGCGTAAGCTGTTATGTATAACCTACCTAGCTTAACTGCTAAGGAGTAAGCTTGTTATGTAACATGTAATAGAACTATGCTATAACAGCCTACAGTTGTAATTACAGTGCTAACCTATACTAACATACTGCTTATAGGTGTTAGCAATTAGCTAGATATAAAGAGATTATAACACTATCCCCCCTCTTTCTTAGATTTGTTTTAAATCTTGTTAGCTGTTCTTTATAAGCAGTGCTCTGCTACTTCTTAGTTTCTGTAGTATTATTATATCCTCTGCATCCTAAAAGCGTCTGCATTTTAGCATTAAAATCTGTTGCTATAATTCTATTACGCCTATTTCTTGTAATTGTTGCTTTGCTGCTAGTTAAGACTGTTTTGTTATGCCTTTGTTAAATTGTTTAAAGTGCGCTAAATGTGTTTATGTTAGACGTCTATGCGTTAACCTGTCTTAGGAGTCCTTAGATAAGACTAGAGCTAAATATAAAAAGAAAGTTAAAGAGGATAAAAGGTTGCTCTTAGACATAATTGCGCGTCTGTTGCAGAATAAGAAAATCCTAGCCTAAGCAAAAGATAGGGCTGCAAAGAAGGCTAAGTGCCTAGTAAACAAGTTAGAAGAGTCTAGTAAGGACGTTTAGGCTAAGGAGATTAACTGTCCTGCTGTAGACATATTAGTAGGGTATTCTCCTGCTATATAGTTAACTCTAGACCTTATTAACACTTCTGCAAACTTTAGAACTAGTTTAGAAGCTGTTAGCAGTTCTTAAGGTTTGTTGTAGGTTTCTATATGTTTTCTAACTTAGGGTAGCCTAACTATTTAACTAGGTACTTGTTGCTGTTGTTAATGTTGCAATGCTGTATTATTTTTTTAACTTCCTACTTGTTGTTAATATTAACCTAGTAGTAGTCTTTCTAGACTAGCGTTCTAGAGTTAGCTAGTTCTAAAAGAGATATGTAGAACACTAGATAAATCTTTGCATCCTTAGGCAAGACAAGTCTATAGTTAACTAGGCTTATCTACTTAGAAATAAAAAATAGTCTAACTTTAATATAATCTAGTTTCTTAGTAGGTCTTTGCGTTTAAAGGTTTTTTATAAGGAGATAGACTTTATCCTCCTCTTTTAGCTAAGGTACTGTTTTTTATTTCTAGTTAACATATAAAATTGCTCTTTCTTAAGCGTTACTAATGTTTTCTAGCGTTTTCTTGTGTACTTCCTTTAGTTTTTAAACTAAGGAGATTGCTAATTCTATTTGTACTAGTGTGTCTAGTGCTCTAGTAAAGAGATTTAGGTGTCTTCTATAATTTAAGAAGAATAGCGTTACGCTAGTTGCTTTTAATAACTTGTTGTTGTATACAATCTGTGCTATAGGTAACAGCAAAACCTAGTTGTCTTGCTGCTAGTTGCTGTATATTTGTAGAAATGTTTCTATAGTTTAGTTTATATATTTAGTCTGTCTATCTGTCTGTAGATAATAGGCTGTAGATAGCTTCTTTTTAGTACTAATAGCTGCTAAGAGCGTAGTCTAGTAATTTAATATAAAGAGCTTGTCTCTATTACTAATAATTAATTTAGAAATGCTGTAATGCCTAACAACTTAGTCTAGGAATACTTAAGCAAGCTGTTCTGCAGTATAGCTGTGTTAGAAGGGTATTATTTCTGTAGCTTTTGTAAATCTGTCTACTACAACAAAGATTAAGTTGTAGCTATATCCTATAACAAGGTTCTTAGAAGTAGGTAACTGTGTAACAAAGTCTATTATAATATTTATCTAAGAAGCTATTAGTAGCTCTATTGCCTGTACTTCTCTATATTTAGTGTGTATACTGTGCCTATTCTTTTAGCAATCTATATAATCTTTAATATACTTAGTAACCTTGTCTTTTTTGTTTAGGAACTTGTAGTGTCTCTTAATAAGTTCTATTGTCCTTATAATACTAGGGTGTCTGTAAAGCAGGTTATTATAGTAACTAGCTATAATATCTTCTTGTAATTCTTCTAGTACTTCTAACAGGATGTGTTGTTCTGCTTAAACCTATATTATGTTGTTAAGCTGCTGTAATAGTCCTAATAATCTATCCTTATTAACTCTAAGTATAGCGTGTTTGTTAATTATCTTAGTTCTTGTAAGGTTGTATTGTTAACTAAGTGTATTAGCTTTGCTATTGTCTTTTCCTAGTGTGTACAGGATCTTAAACTTATATTATCCTAGTAGTTTAGCCTATTAAACTTGTCTTTAATTAGGTACTTTAGTTATAGTAAACTATACTAGATTCTTATAATCTGTATATATAGTAAGGTCTAAGCAACTTTCTGCGTAGGCTCTTTAATATTCTAGAGCTAATATAATTACTAAAAGTTCTTTATTATGCATATTATAGCGTTTTTTAGGTCCTATAAACTTACGTAAGTAATAGGCAATTAGGTGCTATAAGCTATCTTGTTCCTAAGTTACGCATGCTTCTAATAATAAATCTAAAGTATTAGTTTTAAGTTAAAGCAGTTTTCTACTCTTAAATATAATTATTATAGGTAGCTCTACGTATGCTTGCTTAAGCAATTAAAATGTGTCTTTTTATACTTGTTTTTACTTAAACAGTACGTCCTTTTACGTAAGCTTAGTAAGCAGTAAGGCTCTAAGAGAGTAATCCTTAATAAAGCGCTAGTTAAAGTTGATAAACCTAAAGAACTCTTAAATATTCTTAATAGTTTTAGGTGTTAGCTAATTCTTTACTACCTATATCTTTGTTTTGCTTATCTTAACTCTATACCTTCTTATAACATAGCTAAGGAACTCTACTTTATTCTTGTGCTATTTACACTTCTCTAGCTTTAGCCTAAGGTCTGCTTTTGCTAAGCATTCTAACACTTGTTATACATAAACCTTATGTTCTTCTAGTGTCTTTCTATACACTAGGATATTGTTAAGGTAGGCTACTATAGTAATGTCTAAGTATACTTATAGTATGTTGTTAATAAGAGCCTAGCAGACTGCTAGTGTATTAGTTAGCCTAAATAGCATAACTATATACTTAAAATGTTTATAACAGGTTTTAAACACTGTCTTCTATTCTTTGCCTTTCTTTATGTGTATTAGGTTGTACGCTTAACGTAGATTAAGTGTAGTAAAGAACTTTGCTCCTAATAACTAGTCTTGCAGTTCTATTATATTAGGCAGTAGATACTAATTCTTAAAGGTTAAGGTTGTTAAGCTTTTAGTAATTAACGTAAAGTTGTAGTTTGCTGTTCTTCTTTAGTACAAATAGAATAGGAAATCCTGCTAGGGATTTAAATTTCTTAATAAATCTTTTTACAAGGTTCTCTTTAATGTAGTTCTTTAGTATCTTAAGTTCTTTCTTAGATAACTAGTACATAGGCCTAAAGGGTAGTTCTTTCTCTTCTTAGAGCTTAATCTTATAATTCTAAGGTTAGTGCTTAGGTAGTGCTTTTGCAGATAGCTCTTCTTTAAACATCTAGGCGTACTAACAGTACATATCTAGTATAGCAGGAGTTGCACTGTCTTTCTTCTTAATTATTGTAGAGGGGCTTTTTAGGTCTATATAATTAACTGCTCTATCTTAGCGCGTCTAATAGTTTAAAGAGATGTTATTAATCTCTTTCTTATCTACTAACTTTAGCGTAGGTTACATAGGCTAGCGTATAGTTATACTATATCTACACCCTTTAAACAAAAGCTGTTAATCTTTCTAATTAATCTATAGGTTGTGCTTTTATAACTATAGCAATCTTAATATAACATTGTAAGTAGCTGTACTTAAGACGTTTAGTAATATTAACTTATAGTGTCCTTATATCTAGAGAGGCTAGTACTTAACTTTATATGTTATAACTGCTTCTCTTAGCATTAGTTCTCTGTTAGCTACTTAGAGCTAATATAAGTGTTCTTTATATAAGGGGCGTAGTCTAGCTAGCTATACTTTATATAAGGAAACATAGTTCCCTTGTGCTCCTAAGTCTAAGAGTACTAATAGCTCCTTCCTATTTAATACAATAGGGAGCTTAATAAGGTTATAGGTCCTAATAGAGTTAATAGCAAGACTCTAGGTGCCCTTATTTGTTTCTCTAAAAAAGACTTATTGTCTGTTCTAAACCCTTTAAAGTCTTTTACACCTTAGTACTTCCTATATCTAGGGTTAAGGCATAACTGCTAGTAGTTATTAAAGTAGTTACTATTAACTAATAGCTGCATACGCGTTGCTGTAGTAAGGTTATTATTTCTAAGGAATATAACGTAGTTACGTTTGTTAATTAAATAAATGTTACAAAAGTTATTAGTACACTTATACTATTATACGCAACAGCAGTTATAGGGTAATAAGAAATAGTACACTTCTAACTTATCTTTGTAGTGTGTTGCGTACCTATTATTTCTATATACAGTCTATAAAAGGTTTATATATTTTAGGTTCTAGAAATCTAGGGTATACTGTGTGTAAGAGTTAATAGTAGCTAAAGGTAGCTAGCTTGTCATATAGTTCTGTGTGCGTTGTAATTTCTAATTGCACTAGTTTTCTTCCTCTAATTTGTTGTTAATTTTGTTAATAAGGCGCTAGCAGTCTGTAAGGTCTTCTTTAAGTTCTTTAATAATTGCGTTAAGGCTATATCTTAGCCTTACATGCTCAAGTAGTAGTATTAGCTAGCGTATAAGAGATGAACATATGTTGTAATACGCTTTATTATTTTCTTTACGTTCTTGTTATCTTTTAGTGCAGTAGCTCCCTTTATAGCAGTGTTAGCGTGCTAATCTAGATCTAATTTAAGCTAGAGTCCTGCCTATTATATCTAGAAAGTTGTTTATCTTGTCTTAGTATTCTTGCAATTCTGCGTAAGGTGTTGCTGCGCGCTTAAGAGGTTTAATATACTTTGTATTATTCTTAGAACTAGACTCTAGGTCTTCTATAAGCTACTCTACTTTATTAGTAATTACTTCCTATTTATTACTAGCATCTATATCTTTGTAACTACAGGACAGTATGTTAACTTGCTAGAGAACCTTATTCTTTATACAGCAGTCTCTAGCAAAGTAGCCTGTCTTACTATAGTTATAATAGGTTTTGTTATTCCTGTTGCTTAAGTTATTGCTTCCCTTGCTCTTTTTATTCTAGTGTCCTAGTAGGTTTAGTTCTTTGTTAAGGTTTAAGAGATCTATAGCTTTAGGGCTATAGTATCTACTCTATATGTTGCTGTAGATGCGTTAACTGCTATTAGACTAGTAGTTGTTACAATTGCCTTAATTTCCTTAGTTTAGGTTGTTGCGCTACTAGTTGCGTAGGGGTAGGTAATTGTTAACCTTAGTTACAACGCGTGCTTTAGAGTTGTCTCTTAATTCTATCTAAAGCTTATATAGCTTGATGTTAATACTAATTGCTTTGTTAACTAGTTTGTCTAAGGTGTTAGTACTAGCGCTAGTGCGCATTAGTTCCTCTTTAACCTTAGGCTTAAGGCCTTACTTAAACATAGTTATTAACACAGTGTTGTTCTATTCTATATTAGCAGTAAGTTGTTAGAACTCTGTAGTGTAGTTAGCTGCAGACTAGTTTTGCTTAATACGTTAAATACTGCGTTATGTAATAGCTAGTTTATTTAAGACTCTAAAGATTAGTTTGACTATCTTCTTAAACTTGTTAAAGTAATTAAACCAGACTAAGATTTTATTAAGACACTTATCTAACATAGCCTTCTAAAGGAAGAGCTTAATCTATTTAAATGCGTTGCTATGTATTTAGCTTACAGCTAGCATAACGCATTTGTTGTCTAGGATCTTACTTCCTTAAAACTTAAAGAACAAGTTAAACTAAAAGAGCTAGTTGTTAAGCTTGCTTTGTTTGCTATTGTAGGTGTTAGGCTTAGCAATATTTATAGTGCTATTTATAGTAGTAGTATTTATGTTAACATTGCTTAAGTAAGAGCTGCTAGGGGTAGCATAGGTTCCTAAAGTACTTATCTTAGAAGTGTTTAAAATGTTAAGTTTTACACTTTAAACAAAGTCTGTAAGTAATTATTTAATTAGGTCTTAAAGATAAATACAAGAGCAGGGAACTAAAGAGAGTAAGTAGTATGCGTCTAGGGCCTTAGCTACTTAGGTTGCTAAGAAGAGTATAGAGTAGACTATCTATTTTGCAAGCAAGATTAAGATATTCTAAGAACAAAGTTAATTAACAAGGTTAAACACAAACTATAAGGGTTGTGTTCCTACTAACTATATACTGTAATAATTATAAGGGCTTACTAAGCTTAACGTAAGCTATGTAAGCTATAGCTTACTAAGCTTAATATAAGCTGCGTAAGCTGTTATATATAACCTACCTAACTTAACTACTAAAGAGTAAGCTTGTTATATAACATGTAATAGAACTGTGCTGTAACAGCCTATAGTTGTAATTACAGTGCTAACCTATACTAACATACTGCTTATAGGTGTTAGCAATTAGCTAGATATAAAGAGATTGTAAAACTTTGTTGTATAAGGTTATAAACCTCTTCTTCTTAATAGGTACTACATTATTAAGTGCTAAGAGAGCTTAGATCTAACTATAGTAATAACTCTTAAGGATAGAGAATAGTACGCTGGTAAATAGGTAGAGCGTACTACAGAGTATAGTAGAGGTAGAGTAGAGGCTGCATAAACTAGTAGTAGAAGTAGAGTAGAGGCTGCACAGACTAAGGGTAGAAGCAAGGTAGAGGCTGCACAGGCTAGAGGTAGAGGCAGGGTAGGGGCTGCACAGGCTAGGGGTAGAGGCAAGGTAGAGGCTGCATAAACTAGAAGTAAAAGCAAGGTAGAAGCTGCACAGACTAGTAGTAGAGATAAAATAGAGTAGAGTAGAGTAGAAGTTAGTAGTACACTTATCTTAGTTCTAGCGTTAGACATATACAACTAATATAAGTAGTAAGATAGTTATTATATCTATCTATTCTAGTTATAGTAAGAGATAGTTATTACAGCTATTTATTACAGTTATAGAGAGAGTATAAGATAGTTATAACAGCTATTTATTATAGTTATAAGAAGAAGTAGCTATAATAACTATTTATTATAACTATAAATCTAGGATTTACTAGTACTGTATTAGCTTAGCTCTTTTCTAAGGTCTTGCTTCTTACTAAAATAGTATTACTAGAGGCTTCTCCTTAGTACTACTGCTATTATCTTCTACTTCTATAACCTCTCTATTTTTACTAGTATAATTGTTTATATCTTTACTTAAACAAACCTCTATATCTGTACTAGGGCAATCCTCTATATTTGCACTAGCACAAGTAGGTAGCTTAAAAAGATCCTCTACTTTATCTATTTTAGGGCCTGCTTCCTTCTTCTTCTTCTCCTCCTCCTGCTACTGCGCTAAAGAGAAAGAATTCTTAAGAATTATAATCTAGCATATCTTTATAGCCTTAAGCCTATGCTGTTAATCTCTAATTATATCTCTTATAGTGTTAAACACTTGCTTAACTCCTACTTGTATAAGTAGTACTATAAGTATATCTTTTGCTTTATAAGCAATATATAGGTAAGTTACAGCATTCTTCTTCTACTATTCTAGCAGATTAAAGTCTTCTACTAGTTAAATAGAAGAAGTGCTAAGATAGGCCTTACTCTCTTATTAAGTTTAACATGTATTCTTGTTAGATAAACCTAAACTTAAGAAGCTCCTGCTAGCCTACTAGGTAGTTGTTGCTAGCCTTTAGAACTAATTATCTTCTTTGAATTACTAAGTAGGCGTGTTTTTTGCTACTATAGAGCTACTAGGACTAACACTATTATAACGCGCTATATAGTTAAAGAATTAGTCTTAGTATATATGTTTATCTTAGAGGGCCTAGGATTTGTTCTAAGTAGATAGTTAGTAGAGAACTATAATAACTAACTGTAATAACTTTACCTTATACGCAGTAAGCTTCTGTATTAGATCTAAGAGGGTTGCATAGTTAAATAAGAAACCTTAACTCTTACTTATTCTTAAATAGTACTTAGATAGTTTTGCAGTACCTATTTCTGCAGCTGTCTTTAAAACTCTAAGCTATTCTAAGTTATTAGATTAGCTAAAGTTGTTACTAAATTTATAGATTATCTATTCTAGGTAATTAAATAGTTAGTTGTATATTATCTAGATATATTAAATTTGCAGTCTTTAAGTCTTGCTTAGGTTATTAGTTGCTTTTTTAAATTATTATAGCATTTTTATAACAGCTTGTAGGTACTGCTACTTAGTTGCTATAAGTTAAAGTTTCTTAAGATCTTTAAAATTAGCTTCTGCACTCTTAGTATAAGTAGAAGCACGTTCTTTGCAACTAGTAGCCTTAAGTGTAATTTCTTGCTCTAGCTATTTATTAATATAAGGCTAGAGCTTAAGTGCGTGCTTATACATATTATGTGTAGAGTTCTACCTAGTCTTAATATCTTAGATAACTAAAAGTTGTTAATTTGCTAGTAAATTACTTTGCAGTGTAAGAAATCTCTTAAATTATTGTAGTAAAATGTCTATTGCAATGCAGATAGCTTAGATCTAGATAGCACTTAGAATGTAATAAATGTATATAATAAAGAATAAATACCTTGCAAAAAAAGTTTAGAATAGACATGTTCTTAGTAATCCCTTAAATATAACGTCTTTGTAGTCTTTCTACATTCTCTATCTCCTCTAGTATATCTAGCTTAAGATATAGTATAATGTCTTACATAATAAGGTTAATAATATATATAAGATAAGGGATAGTGTTCTTTTCTTTGTCTTAAGTAATGTTGCGCTCTTTTAGCAAGCCTTGTAAGATCTGTGTTGAAGTGCTATTATTGCTTACATTGTTATAACTAACACCTAATAGATATCTTAATATTTTAGTTCTTTGTAGAAATTAGAGAACTTACTATGCTATAGAAGAGCCTGTATATTTTCTACACATTAAAATAAAGTCTAAAAGAACTTCTTATAGTTTCTAGCTCTTATTAATATAGTAGCCCTTAATAGCAAGGAAACTTAGATAATTGCTTACTGTCTAGACATCTAATGCAATAGATAGTTTAGTACTTAATCTAAGATTCTAGAGAAGTCTGTCTTTAGCAGCCTTAAACTAAGCTTAGAACATCTAGCTAAATTTATAATAGGTAATTATCACAGCCTTAGGCCTAAGGAAGTAGATAAAATATTAGAAAGTTAGACGCTTAACTGCTTAAAAAGCAATGTTGTTGTTAATAACAAAGCAAACAAGCTCTTCTTTAAAGGCTAGATAAGAGTATCCTAGAATAGAGAAAGACTAATCCTAGTTTCTTTAGCGTGTAGTGTGTAGACGTGATTAGGAGTCTAGTAAAGTATAAGTAGGACTTTTAGTTTCTCTGCAGGCTTAAGTTTTAAGGTGCTAAAGTAGGTGTTTTGTCCTAATAGCTTTTAGAGCTAGGTGCTAGAGTGCTTAGCTACAGTTATAATAGTAAACGTGTAAGTAACTATTTTTTATCTTAGTAGCTTCTCTATAGTGCTTCTAGACTTTGCTAAAGCAAGATAGAGCATCCTAATTTAGTTTTCTACTAGTAGGATTGCTTCTCTATGTTGTGCTTCTCTACTACTTATCCTAGGCTGTAAGTTGCTCTTAGTAATCTAGGTCTATAGAACATAGCTGCTTAAGTAGAAATACTAGACTTAGAAAAGCACCTTTAAAAATTTGCTAAGCTAAAAAAGTATTAGACAAAAGAATTTTAGGTAGGCTAGGTAGAGAGGATCCTAAGTTTAGAGATAGTAATGCTATAGATGTAATAAGAAGCTGTAAGAAATTTGCAAAATAAGCTTAGAGGTAACACTTATTAGTAAGGCTAGAGAGGAAGCTATAACTCTAGAAATGTAATCTCTAGAGAAAGTGCTAGTAATTATCTGCAGAACAAGAGCTAACTATAGATTTAATTTACTGTACTAAGTTATTAGTTAGGTAGAGATAAGGAAATCTAAAGATATAGATGTCTTAAAAGTCTGTGCAACAGGCATTAGATGTATTAATTAGCTGTAATACTAGGCTATAACGCTAGAGGCATATGTAATCTTAGTTACTCTCTATCTATATTACTATCTTGTTATTATTATTATCTACTTTATCTGCCTTATCTGCTTTATCTATTGCCTAGTAGTACTGCTTATTAGTCTTATACTTATTTAGCATAGACCTAAAGTACTGTTTAAGTTTAGAATTAGATTCTTTAATCTCCTTCTTACACTTATCTTTGTTAGCAGCTGCAATATACAGGCAGTAGCCTGTAAGCTGAATATTACTATCTATCCTATCTAAGAGATCTAGAGGATTAATTTCCCTAATATAATTAGTAAGTAGATGTAATAATAGAATGTAATAACTTACTTCTAGTTGTTATTAGTTACAATTGCTACGCTCTTAGGCAACATCTAATCTTAGAAGGCAATCTACTCTTCTTTCTCTTCCTTGCTTTTAAAAGTATTACTTGTAAGCTTCTAAAGACCCTACTTATAATCTTGTTAAAGTAGCTTCTTAAGCACGCTACCTTTGCAAAAGAGCTGTTTTTTGCCTTAGCCTTAGGTTTAGAGGGTGTTGCTAGTTGCTAGCTTATCTATAGCAACTTTTACACAGTTGCTAAAGGCTATCTAGTGTGTGCAAAGATTGATTTTATGCTCTAAACTATCCTACTTCTTATAGACAGCCTCTAGCTTATTTTAAAGCTACTTAGCTGTTTAGGGTTAGTACACGTTTGTAATAAGAAGCTGTAATAACTTACTACTAGTAGACAACTTAAAGCGTTACTGCGCAATATCTTCCTTAGCCTTAGCTACTATTACAGCTTGTGTTTTAAGAGCTGCTAACTAATAAGCTAGAAGTTGTTGCAACTTTATCCTAGCTTAGAATTTTGCTAACTAGTTAGCATCTTTTGCCTTCTTAACAGCTAACTCCTCTCTAGTAAGGCTTGTAGCTCTGTCTCTCTACTAAATTACGTAGGTACTGTTGCTAAGTTTACCTTTAAACAGGACTATAGTGCTAATCTCTTAGCTAGTAGATTTAGCTTAGCCTTAAGAGTTAAGGACATAATTAATCTTATTCTCCTAAGAGTAGAAACCCTAGTATTATTAGCGCTAACTGTTATAATAGGCTGTAATAACTACCTAGATAAGCTTATCCTACTCTTTAGTAGTAAAGCTAGCTAGCATATAAGTGCCTATAGTAATTACTAAAGTTGTTATCTCTTCTTTCTCCTCCTTCTTAATATCCTTAGGCTTAAGTGTAAAGAAAGTATAGGGGGAAAAGAGGACAGACTACTTTCTTCCCTAATCTAGAAGACCTAGACTAACTAGACTAGGTAATTCCAAGATAGGAAGCGTATAGCATAAAGAGGCAAGAGGAGTAAATATAGTAATAAGATAAGATAATATAATAGACAAGTTATTATATTAAATGCTAGGTACAGAACGAAGACAGAGAGAAAGAAGGTAGTATTTATACTCTACTTCTCTTCTCTCTATTACAAAGCAGAAGAGTCTAGAATAGCTATTACTAATAGATGCTTAGAAATCAATAGTAGATTTCTAAGCAGATTGCGTAGGCAATTACGCAACCTACTAGCAGATTACGTAGGTGTACACGTAATGTATTAGTAGAGGCAACGTGTCCTTAAGCTATTTATAGTAAGAAAGCTAACTCTAGATCTAGTAAAGCTATTGCTATAATAAGCACAGCTTTCTAACGCTCTCTAGTTAGGCATTCTTCAGATAGTACTTTACTAGATTAGGTAAGCACTATACCTAATTAGGAAAGTACCTATATTTAGGCCTAATGTATATATATTTAGGCTAAATAGCTTAAGTTGCCTTTTTAGGTAATCGCTATTCCTAAAAAGGAAACTATCTAATAAAGATTATAAGAAGAAAGTCTTATAACTTTACATTAAGATCTATAGTGCTCACTATAATAGAGGCCTATAATAACGTAGTGCTTATGCAGAAGAAGTAGAGTAGTGTAGTAGTATAGAAGTATAGCAATGTTAGTAGTTATATTATAGTGCTAGCAAGCTCTAGGTAAGTGTGTTTTGCTAAATAGCACGTAATTAAGCCCTCTCTATTCTGCTAGCGCTAATCTAATAGTATTTTTTTATTATAGTTATAACATTATGTATATAGCTCTAATCTTAATACACTTAGTGTTAAAAGAATGCGCATAGCATCTTTATACTACCTATAAGTTTTTATAAATATTTATAATAGTCTTCTTTATGCATAGGTGTTGCAAGTCCCCTCTACATGCGCTAGATTTTAGTATTTGCCTAGCTAGCAATTATCCCCTTACATATCTTTAACTTACAATTGTGCTATCTATGTTTATAACGCAAATATGCTTATTTTTACTTAAAACTCTATTATGCATTACTTTAGAAGTAGCAACCTAAGCTACTCTATCTCTTCTAGACTCTTTACACCCCCTTAGACAAACAAATAGCCCTTAAACATTCCTAGCGCCTATAGTATATATAGGATAGTGCTAATCTGTCTTGCTATATCTATAGCCTACTATAGTATTGTTAGAAGGGCTAATAAAATACTCTAACTAAACACATATACCCTTATTACTTTATTAATATTAAGTTTAATATAGAAGATGCTGTTAATAAGAAAGAGTTAGATGTAATTAATACTATATTGTTAACAAAGCGCCTAGTTGCTAATAGGCGCAAGGGCACTAATTAGATATACTTAGAGTAGATTTTTGTATAGTTAAGGTTATAGTAGTTTAGGTCTTAGTTATAACCTAGAGGTAGGTGCTTATAATAAAAGCTTATAATAGTAGTAGAATTGTAAGTTTATTATACGTACTGCGTTTAGAGTAGAAGGTTAAAGGATGCAATTAAGTATAGAATACTAGCATAGACAGAAGGACTTTATAGATTTATAGACATTAACTGTATAGGTATGTTACAGACTTTTCTTACAATATTAGCTACTTTCTAGTTAAGGGGTTGTTGCCTATAATGCCTCTTATTCTGCTAAGATTGTTTAGTTTGCAATAGAATTACAACTGTTTAGTAAGCATTAAGCTTTTTCTACTACAGTTTATTATTAACTCTAACTTTAGAGTTAGTTAGTGTTTAACTTATTAAGTTACTTATTATTTAAATTACTTATTATTAGGTTTACATAAAACGTGTATACCAAATCTATTAAGGTATTTTATTAATATATATGTTACAATTTTTTATGCTACAAGTAGAAAGACTAGGCTCGTTTAAGTTACTACTTTTTGTTTTATACCTCTATTTATTATGCTTCTTTACAATAATTAAATTATACAACTAGATTATTTAATATACACACTTGCATATAATCTATTATTACTTTAATAATAAATATATGTAATAAATCTTTAAACCCTGCACTCTAAATTAGAAGTAAAGAATTAGCTTTATAGATATATATATACTATTATATAATGTACCTAACCTCTACTACTAGTCTATATAGCTTCTATCTTGCCTACGCTAGCAAATAGGTACGGTTAGGGTAGGGGTTAGGTACATCACGTAAGATACCCTAGCCCTACCTAACCTTTACCCACGCTAACCTCCTGCTAAGAGGGTTGGAGTTAGGTAGGGTCTACATATAGTAGGGGTAGGTGTAGAGTAGAGTCTACATATAGTAGAGGTAGGTGTAGGATAGAATCTATATATAGTAAGGGTAGAGGTAGAGTAGAGGCTACACAGACTAGAGGTAGAAGTAGAGTAGAGACTGCACAGACTAGAGGTAGAGGTAGAGTAGAAGCTGCATAGACTAGAGGTAGAGGTTAGGTACATTACGTAATAGTATATATATACCTATAAAGCTAATTCTTTACTTCTAATTTAGTGTGCAAGGTTTAAAGATTTATAACATATATTTATTATAGAAGTAATAATAGATTATATGCAAGTGTGTATATTAAACAATCTAATTGTATAAGAACCTAGATTACCTGCATATAAGCATAAACTAACTTAGCACATCTAAATAATTAGATAGTTGTAGCAAGAAGCTTTTTGTAGTATTGCCTAGCTAGAGTTATATCCTTACTTATTATAGTTACCTGCTTAGCATAAATAGCATTTAAGTTAACATCTATTTATATTAGCTATATTTTCCTAGTGTAGAGCTTTTACATACCTTTAAAGATACTAACAAAAAAAGATTCTATAGATTCTTAAAGAGCTTCTAGGGCTACAGCTCTAAACTGTAAATTATTTTTAAAGTCTATTATAATTTTACAAACTAGGCGTAAGAATGCTAACTTAGAAATAATTATGTTAGTAGACTTCTAGTATTAGCAGATTTCTTAAAGCGCAACAGCTATAGTAGAATTAGTAACAGAATATAATAAAAGACTGTAATAACTTACTACTAGCCTTGTTACAGCGCTTAGCTCTAACTGTTGTAGGTATTGTAGGCGCCTTGCAGGCAGCCTTAGCAGCAAGCTGTTTTCTAGGTGCTTTGCCACTAGTTCTAAGATTACCTCTGCCTTAGGTTAGCCTTGCTGTATTCTTGCAGCCTATAGCTATAGTGCTAACTGTAATAGAAGGCTGTAATAATAGAGAGCTAGTGTAGAAGAGTTGTTGTAGTGTAGTTATCTATAGTAGTGTAGTTATAGAAGGAGAGTGTAGTTATAAGTAGAGAAAGGTTAAAGTAGGATTTATTAATAGTTAAATTAGTTAACGTGCGCGCAGAGGTCTGTGCGCTACTAAAGATTATTGTGTTGCAAGTACTTAAATTTAGTATATCTATTAGCAGCGTGCTAGATCTCTAAGCCTGTAATAGAAATCTGTAATAACTTGTTAGCTTATAGAGCTAAATATAAAGAGTTGTCTTATTCTATTCTTACTCTAATGCAACAAATATTTGCTAATCTGCAGTAGTTTATAGCACTAAGCAAATTTTAATGTTTGCGTTTAGGTTTGCGCCTAGTAGGGCTGCTGCCTAGCGTAAGAACACTAAAATCTAGCGCATATAGAGGGGACTTGCAACACCTATGCACAAAGAAGACTATAATAATAATTTATAAAAACTTATAAGTAGCATAAAGACGCTATACATATTCTTTTAACACTAAGTATATGAAGATTAGAGCTATGTGCGCAATGTTGTAACTATAACAAAAAAATACTATTGCGTTAGCGCTAGCAGGATAGAGAGGGCTTAATCACATGCTATCTAGCAAAACACACTTACCTAGAGCTTGCTAGCACTATAATATAACTACTAATATTGCTACACTCTTACACTACTACACTACTCTACTCCTTCTGCGTAAGCACTACGTTATTATAGGCCTCTATTACAGTTAGCACTATAGATCTTAAGCCTAAGAATATTAAGAAGAAGGAGGAAGAAGAGATAACAACTTTAGTAATTACTATAGGCACTTATATGCTAGCTAGCTTTACTGCTAAAGAGTAGGATAAGCTTATCTAGGTAGTTATTATAGCCTGTTATAACAGTTAGTGCTAATAATACTAGGGTTTCTACTCTTAGGAGAATAAGATTAATTATGTCCTTAACTCTTAAGGCTAAGCTAAATCTACTAGCTAAAAGATTAGCACTATAGTCCTGTTTAAAGGTAAACTTAGCAACAGTACCTACGCAATTTAGTAGAGAGACAGAGCTACAAGCCTTACTAGAGAGGAGGTAGCTGTTAAGAAGGCAAAAGATGCTAACTAGTTAGCAAAATTCTAAGCTAGAATAAAGTTATAACAACTTCTAGCTTATTAGTTAGTAGCTCTTAAAACATAAGCTGTAATAGTAGCTAAGGCTAAGAAAGATATTACGTAGTAATACTTTAAGTTGTCTACTAGTAGTAAGTTATTACAGCTTCTTATTATAAACATATACTAACTCTAAACAGCTAAGTAGCCTTAAAACAAGCTAGAGGCTGTCTATAAGAAGTAAGATAGTTTAGAGTATAAAATCAATCTTTATATATACTAGATAGCCCTTAGCAACTATATAGAAGTTGCTATAGATAAGCTAGTAACTAGCAACACTCCTTAAACCTAAGGCTAAGGCAAAAAATAGCTCTTTTGCAAAAGTAGCGTGCTTAAGAAGCTACTTTAACAAGAGTATAAGTAGGGTCTTTAGAAGCTTATAAGTAATACTTTTAAGAGTAAGAAAGAGAAAGAAGAGTAGATTGCCTTCTAAGATTAGATATTACCTTAGAGTATAGCAATTATAACTAATAACAACTAGGAGTAAGTTATTACATTATATTATTATATCTACTTACTAATTATATAAGGGAAATAAATTCTCTAGATCTCTTAGATAGGATAGACAGTAATATTTAGCTTAAAGGCTACTACCTGTATATTATAGCTGCTAATAAAGATAAGTATAAGAAGGAGATTAAAGAATCTAATTCTAAGCTTAAAAAGTACTTTAGATCTATACTAAATAAGTATAAGACTAATAAGCAGTACTACTAGGCAATAGATAAAGCAGATAAGGCACATAAGGCAGATAATAATAATAACAAGATAGAGTTAGAGATAGAGAGTAACTAAGATTAGATATGCCTCTAGTATTATAGCCTAGTATTACAGCTAATTAACACATTTAATGCCTATTGTATAGACTTCTAAGACATCTATATCTTTAAATTTTCTTATCTCTACCTAACTAATAACTTAGTATAGTAAATTAAATCTATAGTTAGCTCTTATTCTATAGATAATTACTAGCGCTTTCTTTAAATATTATATTTTTAGAGTTATAGCTTTACCTCTAGCCTTGCTAATAAGTGTTACTTCTAAGCTTATTACACAAATTTCTTACAGCTTCTTATTATATCTATAGCATTACTATCTCTAAACTTAGAGTCCTCTCTACCTAGCTTACCTAAAATTCTTTTATCTTATACCTTTTTAGCTTAGCAAATTATTAAAGGTGCTTTTCTAAGTCTAGTATCTCTACTTAAGCAGCTATGTTCTACAGACCTAGATTACTAAGAGTAACTTACAGCCTAGGATAAGTAGTAGGAAACTATAATATAGAGAAGCAATCCTACTAGTAGAAAACTAAATTAGAATACTTTATCTTGCTTTAGTAAAGTCTAGAAGCACTATAGAGAAGCTGCTAAGATAGAAGATAGTTACTAACACGTTTACTATTATAACTATAGCTAAGCACTCTAGCACCTAGCTCTAAAAGCTATTAGGACAAAACACCTACTTTAGCACCTTAAAACTTAAGCCTGCAGAAAAACTAAAAGTCTTACTTATACTTTACTAGACTTCTAATTATGTCTACATACTACATGCTAAAGAATCTAGGATTAGTCTTTCTCTATTCTAAGATACTTTTATTTAGCCTTTAAAGAAGAGCTTGTTTACTTTGTTATTAACAACAATATTGCTTTTTAAGCAGTTAAGCGTCTAACTTTCTAATATTTTATCTACTTCCTTAGGCTAGAGGCTGTAATAATTACTTGTTATAAATTTAGCTAGATATTCTAAGCTTAGTTAAAGGCTGCTAAAGACAGACTTCTCTAAGATCTTAGATTAAGTACTAAACTATCTATTACATTAGACGTCTAGATAGTAAGCAATTACCTAAGTTTCCTTGCTATTAAGGGCTACTATATTAATAAGAGCTAGAAACTATAAGAAGTTCTTTTAGGCTTTATTCTAATGTGTAGAAAATATACAGGCTCCTCTATAGCATAGTAAGTTCTTTAATTTCTGTAGAGAACTAAAATATTAAGATATCTATTAGGTGTTAATTATAATAATATAAGAAACAGTAGCACTTTAACATAAATCTTATAAGGCTTGCTAAAAGAGCGCAATATTACTTAGGACAAAGAAGAGACTACTATCCCTTATCTTGCATATATTATTAACCTTATTATGCAAGACATTATACTATATCTTAAGCTTAATATACTAGAAGAGATAGAGAATGTAGAAAGACTATAAAGATGTTATATTTAAGAGATTACTAAGAATATATCTATTCTAAACTTTCTTTATAAGGTATTTATTCTTTATTACATATATTTATTACATTCTAAGTACTACTTAGATCTAAGCTATTTGCATTATAATAGACATTTTACTATAATAATTTAAGAGATTTCTTGCAGTATAGAGTAATTTACTAGCAAATTAACAAATTTTAGTTATATAAGATATTAAGACCAGGTAGAACTCTATATATAATATATTATTAGATAACAAGCTTAGAATTAACTAGGAGATAGATTATTAATTTATATGTAGGTGTCTACTTAGGTTACTATTTATATACTTATTAAGCGTTATATGCTCTTATTAGTTAATTGCTTAGAATACCTAATATAGATAATCTACCTATTGTATACATAGTATAAGTAAGGAGAGATTTAAATCTATTAGTAAGTTAGCCTAAACTTAGATAGAGTAGATCTAGGTAAGCTAAGCTTCTAGTAAGTAGATCTAGCGTTTAGTAATGTTGCAACACACTCTCTAGGCAAGTTAAGCACATAAGACTTGCTTATTTAGAAGCTTATACTGTTTTTATTAAATTATATATTATATATACTAAGAAATTATTACGTAAACTTCTTATAATACTAATCTATTACTTATTCTACCTTTTGTTTTAGTATAACCCTAAGCTATAGTTAAGGTTAGTACTCTTATAATTAATCTATACCTATATCTATTACTTAATACTAATACTTATAGAAATGTTCTGCTGTATAGTAGGCATATACTACTACTATATCTGCTACTTACTTTGCTGCCTGCTCTGCTGCCTGCTTGCGCTCTGCCTTGCTTGCTATCTCCTCCCTCTTAAGCTCTCTAAGCTTACTGCTAGCTTCTCCTCTAGGCTTACTACTCTACTAGCTGTTGCTATTACTGCTGCTATGCTCTCTCTTTGCGTTGCTGCTCTGCTTGCCCTTGCCTCCCTATACGCTGTTGCTGCCTCCTCCTAGCTCTAACAAGCAGATAGCGTCTTCTTTTTCTACTTCTACCTCTAGCGCCTATAGCGCTAAAACAGCCTAGCGTAGTAAATCTTACCTAGAGTGTATTAACAGTGCTGTTGCTAGTTATTCTAATAGGCAGTGCTTTAATTACTTAGGTAGTAGCTTCTGCTGCTAGTGCTGCGCCTCTAAGTATAACTGTAACTTCTAGTAAGTAATCTTCTTACTCTTTTATTAGTTAATTATGTGCTAATATATATAGCTTCTTCTTTACCCTCTCTAAAGCCTATAAGCGTTTAGCAGCCTTATAGGCTAATTCTTAGCTCTTAGACTTAGCTTTTAAGAAACTAAGAGTTAAGTTTTAAGTAGTGTTAGTAGTAGCTAAGGTAGTAGTTATTGCCTATAGCCCTCTCTTGCTACCTGCCTCTTTTAACTCTAATTCTAACTCTAGCAAGCTACCTCTGCTTCTACCTATTACTCTTGCTACTTCTGCTAACAAGATCTGCGCTCTTAGTAAGCGCTTTAAGCAGACTACTAGCAAGCTTATTAACAAACTTGTTAATAAGTTTGTTAGTAATCTGCTTAATTATAGTTAAATAAGGCCTAAGGCTATAGAGCTTTGCTTCTTAATAATACTTTGTTCTCTCTTCTAATCTATATATGTACCTGTGCCTTACTCTTCTATAACTGTTATAATTATATCCTTAAGATTAAGCTAGTCTCTAAATCTCTTAAACTGTTACCTTAATAGATTTTTTGTTAATTTATCTGCTAGCATGCTATTAGTAGGGAGGTAAAGCACTTTAAATATACCTGCAGCGTGCTTCTATCTTAACTATATATTCTATATACCTATATAGTGTAGCTGCGTTGTTATACGCTTATTCTTTCTAACTACTAGCCTAATTATTTGCTAGTTGTTATAGAAGATTGTCTAGGCAGCTCTTAGAATTAGTGTAAGCTTAGTAAATAGCTGTTTAAGCGCTATAGTCTCTTTAGCAATATACTTAAGTGCTAAGAGCTCTGCCTTAGTAGTTAATATAGTAATAGTAGCCTGCTATAACACCTTCTATACTATTAGTCTACTAAAGAGTATTATAAGGTACCTATAAGAAGATTGCTAAGTCTTAACATTATCTATAAACAACGCATTACGGCAAACAAGCAGCTTAGCTCTACTATACCTACTATATTAGATTAACTAATACCTAGTTTAGTATAAGTAGACAATTGTCTAGTATACTGCTTTAAAGTGCTCCTTACTTAGATTAGTAAGGTATAAGGACAGTTTAGCTGCTGCAAACGCTATATCTAGTTGTAGCCTAATTGTAGTATATAGTACTAATTTAACTCTTTCCTAATAGCTTTTAATCTCTTGCTTAGTAGCTTCTCTAGTGCTCTTTACTAGATCTATAGTAGAGAGTAGAGTATGTAAAAAGAGTCTAGTTTTATTAAGGTTAAACTTCTTAGCAATTTTGTTAATATACTTATTATACACAAGCGTTATTGTCCTTTATTCCTAGTTCCTAAGCACTCTAATATTAAGAAACTATTATACTAGACCTTGCTCTTTAATTGTATAGGCTGTAGTAATTGTATTAACAATGTGTTTTACCTTTAAAATCTAGGTAGAGTAGTATATTACTAGTATATTGTTAACATAGAAGAGCAGAAGTATTAAGCAATTACTGCTAAAGAACAAACAAGGCTCTTCTTTAGATGCTACAAGCCTAGTTGCTTTAAGAGTTTAAGAGAGCTCCTTATACTATAGAAGTAGTAAGTCTTTTAACCTACATAGTGCTTATCTAAGTTAAACATATTTCCTAGGTATCTTATACCTATCTAGTAGCTTACAGGTTACTACTAGCTAGTAATCCTTATAGGCGTGTAGGAAGGCTCTAACAATGTTATACTATATAATTTCTAGGTTAAATTTAGCTGCAATTACTATAGCAGTCCTAAAGGACCTAGTAGTAAGCGTTGCTATGTAGGTAGACTAGATTGTGTTCATTACTTAGAGATTCTTATATACTACTATCCTTGTCTTATATTTAAGAAAGTAGCTATTCTAATCTAGTTTGTACATAAACACCTATTTAAGTAGTAGTAGCTTGTTATCTCTAGTAAGTAGATCAATTACCTCTAGGTACCTGCGTTGTCTAGAGTAGTAATCTCCTTCTCTGTAGCTTGCTTAAATAGCAGTCTGTATAGGTAAGAGAGTAGATCTCTCTATTATTATAGTAGGTTTAGAAGTTAGTCCCTATGTAGCCTTTAAGCTTAGTTTAGAACTAGCAGCTACTTCTTCTTCTCTACTAATGCTTGTAGTATAGTATATACTGTTTTAAGTTTATTATTAGTTAATCCTAGTAGAATTAACTTATCTAGTAGGTAGCTCTCTCTATAATCTGTCTAGCAGTTATATAGAAGAAAATAAGCCTCTAGTGTATTACTCTTAGGATCCTCTAGATCTAGATAGCGTAACCTTTAGCTCCTTCTTACTAGTTATAAGCTTAGGGTGTGTTGCTTCTAATTAATTTAAGTCTTCTATAGTAGCTACGTTGCCCTTAATACCTAGAGCTGTAGAAGCAGCGCTCTTAGAGTGCGTAGGTGCAGTGTTATATTGCCTAAATCTCTCTAATCTTACTTCTCTTAGTAGGCTTACTTCTCTAGGTAAGTGCTCTTTTTAGGAGCTGCTAGGGTGTGCAACACTAGGCTTAAGTATAAGCTCTAGTGTTCTTAGGCCTAAATACTCTAGATTCCCTACGTAGATTCCTTATAACTTACTAGCCTTGTTTATTACTTATACAGGAGATGTTCCTTATTTAGTATAATCTACTAGCTAGCTAGGCAGTTAATTATTATTTCTTAGATTCTTATTCCCTAGCTGCTGCTAAGAGTAACCTAGATTGTTAGTGCCTGCCTGCTTATAGGCTGCTGTGTAGAGCTAATTAAAAATACTTTTAAACACTTCTTCTACATCCCCAACCTTATGCTTATATAATAGATCTATAATTAACTTAAGCTCCTTTTATAGGTACTCTACTGCTTCTTTGTTCTTATAGAATAAGCTCTTATTAAAAGTAACATTGCGTGTAGTTAAAACCTAATTAAGCTTAAGAATCTATATCCTGTATATATTAGACGCTCTGTATCCTACTAGATATCTAATATAGCCTCTTAGAGTTACTTTAAACCCCTGTTTGTTACGCCTAGCTGCTTAATTCCTGTTTAGGGGATATGCTTTGTATCTATAAGCATGAATTCTACTCTAATCTAGTTAGAGATCTGCTAAGTAGTTACAGATTTGCTCTAGTTAATAGTACTTAAAGTACTGCCTAAACTGGTTATCTAATACTGTGTTAGGAGCAATTATCCTGTAGCTGTAAGATAGGCTTATATTGTATAGCTACGTAGCTACTTCTACTACCTTTAGCTAGAGCTTCTCTAGTAGGTTAGCCCTGCTCCTTATTTTAATAGATTTAGTAATAATTTCCTGCCTAGCTCTTTCTGCACCCCTGTTTAGCTTGTGTGTATATGTTAGAGTACTCTAGATCTTAATTTTATAATCCTCTGCCTATACACTAAATCTTAATTAGCTACGCTATAGTAATGTAGCAACGTTATTGTTCTAGAAAATTATAGATATATAGAGCTTATATTATGTACATAAAACACTTACAAACTTCTTAAATACCCTTATAATCTTATCTAATAACTTAGCATAGATTAGGTAGGTATAGATCTTTCTACTATACTTATCTTTAATTAGCAATATCTATACCTCTCCTCGACAACCCTTAGGCATATTAAAGGAATCCTACGTAATCTGCTAGTATAGCTAGGGTAATTGTTCTTCTAGCCTTCTAGATATAACTTAGCTAGTATAAGCTTTAGCATAGTGTTTGCACTACTAGTATAAGGTTCTATAAATTCTTATGTTTTAGGTGTTCTTTACAAGTGCCTAGAGCGCTGTAGGTCCTAGATGCCTAGCTTAGGCATGCTATAGATCCTTATTGTTAGATCTAGAGTAGGTGGTCTACAATCTAAGCTTCTAAGTAGGTAGAGTCACGCTTATTACAACTAGATAGATTAATAATAGCTTGTATTCTATAAAAGTAAGGTTATAATAGCGCGTTAGAGTAGCTACTATAACGCTCTTTTATAGTAAGCTAATATAAAGTGTTAAATCTAATCCTAAGTACTATACACCTGCCTTCTTTAATTAAGCTTCTAATACAATATTAACGTAAAATCACTCTACTACAGCAATGTTTTAAAGGATTAGATCCTTTGTACATTTCTTACTTGTTTTATTTAGCGCTTTCTTAATTACTCTAGTGCTAGTTTCTAAGATTAGAAAGGATTAGGTACTAGCTTCTACACAAGTAAGCTTCTTAGCCTTCTAGAAAGTAGTAGGGTTAATAAGCTTAAGCTTGTTAACTAAGTAGAGTGCTGCTCTATTATTAAGGATAGTGCTGTCTAATAAGGAATAAGCGTTAAAATCTATAGTTAAGTAGATCCTATGTTCTATAAACTGTAGTCCTATTAAGTTAGGGTCTATTAGTGCTGCTGCAATTAATCTAGGGTAGTTGCTGCCGCTTGTTGCAGCATTACTATCCTTTATCTATTCCTTCTTAATTACCTTGCTCTTCTAGTCCTTGTACTTAGGTTTGTTAAGGCGTTTTAGGATCTCTTTCTTAACTTAATTACTAGGAGTAAATAGTTTACCTGTAAGAGCTCCCTCTAGTAGGTTATAGTTAATTAGCTTCTAGAAGTGTAATCTTCTATATAGGTAGTTAATCTTTACTTAGTTAGGTCTATCGCTTAATAATTACGCCTGTGCTAGTTAACCTATAGTAGTAAACACCCTACCTAAGCTATAGGGAGCTTAAACTAAGTGCTTCTAAAGGAGACCTAAATACACTCTGCTAACTTTATCTAGAGTAAGCGTTGTTTTACCTAGTACTAAGTTCTAGATAATAGACTGTTGCATAGCCCTAGACTAGTCTAGTGCTATCTTTAATAACAAGTCTAAGAAGTTGTGTACTACAAGCTTGCCTTCTATATTAGTAATCTTAAGAGCTTTAGCCTTACTGTATAGGAGGTTCTACTTCTAGTGCTATTTCTTAGGATTCTGTTGTCCTTGCCTAGCCTTCTAGAGATAAGCTTAGTACTAGGCGCGTACTAAGTTCTTCTTACTAGTATTAGATAGAGCTAGCTCCTTCTTTAGTACCTTAATTAGGGCTTAGAGAGTTAACTTCTTCTCTTTAACAAGCATTATTATAGCTAGAGTTAAGATTACTAGGTCTACTATAGTATTAACCTAGGTCTATAGGTTCTGCAAGCGCGTAGACTAGGCAGCCTAGTTGCTTAATTTTGCTCTATACTCTGCAATCTGTATCTTGTATAGCTTAGCATTATCTAAGGTTATTAAGCTAGGTAGCTCTAGCTGCTAGAGCTTAGATTTGTGTATTAGTATTGCGTCTTTAGCTGCTAGATTAATCTGCTCCTATATTCCCTTACTTATAGCATAGAATTTAAGTTAGATATACTATCCTAGCTATTAGGATTAATTAGTAAGCATATAAGCTGCCTTTAGGATTAGAGCGTTAGTTATTACGTAGATTAATTAGGATTGTAAAGATATAAGAGGAGTAGTTACTAAGCAGTGTATCCTAGCTAAGTATGTAGAGAGAGATTGTTCTAGTCTTAAAAAGCTAGGCTTATAACTGTTGTTAGATAACAAGCTTAGGAATAACTAGGAGATAGATTATTAATTTATATATAGGTGTCTACTTAGATTACTATTTATATGCTTATTAAGCGTCCTGTGCTCTTTATTAGTTAATTGCTTAGAATACCTAATATAGACAATCTACCTGTTGTATATATAGCATAAGCAAGGAGAGATTTAAATCTATTAGTAAGTTAGCCTAACCTTAGATAGAGTAGATCTAGGTAAGCTAAGCTTATAGTAAGTAGATCTAGCGTTTAGTAACGTTGTAACACTAGTCTTATCTATATTCTATATATCCTTAGCTTATATACCTAACTTAATTTAAGTATGCTTAAATAGCTTAAGAAAGATACAAATTATTTTATAGTTAGCTGCTGTAGTCTGTGCACTCTCTATTATTTAACTAATAATAGATGTAACCTGTAGGTTCTGTATAATAGTGTAGAATACCTAGATCTGCCTAAGCAGCTTGTAGTTGCTATTTATATAGAGGATTTAAGTAGCTATTTCTTATACGCGTAGGTGTAAAGGTAGCTATGCACACTTATCCTCTTTAAGTATCTATTTAACTAGAAACTTCTCTTACTCTAGTATTAATTATTATTAATTTAAGTAAGCTATTACGTATAGTTAATAGCTATAGAGGTAGCTCTAGAGAGATAATCTTAGGATGCTATATACGCGCGCAGCCTGTTACTAGCTCTTAAAAACACTAGCATTAAGATTAGTAATAGCAGATTATATAGTAGTCTTACAGGTATCTATTTTAAGTAGGTAGTGCTAGTAATAGAACGTGTTAAATAGTAGGTAACATGTTCTAGTAGGGTGGCCAAAAACTATATGTGGCCGAAAACCATATGGTTTAGCTTATCTCTAACGGCCGTATGGATAATCGAATCCCGAATCCCGAAATCCGGAACTGACAAAGCGAGGCAGAAATATAGTACACACATTTGACCAATTACCGACGATGGTATGGATTATATGATCGTGTAGTAACCATAAGCTTCGATATTAGATACTGATCTACAGCAGCACATGATTCATCTGGACGGCTCGCCAGGTTAGATGTAAAGCCGAAAACTGTGCCTCCAATCACCCTCAACCAGCTTCTGCTTCCGTTTGAAAAAGCGTACTGAGACCTCCGTCCGCTATCGACGTGTAGAGCTTCTCAATCTCCTGGGAATAAAGGCGAGTTGTCGCGTACCTTTGTACAGTACCCTTGAGTCCCATCTCGAACGGCTTGTCCTTGTTCGCAAAGATGACGTAACGCTGCTCGAGTTGACCATGAATCTCTGCTACATCATTCGCCTTGCTAGCTTGCGGCCAAATTTCCTGCTTCAGTGCCTTTTGTGCCCAAGGATCCTCTGTGTAGTATTGCGGGTACAACTCGATTATCGCTGCGGGCTTATCTCGGCCAGTACCAACCAACATGCAAGCATGCACCTTTGGATGCATCGCGATCATCCGTTCATGTAGCATTGGGTCCAGCTTCGAAGCATTCCTGAAGACTATGATATCATCTTTGCGGCCCTCATGCCTCCAGTGATGCGGTTTCGTTGGGTGCTTCGAATATAGATCGTGCATTGAGTACTCCAATAGGTGGGGAAAGATTTTGAACACCCCTTGGAACTCCGCACAATCCGAATTTCTGACATAGACAAGTTCGAACAGGTCAGCAACCGGACGCATTTCGATACCGTTTAGAATGGGGTTGATGCAGACGTATGACCAATCCTCGTGATCTGTCAGATGCTGCACCAGAGTTACAGTTTCAGTGGATGCCATCAGGCACACAAGCCGAACATGTTGGGATATAATCTCCCCAGCATGTTGTGATAGCGAACCTATACGGCTTAGCATGCGTCTAGAAGAAAAGAAGAAGCTTTTTCACCTCCAACATAAGAGATGTGTTCCAACCTCTGCAGTCTTGCTAGAACATTGGGACTCCGTGCGAGCTCCTCTAACGTAGCAGGTACGCAGCTGGCCGAATCTACGTCTGCGTATTTGATCATATCCTCGAGGATGTCTGGAGTAGCTTGCTCAGGTGGACCTAGCACCGTAACGGTATTACTGAAGCATATATCCGCGACGCCAGCACCAATCCCAGAACTCGAAGACATCGGCCAAGCCATATAGTTACGACGTCTGGCGTCGAGTACAGTACCCCATAGAGAAGGTCTTCCATCTAAAGGAGCTACCAGATGGTGGTGATCGGTAGTGCTCAGCGACCAGTGAGTACACAATACTGGCGCAGGCAGGCCCGTCGACCCTGATGTGTGTATGAAGAAGCAGGGATCATGCTTCGCTTCCTCGAACGTCTTTCTGTACGGATAGTGCTGATATGGTGTATCATCTAGGAGCGTAGCTAGCTCGGGGACTTGCACGGCTTGGAGCCGACATCGTTCGAGGATGCCTGAGACGGGGAATCCAGCCGTGTATACCAGAACGGTGCAGCCGGTCTGCCTGATGAGGTTCGCGTGCCCAGCAAGGCTATTACGATGAGAGCTGAAGAGTATCTGCTTAGATCAGTACCGTCTTGCAGCCAATCAGTTATTGTAGATGGCTGGAAGTCGTACCTTGTGGCCTGTTTTCATTCTTTAAGAACCTGTCAGTTGATACCGTTCATCGGGTGAGCAACGTTTGGGGTGGGGCTGGAGTGAAACTCACGCGGCCACGAGAACGATATAAGTTCGGATGTCTGGAAAGCCCATGTACATGATTGTTGCTGACGCAGAGCCTTGACCAATCTCTTTCTGGAGGAAATGAGCCATCATGTTGATCGCATTGGCGAACTAAACCTGTCAGTGATGATCAGCTACAAGTACGCTCAACTCACGCATCGCCAGTCAACGTCTTGGAACCCTTGCTGTAAATTCGTCCAGCATCTGGGAAACGAGAGGCATATTTTGTGTGGTTGTTGTTTCGCATTGTCGTCCACGATGTTCGGTATGAGTCGTTTACCGTATAACTTCGCATCTGCAGAGTTTAGAACAGTGTCCCAAAAGGCCATGAACACTGGATAGGCACGTTGAGGTTGGTGATTGTATATTCGTGTCAACGGAAGGATAGAAGCGACAGCGCTGGGTAATATGAAACAGCAGGGTAGCCATCGCTAGCCCTCCGCGCTTTCTCACTGGCCAGTGGTATTTTAGCCACTAAATCTACATTCGGATCTGATAATCAATTCGGTTCCGCCAGCGATCGAAGCTGGAAGGCTAGAAAAAAAGAGTTAGGGTGTACCGCGCGCCGACTTAGTCGATCTGGGCTGCCATTGTGCAAGATGCTGAAGATTCCACCACAAGTCGCATTCCTTGGAGAAACCAGATAGGGAAGACAGCGACCGAAAGAAGTATGGGTTAGATTTGTCGAGGCTGAAGTTGATGTTGGCAAATGCCGTCAAGGCACGTCGAGTGGTTCGCTGGGCGGCTCGAGCGTTCCTTTGATCCCGCTGTCAACTCGGCGAACTTTCCTGAACAACGTCTCCAGGAACTACAAGGGGGGTGCCTGAATAAGTGAGAATACGAGTGGGCTTGCACTGAGCATTTAGTGATCTTTTACAAGAGGAATACCCCGGGTGTGGCAAAATCGTATTCTCACTTATTTACTTTGGTAGCTGGCATAAGTAGTGTAGGTGGGTCCGGCATAACCTGAGTGTTCTGAAATGGCCCCATTGACTATATCACACCGAATCCCCCTTATTTTTGTATATAATACAGTGCCTCTTGTCTCTAGAAGCATCTATGCAACGTTGTCCTTGTGCTAAAGTACTGAGTAATCAATTCAATTCACCCAAAAATTACAGCCAAGTACCCCTGTCAAGCGTCTCCACCTACACTACTTATGCCTGATACCAAAGTAGGCATCACCCTTGTACCACCCCAACTGATCTCGCGCTTCATTCCGAGGGCCTAGTGATCAGCAGTCGGCGCCTGGCCGAGGTTCGAGCTCACGTGCCGTATAAGCTCACTTACAGCTACTCTTCAGATACAACTCCCCCTTGGTATAATATCCCCCAAATTTGCTTTCGCTGGTTACTTTTTGAGAGTATGGCTATACATAGCCCCCTCCCCCCCCCCTGAATGACGCAATACCAGGTACCTCGGCTATCCTATTTGAGGCTGCTAATAGCAGATTGCTCTAATATCTTAGTAGTGATAACACGTAGAGAAGGCCTTTGCAGGGTATGTTGTACTAGAACAGGAAGTTTAAGGAACAACAGATTATTCAGAGATGCAGAGAAGCTACATTACTAGATTCCAGTCTAGACACGCATGCCCTATCTCCTAGAAAGTGCCCCCGCCCCAAAACGCCACCTAAAAGGATCTTAGCTGTAATCCCCAGGTGCTATAAGTGAGCTTATACGGTAGTTCGTGTCTAAACATGAAGGATCTGCGGTCAACTATATCACTTGCTAGCTGCAAGGAGCTCTGCCACCGGCCTTAAACTCGGTGTTGTGGGTATGTTGATTATTACCCTAATTACTTCACCCGCTATTCAGCATATGAAGCTCACTAATGGGAGCTAGACCGTACTAGATCTTTTTGCTTACTGGACACGAATTGTTCAATCCGGGACGAGACGCCCATCCACTTCTTCCGCAGCTCTGTGATCTGCGACGACGGCATCGCGGCACACAATTAGATTTGAGAGATAACTGCCACGGTTCACGAGTTCGTACGAGACACAAAGTGCAGAGATATTTTATAGCTTTTTACAGCTTTGAGTTTGTTCTTGTTCTCTGCGGCAGAGCCCAAGTTGCTTTCTCGAACTCGCTGACTAATAACGAAATTTGATCAACTACCTTCTGAGGTAGTTCGCCTGTGTAAAGACGTTGAAAGAAGAGGCACCGTGGTCGTGCGCCTGTCCTTTCATGATCCTAACCATTCTCCGAACAAAACATCTCATAGCTTTGTACAATGATGTGAAGGACTTCCTCGGGTATTGAAAGGGCATGCTCATACTTGAGATGCTCTAAGAAGCTTTCTGTTGTATTGAATGTTTGCTGGCAGCATTGGACTCATTCATTACTGTCTCCAGTGCGAACAATTGTAGCAACTGACATTATAGTCATACGAATTATCCGCCAAGCAATAGCAACAAGTCCACCGATAAGTGCTTTCAACAGCATAGATCGTGCAACAACCTATATTGCTCCGCGATGCATCATATGGCTCGTCCAGGGCATTTGTTGTCATGTTGTGGTGAAGGTTTGCTTCTTCTCCTGTGTCCTCGGTGCTTAGCTCTTGAGGTTTTGGTACAACCGATTCACTGCCGATCGTGTCAGTGAAGAACCCATCGATGTTCAAGGCGACATACCCAACGATGGTCTCGGGTTCCTGAGCTTGGTCTGGCGTCGTCTTTTGCCCTTCTCTTACTTCTTCCACGTCGAGAATCTCATCAGTTTCTGAACTTTCTGCCACGGCAGCAAGACTCGACAGACGGTTAGCACAGCCTTGATCTTTACCGTGTTCCGCGAGGCTGTCTTCACTTGCGAAATCCCGACCACACTCAGAGCAGGTATATGGAGGCTTTCCAATATGGAACTCCATGTGGGCTGTTACGTCCAGAACTTGCTGAAAGCGTTCAGAGCATCGTGGGCACTTATAGAGCTTCTCAGTTTCCTCTGAAATGTGTGTTGAGAAGTAATCCCCAGACGCAATGTCTTTTAGCGTCTCTGTTTCAGCAGAAGAATCGCCCTCACTTTTGTCAGCCAATACCTGGGCATCTTGGCTCCGAAAGCTTGATCCGAGCTCCTCTCGCGGCTGCTCGTGTTCTCTTCTCTCTTCTAAACTTTTAGCGGCAGAAGAACAGAACATTGGTTCGAACATACCATGTTTCATACGGATTCGCCTGGTATCTATGTGCTGTATTTCTGTGCTATCCAGCGCCCTGAATAGGTGGGTGGGGAATTCCTCTTGGTGAACGTCCAACGTGACCCCAGACTCCTGGGTAGGATTGAATCTGGAGCTACCTGCTGAAGCCAAATTCTGTGTCCCCTCGAGGGACAATCTGGGAAGAGAGTCTGATACGTCCAAGACTGGTTCTGAGTCCGGGTTAGAGTGTGGACCATGAGATCTCTCATATTCGCTGTCAGATATGGCGCCAGGTGAATCGGCTTGAGTCACCTCCGACAAAGGGATCATGTACCCGCCGCTCGGAGCTTCGCTGTTCGCATGTCCAAGTTTCTTACCCTTGGTACTGAAGAGACTTGGATGGTCGTACGAAAGACTATCGGTACCGGCCTACAGGACACCTTGGTCAGCTCAGTTCATCGGCCAGGGGTGTATTAAACTTGACCAGTTTCTGGTCGTATGGTTTTGATGGCTACGAGATAGAATGGCTTACTGCAAGTTTGTTAGCAACTTCGAAAAATGTTGATGGTCGATCCTACATGCCTTTCAATAGTTTCAGATCGTGATCGTCAATCAGCCTCTTTTGCCAAAGATGGGAACACAAATGGGGATCAGGCTGGCTGTTTTGCAAAGTGTCTCCGGATGTGAAGTGTCTTTCCAAATGTTTCAGGTATGTAGCCCATGCTACCTCACCTATCTCACTCAAGAATCTCTGCCCGCAGAGAGAGCATTTGACCGAGAGAGGAGGTTCTTCCCCATGGAAGTGAGAGTAGCAGTGCCTTGACCACTCATACCTGTCTTTTGATAAGTAACAGCAAGACAGGAACCAAAAACTGCACTCAAATACTGGCTCCTTGATTGCATCACTTTCCGACCCAGAGTCAGAAGTCTCGTTACTTGGACTTCTATCCTCCTCTTGCTCTTCATGCACACTTGAAGGTATGGCAAACAGCGATAACTCTCGTTGGTGTTTACCCAAGTGGCTGCGTAACTGCCTCAGTGATGAAACTGGACGTCGACAAAGTGGACAGTCTGTGCTAATCGACGCAGCAGCGTATGTGCTGTGGCTCTTTGCAACAACGTCAATACCTCGATCTGCAATTGACTGGGTATGAGAGTGCTTGAGATGCGCTTGGAACTGATTCTGGGAGCGGAAGGATTGTTGACATCCTTCAATGCAATTCCAAACTTGTCGATGCTCCTGTAGCTCATGACTGAACCACTCTCGCCTTGACTCGTATGTTCGATCAGCACTGGTGCAGTCTTCGAAAGTGCACACCTGTTTCTGTTTAGTCCATGCCAAGACATTCGAGACTTAACTTACGTATGGTTGCAGGTCACGATAGACATGTTTCTGCCAGTCAGTTTCTACATCAACAACAGTGAAGTAATGACATAACGAACACTCGAATGGTTTCCCTTCACGGCCTTCCTGTGGCAAAGGAGGGGGTCGTAGGGCGGTTGCTCCGGGCATGGATGACGCGTAAGATGTTTGGGATGCATGGTCGACAAATTCGTCATCGTCTTCGAGCTCCACAGCTTGGAAGCCAGATTTCAATTGCGCGGGAATTGATGAAGCCACTGTGCTCGCGACTTCCTTAGCGGATGTATCTGTTATATCCAGAGCTTCCGCAAGCCTGGCTCGGTGCTCTTCACGATAGCGCAGATATTGCCTTCGGCGAGATATTGCCCGGCCCATGCGTGTGATTAAGTACTGTTCAGCCTCGGGAAATTTCCCCTTAACATGTTGTATGTCAAACTCTTCATAGTATGAAGTGTCGATGTTGCCAGAGCGTTTGAACAGGTCATGTGGTGCTGGGTTCCGGATGGTGCTTGATAGTTGCATCAAATCGGTAATTATGTCTGCTATACTCGTAGCAAGTTGCTGTAGCTCAGTTGTTGAACATCCTTCGTCAGCTTCTGATTCATCATCTGATCCATCAGTTTCAGATGTAGTCTCAGCATCCCAGGGAACTTTACGACCGTTGTTGATTGCGTCGATTTCGCTGAGCGAGGACAGTATGCGGCGCAAGAGCCCAAGCACTTGATCCCTGATGTGGGAAGCCTCGCGGAGTTTGTGATCAAGAGAACTCCTGCCCTGGCGGTGAGCACCAATGTTGCCACACCATAACCGGAATCGGCCAAATTCGTCATGAAGAGCTCGAGAAACTGTTGGGCTGGCTGCAACCGTCTCCGCATTCGTGCTTGTGAAGCTGTCTAGAGCAATCTGGAAGTCGCGCAGACACCCTTGCGCATATTCTGCAATCGAGGATGGATCGGTCGAGGTTGTTGTAGACATATTGCAGACAATTTTCAAGCTCAGTGTAAGTGTTGGTTATACGATCAGGCCGCAAATGTAAGTTGTTGTATGTAGCTGCGGGGTTACATGCATGTACATGCTTACACACAATCGCTGAATCTCAGCCTCGTCACTTGTGGGTGACTTACTCTCTTTCACTAACCTTTTGCTGGTCCTTTTACGGTGCGTTACCTCTGAATATCAAGTTCTTCATCAAATACTCCACAACTCCGACAAAACCATGTCAGGGCTCGAGGTTGCAGGTGTCGTTCTCGGAGCCTTGCCGCTCGTCATCTCCGCACTGGAGCACTACACAAACGGAGTTAGGGGCATAAAAAGATACTACAGATACAAGGCAGAGTTGCAGAGCTTGATCGATCGTGTAAGGACTCAAGAAGTCATATTCTCGGATACCTTGGAGCAGCTGCTCACTGGCATTGTACGGGCAGATGAGATGGCCGCCTTTATCGCGGACCCAGCAGCGCACCCGGACGTCGATCTGCGACTCAGAAAGAGATTAAGAGAGGGGTACGATACCTATTTCGCTAACGTCAGAGGGATGGAGACTGCCCTGGCAGTGATGATGGTCAAGCTGGCGCTCGGTCCTGATGGCAAGGTGCGTTACGTCCCAAAAAGGCTAGACCCTGCCAGCCTTGCTCACAACATTGTCAGCCTCAGTTTTCTGATCCAAGTCTCTTCAAGCAAGAGTATCGTCGATTGAAGTTCAGTATTGGCAAAAGAGCCTATGATGACCAGCTGCGCGACCTCAGGCACTACAATGACAACCTGTCTCAGCTGACTGGGAAGTCTTTGACGCTCGAACCGTCCAGACGTCGTTCAATTCCTGGCTTTCAGACATTTCAATCCTATGCAAAGACGTTGTATTACACTTTGCGCTCAAACCTACAATGCGGCTGTCAAGCCCATCCGGTCCATCTGCGGATGGAGAGGAGAAGCAGATCACCACCTCAGCAAAAAGACTCGTCGGCATGTGTACCATTTCATGTCATCTTCACGCACTCGAAACCTGGATGATGCAACGTTCCAGCAGGTGGTGTACGAGGAGGTGGTCGAGAAGCTGGAGGTGTCTTTACAGCACGTCGAGGGCTGAATCAATGATGAGGGCCAATTGAATGATGAGGGCTAATTCAATGATGAGCTGTTTGTTGAAGTGTTTGTCCGGAGACGCAAACCCATGTCACCTGGATCCGTGAGAGTCATGTACGCATGGGCCTTCTATCGTGGCTCAGCAGACTAGAGGCTTATTGCAGGATCTGGCGCGAGTAATTTCTCCGCAACGCGTTGATTTGGCAGGGTGGAGAAAGGCTCCTGGGGCGCATGAACACCCACAAGTCATCAAAGTTGGCAGAAGTGGCAAGGCAGAGATCCAGATTTAGCAGCGGCATCCAAATCCGGGAGAGAACAGGGCGAGAACAGGACAGGAACAGGACGGCAGCGGTTGAAGTGGGCATGGTCGCATTCAGCAACGAATTTGCTCTGCTAGCCTGAAAACGTCGACATGCAGGGTCCAGCTAGGCGCCTGGCCTGGAGCCATTCCATCATGGGGGCAAGGCGGCGCTGGGGAAGGCATCACACGTCTCCCCAGCCATCTGGAGATTAGAAATAAGAAAGGAGAACGTGTCTAGCATGTCTTCACTGCGAAGTGCAGACGAGCGGGAATTGTCTCGGCACTACACCTGTCTCCCTCACGTTGTTGCAGGGTTGCTTTGTTGGGCCGGCTGTCTGACCTTTGACGTGCTGGTGCTGCATCGCGGGCCTGCCCAGACCGAGAGCGGCTCCGGCAGTAGCTGAAGTCTGAAGTCTGAAGTGAAGATCGCACGGGGCCTCGGTCGCAGTGCAGCATCAGCGAGCACTCTCCCGCCCGCCTCCTTCACGGGTCCGACATTGTTGGCGACAGCTGCACCGGATCTCGCACGCCGTCTGTCCGCTGTGTGTTTGCGAGACGAGCGCGGCCAAACAGACAGGCAGTCAGCAGCCAATGGTGGCGGCCGAGCTTCACTTGCCGGCGGCTGAAACAAAAGCAAGGAGCAACCTGCGTCCACGACGACGACAGACTAGCCCCTGCGCTGCGCTGCACTCGCCAACGCCTTCTCCACCACCGAACAGAGCTCCAGCCTGACCGCCTGACCGCCTGACCGCCTGCTCGCCGGACTATGCATTCTCGCAGCTCGCCGCCATGACTGCCGCACCCTTCTCGTCCTCGCCAGCAGCGCAGGGCACCTCGCAGCACAACGAACTCGTCCAGCGCCTAGGCGCCTTCGCACTGCACTCGACGCCTCGCTCAGCACCAGCGGCCGCCGCCCGACCCTCCAGCAAGACATCGTCTCCGCCCTCGGACGACGACGACGAAGACCACGACCCGTCCGACTCGACTGTCTCCAGCGCCCCTTCACGTCGGCCAGCCCATCATACAGCCGCCCAGACATCCTCCCGGACAGGCACTCTCCTGCAACGGAGAGAAAGCATGGGCGAAGCACACACACTCGCCCGCCAGCTGAGCAACACGTCCGACGACAGCATGTCGTCACGCCGGCCCTCTACACCACGCTCGCAGACCGACCCTGCACCAGAGACCACACACACATACCACACCCAGCCGCGCAACCGCTCGCCTTACGCACGCTCGCACCTACGCTCCCAGAGCGGCCACAGTGCACTCGCTCCTCCCATGACCCGAGCCCACTCACTGCCCATTGTCATGCAGACCGCAGGACGCCTCACGCTCTCACCCTCGCCCATGCCTCTCGACCGCCCTTCGTCTCCGCTACGCTCGCCCAAGCCACGTAGTCCACGTACAGTCGAACCTCGCCTGGCAACATCAGGTATGCAGGAACGATATGGATCTGGCATCCGCCCAGCTTCTGTCGGCTCATTCGAGGGCGCACCCAGCGTCTGCGATATTGCAGAGGATGCAGAGCTCGAGCTCACTCCTCGAGCCAGTAGCAGCATGACTAGCCTGTACAGCAGCACTGGCTCCCTGTCCAGGCGTAGACGCCCAGCATCGCCCCTCTACCATGTCTCCATACCATTCGGCGCCCTATCAACCAGCACCCCCACTGTCAGCACACCCACGTCAGCAGCTTCCTCGCCCATGCTCGCCCCCTCCAAATTCAACGAGCATTACCCGTCCTCCTTTGCCTCGTCTTCTGTTCCATCTACACCAACCTCGATGCGCTCCCGGAGCCCATCCATCTCGTCTCTCGAAACCATACCGGATAGCCCGGATGCAGAGGATCAGGCCATCGAGGCAGATCGCATCGCTCAGCTGAAGGCAGCAGCCGATCGTGAAGACGGTGGAGAGTCCCGCAGGTCTAGCCTAGATGTGCCCGAAGGTCGCGGACGCAGCTTCGGCTTCGGCAAGAGGGACGCGAGGAAACGTTGGAGTGTCTGCGGAGGCGAGAGGCGTGTTGACCTTTCTCTAGGCACTGTCTGGGAAGACTGAACGTTGTCGGTGACGCGGACGGCGATTCATGTGGCTTCGAGCTGCTTACACAATGCATAGCTGGACGTTTCGGGATCACAGCATTTTTTGGCGTTTTGGTCTCTTTCCGGCCTAATCTTCCTGCACTTGTTCTTGTCTTTTGGGCGGTCCTGCAGTCTCTCACTCGGTCCACAACAACCTCTCTTTCAGCTGACTGACGTATGGAGAGGAGTGCACCTCTTCGCACACTATAGTATGATACCTTTCACGACAGCTTACGTCGTTCGCAGCATGATACCCTCCTCGTCACGGAGCTCTGAATTTATCGCAAGCACCGAATAAGTTGGGTTTTGGTTCACGTGGACATTGTCAATAACAAATATTTGGCAAATATCGCCGTTTCTTGCTCAGTTTGCGTGATGCATGCATGGCTCTTTGCCCGTCTCTTTCGAGGAAGCAGTAGCCAGAAGTAGCCGTATTCGGCAATTGCAGCAGTGGACCAATCGCTGGCCCTGACATCACGTCCTGGGAGCTCCATCATAGCTTTTTGGTGGGGTCGAACGCAGTGCCCCTCGACAACTGCTTCGCCCAACAGAAAATCCAGCATAGAGATACAACATCGGTATAAGAAGCCAGCCCCGCGCCTCGCCATTGCCAGATCAATTACCCAGCTTCCCTCCTCTGAATCTACACCAACTCCTCATCATCATGCCACCCATCAACTTCGGCATCATCGGCACAAGCTGGATCACAGACTCCTTCATCGAATGTGCTCAAGCTACCAAGCAGTGGAATCTTGCTGCTGTATACTCTCGCACAGAAGATTCAGCGAAAAAGTTCGCCGCCAAATATGAAGACCAGAAAGTAGAGCTTTACACCGACCTGAGCAAGCTGGTCAACGATTCCAATCTGTCCGCCATCTACATTGCTAGCCCCAATATTCTGCACTATGAGCAAGCCAAGCTCGCACTGAATGCAGGAAAGAACGTCATTCTGGAGAAGCCATCTTGCAGCACAGTAACAGAGCTCGACGACCTGTTCAAGATCGCACGAGAGAAGGATGTTTTCCTTATCGAAGCATTTCGCCACATCCAAGAAGCCAACTTCAAGACGCTCAAGAAGTCGATCAAGGATTTGGGTCCCATTTTCGGCGCCTCCATTACATTTGCCCAATATTCCTCTCGCTACGAGAAAGTCCTCGCAGGCGAGACTCCCAACATTTTCAACCTTGAAATGGGCGGCGGCGCGCTCGTCGATCTCGGTGTCTACTGCGTCTCCGCAGCCATTGACCTCTTCGGCGCACCGAAAGATGCAAAGTACTGGCCCAACATCGTTGCTACAGGTGCAGATGGCGGCGGTCGCCTGATTCTCGACTATGGCAGCTTCGTCGTTCACCTCTGCCACAGCAAGACATACAACTCTGACGCCCCGAGCGAGATTTACGGAGAAAAGGGAACACTGATTGTTCCTACCATCACAGATATCGAGACGGTCACCCTGTGGGATCCCAAGACTAAAAAGAGGCAGCAGCTTGCAAGCCCGGAGACGAGGGTCAAGCTTAATCTGCAGGAGGAGGCTGAAGAGTTTGCACGAGTCATCAACAACAGAGACCGTGAGGCAGAGAAGCATTACGAGACGCTGTCAAGAGATATTTTGAGAGTCTTAGAGAAGGTCAGGAAGGACAACGGGCTTCTTTACCCAAGTGAAAAGTAAGGATCGAGTCGTAAGGGACGGTTCGACTGTTCCACAAGCACATGCAAAAAGACGAAGAATATCATACTGTGTACATCAATCACCAGCATAGGCTACTATATCAGCACTAGATGATGGGTCCGTTGCAAAAGCTGGTACTTGCAGGCACAAGAGTGGTTTCCATAGTTTCTGATCATCCCAGGTTCTAATTCGACTTTGCAAGACAAGACAGCCCTTCACAGTGCACTCTGGTGACGGGCAACAAAATGTCAAACACCTCGATTCCGACACTACTTCTATGGGTTGAGGATGCACTTACAACTACATGCCGAAGCTAGCAGTGATCGTTTCCTCCTTGGGTTTTTACAGTCTTCATAGGCTCAAAGACAGCTATAAAGCAGCGCATGCTAACATTCAATAGATCGCATACTCCAAAAGAACAGCCGCCTCGAGCGGGATATACCCACACCAAGACTACAGAACTACCTACCGTCTTCGGCCATGCTTTTGAAAGCCACTTACGCTATATCGCGATGACGTCTTCATCGCGACCTTTCAAGAGTTCGACACTACAGACTCTTCATATTTTTGCACTATGAGATTCTCACGCATGAACGGTGATAGCGCGCTCAATTTGCAGTCGCATTACGCTTTCTTAGAGTCGTTGGCTGCATTGTGGCTGTCGATGCCACCTTCATCATTCGTCTCGAATTCTTTGTTGAAGTCGCTTAGCATCACCTTCTGAAGTCTGACTGAAAGACTCTCGCCATCATCAGTGTAACAGTACTCAAGCTCTTGAGTCTGGCGCCACGCCTGCTCATCAGCCCTGTGTAACCTCGGCACCGCCCGGTCAATGTGAGGCCAACATAAGCATTGTCTTCCTCACTTCGAGGACGATCAGATGACGGATGCGGACAGTGGCAAGAGTGAACGTGGCTTCGTGTGGACCTGCGCAAGTTTGCGCGTTACCGAATTGCAGTCCGCTGCTCTATGCATGTCTTCTGCATCGAGTAAACCGTCGATGGTTTGCATGATCCCGTGCGACTATCAAGAGAGGATCAAAGGCAACGGCACTGCCGAACTGCTTGACAGAGGTCTGGTACGAGTGAACCACGGTAGACGCCAGGGTCTGGAAGTCAAGTTTTCCAAAAGCAGCCATCAAGATCAGTATTTCCTTGTTCACTGAGTGGAGAGAGCGTCTACAGCGTGCAAGGTAGCAGCAGGCAATTGATCCTAGGCAGATGTGTCGCAGTCCACGATTGCCAGTAAGGTGTAGTAAACATTCACATGGACATTTTGAGGGATTACGGGTGGCAGCTCTACGCGATGCCGCGAACCGGTGGGTATTTAGTGGTTCACTGTATGTCACCCACCCAAACTTACTAAGAACCACCTGCATCGAAGGTGAAAGGTACAACAACGCTATGGCTGATGACAGGCGTCTGGCATGAACGAAGTTGTCGGAGCGTGTAGCGCGCCCAGAAACATGCTCCTTCCTTATGCAGGTGTACTGGCCTGCGCTTACCGCCCAACTGTGAGGTTCAAACGCTAGCCAGCCTGCGCGAGGTGGGCCAATCGTTCCACCTCCGTAACTCCTTCTCCAAACACCCACCATTTTGCACCGAATACCACCACAATCAACTGTCCCCGTTGCCTTCAGAAACCTGATAACAATGTGGAGTGGAGACATTCGCGTAATCGATCCACCCCACCGTACGAAGGGGTGTACCAGTGCGCCCGCAGGCCGCCACTTTTTCGATCAACATGTCCGAATCCGTGTTGATCTGACTTGACTTACTGAAGCCAGCTTGACAAGCCTCTTTTATATATCCACCTTCAAACAAGCATTGGGGCATTGACTCCGCAAGACAAAGAAGCCAGAATATGGGAAGCCACAGGCGAGTGTGACCATCAGTCGTACAAACGCGCGCGGCTGTCAACGTGCATCACTTGAGGCATGCCGGTCTGTCATACGTCGTTTTCCCTTTCGCTACTTAAACTGCGAATGGCCGGTGGTTGTTTGTTTCTATCGTTCAATTCGCGAGTTTCTTGCAATATACCCAGCACATATGCATATCACTTACCTTTCTGTACTTGCTGCCCTTCTGGGCTCATCTAAAGCATTCTTTCGCATGTCCTGTCCTGGAAGACTGGTTCGGGAGCGATTAGATCCCATCATCAGTCCAGGGGGTATCGCCTCCCATGTACATACAATCTCTGGTGGCGCTGCTTTCGCGCCTACAATGACATATCAGGATATGCGAGCAGCGAAATGTTCAACGTGTACTATCAAGGTATATCCTTTCACTCACCACTCACAATCTACAACGATCAAACCCCTGACGTCTTCCAGGAGGACATGTCGAACTACTGGACACCCCAGCTGTACGCCAAGTTCAAGAATGGGACATTCACGCCAGTTCCGACTGTTGGCGACCCAGAGGATATCCATGGCGGCATGACAGTGTACTACCTACAACGTCGGGGCGATGATTCCAACGAGAAACTCCACGCTTTCCCAGAAGGCTTTCGTATGATCGCCGGCGACACTTTCGCAGGCAGTTTTGGTGGTGACTCGGCTGCAAAAGCCATTTCTTACTCCTGCCTCGGTGGCCCAAATCTCCCTGAGACAAACAGCATGCCAGAATTCAACTGCCCTGGTGGTCTGCGCGCACAAGTCTTCTTCCCAGCATGTTGGAACGGAAAGGATGTCGATACGCCCGACCACAAATCGCACATGTCTTACCCTGTCGGTCAGGAATACAACAACGGCGCCTGTCCACCCGAATTTCCATTCCATATGATTTCCCTGTTCTACGAGGTCCTCTACGATACAGCCCCTTTCCTCGAGCACTGGAACGGCAACCAACACCCATTTGTCTTCGCCAATGGGGATGCCACAGGATTCGGGTACCACGGTGACTTCATGAATGGATGGGACGTTTCTGTCCTGCAAAACGCAATCGACACTTGCACCGACGACTCTGGACAGGTGGAGCGCTGTCCTGCTGTTACGCAGTTCACACCCGATGAATGTTCCGCGTGCCGCCTTCCGGAAGAGGTCAACGAAATCAACGACGGCCACCTCGACAAGCTCCCAGGTTGCAATCCCGTCACATATGGTCCCGACAGAGCTGCTCCTACACAATGCAATGATGGCGTAGCTCTTGGCGCCAGCAAAGTAAACTACGTCGACGTCACCCAAACAAAGAAGTGGGCGTACGTCGGCTGCGGAAAGGACAACATCGGCGACCGCGCATTCACTGGTGCTTCCTTCAGCCGCCAGAACACAACAGTCGAGGATTGCATTGACTTTTGCTCTGCCTCTGGCTTTTCCTACGCAGGGCTAGAGTACAAGAGCGAATGCTTCTGTGCCAACGAGCTCAACGCAAAGTACGCACCCCAAGAGGGCGTCATGGGCGCCTGCGTCTCAAAATGCAATGGCAACGCAGACCAGACATGCGGCGGCTGGGCCGCCATGAGCGTGTATCAGGCCTGTGTGGCTGGAGGCAGCTGTCGCAACAACGAAGGATTTGGCAAGGCGCCAACGACGAAGAGGAGTCTTGCTTTCGATGCTCCAGTACAGAAGGTCCGGAGACATGCAAGGGACTTGCAGTAAAAAACGGACTCTACGCCGTGATGTAACGTCTATGATTGATGAATAATGCAATATACTTGAACACTTTCCTGTAATGACTGTTATGAGCTCATCAAGGCATGTGCAGAGAATCTCCCAGCGTGACTCGAGATATGCATCCTGCCAATACGTCCTCACTGCCCCGAACCGTGACGGTTTTGTCCAAAAAGAGCTCTGGCTGAGGACTTATGCAAACGACTCATCTTAAGTTAGGAAAACACCCGCAACGATCCGTCGATAAATCGTTTACAAGCATCAGCATCGTGACATAAGGGGACAAGATGTGATAAAGCAATGCATTCGTTTCTAAGCGCAATGAGATTGAAAGAGACCCTAGAATACACGCCGTCAAATGGATCGCATTTGCCGTCCCTCGACTCCATTATCTACTCTTCCCCGTAGCTCTCCTCGTCGCTCTATTCCCTTGGGGGTGGCGAGACACCGCTAAGAAGATACACGAAAAGTAGACGTACAACATGCCGCGCATGCTTTTCATGAGCGCCATGCAAAGTGTGGTTGTGTGGTATACGTATTGAGCCAGATTGGTACCAATGTTCGTCTGATGCAGGTGGGTTGTCGTAGGCTGCTATCGTGGATTGGAAGGCAGCATTTACGACGGGCAAACACCCTCGGCACCCTTGGAGTTCATGAGGAGGGCAACAATGAGACCGTAGAGACCTGTCGGCCGCGTTAGTATGGATTTGCTGGTTCAAAAATAGGGAAAACATACCCAAGACTTCAGCGAAAATGAGAATGAGAATCATTCCGACGAACAACCTGGGCTGCTGGGCAGTTCCTCGTACACCGGCGTCACCGACAATACCGATGGCGAAACCAGCAGCCATACCCGACAGACCGACGGAGAGACCAGCACCGAGCTGAATGAAGCTGGTGAAGAGAGAGACGTCCTGCTTCAGACCGTTGGAGATCAGGACAGAGACGACGAGACCGTAGATACCGATAATACCAGCCATGACGACGGGGATAATGTCTGTGCTGTGTTAGCAATGTCTACGGTCGCAGTAGCATTGTACAGACGGCTCTTGCAGCTCGTCCAGCAGGCGCAGATGACATACTCTTGACGATCAGGTCAGGGCGGAGGACACCCATGGCGCTGACACCGACACCAGCCTTGGCGGTACCGTAGGCGGCACCGAAGCAGGCAAAGACGATAGCCGATGTGCAACCCATCGCACCGAAGAAGGGCTAAGGAGGGGTCAGTACATTGTTGACCACGTAAAGCGTTGTCGCTAGCGATGGTTCGAAGTATGACGATAGTTCTGGCTCGTCGCGGTGCTGACCACGGAGAGGCAAAGAGGAGGCGCGGTCGCGAACTTACAGCATACACGGGGCTGCGAAGTGTGTTAGCCATAACTTTCTCTAGTAGTGTGTTTACGAGCGTCTTTATTGTCGCAGGCACGCTGACCGCATCGAGCTTATCGCCGCAGAGGCAAGCTCGAAGCTGGCTGTGGCCTGAACAAGGAGAGCTCCACAGGCACTCACCAAGTGTCCGAGACCATTTTGGCGGTTGTGTAGTGAGTTAACGGAGGGTCGAGAAGATCGTATTGATCGTTGATGAGATGGGCAGACGAGGTGGATGCAGCGACGGAAGGGTTGTCGTGTCGATGGCGGTGGTGACGATGTTGGCGAAGACTGCTGCGCGGCTGGTTGGTTGGTTTCGCCCTAGCTGCAAGAGCGCTAGCCCATCACGTGGTGTCTTTCGTACGCCAAGTCTCATCGTTGCTGACTACTCCAAAAATAATCTGCGCACTCGTGCTTGGTCTATCGCAAAGCGCGAACTTCTGCTCCTCACCACCCACCTTACCAAATTTCCCCACATACCCACCGGGCGAGCAAAGCAGTGAACCTACGGGCGAGCTAAGCAGTGAACCCTACACCAACCACTACCAAACACAAGCATCTACCATGGCCGACACCAGCGCCGCATGGCCTCAGGCTGACCAGGCTCTCAGCCAGGAAATTCTCGACCTTGTCCAGCAGGCCACCCACTACCGCCAGCTGAAGAAGGGTGCCAACGAGGCCACCAAGACCCTCAACCGTGGTATCTCTGAGGTCATCGTCCTTGCTGCCGACACCTGTAAGTTGCTTCTCGTGCCGCTGTCTCTCTTATCGTACTGACCGACTCCAGCCCCTCTGGCTATCCTCCTCCACTTGCCTCTTCTCTGCGAGGACAAGAACGTCCCCTACGTCTACGTACCGTCGAAGATGGCTCTGGGCCGTGCCTGCGGTGTCGCCCGTGCCGTCATTGCCTGCTCGATCACCACCAACGAGGCCTCTGACCTCATGGGCCAGATCCGCACCCTCAAGGACAAGGTTGAGAGGCTCCAGATCTAAGCGCATATCGATCTGCTGGACTGTCGCAGGGCCATGGATCGCGAAGTATTGGATATAGAAAGGGCTACGGACACGACAAAGTACCGGAGCCTTGGGCTGAGAAATTCCAAGTAGCTCTGAGCGTAACTCGAGAATGAAGTGCTGGATAAAATTTGGCACAGACTCTTTCAATCTTATTCAAGATGCTTTCAAACAACCAATCTCCAATTGCTCCTCTGTAGTGTACAAAAGTCTGCCTTACGCTACGTACGCCTGCATGTACCGTGTATCCAAAGACACATGCAAGACTACCGACGTACACACGAACTAAACATACGTTCAGGAGGCTGTAATACCAAATCATGACATGCTCTTCAGGAGAATGCCGCTAGAAATGACGGCCTTTGTGCAGACAGTCTTAGCGCCTAGTGAAAAATATCGCTTAGTTATGGTATCTTACACCACGAGGCACAGTGCCCAAAAAGCGGCCACATAAGTTTAGATTAAACTACAACTAAGTTTGTTACGCTAAGCTTAGATTATGCTAGAGTAATATAAAAGGGGTCTTTGTGCAGTCTCGCTCCTTACGTTGCAACCTTATTCTCTGTAGTCCCGTCTCTTTCTAAGCCATTCTGTTAATTTAGTTAATCTTAGATTTCTTTTAGCTCTATTGCTAACGTGTTAAATGCCTACTTCTCGTTAGACAGTACTTAATCTAACTAATCGCTAGCGCCTTAGTTAAGCTAAGTTTAAGAGATATTAGGATGTACTAGAATATAAAGATAATTCTATTAACGCTAATACTAAAAAGTACTAGGAATAGTTAATAAAGATTTATAATAAGTACGTAACTTACACTACTATAATATAACTTTAGGCTTATACTAAACTTCTAGGTACTTTTAAGTTTTAAGTTAATAATATAAATTTTTACTTTATATAGATAGAGTTATACAAAGAAAAGAAGAATATAATAATCTAGTATTAAACCTTTTTCTTAAATTATATTAATAACTTAGTAATACAGGTATTATCTTTTTTAGCTAAAGAATATATTAATAAGTATATATTTAACTATATAAGTATAGTACTTTTAATATAGTAAAGGCTATTAGTTAAGGTATAATAGGCTAGGCCTAGGTACTAACTTCTTAGCGTACACTATGTAACAGGCTAGGCCTAGGTACTAACTTCTTAGCGTACACTATGTAACAGGCTAGGCCTAGGTACTAACTTCTTAGTATATACTATCTTAGCACTACTTTAGCTTATACTTTCTAGTATAGACTAGATATAAGGGCACTATAGGCAGGCATAAGAGATAGAATAAAATATATAGTATTAGATAATATTATTAGATAACAAGCTTAGGAGTAACTAGGAGATAGATTATTAATTTATATGTAGGTGTCTACTTAGGTTACTATTTATATGCTTATAAAGCGTCCTGTGCTCCTATTAGTTAATTACTTAGAATACCTAATATAGACAATCTACCTATTATATATATAGCATAAGCAAGGAGAGATTTAAATCTATTAGTAAGTTAGCCTAACTTTAGATAGAGTAGATCTAGCGTTTAGTAACATTGCAACACACCCTCTAGGCAAGTTAAGCACGTAAGACTTGCTTATTTAGGAACTTACATTATTTTTATTAAGGCGTGTGTTATATATACTAAGAAACTATTAAGTAAGCTTCTTATAATACTAGTCTATTGCTTATCCTACCTTCTATTTTTAGTATAACTCTAAGCTATAGTTAAGGTTAGTACTCTATAATTAATCTATACCTATATCTATTACTTAACACTAATACCTATAGAAACGTTCTGCTATGCAGCAGGCGCACACTACTGCTATGTCTACTACCTACTCTGCTGCCTGCTCTACTACCTACTTGCGCTCTGCCTTACTTACTGTCTTCTCCCTCTTAAGCTCTCTAAGCTTACTACTAGCTTCTCCCTTAGGCTTACTACCCTGCTAGCTGTCTCTATTGCTGCTCTGCTTGCTCTTGCCTCCTTGCATGCTGTCTCTGTTGCTGCTCTACTTACTCTTACCTCCTTACACGCTGTTACCGCTTTCTAGCTCTAATAAGCACATAGCGTCCTCCCCCCCTACTCCTGCCTCTAGCACCTGTAGTGCTAAAACAACCTAGCGTAGTAAGTCCTGCCTAGAGTATATTAATAGTGTCCTAGCTAGTTATTTAGACAGTAGGTGCTTTAATTACTTAGGTAGTAGCTCCTGCTGCTAGCGTTGCGCCTCTAGGCACAACTGCAACCTCTAGTAAGATCTTTCTAATCCCTTATCTACTAATTATTTACTAATATATATAGCTCCCTGCTTACTCTTTCTAAGGCCTGTAAGCTCTTAGCAGCTATATAAAGTAATGTTAAGCCCTTAGACTTAGCTCTTAGGAAACTAAGAACTAAGTTTTAAGCAGTGTTAGTTATTACTAAGGTAGTAGTTATTGCCTATAGCTTTCTCTCTCTACCTACCTCCTCTAACTCCTCTAAGGGTAATCTGCTCCTGCCTCTACCTATTACTCCTGCTGCTTCTGCTAAAAAGATCTGCGCTCTTAGTAAGCGCTTTAAGCAGACTGCTAGTAAGCTTATTAATAAATTTGTTAATAAGTTTGTTAGTAATCTGCTTAATTATAGTTAGATTAGGCCTAAGGCTATAGAGCTTTACTTCTTAATAATACTCTATTCTTTCTCTTAATCTATATATATACCTGTTCCTTACTCTTCTATAACTATTATAATTATATTCTTAAGATTAAGCTAGGCTCTAAATCTTTTAAACTATTGCCTTAATAGATTTTTTATTAATCTATCTGCTAGTATACTGTTAGTAGGAAGATAGAGCACTTTAAATGTACCTGCAGTGTGCTTCTATTGTAACTATATATTCTGTATATCTATATAGTGCAGTTGTGTTATTATACGCTTATTCTCTCTAACTACTAGTCTAATTATTTACTAGTTGTTACAGAAGATTGTCTAGGTAGCTCCTAGGATTAGTATAAGTTTAGTAAATAGCTGTTTAAGCGCTATAGTCTCTTTAGCAACATGCTTAAGTGCTAAGAGCTCTGCCTTAGTAGTAGATATAGTAACAGTAGCCTACTAGGATGCCTTCTATACTATTAGCCTACTAAAGAGCATTATAAGGTACCTATAGAAAGATTGCTAAGTCTTAACATTATCTGCAAACAACATATTGCTGTAAATAAGCAGCTTAGCTCTACTATGCCCTCTATATTAAATTAATTAATACCTTATTTAGTATAAGTAGATAATTATCTAGTGTACTGCTTTAAAGTGCTCCTTGCTTAGATTAGTAAGGTATAGGGATAGTTTAGCTGCTGTAAACACTATATCTAGTTTTGGCATAATTATAGTATATAGCACTAATCTAACTCTTTCCTAATAGCTCTTAATCTTCTGCTTAGTAGCTTGTTTAGTGCTCTTTACTAGATCTACAGTAGAGAGCAGGGTATGTAGAAAGAGTCTAGTTTTATTAAGGTTAAACTTTTTAGCAATTTTGTTAATATATTTATTATAAACAAGTGTTATTATCTGCTGTTCCTAGTTCCTAAGTACTCTAATATTAAGAAACTACTAGACTAGGCCTTAATTTTTAATTGTATAGGCTGCTGTAATAGTATCTACAATGTGCTTTGCCTCTAAGATCTAGGTACAGTAGTATATTACTAGTATATTGTTAACATAGAAGAGCAGCAGTATCTAGCAATTACTACTAAAGAATAAACAAGGCTCTTCTTTAGATGCTATAAGCCTAGTTACTTTAAGTGTTTAAGAGAGCTCCTTATACTATAAGAGGAGTAAGTCTTTTAACCTATACAGTGCTTGTTTAAGCTAAACGCATTTCCTAGGTATCCTATACTTATCTAGTAGCTTATAGGTTACTACTAGCTAGTAATCTCTGTAGGCGTGTATAAAGGCTCTAATAATGTTGTACTATATAATTTCTAAGTTAAATTTAGCTACAATTGCTATAGCAGTCCTAAAGGACCTAGCAGTGAGTGTTGCTGCGTAGGTAGACTAGATTGTATTAATAACTTAAAGATTTCTACGTACTACTATCCTTGCCTTACACTTAAGAAAGTAGCTATCCTAATCTAGTTTGTACGTAAAAATCTACTTAAGTAGCAATAGTTTGTTTTCTCTAGTAAGTAAATTAATTACTTCCTAGGTACCTGCGTTGTATAGTGTAGTAATCTCCTTGCCTGCAGCTTCCTTAAATAGCTGTCTGTGTAGGTAAGAGAGCAGATCTCTCTATCTTTGTAGTAGGTTAGGAAGTTAGTCCCTGTGTAGCTATTAAGCTTTATTTAAGACTAGCAGTTGCTCTTTCTTCTCTGCTAATGCTTGTATTACAGTATGTACTGTTTTAAGCTTGTTATTAGTTAATTCTAGTAGGATTAACTTATTAAGTAGGTAGCTCTCTCTATAATCTGTCTAGCAGTTATATTAAAGAAAATAAGCCTCTAGTATATTACTTCTAAGATCCTCTAGATCTAGATAGCGTAACCTTTAGCTTCTTCTTACTAGTTGTAAGCTTAGGGTGTGTATTGTCTCTAATTAATTTAAGTCTTCTATAGTAGCTACATTGCCCTTAACACCTAGAGCTGTAGAAGCAGCGCTCTTAGAGTGCGTAGGTGCAGTGTTATATTGCCTAGATCTCTCTAATCTTACTCCCCTTAGCAGGCTTACTCTTCTAGGTAAGTGCTCTTTCTAGAAGCTGCTAGAGTGTACAACGCTAGGCTTAAGTATAAGCTCTAGTATTCTTAGGCCTAAATACTCTAGATTCCCTGCGTAGATTCCCTGTAACTTACTAGCCTTATTTATTACTTATATAGGAGATGTTCCTTATTTAGTATAATCTACTAGCTAGCTAGGCAGTTAATTATTATTCCTTAGATCCTTACCCCCTAGCTACTGCTAAGAGTAACCTAGATTGTTAGTACCTGCCTGCTTATAGGCTGCTGCGTAGAGCTAATTAAAAATGCTTTTAAACACTTCTCCTATATCTCTAACCTTATTCTTATGCAACAGGTCTATAATTAACTTAAGCTCTTCTTATAGGTACTCTACTACTTCTTTATCTTTATAGAATAAGCTCTTATTAAAAGTAACGTTGCGTGTAGTTATAACCTAATTAAGCTTAAGAATCTATATCCTGTATATATTAGACGCTCTGTATCCTACTAGATATCTAATATAGCCCCTTAGAGTTACTTTAAACCCCTATTTAGTGCACCTAGCTGCTTAATCCCTGTTTAGGGAATATGCTTAGTATCTATAAGTATAAATTCTACTCTAATCTAGTTAGAGATCTACTAAGTAGTACTAGATTTGCTCTAGTTAATAGTACTTAAAGTACTGCCTAAACTAGTTATCTAATACTATGTTAGGAGCAATTATCCTATAGCTGTAAGATAGGCTTATATTGTATAGCTACATAGCTGCTTCTACTACCTCTAGCTAGAGCTTCTCTAGTAGGTCTGTCCTGCTCCTTATTTTAATAGATTTAGTAATAATCTCCTACTTAGCTCTTTTTGCACTCCTATTTAGTTTATATATACAGGTTAGGGTGCTCTAGATCTCTATACTATAATCTTCTGCCTATACACTAAATTGTAATTAGCTACACTAAGGTAGTGTAGCAATATTGTTGTCCTAGAAAATTACAGATATACAGAGCTTATATTATGTAAGAAGAACACTTATAAACTTCTTAAATACCATTATAATCTTATCTAATAACTTAGCATAGATTAGGTAGGTATAGATTTTCCTACTATACTTATCTTTAATTAGCAACATCTATACTTTTCCTAGGCAACTCTTAGGCATATTAAAGAGATCCTACGCAATCCGCAAGTATAGCTAGAGAGATTGTTTCTTTAGCCTCTTAGATATAACCTAACTAGTATAAGTTGTAGCATAGTGTTTGCACTGCTAGCGTAAGGTTCTATTAATCCTTATATTTTAGGTGTTCTTTACAAGTGCCTAGAGCGCTGTAGGCCCTAGGTGCCTAGCTTAGGCGTGCTATAGATCCTTACTATTAGATCTAGGGTAGGTAGTCTATAATTAGAGCTTCTAAGTAGTTAGAGTTACACTTATTACAGCTAGATAGATTAATAGTAGCTTGTATTCTATAAAAGTAAGGTTATAATAGCGTAACAGAGTAGCTAGTACAACACTCTTTTATAGTAAGCTAATACGCAGTATTCAATCTAATCCTAACTACTATACCCCTGCCTTCTTTAATTAAGCTTCTAACACAATATTAACGTGAAATTCCTCTACTACAGCAATGTTGTGAAGGATTAGATCTTTTGTACGTTCTCTGCTTAATCTGTGTAGTACTTTCTTAATCACTCTAGTGCTAGTGCCTAAGATTAGGAAAGATTAGGTGCTAGCCTCTACACAAGTAAGCTTCTTAGCCTTCTAGAAAGTTGTAGGGTTAATAAGATTAAGCTTATTAACTAGGTAGAGTGCTGCTCTGTTGTTAAGGATAGTACTGTCTAACAGTAGATAAGCGTTGAAATCTATTATTAAGTAGATCTCTTACTCTATAGATTAAGACTCTATTAAGTTAAGGTCTATTAGTGCCGCTGTAATTAACCTAGGGTAGTTACTGCCGCTTGTTACAGCGTTACTATCCTTTGTCTAGCCCTTCTTAATTACCTTGTTCTTCTAGTCCTTGTACTTAGGTTTATTAAGTTGTTTTAGAATCTCTTTCTTAACTTAATTACTAGAGGTAAATAGTTTACCTGTAAGAGCTGCCTCTAGTAGGTTACAGCTAATTAGCTTCTAGAAGTGTAATTGTCTACATAGGCAGTTAATCTTTACTTAGTTAGGTCTGTTGTTTAATAATTGCAGCTGTGCTAGTTAACCTAAAGTAGCGAACACCCTGCCTAAGCTATAGAGTGCTTAAACAGAGTGCTCCTAAAGGAGTCCTAAATACACTCTACTAACTTTATCTAGAGTAAGTGTTGTTTGCCTAGTACTAAGTTCTAGATAATAGACTGTTGTATAGCCATAGACTAGTCTAGTGCTATCTTTAATAACAAGTCTAAGAAGTTGTGTACTACAAGCTTGCCTTCTATATTAGTAATCTTAAGAGCTTTAGCCTTACTGTATAGGAGGTTCTATTCCTAGTGCTATTTCTTAAGATTCTGTTCACCCTACCTAGCCTTCTAGAGGTAAGCTTAGTACTAGGCACGTACTAAGTTCTTCTTACTAGCATTAGATAGAGCTAGCTCCTTCTTTAGTACCTTAATTAGAGCTTAGAGAGTTAACTTCTTCTCTTTAACAAGCGTTATTATAGCTAGAGTTAAGATTGCTAGGTCTACTATAGTGTTAACCTAAGTCAATATATTCTGTAAGCGCGCAGACTAGGTAGCCTAGTTGCTTAATTTAGCTCTATACTCTGCAATCTGTATCTTGTATAGCTTAGCATTATCTAAGGTTATTAAGCTAGGTAGCTCTGGCTGCTAGGGCTTAGTGTTGCAACGTCACTAAACGCTAGATCTACTTACTAGAAGCTCGGCTCACCCAGATCCACTCTATCCAAGGTTAGGCTAACTCACTAATAGATTTAAATCTCTCCTCGCTTATGCCACGTATACAATGGGTGGATTGTCTATATTAGGTATTCTAAGCGATTAACTAATAGGAGCACGGGACGCTTAATAAGCATATAAATAGTGACCTAAGTAGACACCTACATATAAATCAATAATCTATCTCCTAGTTATTCCTAAGCTTGTTATCTAACAACACTTAGATTTGTGTATTAGTATTGCGTCTTTAGCTAATAGATTAATCTACTCCTATATTCCCTTACTTATAGCATAGAATTTAAGTTAGATATACTATCCTAGCTATTAGGATTAATTAGTAAGCGTATAAGCTCTCTTTAGGATTAGAGCGTTAGTTATTACGTAGATTAATTAGGATTGTAAAGATATAAGAGGAGTAGTTACTAAGCAGTGTATCCTAGCTAAGTACGCAGAGGGAGATTGTTCTAGTCTTAAAAAGCTAGGCTTATAACTGTTGTTAGATAACAAGCTTAAGAATAACTAGGAGATAGATTATTAATTTATATATAGGTGTCTACTTAGGTTACTATTTATATGCTTATTAAGTGTCCTGTGCTCCTATCAGTTAATCGCTTAGAATACCTAACATAGACAATCTACCTATTGTATACGTAGCATAAGCAAGGAGAGATTTAAATCTATTAGTAAGTTAGCCTAACCTTAGATAGAGTAGATCTAGGTGAGCCGAGCTTCTAGTAGGTAGATCTAGCGTTCGGTAACGTTGCAACAGATAAGATAAGATAAATCCTAAGAGGTTAAGCTCTTAAGGATTTAAGAGAATATATAGTCTATACGTAGGTATAGACGCTAAGAAGTTACTAGAGTAGCTCTAAGATGTTCCTAAGAGTTAGTATGCTTAAGGTAGAAAGCCTCTTATAATAGCCTCTTCTCTTCTTATAGTCTGTCCTAGACTGCTAAACTCTATATGCCTAATACTTGCCTATTCAAACTCTAAAAAAACCTCTAATATAAGAGGAAAATAGTTAGAAGAAAACTTGCTTATGTATTAGTAGGTGTCTAAATTTAGTTGGTTATATTAGTATAAACAACTCCTTATAAGATGTTACTAGCACTAGTTTACTACTTACTAAGTAACCTTACCTACAGATTTATATAGATTGTTAACTCTAAAACCTATAGTTAGAACTATTAGAGACTTAGGTAATAGTGTAAAGAAAGTAGAGGGGAGAGAAAGAAGAATAGGCTACTTTCTTCCCTAATCTAGAAGACCTAGACTAACTAGACTAGGTAATTCTAAGATAGAAAGCGTATAGCCTAAACAGGTAAGAGGAGTAAACATAATAATAAGATAATATAATAGACAAGTTATTATACTAAATGCTAGGTACAGAACAAAGAGAGGGGTAAAGTAGGTAGTATTTATACTCTACTTTTCTTCCCTCTATTACAAAGCAGAAAGATCTAGAATAGCTATTACTAATAGATGCTTAGAAATCAACAGTAGATTTCTAAGCAGATTGCGTATGCAATTACGTATGCAATTACGCAACCTACTAGCAGATTACGTAGGTGTACACGTAACCTACTAGTAAAGGCAACGTGTCCTTAAGCTATTTATAGTAAGAAGGCTAACTCTAGATCTAGTAAAGCTATTGCTATAATAAGCACAGCTTTCTACTGCTCTTTAGTTAGGCATTCTGTAGATAGTACTTTACTAGATTAGGTAAACACTATACCTAATCAAAAAAGTACCTGTATCTAGGCCTAATATATATATATATCTAGGCTAAATAGCTTAAATTACCTTTTTAGGTAATAACTATTCCTAAAAAGAAAACCATCTAATAAAGATTATAAGAAGAAAGTCTTATAACCTTATAAATAGTTAAGTAAATTTCTAAATAATTATCTAGCTAGTACTGCTCTATAAGGTTTCTACAGCCTTACTGCAGTTCTCTTAAAGATCTAGTACTTTTAATCTAGTGGCCTTAACCTCTAGAAGTGTTGTAAGAGATATAGAACAAGCTATATAGTGTTTATAGTAGGTTTCTTCTCTACAAGATACTTATTACTATACTATAGTCTCTACAAAGTAGTACTACTCTAAGTCTAAAGACTATAATTACCTAGAAGCTAGTGTTACGTGTAGTAATCTACTGCCCTAGACTATTTAGTATAATAACTTGTCCTCTTATAGATTACTTAAGTATCTACCTTAGCCTTTTGTTTATAAGGTCTATAGAGACATTATTACTCTTATTTAAGATAATTATAGTTTCTAAGAGCGTAGACTGTTTACTTTACTACTATAGTAGTTTAATTAGATATATTATTACCTTTACCTAAGAGGTACTCTATAAGGTATCTAGTTAGTACTTAAAGTCTGTCCTTCTCTTATATAAGTAGGCCTAAGGCAATATACTATATATAAGTAGTTTACTATAACAATACCTAGAAGCGTTACTTAATACTTAGATTACTTCTATTATAGAAGTTTACCTATTAATTGTATAGTGTTAAGTAGTATCTTTATTATATTATTAGTTGTTGTTTACTCTAGATTAGAGATTTCTTATAGATATATAGTAAGTGCTCTATTAGGTGTAGATTATTACTTGCTAACTATATAAGGTATAGGCGTTTAAATGTTTAGAAACTAGGTAGTAAGGCAGCAGAATATTAGTAGGCAGTAGACAGAGGTAAGAGAGTTATAGTATATAATAAGTAGATACTATAACTTTGTCTTCTTTATCTACACTCTACTTTACACTCTATACACTTTCTACTCTACTTCTTTATCATTATGCCTGTTCTGCCTTTATATATTAATAATACTAAGCTGCCTAACTTTATTTATGCACTACTTAATAATATAGCTCTACAGCCTTTCTTTATATAGTTTTAGTACTATTTAGATGTAATAGTACTTACTACTAAGTCTAGTTCTAATTTTAATAGAATAATTAAGTTGTTTATCTAGGTCTTTAAGCGTCTTGCAGAGTACTGCTTATATATAAACAACTTTAGTATATATAACAGATTCTTATATAGCAATATTAGTAGATGTATTAAGATAAGTCTAGAACTCTGCCTAGTACCTGTCTAATACTAATCTATATAGATTGTGCCTTACTTCTACTATACTATTTACGTGCTTAACTTCCTTATTCAGCGCGCTATCTGCAAGATAAATAAGAATACTACTTAATAAAACAACGCTATAACTAAGGATAACATCCTAGGCACTACTTAATACTACTAGTAGACTACTTTTAACTATACTAAGGTCTACTATATTAGCTTTATCTCTTATAAGGCTACTTTTAACTATTATATAAAGAACTAAGGCTTAGATTAAGTAGACTATAATAAAGCTTACTAGGTTTTACGTAAGTATAACCTGCAGCGCTTTAATAAAAGTTCTCTTAACCTTTTACTCTTACTATAAGAGTCTAGCCCTATCTAGCTTAGAGAAGCTAAAGGGCGTTAGGGCGTAGGCTAGCCTCTTATATAGCTTAGTCTTCTAAGCTAGTATATTAATTATCTATCTAGATAACTAGTTAATCTAGTGGTCTTGTTTCTGCTTTTTAGCAAAATAGTTAAGAAATAGATATCTTTTACTAGGCCTTGCCTAGACTGTTACACTTACTATAGCTAACTCTATAGGCTACCTTAGGTACTATTAGTTAGAAGGAAGCTTCTAATGTTATTATTAACATAGACGTTAAGTATATATTCTAGCAGAATAGTGTTATAAGAAGTGCAGAGAAGTACTAATACTACTATAGTACTAATATACCCTCTGCTGCTAACGCCCTAGTTGCCTCTTTCTAGCAGTTAATAGTCTCTTCTACTAAGGCTGCCTTCTTAGGAGCTTAAAAGACTCTAGAGCATTACTATTATATAGGTAGACCGTAGCTCTAACTTCTAGCCTAGACCTAGTAAGAGCTTATAAGGCCTTCTACTTTCTAGATTACTTTTTAGATTATATATAGTAATAGATTAGATATAATAACTATATAAACCTTTATACCTACTCTCTATACTCTTAAGACTCTTATTCTCTACCTTAGATAGTTGCTAGGCTAATCTAAAGCCTTAAGGCAGTTACCCTACGTTAATATGTTATCTATAGTTTTATAGCATATAAGAGTAGTTATTCTAAAAAGATTTCCTTAGGCAACCTCTCTTCTTCTAAGGCAGGTTAAGATTACTCTAACTTAACTAAGTATAGGCCTTATACTTACAGGTAGATTACTGTAGTAATTTAGCTACTGTCTAAAGATACTTCTTAAAAATTTCCTTATAGTAGTTGTAATAGGCTAGGCCTAGGTACTAGCTCCTTAGCGTACACTGCCTTAGCAGTACTCTAGCTTACGCTCTTAGCATAGACTAGAGCCCTGCTATAGAGCTAACATGTCTAAAATAGAGTTATAAAAACTCTGCAACCTCTAGCCTAGAGGTTATTCTCTATTAAATCTATCTTGTATTTACTAGCATATTCCCTTTGCAGTTAGCTTCTTATAATTAGATTTAATTACTAAAATAAGGATTAATAAGCAAGACGTATAATAACGCTGCTAGGTGTCTAGAAGAGTACAGTATTAAGCTGTTGTTACAATTAACAGAACATAGGAAGGATTTGTCTAATTACAGTAGTTGCAGCACAGTAATTATAACAATAGAATAAACACAAGTAAGCAACAATTACAGTGTTAGCACTTAGCAAGGGACTAAGGGAACACGTGACCTAATTAAGGCTTAGCGCGATCAGTATAATTAGTAATTAGTAATTAGTGCTTAGTGTAATTAGAGGATGCACAACACTAATTAGTCTGTATTACTACTACTATTATTAAAGTATATAGTATGTAGGAACACAACCCTTATAGTTTGTGTTTAACCTTGTTAATTAACTTTGTTATTAGAATATCTTACCTTGCTTGTGAAACAGATAGTCTACTCTATACTCTTTCTTGCAACCTAAGTAGCTAAGGTCCTAGACGCATACTACTTACTACTCTCTAGTTCTCTGCTCTTGTATTTATCTCTAAGACCTAATTAAACGATTACTTACAGACTTTGTCTAAAGTGTGAAACTTAACAGCTGTGCACTAGTGACAATAATTAATTAGATGTTAGAACTAAACTCTAGAACCTTGCTACTACGTTAGTACCTAGGTAATGGCAGGAAAAGCTACTAGCTTACGTACTAGAACGCCTAACTACTTACCTATTATAGGTAACTCTACCTAAGGCTATAGTAACTATTACTAATACTAAGGCCTACTCTACTACAGACTCTAACTAGGACCTATAACAGGAAGATATAAGCAAAACTATACAAAGGCTAGTTAAGGCCTAGGTCTAAGCCTACGTTGCATCTATAAGATTGCTAAACTATATTATAACACCCTCTACCTCTGTATAAGTAATTAATAACAAGCTAAGTAAGGCTATAAAGTTACCTAATATAGGTAAGTTTAGCAGCAACTAACGTGCGTACAGGATGTTTAAGTCCTAGATAAAGAATAAGTTAAAGTCTATAGAGAACTAAGAAGCTGTTCTAGGAGTTGTCTATATACTTAACAGGCTAGAAGGATAAGCTACACAGGTTAGCTTATTATAGAAGGACTATAACCTAATAGGTATAACTGCTTAGTTCTAGAACTTCCTAGATAAGCAGTATAAGGACTCCCTATTTAAAGAGTGTTCTTAGTAGAAACTCTAGACTATTACTATAAAAAAGAGCAACTAGAGTGTTAAGTCTTTTAATACAGAGTTTATCTAGCTAGCCTACTATAAGGGCACTGCAGGCAGGCAAGAGATAAGACAAAACGTATAGTATTAGATAAGATAAGAGACGAATCCTTAGGGGTTAAGCCTCTAAGGATTTAGGGGAATATATATATGTGTGTAGGTTTTAAGGAGTAACTGTAGTTGCTCTAAGGTATTCCTAAGAGTTAGCATGTCTAAGGTAGAAAGCCTCTAATAATAGCCTCCCCCTTTCTTACAGTTTGTTCTAGACTGCTAAACTCTATATACTAATACGTGTTAGTTTAAACTCTAAAAAAACCTCTAACATAAGAGAAAATTAGTTAGAAGAAAGCTAGTTTGCTTATTAGTAGGTGCTTAAATCTATTAGTTATGTTAGCATAAACAACTCTCTACAGAGTGTAACTAGCACTAGTTTACTACTTACTAAGTAACCTTATCTATAAATCCCTTAGATTTATTAACTCTAGAACCTGTAGTTAAGACTATTAGAGAGTTAGGTAATAGTTTAGTAGATTACTAAATAAGTGTCTAGCTAGTACTACTCTACAGAGTTTCTGCAACCTTACTCTAGTTCCCTTAGAAATCTAGTGCTCTTAGTCTAGTAGCCTTAACCTCTAGGAGCATAGTAAAAAGAGATATAGAACAAACTATATAGTGTTTATAGTAGGTTCTCTTTATAGAGTACCTGTTGCTATACTGCAGCCTCTATATAGTACTGCTACTCTAAGTCTAAAGATTGCAATTACCTAGGAGCTAGTAATAGGTGTAGTAGTATACTGCCCTAGGCTACTTTAGTGTAACAACTTGTCCCCTATAGGTTACTTAAGTGTCTAGGCCCTTTGTCTATAAGCTCTATAGAGTTGTTATTACTCTTAATCTAAATAACTATAGTTACTAGAGGCGTAGACTGTTTACCTAACTACTACAGCAGTTTAGTTTAACATATTACTACCTTTACTTAAAAGGTACCTTATAGAGTATCTAGTTAGTGCCTAGAAACTGTCCTACTTCTACGTAAGTAGGCCTAAGGCAGCATACTATGTGTAGGTAGTTTTATTATAACAGTGCCTAGAGGCGTTACTCTATATTCAGATTAGTTTTATTATAGAAGTTTATTTACTAGTTGCATAGTATTAGCTATGCTTTTATTATAAAGTTAGTTATTGTTTACTTTAGGCTAGAGACTTTGTAGATATATAGCAAGTGTCCTATTAAGCGCGCATTATTCCTTGCTAACTATATAAAGTATAGGCGTTTAATTATTTAGAAAGTAGGCAGTAAGGCAGCAGAACGTTAGTTAAGCAGTAGATAAAGGTAAGAGAGTTGCAGTATATAAAGAGTAGATACATTAACTTCTTCTTTCTTATCTGCACTCTACCTATACTCTATACACTTTCTACTTTACTTCTTTATTATTATGCCTTCTCTGCCTACGCATATTAACAACGCTAAGTTGCTAGATTTTATGTACACGCTTTCTAATAACATAGCTCTGCAGCCTTTCTTTACTTAATTCTAATGCTATAGGTGTGTAACTAAGCTCTCTACTAGGTCTAGCTCTAACTCTAATAGAACAATTAAGTTGTTTATACAGGTTTTTAGGCGTTCAAAGAGGTACTGCATATATAAGAATACCTTTAGCATGTGTAATAGATACTTCTCTAGTAATACTAGTAGATGTGTTAAAGTAAGTCTAGGACTATGCCTAGTGCCTGCCTAACACTAACCTAAATAGATTACACCTTACTTTTGCTGTGCTATTAATATGCTTAACTTCCTTATTAAGCGCGCTATCTGTAAGATAACTAAGGAGACTGCTTAATAAGGCAACACTAGGAGTAAGAAGAATGTTCTAGCTGCAACTTAATACTACTAGCAGACTGCTTTTAACTACACTAAGGCCTGTTGCCTTAGTGCTGTAGCGTATAAGGCTGCTACTAACTATTATATAAAGAACTTAGGTTTAGGTCTAGTAGACTATAATAAAGCTTATTAAGTTTTATATAAGTATAACCTATAGCGCTTTAATATAAGTACCCTTGTTTCTTTACTCTTACTGCAGCTAACTTTATATAGGCAGCTTTAGGTACTGTTAGTTAAAAGACAGCTTTTAATATAGTTATTAATATAGATATTAAGCGCGTGTTCTAGCAGAATAGTACTGCTAGGGGTGCAGAAAAGCGTTAGTACTACTACAGCACTAATGTGCCCTCTGCTAATAACGCCCTAGTTACTTTCTTCTAGCAGTTAACAGTTTCTCTAACTAAGCCTGTAGCTTAGAAGACTCCTAAGCGTTGTTGTTAAGATAGCCTAGACTTCTAGCCTAGCCCTACTAGAGGCTTCTAAGGTCTTTCTCTTGTTTTAGTTACTCTTTTAGATAATATATAGTAACAGATTAAATATAAATAACTATATAAACCTCTATGCCTACTCTAATACTCTTAGGACCCTTATCCTCTACCTTAGATAGATGCTAGGCTAATCTACAGCCTTAGAGCAGTAACTCTAGGTTAACACATTATCTACAGTTTTGTAGCATTAGTATTATCCTAGAGTAACTTCCTTAGGCAACCTCTCTTCTACTAAAGTAGGTTTAGATTGCTTTAACTTAACCTAGACTTAGCCTTGTGTTCGCAAGTAGATTACTGTATTACATTAGTTATTATCTTAAGGTACTTATTAAGGATTTCCTTGCAGTAGTTAAGGTTCTCTAGTAGCTTTTAGGTAGCTTCTTTATTTAGCTAACCTAGCTACTTTACTAGGTACTCTTGCTTACAGGCTTAAGTGTTATAGTGCTGTAAGATCCCTTTAACTTTATATCTCTCTGCTAGGAGAGTATCTTCTAGGATCTGTGTAGGACCTAGCTAGAACCTCTTTTCTACAAAGTGTTCTCTCTATAGTTTAAGTAATAATATATTAAACACTGGGTGCACTTTGTCTATTAATAGTAGTAGGTCTAGCTTATAAGCTAGCTTCCTAACCTTCTTTACAATAGTAAAGAGACCTAGGTAACAGGCGTTAAACTTTTTAGATAGTTAGTTAGTTGTTAGGTTCTTTGCTTAGAGCAGCACTTGCTTACCTTTAGTAAAGTGTCTATCTGCCTGCTTAGTGTTATACTAACAAGAATTGCTCTTTTAGGCATACTTTAAGCTATGCTTTGCTACTACCTATAGATTATACTACTGCTCTAACTATCTAATTACCTGCTAACAGAGGTCTAGTGCCTTTCTGCTATCTGCCTATACTTCTAGGAGACAGCGTAGCGAGTGCTTATTTAGGACTCTATTAAAGCTCTAAGGGTTATTCCTATATGCTACCTTAATAGGGGATTCCCTGTGTGCTAAGTAGGCTTTTAAGTTATATACATACTCTGCGTATGTAATAGGCTAGGCCTAGGTGCTAGCTCCTTAGCGTACACTGCCTTAGCAGTACTCTAGCTTGCACTCTTAGTATAGACTAAAGCCCTGCTACAGAGCTAAAATGTCTAAAATAAGGTTATAAAAACTCTGCAACCTCTGCTCTAGAGCTTGTTCTCTATTAAATCTATCTTGTATTTTATTAGCAAATTCCCTTAGAGGTTAGCTCCTTATAATTAGATTTTCTGGCCCTTAGCTGTTTTGTGTCTCGATTTTGTGGCTGGATTTTGGGAGGAAACTTGTTTAATACATTTGCAACAGTGCTACAAACAACAGCAATTACAGCAACAGTATCGCCTCACACTCCCTAGAAGTTAATTCTTCCAAACAACAACGTCTATTTATTATTATTCTACAGACCCTAGACTTGCGGCAGTGCTATTTATTTACACTTACAACAACTCTGTTGTTAATAACTAACTATTAACTACCTTATAAGCAACAACCTAAGCCACTCTATGCCTTGCGCAGTTTCTACTTCCCTAAAGACTAAAGAACCTACTCCTTTAAAGGAGCCTGTAAAAAGAATACCTAGAATAGTCCTGTTCTGTCTTGCAGCTTAGGTGGCCTGCTCTAGTGTTGTTAAAGCAAGCGCTAACAAGACGCGCTAACTAAACACATATACCCTCATTGCTTTATTAATGTTAAACTAGCAGCAGAGGATGCTATTAACAAGGAGAGCTTGTATGTAATTAATGCCACATTCCTAACGTAGGGCCTTGTTGTTAATAGGCGCAATAGTACTAAGCAGGCATGCTTAGGGCATGCTTTTACGCTGCTAGTATTAGAGAAGTCTAGGTCTTAGCGTTATTCTAGGGCTTAGGGCATGTAAAGGAAGCTAGTATCTCTTGTTAGGAATTCTTTTAAATAACATGTTGCTTAGAGCAGTTAAAGAGGTAGATATGTACAATGTTGTAGGCGCAGAATCAAGGTCTTATAGCTAGGTTATTAACCCTTTTAGTACACTAGAGGCCCCTCTTATAAAATAGGCTAGTGTTTTCTAGTTAAGGGGTCGTTGCCTACAGTTAGTAGACGCTAACCCCTTAACCTACTAACCTACAAATCTGGAGATTCTAGTCCCTAACTAGTAGGTAGATGTTAAGTCTTACCTGCCTACTAAGGTACGCTGTTGACTCTTAGATTAAGTCACTCAACGTTTGACTCACTAAGTCACTCTAGCTCCAGCGTCACATGGGATGCGTTCACTAGGTTCTTAATAAACTTTTGTTGCAATATATATGTCACGATTTTAGTGCTACAGGCAGAGGGATTAGGCTTGTTTTAGTTAGTGCTTTTTGCTGTATACCCCTCTTTGTTGTGTCTTTCTAAACTAAATAAATTATAATTAGATTTAATTACTGACACAAGGATTAATAAGTAAGACATTTAACAACGCTGCTAGGCGTCTAGGCAAATACGGCATTAAGCTGTGCACTAGTAACAATAATTAATTAGATGTTAGGACTAAACCCTAGAACGTTGCTACCTTGTTAGTACTAGAGGAATAGCAGGATAAGCTACTAGCTTACGTACTAGAACGCCTAACTACCTACTTGTTATAGGCAAACCTACCTAAGGCTGCAGTAGCTATTACTAATAATAAGGCCTACCTAGCTACAGACCCTAACTAGGATCTACTAAAGGAAGACATAAGCAAAACTATATAACAGCTAGTTAAAGTCTAGGTCTAAGCTTATGTTGCATCTATAGGATTACTAAACTATGTTGTAACACCCTCTACCTCTGTATATGTAAGTAATAACAAGCTAAACAAGGCTATAAAGTTGCCTAACGTAGGTAAGTTTAGTAGCAACTAACGTGTATACAGGACGTTTAAGTCCTAGATAGAAGACAAGCTAAGGTCTATAGGAGACTAAGAAGCTGTCTTAGGAGTTGCCTATATGTTTAACAGGCTAAAAGGATAAGCTGCGCAAGTTAGCTTATTATAGAAGGATTATAACCTAATAAGTATAACTACCTAGTTCTAGAACTTCTTAAATAAGCAGTACAAGGACTCTTTGTTTAAGAAACATTCTTAGTGGAAGCTCTAAACTATTACTATAAAGAAGAGCAACTAGAGTGTTAAAGCTTTTAATGCAGAGTTTATCTAGCTAGCCTATAACGCTGCAAAGGAGGATAATATAAAGAACCTTAAGACTAGGTACATGTCTACACTCTGCTTAGACCTCTAGGACAAAATAGTGTTAGTAGACATTCTAGCTAACTAGGATCTTTAGAGTCTTATAGCTAGGGTCTTAGTAGTAGAGGTTAACCTCTATAGGTTTAAAGCACTAACAAACAGCACCTTTAGACAATATATACAAAGAACAAACCTAGATAGTATAGACTAGAAACCTACTAAAGTCTACTCTAGGAAGATTAAGTTAGACAACTAATAGCAAGCAGAGTAGTAAACTTAGGAAGTTATAGAGCAGTAGAAGGCTGCTAACGTCTGCCTAAGATGCAGAAAGAAGGGCTACTATATAGACAGATGTAAGTTAGCCCTAGCTAAGAGACTAAAGAGTGTCTAGGTTAGAAGCATAATTACTAAAATCTCTAAAAACAAAGACTTAAATAATAAGGGTTTAGAAAACTAGAAACTCCTGTTTAAAGACGTAAATAGGAGTTAGAAAGAGAATTTATAAAAAGAAAAGAATAGTTCTAGGAGTTCTACTAATAGTAGCTAGATAGTAAGCCTATATTACTACATGTAATAGTACAAGATAACACTATAGCATATATATTAATTGATACTAGGTGCTTAATATATAGTATAGTCTCCTCTAAGTTTATATTACAAAACAACTTCTAACGCACTCCTACGTATAGACGTAGAGTAGTAGGTATAGCTAGAAAGGTAATCTAGGTAACTAACGTTGTAAGAATAAAGATTAATATTAATAGCTACAGAGAGACCCTCTAGGCATATGTATTAGATAGGGAAAGAGAGTATAATCTTATTCTAGGGAGACTATAGATAGATAAGAACAAAGTTACTATAGCACTAGCTAAGAAGACGTTATTTATCTACTCCTTACAGACATAAGTAAGAAGTAGAGAAGGCATCTGTCCTAACTAGCTGCTTAAGCCTGTTAGTCTAGAGTTGTACTAGGCACTAAGAAAGAAGTCTAGGATAGACTAAAACATAGAACTGTTTGCTGTATTAATAGCAGACATTTAAAAAGCCCTAAAGAAGAAAGAGCAGATAGATCCTTAGAACCTTCTCCTAGAGTTCCTAAAGGATAAGTTTAGCACATTTATAAAGGAGGAAGCAGACAAGCTAGCCTCTTACTATAGTTCTAATATAGATTATGTAATTAAGCTAGTTAAACAGGATAGTAAACCTGTAACAGTACTATAGGGACTACTATACAATATGTCCTACAAGGAGCTCCTAGTGCTCTAATAACAACTTACTAGCTACTTAGACAAGGGTTTTATTTAAGTTAGCAAATCTAGTACTTCTGCTCTAGTGTTATTTCTTAAGAAACCTAGCAGAGGTCTCTAGTTTTATATTAATTACTAAGCATTAAACGCTATTACTAAAAAGGACTAGTACCTAATACCTCTAATTTACAAGACTCTATTGTAGATATTAAAGGCGTTATAGTTTACTAAGGTAGACGTTATTTAAGCCTTCTACAAGATTAGGATTGCCTAAGAAGACGAATAGAAAACAGCCTTCTAGACAAGATTCAGACTCTATAAGTAGTTAGTAACGCTATTTAGACTAGCTAACGCCCTAAGTATATTCTAACAGTACATTAACTAGGTCTTAAGAAAGTACCTAGACAAATAGTACTCTGCCTACGTAGATAACGTGTTAATCTACTCTAACAGCACCTAGGAGGAACATAAGGCTAAAGTTAAAGAGGTTGTCTAGAAACTAGGAGCTGTAGAGCTACACCTTAATGTAGAGAAGAGTAAGTTCTCTATTAAGAGTACTAAGTATTTAGGGTTTATTATTAAGGCTAGGAAGGGTATCTAAATAGATCCTACAAAGGTTGCTGCTATAAAGTTATAGAAACCCCTAAAAACAGTAAAGAGAATCTAGAGCTTCCTAGGGTTTGCAAACTTCTACTAACAATTTATTAACTAGTTTTCTAGTATAGCAGAGCCCCTTACACGTCTAACAGAGAAGAACATAATCTTTAAGTAGAGAGAACCTTAGCAGTAAGCCTTTAATGCTATAAAAGCTGTATTTACTAGAGAACTAGCCCTTACAAACTTTAACCTAGACTAAAAAACAGTGTTAGAGTGTAACACATTAGGATAGGCAACAGGAGGAGTTCTATCCTAATATAGGAAAGATAAAGTACTTTATACAGTAGCATACTTCTTAGCTAAGAACTCTAAGGCAGAAGTAAACTACACTATTTGCAACAAGAAAATGCTAGTAGTAATTAAGTGCCTCTAAGAGTAGAGCACAGAACAAAAGCAGGTAAAAGGATTTACAGTTATTACTAATTACAAGAACTTAGAGTACTTCTATAAAGCCTAACTTTTCTCTAAAAGACACGTCTAATAGTTAAGCCTCCTAAGCTAGTTTAATCTTACTTTTACCTATAGGCCTAGCAAAGTTAATAACTAAGCAGATACACTCTTAAGAAAAGAAGAGGACGTCCCTCTATCTACAGGAGATAAGAGAACTAAGACTAGATAGTTTTAGCTGTTAAAACTATTTGCACAAGTAATAAGAACTAATCTAGAAAACAACTCTGCTAACAACATACAAGTTTTTTCCTTAGGACTAAGAAGAGTAGATATACTCCTCTCTGCAACACTCTAGAATAAAGAACTACAGTAAGACTACTATAAGGAACTAAACTAAGCGCGTACAGAGACACCTCTAGGCAGAAACCTAAAGCCTTATAATAACATTAAAGAATTTAAAATGCTCTAGAAGAACACTGCCTAGAATAATAAGACCTACTAACTTGCTAAGTCTGCTATCTTATTAGGAGCTAGGAAGTTTCCTGCATAGCTTAACCTTAAAGTTTCTCTCTCTAAGTATTCTGTAGATAATAGAGACTAATTGTGTTACTACAGAAGACTATAGGTTCTAAACTCTAATACTCTTAGAACTAAGATTATTAACAACACCTATTATTTACTAATTACAGGCTATCTAGGACAAGGAAACATATATACAATCCTCTCTTAATCCTACTTCTAGCTAGGAATATTAACTGCACTATAATAATACGTTAAAAACTACAACGTCTGTAAGAGGATAAAACTATAGAGGGATTTAAAACAAGGACTTCTTAAACTCCTCTCTTTGCCTAATAGGATCTAGAAAGAAATTTCTATAGACTTTATAACAGACCTCTCTAAAAGTAATAATAATAGTAATCTTATAGTTGTTATAGATAGACTCTCTAAAGACATTATTCTAGTCCCCTTACTAGACCTGTTAGTAAAAACAGTTACCTAAGCATTTATATCTAACATAGTAGCCTACTATTACTTGCTTAATACAATTATCTCTAATTAAGGAACCTAGTTCCTTAGTAACTTCTAGCAGATAATGTGCTAACTGCTAAAGATTACACAGAGACTCTTAACAGCCTTCTACTTTTAAACTAATAGGAGCACTAAGCATATTAACTCTGTAGTAGAGGCCTACTTAAGAGCCTATATTAACTAGGCCTAAGATAATTAGTCTGCTTAGGTACTAGTAGCCTAGATTGCAATTAAAGGCTAGGTAGCTATATCTACTAGCTTTAGCCCCTTCTTCCTCTAGCATAGTTACAATGTAGACCTAGTCTAGATAGACCTAGACTTAACAGCAGAGTTATTACACTAACACGTAAGAGAACCTACTAGGGCTGCAGTAAGTATAGTATAGAAGTTTGCTAAAACAGTTAACTTTGTTAAGGCCTAGATAGCAGAGGCTTAGCAGATATAAGAACAACAAGCTAACGTACACTAAAGAGAAGCCTCTTAACTAAAGGTTAGAGACAAAGTCTAGCTAAAGCTAGAAAACTACTTCTTAAACAGCTAAGCTAGCTAGAAGTTAGATTAAAAGAACTAGAAGTACATAGTTGTAGAGGTTATCTCCCTATACAATATTTAACTAAATATTAATAGTAAAATCTATCCTGTCTTCTATGTTAACTAGCTTAAGCTGTGCCTATAGAACCCCTTTAATAGACAATTAAATAACAACCCTTAGCCTAGCCCCCTAATTATTACTAACAATAATAGCATATCTTCTAAGGAATAGAAAGTTAACTCTATCTGTAGGGAATAACAGTCTAGAAGAGGAGGCAAGAGACACAAATACCTAGTATAATAAGAAGGCTATGCTAGCAAAACATAGGAAAGGGAGAATGTTTACAAAGACTTAGAGGCTTTAGACAGATAGTTATCTACAATAAGAGACAGAAGAGATAGGGATAGGAACTTGCCCCTAGGATTCTAGTTAGAATCCCTAGAGGGGAATAATTAGCTCTCTTACTTCTAAGAGAGGAGAGAAGCAGAAGAGAAGGCATGTATAAGTAAAGAGAAGACATACATAATTATAAAGGAGAAGTACTAGTTTATTAAGAAGATTATTTGTTGCATTAGGCTATTCTAAGAGATAGACTGCCTTAAATAGAGGCTGTATTGTTATAAAAAGGAAAAGCTATAGGCCTAGGTATTATCTAGCTAGAGAAATCCTAAACGCTATAAACAAAAGAAAACCTAAGCGCTACCTATAGCAGAACTCTTGTTACTACTATTGTCCTTATTGCCTCCTGCAGCGTTAGCAATATCCTTAATAAGTATTTAGGCAAAGTTCTTATATCTAGAGACAGAGAAGAGCTTAAACTGCTTTTAGAAGTTAGCCTTAAAGTTAATAAAGCGCGTAAGCAGTGCTAAGTTAACAGCAAGCTATACTAAGTAAGAAATTAGCAAAATACTTAAGAAATAGGTAAGAAAATAGAGAAATAACTTACTAGAGTCTTAACCTAGACTTTTATCTTTTTAGTAGTAACAGCAGTGCGCTCTGCAAAGACTACAGCAGCAGAGAGATAAGCTTTAATCTTATTAACCTTAGCCTTTTACTTAGACTACTTAGTCTTGTACCTAGTAGTAGATAAGCAAGTGTTAGGCTAGGATATAAAGTTAGTGTAACACAGAAGGTCCTTACGCTTCTTAAAGTCTACCTAAATAGGCTTAATAATGCTTAAAAGCTTTATAGAGTTGCCCTTAGAGAATTGTAAGAAGATATAGTACTTATTTAGAGTCTTCTAAGTCTTACGCAGAGCCTAGGAGATAATTAGCTAGAGCAGTAAACACTAAGTAATAAGAACTAGAGAACTTACCTTATAGTAGTAAGCGTAGCTAAGAATACAGTTAGCGCAGCTAGTAGAACAGCTACTAGTAGTAAAGGTGTAGACCTAGCTAGCTAACACGTAGTTAATATAGATTTTAGAATCTTTATAGCTGCTAGCGCGTTAAGTACACAGAGACTACTTACTCTAACTCTTAGGCTAAGTGTTAGCAGAGGCATTGTTAAAGGCTTCCTTAATCTTATTGTCCTTAAGTATAATGTCCTCTGTTGTAAGCTTTGCCTTCTTAGATAAGTAAGTGTTAGGAGGAGCAGGATCTGCAGGAGCAGCGCTGCAGGCCTAAGCAAAGTAGAAAGTTAGTAAGTAAACAGACTAGAAAGAAAAGGGCAACTCACGCACGCTAATAAACAAGGAATAAGTAGGAGGGTACTATAATAGGCTAGGCCTAGGTGCTAGCTCCTTAGCGTACACTGCCTTAGCAGTACTCTAGCTTACACTCTTAGCATAGACTAAAGCCCTGCTACAGAGCTAAAATGTCTAAAACAAGGTTGTACAAACTCTGCAACCTCTGCCCTAGAGCTTGTTCTCTATTAAATCTATCTTGTATTTTACTAGCAAATTCCCTTAGAGGTTAGCTCCTTACAGCGTATAGTAATAAGTCTACCTAGTTATTCTATTAGTAGTTTATGTAGATACGCAAGTAGGTTTCTAACTCCTAGTTTTAGCGCTTTGTCTGCCTATTAGTCTATAGGTAAAAGGCTGTATTAAGTTAATAGTTAATCTTTAAATAATAGCAGATGTTAGACTAGAATTAGCTAGTAAACACTAATCTATAGTCTAATATTAGAGTATTAGGGGGACTATATTTAAGGAAGCACTGCTTAAGTAGTAGTCTAGCTACTCTTTAGGAAGTAATTGTCTTAGTTACAGGTAGATACTAGACACACTTGCTAAATCTATTAACTAGGACTAGGATTAAGTTATACTTATTCCCCTAGTTATCCTTTAACGTTAGTAGGTCTATTACAAAGTCTAGGAAGTAATACTACTAAGGTATATTAGGTACTAGGAGTGGGACTAGCAGCTTCTATAGCTTATGCCTGCAAATTTTGTTTAGTTAGTATACATCGCAATGCTAAAAATACTTATATGTATTCTTCTTTAGGTTTAACTAATAGTACTTTTGTTTTAATAGCTAGTTAGTCTTCTTATAACTATAGTAACCTTCTATAGAGTTATTATAGTTTTTAGCAAGGATAGTTTAGTAAAGAGTTATATCTTAGGGAATCTACACTTTCCTACTTCTGCGTAGGATTCTACTAGGGTTAACTTCCTAGTAGTAGTAACGCTTAGCTGCTCCACTTGCTTTATAACTTGCTAGCAACTTATAAGCAGCATCCTGCTCTTAAACCTGTTTAATATAGTTAGTTAGGCGTTTTATAGTGTTTAGGGCGTATATAGATTTACCTTACGCAGTATTATTTGCAAGGTAAGTAGGTAACCTAACTTATCTGCTAAGGTTACAAAGGAGAGCCTCTATAACATTAAAGCTAGGTTCCTAAGCTTTAAATAAATTAAATTTACCCTAGCTGTTATAGCCTGTAGATAGCTAGTTAAGAGCTAAGAGAGACGCATCTCTAGTACCTATTAGTAGGTAGAATTCCTTAGAGGCAGCTTTAGAGAGTTGCTAGGATTCCTTAGAACCTCTACTAGGGATGCCTGCTGCCCTAGTTACCTGTTTAACATTTTAAGCCTTAGACTTCTAGATAGTCTATATTTAAACCTTTTATTAGAGTGTTAATAGTATAGCATTATATAGTGCCTACTACTCTCTAATATCTAGTCCCTTTGCATAATCTAAACATCTTAATAGGCTATCTGTAGGGTTCTCTAGTCTAGGCTTGTACTTAACTTTAAAGTTATACCTAGCTAGCTCCTCTGCTTAGCGTGCTTGCTTAGGGGAGAGCTTCTTTGTAGTTATAAAGAACTATAGGTTATTATAATAAGAAAGTACTTAGACTGTTAACAGGGCGTGCTTAAGGTAGTGTTGCTACTACCTAAACGCCTTAACAATTGCAGCTAATTCCTTATTATAGGTGTGCTATTTAATTAATAGACCTTAGAACGTCCTGCTCTAGAACATTACTAGCTTCTAGTGTTGTTCTGTTAGTACTTCTAACAATTATAGTTATAGCAGTATAGCAGCTATAGCAAAGTCTAACGTGTTAGTAAGGACTATAATTAGCTTAGTAGGATTAAAGTGCTGTAGCACAGGTGCTTTAGTAAACTTCTACCTAATAGTAAGAAAGGCCTAGTATACTTTCTCTAGCTAACTCTATAGTTTGTACTATCTTATTAGACCTTTTTAGGTTTTTGCTAGCGTTTTCTTCTCTCTCTTTGTTAAAGTAGAGCCTTCTAGCTCTAACTCTAGCCTCTAGGCAGAGGTTATATAGTCTACTATTAGGTAGACAATTCTAGAGTAGTTAAAGATAAATCTTTAGTAAAAGTTAGTAAAGCTAAGAAACACTTAAATGTCTTTGTATCTCTTAGGCTCTAGCTACTCTTAGATTGTTTGCACGCAGACAGGATCTATAACTATGCTACTAGGCGTAGTAATAAAGCCTAGGAACTTAACTAACTTTGTTATAAACAAGCATTTGCTTACCTTGCAGAACAACCCCTATTTAATAAGTTAATTAAGGATCTCTTTAATATAGGCTTAATAATCCTCCTTGTGCTCTAAGTATATAAGGATATTATCTAGATATACTACGCAGGTACGGTCTATAAGACGCCCTAGGGCTTGCTAGATATAGGATTAGAATATAGCTAGAGCGTTTACTAACGTAAAAGGCATAACTAGGTACTTAAAATAACTATACCTAGTCTTAAAAGCTATCTTCTACTTATTGCCTTTCTTAATCTAGAGCCTATAATAGGCATTACGTAGATCTAGCTTAAAGAAAATAGTAGCCTTTAATAGCCTATCTAGCATCTTATATACAAGGGGAATAGGATACTAGTTCTTAATAGTAACCTTATTAAGGCCCCTGTAATCTATACAAAGTTACAGTGTACTATTAGCTTTTAGTATAAATAGGATAGGTGCCCTAGCAAGGGACTTACTTAGGCAGATATAACCCTTCTCCTGCGCTGTATTAAGGTAAGCCTGTAGTATTTCTAACTCCTTCCTAGGGAGGTTATAGATAGGTATATTTAGTATCTTGCTCTCTAGCTTAATGTTAATAGAGTAATTAAAATTCTAATGCAGTGCTAATATACTAGACTAGTGTTTACTAAATACAAACTACTTATAGTATAGCTCTAGAAGAATATACTTAAGCTCCTCTAGGTCTAGTTTGTTGTCTGCAGGATTAACTAAAGGATAGTCCTTATTACTATTTAAGAGGACTTAGGCTATGCCTGTAGGCAGCATTCTAGAGCGTTAAGAAGGTTCCTAGATAATTCTTGCTACTATACAATCTTCTATAGCTTTAGAGAGCTATAATAAATCTAGATACTACGCAACGCAATGCTAAAGGTAATCTATAACTTTAAGTATTTTGTTCTAGAGCTAGAAGAGTCCCTTATTATAGAAGTATTTTGCGTTAAGGACAGCGTCCCTGCTTAGCCCTTAGGCTAGTAGTTATCTACTACCTTCCTAGTTGCTCTCTAACAAGGTGTTAATTGCCTCTTCTAGGACTTAGTAGACTAGGTTACCTAGGTGCATTAGGTATGCTCTCTCTCCTAGTTCTATAGACTAGAACAGGTCCTGTACAGTAGTAAGGTATACTCTTTTTATTTGTTAGAGAACTACTTATATATGCCTTTAGAGAAGCAGATGTACAGGTTAGTAGATACTAACTATAGGTAGCCTAGTACTAGGTTATACTTCTTAAAGGCAGCTAACTAGATCTCCTATAGGCCTACAGATTTAACTATACTATTACTATATAGGCAATTAATAGTTAGATTATAGAGTTGTTAGATGTCTAGGTAGTTACTATTAAGGAATGTAGCTACTAGCCTTTAATAGAATAATTTATGTTCTAGGTAGAAGTTGTCTACTACTTACTAACTAATAAGGTTTAGCTCTGCTTCTAAGTTATAGAGAGCTTAGAGCAGTGTTTAGAACCTATTAGAGTTCTAGAGAGATATAGTAACTATAATACAGGTTTATTTCCCTTTAGTTTTAGGCCCTAGTTATAGTTAGGATAAGTTAGCAACTAGAGCTTGCCTTTTTCTAACTCTCCTGTTAACTAGGAGTTCCTGTTGTTGCTTTCCTTGTCGTAGGAGTTATAGCTACTATAGTTTTTCTAGTAGCTTTTTTAGTTGCCCTAGTCTTTGTTTTAACCCTAGCTATTATTGCTGTTATTAGACTAGGTAGCTACTAGGGTGCTGTTGCCCTAGCTATAAGATAGTGTGCCTCTTTAACTAGCATGCCTCTTATTCTTCTTTTAATTAGGAGATGTAGTGTGCTTCTTACTATAGTTAGTGTTGTTGTTCTTGTAAGTAAATAAAGGACAAGCTACTGTCTCTGTGTTACAGAGAGCTTGTTTAAACTCCTACTATTACTAGATGTTGTCTAGGCTGCTGTTACGCTAGATTTCTTGCTAGAGGTAAGGCAGAGCTTTAGACTATATGCAAGCAATTTCAAAGCTATAGTCCTTAGTACTATTATTAAACTTAAAGAAGCTGTGCAGTAGTAGTAACTTCTAGCAATTTAATAATATTAAGAAGGTGTTAACTGTATTGCTATCTCTTTACTTAATGTTAAAGATCTTAGTATAATTCTTATACTTAGTAAGGACAGGGTTTTGCACAAGTCGCTCCTCCTCTGCCTTAAGGTTAGACTATAACTAGATTAATCTCTAGTTAATCTGTAATTAGATTAGTTTGTAATAGATACTAAACTAAATAGTACCTATAGCATAGTAGGTTCTTGTAATAGAATCTTCTAGTACTTAAGCGTATTAGAAGGCTGTCTTAATGTCCTTAATCTACTAGTCTACTTACTATAGGGATAGAGCTCTGCTCTTAGTACCTAGCTTAGGTTTAGGTTAAATGTTGTTTAATACTTAGATAATCTTTCTAGCCTTATTAAACGCTGGCTAGTTAGGTTCTAGCTAGTTCCTGCCCTTAGTTAAGCCTAGGGCTTATAAGGCTTAGTTACTCTAGTTCCTTTAGATAGCTAGTTTAGCCTTAGTAGCTCTAGCAAGTTCTGCCTTAAAAAGGTTCTTAAGGAGTTACTTAACAAATAAAGGCTAGCCTGTAGTTAGAATAGCTATAGGTTTAACCTAGGGCGCTCTAGCAGCAGCTAGAAGGTTTGTATTTAAACTAGTTACTAGGTTTATCTAACTTAGATAGGATAGTATATCTGTTAGAGGGCTAGTAAGGCTGTAAGCCTATTTGTCTCCTAATTCTATAGGAACTAACGCTTGGTTATTTGATGTACTAGGCGTTATATTAGCTCTAGCTATGCCTAGTAGTAACAAGATTGCTACTACGTTATGTATAGGATACCTCTAGGCATCTGTTAAGTTGTTACTAGAGCTAGGCTGTTGCAAGCCTAGTATGTTGTTGTTGCTAGCAGCACGTTAGTAACGTTAATTTCTAACTATTGTAATAGGTATAGAAAAAATTAGAGATCTCTTAACTACCTCTTCTAAGAGGGAGTATAAATGATTTAAATTGTAAGGGCACTGCAGGCAGGCAAGAGATAGGACAGAATATATAGTATTAGATAAGATAAAAAACAAATCTTTAGAGGTTAAGCCCTTAAGGATTTAGGAGAATATATACGTGTGTGTAGGCTTTAAGGGGTAACTGTAGTTGCCCTAAAATGCTCCTAAGAGTTAGCATACCTAGAGTAGAAAGCCCCTAACATATATATTAGTTTATTAGTTTATTCTAAGAAATAGCTAAAGATAAAGCTTTAGGCTTTAGTAGTTCTAGGTATTAGTTAGACTTATAGCTCTTAAGTCTACAGTTAAAGTAAGTAAACTTATTAAAGGAGGCAGAAGTAGAGTCCTTAGAGTAGCAAACATAAGTATCCTTAGCCTTAGAGGCAGATATAGGTAGAGCTAGAATAGTAGTAGTAGGTAGTACTAGCAGAATGTTGTAAGTAGTTAACTAACTACGTAAGGCAGAGCGCCTAGGCTAATTACTTATAAAATCTTAAGTTGTTACGTTGTTAGAGATAAGGGTATAGTTAGAAAAGAAGGTGCTAAGCTAATTATAATATTTCTATAGGCTAGAGAGAGATTTCTTATAAGGGATACTAGCTATCTAATAGTAGTAAAAGTCTAGTGGTTTAGCCTATAGATGGAAGGAGCTAACCTCTAATAGAATTTAGTAGTAAAATACAAGATAGATATAATAAAGAATAACCTTAAAGATAAAGGTTAAAGAGTTTTTATAACTCTGTTTTAGATATATTAGCTTTGTAGCAGGGCTCTAGTCTATACTAGTAAGTATAAGCTAGAGTAGTGCTAAGGCAGTGTACACTAAGAAGCTAGTTCCTAGGCCTAGCCTATTATAGTACCTCTCTACTAATTTTTTATCTATTAACGCGCGCCTTAGTTAAAATAACTTTATTACCTACTTTCTACTTTCTGTATTCTTGGTTGCACTATCTTCTAAGTCTACGCGACTTCTACTTATAACTCTACTACTATTATATTATCTAACTACTTTACCCTACTCTTTTTTAACTATAGCGCCTTCTAAGTCTCTAAATCCTTTTTTCCCCTACTAAGAAATTGTAAGGTAAGTAGGTAAGTTACCTTATTCTTACCTATAGTCTGCCTATTTACTAACTCTTTTACCTTGTCTAGGCCTATAGTAGTGTTTCTGCAGATCCTGCCTCTTCTATAACTTACTTAGCTAAGAAGGCTAAGCGTATAGCAGAAGATATTGTTCTTAATAATAATAAGATTAAGAATACCTTTAACAATCCTTAAACTAATAAGTAGGCTAAGGCTTAGAGTAAGTAGTTTCTGTATACTTAACACGCTAGCAGCTTTAAAGATCTTAAGGTCTACGTTAACTATAAGCTAGCTAGCTAGGTTTGCACTTTTACTACTAGCAGCTAATCTACTAGCTTTGCTAACTATATTCTTGACTACGCTTACTGCTATTAGGTAAGTTTCTATTTTCTATTTCTTAGTATTCTTTTCTTTAGCTAATTATATGCTAGGCTTTGTGTAAGTGTTAAAAGACTCTAAATAAGTACTGTGTGTTTTTATAGTTTAGTACAGGCAACTCTATAAGGCTTCTAAGAGTTGTAAAGCCTATTTAAGCAGATTTTAAGAAGTATAAGAACCTTTTAATTTCTATATTATACTAACCTTATATTCTAGCCTAATACTTACTTATCTGCTACTAATTATAAGACTAAGTAGTCTAAGTATAAGAACAAGGTTAATAAGGTTAAGGCTTATTCTTCTACTGCTGTAGCCTTTGCATAGCGCACTACTGTTGCTACTAAGAAGATAGTAGTCTAGGCTAAGACTCTAGTAAATTCTATTCCTCTTTTCCTACCTGTTCTTCTAGGCATTTGCTGATATCTTGCTTAATATAGCTTGCTGTTAACTTAGCACTACTTACGCGCTTTGTCTGCTTTAAGGCTAGCCTCTATAAGTAGTTTAAGCTCCTTCCTGCTTCTAGACATAAGGACTTTGCCTACACACTTATTAAGAACATTGCTAACACTACAGGAGGTAACAAGGATAATAGTAGTAGTAAGGGTTCTGCTGTGGGTAGTGCTTAGGTCTTCTTTTTTCTTATAGTATATAAGATTTTCTAGCTAAATAATACCTAGGTTTATAGCCCTTTCTCTTAATAACAATATAGCAACTATCTAGTATAGTCTATCTCTTAAGATAGGCTAATACAATAAATAATCTCTCTAATAACTAGTGTCTCTTTTCTTTACTTATATATGTCTTCTCTTCTTACTACTTTCCTCCCTCTCTTATTCAGAGTAAGAGAGCTAATTATACCCCTCTAGGGATTCTAACTACAATCTTAAGGGCAAGTTTCTATTTCTATCTCTTCTATCTCTTGTTATAGACAACTATCTGTCTAAGGCCTCTAGGTCTTTTTAAACATCTTCTCTTGCTTATATTTTACTAGTATAGCCTTCTTATTATACTAGGTATTTGCGTCTTATACCCCCCTTTATAGATTATTATTCCTTATCGACAGAGTTAACTTTCTTTTCCTTAAAGAACGTGCTATTGTTATTAGTAATAAATAGAGGGCTAGGCTAGAGGTTATTGTTTAATTACTTATAAAGGAGGTTGTATTAGGCTAGCAAATACTTTGTATAGCTAAGAAGCTAGTTAAGATTAATTATATACTTTTAAACACCTAATTTTCTGTAAACTCTAAACAGAGAATCTAACTCTTAACTTTTAAATAGACAGGTTCTCCTTAAGAACTAATCTAATTAGCTATACTAGTTTGCCTAGCTTAAGCTCTATGCAAGAGACAAGGCAGTATAGAACCAGAGTAATCCAAATAGCAAAACTATCGCAACAATTAACAAATAGGAACTAGAATATCCTAATCTCCTACCTAAACTACTAAAACTATTAAAACTATCTGTTACTAACACTCTAGGTAGCAGTAACAAGTCTAAGATAAACATAGTTAGCATGCCTAATTAATCTTCTAAAAATAAGAGAACTACAAAATAGAACTCTAGCTATACAACCTTAAGATAGAGGCGTACGAACTTGCTATTAAGGACTATCCTAAGAATATCTAGAAATACAAGATTACTACCTTAAAGTAGGTTAGAATAGCAGCAAAGCTAAGCAACATCTAAGATTAGATTAACATGACTGTTTTAGCTAATCTAATAGCCCTAGTATTAATTTAGATGCTTAACTCCTAGGAATTAACTCCTTAGGCTCTAAACTAAGTCCTAAAGAATCATCCTGCTCTAACTAATAGTAACATAATGCATCTAGTCTGACAGTAATATTAAGCTTATCTTAAGAAGCTCTAATTAAGTTAGATAATACTATATAAGTAGTTTAATAAATAGCAAGTTCTTTATAGCAAAGCTTAAGCATTTAAGATTACTAAGATTAAGGAATAACTTACTCTTATAGATATCCTAGATGCAATTACTCTAAAGATTACCCTAGAATAGTCCTGCTTAATAAAACAGCAAGTAATTATAGATTTAGTGTTTAATTAACTACTAATAAGTATGTATAATCTCTTAAAGGTCTTTACTCTAATGCTCTAAGAGCAAGCAATTAGCACTGTTAGAGACAAAGGAAACACAGCCTTTGCAACCCTAGGAGGAAACTCTAATTAGGATAAAAAGACTAGATTATATAGAAAGAACTGCCTTTGCAATTTTAAAGGACTTTATACTTAGAATCTAATTAATTATTAAAGACTTTAGACTGCTGTTACTAGATTAACTCCTACTAAATTACCAAAGATATCTTTGTTAAACTTTAATAAGACAAAGATTAAGAAAAGACTTGATAGTTTAGAATAGACTAAGCTTAGGGAACAAATTAAGCAGGCTAGATAGAAGACTAGTTGAACTAGATTAGCTAGAGACGCATCTACTATAACAAAATTTCCTAGATTAATCTTAGAAGCTATTATTAATCTATCCTATTTTTAACTAGAAACAGACAGTGTATACTCCGTAATTAAGTATAAGTGCCCTTTATCTATAAGCACTATACTTAACAGAAAGAAAGCAGTTTATCTAGTTAATAACTAGTTACTACTTATATTAGGATTATATAAACAATCTAATCTAAATAATACTATTAATACAGAAAGTTAATCTCTTCTAGTCTTAGAATTAGGAAACTAAATCCCTAAAGAAGTCCTTAACAGGAATAATAGACTAAAGACCAAGGACCTTGTACTTAAGAATATTAAGGTAGTAGAGGGTTTCTACATTAATATTATATCTAAAGCACGTCTTAAACGATTAGGTATCTAGTACCTTAGTTTAGATAACACTCTTAGGCACAGAATAATTAAGAACAATGTATTTATAGCTAAGCTTTACACTGCTTATAATCTCGACATTATTAAATCTAACAAGATTACCTTTTACTCTTCTCCTAACGTTTACGCTACAGCAAGATAATCTAAACTTACAGCAACATTAGATAGTAAGGAACTATAGCATTGAAGGTTAGGTTACCTAGGACAAAGAGCACTATAGTTATTAGCACAAGCTGCTTAGAACGTCTATATAAATAGAACTAAAAAGAGAGAATGTTAGGATTGTTTAATTACTTACTTAACACAAGTTATATTAAGACAACTAAAAGAATAATTACTAAGACTGTTCTACAGGATCTGAGAGGACTTATTACATATGCTAACTAGATAAATAAATAAAGAGTAGACTATAATTATTAAAGAAGATTACTTAGGAAAACTCTTTAATTATAATCTACAGTCTTGAAGTTTAGATAAAATTATAAGAGTTATTAAACTTTTTAAGGAATAGGTTAAACAGAAGTATTAACAAAATATTGTTAAAATCTAGTAGGATAATTATATAGCTACTAGATTATAGAGAGGTTAATTACAGTATAAAGATTAGGCAGATAAGAAGGGAATTAAAATACTTACTCTTCTACCTTACACCTACAAACTAAACAGATTAGCAGAAAGAGCAGGAAAAGAGTTAATTACTAAGTCTATAAAAATAAGAACTAGAGCTAATCCTCTAGCTCAGCTCTAGCTAGAGGTAATAGATGCTGCAGCCTACCTACACAGAATTAGCCTAACAGTAATCTATAACTTCTAATTACTAAACAAGGTCCTTAACAACTAGTTTAGATAATACTTTAGATAGTACAAACTAGCTTAAATTAGGCACAAAACAGTTAATCTACAGCTAGATTAGAGTAGCATTTACGCCTATAGCTGCAGAGCATATCCTCTTAACAGAGATAGAGTAGTAGAGCAACATAAACATAGTTTTAAGATTAATTCACGCGGACACATTAGATATTTAGTAGGCTATAAAGCCTCTAACATCTATAAAACATAGGTCTTATTAATGAATTAAGATGTTATTACAAGAAATATAACTTTTAATAAATCTCTATTCTATAAAGAAAAGAAAAAAAAAGAAATAACTAAAGACAAAGCAATTTGAATTGCAGATATCCTTTATAACAGAGAACTTAATAATCTAGGTTAGGATCTTAATATCTTAGACCTTAGAGATTAAACGCAATCTAACATAATTAGATTAACTACTAAGCAAGAGCTTAGAGGTAAAGTAACTCTACTAACTAATTCTAAAACTAGCCTAGTTTAGGATTAAGACATATAAATTACACACACTAAGCCAGGTATTTACAAGGCTAGTAATCGCCTAGAAGTCTACTTAGATTAACCTAACAACATTAGATTGCTAACACTAGAACAGACTTCTAAACTAACTAATCTAGGAACAGGAGTACTAGTGTTACACAATTAGAATAATTGTTTAGAGATAAATAGTTAACAGGAAGTTAATACGCCTGTAAGAGCTAACGCGTTACATCCTAGTAATTAGATAGGATTACGTAAGTTAAGGCAGGAGTGCTTAACTAATTCTAACACCTGCTCTATAAGCGCTGCTTCTGCTGCTTTAGATAGGATAAGGAATGTAACAACACAGAGAACAAGTTAGAGGATTAGAGGCTAACAGCTAGATACAAAGTAACAAACTAATGTTTATCTACTACTCTAAAGAAGAAAGAATTGTAATAATTAGCTAGGGGGTAGTAGTTAAAGGAGTGTTAATACATTAATCGCAAATCTAATAGATAATCTTATTAACAACTTTAAAAACACGTTTCTTACAGGAACACACTAGGCCTAGGATATATAATTTAGCTACAAGACACTAAACTTAGAAGTTATAGCAGCTACGCTAAAAGATTAATCTAATCTATTAAAAGAAACTTTACAAATGCATTAAGACAATCTCTAGATTATTTAGATAATTAGAAAAGGAACATAGACAGAAATACTACGATCTAATACAAATAATTAGCTATTACTACTTAAATAGGTATGGACATACAAGTTTAATAAAGATAGCTACTGTGTTAAGTGCAAAGCGGCAAAGCCTGTATTATTGTAAGAGGAGATCTGTAAGAGACAGATTCTCTTTAATTAATATATATAGCAACTCTAGCAGTAAAGTTATTTTAAGCTATACTAGTAATTACAGCTTAGTTTAATCTAAAAATTATGCAGTATAAAATCGTTAGAGCGTTCCTTAACGCTTTGATTACTGCAGAAAACATAGTGCTATGCAATATACTAGAAGGATTCTGCAAGAATAGATACTGTGTTAGACTTAATTAAGCACTTTATAGATTAAGAAAATTACTACTTCTATAGTATAAGGAATTTTCTAACTCTCTTTAATTAATTAGGTTAGAGTTAAGCAAAGAAGAGCCTTATCTGTTCCTTAACAAAAGTTAAAGGATTATTGTACTCTTTTATATTAATAACACACTCTTGCTCTATTCTAAGACCTATAAATAAGAAGTTAATCTCCTGTAGAAGAAGATTATAGATAAATACAGAATCTAAGATTAAGGACTAGTAAAATAGTTCCTAGGGATTAGAGTAATCTAGAATAGAAACCTTAGAACTATTACACTTCTCTACAATGCCTATATTAACAAAATTACTAAGAAGTTTAATCTTAGCACAGGATTCTTTCTATCTACCTCTCTACTATCTAAAGAGTTGATTAAAACACTAAAGAAGCATCTAAGAAGGAGATTAAAGAATACTAGGAGAAGGTTAGATTAGTCTTTTACACAGCAATTATGCTTTAACTAGATATTACATTCTTAGTTTCTAAGTTATTCTGCTTTCTAACTAATCTAAGTAATGAACACTAGAAAGCTGTTAACAGGGTTATAATATATCTTTACGGGACAAGATTTAAGGGAATTTAATACGGAAATTATAACAGATCTAAACTAATAATCTGCAGAGATGCTTTATTTGCTAATAGTTCTAAGACTTAGAGATTATCCTATAGATACCTAATTATGCTGTTTAAAGAACTAATACTATAGAAAGTAACAAGGTAAAGTAATATTACTATATTAATAATAGAAGCTAAATTTCTAGCCTTAGAGCATGTTTTAAAATAGACAATTGCAGCAAAACAATTCTTTTATAAGCTATAACTAGAGGTTAGCAAAACCTAGATTATATAGTGTAATAACCTACAAACTATTTAATAAGTAGTAGGTGTAAACAAGAGGATTACAACTAAGCTCTAACACGTAGACATACAAAATATGTAGTTAAGGCAAGATTATGCAAAAGAAACAATCTAGATTAGTTATCTAGATACTAATAGTATGCTAGCTAACAGATTAACAAAATTGCTTGTCTAATAGCAGTTTAAGAAGTTTAAACAACTAATTAATCTATATAATAAAAAAGATAATTAATCTTTAAGACTATAATTAAAGAATTAAAGGTTATTAGAGTAGATTAATCTAAAAGTACAATGTCTTACACACTAAAAACACTAGGCAGAATCTACTCGTATTTATAAGATAATTTAGACAATCAATTAATCCTTAATATGTTATGTAGATAGAACGTTTATTAAACTCTAATTAGAGCAAATTTTCTATAAGGGATACAATCTCTCTAAGAAGAACATATACCTAATCTACTTAACAAAGAATAGCTTAAAAAGAAGAGATCTTAGGGCTAGAGGGATTAGAAAACTAATTATCTTAATTAAAGCCCTAATTATAAGCATATCAAAGATTTTAGAAATAAGCAGTAGGATAGAATAGGCAACTATCTAACCTAAGATTAGGACAGTAAAACAATCCTAATTAAGGAAGCGCATGCCTACCTAAGAGATGTCTACTATTGCTACAAAATTTATTATTAGCACTAATTAAGGTAACCTAAGGCTAAGAACAATTAATAGCAGGGACACTTAATTAGGATAGTATGTTCCTTGAAAATTCCTCCTTACTACGCAGACTTAAGTCTAAGTAAGTAGGAGTAGCCAGAGCACTAATCTAAAAAGGATTTGTAATAAACAGATTACTACTAGACTAATTAGGCTAAGTTCCCTGTATAATAGCTTGTAGAGTAGTTAGTACTAGAACAACAGCAGGCAGATTAATCTAATTAGGACCTTAAGTTGCTAGGATCAGAGCAAGAGAATGCAAGGCAGTTACTAGATTAGAAGCAGGAGGTAGTACTAAAGCAGACAAAGACGCAAGTATTATAGGACCCTTACTAGAAGCAGCAGTAATAATCTAATCTACAGCGGAAAGGGCTCTAGTTATGTTATTGTTAGAGTTTAAGCTTAAGTAGAGTAAGTTAGTAGTAGAATTAATTATAACCAAGTTATTACTAATCTCCTAATCTTTCTTTAATGCCTTAGATCTTTAATTCTTCTCTGTTTCTACAGTCTTTTTCATAATGTTAGCTACGTTAATTGCCTTTAAAAGAGGTTAGAAAGCAGGTCTCTGTAATTCCTAAATTAGTTAGTAATAATTAATAAACTTAGGATTAATGCTTATAGGACTCTTGCTATTAATAATAAGATTAGATGCCTATTTAGCAAATGTACAGAAAGACACGCAGCTAAAAGATAGATTAGTAACAAGGTAATTAAAGATCTAATCCTTTTACTTACATAGGCACATAAGGATAAGTATAATACTTAACACAGCACTTACTACTGTAATTAGAATCTAGAGAATATAGATAATTATAGCATTAACTATCTCTATTGCTGTTGATTATGCAGCAAACACACGTATTACAAGGATACTTATAGATTAAACTAATTATAATCCTATTTAATAAGAATTTAATATTATTATTCTCCTTGTTTTAGAAGGCATTAAATTCTTTGCGCAGATTAAGTAGCATCTAATTATTAATCTCTAATTAACTATTCTTGTTACCTTTAATCTCTTAATTGTTAAAGAGCTTAATAGGCGTATAAGAAGATTAGCTAGATTAAGAAGGTGTAGTAGAAATTAGATTAGTAACAGCAGCACGCTCTTTCTTAACCTTCTTAGGACTAGGCTTAGTAAGAGCGCTTAAAACACTTGCTTAACGCTTTACAGGAGTCTTATTTGTAGACCTTAATCTTGTTTTTGTAAGAGTAGTTAGAGTAGACTAAGTTGCCTTCTTACTCCTACCTAGAGCGCCTTTAGGCGGCATGTTATTATTAATAACGCTGTAGGCATATTAATTAAGAGCCTAGAATAAAGATTAGCAACTGCAGAATTAAAGAATAAGGATTAATTAAATATAGTAAGAAGGTTGCTGTTAGGCAATTAACTAGTAGATAGGGAGTATAAAGAAGAAAAATAAGAGGTTAATATAATTTTAATGTTATTTTGTGCGTAGCTGTTTACTTATTAACCTAATCAGGCAACCATTTCTATACCCTAATAATTAAGGTGCTGCGCGCACAATGATTAGATTAAAACAACTAATAAGAGAAACTAGGGCAATAAGGACTCTGCAAGATTAGGAACTCTAATTGTAGACTAGCGCTCCTAGGGGGGGTGTTACAGTAAAGGCAAAACATTATCTAAGTACTAGATTAGGACATCTAACCTATTGTAGATTATTACAGAATATAATCCTAGAGTGTAATCTTTCTCTCTAGACTACTTAGAGATTAATCCTAATAATTACAGGTATATAGATATGATCCTTAACTACAATAATAAAACAAGGAACTTAATTACCTCTTTTACTTATTAATTACTCTTTCTAGTTCTCTTAGCTCTAACACTAAGAAATTAGGTTCCTTAATTAGAGACAATTACATTAGGCAACTAATAGTAGGCTACTATATTAGATATTAATGTATAAGTAACTATCTTTACTAATAGGTCTAGTAAGAAGACTAGAATATTGTCTTTAGAATGTCTGTCTGTAACAACTGTATAATTATAGTTATTATTACTTTTAGGTAGATCTGTTATAAAGTCTATAGAGATCTTCTTATAGATCCTATTAAGTAAAGAGAAGGGTTTGAGAAGTTCTTACTTTAGTTCTATCTATAGCTTTATTCTTTTATAGATATTACAGTTCCCTACGTACTAGCGTAGAGCAGTTAACATCTCTAGCTAGAAACACAATTAGAAAAGGATTATATATATGTTTCCTTATCCTAGATAGCCTATATTTAGTGAATAGTAGGCATTGTTAATGATTCTAGTCCTAAGAGTATCAGAGTTTACAACCTATACTCTTTTATAGTAACATAGTTAGTCTCTATTATCTATAAAGCACTTAAGAGAGAAACTTTAAGGTTTAGTTATATAGGAAACTTCTAGGCTTCTAAAGAGATAGATAACTTAGCAAGTTAGTAAGTCTTATTATTCTTAGTAGTATTCTTCTAGAGTATTTTAAATTCCTTAATCTTGTTGTTTAGTTCTAGGTTTCTAACTAGGAGCGTCTCTGTACACTCTTAGTCTAGTTTCTTATAGTAGTCCTGCTATAGTTCTTTATTCTAAGGTATTATAGAGAGGAGTTAGTCTGCTCTATATAGTCTTAAGAAGATTACTTATATACTATTAGCAGAGTTAACTCTTAGGTTAGTTCTTATAACCTGTATAGATAGTTTTAACTATTAAAACTATTTAGTCTTAGTTCTCTTATTTCTAGTAGAGAGGGAGATATTCTCCTCTTTTCTTAAAAGTATATCTACCTAGTTATTAACCTTACTAGGCCTGTCGGTAAAGGTAAGGTTAAACTAGCTAGGAAGGCTTAACTATTAGATATATCTTTCTAAGAGAAGTTAGGCTTTACAGAAATACTCTAAGTTCTTATAGTTAGTAAAAACTATATATTCTCTTACCTAATTTAGTTCTATACTCTATTTCTAGAGGCACTTAATTACTGCTAGCATGTCCTTATTATAAATAGTGTAGTTCACTTCTACCTTAGAGTTCTTAGCTAAGAAGTTTACTACTGTATAAAGTACCTTATCTTTCCTATATTAGAATAGTACTCTTCCTATTACTTATCCTAACGTGTTATACTCTAGTACTGTTTCTAAATCTAGGTTAAAGTTTATAAGTGCTGGTTTCCTAGTAAATATAGCTTTTATATTATTAAAGGCTTACTATTAGAGTTCTCTCTATTTAAAGATTATATTTTATTCTATTAGGCGTGTAAGAAGCTCTACTATACTAGAGAACTCGTTAATAAAATGTTAGTAGAAGTTTACAAACTCTAGAAAGCTCTAGATTCTCTTTACTATCTTTAGGGGTTCTTAAAACTTTATAGCAGTAACTCTTCTAGCCCTTAGCCGTTTTGTGTCTTAGTTTTGTAGCTAGATTTTTAGAGGAAACTTATCTAATACATTTGCAACAGTGCTATAAACAATAGCAATTACAGCAATAGTATTGCCTTATACTCTCTAGAAGTTAATTCTTCTAAACAACAACGTCTATTTATTATTATTCTACAGACTCTAGACTTGTAGTAGTGCTATTTATTTACACTTACAACAACTCTGTTGTTAATAACTAACTATTAACTACCTCTTAAGCAACAACCTAAGCTACTCTATGCCTTGTGCAGTTTCTACTTCTCTAAAGACTAGCAAATCTACTCCTTTAAAGAAGCCTATAAAAAGAATACCTAGAATAGTCCTATTCTGTTTTGTAGCTTAGGTAGCCTGCTCTAGTGTTGTTAAAGCAAGCGCTAACAAGACGCGCTAACAAGACGCGCTAACTAAATATATATACCTATGCTTTTACGCTGCTGGTATTAGAGAAGTCTAGGTCTTAGCGTTATTCTAGGGCTTATAGCATATAAACGAAGCTAGTATCTCTTATTAGGAATTCTTTTAAATAACATATTACTTAGAGTAGTTAAAGAAGTAGATGTGTACAATATTATAGGCATAGGATTAAGGTCTTATAGCTAGGTTGTTAACTCTTTTAGTATACTAGAGGCTCTTTTTACAAAATAGGCTAGTGTTTTCTATTTAAGAGGTTATTATCTACAGTTAGTAGACACTAACCTCTTAACCTACTAACCTACAAATCTAGAGATTCTAGTCCCTAACTAGTAGGTAGATATTAAGTCTTACCTCCCTACTAAGATACGCTGTTAACTCTTAGATTAAGTTACTTAATGTTTAACTTACTAAGTAACTCTAGCTCTAGCGTTATATAAGATGCGTTTACTAGGTTCTTAATAAACTTTTGTTGTAATACATATGTTTTGATTTTAGTGCTACAGGTAGAGAGATTAGGCTTGTTTTAGTTAGTGCTTTTTGCTATATAATTCTCTTTATTGTGTCTTTCTAAACTAAATAAATTATAGACTAGTACTTATAGAGGTTTATTATTTCTATTATAAGGCCTTCCTAAAACCTGCATAATTAAATAGTTCTTCTAGAATATAATATATTACTCTAGATATAGCAGCCTTAAAGCTTAAGATATACTAGAAGGCTTTACCTCTCTAGGCTAGTAAATAGAGTAGAGGTGAAGTCGCTGTTTAGGTACTCTCTAAAACTTACTTTATTCTTAACTAAAGTAATTAAATAGCAGCTTATCTTGTAGAGAATTATCTAAACTACGAACAGTAGGAGGGGTCTCTTAACAAATTCCTACTACAGCAGGCTGTAGAGAGCAATTAGAGTAAGAAAAAGGTTAGAAGTTAGTAAATTAGGCGCCTCTTAAAAGTCTATTAAAGCTAGTCTAAATTTAGAGATCGGTAGCGTGATTAAAAGCGCTTACTAAGCGCATTCTATTCAATAATACATTACATAGGTCTAATTCTACTAGTTAAGAAGTTATTCTTGATTTAAGAAAAAGTAGACTCTACTCTATTTACTAGACTAGGTTACCCCTCTTAAAAACCCTAGCAATACTAAGCTGCTAATCTGCTAGTCTAAACCTAAAACACTAAAGCTACTATGCTATAGAAGCTATTTTAACACTAAGCTGTAACAAGACACTAAGCTGACTAAACATAGCAAAGTATTATAAAAATAAGATAAGAAAGAAGGCTCTAGAAGAGTTACAAGATAAGCAAGCTTAGAAACAGAGACAGTTATTTAGTAAAGATAAAGAGGTTAAAAACCTAGAAAGGAAACGTGCTACTATACAGCAGTATCTTAAAAGACTAAAAAGAAACATAGAAAAGTACAGAATAGAAAATCTAGATAAGATTCTAGAAGTATTTCTGTTGCCTAATAATATGGACCTATCCCGGCAGGAGATCTAAGATAAGGACAGGTAGCATAAAAACCTAATTAGAAGAGAATTGTCTGCTACAGGTTTAGACAGTCGCTAAATCGATGAGATTCTCAATGACATAGGAGACACCATGATTATTGATGACGTCGAAACTACATACACTAGAATTGCCAAGAAGTGGATCTCTACGCGAACCTTAGACAAATACAACATACCCTGGCAGAAAGATAAGGTAGGAGAATATCTAATGTTGGACGAGGTCTTGCTGACCCTGTGGTGTAGGACGATCTGTCGGCCCTCATTATCAAACGTTGGGTGCCAGACTATGAGCGAGACTTTCTCTGGAACCACACTGAAGCCGTGCGAGTGACCTGTGGGCGTAAAGCCTACCAAGAACATAATTGAAAAGCCAAAGGCCATGAAGCTTTGCACGGAGCTAAAGACCAACCACCTAGAGAGCAATGAGACTAGTTCGCTCGCATGATAGACAGCTTCAGCGATGTCAGCAGTTGCAAAACCACGCCGAGAGCAAAGAACAAGCCCTTAAGGAACTGACGAGAACCGTGAACGGAGACGGCCCACTAGTCTCCTCTTCCCGCAATCTATTCGACTCTGCACGACCATATCTATTATATCGCATGGAGCGGCGCAGAGAACACTCCGATCCCGAACCAAGTAACTCTAGCTACAATTTACGGTGTTCAGCACCTATTGGTTCGACGTTTCACCGTTCAGCGAGCAACGAGTCAATACACTCAGCGCCAGACTATGAGGGAGTCGGCCGCCGACGAAGACACTCGCGCGCATTGAGCCACTCACGAGAGCGTGAGCCCATCGCCCGACGAAGCGGCGAGTTTTCCCGTCGCAACAGTTCTGAAGAAGTGGCCTCCCGCCCATCAGAGCCTCGACGCTCGTCAGGTTCACCAATTCCGTTGGCTCACTCACGTTCGTTTGTTTCAGGAAAGCTGCCGAAGAAGTATCTCTTCTCTGGCCCTGCAATGAGCGTTACCTCGCAAGAGATCGCGGGAGATACAAGGAATCGAAATAGGCATCGAGAGTTGAGAGAGGTGAGACCGTCGCTGCGGCGTCCCGATATACCTCCCAGGCCTCCCGACCTACCACATGGATCAACTGACAATATATCGCCAACCCGACTGCCTCGAGATAGAGGTGTAGTCCCTATAGTTGATTGGGAAGAATTGTTCGACATCAACAAGAAACATAATTGTCCCTACAGAGAAATGTGGCTCCATTTAGTATTACCTCTAGCTCCTTAAAAAGTTATACAGAAGGTATGTAAAGATTTAAAATGAACAATGAGTCTTAGATAATTATTGAGCTTTATACAGGTATCTTATATAGAGCTTCCTAATCTACTAGTCCAGTCTGAACAGGTCCAGCCTTTGCTTTCGCCTTTGTGTGCTTCAGAATTGTGGGACTTGGGGCTGCGGTAGCTGTGGAGGTTACCTCAGCTAGACTGAAATCTCGCTCTCCTTCACTCTTCCACTCTTCCGACATGCACCAGAGTTCGCTATCGTACTCTACCATGACTTCATGCTCGTCGCAGCGCAAGGGCGGCTCATATTCTATAACTTCCTTATTTAGAAGCACCGACTCCACGGCTTTGCGTCTGAGCCATCTTTGGCTGGCTACATCTGTCGGGTACGGTCTCTCAGGTTTGTCGGAGTAGTTGTTGTCGTCCCAGTTGTAGCTCGTGTAGAGCGGATCATCAGGCAACACACGAAAGCCGTGGTCTGATACGGTGCTGGTCACTAACAGGCCTCCGCCAATCTGCTTCGGTGCTACGTAAGTAAATGTTGCCCAACACTCAGATCCGGCAGTCTGGGAGTCGAACTGTACAGCATGTTAGTCCTGTCAATCTCTTGGTCGAATCTCACTCACCCCATATTTCTTGATGAAGTGGGATCCATCAGTCCTGGCATTACGTCGTCCAGCGTCCAAGTTGTCGAATGCCCAGGTGATTGGTGGCTCCGGAGTGGCGATACCACAGACGTCTTCTCTAAAAAGACTACAAGGCTTCCAAACAGCTGCTTTCCACTGCTTGAAATCGGTGCCTTGTGCACCATTTGCTTTCCCGTTCACCAATCGAACGAACTGCGGGTTTCCGTTCCAGCCTTCTCTCAGGGCACCCATTGGGAACTCGTCTACCTCGCATCGCCAGCGCATCCTGACCCCAGGATCTTTCTGCTGGGCCATTTTACGGAAAGATATATCGCGATACGTGTCGCTCCACTCGTCTTTTATAAAGAAATTAGCCAGTTTTCGGTTGTCGGCATGGAAGACAGAAGCGCTGTTCAACCCCTTATCAATAGCCCATCTCTGATTGTCGCAAATTTCATCAAAGCCTTTGCCATACCTGCAAGTATACGTGACGTAACAATCACAGGTTGTAGAGCTCGTTCCTGGTGAAGTAGGAGGTGCAGTGAAAACTAACTTTTCCCACTGACCATGCATGACCCCGTTCGGATCAGGAGATCCAGTATTGCGCGGCCTAGCTGGCAACAGAGCTGCTGGCCATCTTTGAAAAGGCCCAATCAGACGTGGAGAGGCGTAGCCTACGACTGCGCCGACACCAGCACATGCTGCGTACCCTGCTGGAGTTGCAATTAGAGACATGCCTATTGTGAAAGCGGCAAAAAGCATTTGTGCCATGGCGAATGCGGTCAAGCAGATCAATGCACCGGCTGCGGCATTCTTCCTACCGTCACGTTTCGCGAGGCCTCCTTGACCAATCAGATTGAGCGCGCTTGTACTCTTCGATGACGACGGAACAAAACCTGTGCAGCAGTATGCCTGGTATCCTCCGTTGCAATCGCGTTGGCCAGAGTTTGAGTTGCGGGCGACTATGATCGCGTCAGAACTGCTGCATACCGGCGCACAGGACAAGCCAACGCCACGCCAGCCCTCCCACTTGCAGGTACCCATCACTGTCCCAGAGGCACAGCAAAGTGTTTGTGGAGCTCCTGCTGGGCATTCCGTTTTCCTGAGCGTCCCTGCAACTTGGCCTTGGGCATTAGTTGTCGCAAACCAGCCTGGCATGCAAGATGACCCACAAAAACTCCAGTAACAAGAGCTTCCAACTGCAGCCGCTTGCGTCGCGTTGTTAAGCTGTTCCCTGATACCAACTGCTTGTTGTTTCGAAACGCCGTTAGCTGGGCCAATACCAAGCAGGTCGTTGGAACTTGAACTCTGCGAATCATCCTGGTCAACTGCCCACACCATCTTGCCACCAAGGCAGCGGCTATTCGCGTAAGCGACTTTAAGCTGCGTGGTTTCGCCGTCATCAAAGCTGACCCACTGGTTGGAGTCCCAGAAGATCCATTTCACGGCTGCCTTCCGATCGAAACCCCGGGTCACACCACCTCTGGCAATGATGCGATTGATCTCGGCATTGGTGAGCGTGCCCGCCGAATTTGTGCATTCTCCTGGCTTCCCACCTTCTGTGAAGGTACAAACACCATTTGGCAAGTTGCAGGCTAAATTCGCAAGGGTGAAGGATCGTCCATACCAGCCCAGGCCCAGGACGACCTTGGATGGCTCAACACCCGCTCTCCAGAGAAGATCAAGGCCTTCTTCAATTTCTGTCAAGTTGGTGTGTGGCCGAACGTATGGACCAGTGTGCCTATTTCCTGCGTCCCAAACACCGTGAATGTCATAGCTCATCACATTCATCCAATCGAGATGGTGTTGGATAGCCGTCACGTCAAAGCCCTTCAAATACCAGAATGACGCAGGTAATGTGAGACTAATTCCATATCGCGTTCCCAGAGAAGCCCGCAGCTCTTTCATGAATATAACAAAGTTGTCCTTGTCAGCTTTGGTACCCCCTCTATCTTCTGCAACTGGATATTCCCAGTCCAGATCAACCCCATCAAAGTTGTAGGTAACAAGGAGCTGGATAAGACTGGATATAAAGGCTTGACGGTTTGATGCGGACGCCACCATATCACTAAAAGCTGTTCTGGTGTTGGGCACATTGGTTGCGTCATTAAAAGACCAACCTCCGACTGCAATCCAGGTCTTGAGTGACGGCTTTCTAGATTTGAGATTTGTAAACCGTCTATAGAGGTTCTCATCTCCAGCTGTCATTGGGGTCATCTGGAATGTTGTTGGATCGAAGAAAGCGAACGCAAAGTTAAGGTGCGTGAAAGCAGTCAGATCGATATCTTCGGGCTGTCTCTTGTCGCATGCCCGCGTCGTAGCCCTAGTCGCTGATCAGCACAGGCTCTTACATCTTTACAGTACATCCTTACCATCCCTCATAGTATCCAATGGTTCTTTGTGATGTGCTGTCCCCACTGCAACTTGGCCGGGGAGCGTCTCCGCAAGTCCCGTAACCTTTTTGACAAGGACGTTCTCCAGCAGTTGCACAAAACTCGGTGGTCGATCCACAGAATCCGAAGAAAGAACAGCATACGTTCAGTGGGCAGTTTTTGTCCTCTGGTTTCGCATATTGGCCACATGGTGCTGTGGCTTTGCAGTTGGAGATGCAATTGCCAACACCACATTCGGCTGGAGAATATCCACAAATACCTTTGCTGCTACAACATGCTCCGTTGACACAAGGTGTTCCGGGTGCGCAAGTTCCCTCTGGTAAGTCGCCATCGGCCCTTTGCTTCAGGTGGTGGTGCGCGTGATGATGCCCGCCGTGAGAGGCGCCATGTGCGTTCCAGGCGTCAAGTACACCCCTCCTGTCATTGGCTTGATCTTTAGCTTGGAGAGCTTTAATCAGCGGGTTGGTGGTTTGCCCAGTTGCGTTGAGAAATCGAGGCGTTGAGTTGGAATGCTTTTCGAAAAGAGGAACGTAAACTGCGCTTCCGTTTGGAGGTACACTATTGAGCGTATGGTTAGATTGTGCCCAAACCGGCGTGAAAGAGGGCAGCCACAGAGGCCAATAGTATATAGCTCTCATCGCTAATGCCGCATCAAAAGAGTGACAAATGAGGTGACTATGGCAGGACGTGACTGGAGTATTTACGAGCGGCTGTTCGCATAGATGGGACCGGGAATCCGTCAAATCTTCCCGTTAAATCTTGACCCCCGCAGATACCAGACATGGCGGGTTCCTATTGCGGCAATTTTGATATCGCCAAGGCCTGACACGGATCTGTCGCGGGCATCTGACATGGCCGCGAAAGAGGGACGGACACTCCTGTTTCATGGTGGGCTGACCGTGCGGATACTCAAAGCTCACTAACATGACCCTTGAGCCGTTCATTGCGCTTTTTCACCGCTGCGGCCGCGGCCAGACCAACCACTAGTCTTGTTTTAAGGTCTCCGAATATGTGCCTCTGTCATGCCGACAACTTGCCTGTGAAATTAAATGCCTGACAGAAATACATGCGGCTCGGTGACTTCACTGCACGTGGGATCGCGCTGCAAATCCTGCTCTTAGTGCAGCGGACCGCGACTGTGCCTCATGCTTGGCTGATTAGGGAAAATTCTCGGCATCGCAACTCTAGATGTTCGCATGAAGTTAGCCAGTCAAAGGAAGAAGGCAACGGAGGCTTAGGGGTTCGACGACGCTGCTATTTAAGCTTAGAGTAGCTGGTTTATTCGACCTCCAAGCCCTCTCTATGCATCTTACGCGCCATGATACCCCGAGTGCTCTACTTTCTTGTTGCTTTGGCGACCCAACGCTCCAGTGCCGCTTTCAATCTACTCTCTGGGTTTGATTCGACTATTCAAGATGCTTTTGACGTATCAGATGGTTGTCTCGCCGCGATGTGAGTAGACAACATCGTGAGTACCTATGTTATGAGCTCTTCTAACATTCTCTTCATAGAAACACAACTCTTGCTTGCGATGAGGTCACTGCAAAAATGGCGGCACAAGGAATGGACGAGAACTACTGGCACAAAGAGAATATCACTGCCCTCTGTACATCTCAGTGTCGATCCTCAATTGCATTCTGGTTGATCAAGGTGAACACAGATTGCGGAGCTGACACAATAACACAAGCTGGGAGCATTGTGAAGGCGACGATTATACCGCTGCAGTATACTAATGCTTTGGATCTTGCTTGCCTTCAGAACAGGTAACCAGGGCTCCAAGCTTTCCGTCGCATGACTAACCCTGTGTAGTGCAAATGACTGGTGCTTCCTTGAGTCGCAGACCTGGGCTGGTAGCGATTACATCACATACGACGAAATGATGTGTGAAGTTGACAGCCCATCGGGAATCTGTGATGACCCAGAATTCGACACGGATTTGATCAATCCTGCGCTCCAGTCCGTGATTGGGCTGTATGCTCAGGACCTTTATTGTGACGAATGTTTTCTGAAAGTCTGGAGACAGCGCCTTCTCTCGCCGTTTTTGGATAGTGGAAACTGGACCCAATATCGCGTTGAAGCTTTCGAGGAGCTGCAAAGAACCTGCTCCGTCGAGATGCCTTACCTTACCTCGGACTATTCTTTGTTCGTTGGCACCCCAACAAGCACACCTGCAGCATCATCCGCAACATATGTGCCCCCAACCTGCACCTTCGAACCGTCAGTTGGTCAGTACGTCTGCCCCACTACGTCAGACTCGTGCATGGGACAAATTGTTGAACCTGATCTTACACTTCGCGGCTGCAGCGCTGTTGCGGATCAATTTCACGTGTCCACTGGCGATGTTCGAGTGGCCACAGGGAACAACTTCTGCCATTTCAAGGATTCAATATGTCTTCCTCTTCCTTGTGAGACCAAAGAGATATCAGAATATGGGGAGACTTGCTCTGATGCGATCAGACAAATCTCAAATTCGACATACAACATTACTCAAGAACAATTCATGGGCTGGAATCCCTACCTGGTTGGACCTTGCAATAGCATGGCGCTGGGACAGCGTGTCTGTATAAGGTCTATTGCTCAAGAACATCCTATATCAATGTTAAGCTGATGTTAGCCAGTCCTCCAGGTGGCTATTGGGCGTCCAACGCCACCATCGTCTCACCCCCGAACGGGGTACCAGTATACCACACCACAGCCACACCTATTTGGCCTACTCAGAGCGGCTCCATCGAGAATTGTGGACGTTATCATGAGGTTGTGGGCGACGATACATGCAACCTGGTATGTCTGATATATGGGATCACTTTCACAGCGTTGCAAAAATTCAATACATATCTGAACTCGGACTGCACAAATCTGTGGCTCAAGTCCTCGGTATGCGTTGGCGAGGTACAGAAGTCACAGCCGGTGTCGACAGATGGCCAATGCGGGTTGGCTCATGGAAACGCGACTTGCACAGGTAGCAGTTTTGGTTCATGTTGCAGCACACACGGATGGTGTGGCGATGGGAACGACTTTTGCAGCCCAGGCATGTGCTTTTCAGGAGCTTGTACGGGAAGTCCGACAAGTACCACAAATGGAAGCTGTGGGCCTATGGTAGGCGGTTTGACATGTGACAATCCACGTTTTGGCCCGTGCTGTAGCGTTTACGGCTTCTGTGGTGACGGATCTGACTTCTGCGCGCCTGGAAATTGGTAAGTCTTTGATTCCTAGCCCCTGACTGATGAATTATGGCTTACCACGACACTCAGCCACTCGGGCGCCTGTGATCCTGATTTGGGTGGTCCGTCAATAACGGGCGAGTGCGGCCCTCTGTTCCAGGGCAACAAGACTTGCGCAGGCACCCAGTTTGGCCCATGTTGTCGCCAAGATGGATACTGCGGCAGTGGAGACGTGTACTGCAAGGGTGACAATTGCCACTTTGGGGCTTGCACGGATTAGGAGATTGTCGCAGCTAAAATAGAGGCAAAATATGACCATATTCTACCCGCTAATTCCAGCTGGTATATAAGCGTATTTATCCTGTGACAGAGATCAATCCGTCCGTCTGGGCGCCAAGACACATTCTAGTATAGATAATCAAGCTGGCGCGCTATGGCCAGCAACACAACACATGTGCCAACACCACAAGGAAAGTTGGTTGTAGAACTGTCATCTGTGCTGCTTTGTGTCTCAGCTCTATACTCATACCACCTTTGACTACCTTGGTCACCGTTGAGCATGGATGTTGAACGGTGCGTTGCACTCCACAACGAGATTCTACGCTCCAGCTGGATCAGCTCAGGCCGCGAGCCAGACTCGCTGGAATCCGCCTGCCATACATGGTTTGACACTTTCGGCGATGAGGCTGAGGCTGTCCGTCCGAACCTCGCACCTGATCTTGTTACCTTCCTCCAGCGTGCGCGGGTGATCTACGACCCGGAAACGGGAGTTCATCTTAACTTCTTTTATTGGGTGCAAAATCTTGCTTTGCCTGATTCCATGTTCGAGCACACCGAGGACTTGGCGGACGATGAAGATGATGGCAGATACCTGGTTCTTTACGCAATGAGCAACTTCACAGGCCACTTCTGTGGGCTACTGTGAGTTAGAAAGTACCTTTAAGCTCCGCACAACGCTGATTCTCCTGGTCTAGGTATGACCAGGTACAACACCTTTGCATAATTAGTCCGACTATCTACGAGATCGAAGATGCCCTTGAGCGGAGGGTATGGTATCCATTGGAGACAGCCCTGGAGTACTGGCTGAGCCAGATTCGCAAAGGAGCGATCGCTGCTCTGCCGGAGGTCGAAGATCGGAATTACGGAAATGAGCGGTTCGAACCTTGGGAGTTCGTTCCATACACTGACGCTATGCTGGACGAGAACATCAACGCTTTCAATCGTCTTGTCGAAGCCATCGAAGCCCGCATGCCTCCCCCAGCCAGCCCTACAAGCCCCACAGAGATTGTCTACGGGCTTGTAGATGAGATCACACTCCAAAATTTGAACCTACCCCAGCGCTTTGGTTACGAATTAGTGCGCCGCGTACGCCGTCCACGTTTCCAGATGATCGCTCCAGGGCTCGAGGTCCTCGGCCCCTCCACATTCGTAGATCAGCCTTTCGGGTCGTTTTTGTACCCAGGTACTGTCCAAATTCCTCCGCTTCTCCTCTTTCGCTTCAAGGCAAACTACAAAGATAATACTATGCCAAATAATCGTACTGGCGAGCCGATTGCCCAGCTATTCCCCCGGCACAGCCGCATTACGACTTATCCTGCCGGTCTCTACTTGCGACCATCTTCGACAATAAGCGCTGAAGATGAATGCTTATTCCTTCTGCCGTTTGGCATAGGGGCTAATGGGTATGCACGGAGGAGTGACGGAAGCAAGTTCGGTAGCAGGAGGACTCCAGCAGACAGCTGTTTCGACCTGTATCGACCGGGGTATCAGCCGTTTGAGCAACACCACGAACATAGTCTTCGAGATGTGCTGAAAAACTGGAGGGGTTTAGTTGAGAGTGGTGTTTGGCAAGTGGATGAGAATGGTGTTGCAGGCGGTATTGATGTGTGGAGAGAGGCGGATAGTAAGGAAAGATGGACACACTATGTTATTCCAATACCTTACAGCGGTACAGAAAGAGTTTCTTAACAATGTTATGAAGCAGAAATACAGCAATCTCAGGGTCTAAAGGCCAAAGGACGTTCACCTGCCACTACTGTTGGGACCGCTGCTTCTCATCCTTAGAAAGCCGCTCAAGGCGTTTGCGTGCAAAGAGTAGTGCAGTTACATCAGTATCAGTCAGCTAGTAATTGCCTAGTATTGCAACAATAGACGCACGGTTAGCACTCATGCAAAGGTAAGAGAGAGCACTAGGTGCCTGTTAAGGTACAGACATTTACAAGTAATTAACGTTAGTCTAATAAAGGCATTGTTATTTAGAGTTAGAATAGTAATAAACTCAGTAGGGCGTCTCTCTTGCTTATTTACTATTTATATAGGATTACCTTTAACGATCCTAGAGTAGCACCTTAAATGCTTATAAACAGTTACTTGACAACATATACTACTAACACAATAGAAGCACGCAAGCTGCTTAAAGCAAGTAGTATTACTACACTATACTCTATTATAGTTGTGTAGAACCTAAGAATAGTCTACTAGATAGTTGTATGCTTTAATCGCATCTAATAAACTATAGCTAATCTACTAAAAATTCTTAGTTTTCTAATCTTTGTTCTCTATGTTAAGCGTAGCGTAAATAGGCAACTAGTATATAATATACCACTAGTTAACAAGGCATATATATAGAAAATAGACTACTTCTTATTAGTTTTAATAGAGAAGATCCTAGAACTAACAGATAAAATAAACAACTATAGTTAAAGAGCTAACAGTACTGTTTATTATATTAATATTCCTAATAAGGTTAAGGAGCTATAGATAGCTTTTAACCTAGATTACATAAACAGTTAAGAAACTAGATAAGTAGAGTAGTACGTAACTTAATTTCTATACTTAAAAGGTTTAGTATATTAGATAGAAAAAACTTATCTTTAATTTAAATAAGGTAATAGATAATAAGATTTGAATAGAGGCGCTACTAATATATTAAAATGTAAAATAGTATTACGCCTAGAAGAATTAGTATTAATATCTACTTAGTATACAAGTTTTAGGCTAACAAGCCTTTAGTATTAGAGATAAACTTTACTTATAATTAATAGTAAAGTAGCCTAAATAACTATATTCTATTACTATCTGTTACAGGATCAATACGGTTAAATAGCAGCTGGAATTAGCAGGTAGAATATGGTTATATTTTGCCTCTATTTTGGCTGCAACAGTTATGAGCCCAGACGCTGAAACTGCGCCAGCAGAGGCAACATAGATTCTAAGTTAAGTAGGTGACCAGAGCTAAGATTGGCTAGGGCAAAAAGATCCCTATCTAAGCTGTGCCGCAGCCTTATAAGCAGGCTGGTTAGAGCGTTAGATCTGGCACTTTAAAAAAGTCTACAGGACTCTTAGTTAAGATAACCCTGCAGGCACTTAGCTGTTGCGTATCTGTGATAATTTTCTACCTCCTACTTAGTACTTGTACGAGGTGAGGGGGTGTGTTACAGGATAAATACGCTTATATACCAGCTAGAATTAGCAGGTAGAATATGGTTATATTTTGCCTCTATTTTGGCTGCGACACTATCTTATTAAATTAGGATATAATAATTAGTAACGTACTTTACAGGTAAGTTAGACACTAGGCAAGCTAGACACTTTTACTAAGCCTCTACTAAACCTTACTCTATTATAGCCTAGAACACTATAAAACAGCGCTATATAAGGCAAAACAAGCTACAATATTACTTAAAAACTATTTCTATATTATTATTGTATATTTATGTGTTATATCCAGCCTTTCTACACTGTCTACAGTGCCTTTAAGTTAGCTTAGCTCTATTAGCGCGTATCTGCTTCTTTACTTTCTTCCTATTACTACGTGCTCTAAACTCTGTTAGAGCTGTTAATTGCTAGCTCTTTCTAATTATTAGAGTTCTTTCTGCGTTAACTTACTTTCTTTTATATAATTTTTATTATATAGCTGCTTTATTTACTTCTAAAAGATTAGTAATCTCTTATTACACTAACACTAGCCTTTCTATAATTTACGCTAGCAAATAGGTACATCGTACTACAGGGTATAGTAGGGGTAGAGTAGAGGCTGCACAGACTAGTAGTAGAGGTAGGGTAGAGGCTGCACAGACTAGTAGTAGAGATAGAGGTAGAGCTGCATTAACTAAGAGTAAAGGTAGAATAGGGGCTGCATTAACAAGTAGTTAGAGTTAGGTAGAGTAGAGAGCACCTAACTATAATAATTATACGTAATATTACTTAGATCTCTTAGATCTCTCTTAGATCTCTCTTAGATCTCTTAGATCTCTTAGATAAGTTAGATCCTCCTATTATATAATGTACCTAGCACTTACTACTAGTCTGTGTAGCTTCTATCCTGCCTCTACTTCTACTATATATAGAGCCTACCCTACACCTACCTCTACTATATATAGACTCTACCTAGCCTTAACCTTCTTAGTAGGAGGTTAGTGTAGGTAGGAGCTAGGTAGAGCTAGCGTACCTTACGTAATGTACCTAACCCTAACCTAGACTACACCTATTTGCTAGCGTAGTATAATTATTACTACTCTTTTTAACACCTTCCTAAACGCTCTAAATATAGAAGTAGGTAAGCTATCTATATACCTCTAAATTCTTATCTTTGTAAGTGTTAATTGCAACCTAATTTAAAAGGTGTTGCTAAAGTTTTATTACTGCTAGAGCATGTTGTTAACAGGTAGTAGTAGTAATAGAGTGGGTAGCTTTTTATTAAGACTGCTTATAACCTGTTCTAGGGTAAACAGGACTAGTCTAGCACCTTAGAACTCCTTCTAGATATTGCTAGAAGTAATTACAGCGTTATAGGCGCGTATAGAGTATAGTAGAAACTTAGTCTTTATAATATAATTAATCTAGTTATATATAGTATTTTAGCTTAGTGCCTATACACCTTCTTAAAAGTAGTAAAACAACCTATATTAAAGGGCTATATAAGATGTAATAGGTAAGAAGGAAAATAAAGAGTAATAATCTTGTTATTCTTACAGTTTTACTAGAATTTAAGAATGTTATTACTCTTATAACTATTAATAATACGTAAATAGTAGGTGCTAATAGTACGCTCTATTATACACCTAATAAAGTAGTTTATCTAGTTAAGACTAAGCTTATTAGTAGTCTAGCTGTTATTAGAGACTCTAATAACCTAGTGTTAAGGTAGATTCTTTTCTGTATACTAGGTAAAGAGGTAGTAGTAGGCTTTAAAGATAAGGAAAGCTAGAATAGCCTATTCTTTAGCATTAATATCTACTGTAGCTGTAACCTACTCCTAGTTACCTAGCTAAACTACCTTTAGCTAACCTTGTTGCTCTAAAGCTATAATAAGTGTAAAGTTATAAGACTTTTCTCTTATAATCTTTATTAGATAGGTTCCTTTTTAGGAATAGTTATTACATAAAAAGGCAACTTAAGCTATTTAGCTCAAATATATATATATTAGGCCTAAATATAGGTACTTTCCTAATTAGGTTTAGCTTATACCTGATCTAGTAAAGTACTATCTGAAGAATGCCTGACTAGAGAGCGTTAGAAAGCTGTGCTTATTGTAGCAATAGCTTTACTAGATCTAGAGTTAGCTTTCTTACTATAAATAGCTTAAGAACACGTTGCCTTTACTAGTAGGTTACGTGTACACCTACGTAATCTGCTAGTAGGTTGCGTAATTGCATACGTAATTGCATACCTAATCTGCTTAAAAATCTACTTTAAACTTCTAATTATCTATTAAAAATAGCTATTCTAGACTCTTCTACTTTGTAATAGAGAGAAGCAAAATAAAAGTATATATACTACTTACTTTCTTTCTCTCTTTGTTCTGTACCTAGCATTTAATATAATAACTTGTCTATTATATTATCTTCTTACTCTATTTACTCCTCTTACCTCTTTAGGCTATACGCTTCCTATCTTAGAATTACCTAGTCTAGTTAGTCTAGGTCTTCTAGATTAGGGAAGAATGTAGTCTGTTCTCTTTTCCCCCCCTACGTTCTTTATAATAAGTGCTTCTTAAGATATCTAGTCTATTATAAAGCCTATCTTTTTAACGTTATATATATCTTTACTCTAGATACTATACTTAGCTTTAATATTAGCTACTAGGCTAAACTAGCTCTATAGAGCCTTAGAATCCTTATAAAGGCTCCCTTATAGTTATACTTACAATTAGACTTAACTTTAAGCTCTAGGTATTACTTAATGAATATACTAGGCTAGTTTATACTAATAGAGCCGAGATTACACTTAGCGTATAAAGAATTAGCTATAGTAGCTATTTCTAAGAGCTAAGAAGAAAACTCTTATACGTCTAGCTTAAGTATATAATTAAAAATTACCTTTTTCTTATTATTATCTAGCTTCTTTAAATTAGCTAAGGAATTAGCATGTAAAGGCTGTCTAGTGAATTAGTTACTTAGTATGCTTTAAGAAATATTATAGATAGTAGTAGTATACTACAGAGATAGAGTTATGTCTTATTTAAGAGCTTGAACAATAAGCTGTATCTAAGCGTCCTTTAACGCGTCTAGATAGAAGTATTAAGAAGGTATTAGTATATAAAGAGTAGTTTAGTAAGAGCTTAGTAAAAGTATTTAGCTTAGCTAGTGTCTTACTTTTTTATAGGGTATTTTGTAACTACTATCCTCTACGATAGTATAAGTAACTATAGGACTCTAGTAAAAGTAGTAACTACTTGTGAGGGCACTGCAGGCAGGCAAGAGATAGGACAAAACGTATAGTATTAGATAAAATAAGAGACAAATCCTTAGAGGTTAAGCCTCTAAGAATTTAGGAGAATATATATGTGTGTGTAGGCTCTAAGAGGTAACTGTAGTCGCCCTAAGGTGTTCCTAAAGGTGAGTATACCTAAGGTAGAAAGCCCCTAATAATAGCCCACCCTCTTCTTACAGTTTGTTCTAGACTACTAAACTCTATGTGCTAATACTTGCTAGTTTAAACTCTAAAAAAACCTCTATTATAAGAGGAAAATAGTTAGAAGAAAGCTAGTTTGCTTATTAGTAGGTACTTAAATATATTAATTACGTTAGCACAAACTGTAAAGAAAGTAGAGGAGGAAAGGAGGACAGACTACTTTCTTCCCTAGTCTAGAAGACCTAGACTAACTAGACTAGGTGATTCCAAGATAGGATGCGTATAGCCTAAAGAGGCAAGAGGAGTAAATATAGTAATAATAAGATAATATAATAGACAAGTTATTATATTAAATGCTAGGTACAGAACAAAGAGAGGGAGAGAGAAGGTAGTATTTATACTCTACTTCTCTTCTCTCTATTACAAAGCAGAAGAGTCTAGAATAGCTATTACTAATAGATGCTTAGAAATTAAGAGTAGATTTCTAAGCAGGTTGCGTATGCAATTACGTATGCAATTACGCAACCTACTAGCAGATTACGTAGGTGTACACGTAATCTACTAGTAAAGGCAACGTGTCCTTAAGCTATTTATAGTAAGAAGGCTAACTCTAGATCTAGTAAAGCTATTGCTATAATAAGCACAGCTTTCTAACGCTCTCTAGTTAGGCATTCTTCAGATAGTACTTTACTAGATTAGGTAAGCACTATACCTAATTAGGAAAGTACCTATATTTAGGCCTAATGTATATATATTTAGGCTAAATAGCTTAAGTTGCCTGTTTAGGTAATAGCTATTCCTAAAAAGGAAACTATCTAATAAAGATTATAAGAAGAAAGTCTTATAACTTTACAATTAACAAATAAGGTACTATAATTAGATACAATAGTATAAGGTAACATGTGCAGGCAAAAGATTTATATAAAGTAGTAGGCAAATTCCTTTAATAAGCATTTAACTAAGAAGAAGAAGTACTGTTGTTTAGTAAGTTAATTAACTACTACTAGAAGATTAGTGTAAATTTGTCTATTAAGTGTAGAAGGTAGTAGGTCTTAAATATAATCTACTAAAATGTCTGCCTGTTATATGTTAGGTATAGGCATAGATTAAAGGTAGCTATTATATACTTTTCTAGAAGGTTAAGCGCGTTTACACACTACGCAGAATTAGCAGTACTTCTTAATTAACTGCGCAAGACTAGGCTAGTAGTATTAATAAATTAATAAGTAAAGTGTAGCTCTAGTTCCCTTATAGCCTATAATCTTATAATTATAGCAAAGGTTAAAAATCTAGTAACAGAGACAGGCGTCTAATAGTATATATAGGCGCGTTTTGTTAATAAACAACTATTAGTAAGCCCCCTCTCTAGTAGTGTAGCAGTCTGTAAGGGCACTGTAGGCAGGCAAGAGATAGGACGAAACATATATTATTAGATAAAATAAGAGATAAATCCTTAGGGGTTAAGCCCCTAAGGATTTAGGGGAATATATACGTGTGTGTAGGCTCTAAAAGGTAACTGTAGTTACCCTAAGGTGTTTCTAAGAGTTGGCATGCCTAAGGTAGAAAGCCCTTAATAATAGCCCCCCCTCTTCTTATAGTCTGTTCTAGACTGCTAAACCCTATATGCTAATGCTTGCTAGTTTAAACTCTAAAAAAACCTCTAATGTAAGAGGAAAATAGTTAGGAGAAAGCTAGTTTGCTTATTAGTAGGTGCTTAAATCTATTAATTATATTAGTACAAACAACTCCCTATAGAGTGCAGCTAGCACTAGTTTGCTACTTGCTAGGTAACCTTACCTTTAGATCCCTTAGGATTAAAGACTCTAGAACCTATAGTTAAGGCTATTAGGGAGTTAAGTAATAGTTTAGTAGATTACTGAATAAGTATTTAGCTAGTACTGCCTTGTAGGGTGTCTGCAGCCTCACTCTAGTCCTCTTAAGGATATAGTGCCCTTAGTCTAGTATCCTTAACTTCTAGGAGCATAGTAAAAAGAAGATACAGAATAAACTATATAGTAATTATAGTAGGTTCCCTCTATAAAATACCTATTACTGCACTATAGTCTCTGTAGGGCACTACTGCTCTAAGTCTAAAGACTGTAGTTGCCTAGGAGCTAGTGTTAGGTGCAGTAACATGCTGCCTTAGGCTGTTTTCTTAGTGTAACAACTTATCCCCTATAGGTTACTTAAGTGTCTAGGCCCTTTGTCTATAAGCTCTGCAGAGGCATTATTACTCTTAGTCTAAACAACTATAGTTACTAGAGGCGTAGACTTATTTGCTTAACTGCTGTAGCAGTTTAGCTAGATATATTATTACCTTTACCTAAGAGGTACCTTGTAGAGTATCTAGTTAGTGCCTAAGGGTTGTTTATCTTCTGCGTAAGTAGGCTCTAAGCAACACGCTATGTATAGGTAGCTTATTGTAACAATGTTAGGCGTTACCTTATACTTAGATTAATCCTGTTATAAAAGTCTATCTGCTAATTATGTAGTGTTGGCTATGCCTTTGTTGTAAATTTAGTTGTTATTTACTCTAGGCTTAGGGCTTTGTAGATGTATAGTAAGTGTTCTATTAGGCGCGTATTATTCCTTGCTAACTATGTAAAGTTTTAGGCGTTTAACTGTTTAGAAAGTAGGCAGTAAGGTAGCAGGACATTAGTAGGGCAGTAGATAGAGGTAAGAGTGTCTTAGTATATAAAGAGTAGATACTTTAACTTCTTCTTCCTTATCTGCACTCTACTTACACTTATATACTTTCTACTCTACTTCTTTATAATTATGCCTCCCCTACCTTCGCATATTAATAATGCTAAGTTACTAGACTTTGTGTACATGTTGCTTAACAACATAGCTCTGCAGCCTTTTCTTACTTAGTTCTAGTGTTATAGGTGCGTAACTAAGCTGTCTACTAAGTCTAGCTCTAACTCTAATAGAATAATTAAGTTGTTTATACAGGTCTTTAGGCGTCCTAAGGAGTTCTGTATATATAAGAACAACTTTAGCGTATGCTCTAGATGCTTAGGTAGTAACGCTAGTAGATGCGTTAAGGTAAGCCTAGAACTGTGTCTAGTGCCTGCCTAACACTAATCTATATAGATTGCGCTTTACTTCTGCTGCACTATTAACATGCTTAACTTCCTTATTAAGTAAGCTAAACGTAAGACAAATAAGGAGACTACTTAATAAGGCAACGCTGTAACTAAAGATAACGTTCTAGCTGCAACCTAGCACTACTAGTAGACTGCTTTTAACTACGCTAAGGCCTATTACCTTAGTGCTATAGCGTATAAGGCTGCTGTAAACTATTATATAAAAGACTTAGGTTTAGGTCTAGTAGACTATAATAAAGCTTATTAAGTTTTGCGTAAGCATAACCTACAGCGCTTTAATATAAGTACTCTTGTTTCTTTGCTCTTACTGCAGCTAACTTTGTATAGGCAGCTTTAGGTACTATTAGTTGAAAGGCAGCTTCTAATGTAGTTATTAACGTAGATGTTAAGCGCGTGTTCTAGCAGGATAGTGCTGCTAGGGGTGCAGAGAAGCATTAGTACTACTATAGCACTAATTTGCCCTCTGCTAATAACGCCCTAGTTGCTCTCTTCTAGCAGTTAATAGTTTCTCTAACTAAGCCTGCCTTCTTAGGGGCTTAGAAGACTCCTAAGTACTATTGTATAGGTAGCCCTAACTTCTAGCCTAGCTCTGCTTGGGGTTTGTGAGGCCTTCTGCTTTTTTAGATTGCTTTTTAGATAATATATAGTAATAGATTAAATGCAATAACTATATAAACCTTTGTACCTACTTCCTATGCTTTTAAGACTCTTATCCTCTACTTTAGATAGTCGCTAGGCTAATCTACAGCCTTAGGACAGTAACCCTAGGTTAATATATTGTCTACAGTTTTATAGCATGTAAGAGTACTTATCCTAGAAGGATTTCCTTAGTTAACCTCTCTTCTACTAAGGCAGGTTTAGATTGCTTTAACCTAACTAAGTCTTAGCCTTACGCTTGTAAGTAGATTGCTGTAGCGTGTTAGCTACTGTCTTAAAGTACTCTTTAAGGATTTCCTTACAGTAGTTAAGGTTCTCTAGTAGCTCCTAGGTAGCTTCTTTAGTTAGCTAACCTAGCTATTTTACTAGGTACTCTTGCCTATAGGCTTAAGTGTTACAGTGCTGTAGGATCTCTTTAATTTTATACCTCTTAGCTAGGAGAGTATCTTCTAGAATCTGCGTAGAACCTAGCTAGAACTTCTTCTCTACAAAGAGTTCCCTCTATAGTTTAAGTAAAGATATATTAAACACTAGGTGCACTCTATCTATTAATAGTAGTAGGTCTAGCTTATAAGCTAGTTTCCTAATCTTCTTTACAATAGTAAATAGACCTAGGTATTAAGCGTTAAACTTCTTAGATAGTTAGCTAGTTGTTAGGTTCTTTACCTAGAGTAGCACTTACTTGCCTTTAGCAAAGTGTCTGTCTGCCCGCTTAGTATTATACTAACAAGAATTGCTCTTTTAGGCATACTCTAAGCTATCCTTTACTACTACCTACAGTTTGTGCTACTGCTCTAGCTGTCTAATTACCTGCTAGCAGAGGTCTAGTGCCTTTCTACTATCTACCTAGGCCTCTAGGGGACAGTGTAACTAGTGCTTATCTAGAACTCTATTAAAGCCCTAAGGGTTAATTCTATATACTACCTTAATAGGGGATTTACTGTGTACTAAGTAAGCCTTTAAGTTGTATGCGTACTCTATGTATAGTAATAAGTCTACCTAGTTATTCTATTAATAGTTTATGTAGATGCGCAGGTAGGTTTCTAACTCTTAGTTTTAGTGCTTTGTCTGCCTATTAGTCTATAGGTAAAAGGCTGTACTAAGGCAGTAGTTAATCTTTAAATAATAGCAGATGTTAGACTAGAATTAACTAGTAAATACTAACCTATAGTCTAATATTAGGGTATTAGGGGGACTATATTTAAGAAAGCACTGCCTAAGCAGTAGTTTAGCTACCCTCTAGGACGTAACTATCTTAGTAACAGGTAGATACTAGACATACTTGCTAAACCTATTAACTAGAACTAGGATTAAGTTGTACTTGTTCCTCTAGTTATTCTTTAACATTAGTAGGTCTGTTACAAAGTCTAGGGAGTAGTGCTGCTAGGGTGTATTAGGTACTAGGAGTAGAACTAGCAACCCCTATAGCTTATGCCTGCAGATTTTATTTAGTTAGCATACTGCACAACGCTAAATATACTTATATACATCCTTTTTTATGTTTAGCTAATAGTACTTTTATTTTAACAGCTAGATAGTCTTCTTACAGCTATAGTAACCTTTATAGAGTTATTATAGTTCTTTGCAAGAATAGTTTAGCAAAGAGTTATGTCTTAGGAAATCTACACTTTTTTACTCCTGCGCAGGATTCTACTAGGGTTAACCTCCTAGTAGTAGTAAACCTTAGCTGCTCTGCCTACTTCCTAACTTGTTAGTAACTTATAGGCAGCGTCCTGCTCCTAAACCTATCTAATGTAGTTAGTTAAGCGTTTTAGTGTATCTAGGGCGTATACAGATTTGCCTTACGCAGCATTGTTTATAAGGTAGGTAGGTAACCTAACTTGTCTATTAAGGTTATAAAGGAGAGCCTCTATAATATTAAAGCTAGGTTCCTAAGCTTTAAATAATTTAGATTAACTCTAGCTGCTATAGCTTATAGATAGCTAGTTAAGAGCTAAGAGAGACGCATCTCTAGTACCTATTAATAGGTAGAATTCCTTAGGGGTAGTTTTAGAGAGTTGCTAGGATCCTGCAGAACTTCTACTAGAGCTGCCTATTACTCTAGTTGCCTGTTTAACGTTTTAAGCCTTAAACTTCTAGATAGTCTATATTTAAAGCTTCTGCTAGAGAGTTAGCAGTATAGCGTTACGTAGTGCCTGCTGCTTTCTAATAACTAGTCCCTTTATATAATCTAGACGCCTTAAGAGGCTGTCTACAGGGTTCTCTAGTCTAGGCTTGTACTTAACTTTAAAGTTGTACCTAGCTAGCTCTTCTGCCTAGCGTGCTTGCTTAAGAGAGAGCTCCTTTATAGTTATAAAGTACTGCAGGTTGTTATAATTAGAGAGTACTTAGACTGTTAACAGGGTATGCTTAAGGTAATGTTGCTACTGCCTAAATCCCTTAACAATTGCTGCTAATTCCTTATTATAGGTGTGCTATCTAATTAATAGGCCTTAGAACTTCCTACTCTAGAACGCTACTAGCTTCTAGTATTATTCTGTCAGTACTCCTAACAATTGTAGTTGCAGCAATATAGTAGCTATAGCAAAGTTTAATGCATTAGTAAAGACTATAATTAGCTTGTTAGGATTAAAGTGCTGTAGCATAAGGGCTTTAGTAAACTTCTTCCTAATAGTAAGGAAGGCCTAGCGTACTTCTTCTAGCCAACTCTATAGTTTATACTATCTTGTTAGGCCCTTATAGGTTTTTGCTAGCGTTTTCTTCTCCCCCTTTATTATAGCAGAGCCTCCTAGCTCTAACTCCGGCCTCTAGGCGGAGGTTATATAGTCTACTAACAGGCGCACAATCCTAGAGTAGTTAAAGATAAACCTTTAATAGAAGTTAGCAAAGCTAAGAAATACTTAGATGTTCTTGTACCTCTTAGGCTCTAGCTACTCTTAGATTGTTTACACGTAGACAGGATCTATAACTACTCTACTAGGCGTAATAATAAAGCCTAGGAACTTAACTAACTTTGTTATAAACAAGCATTTGCTTGCCTTACAGAACAACCCCTATTTAACAAGTTAATCTAGGATCTCTTTAACATAGGCTTAATAATCCTTCTTATGCTCTAAGTATATAAAGATGTTATCTAGATACACTACGCAGGTGCAGTCTATAAAGCCTCCTAGAGCTCTCTAGATATAAGATTAGAACGTTGCTAGAGCGTTTGCTAATTTAAAAGGCATAACTAGGTACTTAAAATAACTATACCTAGTCTTAAAAGCTGTTTTCTACTTATTGCCTTCCTTAATCTAGAGCCTATAATAGGCATTACGTAGATCTAGCTTAAAGAAGATAGCAGCTTTTAATAGCCTGTCTAGCATCTTATTTACAAGAGGAATAGGATACTAGTTCTTAATAGTAACCTTGTTAAGGCCCTTGTAATCTACACAAAGTTGCAGTGTACTATTAGCTTTTAGCACAAATAAGATAGGTGCTCTAGTAAAGAACTTACTTAGGCAGATCTAACTCTTCTTCTGTGCTGTATTAAGGTAGGCCTATAGTATTTCTAACTCCTTCCTAAAGAGGTTATAGATAGGCATATTTAGTATCTTACTCTCTAGCTTAATGTTAATAGAGTAATTATAATCCTAATGCAGTGCTAATACACTAGACTAGTGTTTACTAAACGTAAACTACTTATAGTGTAGCTCTAAAGGAATGTGTTTAAGCTCCTCTAGGTCTAGTTTGTTATCTGCAGGATTAACTAAAGGATAGTCCTTGTTGCTATCTAGAAGGACTTAGGCTATACCTATAGGCAGCATCCTAGAGCGTTAAGAGAGCTTATAGATAATACTTACTACTATGCGCTTACCTATAGCTTTAGAAAGCTATAATAGATCTAGGTGCTGCGCAACGCAATGCTAAAGGTAGTTAACAACTTTAAGTATTTTGTTCTAGAGCTAGAAGAGTCCTTTATTGTAGAAGTATTCTGCGTTAAAGGCAGCGTCTCTGCTTAGCCTCTAGGCTAGTAGTTGTCTACTGCCTTCCTAGTTACTTTCTAATAGGTTGTTGATTGTCTCCTCTAGGACTTAGTAGACTAGGTTACCTAAGTGCATTAAGTATGCTCTTTCTTCTAGTTCTATAAAGTAGAATAGATTCTATATAGTAGTAAGGTGTACTCTCTCTATGTTATTAGGGAACTACTTGTATATGCCTTTAGAGAAGCAGATATATAGGTTAGTAGATACTAACTATAAGTAACCTAGTACTAGGTTGTATTCCTTAAAGGCAGCTAACTAGAACTTCTATAGTCCTACAGATTTAACTATACTATTGCTGTCTAGGCAATTAATAGTTAGATTGTAGGATTGCTAGATGTCTAGGTAGTTGCTATTAAAGAATGTAGCTACTAGCCTTTAATAGAACAATTTATGTTTAAGGTAGAGATTATCTACTACTTGCTAGCTAATAAGGTTTAGCTCTACTCTAGAGTTGTAAAGGGCTTAGAGCAGTGTTAAAGACCTATTAGGGTCTTAGAGGGATACAGTAACTATAATACAGGTTTGTTTCCCCCTAGTTTTAGGCCCTAGTTATAGTTAGGATAAGTTAGTAACTAGGGCTTCTCTTTTCCTAACTCTTCTATTAACTAGGAGTTCTTATTGTTGCTTCCCTTGTAGTAAGAGTTGTAGCTACTATAGTTTTTCTAGTAACTCTTCTAACTACTGTTGTCTTTGTTTTAACTCTAGCTATTATTACTATTATTAGATTAAGTAGCTACTAGGGTACTATTGCCTTAGCTACAGGATAGTGTACCTCTGCAGCTAGTATGTCTCTTATTTCCCTTCTAATTAGGAGATGTAGTATGCCTCTTGCTATAGTTAGCATTATTACTCTTATAAGTAACTGTAGAATAGGCTGCTATCTCTGCGTTATAGAGAGCTTGTTTAAACTCCTACTATTACTAGATGTTGTCTAGGCTGCTGTTACACGAGATTTCCTGCTAGAGGTAAGGTAGGGTTTTAGACTATACAAAAGTAATTTTAAAGTTATAGTCTTTAGTACTATTGTTAAACTTAAAGAAGCTGTACAGTAGTAGTAACTCCTAGTAATTTAATAGCATTAGAAAGGTGTTAACTGTATTGCCTTCTCTCTACTTAATGTTAAAGAACTTAGTATAGTTCTTGTACTTAGTAAGAATAAAGTCTTGCACAAGTTGCTCCTCCTCTACCTTAAGGTTAGACTATAATTAGATAGATCTCTAGTTAATTAGTTGCTAGATTAGTTCGCGATAGATGCTAAACTAAATAGTACCTATAGCCTAGTAAGTTCTTGTAATAGAGTCTTCTAGTACTTAGGCGTATTAGAAGGCTGTCTTAATGTCCTTAATCTACTAGTCTACCTACTAGGGGGATAGAGCTCTGCTCTTAGTACCTAGCTTAGGTTTAAGTTAAATGTTGTTTAACACTTAGATAATCTTTCTAGCCTTATTAAACGCTGGCTAGTTAGGTTCTAGCTAGTTCCTGCCCTTAGTTAAGCCTAGGGCTTGTAAGGCTTAGTTACTCTAGTTCCTTTAGATAGCTAGTTTAGCCTTAGTAGCTCTAGCAAGTTCCGCCTTAAAAAGATTCTTAAGGAGTTGCTTAACAAATGAAGGCTAGCCTGTAGTTAGAATAGTTATAGGTTTAACTTAGGGCGCTTTAGTAGCAGCTAGAGGGCTTGCATTTAAACTAGTTGCTAGGTTTATCTAACTCTAATAAGATAGCACATCTGTTAAAGGGCTAGCAGGGCTGTAAGCCTGTTTGTCTCCTAATTTAGTAGGACCTAACGCTTAGTTATTAGATGTACTAGGCGTTGTGTTAGCTATAGGTATACCTAGTAGTAATAAGTTTGCTACTACATTGTGTATAGGATACCTCTAAGAATCTATTAAGTTGCTACTAGGGCTAGTCTGTTGCAAGCCTAGTGCGTTATTGTTGCTAGCAGCACGTTAGTAACGTTAATTTCCAACTATTATAATAGGTATAGAAAAAATTAGAGATCTCTTAACTACCTCTTCTAAGAGGGAGTATAAAGGATTTAAATTATAAGAGCACTGTAGGTAGGCAAGAGATAGAACAAAACGTATAGTATTAGATAAGATAAGAGACAAATCCTTAGGGGTTAAGCCCCTAAGGATTTAGGGGAATATATACGTGTGTGTAGGCTCTAAGGGGTAACTATAGTCGCCCTAAGGTGTTCCTAAGAGTTAGCATGCCTAAGGTAGAAAGCCCCTGACACAGTCTAAGAGGGAAATATAGTAGCTATTCTTTTAGAACTATAAGCTAAGTTTGTAATTACCTTAATCTAAGGCAGTAAATATTTTTTAAGTAGTAGAGTTAGTAACGTAGGCTTTACTAAGCATTTCTTCTATTAAGTGTAGGTCTTCTAAATAAGGAGGTAATCCTAATGTTACTGTTCTATTAATATTGTTAATAGGCTCTTTGTTGTCTATATTAGAGTTAGGTGTTATGCTTAGGGTAGTACAGAGATAAGCTACTACCTAAGCATCTAGGGTAACAAATCAGGAATTCTGTAGAGGGGAGATTAATAAGGCCCTTAGAGTAGCCTAGATTGCAGGTGCTATACTAGAGGACAGGTATTTTAGCTGTAAAACAATCTAGTAGGTATTAATAAGTCTTATATTGTTTTTATCTTTAGAAATGTCTTAGGCTTACTAGCTAAGGTTGTCTGCTTTGCTATTTGTCTCTCCTAGTGCGTAAATAATCTTAAAGTTAAATTACAAGAGAAAAAGTGACTAGTAGGCTTACTTCTAATTAAGTTTCTTAGTAGTTATAAAGGTTTCTAGGTTCTTATAATTAGTAATAACCTAGATTAGGTATAGGGAACCTATAAGTTTAGGTTCCTATTCCTTAAATGCCTACATAATAGCTATTAGTTCTATATTGTAGATGTTGTAATTGCATTTAGCAGAGGAGTGTTTTTTTAAGAAGAATGCTACAGGTTATAGAGTGCCTTTAGCATTGCGTTGTTCCATAACCCTACTAGAAGCCTACCTAGAAGAGTTAGTAGAAATAAATATTAGCTAACTAGGGTTAAAATACTGTAAGACTAATTTAACTATAAAAGCTTTCTTAAGTTAAGCAAAAGCATTAATATAGGTATATATAGGTTTAAATTCTTATACTACACTGTGCAATAAAGCTTGTTAGGGTCTTTTTATAATAGTTTAGTAATATTAGTAGAATTAATAGCTTATGTAAGTAGAAGGGTAATAGAGGAGTAGCTCTAAATAAATTATTAATAAAATCTAGTAAATCTAAGGAAGAAGAGAATATCTAGTACTGTTTAGGGCATTTTCTATTCTTAAATAGCTTAGATCTTGTAAGGGTCTATCTATACATTTTAATCTGTAATAATTATTCTAAGAAACTTAACTTAGCTCTTATAGAATTTAGACTTCTTAGAGTTAATATAGAATCTACATTTCTTAAGGCAGCTAAGAACCTATTTAACGTGTGCTTTGTGCTTCTAGATAGTGTTAGAGTATACTAATACATTGTCTAAATAGGCTGTATAAAATTAATCTAAATATTTAAAGAGTGCTTTATTAATAGCCTATTAAAATGTTGCAGGAGCGTTATATAGACTAAAAGGCATAACTTTGTACTAGTAAGTGCCCTTTCAAGTAGAGAATGCAGTAAGCTATTCTAAGCTAGGTTTTATGCAAATATAATAGAAGGCGTAAATAACATTAAATTTTAAAAAGATCTTAGCTTTGTTAAGGTGTGCTATAGTCTCTTAAAAAAAAAGTAGTAGTCTTTAACTATAGCTTTGTTTAATTCCTAATAATCTACGCATACACGCAGACTACTGCCTAGCTTAGCTATAATAAGGAGATTATTTTAAGCTGGGGAGTTGCAGCGCTTAATAAATCCTCTAGACTTGTTTTCCTTAATGTAATGTTTAATAGCCTTTATTAATTGTCCTAAAAAAGGTTGTAGGTAGTAGTTAGGTAGATTAATGCCTAGCTTAAGTTTGTTTTTGTGGTTAAAATTGCTATAGTTAGGCAGTGTTTTAGCTGCAGCCTAGTTAAAAGTAGGAATAAAGTTAGCATATTCCTCCAATTCTTCTGCAGTAAGTAGGTTAGAGAGCAGGGGGTCTTTAGGAGCCTAGAAAAATTTGTTAAAATTGTTATTAGCTAAAGCCCTTCTAGCAGTAGTAGTGTCTAATTGTTAAATAACAAAGACTAGGTGCCTAGGTCTCTTCTTATAAAGACAAATAGCTTTAGCAGAGACTAAGTATAGGTTAACTAATTTATTAGTATATAGTGCCTTGCTTATAGGGCTAAGTTTAGGTTAAGTAGATCTTCTATTCTAGGGTTTGCCTAAACTAGACTGTAATAATTATAAAAGCTTAGTGTCTAACTTCAAGCCTTTATACAGTAATAGGGGAGTCTAAGCTGTAGTATTGCAGTGTCTAGAGCAATATTTGTTGTTAAAGCAAATAGAGCAGTCGCGCTATAAAACTAAGAGATCGTAAATAGCCCTCTAGCGGAATTCTAAGATAAGTTAAAAAGATCTATAATTATTTATAATATAGGCTCTAGTGCGTTCTAAGTAAAAGCCTAACTAGAAGTAAAACTTAGCACAGTAGGTAATAGTCTTAGAAGGTTAACTATTGTATTCTCAGCAGATAATTAGAGTAGCTAAAAAAATAAGGGAAAGGGCCTTAGTATATTCTAGAAATTTGTGTAATGTAAAGCTAGAATTAGCTCTATTGTTAGCTAAAGCGCAGATCCTGTGTAGAGTATTGTTGTTGCGTTCTAAGAATGCTAGAAAGGCAAGTTAATTATAATGTTGTAGGTTGCCTTTAGTTTAGTTCTATTTACTACTAGCTTTTTAAAGCACAGTACTAGCCTCTGCTAAGCCTAACTAAGGAGAAACTAGGTTCTTAGAGCGTACTTGTTAGTAAACTAACCTTAAGTAGTAACTAGAACTTAAGGGCTCTAGTTTTCTAACTTAAAGGCAGAGTTATTATCTAAAGATTTAAAAAGTTTGTCCTTAGTATTATCTTTTAGGGTGTCTAAAGTAGCTATGTATTAGTTTATTAGTCTATTCTAAGAAACAGCTAAAGGTAGAGCTTTAGGCCTTAGTAGTTCTAGGCATTAGTTAGACTTATAGCTCTTAAGTCTACAGTTAAAACAAGTAAACCTATTAGAGAGGGCAGAAGTAGAATTCTTAGAGCAGCAAGAATAAGTATCCTTAGTCTTAAGAGCAGATGTAGGTTAAGCTAGGATAGCAGTAGTAGGTAGTACTAGCAACATGTTGCGAGTAGATAACTAACTGTGTAGAGCAGAGCGCCTAGGCTAATTTCCTACAGAATCTTAAGTAGTTGCTTTGTTAGAGATAAGAGCATAGTTAGAAAAGTAGGTGCTAAGCTGCTTGTAATATTCTTGCAGGCTAGAGAGAGACTTTTTACAGAGAATACTAGCTATCTAACAGGAGCAAAAGTCTAGTAGTCTAGCTTGTAGGCAATAATAGTAAGGCTTAGGAGACTAGTTAAGCTGCTAGGCAAAGTACTCTATCTTAGTGCAAAAGATAGAGAAAGTAATTAAGGTATTAGCAATGTCTAGTAAGGGAAAGTAAGGAAAGATAAAGGCATTAAAAGAGCATTTAGCTAACTTAAAGGTGTCTTTGTCTCTATAGACTTTATATAAGTAGTAAATGTAGTCTATAGGTTTAGAATAGAAGTAACTAAAGCTAGATTAAACTTAGAGCAAGGCGTAAGCAGGGTCTTAAGTGTAAATTATAAGAAAGTCTACCTAATTACTAGAGTGCTAGTAGTTATGTCTATTTGCCTACATGTAATAAAGGCAATTAAAGAGCTATTTACTAAAGTTGTCCTTAGAGTTAGAGAAATACTAGGGTTTCTTTATAGCCTTGTCTAGCTAGTTGTTGTATTAGTCTAGTAACTGCAGGAATTAATAAGCGCTAGCTAATGTAGAAGTTAACAATATAGTAGAATAGCTCCTAAGTAGTGTAAAGGTAGAGGGAGTAGTCTAAGTAGCTAGTATAGTCTAAAATTAGTCTATAGTAGCTAGTATATTATTGCATTATTTAGATTGTAAAAGAATAGTAAATAGATGCTCTAAGTTGTTATTAGGGCTAGCAAATAGATCCTACTCTAGCTTAGTAGATTTTAGATAAAGGGGGGTAGAGCAGCGTAAGTGCCTAAATTAAGAAGTAGGTTAAGTAGGGGCTAAGCCTTTAGCAGCTAAGATAGCCCCTTTAGCAATAATGTAGTTATAGGCTAAGCAGAGCTTCTAGTAATCTAATTTAAGTTAGTTAGTCTAGAACTAGTGTGTGTTAAAAATAGTCTTAAGAGACCTATACTTAGTAACTATATAGTTATGTTTATTAATAAGTATGGAGCAGGTGTCCTTATACTAAGCAAGCTCTGTTTTAGTTGTCTAAAGTTTAGAGGTAATGTTTAAAATCCTATCTAATACATTGTAGAGAAAGCCTATAAGAAAAGAGGTAAAGATTACTAGTTAACTATGCAAAAAATAAAAGAAGTACTAATTTAGTAAGTTATCTAAGAGCTAGTAGAGGCCTAGAGATTAAATAAACTAGAAGTGTTAAGTAAGGTTGTAATCCTCTAGGACTTACTAAAAGAATTAGGAGGGTATTATATTAGCTTTAGCATATAAGTAAGGAAAGTTCTTAGTAAGCTTAGCTAGCAAGCCCTAAGTGCTTAGCAAAGATGCGTTGTAGATAAGAACCTTAGAAGCTAGTGTATGCATAGAGTTGTTATAGCAAAAATTTAGTAGTTCTATAATAAAAGCACTTTAGTGTTCTAGGATTATAGGCTTAAATATAGTTAACTTAGCGCCTTATGCCTCTAAATATTAAATAAAAGAAGAGTTGTTTAGAGAGTAGGAGGTAGGTTAAAGAACTAGTGTCTCTTTATTGCCTAGAAACTTAGAGAAGGGTTAATTAAAGCTAGCAGAGGAAAGGCCTCCTAAGTAAGAAATAAGGCGCTTAGTAGTAGTTCTAGCAGAACAGCAGCTAGCTTTATAAGATAGGTTAGTAACCTGCTTAGAGATAGATAATGTAGGCTAGGTTAGAAAGTTAGCAGAAGAAATGCGTAGCCTAGACTTATCTCTATAGCATAAGGAGTTATAGTTAGATTTAGAAGAAGGCATCTTATCTTAGCTAGTATTATTAGAATTAGCTAGCGCTATAGCTGCAGTTTTAAAGATGTAGTAAGATTTGTAAGAAGTAGATTAAAAGTTAGTTAAGAAGTAAGTTAGGTAGTTAAAGGAGAAAGCAGAGCACCTAGTGCCTTAAGTAGTAATAAGAACCTAGAGAGAAGCTAAGTAAAAGAAGAGAAGGTGTACAGTAAAAGGTTAGTAAAAAAAAAACTAGTATTAGTAAAAGGTTTAAAGTAAAAGAAGCTACTATAACTAATACTTAAGGTTGTGTAAATAAATAAGTTAGAAGGTACTTAAAGAAGTAGAGGAAAGCAGTGCTAGACTACTTAAAAGGCGCTAAAAAGGAGGCGCTAGACTACTTAAAAGGCGCTAGAAAGGAGGCGCTAGACCACTTAAAAGGCGCTAAAATAGTAAGAGAAAAGATAGAAACGCTAGACTACTTAAAAGGCACTAAAGTAGTAGGCGCTAGACTACTTAAAAAGGCGCTAAAACTAGGTAGAAGAGAGGCGCTAAACTACTTAAAAGGCGCTAAAAGAAGGACAGGCTAGTACTCTGTAGCCTAAAAGGAGGTAGAACACTTAGTGTACTAAGGTTTAGCAGCTAGTTTATACTTAAAAAAGCGCGTAGGTAAGGCTAATTTATACTTAGGGACAGGCACTTACTACCTGCGTAAGAAGGAGATAAAGACTAAGAAAAGAAGCTCTAACAGCTAGGGCTATTACCTAGTTAAGAAATAGCTTACTAAACTAGGCAAAAAATTGTGTAACTTTTAGTAATAGTAGCTAACTACTATGCTAAATAAAAGCAGAAGCCTAAAAGAAGAGCTTAATTTTAAGCTGTTAGGTCTGCTATTATATAAGGCAGACTTTATAAGCACAAAAGAAAGCAATCTAAAAAGCTAATATATTTAAGAAGGAGTAAATAAAATAGCAGATAGAGAGCTATAAGAGGGTAAAGATAGCTACCTACTTATAGTAAGTAGGCCTAGGCTTTTAAGCTAGAAGTTAAAGGAGGCCTATGCTCTAAAAGTGAAGTAAAAGTTAATAAGATAGATTCTACTAAGTTAGATAAGCACTACTAGTAGGTTGTACTATCTAACTATAGCAGAAGTTCTAACAGTATGTTTCTAGTATTCTATCTTAATTTGCTCTAAGAAGCGCCTTAGGATAGGCTACTAGATTAAACAACCTTTAAACTAGAACCTATAGATATTGTTAACAATTAAGGTAATATCTCTTAAAAATAGTTTGTTAACAAGTTTATTAACTGCTGCAGTTGCTAAGGCACCTAAGAGTATTAGATTAAGTAGTCTAATAACTCTTTGCTAATATAGGAACCTGCTAAACAATACCTTAAACACTATAACACGTTCTTATATTACTATAAGAATCTAGACAGGCTTAAGCCCTCTAGTCTTAAGATACCTATAGACTAGGCCCTTATTAGGACTTCTGCTAATGTTAGATAGCACAACCTACTAGTAGTGCTTATCTAACTTAGCAGAATCTATCCTGTTAACTTTTACTTTACTTTTAAAGCATAGGCCTCCTTCTACTTCTAGCCTAGAAGCCTAGGCCTACCTACTATAAGTAGGTAGCTATCTCTGCCTTCTTATAGCTCTTTGTCTGCTATTTTGTTTACTCCTTCTTAAATATATTAGCTTTCTAGATTGCTTCCTTTTGTACTTGTAAAGTCTACCTTATATAATAGCAGACCTAACAGCTTAAAACTAAACTTTTCTCTTAGGCTTCTGCCTTTATTTAGCATAGTAGTTAGCTACTATTACTAAAGGTTACACAATTTTTTGCCTAGTTTAGTAAGCTATCTCTTAACTAAGCAATAGCCCTAGCTATTAGAGCTTCTTTTCTTAGTCCCTATCCTCTTCTTATGCAGGTAGTAAGTGCCTATTTCTAAGTATAGATTAGCCTTACCTGCGCGCTTTTTAAAGTATAAACTAGCTGCTAAACCTTAGTACACTAAGTGTTCTACCTCCTTTTAGGCTACAGAGTACTAGCCTGTCCTTCTTTTAGCGCCTTTTAAGTAGTTTAGCGCCTCTCTTCTACCTAGTTTTAGCGCCTTTTTAAGTAGTCTAGCGCCTACTACTTTAGTGCCTTTTAAGTAGTCTAGCGTTTCTATCTTTTCTCTTACTATTTTAGCGCCTTTTAAGTGGTCTAGCGCCTCCTTTCTAGCGCCTTTTAAGTAGTCTAGCGCCTCCTTTTTAGCGCCTTTTAAGTAGTCTAGCACTGCTTTCCTCTACTTCTTTAAGTACCTTCTAACTTATTTATTTACATAACCTTAAGTATTAGTTATAGTAGCTTCTTTTACTTTAAACCTTTTACTAATACTAGTTTTTTTTTTACTAACCTTTTACTGTACACCTTCTCTTCTTTTACTTAGCTTCTCTCTAGGTTCTTATTACTACTTAAGGCACTAGGTGCTCTGCTTTCTCCTTTAACTACCTAACTTACTTCTTAACTAACTTTTAATCTACTTCTTACAAATCTTACTACATCTTTAAAACTGCAGCTATAGCGCTAGCTAATTCTAATAATACTAGCTGAGATAAGATGCCTTCTTCTAAATCTAACTATAACTCCTTATGCTATAGAGATAAGTCTAGGCTACGCATTTCTTCTGCTAACTTTCTAACCTAGCCTACATTATCTATCTCTAAGCAGGTTACTAACCTATCTTATAAAGCTAGCTGCTGTTCTGCTAGAACTACTACTAAGCGCCTTATTTCTTACTTAGGAGGCCTTTCCTCTGCTAGCTTTAATTAACCCTTCTCTAAGTTTCTAGGCAATAAAGAGACACTAGTTCTTTAACCTACCTCCTACTCTCTAAACAACTCTTCTTTTATTTAATGTTTAGAGGCATAAGGCGCTAAGTTAACTATATTTAAGCCTATAATCCTAGAACACTAAAGTGCTTCTATTATAGAACTACTAAACTTTTGCTATAAGGACTCTATGCATACACTAGCTTCTAAGGTTCTGTTGTAGTGAAGGTTACACATTGCATAAGTGCTAGATCAGAACACCTAGTCCATCACGGATTATCACGGAACCTAATCCTAGAGTACAATCTCCCTCTCTAGAACACTTAGAGATTAATCCTAATACTACAGGTATATAGATGTAATTCTTTACTACAATAATAAGACAAGGAACTTAATCACCTCTTTTACTCATTAATTACTCTTTCTAGTTCTCTTAGCTCTAACAGTTATGAGCCTAGCGTTATAAAGACTACACAGTAGATTTTCCCTACGTACTTTGTATAGCTAAGAAGCTAGTCAAGATTAATTATATACTTTCAAACACTTAATCCTCTCTTAATTCCAAACATAGAATCCAATTCTTAACTCTTAACTAGACAGGTTCTTCTTAAGAACAGATCTAATTAGCTATACTAGTTTGCCCAGCTTAAGCTCTATGCGAGAGACAAGGCAGTATAGGATCAGATTAATCTAGATCGCAAAACTGTCGCAACTATTAACAAGTAGGAACTAGAGTATCTTAAACTCCCGCTAAAACTACTAAAACCCTTAAAACTATCTGTCCTAAATACTCTAGGAAGTAGCAACAACTCTAAGATAAACATTGTTAGCACACCTAATTAATCATCTAAGGATTAAGAGAAATACAAACTAGAACTCTAGATATATAATCTTAAGACAGAGGCGTATAAACTTGCTATTAAGGAGTATTCTAAGGATATCTAGAAATACAAGATTGCAACCTCTAAATAGGTTAGAATGTTAGCAAAGCTAAGCAACATCTAAGATTAGATTAATAAGACTGTTTTAGCTAATTTTATAGCCCTAGTATTAATTAAGATGCTAAATTCACAAGAATTAACCCCACAGGCTCTAATCTGAATTCTTAAGAATAATCTTACTCTAACAGATAGCAACATGATGCATCTAGTCTAACAGCAATATTAATCTTATCTTAAGAAGGCCTAATTAGGCTAGATGTTACTAGAGAAGTAGTTTAATAAATAGCAAGTCCTTTACAGGAAAGCTCAAGCATTTAAGATCACTAAGATTAAGGGACAACTTGCCCTTACAGATTTCCTTAATGCAATTGCTTCTAAAATCGCCCCTAAATAGTCTCGCTTAATAAAACAGCAGGTAATTATAGATTTAGCGTTTAATTGACTACTAATAAGTATGTATAATCTCTTAAAGGTCTTTACTCTAATGCTCTAAGAACAAGCAATCAGCTATGTTAGAGGCAAAGGAAACACAGCCTTTGCAACCCTAGGAGGAAATTCTAACTAGGATAAAAAGACTAGATTAAATAAAAAGGGATGCTCTTACAAACCTAAAGAACTTTACACTTAGAATCTAATTAACTGCTAAAAACTCTAGACTGCTGTTACAGGATCTACCCCTGCTAGATTACTAAAGATCTCTTTGTCAAATTTTAACAAGACAAAGATTAAGGAAAGACTTAACAGTTCTGAATGGACTAAACTGAGGGAACAGATCAAGGAAGCTAGATAGAAGACTAGAACTACTAGATTAACTAGTGACGCATCCACCTTAGCGAAATTTCCTAGATTAATCTTAGCAGCTGTTATTAATCCTACCTAATTTAATCTAGAAACAGACAGAGTATACTCTGCAATTAAGTACAAGCATCCTCTATCTATAAGCACTATCCTTAACAGAGGAGGAGCAGTTTATCTAGTTAATGACCAATTACTACTTGTTCCTGGATTATTCAAACAATCTAATCCTAATAATACTATTAATGCAGGAACTCAATCTCTTCTAGTATTAGGATTAGGAAACTGAATCCTTAAAGGAGTACTCAACGGGAACAATAGACTAAAGACTAAGGATCTAATCCTTAAGAATGTTAAGGTAGTTTAGAGTTTCTATGTTAATATTGTATCTAAGGCACGTCTTAAACAGTTAGGTATCTAGTACCTTAGTTTAGACAACACACTTAGGCATAGAACAATTAAGAACAATGTAATTATAGCTAAGCTACACACTGCTTATAATCTTGCTTTTATTAAATACAACAAGATTTCCTTTTACTCTACTCCTAACGTATACGCAACAGCAAAATTATTAAAACCTATAGCAAGATTAGACAGTAAACAGCTATAGCATTAAAGATTAGGTTACTTAGGACAGAGAGCACTTTAATTATTAGCATAGTCTGCTTAAAACGTCTATATTAACAGAACTAAAAGGATAGAATGTTAGGATTGTTCAATCACTTACTTAACACAAGTTATATTAAGGCGTCTAAGAGAACAATTACTAAGGCTGTTCTACAGGATTTTATGGGACCTTTTTAACATGCCAACTAGTTAAATAAACAAAGAATAGACAATAATCATTAAAGAAGATTACTTAGGAAAACTCTTTAATCACAATCTTTAATCCAAAAGCTTAGATGAGATTATAAGAATTATTGAACCATTTAAGGAATAGGTTAAGCGAAAGTATTAACTTAATATTGTTAAAATCCACTAGGATAACAATACAGCTACTAAACTATAGAAAGGTTAATTACAGTACAAAGAATAGGCGGATTAAAAGGGAATTAAGATACTTACTCCTCCGCCTTACACTCACGAACTAAACAGATTAGCAGAAAGGGCTAGAAAAGAGTTAATTACCAAGTCTATAAAAATAAGGACTAGAGCAAATCTGTGAGGGCACTATAGGCAGGCAAGAGATAGGACAAAACATATAGTATTAGATAAGATAAGAGACAAATCCTTAGGGGTTAAGCCCCTAAGGGTTTAGGGGAATATATACGTGTGTGTAGGCTCTAAGAGGTAACTATAGTCGCCCTAAGGTGTTTCTAAGAGTTAGCATGCCCAAGGTAGAAAGCCTCTAACAATAGCCCCTCCCTTTCTTGCAGTTTGTTCTGGACTGCTAAACTCTATGTGCTAATACTTGCTAGTTTAAACTCTAAAAAAACCTCTAACGTGAGAGGAAAATAGTTAGGAGAAAGCTAGTTTACTTGTTAGTAGGTGCTTAAATCTATTAATTATGTTAGTACGAACAACTCTCTACAGGGTACAGTTAGCACTAGTTTGCTGCTTACTAGGTAACCTCACCTCTAGATCCCTTAGGATTAAAGACTCTAGAACCCGTAGTTAAGGCTGTTAGGGAGTTAGGTAATAGTTTAGTAGATTACTAAATAAGTGTTTAGCTAGTACTGCCCTGTAGGGTGTCCGCAGCCTCACCCTAGTCCTCTTAAAGATATAGTGCCCTTAGTCTAGTAGCCTTAACCTCTAAGAGCATAGTAAAAGGAAGATACAGAACAAACTATATAGTAATTATAGCAGGTTCCCCTTGTAGGGTACCTGTTGCTACACTGCAGTCTTTGTAGGGTACTGCTGCTCTAAGTCTAAAGACTGCAGTTGCCTAGAAGCTAGTGTTAGGTGCAGTAACGTGCTGCCCCTAGGCTGTTTTCTTAGTGTAACAACTTGTCCTCTATAGGTTACTTAAGTGTCTAGGCCCTTATCTATAAGCTCTGCAGAGGCATTATTACCCTTAGTCTAAACAACTGCAGTCGCTAGGGGCGTAGACTTGTTTACTTAACTACTACAGCAGTTTAGTTAGATATATTATTACTTTTACCTAAGAGGTACCCTGTAGGGTATCTAGTTAGTGCCTAAGGGTTGTCTGTCTCCTGTGTAAGTAGGCCCTAAGCAACACACTATGTATAGGTAGTTTACTATAACAATGCCTAGAGGCGTTACTCTATACTTAGATTAATCCTATTATAAGAGTCTATCTGCTAATTGCGTAGTGTTAGCTATGCCTTTGTTATAAATTTAGTTGTTGTTTGCTCTAAACTTAGGGCTTTGTAGACGTATAGCAAGTGTCCTATTAGGCGCACATTATTCCTTACTAACTATGTAAAGTTTTAGGCGTTTAACTGTTTAGAAAGTAGGCAGTAAGGTAGCAGAACGTTAGTAGGGTAGTAGGTAGAGGTAAGAGAGTTGCAGTATATAAAGAGTAGATACCTTAACTTCTTTTTTCTTATCTGCACTCTACTTACACTCTACACACTTTCTACTCTACTTCTTTACTATTATGCCTCCCCTGCCTTTGCACATTAACAACGCTAAGTTGCTAGACTTTGTGTACGTGTTGCCTAACAACATAGCTCTGCAGCTTTCCCTTACTTAGTTCTAGTGTTATAGGTGCGTAACTAAGCTGTCTACTAAGTCTAGCTCTAACCCTAATAGAACAATTGAGTTGTTTATATAGGTCTTTAGGCATTCTAAAAGGTACTGCACGCATAAGAATAACTTTAGCGTATATTGCAGATGCTTAGGCAGTAACGCTAGTAGTTGCGTTAAGGTAAGTCTAGAATTCTTCCTAGTGCCTACTTAACGCTAATCTGTATAGATTGCGCCTTACTTCCGCTACGCTATTAATATGCTTAACTTCCTTATTAAGCAAGCTAAACGCAAGACAAATAAGGAGACTACTTAACAGGGCAATGCTAGGACTAAGAAGAACGTCTTAACTACAACTTAATACTACTAGCAGACTACTTTTAACTACGCTAAGGCCTGCTGTCTTAGTGCTGTAGCCTATAAGGCTGCTGCTAACTGTTGTGTAAAGGACTTAGGTTTAGGTCTAGTAGACTACAACAAAGCTTATTAAGTTTTACGTAAGCATAACCTTTAGCGCTTTAATATAAGTTCTCTACTCTTTTGCCCTTGTTATAGCTAACTTTGTGTAGGCGGCCTTAGGTACTGTTAGTTAGAAGGCAGCTTCTAATGTAGTTATTAACGTAGATGTTAAGCGCGTGTTCTAGTAGGATAGTGCTGCTAGGGGTGCAGAGAAGCGTTAGTACTACTACAGCACTAATATACCTTCTGCTAATAATGCCCTAGTTGCTTTCTTCTAGTAGTTAATAGTCTCTCTAACTAAGCCTGCAGCTTAGAAGACTCCTAAGCGTTGTTGTTGTAATAGCCTAGACTTCTAACCTAGCCCTACTAAGGGATTCTAAGGTCTTTCTTTTGTCTTAAGTTGCTTTTTAGATAATGTATAGTAATAGGTTAAATGTAATAAGTACATAAACCTTTTGTGCCTACTCTAATGCTCTTAAGACCCTTGTCCCCTACCTTAGATAGTTGCTAGGCCAATCTACAGCCTTAGGACAGTAACTCTAGGTTAATATATTGTCTATAGTTTTGTAGCATAAGTGTTATCCTAGAGGGACTTCCTTAGGCAACCCCTCTTCTGCTAAAGCAGGTTTAGATTGCTTTAACTTAACTAAGTCTTAGCCTTACGCTTGCGAGTAGATCGCTGTAGCGCATTAGCTGCTGTCTTAAAGTACTCTTTAAGGATTTCTTTACAGTAGTTAAGGTTCTCTAGTAGCTCCTAGGTGGCTTCTTTATTTAGCTAACCTAGCTATTTTACTAGGTACTCTTGCCTATAGGCTTAAGTGTTATAGTGCTGCAGAATCCCTTTAACTTTATACCTCTTAGCTAGGAGAGTGTCCTCTAGGATCTGCGTAGGACCTAGCTAGAACCCCTTTTCTATAAAAGGTTCCCTCTATAGTTTAAGTAATAATATATTAAACACTAGGTGCACTCTGTTTATTAATAGTAGTAGGTCTAGCTTGTAAGCTAGCTTCCTAATCTTCTTTACAATAGTAAAGGGACCTAGGTACTAGGCGTTAAACTTTTTAGATAGTTAGCTAGTTGTTAGGTTCTTTGCCTAGAGTAGCACTTGCTTGCCTTTAGCAAAGTGTCTGTCTGTCTGCTTAGTGTTATACTAATAAGAATTGCTCTTCTAGGCATACTCTAGGCTATCCTTTGCTACTACCTACAGTTTGTGCCACTGCTCTAGCTATCTAATTACCTACTAGCGGAGGTCTAGTGCCTTTCCACTATTTGTCTAGGCTTCTAGGGGACAGTGTAACTAGTGCTTATCTAGAACTCTATTAAAGCTCTAAAGGTTAATCCTGTATGCTACCTTAATAAGGGATTTCCTATATGCTAAGTAAGCCTTTAAGTTGTATGCGTACTCCGCGTATAGTAACAAGTCCACCTAGTTATCCTATTAGTAGTTTATGTAGATGCGTAGGTAGGTTTCTAACTTCTAGTTTTAGCGTTCTGTCTGTCTGTTAGTCTGTAAGTAAAAGGCTGTACTAAAGCAATAGTTAATCTTTAAATAATAGCAGATGTTAGACTAGAATTAGCTAGTAAACACTAACCTACAGTCTAATATTAGGGTATTAGGGAGACTATGTTTAAGGAAGCACTGCTTAAGTAGTAGTTTAGCTACTCTCTAGAACGTAACTGTCTTAGTTACAGGTAGGTACTAGACATACTTACTAAACCTATCTACTAGAACTAGGATTAAGTCATACTTATTTCCTTAGTTATTCTTTAACGTTGGTAGGTCTGTTACAAAGTCTAGGGAGTAATGCCGCTAGGGTATACTAGGTACTAGGAGTAGAACTAGCAGCCTCTATAGCTTGTGCCTATAAATCTTGTTTAGTTAGCATGCTATATAACGCTAAACGTACTTATATACATCCTTCTTTAGGTTTAGCTAATAGTACTTTTGTTTTAACAGCTAGGCAGTCTTCTTACAGCTATAGTAACCTCCTATAGAGTTGTTATAGTTCTTTGCAAAGATAGTTTAGCAAAGAGTTACATCTTAAGGAATCTACACTTTCCTACTCCTGCGCAGGATCCTACTAAGGTTAACTTCCTAGTAGTAGTAACCTGTAGCCACTCTGCTTGCTTCCTAACTTGTTAGCAACTTATAAGCGGCGTCCTGCTCCTAAACCTATCTAATGTAGTTAGTTAAGCGTTTTAGAGTGTCTAGAGCGTATACAGATTTGCCTTGCGCAGCATTATTTGCAAGGTAAGTAGGTAACCTAACTTATTTGTTAAAGTTACAAAGGAGAGCCTCTGCAACGTTAAATCTAGGTTCCTAAGCTTTAAATAATTTAGATTGACTCTAGCCGTTATAGCCTGTAGATAGCTAGTTAAGAGCTAAGGGAGACGCATCTCCAGTACCTGTTAGTAGGTAGAATTCCTTAGAAGCAGTTTTAGAGAGTTGCTAGGATTCCTTAGGACCCTTACTAGGGCTGCCTGTCGCCCTAGTTGCCTATTCAACATTTTAAGCCTTAGACTTCTAGATAGTCTATATTTAAAGCTTTTGTTAGAGCGTTAGTAGCATAGCATTACATAGTGCCCACTGCTCCCTAATAACTAGTCCCTTTGTATAATCTAGACGCCTTAATAGGCTATCTGCAAGGTTCTCTAGTCTAGGCTTATATTTAACTTTAAAGTTATATCTAGCTAGCTCCTCTGCCTAGCGTGCTTGCTTAGAAGAGAGCTCCTTTGTAGTTATAAAGTACTGTAGGTTGTTATAATTAGAGAGTACTTAAATTATTAATAGGGCATGCTTAAGGTAATGTTGCTACTGCCTAAACGCCTTAATAATTGTGGCTAGCTCCTTATTATAGGTGTGCTATTAAATTAATAGACCTTAGAACTTCCTGCTCTAGAACGCTACTAGCTTCTAGTGTTGTTCTATTAGTGCTCCTAATAATTGTAGTTGCAGTAGTATAGCAGCTGTAGCGAAGTCTAACGCGTTAGTAAGGACTATTATTAGCTTAGTAGAGTTAAAGTGCTGCAGCATAGGTGCTTTAGTAAACTTCTTCCTAATAGTAAGGAAGGCCTAGCGTACTTCCTCTAGCCAACTCTATAGTTTGTACTATCTTGTTAGGCCTTTTTAGGTTTTTGCTAGCGTTTTCTTCTCCCTCTTTGTTAAAGTGGAGCCTCCTAGCTCTAACTCTAGCCTCTAGGCGGAAGTTATATAGTCTACCAACAGGCAGACAATCCTAGAGTAGTTAAAGATAAATCTTTAGTAGAAGTTAGCAAAGCTAAGAAATACTTAGATGTCCTTGTACCTCTTAGGCTCTAGCTACTCTTAGATTGTTTACACGTAGACAGGATCTATAACTACTCTACTAGGCGTAATAATAAAGCCTAGGAACTTAACTAACTTTGTTATAAACAAGCATTTGCTTGCCTTACAGAACAACCCCTATTTAACAAGTTAATCTAGGATCTTCTTAACATAGGCTTAATGATCCTCCTTGTGCTCTAAGTATATAAGGATATTATCTAGGTACACTACACAGGTACAGTCTATAAGACCCCCTAGGGCTCTCTAGATATAAGATTAGAACGTTGCTAGAGCGTTTGCTAATCTAAAGGGCATAACTAAGTACTTAAAATAACTATACCTAGTCTTGAAAGCTGTCTTCCACTTGTTGCCTTCCTTAATCTAGAGCCTATAATAGGCATCACGTAGATCTAGCTTAGAGAAGATAGCTGCTTTTAATAGCCTATCTACCATCTTATTCACAAGGGGAATAGGATACTAGTTCTTAATAGTAACCTTGTTTAGGCTCCTGTAATCTACACAAAGTTGCAGTGTACTATTAGCTTTTAGTATAAACAGGATAGGTGCCCTAGCAGAGAACTTACTTAGACGTATCTAGCCCTTCTCCTGTGCTGTATTAAGGTAGGCCCGTAGTATTTCTAGCTCCTTCCTAGAGAGGTTATAGATAGGCATGTTTAGTATCTTACTCCCTAGTTTAATATTAATAGAGTGATTATAATCTTAATGTAGAGCTAATACACTAGACTAGTGTTTGCTAAATGCAAACCACTTGTAGTGTAGCTCTAGAGGAATGTATTTAAGCTCCTCTAGGTCTAGTTTATTATCTGCAGGGTTAGCTAAAGGGTAGTCTTTGTTGCTATCTAGAAGGACTTAGGCTATGCCTGTAAGTAGCATCCTAGAGCGTTAAAAGAGCTTGTAGATAATGCTTGCTACTATGCGCTTACCTATAGCTTTAGAGAGCTACAATAGATCTAGGTGCTGCGCAACGCAATGCTAAAGGTAGTTAACAACTTTAAGCATTTTATTCTAGAGCTAGAGGAGTCTCTTATTGTAGAAGTATTCTGCGTTAAGAACAGCGTCTCTACTTAGCCCCTAGGCTAGTAGTTGTCCACTGCCTTCCTAGTCACTTTCTAACAGGTTGTTGATTGTCTCCTCTAAGACTTAGTAAACTAGGTTACCTAAGTGCATTAAGTATGCTTTCTCTCCTAGTTCTATAGAGTAGAACAGATCCTATGCAGTAGTAAAATGTACTCTCTTTGCATTGTTAAAGAACCACTTGTATATGCCTTTAGAGAAGCAGATGCATAGGTTAGCAGATGCTAACTATAAGTAACCTAGTACTAGATTGTATCTCTTAAAGGCAGCTAACTAGAACTTCTGCAGTCCTACAGATTTAACCCTACTATTGCTGTTTAGGCAATTGATAGTTAGGTTGTAGGGTTGCTAGATGTCTAGGTAGTTGCTATTAAGGAATGTAGCTACTAGCCTTTAATAGAACAATTTATGTTTAAGGTAGAGATTGTCTACTACTTGCTAGCTAATAAGGTTTAGCTCCGCTCTAGAGTTGTAAAGGGCTTAGAGCAGCGTTAAGGACCTATTAGGGTCCTAGAGGGATATAGTAACCGCAATGCAGGTTTATTTCCCCCTAGTTTTAGGCCCTAGTTGTAGTTAGGATAAGTTAGCAACTAGAGCTTCTCTTTTCCTAACTCTTCTGTTAACTAGGAGTTCCTGTTGTTGTTTCTCTTGTAGTAAGAGTTGTGGCTACTACAGTTTTTCTAGTAACTCTTCTAGCTGCTGTTGTCTTTGTTTTAACTCTAGCTGTTATTGCTGTTATTAGATTAGGTAGCTACTAGGGTACTATTGCCCTAGCTACAGGATAGTGTACCTCTGTAGCTAGCATGTCTCTTATTCCCCTTCTAATTAAGAGATGTAGCATGCCTCTTGCTATAGTTAGCGTTGTTACTCTTGTAAGTAACTGTAGGACAGGCTGCTATCTCCACATTACAAAGAGCTTGTTTAAACTCCTGCTATTGCTAGATGTCGTCTAGGCTGCTGTTACGCTAGATTTCCTACTAGAGGTAAGGCAGGGTTTTAGACCACACAAAAGCAATTTTAAAGTTATAGTCTTTAGTACTATTGTTAAACTTAAAGAAGCTGTACAGTAGTAGTAACTCCTAGCAATTTAATAGCATTAGGAAGGTGTTGACTGTATTACCTTCTCTCTACTTAATGTTGAAGAACTTAGTATAGTTCTTATACTTATTAAGGACAGGGTCTTGCACAAGTCGCTCCTCCTCTACCTTAAAGTTAGACTATAATTAGATAGATCTCTAGTTAATCTGTTGCTAGATTAGTTTGCAATAGATGCTAAACTAAATAGTACCTATAGCCTAGTAGGTTCTTGTAATAGAGTCTTCTAGTACTTAGGCGTATTAGAAGGCTGTCTTAATGTCCTTAATCTACTAGTCTACCTGCTAGAGGGATGGAGCTCTGCTCTTAGTACCTAGCTTAGGTTTAGGTTAAATGTTGTTTAACACTTAGATAATCTTTCTAGCCTTATTAAACGCTGGCTAGTTAGGTTCTAGCTAGTTTCTGCCCTTAGTTAAGCCTAGGGCTTGTGAGGCTTAGTTAATCTAGTTCCTTTAGATAGCTAGCTTAGCCTTAGTAGCTCTAGCGAGCTCTGCCTTAAAAAGGTTCTTAAGGAGTTGCTTAACAAATAAAGGCTAGCCTGTAGTTAGGATGGCTACAGGTTCAACCTAGGGCGCCCTAGTAGCGGCTAGGGGGTTTGCATTTAGACTAGTTGCTAGGTTTGTCTAACTTAGATAGGATAGCACATCTGTTAGAGGGCTAGCAAGGCTGTAAGCCTGCTTGTCTCCTAATTCTATAGGACCTAACGCTTAGTTGTTAGATGTACTAGGCGTTGTGTTGGCTATAGGTATGCCTAGTAGTAACAAGTTTGCTACTATATTGTGTATAGAATACCTCTAGGCATCTATTAGGTTGCTACTAGGGCTGGTCTGTTGCGAGCCTAGTGCGTTGTTGTTGCCAGCAGCACGTTAGCAACGTTAATTTCTAACTATTGTAATAGGTATAGAAAAAATTAGAGATCTCTTAACTTCCTCTTCTAAGAGGGAGTATAAAGGATTCGAATTGTAAGGGCACTGTAGGTAGGCAAGAGATAGGACAAAACATATAGTATTAGATAAGATAAGAGACAAATCCTTAGGGGTTAAGCCCCTAAGGGTTTAGGGGAATATATACGTGTGTGTGGGCTCTAAGAGGTAACTATAGTTGCCCTAAGGTGTTCCTAAGGGTTGGCATGCCTAAGGTAGAAAGCCCCTAACAGAATCTCCTAGCAAAGCTCTAGCTAGAGATTATAGACTCTGCTGCCTATCTACACAGGATTAGCCTAACAGCAATTTATAACTTCTAATCACCTAATAAAGTGCTTAATAACTAGTTTAGGCAGTACTTTAGATGGTATAAACTAGCTTAAATTAGGCACAGAACAGCTAATCTACAACTAGATTAGAGTAGCATATACGCCTATAGCTGCAGAGCTTACTCTCTTAACAGAGATAGAGCAGCAAGGCGAGACAGACATAGGTTTAAAATTAATCTACGCAGACACATTAGATATTTAGTAGGCTACAAAGCCTCTAACATCTACAAAATATAGGTCCTATTAATTAATTAAGTGATTATCACAAGGAATGTTACTTTTAACAAATCTCTGTTCTATAAAGGAAAGAAAGATAAAGAAATAACAAAAGACTAAGCAATTTAGATTGCTAATATCCTTCACAACAGAGAACTTGATAATCTAGGTTAGAATCTTAATATCCCTAACCTTAGAGATCAGACGCAATCCAACATAGTTAGATTAACTACTAAGCAAGAGCTTAGGGGTGAAGTGACTCTACTAACTAATTCTAGAACTGGCCTAGTTTAAGATTAAGACATACAAGTTACAGATACTAAGCAGGGTAATTACAAGGCTAGTGATTACCTAGAAATCTGCCTAGATTAACCTAACAACATTAGATTGCTAACACTAGAACAGACTCCTAAACCAACTAATCTAGAAACAAGGGTACTGGCGTCACATAATTAGGATAATTATTTAGGGATAAATAGTTAACAAGAAGTTAACACGCCTGTAAGAGCTAACCTGTTGCGTTCTAGTAATTAGATAGGATTACGTGAGTTAAGGTAGGAGCGCCTAACTAGTTCTAATACCTGCTCTGCTAGCGCTGCTTCTGCTGCTTTAGACAGAACAAGGAATGCACTAACACAAAGAACAAGTTAAAGGATTAGAAGCTAACAGCTAGAAACAAATCAACTAGCTAACGTTTATTTACTACTCTAAAGAAGAAAGGATTGCGACAATTAACTAGGGGGTAGTAGTTAAAGGAGTGTCAATACATTAATCGCAAATCTAATAAACAATCTAATTAACAACTTTAAAGACACGTTCCTTACAGGAACACACTAGGCCTAGGATAAACAATCTAGTTACAAAACACTAAACTTAGTAGTTATAGCAGCTACACTAAGCACAAAAACTAATCTATTAACACAACCTTCACAAATACATTAAAACAATCTTCCTCTACTACTAAGCACCTAAAAACAGCTTCTGCAACATCTTATAAAACTGTTGCTTATAGACGCTTTAAAGAAGGAGATTAATTAGATGATAAAGAAAGGAACATAGACAGAGATACCAAGATTAGACACAAACAATTAGCTATTACTACTAAAATAGGTATAGACGTACAAGTTTAATAAAGATAGCTACTTTGTTAAGTGCAAAGCCTGCATTGTTGTAAGAGGAGATCTGCAAGAAACAGATTCTTTACAATTAACATATACAGCAACCCTCGCAGCAAAGTTATTTTAAGCTATAATAGCAATTGCTGCTTAGTTTAATCTAGAAATTATGCAGTACAACGTTGTTAGAGCGTTTCTTAACACTTTAATTACTATAGAAAACCTAGTACTATGCAACATGCTAGAAGGATTTCAGAAGGCTAGATACTCTGTTAGACTTAATTAAGCCCTTTATAGATTAAGGGAATCACTACTCCTTTAGTACAAGGAATTCTCTAACTCCCTTTAATTGATTAGTTTAGAGTTAAGCAAGGAAGAGCCTTGTCTCTTCTTTAACAAAAGTTGTAGGATTATTGTACTTTTCTACGTTAATAACATACTTCTGCTCTATCCTAAGGCATATAAACAAGAAGCAAAGCTTCTTTAAAAGAAGATTATAGACAAATACAAAATCTAAGATTAAGGACTAGTAAAATAGTTCCTAGGGATTAGAGTAATCTAAGACAGAAACCTTAGGACTATTACGCTTTTGCACGACGCCTACATTAACAAGATTACTAAGAAGTTTAATCTTAGCATAGGCTCATTTCTACCTACACCTCTACTATCTAAAGATTTGATTAAAAACACTAGAGAAGCATCTAAGAAGGAGATTAAACAATCCTAAGAAAAGGTTAGATTAGTCTTCTACACAGCAATTATGCTTTAACCTAACATCGCTTTCTTAGTCTCTAAGTTATCTCACTTTCTAACTAACCTAAGTAATCAACACTAAAAAGCTGTTAATAGGGTTATTATGTATCTGTACAGAACAAGATTTAAAGGGATTTAATACAGAAACTACAATAGATTAGAACTAACAATCTGCAGAGATGCTTTATTTACTAATAATCTAGAAACTTAAAGATTATCCTATAGCTACCTAATTATATTGTTTAGAAGACCTATACTATAGAAAGCAACAAGGCAAAGCACTATTACTACATTAACAATAGAAGCTAAATTGCTAGCTCTAGAGCACGTTTTGAAAGAGACAATTGCAATTAAACAGTTCTTTAATAAATTACAACTTGAGATTAGCGATGCCTAGACTATATAGTGTGATAACCTACAAACTATTTAACTAGTAGTAGGTGCAAACAAAAGGATTATAACTAGACTCTAACATGTAGACATTTAAAACATGTAGTTAAGATAGGAGTATGCAAGAGGCACAATACAGATTAGTTATCTAGACACCAACAGCATGCTAGCTAACAGATTAACAAAATCGCTTACTTATTAGCAGTTTAACAAGTTTAAACAACTAATCAATCTATACAACAGAAGCGAAAGATTAGAAGTACAAGCTAAAACAGAAGAGATAAAGGTTATTAGAGTAGATTAATCTAGAATTACAATATCCTACACACTAAAAACACTAGGCAGAATCTACTTCTATTTGTAAGTTAATTAAGAAGATTAATTAATTGTTAGTATGTTACAAAGACAGAACGTTTATTAAACTCTAATTAGATTAACGCATCTACAATAGACAGGATCTCTCTAAGCAAAATATACACCTAATCCACACAGCTAAGGATTGCTTAACAAGAAGAGGTCTTAGCACTAGGGGGATTAGCATACTAATTGTCTTAACTAAAGCCCTAATTATAAGCATGGCAAAGATTATAGGGTTTTGCGCTAGGATAGAAAGGACAGCTAATTAACTAAGGATTAGGGCTATAGAATAATTCTAATCTAGAAAGGGCATGCTAACCTAAAGGGTGTCCACCACCGCTACAGAATTAATTAGGATCACTAATAGAGGTGCCACTAGACTAAGACAGATTATTACTAGGCAGGCTTAATCTATAAAGTTAGCTCCTTAACAATCCCTCTTTACTATGCGTGCTCTTACTCACACAAGTAGAAGTAGGCAGAGCACTGCTCTAAAGATTAGTAACAAATAGATCACTACTAGACTAATTAGGCTAAGTCTGCTGCATAACTGCCTGTAGAGTAGATAGTAGCAAAGCAGCAGCAGGCAGATTAGTCTAAGTAGGACTTTAAGTTGTAGTAATTAGAGCACAGAAGGGCGAAACAGCTGTTAAGATTAGAGCAGGCGTTAAGATTAAAGAAGAAGATGCAAGCGTCTAAGGACTGTTCCCTAAAGCAGCAGCAAGGATCTAATCTATAATAGGCATACCTCTAGTTATGTTATAGTTGTTATTTAAGCTTAGCTGTAGCAAGTTAACATGTAGATTAATTACAACCTAAGAATTAGTAATCTCCTAATCCTTCTTTAATGCCTTCGCCTTCTAATCCTTTTTTAAGTCTAGAGTCTTCCCCTCTATCTTAGCCTGTCTAATAAGCTTAAACAAAGCACAAAAGGCAGATCTCTGCAATTCCTAGATTAGTTAGGTATAATTAACAAACTCTACAATTAACACTTACATAGCTCTTGTTCTTAGCGTAGGCCTTAGATGCTTATTTAGCAGCTTCTTAAAAAGCAGCACAACTACAACCTAATTAGTAACAAGAATAATTAAAGATTAAAACCTCTTTTACTTACAGAGGCGCATAAGAGTAAGTGTAACACTTAACATAGCGCTTGCTACTGTGCTTAGAGTCTAGTAAATTTAAGCAATTATAGCATAGACTATTGCTAGTGCTACTAATTAGGCGACAGACACACCTATTGCAAGGATACTTACAGAGCAGACTAATTGCAATCCTATTTAACAAATAGTTAATCTAATCTTCCTAATTATCTTTCTTAGTTTAAAAGGCATTAAACTTGTTGCGTAGATTAAACAGCGCCTAATTATTAACCTCTAATTAATTGTACTCACTACCCTTGCTCTCTTAATTGTTAGATAACTCAATCGCTGCGCTAGAAGATTAGCCTAATTAAGAAGGTGTAGGAGCGATTAGATTAGCCGCAGCACCGCGCTTGTTCTTAATCCTCTTTAAACTAGGATTAGCAAGAGCGCTTAAGGCACTTGCTTAGCGCTTTGCAAGGGTCTTGTTTAACGTCTTTAATCTTGTTTTTGCTAGAGTAGTTGGCGCAGATTGTGTGCTTCTCTTACTACTGCCTTGCACGCCTTTAGGCGGCATGTTATTGTTAATTACGCTGTAAGTGTATTAATTAAGAGCCTATAATTAGAATTAGCGACTACATAGAAAAATGAGGATTAATCTTATACTGTAAGAAGGTTAGTGTTAGGCAAGTGACTTGCTAATAGAGAGTATAGGGATAAAGAGTTAGAACTTAACATGTTTTTGTTATTGTTTTGTGCTTAGTTGTTTAGTAGTTAACCTAATTAGGCAACTATTTCTAGACTCTAATTATTAAGCGACTGCGCGCACGTTAATCTAATTAGACAACTAATAAGGAACACTAGAGAGATAACAAACCTACAAGATTAGGAACACTAATTGTAGACTAGCGCTCCTAGAGGGTGTGTTATAGTAAAGGTTACACATTGCATAAGTGCTAGATTAGAACACCTAGGCTATTACAGATTATCACAGAACCTAATCCTAGAGTACAATCTCCCTCTCTAGAACACTTAGAGATTAATCCTAATACTACAGGTATATAGATGTGATTCTTTACTACAATAATAAGACAAGGAACTTAATTACCTCTTTCACTTATTAATTACTCTTTCTAGTTCTCTTAGCTCCAACAGGTTCCTATCTACAACGCATCTTTGCTAAGCACTTAGGGCTTGCTAGCTAAGCTTACTAAGAACTTTCCTTGCTTATATACTAAAGCTAATATAATACCCTCCTAATTCTTTTAGTAAGTCCTAGAGGATTATAACCTTACTTAACACTCCTAGTTTATTTAATCTCTAGGCCTCTAATAGCTCTTAAATAACTTGCTAAATTAGTACTTCTCTTATCTTTTGTATAGTTAACTAGCAATCTTTGCTTCTTTCCTTATAAGCTTTCTCTATAATGTATTAGATAGGATTTTAAACATTACCTCTAAACTTTAGACAACTAAAATAGAGCTTACTTAGTATAAGGACACCTGCTCTACACTTATTAACAAACATAACTATGTAGTTACTAAGTATAATTCTCTTAAGACTGTTTTTAACACACACTAGTCCTAGACTAACTAACTTAAATTAGATTACTAGTAGCTCTGCTTAGCCTATAACTACATTGTTGCTAAAGAGGCTATCTTAGCTGCTAAAGGCTTAGCCCCTACTTAACTTACCTCTTAATTTAGGCACTTATGCTGCTTTCCCCCCCTTTATTCTAAATCTACTAAACTAGAACAGGATCTGTTTGCTAGCCCTAACAACAACTTAGAGCATCTATTTACTATTCTTTTACAATCTAAATAATGCAATAATATACTAGCTACTATAGACTAATTTTAGACTATACTAGCTACTTAGACTACTCCCTCTACCTTTACACTACTTAGGAGCTATTCTACTATATTGTTAACTTCTACATTAGCTAGCGCTTATTAATTCCTGCAGTTACTAGACTAATACAACAACTAGCTAGACAAGGCTATAAAGAAACCCTAGTATTTCTCTAACTCTAAGGACAACTTTAGTAAATAGCTCTTTAATTGCCTTTATTACATGTAGGCAAATAGACGCAACTACTAGCACCCTAGTAATTAGGCAGACTTTCTTATAATTTATACTTAAGACTCTACTTACGTCTTGCTCTAAGATCTATCTAGCTTTAGTTGCCTCTATTCTAAACCTATAGACTGTATTTACTGCTTATAAAAAGTCTATAGAGACAAAGACACCTTTAGGTTAGCTAAACACTCTTTTAATGCCTTTATCTTTTCTTACTTTCCCTTACTAGACATTGCTAATACCTTAATTGCTTTCTTTATCTTTTGCACTAAGATAGAGTACTTTGCCTAGCAGCTTAACTAGTCTTTTAAGACTTACTACTATTGCCTATAAGCTAAACTACTAGACTTTTGCTGCTATTAGATAGCTAGTATCCTCTGTAAAAAGTCTCTCTTTAGCCTATAAGAATATTACAAGTAGCTTAGCACCTACTTTTCTAACTATGCTCTTATCTCTAACAAAACAACTACTTAAGATTCTGTAGGAAATTAGCCTAGGCGCTCTGCCCTACGCAGTTAGTTAACTACTTGCGATATTCTGCTAGTACTACTTGCTACAGCTATCCTAGCTTAACCTACATCTGCTCCTATAGCTAAGGATACTTGCTCTTATTGCTCTAAGGACTCTACTTCTGCCTCCTCTAATAAGTTTACTTGTTTTAACTGTAGACACAAGGGCTATAAGTCTAACTAATGCCTAGAGCTACTAAAGCCTAAGGCACTATTATTAACTATTCTTTAGAATAAACTAATAAACTAACACATAGCTACTTTAGACAACCTAAGAGATAATACTAAGGACAAATCCTTTAAACCTTTAGATAATAACTCTGCCTCTAACTTAGAAAACTAGATCCCTTAAGTTCTAGTTACTACTTAAAGTTAGTTCACTAACAAGTGCGCTCTAAGAACCTATTCTCCCCTTAGTTAGGTTTAGCAGAGGCTAATACTGTACTCTAAAAAGCTAGTAGTAAATAGAACTAAACTAAAGACAGTCTATAACATTACAATTAGCTTGCCTTTCTAGCTTTTTTAGGACGCAATAACAACACTCTACACAGAATCTACATTTTAGCTAATAATAGAGCTAATTCTAGCTTTATATCTTGCAAATTCCTATAACACACTAAGGCCCTTTATTTTATCCCTTTAGCTACTCTAATTATCTGCTAAGGATATAATAGTTAACCTTCTAAGACTATTACTTACTATGCTAAGTTTTACCTCTAGTTAGGCTTTTACTTAGAACGCACTAGAGCCTATATTATAAATAATTATAGATCTTTTTAACTTATCTTAGAATTCCGCTAGAGGGCTATTTACAATCTCTTAGTCTTATAGCGCGACTACTCTATTTGCTTTAACAATAAATATTGCTCTAGACACTGCAATACTACAGCTTAGACTCCCTTATTACTGTATAAAGGCTTGAAGTTAGACACTAAGCTTTTATAATTATTACAGTCTAGTTTAGGCAAACCCTAGAATTGAAGATCTACTTAACCTAAACTTAGCCCTATAAGCAAGGCACTATATACTAATAAATTAGTTAACCTACGCTTAGTCTCTGCTAGAGCTATTTGCCTTTATAGGAAGAGACCTAGGCATCTAGTCTTTGTTATTTAACAATTAGACACTACTACTACTAGGAGGGCTTTAGCTAATAATAATTTCAACAAATTTTTCTAGCCTCCTAAAGACCCCCTGCTCTCTAACCTACTTACTGCAGAAGAATTAGAGGAATATGCTAACTTTATTCCTACCTTTAACTAGGCTGCAGCTAAAACACTGCTTAACTATAGCGGTTTTAACTATGAAATTAAACTTAAGCTAGGCATTAATCTACTTAACTACTGCCTACAACCTTTTTTAGGATAATAAACAAAGGCTATTAAGCATTATATTAAGAAAAACAAATCTAGAGGATTTATTAAACGCTGCAACTCCCTAGCTTAGATTAACCTCTTTATTATAGCTAAGCTAGGCAGTAGTCTGCGTGTATGCGTAGATTATTAGGAATTAAACAGAGCTATAGTTAAAGACTACTACTCTATTCTGTTTTTTTAGGAGACTATAGCACACCTTAACAAAGCTAAGATCTTTTTAAAATTTAATGTTATTTACGCCTTCTATTAAATTTGTATAAAACCTAGCTTAGAATAGCTTACTGCATTCTCTACTTAAAAGGGCACTTACTATTATAAAGTTATGCCTTTTAGTCTATGCAACGCCCCTATAATATTTTAATAGGCTATTAACAAAGCACTTTTTAAATATTTAGACTAATTTTGTATAGCTTATTTAGATAATGTATTAGTATACTCTAATACTCTCTAGGAATATAAAGCGTATGTTAAACAAGTTCTTAGCTGCCTTAAGGAACATAGATTCTATGTTAACCCTAAGAAGTCTAAATTCTACAAGACCTAAGATAAGTTTCTTAGAATAATTATTACAGATTAAGGTGTACAGATAGACCCTAACAAGATTTAGGCTATTTAAGAATAGGAAATGCCTTAAACAGTACTAGATATTCTCTTATTTCTTAGATTTACAGGATTTTATTAACAATTTATTTAGAGCTACTCCTTTATTACCCTTCTACTTACATAAGCTGTTAAGTCTACTATTATTGCTAAACTATTACAGAAAGACCTTAACAAGCTTTATTGCATAGTGCAATATAAGAAATTTAAAACTATATAGGCCTACATTAATGCTTTTGTTTAACTTAAGAAAGCTTTTATAGTTAACTTAGTCTTGCACTATTTTAACTCTAGTTAGCTAATCTTTATTTCTACTAATTCTTCTAGGTAGGCTTCTAGTAGGGTTATAAAACAACGTAATGCTAAAGGTACTCTACAACCTATAGCATTCTTCTTAAAAAAACACTCCTCTGCTAAATGCAATTACAACATCTACAATATAGAACTAATAGCTATTATGTAGGCATTTAAGGAATAGGAACCTAAACTTATAGGTTCCCTATACCTAATCTAGGTTATTACTAATTATAAGAACCTAGAAACCTTTATAACTACTAAGAAACTTTATTAGAAGTAAGCCTACTAGTCACTTTTTCTCTTGTAATTTGACTTTAAGATTATTTACGCACTAGAAGAGACAAATAGCAAAGCAGACGCTCTTAGCTAGTAAGCCTAAGACATTCCTAAAGACAAAAACAATATAAGACTTATTAATACTTACTAGATTGTTTTATAACTAAAACACCTGTCCCCTAGTATAGTACCTGCACTCTAGGCTACTCTAAAAGCCTTATTAATCTCCCCTTAACAGAATTCTGCATTTGTTACCCTAGATGCTTAAGCAGTAGCTTAACTCTGTACTACCCTAAGCCTAACACCTAACTCTAATATAGACAACAAAGAGCCTATTAACAATATTAATAGAATAGTAATATTAGAACTACCCTCTTATTTAGAAGACCTGCGCTTAATAGAAGAAATGCTTAGCAAAGCCTACACTACTAACCTTACTGCTTAAAAGATGTTTACTGCCTTAGACTAAGGCAATTACAAGCTTAGCTTATAGTTCTAGAATAATAGTTACTATGTTTTACTCTTAGACTGCTACACTACTAGAGAGGGAGCTTACTAATAATTGTTTATTAACAAAACGCGCCTATATATACTATTAGACACCTGTCTCTTTTGCTAGATTTTTAACCTTTGCTATAATTGTAAGATTGTAGGCTATAAGGGAACTAGAGCTACACTTTACTTAATAATTTATTAATACTACTAGCCTAGTCTTACGCAGTTAATTAAGAAGTACTGCTAATCCTGCGTAGTGTATAAACGCGCTTAACCTTCTAGAGAAGCATATAATAGCTACCTTTAATCTATGCCTATACCTAATAAATAATAGGCAGACATTTTAGTAAATTACATTTAAGACCTGCTGCCTTTAACACTAAATAGACAAATTTACACTAATCTTTTAGTAGTAGTTAATTAACTTACTAAACAGCAGCACTTCTTCCTTTTAGTTAGCTACTTATTAAAGGAATTTGCCTACTACTTTATGTAAATCTTTTGCCTGCACAGGTTACCTTACACTATTATATCTAATTATAGTACCTTATTTATTAATAAGTTCTAGAAACGCGTCTGTAAGCGTCTTAATATTTAAGCTAAACTGTCTACTGCCTATTACCTACAGACAGACAGCTAAATAGAGTGCGCTAACTAGAATATTAAATTTTATCTTTACAAATATATTAATTACACGTAAGACAACTAGGTGTTATAGCTACACTTAGCTAAGTTTTAGGTTAATAACACTATTAACTTATTTACTAGTCTTACCCCCTTCTTTGCAGATCTTAGCTATTACCTACGCAGCAGGATTCACCCTAGCAAAGACTATTTAAACACTAAGTTACTTTCTAGGGATACTAAAGATTAAATTCTAAGAGCAGATAAGATTCTTTAAACCTACGCTAATCTTTTAGAATACCTAAAGATTTAGCTAACCTAGGCGCAACAAGAACAGCAAACACAGGCTAACGCTTACTAACAACAAATACTAAAATATAATGTTAGAGACTTAGTTTAGGTATTAACCTAGAACTAGAACACTACTTAACCCTTAAAGAAGCTTAATTATGAATACGCTAGGCTGTATCTAGTTACTTAAGTTATTTATAACAGAGCTGCTTACAAACTCTAGCTACCTAATAAGATAATTTTAAAAGGCATGTTTCTAGTATTCTATCCTAATTTGCTCTAAGAAGCGCCTTAGGATAGGCTACTAGATTAAACAACCCCTAAACTAGAACCTGTAGATATTATTAATAATTAGAGCAATATCTCTTAGGAATAGTTTGTTAATAAGTTTATTAACTGCTGCAAGCGCTAAGGCACCTAGAAGTATTAGATTAAGTAGTCTAATAACCCTTTACTAACATAGGAACCTACTAAACAACACCTTAAATACTATAACGCGTTCTTGTATTACTACAAGAATCTAGACAAGCTAAAGCCTTCTAGTCTTAAGATGCCTATAGACTAGGCTCTATAACCTAAAGACGCCTTTGTTAGTAACTATTTTAGCAACCTTAGCGACCCTAAATAGTAAGTTATTACACATTTTGCAAGATTATCTAGGTTTAGCATAATATTAGGCTACTTTTAACACATTAATAACAGCGTTCCCCTGCTTTTTAGCAAAGACTACACGCTACCTTAATACCTACACGCTGCCTTTAGGATACTATAATTAACTTTTAGCACATTAATAACAGCGTTCCTCTACTTTTTAGTAAAGACTACACGCTACCTTAACGCTTATACACTAACTTTAGGATACTATAACTAAACTAATCCTACTATTAAAGCCTACCTAACTTAGCTATTGCTAGCTTTATTTAATTAAACCTCTATTAAGCTAAGCAAGCTTGCTAGTAGGCTTACTTGCTCTCCTTATAAAAGCTCTAAATAGATTTAGGTATAAGTTTTGTGTTGTAAGGTTTGTGCAGTAGAAAAAATCTTAGAGGTTAGTTTTTTGTATAGGAATCTAGGGAGACATACACAGCGCTATATAAACTATGAACCTTAATTCTATATTAACTACTACTAGGTTTTTTTTATAGTTTCTTAACTACTGTACTATTTGCTTTTATCTTTCTTTCTCTTTTCTTTCTTTCTTTCTATTAACAGCAGCTCTACAGCACCTGTAAATTAGATTAGCTTAGAGGACTTTCGCTTATTACAAGAGAGGGGCACGTGTTAGGACTTCTACTATAGTTAGATAGCACAACCTACTAGTAGTGCTTATCTAACTTAGCAGAATCTATCCTGTTGACTTTTACTTTACTTTTAGGGCACAGGCCTCCTTCTACTTCTAGCCTAGGAGCCTAGGCCTACCTACTATAAGTAGGTAGCTATCTCTGCTCTCTTGTAGCTCTCTGTCTACTATTTTGTTCACTCCTTCTTAAATATATTAGCTTTCTAGATCGCTTCCTTTTGTGCTTGTGAAGTCTGCCTTACAGCCCTATAACCTAAAGACGCCTTTGTTAGTAACTATTTTAGCAACCTTAGTAACCTTAAATAGTAATTTATTACACGTTTTGCAAGATTATCTAGGTTTAGTATAATATTAGGCTACTTTTAATATATAAATAACAGCGTTTCTCTGCTTTTTAGCAAAGACTACACGCTACCTTAACGCCTACACGCTGTCTTTAGAATATAATAACTAACTTTTAGTATATTAATAACAGCGTTTCTCTATTTTTTAGCAAAGACTACACGCTTTCTTAATATATACACACTAACTTTAGAATAATATAACTAAACTAATCCTACTGTTAAAGCCTACCTAACTTAGCTGTTGCTAGCTCTATTTAGTTAAACCTCTGTTAAGCTAATGTAATAGGCTAGGCCTAGGTGCTAGCTCCTTAGCGTACACCGCCTTAGTAGTACTCCAGCTCGCACTCTTAGCATAGACTAGAGCCCTGCTACAGAGCTAAAATGTTTAAAATAGAGTTGTAAAAACTCTACAACCTTTTCCCTAGAGGTTATTCTCTATTAAATCCATTATGTATTTTACTAGCAAATTCCCTTAAAATTAACTCCTTATAATTAGATTTAATTACTCATATAAAGATTAATAAGTAAGACGTTTAAAAACGCTGCTAGGCGTCTAGGCAAATACAGCGTTAAGCTATGCACTAGTAACAACAATTAATTAGACATTAAGACTAAACTTTAAAACATTGCTACCTTGTTAGTACTAGAGAAATAGCAGGATAAGCTACTAGCTTACGTACTAGAATGCCTAACTACCTACCTATTATAGGCAACTCTACCTAAGGCTGCAGTAGCTATTACTAATAATAAGGCCTACCTAGCTACAGACCCTAACTAGGATCTACTAAGAGAAGACATAAGTAAAACTATATATTAGCTAGTTAAAGCCTAGGTCTAAGCTTATGTTACATCTATAGGATTACTAAACTACGTTGCAACACCCCCTACTTCTGTACATACAAGTAATAACAAACTAAACAAGGCTATAAAGTTGCCTAATGTAGGTAAGTTTAGTGGCAACCAATGTGTATACAGGACGTTTAAGTCCTAGATAAAAGACAAGCTAAGGTCTATAGGGGACTAAGAAGCTATCTTAGAAGTTGCTTACATGTTTAACAGGCTAGAAGGATAAGCTGCGTAAGTTAGCTTATTATAGAAGGACTATAACCTAATAGGTATAACTACCTAGTTCTAGGACTTTATAGATAAGCAGTACAAAGACTCTTTGTTTAAGAAACATTCTTAGCAGAAGCTCTAAACTATTACTATAAAGAAGAATAACTAGAGTGTTAAAGCTTTTAATACAGAGTTTATCTAGCTAGCCTACAACGCTGCTAAGGAGAATAATACAAAGAACCTTAAGACTAGGTACATATCTACACTCTGCCTAGACCTCTAAGACAAAATAGTGTTAGTAGACATCCTAGATAACTAGGATCTCTAGAGCCTTATAGCTAGGGTCTTAGCAGTAGAGGTTAACCTTTGTAGGTCTAAAGCACTACTAAACAGTACCTTTAGATAACACATACAAAGAACAAACCTAGATAGTATAGACTAGGAACCTACTAAAGTCTACTCTAAGAAGATTAAGTTAGACAACTAACAGCAAGCAGAGTAGCAAACTTAAGAAGTTATAGAGTAGTAGAAGGCTGCTAACATCTGCCTAAGATATAGAAAGAAGGGCTACTATATAGACAGATATAAGTTGGCCCTAGCTAAGAGACTAAAGAGTGTCTAGGTTAGAAGCGTAATTACTAAAATCCCTAAATATAAGGACTTAAATAACAAGGGTTTAGAAAACTAGAAACTCCTGTTTAAAGATGTAAACAGGGGTTAGGAAGAGAAGTTATAAAAAGGAAAGAATAGTTCTAGGAGTTCTACTAATAGTAGCTAGATAGCAAGTCTATATTACTGTATGTAATAGTATAAGATAACACTATAGCGCATATATTAATAGATACTAGGTGCTTAATATATAGTATAGTCTTCTCTAAGTTTGTATTATAAAACAACTTCTAACGCACTCCTATATATAGACGTAGAGTAGTAGGTATAGCTAGAAAAGTAACCTAAGTAACTAATAATATAAGAATAAAGATTAATATTAACAGCTATAGAGAGACCCTCTAGGCGTATATATTAGATAGAGAAAGAGAGTACAACCTTATCCTAGGGAGACTATAGATAGACAAGAACAAAGTTACTATAGCACTAGCTAAGAAGACGTTGTTTATCTACTCCTTACAGACGTAAGTAAGAAGCAGAGAAGGCATCTGTCCTAATTAGCTGCCTAAGCCTGTTAGTCTAGAGTTGTACTAGGCGCTAAGAAAGAGGTCTAGGATAAACTAAAACATAGAACTGTTTGCTGTATTAATAGTAGACATTTAAAAGGCTCTAAAGAAGAAAGAGCAGATAGATCCTTAGGACCTCCTCTTAGAGTTCCTAAAGAATAAGTTTAAAATATTTATAAAAGAGGAAGTAGACAAGCTAGCCTCTTACTATAGTCCTAACATAGATTACATAATTAAGCTACTTAAACAGGATAGTAAACCTATAATAGTACTATAGGAACTACTATACAACATGTCCTATAAAGAGCTCCTAGTGCTCTAACAACAGCTTACTAGCTACTTAGACAAGGGTTTTATCTAAGTTAGTAAATCTAGTGCTTCTGCCCTAGTGTTGTTTATTAAGAAACCTAGTAGATGTCTCTAGTTTTGTGTTAATTACTAAGCATTAAACGCAATTACTAAAAAGAACTAGTACCTACTACCCCTAATTTATAAGACCCTTTTGCAGATATTAAAGGCGTTGTAGTTTACTAAGGTAGACGTTATCTAGGCCTTCTACAAGAATAGGATTACTAAAGGAGATAAATAGAAAATAGCTTTCTAGACAAGATTTAGACTCTATAAGTAGTTAGTTACGCTATTTAGACTAGCTAACGCTCTAAGTATGTTCTAATAGTATATTAACTAGGTCTTAAGGAAGTACCTAGATAAATAGTGCTCTGCCTATATAGACAACGTGTTAATCTACTTTAACAGCACTTAGGAGGAATATAAGGCTAAAGTTAAAGAGATTATCTAGGAACTAGGAGCTACAAGGCTACACTTTAATGTAAAGAAGAGTAAGTTCTCTGTTAAGAGTACTTAGTATTTAGGGGTTATTATAAAGGCTAGGAAGAGCATCTAAATAGATCCTGCAAAGGTTGCTGCTATAAAGTTATAGAAATCTCTAAAGATAGTAAAGGGGATCTAGAGCTTCCTAGGGTTTGCAAACTTCTACTAACAGTTTATTAAGTAGTTTTCTAGCATAGCAGAGCCCCTTACACGTTTAATAAGAAAGAATATAAACTTTAAGTAGGGACAACCCTAGTAGCAAGCCTTTAACGCTATAAAAGCTGCATTTACTAGAGAACTAGCCCTTACAAACTTTAACCTAGACTTAGAAACAGTGTTAGAGTATAACACGTTAGGATAGGCAACAGGAGGAGTTCTATCCTAATATAGGAAAGACAAGGTACTTTATACCGTAGTATATTCTTAGCTAAGAACTCTAAGGCAGAAGTAAACTACACTATTTATAATAAGAAAATGCTAGTAGTAATTAAGTGCCTCTAAGAGTAGAGCACAGAACTAAAGCAGGTAAAAGGATTTATAGTTGTTACTAATTACAAGAACTTAGAGTACTTCTATAAAGCCTAACTCCTCTCTAAAAGACACGTCTAATAGTTAAGCCTTCTAAGCTAGTTTAATCTTACTTTTGCCTACAGGCCTAGTAAAGTTAATAACTAAGCAGATGCGCTCTTAAGAGAAGAGGAGGATGTTCCTCTGTCTACAAGAGATAAGAGAACTAAGACTAAATAGTTTTAACTATTAAAACTAGTTACATAAGTAATAAGAACTAATCTAGAAGACAACTCTGCTAACAATATATAAGTTTTTTTCTTAGAACTAAGAAGGGCAGATAGACTTCTCTCTACAACACTCTAGAATAAAGAACTACAGCAGGACTACTATAAGGAACTAGACTAAGCGCGTGCAGAGACACCTCTAGGCAGGAACCTAGAGCCTTATATTAACATTAAAGAATTTAAAACACTCTAGAAAAACACTGCCTAGAATAATAAGACCTACTAACTTACTAAGTCTTCTGTCTTATTAGGAGCTAGGAAGTTTCCTATATAGCTTAACCTTAAAGTTTCTCTCTCTAAGTGTTCTATAGATAACAGAGATTAACTATATTACTATAAGAGAGTATAGGTTCTAAACTCTAATACTCTTAGGACTAAGATTATTAACAACGCCTATTATTCACTAATTGTAGGCTATTTAGGACAAGGAAACATGTATATAGATCTAGAAAGAAATTTCTATAGACTTTATAACAGACCTCTCTAAAAGTAACAATAATAGTAATCTTATAGTTATTACAGATAGACTCTCTAAAGATGTTATCCTAGTCCCTTTACTAGACCTGTTAGTAAAGATAGTTACCTAAGCATTTATAGCTAACATAGTAGCCTACTATTAGTTAACTAATGCAGTTGTCTCTAATTAAGGAACCTAGTTCCTTAGTAACTTCTAGTAGATAATGTGCTAACTGCTAAAGATTATATAGAGACTCTTAACAGCCTTCTACTCTTAAACTAATAGAAGCACTAAGCGTATAAACTCTGTAGTAGAGGCCTACTTAAGAGCCTATATTAACTAGGCCTAAGATAATTAGTCTGCTTAGGTACTAGTAGCCTAGATTGCAATTAAAGGCTAGGTAGCTATATCTACTAGCTTTAGCCCCTTCTTCCTCTAGCATAGTTATAATGTAGACCTAGTCTAGATAGACCTAGACTTAATAGCAGAGTTATTGCACTAACATGCAAGAGAACCTACTAGAGCTGTTGTAAGTATAGTATAGAAGTTTACTAAAATAGTTAACTTTGTTAAGGCCTAGATAGCAGAGGCTTAGCAGATACAAGAATAACAAGCTAACGTACACTAAAGAGAAGCCTCTTAACTAAAGGTTAGAGACAAAGTCTAGCTAAAGCTAGAAAACTACTTCTTAAATAGCTAAGCTAGCTAGAAGTTAGATTAAAAGAACTAGAAGTACATAGTTGTAGAGATTATCTCCCTACACAATATTTAACTAAATATTAATAGTAAAATCTATCCTGTCTTCTATGTTAACTAGCTTAAGCTGTGCCTATAGAACCCCTTTAACAGACAATTAAATAACAACCCTTAGCCTAGCCCCCTAATTATTACTAACAATAATAGCATATCCTTTAAGGAATAGAAAGTTAACTCTATCTGCAGAGAACAATAGTCTAGAAGGGGAGGTAAGAGACGCAAATACCTAGTATAATAGAAAGGCTATGCTAGTAAAATATAAGAAAGAGAGGATGTTTGTAAAGACTTAGAGGCTTTAGACAAGTAGTTGTTTATAATAAGGGATAGAAGAGATAGAGATAGGAACTTATCTCTAACATTCTAGTTAGAATCTCTAGAGGGGAATAATTAGCTCTCTTACTCCTAAGAGGGGAACAGAGCAGAAGGGGAGGCATGTATAAGTAAAGAGAAGACATGCATAATTAAAAAGGAGAAGTACTAGTTTATTAAGGAGATTATTTGTTGTATTAGGCTATCCTATAGGGATAGACTGCCCTAGATAGTAGCTGTATTGTTATAAAGAAGAAGAGCTATAGGCCTAGGTATTATCTAGCTAGAGAAATCCTAAATGCTACAGATAAAAGAAATCCTAAGCGCTACTTATAGCAGAACTCTTATTACTACTATTGTCCTTATTGCCTCTTACAGCGTTAGCAATATTCTTAATAAGTATTTAGGTAAAGTTCTTATATCTAGAGATAAGAAGAAGCTTAAACTACTTATAGAGGTTAGCCTTAAAGTTAATAAAGCGCGTAAGCAGCACTAAGTTAACACTAAGCTATACTAAGTAAGAAATTAGTAAATACTTAAGAAATAAGTAAGAAAATAGAGAAATAACTTACTAGTATCTTAACCTAGACTACTATTTTCTTAGCAGCAATAGCAGTGCGCTCTGTAAAGACTACAGTAGCAAAGAGATAAGCTTTAATCTTATTAACTTTAGCCTTATACTTAGACTACTTAGTCTTGTACCTAGTAGCAGATAAGCAAGTGTTAGGCTAGGACAAAAGGTTAGTGTAATATAGAAAGTCCTTACACTTCTTAAGGTCTGCCTAGATAGGCTTAATAACACTTAAAAGCTTTGTAGAGTTGCTCTTAGAGAACTGTAAGAAGATATATTACTTATTTAAAGTGTTCTAAGTCTTATGCAAGGCCTAGTAAATAATTAGCTAAAGTAAAGAACACTAAGTAATAAGAACTAAGAAACTTACCTTATAGTAGTAAGCGTAGCTAAGAATATAGTTAGCGCAGCTAGTAGAATAGTTACTAACAGTAAAGGTACAGACCTAGCTAGCTAACACGTAGTTAACGTAGACTTTAGAATCTTTATAGCTGCTAGCGTGTTAAGTATGTAAAGTCTACTTACTCTAACTCTTAGGCTAAGTGTTAGCAGAAGCATTGTTAAAGACTTTCTTATTCTTATTATTCTTAATAATAATGTTCTCTATTATAAGCTTTGCCTTCTTAGCTAAGCAAGTGTTAGAAGGAGCAGAATCTGCAGAAGCAGCGCTGCAGAACTAAGCAAAGTAGAAAGTTAGTAAGTAAACAGACTAGAAGGAGAGGGGCAACTTACCTACTTGCCTTGCGCCTTCTTAGTAGGGAAATGTAAAGTAGAGGGCAATTTAGAAGGCACTATTATTAAAATTAAGTAGGGCAAGGTAGTTAAATAATTAGATAGTAGTAGGGTCTTAAGAGGAAGGTGCGTATGCTTAGAACGTAGTGTAACAGAGAAAGTAGAAAGTAGAGAGTAGGTAATAGAGTTGTTTTAACTAAGACGCGCGCTAATAAACAAGGAATAAGTAGAGAGGTACTATAATAGGCTAGGCCTAGGTGCTAGCTTCTTAGTGTACACTGCCTTAGCAGTACTCTAGCTTGTACTCTTAGTATAGACTAGAGCCCTGCTATAGAGCTAAAATATTTAAAATAAGGTTATAGAAACTCTATAACCTCTGCTCTAGAGATTGTTCTCTATTAAATCTATCTTGTATTTTACTAGCAAATTCTCTTAGAGGTTAGCTCCTTACACATTGCAGGGTTTATAAAGCAGAAAAAATCTTAGAAGTTAGTTTTTTGTATAGGAATCTAGGGAGACATGCACAGTGCTATATAAACTATAAACCTTAATTCTATATTAACTACTACTAGGTTTTCTCTGCAGTTTCTTAACTACTATACTATTAGCTATTATCTTTCTTTCTCTTTTCTTCTACTTTTTTTGTTAATAGCAGCTCTACAGCACCTATAAATTAGATTAGCTTAGAGGACTTTTGCTTATTATAAGGGATAGGCACGTGTTAGGACTTCTACTATAGTTAGATAGCATAACCTACTCGTAGTGCTTATCTAACTTAGCAGAATCTATCCTGTTAACTTTTACTTCACTTTTAGGGCACAGGCCTCCTTCTACTTCTAGCTTAGGAGCCTAGGCCTACTTACTATAAGTAGGTAGCTATTTCTGTCTTCTTGTAGCTCTCTGTCTGCTATTTTATTTACTTCTTCTTAAATATATTAGCTTTCTAGATTGCTTCCTTTTGTGCTTGTGAAGTCTGTCTTACACGCTGGCTAGTTTGCTCTTAGTTCTTAAGTCTACCCAGAGCCGTATACTAGTATTACTACTAGTGCTCTCCCTCTGCCTTTCTTAGAGGTCTTATTAATTGCCTGAATAGGCAATAAATTAAGACTTAAGATAGTATTACGTAGGGCTAACTTGGTTGGGAATTACTGCTTAAGTTTCCTAGGTTTATCTCTATTGATAGAGGCCTAAGGAGCAGGGACTGATACCAGGATACTGCGCTATCTAGGCTTAGTAAGCACTGGATAGAATACCGCTTAGTAAGCAGTAACGAATGCTATAATTTAGGCGAAGAGCCTAAGTAAATATAGCAAGAATAGAAGAAATTAGAAGTAAAAGTACTTTCTTTTCTTCTTTCTCCTCTTGCTTAGATAATCTGCTGATATAAGCAGTAGCTATAATAGGAAATATAGATAGAAATATAACTAATAGAGTATATAAAATTTTCTATAGGCTATAAAGAGCCAGGCTTATAACCTGTAAAAAAAGTAGGGGGGGGAAGGAGAACAGACTACTTTCTTCCCTAATCTAGAAGACCTAGACTAACTAGACTAGGTAATTCCAAGATAGGAAGCGTATAGCCTAAAGAGGCAAGAGGAGTAAATATAGTAATAATAAGATAATATAATAGACAAGTTATTATATTAAATGCTAGGTACAGAACAAAGAGAGGGAGAGAGAAGGTAGTATTTATACTCTACTTCTCTTCTCTCTATTACAAAGCAGAAGAGTCTAGAATAGCTATTACTAATAGATGCTTAGAAATCAAAAGTAGATTTCTAAGCAGGTTGCGTATGCAATTACGTATGCAATTACACAACCTACTAGCAGATTACGTAGGTGTACACGTAATCTACTAGTAAAGGCAACGTGTCCTTAAGCTATTTATAGTAAGAAGGCTAACTCTAGATCTAGTAAAGCTATTGCTATAATAAGCACAGGTTTTAACGCTCTCTAGTTAGGCATTCTTTAGATAGTACTTTACTAGATTAGGTAAGCACTATACCTAATTAGGAAAGTACCTATATTTAGGCCTAATGTATATATATTTAGGCTAAATAGCTTAAGTTGCCTGTTTAGGTAATAGCTATTCCTAAAAAGGAAACTATCTAATAAAGATTATAAGAAGAAAGTCTTACAACTTTACACTAGTAAAATACAAGATAGATACAATAGAGAACAACTTTTAGAGCAGAGGTTGCAGAGTTTTTATAACCTTGTTTTAAACATGTTAGCTTTGTAGCAGGGCTCTAGTCTATACTAAGAGTGTAAGCTAGAGTACTGCTAAGGCAGTGTACACTAAGGAGCTAGCACCTAGGCCTAGCCTGTTATAGTACCTCTCTACTTATACCTTGTTTATTAGTGCGTGTTTTAGTTAAAACAACTTTATTACCTACTCTCTACTTTCTATATTCCTTTATTATACTACGTTCTAAGCCTGCGCACCTTCCTCCTAAGACCTTACTACTATCTAATTATTTAACTACCCTGCCCTACTTAATTTTAATAATAGCGCTTCCTAAATTGCCTTCTACCTTGCGTTCCCCTACTAAGAAGGCGTAAGGCAAGCAGGTAAGTTGCTCCTCTTTTTCTAGTCTACTTACTTGCTAACTCTTCTACTTTACTTAGGCCTGCAGCGCTGCTCCTGCAGTTCCTGCCCCTGCTAACACTTACTTAGCTAAGAAGGCAAAGCTTATAACAGAGGATGTTATTTTTAAGAATAATAAGATTAAGAAAGCTTTAAATAATACTCCTACTAATAGTTAGGCTAAGAGTTAGAGTAAGTAGACTTTACATACTTAACACGCTAGCAGCTATAAAGATTCTAAAGTCTACGTTAACTACGTGTTAGCTAGCTAGGTCTGTACCTTTACTGTTAGTAACTATTCTACTAGCTGCGCTAACTATATTCTTAGCTACGCTTACTACTATAAGGTAAGTTTCTTAGTTCTTATTACTTAGTGTTCTTTACTTTAGCTAATTATTTACTAGGCCTTGCATAAGACTTAGAACACTTTAAATAAGTAATATATCTTCTTACAGTTCTCTAAGAGCAACTCTACAAAGCTTTTAAGTGTTATTAAGCCTATCTAGGCAGACCTTAAGAAGCGTAAGAATCTTCTATATTATACTAACCTTGTATTCTAGCCTAATGCTTGCTTGTCTGCTACTAGGTACAAGACTAAGTAGTCTAAGTATAAGGCTAAGGTTAATAAGATTAAGGCTTATCTTTCTTTTACTATAGTCTTTACAGAGCGCACTGCTATTACTGCTAAAAAAGTAGTAGTCTAGGCTAAGACTCTAGTAAGTTATGTCTCTCTTTTCTTACCTAATTTTAGAGGTATTTGCTAATTCTGTGCTTAGCATAGCTTGCTGTTAACTTAACACTGCTTACGCGCTTTATTTACTTTAAAGCTAACCTTTGCACACGTGTTAAGATCCTTCTTACTACTAGACATAAGGACTTTGCCTAAGTGCTTATAAAGGACATTGCTAACGCTCCTATAGGTAATAAGGATAATAGTAGTAGTAAAGGTTCTGCTAAGAGTAGTGCTTAGGGCTTCTCTTGTTTGTAGCGTTTAGGATTTCTAGCTAGATAATACCTAGCCTTATAGCTTCTTCTTCTTTATAACAATATAGCACCTACCTAGTGTAGCCTATCTCTTAGGATAGGCTAATGCAGTAAACAATCTTCTTAATAACTAGTGTCCCTTCTCTTTGCTTATGTCTCTCTCTCCTCCTGCTCCTCTTCCTCTTCCCTCCCTTAGGAGTAAGAGAGCTAATTGTTCCCCTCTAGGGATTCTAACTAGAATTCTAGGGGCAAGTTCCTATCTTTATTTTTTCTATCCTTTGTTGTAGACAACTATTTGTCTAAGGCCTCTAGGTCTTTATAAACGTTCTCTCTTTCTTATGTTTTGCTAGCATAGCCTTTCTATTATACTAGGTATTTGCGTCTCTTGCTTTCTCTTCTAAACTGTTGTTCCCTATAGATAGAGTTAACTTTCTATTCATTAAAGAACGTGCTATTATTATTAGTAATAATTAGGGGGCTAGGCTAGGGGTTGTTATTTAATTGTCTGTAAAGAGGGTTTTGTAGACACAACTTAAGCTAGTTAATATAGAAGATAGGGTAGATTTTACTATTAACGTTTAGCCTAATATTATATAGGGAGATAACCTCTATAACTATATACTTCTAGTTCTTCTAATCTAGCTTCTAGCTAGCTTAGCTATTTAAGAAGTGGTTTCCTAGCTTTAGCTAGACTTTGTTTCTAACCTTTAGTTAAGAAGCTTCTCTTTAGTATGTGTTAGCTTACTGTTCTTATATCTGCTAAGCCTCTGCTATCTAGGCCTTAACAAAGTTAACTATTTTAATAAACTTTTATACTATGCTTACTGCAGCTCTAGTAGGTTTTCTTACGTGCTAGTGTAATAATTCTGCTGTTAAGTCTAGGTCTATCTAGACTAGGTCTACATTATAACTATGCTAGAGGAAGAAAGAGCTAAAGCTAGTAAATATAGCTACCTAACTCTTAATAGCAATCTAGGCTACTAGTACCTATGCAGCCTAATTATCCTAGGCCTAGTTAATATAGACTCTTAAGTAGGCCTCTACTACAGAGTTTATACGCTTAGTACTTCTATTAGTTTAAGAGTAGAAGGCTGTAGAGAGCCTCTGTATAATCCTTAGCAGTTAGCAGATTGTCTGCTAGAAGTTGCTAAAGAATTGCGTTCCTTAATTAGAGATAATTGTATTAGGTAACTAATAGTAGGCTACTATGTTAGATATAAATGTGTAAGTAACTGTTTTTACTAATAGGTCTAGCAAGGGGACTAGGATAATATCTTTAAAGACTCTGTTTATAACAACTATAAGATTACAGTTGTTATTGCTTTTAGAGAGATCTGTTATAAAGTCTATAGAGATTTCCTTCTAGATCCTATTAGGCAAAGGGAGAGGTTTAAGGAGTTCTTGCTTTAGTTCTCTTTATAGCTTTGTTCTTCTATAGATGTTATAGTTCTCTACGTACTAGCGTAGGGCAGTTAACATCCCTAGCTAGAAGTAGAACTAAGAGAGGATTGTATACATGTTTTCTTAACCTAGATAGCCTTTAATTAGTAAATAATAGGCATTGTTAATAATCCTAGTTCTAAGGGTATAAGAGTTTAGGACCTATACTCTTTTACAGTAATATAGCTAGTCTCTATTATTTACAAAGCACTTAGAGAGAGAGACTTTAAGGTTAAGCTATGCAGGAAACCTCCTAGCTCCTAAAGAGATAGATAACTTAGCAAGTTAGTTTGTCTTATTATTCTTAGCTGCGTTCTTTTAGAGTATTTTAAATTTCTTAATATTATTATATAGCTCTAGGTTTCTGCTTAGAGGTATCTCTGTACGCAGTTCTTTATTCTAGAGTGTTATAGAAAGGAGTTAGTCTGCTCTATATAGTTCTAAGAAGAAAACACATATATTATTAGCAGAGTTGTCTTCTAGGTTAGCTCTTACTACCTGTGTAAATAGTTTTAATAGTTAAAACTGTCTAGTCTTAGTCCTTTTATCTCCTGTAGATAGTAGAATGTTCTTCTCTTTCCTTAAAAGCGCATCTGCATAGTTATTAACCTTGCTTAGCCTATAGGCAAAGGTAAGGTTAAACTAGCTAAAAAGACTTAAGTATTAGATATGTCTTTCTAAGAGGAGTTAAGCTTTGCAGAAATACTCTAAGTTCTTATAATTAGTAATAACTCTAAATCCTTTTACCTGCTTTAGTTTAGTGCTCTATTCCTAGAGGCACTTAATTACTGCTAGCATTTCTTTGTTATAAATAGTGTAGTTCACTTCTACTTTAGAGTTCTTAGCTAAGAAGTATACTACTGTACAAAGTACCTTATCTTTTCTATATTAGAATAGTACTTCTCCTGTTGCCTATTCTAACGCGTTATACTCTAGCACTGTTTCTAAATCTAGGTTAAAGTTTGCAAGAGCTAGTTCTCTAGTAAATACAGCCTTTATAGCATTAAAGGCTTGCTGCTAGGGTTCTCTCTATTTAAAGATTGCGTTTTTTCTTATTAGGCGTGTAAGAGGCTCTGCTATACTAAAAAACTAATTAATAAACTATTAGTAGAAGTTTACAAACTCTAGAAAGTTCTAGATTCCCTTTACTATCTTTAGAGGTTTCTATAACTTTATAGCAGCAACTTTTACAGGATCTACCTAGATGCCCTTACTAGCTTTAATAATAGATTCTAAGTACTTAGTTTTCTTAATAGAGAACTTACTCTTCTCTACATTAAGGTATAACTCTACAGCTCCTAATTTCTAGACAATTTCCTTAACTTTAGCCTTGTGTTTCTCTTAGGTACTATTAGAGTAGATTAACACATTGTCTATATAGGCAGAGCACTATTTATCTAGGTACTCTCTTAAGACCTAGTTAATATACTGTTAGAATGTAATCAGGGCATTAGCTAGTCTAAATAGCGTTACTAACTACTTATAGAGCCTAAGTCTAGTCTAGAAAGCTGTCTTCTATTTATCTCCTTTAGCAATCCTAATCTTGTAAAAGGCTTAGACAACATCTACCTTAGTAAACTATAACACCTTTAATATCTGCAAGAGGGTCTTATAGATCAGAGGCAATAGGTACTAGTCCTTCTTAGTAATTGCGTTTAGTGCTTAATAATTGTTAGGACTTTTGCTAAGATAAGATAGCACATTCTACTAGTAGGTGCCTTTCACCTTAGCAGCTTCCTTCTAGCCTCCTTTTATTCGGCACTTAGAGCCTTAGGCCTTCTTTTACTAGCCACCTAGGAGCTTAGGCCTACCTACTATAAGTAGGTAGCTATCTCTGCCCTCTTGTAGCTCTCTGTCTGCTATTTTGTTTACTCCTTCTTAAATATATTAGCTTTCTAGACCGCTTCCTTTTGTGCTTGTAAAGTCTGCCTTATAATAATTAATACAAAACTAGAGGCCTCTGCCTAGTTTCTTAATAAACAGCACTAGGGCAGAAGCACTAGATTTGCTAACTTAGATAAAGCCCTTGTGTAAGTAGCTAGTAAGTTGTTATTGTAGCACTAGGAACTCTTTGCAGAACATATTATATAGTAGTTCCTATAGTACTATTACAGTTTTACTATCTTGCTTAACTAGTTTAATTACATAATCTATATTAGAACTGTAGTAAGGCGCTAGCTTGTCTACTTCCTCCTTTATAAATGTTCTAAACTTATTCTTTAGAAATCCTAGGAGGAGGTCTTAGGGGTCTGTTAGCTTCTTCTTCCTTAGAGCCTTTTAAATATTTAATATTAATATATTAAACAGTTCTATGTTTTAGTTTATCTTAAACCTCTTTCTTAGCGCCTAGTACAGCTCTAAGCTTACAGGCTTAGGTAGTTAGTTAAGACAGACGCTCTTCCTACTTCTTACTTATGTCTGTAAGAAGTAGATAAATAATGTTTTCTTAGCTAGTGTTATAGTAACTTTGTTCTTGTTTATCTATAGTCTTTCTAAGATAAGGTTATACTCTCTTTCCCTATCTAGTACATATGCTAAGAGGGTTTCTCTATACTTATTAATATTAATTTTTATTCTTATAATATTAGTTACCTAGGTTACTTTCCTAGCTATACCTAGTACCTTTTGTCTATACGTAGGAGTGCGTTAGAGGTTATTTTATAATATAAACTTAGAGGAGACTATACTGTATATTAAGCACCTAGTATTAATTAATGTATATACTATAGTGTTGTCCTATACTATTACATACAATAATATAGGCTTGCTATCTAGCTACTATTAGTAGAATTCTTAGAACAGTTCTGTTCTTTTTGTAACCTCTCTTTTTAACCCCTGTTTACGCCTTTAAATAGGAGTTTCTAGTTTTCTAAACTTTTGTTATTTAAGTTATTATTCCTAGAGACTTTAGTAATTATGCTCTTAACCTAAATATTCTTTAGTCTTCTAGCTAGGGCTAACTTACATCTATCTATGTAGTAGCTCTTCTTTCTGCATCTTAGACAGATATTAGCAGCTCTCTATTAATCTAAGACTTCTTAAGTCTGCTACTCTGCTTACTATTAGTTATCTAACTTAATCTTCCTAGAGTAGGCCTTATTAGGTTCCTAGTCTATACTATCTAGATTTGTTCTTTATGTGTGTTGTCTAAAGGCGCTGTTTATTAGTGCCTTAGACCTACAAAGGTTAACCTCTACTACTAGAACTCTAGCTATAAGGCTCTAGAGATCCTAGTTGTCTAGAATGTCTACTAACACTATTTTGTTCTAGAGGTCTAGACAGAGTGCAGATATATACCTAGTCTTAAGATTCTTTGTGTTGTCCTCTTTAGCAGCGTTATAGGCTAGCTAGATAAACTCTACATTAAAAGCCTTAACACTCTAGTTGCTCTTCCTTATAGTAATAGTCTAGAGCTTCTACTAGAAATACTTCTTAAATAGAGAGTCTTTGTACTATTTGTCTAAGAAGTACTAGAACTAATTAGTTATACTTTTAGGTTATAATCTTTCTATAATAAGCTAATTGCACAGCTTATCCTTTTAGCCTATTAAACATGCAGGCAACTTCTAGAATAGCTTCTTAGTCTCCTATAGACTTTAGCTTATTCTTTATCTAGGACTTAAACGTCCTATATACGCGTTAGTTGCTACTAAACTTGCCTACATTAGGTAACTTTATAGCCTTGCTTAGCTTGTTGTTAATTGCTTGTACAGAGATAGGGGGTGTTGCAATATAGTTTAGTAACCTTATAGATGCAACGTAGGCTTAGACCTAGGCTTTAACTAACTTTTATATAGTTTTGCTTATATTTTTCTCTTATAGGTCCTAGTTAGAGTCTGTAGTATAGTAGGTCTTGTTATTAGTAATAGTTACTGTAGCCTTAGATAGGGTTGCCTATAATAGGTAGGTAGTTAGGCGTTCTAGTACGTAAGCTAGTAGCTTATCCTGCTACTCCTCTAGTACTAACAAGGTAGCAATGTTCTAGAGTTTAGTCCTAATGTCTAATTAATTGTTGTTACTAGTATATAGCTTAATGCTGTATTTACCTAGACGCCTAGTAGCGTTGTTAAATGTCTTGCTTATTAATCTTTGTTTAGTAATTAAATCTAATTATAAGGAGCTTACCTCTAAGGGAATTTCCTAGTAGAATACAAGATAGATTTAATACAGAACAACCTCTAGAGCAGAGGTTATAGAGTTTTTACAACCTTGTTTTAAACATGTTAGCTCTGTAGTAGAGCTCTAGTCTATACTAAGAGTGTAAGCTAGAGTACTGCTAAGGCAGTGTACACTAAGAAGCTAGCACTTAGGCCTAGCCTGTTACAGTATCTAGCAATTACTGCTAAAGAATAAACAAGGCTCTTCTTTAGATACTACAAGCCTAGTTACTTTAAGTATTTAAGAGAGCTCCTCTATACTATAGAAGTAGTAAGTCTTTTAACCTATATAGTGCTTATTTAAGCTAAACACATTTCCTAGGTATCTTATACCTATCTAGTAGCTTATAGGTTACTACTAGCTAGTAATCCCTGTAGGCGTGTAAGAAAGCTCTAACAATATTATACTATATAATCTCTAGGTTAAATTTAGCTGTAATTACTAAAGCAGTTCTAAAGGACCTAGCAGCAAGTGTTACTACGTAGGTCGACTAGATTGTATTAATAACTAAGAGATCTCTACGTACTACTATTCTTACCTTATACTTAAGAAAGTAGCTATCCTAATCTAGTTTGTACGTAAAAACCTACTTAAGTAGTAATAGTTTGTTATCTCTAGTAATTAAATTAACTACTTTCTAGGTACTTGCGTTGTGTAGTGTAGTAATCTCCTTACCTATAGCTTCCTTAAATAGCTGCCTGTGTAGGTAAGAGAGCAGATCTCTCTATCCCTATAGTAGGTTAGGAAGTTAGTCCCTATGTAGCTATTAAGCTTTGTTTAAGACTAGTAGTTGCTCTTTCTTCTCTACTAATGCTTGTATTACAGTATATACTATTTTAAGCTTATTATTAGTTAATCCTAGTAGGATTAACTTATCTAGTAGGTAGCTCTCTCTATAATCTGTCTAGCAGTTATATAGAAGAAAATAAGCCCCTAGTGTATTACTTCTAGGATCCTCTAGATCTAGATAGCGTAACCTTCTGCTCTTTCTTACTAGTTATAAGCTTAGAGTGTGTGTTACCTCTAATTAATTTAAGTCTTCTATAGTAGCTATGTTGCTCTTAACACCTAGAGCTACAGAAGCAGCGCTACTAGAGTGCGTAGGTGCAGTGTTATATTACCTAGATCTCTCTAATCTTACTCCCCTTAGCAGGCTTGCTCCTCTAGGTAAGTGCTCTTCCTAGGAGCTACTAGGGTGTGCAACACTAGGCTTAGGTGTAAGCTCTAGTGTTCTTAGGCCTAAATACTCTAGATTCCCTGCGTAGATTCCTTATAACTTACTAGCCTTATTTATTACTTATACAAGAGATATTCCTTATTTAGTATAATCTACTAGCTAGCTAGGCAGTTAATTATTATTCCTTAGATTCTTACCCCCTAGCTGCTGCTAAGAGTAACCTAGATTGTTAGTGCCTACCTGCTTATAGGCTGCTGCGTAGAGCTAATTAAAAATGCTTTTAAACGCTTCTCTTGTATCCCTAACCTTATTCTTATGCAATAGATCTATAACTAACTTAAGCTCCTTCTATAGGTATACTACTACTTCTTTATCTTTATAGAATAAGCTCTTATTAAAAGTAACATTGCGTGTAGTTATAACCTAATTAAGCTTAGAGATCTATATCCTGTATATATTAGACGCTCTGTATCTTACTAGATATCTAATATAGCCTCTTAGAGTTACTTTAAACCCCTGTTTGTTGCGCCTAGCTGCTTAATCCCTGTTCAGGGGATATACTTAGCATCTATAGGCATAAATTCTACTCTAATCTAGTTAGAGATCTGCTAAGTAGTAATAGATTTGCTCTAGTTAATAGTACTTAAAGTACTGCCTAAACTAGTTATCTAATACTGTGTTAGGAGTAATTATCCTGTAGCTATAAGATAGACTTATATTATATAGCTACGTAGCTGCTTCTACTACTTCTAGCTAGAGCCTCTCTAGCAGTTTAGCCCTACTCTTTATTTTAATTAACTTAGTAATAATCTTCTGCCTAGCTCTTTCTGTACCCCTATTTAGGTTATATATATACGTTAGGGTGCTTTAGACCTCTATACTGTAATCCTCTGCCTATCTGCTAAATTGTAATTAACTGCGCTAAGGTAGCGTAGCGACGTTGTTATCCTAGAGAATTACAGATATACAGAGCTTATATTATGTAAGAAGAACGCTTGTAAACTTCTTAAATACCCTTATAATCTTATCTAATAACTTAGCATAGATTAGGTAGGTATAGATCTCCCTACTGTATTTATCTTTAATTAGCAACATCTATACTTATCCTAGACGTTCCTTAGGCACATTAAAGAGATCCTACGCAATCAACTAGTATAGCTAGAGAGATTATTCCTTTAGCCTCCTAGATATAACTTAACTAGCATAAGTTATAGCATAGTATTTGCACTGCTAGCGTAAGGTTCTGTTAATTCTTACGTTTTAGGCGTTCTTTACAAGTGCCTAGAGCGCTGTAGGTTCTAAGTGCCTAGCTTAAGCATGCTACAGTTCCTTATTGTTAGGTCTAGAGTAGGTAGTCTACAATCTAAGCTTCTAAGTAGTTACAGTTACGCTTATTACAGTTAGATAGATTAACAGTAGCTTGTATTCTATAGAAGTAAGGTTATAATAGCGCAATAGAGTAGCTAGTACAACACTCTTTTATAGTACGCTAATACGCAGTGTTAAATCTATTCCTAAGTACTATATACCTTCCTTCTTTAATTCAGCTTCTAATATAATATTAACATAAAATCTCTCTACTACAGTAACGTTCTAAAGGATTAGATCTTTTGTACGTTCTCTACTTAATCTATGTAGTACTTTCTTAATTACTCTAGTGCTAGTGCCAAAATTAGGAAGAATTAGGTGCTGGCCTCTACACAAGTAAGCTTCTTAGCCTTCTAGAAAGTTGTAGGGTTAATAAGATTAAGCTTATTATCTAAGTAGAGTGCTGCTCTGTTATTAAGGATAGAACTGTCTAACAGTAGATAAGCGTTAAAATCTATAGTTAAGTAGATCCCTTGCTCTATAGACTGAGATCCTATTAAGTTAGGGTATATTAGTGCCGCCGCAATTGATTCTAGGTAGTTGCTGCTACTTGCTGCAGCGTTACTATCCTTTATCTATCCCTTCTTAATTATCTTGCTTTTCTAGTCCTTGTACTTAGGTTTGTTTAGGCGTTTTAGAGTCTCTTTCTTAACTTAATTACTAGGGGTAAATAGTTTACCTATAAGAGCTCCCTCTAATAGGTTACAGCTAATTAGTTTCTAGAAGTGTAATTGTCTACATAGGCAGTTAGTCTTTACTTAGTTAGGTCTGTTACTTAATAATTGCGTCTGTGCTAGTTAACCTATAGTAGCAAACACCCTGCTTAAGCTATAGAGTGCTTAAACAGAGTGCTTCTAAAGGAGCCCTAAATACACTCTGCTAACTTTATCTAGAGTAAGCGTTGTTTTGCCTAGTACTAAGTTCTAGATAATAGACTATTGCATAGCCCTAGACTAGTCTAGTGCTATCTTAGTTAACAAGTTTAAGAAGTTATATACTATAAGCTTACCTTCTATATTAGTAATCTTAAAAACTTTAGCCTTGCTGTACAGAAGGTTCTACTTCTAGTACTACTTCTTAGGATTCTATTGTCTCTGCCTAGCCTTCTAGAGGTAAGCTTAGTACTATGCGCGTACTAAGTTCTTCTTACTAGCATTAGATAGAGCTTATTCCTTCTTTAGTACCTAATTAGAGCTTAGAGTGTTAATTTCTTCTCTTTAACAAGCGTTATTATAGCTAGAGTTATAATTGCTAGGTCTACTATAGTATTAACCTAGGTCTATAGGTTCTGCAAGCGCGTAGACTAGGCAGCCTAGTTACTTTATTTAGCTTTATACTCTGCAATCTGTATTCTATATAGCTTAGCATTATCTAAAGTTATTAAGCTAGGTAGCTCTAGCTGCTAGGGCTTAGATTTGTGTATTAGTATTGCGTTCTTAGCTAATAGATTAATCTACTCCTATATTCCCTTGCTTATAGCATAGAATTTAAGTTAGATGTACTATCCTAGCTATTAGGATTAATTAGTAAGCGTATAAGCTCCCTTTAGGATTAGGGCGTTAGTTATTACGTAGATTAATTAGGATTATAAAGATATAAGAGGAGTAGATACTAAGTAGTGTATCCTAGCTAAGTATATAAGGGGAGATTATTCTAGTCTTAAAAAGCTAGGCTTATAACTGTTGTTAGATAACAAGCTTAGGAATAACTAGGAGATAGATTATTAATTTATATATAGGTGTCTACTTAGGTTACTAATTATATGCTTATTAAGCGTCCTGTGCTTCTATTAGTTAATTGCTTAGAATACCTAATATAGACAATCTACCTGTTTTATACATAGCATAAGTGAGGAGAGATTTAAATCTATTAGTAAGTTAGCCTAACCTTAGATAGAGTAGATCTAGGTAAGCTAAGCTTTTAGTAAGTAGATTTAGCGTTTAGTAACGTTGCAACAGTAGGAGGATACTATAATAGGCTAGGCCTAGGTGCTAGCTTCTTAGTGTACACTGCCTTAGCACTACTCTAGCTTGTGTCTACACTGCTATAGCAGTACTCTAGCTTATACTCTGTAGTATAGACTAGAGCCCTACTACAAAGCTAATATATCTAAAATAGAGTTATAAAAACTCTGTAACCTCTATCCTAGAGGTTGTTCCCTATTAAATCTATCTTGTATTTTACTAGTAAATTCCCTTAGAGGTTAGCTCCTTACATCTTCCTTCTTCTTAGATTACAAGGGAGACCTATAAGGAACACACACAATATCTCTTCCTAAGAAAGTTCTAATAATTAGAGAACTTAACTAAGGCTACTATGAAATAGAGAATAGGTTATTTTAGTGTATAATTGTTTATATAAGTAAGGTTGCTATGCAGGGACCGTGATTTAGTAGTAAAATATAAAGATAATTGCGTGCAGAAAGAACTAAAGGATTAAACTAAAGCTGTATTGTGTAAGGCTACGAACAGTATATACAGGTAAGTGACTGTAAACAGTGCTAGCCCTAGCTAGGCATTGCGCCTTTACGAAAGGTGAGTTGCGACTGCAGATGCAGAGTAGGAGAAACACTAAACTGTATCAGAATGTAATAAGCGAAGACTGTTCTTCCTTAGTCCTTTTCGGTTGGCTCTTAAGCACTGACTGTTCAGATTTGATATTGATACTAGCCACGTCCACAGCACTGGAACTGCAAAGCTTATGTTAGCATATGTTACTAGAATTAATGTGTAGGAGGGTTAACTTTAGGTGCTTAGTTAATAACATACTTTTATTGTAAGTGTGCAGGTGTTCTTTGTAGCGTCTTGGGTGAGTGTACCCCCAAGAACTCGACCAGGTTGTTGGCCTGGACTACATTGAAAAGTTTCTACACCACGAGGGCATGTACCATCATTTCGCGTAACAGTAACGGGAAAAATATTACATCCTACATCTGCCTTCTGTGGTACTGGCGCACCAGTGGCAGGGAATATAAAGATAGCGACGGTAGTAGCTAAGCTTATAATGTTGAGCGAAACCATGTTTGCGATTCGGGCTTTTAGGGTGCAAAAAAGGCGATTCAATAATAACAATGTAAAGACTGTTTGTGCTGTTACTCAGGTGATGGAGAAGATAGAGATAATAGAGATAGCTGATATTTATATACGCTCTCTTTACTAATAGTATTTATTCCGAGCGGCCCTGTTTTCGGAGATTAAATTGACCTCTAAACTAGGACAGCCGCCTAGCTCGCGAGCCGTGTGCCAACCTAAGCAAAGCGGGATGGCCGCCTTTTATGTTTCTTGGATAAACGGCAGATAAGCCTAGGCCACCCACAAAATTAACAACACTACAAAAACAGATTAATTGCAGTACAGTTACAGGAGGTGTTAATGTGCGCCCTAATAATTGTTATTGTGCGCCCCTATAAGAGCTATCTAGCTAGTTAGATTCTCTCCTAAGACCCCCCTGCAGACCTACTTCTAAATTAGGAACCTAAAATTTAAAGTCCTTTGTCTTTAAAGTAGTTTTAAAGGCTAAAACTTAGTAAAAATAGGTTAAAACTTTATAAGTAATTAAATTTTTAAGCTTTTCTTACTTAGACTTAAACTTTATATAGACTCTTTAAGAGGGCTGTAAATAACTTTGTTAGAGTTAAAGATAGTAACTTTAGAGAGGCGCACGTTACTAATTATTAGAGCGCATATTAACATCTCCCTATAATTACACTGTATTTTGCTAGCTAAAGTCTAGTCGCTTTGCTATATACAGTATCCTAGCATTTAATTAGGCTCCTAGGGTATTGTTTAATGTAGTATGTTAATGTTTGTTGCAACGTCACCAAACGCCAGATCTACTTACTAGAAGCTTAACTTACCTAGATCTACTCTATCTAAGGTTAGGCTAACTCACTAACAGATTTAAATTTCTCCTCGCTTATGCTACGTATACAACAGGTAGATCGTCTATATTAGGTATTCTAAGCAATTAACTAATAGAAGCATAGGGCGCTTAATAAAGCATACAAATAGTAACCTAAGTAGACACCTATATATAAATTAATAATCTATCTCCTAGTTATCTCTAAGCTTGTTATCTAACAATAGTTATAAGCCTAGCTTTTTAAGACTAGGATAATCTCCCCCTACGTACGTAGCTAGGATATACTGCTTAGTAACTGTTATAATCTACAGAACACAGAAAGGATTTATCTAATTACAGTAGCTGCAGCACAGTAATTATAACAACAGAACAAATATAAGTAAGCAACAATTACAGCATTAGCACTTAGCAAAAGACTAAGAGAACACGTAACCTAATTAGGGCTTAGCGTAATTAGTATAATTAGTAATTAGTGTAATTAGTGCTTAGTGCAATTAAAGAATGCACAACACTAATTAGTCTGTATTACTACTACTATTATGAAAGTATATAGTTTGTAGGAACAGAACTCTTCTAGTTTGTGTTTAACCTTGTTAATTAACTTTGTTATTAGAATATCTTAACTCTGCTTATAAAACAGATAGTCTACTCTATACTCTTCCTAGCAACCTAAGTAGCTAAGGTTCTAGACGTATACTACTTACCCCCTCTAGTTCCCTGCTCTTATATTTATCTCTAAGACCTAATTAAACAATTACTTACAGACTTTATCTAAAGTGTAAAACTTTTAATTTTAAACACCCTTAAGATAAGTACTTTAGAAACCTGTGCTACCCCTAGCAGCTCTTGCTTAAGTAACGTTAATATAGATGCTACTATTACAAACAACACTATAAATGTTGCTAAGCCTAACACCCACAATAGCAAACAAAGTAAGCTTAACAACTAGCTCCTTTAGTTTAACTTGTTCTTTAAGTTTTAAGGAAGTAGGATCCTAGACAACAAACATGTTATGCTAGCTGTAAGCTACATACGTAGCAACACTTTTAAATAGATTAAACCTTTTCTTTAGAAGGCTATGTTAGATAAGTGTCTTAACAAAATCTTAGTCTAGTTTAATAACTTTAACAAGTTTAAGAAGATAGTTAAACTAATCTTTAGAGTCTTAAACAAACTAGCTATTACACATTGCAACATCTAACGCATAAAATAGAATTAGTCTGCAGCTAACTACGCTGCAGAATTCTAACAACTTACTACTAATATAGAATAGGACAATACTGCGTTAATAACTATGTTTAAATAAGGCCTTAAGCCTAAAGTTAAGGAGGAACTAATACGCACTAGCGCTAGTACCAACACCTTAGATAAACTAGTTAATAAAGCAATTAGCATTAACATTCAGCTATATAAGCTTTAGATAGAATTAAGAGATAACCCTAGAGCACGCGTTGTAACTAAGGTTAATAATTACCTGCCTCTACGCAACTAGTAGCGCAACAACCTAAACTAAGGAAATTAAAGCAACTATAACAACTACTAGTCTAATAGCAGTTAACGCATCTACAGCAACATATAGAGTAGATACTACAGACCTAAAGCTATAGACCTCTTAAACCTTAACAAAGAACTAAGCCTACTAGGACACTAGAATAAAAAGAGTAAGGAAAGCAATAACGTAGGCAATAGGAATAACAAAACCTATTATAACTGTAGCAAGATAGGCTACTTTGCTAGAGACTGCTATATAAACAATAAGGTTCTCTAGAAAGTTAATATACTGTCCTGTAGTTACAAAGACATAGATGCTAGTAATAAATAGAAAGTAGTTACTAAAGAAGTTAGACAACTTATAGAAGACCTAGAGTCTAGTTCTAAGAACAATATAGAGTATATTAAATCTCCTAAGCACGCAGCAACACCTTATAAAGAATTGCAAAAATATTAAGATAGAATAGACAACCTCCTAGATACAACAGAAAGGACCCTAACTTAAGTTAGATCTAGATTAGCACACTAACACTGCTACAAAGAATAATATTGTACTTAACAACAACAAGAGCGTAATAATAATAACAGGGCATATTATAACATGTATTAATCCCTTATATACTAGCTAACGCTACTACTTAAACACATAAGGCTAAGACATAGCCTTAACATAATTATTAAAGGACTTAAGGAAGACCTTACAGACTACTAGCGCCTTATTAATAAAATTAACAACAAAGTAGAGGAAGAAAACTAGTGTAATTAGGAATTATAACGCACGCAGAACTATATAACAAGCTAGCTATCTTTAGCTACTGTTAACTCTTATATATAGTATATCCTAGATTCTTAGAACTCTAAATACGTAAATCTTTTATAGACAGTATATAGATATAATAGGTACACAACGCACTATAAAGATAAGTTAGAAGTGCACTACTTTCTATTACCCTGCAACTGCTATTGTGTATAATAGTATAAGTGTACTAATAACTTTTGTAATCTTTATTTAATTAACAAACGCAACTATGTTATATTCTCTAGAGATAACAACCTAACTATAGCAACATGCATGCAGCTGCTAGTTAATAGTAACTGCTTTAATAACTATTAGTAGTTATGCCTTAACCCTAGATATAGAAAGCACTAAGGTGTAAAAGAATTTAAAGGGTTTAGAATAGACAACACATCTTTTTTAGAGGAGCAAACAAGGGTACCTAGAGTATTGCTATTAACTCTATTAGAACCTATAACCTTATTAAGCTCCCTATTACAGTAAATAGGTAGAAGCTATTAGTATTATTAGACTTAGGAGCTTAGGGAAACTATATGTCTCTTAGAGTAGTAGAGCAAGCTAGACTTCTTCTACAGAATAAAGAAAAACTATACCTATTATAAGTAGCTAATAGACAACTAATGCTAGAAGAAGGTAGAATTATACTTAAAGTTTAAGTTATACCTCTCTAAGTATAGAATTACTACAAGGTAATATTGCTAGACATCCTAGGCACAGCTACCTACAATGTTATACTAGGACTACTATAGTTATAAAAGCATAACCTATAGATTAACTAGAAAGATTATTAGCTTTTGTTTAAAGGGTGCAGATGTAGCATAACTATATGCTAGCCTACGCAACCTACACTAAAGTTAGTAGATAAGAAGAAGATTAACAATATTTCTTTAAACTAATAGACACGCTAAGATAGAGCAGTTAATTACATAGACCTAGAAGTCCCCTCTACAATAATTAAGGAAAAAGACGATGCAACTTCTGCTATACTAGATATATACTGTTAGTACGCCTAGATGTTTAAAGAAGAGCTATCTGCAAAAGCGCTACCTAAGTACTAATCTTAGAATTGTAAGATTAAGCTCTAGAAAGGGAAAGAACTACCCTTTAGGCCTATATACTAGTTATCTAAGAAAGAGCTTAAGATACTAAGAAACTATATTAAGGAGAACCTTGCAAAAGGATTTATTAAGAAATCTAAATCTCTAGCAGGATTCCCTATTCTATTTATACTAAAGAAAGATAGTAAACTATAACTTTGCGTTAATTACTAAAAGCTTAATAACATTACTATTAAGAATTAGTACCTGCTGCCTAATATAATAGAACTATAAGATTATTTATTAGGAGCAAAGTTCTTTACTGCACTTAACCTACGCAGAGTATACAACCTAATACGTATAAAGAAAGGCAAAGAATAAAAGACAGCGTTTAGAACCTGTTATAGATATTTTAAGTATATAGTTATGCTATTTAGGCTAACTAACGCACTAGCAGTCTACTAGGCTCTTATTAATAATATACTGTAAGCACATCTAGATATTACTATAGTAGTATACCTTAATAATATATTAGTGTACAGTAAGACACTAGAAGAACATAAGGTCTATATATAACAAGTGTTAGAATGCTTAGCAAAAGCAGACCTTAGGCTAAAACTAGAGAAGTGCGAATAGTATAAGAACAAAGTAGAGTTTCTTAGCTATATTATAGAAAGGTACAGAGTTAAGATAAGCAAATTAAAGATATAGGTAGTAAAGGATTAGCTAACACCTAAAACTATTAAAAACATTTAAGAGTTCCTAGGGTTTATTAACTTTAACTAACACTTTATTAAGAATTACTCTCTTAGAGCCTTACTGCTTACTAAGCTTACGCAGAAGGATGTACTATTTAAGTAGGAATAAGCGCAGGAAGACGTATTTTAATTACTTAAGTAAGTATGCATAGAGCTACCTACTATAATTATATTTAAGAGTAGAAAACTACTTTAACTTAAAACTAATGCCTTAGATTTAGCATTAGAAGTATGCGCAACTTAGGAACAAGATAGCTTATAGCACCTAATTACCTACTACTTACAAAAGTTCTTAGGACTTAAAGAACGCTACAATGTGCACAACAAAGAGCTATTAGCAATTAGATTAGCTCTAAAACATTAGAGAGTTTATATAGAAAGTTACTTAGACTTTACTATCTATATAGATTATAAGAATCTAGTATAGTTTACTACAACTAAGGTGCTTAATTAGAGACAGGTTTAATAGGCTAAACTACTAGGGTAATACAAGTTTAAGATCCTATATACACTAGGAAAAGATAATAGCAGAGCTAATGCACTTAATTAACAACACAACGTTATAGGAACTAAGATAATTAATAAACACGCTATACTTAGAGTTAATAAGGATAGATTGTTAGGACTATTACAGCAGCTTATTAATATAATGTAGGTTTAAGCTAAACAACGCATTGTGTTAGAAGTACTAGAAGAATTATAAGAAGAAATTATACCTAGTTTCTATAATAACCTGCTTTACAGACACCCTAGTATTATAAGAACAAAAGAACTTATAATAAGACACTACAAGTTCCTAAATATAAAAAACAAGGTTACTAAATATATTAAAGATTATGTAGATTACTAGAAAAACAAACACAGCATATACACTAAATATAGAGAAGTACAAGCAATAGAGCTACTAACAGCCTCTTAGATAAATATTATAATAGATTTTGTCATACAGTTACCTACCTCTAAGAACCTTGTTATAGGATATAGCTACAACTTAATTTTTATTGTAGTAGACAGATTTATAAAAGCTGCAGAGATAATACCCTTCTAACATAGCTATACTATAGAGCAGCTTGCTTAAGTATTTCTAGACTAAGTTATTAGGCATTATAGCATTCCTAAATTAATTATTAGTAATAGAGACAAGATCTTTATGTTAAATTACTAGACTACGCTCTTAGCAGCTATTAGTACTAAGAAGAAGCTGTCTACAGCCTATTATCTGCAGACAGATAGACAGACTAAACGTATAAACTAAACTATAGAAACATTTCTACAAATATACAGCAACTAGCAGTAAAGCAACTAGGTTTTGCTGGTACCTATAGCACAGATTGCATATAATAACAAGTTATTAGAAGTAACAGGCGTAATGCTGTTCTTCTTAAATTATAGAAGACACCCTAATCTCTTTACTAGAGCACTAGACACACTAATATAAACAGAATTAGCAATCTCCTTAGTTTAGAAACTAAAGGAAGTATATAAGAAAACACTAGAAAACATTAGTAAAGCTTAAAAAAAAGCTATCTCTTATGTTAACTAGAAATAAAAAACAGTACCTTAGCTAAAAGAAAGAAATAAAGTCTATCTTCTTACAAAAAACCTTTAAACGCAAAGACCTACAAAGAAAATAGATTATATTAAAGTTAGACTATTTTTTATTTCTAAGCAGATAAGCCTAGTTAACTATAGACTTGCCCTGTCTAAGAATACAAAGATCTATCTAGTGTTCTACATATCCCTATTAGAACTAGCTAACCCTAGAACGCTAATCTAGAAGGACTTCTACTACTAGGTTAGCATTAATAATAAGTAGAAAGTTAAAAAAATAATATAACACTAGAAGAAAGGCGCTTAGGACAAATACCTAGTTAAATAGTTAGGTTACCTAGACTTAGAAAACACATAGGAACTAACTATGCACCTTACAAACTGCTAGTAGATATTAAAGCAATTTAAAGAGACTAATTAGGCAAAGCTATGTTACTCTCCTAGTACTCTAAAGGATAACTCTTAAAGGCACCCTAGGTACTAGGCAATAACAAGAACTTGTTAGACAGACTAGTTAACTTAATAGTCCTTGTCTCTAGCTGCTCTTGCTCTTTAATACTGCGCTTCTCTACTGTAATAGCCTCTTTAGCACAATAGTCTAATAAATCTATTTGTTGTTATAACTGCTCCTTACGCGCATAAGCTACACGCAGGTTCTCTATAGCCTTCTTAGATACCTAAAGCGCTTTAGTTTACGCTTTACAACTCTCTTTTATATAAACCTGCAACTTCTCTTTTTTAGACACTAGTTAAGTAAACTTAGATTAAGTTACTCTTATGTTACAACGCTGCCTTAGATAAACACACTTGCTACACTTTCTAGACTAGATATAAACCTTGCATACACAGTTGTGCTTTACATAGGTTTTGTATTTCTGCACTATAATCTCCTTAAAGGATTTAATAAATTTGTACAGACAATAATAGCAAGCTAAACTTAGGATAGTTAGTTGTTTTAGTATTGTTAAGACTTACCTAATAATTAAGAAAGGGCCCTATGTTTTATAAATAAGCTTAAAAGACTAAGCTAAGATAGAAGGGGGATAGTGTTATAATCTACAGAACATAGGAAGGATTTATTTAATTATAGTAGCTGCAGTACAGTAATTATAACAATAGAACAAATATAAGTAAGTAATAATTACAGCGTTAGCACTTAGCAAGAGACTAAGGGAACACGTAACCTAATAAGGGCTTAGCGCAATTAGTATAATTAGTAATTAGTGTAATTAGTGCTTAGTGCAATTAGAGGATGCACAACACTAATTAGTCTGTATTACTACTACTATTATTAAAGTATATAGTTTGTAGAAACACAAACCTTCTAGTTTATATTTAACCTTATTAATTAACTTTGTTATTAGAATATCTTAACTCTGCTTACAAAATAAATAGTCTACTCTATACTCTTCCTAGCAATCTAAGTAGCTAAGGTTCTAGACGTATACTACTTACCTCCTCTAGTTCTCTACTCTTGTATTTATCCCTAAGACCTAATTAAACAATTACTTACGGACTTTGTCTAAAGTGTAAAACTTAATAGTAACTACTTCTCTTATATCTTTACAATCTTAATTAATCTACGTAATAACTAACGCTCTAATCCTAAAGGGAGCTTATACGCTTACTAATTAATCCTAATAGCTAGGATAGTATATCTAACTTAAATTCTATGCTATAAGCAAGGGAATATAGGAGCAGATTAATCTAGCAGCTAAAGACACAATACTAATACACAATTCTAAGCCCTAGCAGCTAGAGCTACCTAGCTTAATAACCTTAGATAATGCTAAGCTATACAAGATACAGATTGCAGAGTATAGAGCGAAATTAAGCAACTAGACTACTTAGTCTACGCGCTTACAGAACTTATAGACCTAGGTTAATACTATAGTAGATCTAGCAATCTTAACCCTAGCTATAATAACACTTGTTAAAGAGAAGAAGTTAACTCTCTAAGCTCTAATTAAGGTACTAAAGAAGGAACTAGCTCTATCTAATGCTAGTAAGAAGAACTTAGTACGCGCCTAGTACTAAGCTTATCTCTAGAAGGCTAGGTAAGGACGACAGAATTCTAAGAAATAGCACTAGGAGTAGAACCTCCTGTACAGTAAGGCTAAAGCTCTTAAGATTACTAACGTAGAAGGCAAGCTTATAGTATACAACTTCTTAAACTTGTTGTTAAAAATAGCACTAGACTAGTCTGGGGCTATGCGATAGTCTATTATCTAGAACTTAGTACTAGGTAAAACAACGCTTACTCTAGATAAAGTTAGTAGAGTGTATTTAGGTCTCCTTTAGGGGCACTCTGTTTAAGCTCTCTACAGCTTAGGCAAGGTGTTTGCTACTATAGGTTAACTAGCACAGGCGCAATTATTAAGCAACAGACCTAACTAAGTAAAGAATAACTGCCTATATAGAAGATTACACTTCTAGAAGCTAATTAACTGTAACCTACTAGAGGGAGCTCTTATAGGTAAACTATTTACCCCTAGTAATTAAGTTAAGAAAGAGATCCTAAAACGCCTTAACTAGAAGAGCGAGGTGATTAAGAAGGGATAGATAAAGGATAGTAATACTGCAATAAGCAGCAACAACTACCCTAGATTAATCGCAGCGGCACTAATAGACCCTAACTTAATAGGACCTTAATCTATAGAACATAGAATCTACTTAACTATAGATTTTAACGCTTATCTCCTATTAGACAGCACTATTCTTAATAATAGAGCAGCACTCTACTTAGTTAACAAGCTTAAGCTTATTAACCCTACTACTTTCTAGAAGGCTAAGAAACTCACTTGTGTAGAGGCTGACACCTATGCTTTTCTAATCTTAGGAACTAGCACTAGAGTAATTAAGAAAGTGCTAAATAGAACAAGTAGGGAATGTACAGAGGATCTAATCCTTTAAAACGTTGCTATAGTAGTGTAAAGTTATAAGACTTTCTTCTTATAATCTTTATTAGATAGTTTCCTTTTTAGGAATAGCTATTACCTAAAAAGGTAACTTAAGCTTTTTAGCCTAAATATATATACATTAGGCCTAAATATAGGTACTTTCCTAATTAGGTATAGTGCTTACCTAATCTAGTAAAGTACTATCTGAAGAATGCCTAACTAGAGAGCGTTAGAAAGCTGTGCTTATTATAGCAATAGCTTTACTAGATCTAGAGTTAGCCTTCTTACTATAAATAGCTTAAGAACACGTTGCCTTTACTAGTAGGTTACGTGTACACCTACGTAATCTGCTAGTAGGTTGCGTAATTGCATACGTAATTGCATACGCAACCTGCTTAGAAATCTACTCTTGATTTCTAAGCATCTATTAGTAATAGCTATTCTAGACTCTTCTGCTTTGTAATAGAGAGAAGAGAAGTAGAGTATAAATACTACCTTCTCTCTCCCTCTCTTTGTTCTGTACCTAGCATTTAGTATAATAACTTGTCTATTATATTATCTTATTATTATGTTTGCTCCTCTTGCATCTTTAGACTATACGCTTCCTATCTTGGAATTACCTAGTCTAGTTAGTCTAGGTCTTCTAGATTAGGGAAGAAAGTAGTCTGTCCTCCTTCTTCCCCCCCCTACTTTTTTTACAAGTAGAGGGGTTTTACGTTAATATTATGTTAGAAGCTTAATTAAAGAAGGCAGGTGTATAGTACTTAGGATTAGATTTAACACTTTGTATTAGCTTACTGCAAAAGAGTAGTGTATTAGCTACTCTAACGCGCTATTATAACCTTACTTTTATAGAATCCAAGCTATTATTAATCTATTTAGTTGTAATAAGCGTAACTCTATCTACTTAGAAGCTTAGATTGTAGACTACCTACCCTAGATCTAATAATAAGGATCTATAGCACGCCTAAGCTAGGCATCTAGGACCTACAGCGCTCTAAGCACTTGTAAAGAACGCCTAAAACGTAAAGATTAATAGAACCTTACACTAGCAGTGCAAACACTGTGCTATAACTTATACTAGCTAAATTATATCTAGGAGGCTAAAAGAACAATTACCTTAGCTATACTAGCAGATTGCGTAGGATCTCTTTAATATGCCTAAGAGACGTCTAGGAGAAGTATAGATATTGCTAATTAAAGATAAGTATAGTAGAAAGATCTATACCTACCTAATCTATGCTAAGTTATTAGATAAGATTATAAGAGTATTTAAGAAGCTTATAAGTGTTCTTCTTATATAATATAAGCTCTGTATATCTGTAATTCTCTAGAACAACAACGTTGCTATACTACCTTAGCGTAGCTAATTACAATTTAGTGTATAGGCAGAAGATTATAGTATAGAGATTTAGAGCACCCTAATATATACACACAAACTAAATAGAGGTGCAGAAAGAGCTAAGCAGGAGATTATTACTAAATCTATTAAGATAAGGAGTAGGGCTAACCTACTAGAGAAGCTCTAGCTAGAGGTAGTAGAAGCAGCTATGTAGCTATACAATATAAGCCTATCTTACAGCTATAGGATAATTGCTCCTAACATAGTATTAGATAACTAGTTTAGGCAGTACTTTAAGTACTATTAACTAGAGCAAATCTATTACTACTTAGCAGATCTCTAACTAGATTAGAGTAGAATTTATGCCTATAGATGCTAAGTATATCCCCTGAACAGGGATTAAGCAGCTAGGCGCAACAAACAGGGGTTTAAAGTAACTCTAAGAGGCTATATTAGATATCTAGTAAGATACAGAGCGTCTAATATATACAGGATATAGATCTCTAAGCTTAATTAGGTTATAACTACACGCAATGTTACTTTTAATAAGAGCTTATTCTATAAAGATAAAGAAGTAGTAGTATACCTATAGAAGGAGCTTAAGTTAGTTATAGATCTATTGCATAAGAATAAGGTTAGGGATACAAGAGAAGCGTTTAAAAGCATTTTTAATTAGCTCTACGCAGCAGCCTATAAGCAGGTAGGCACTAACAATCTAGGTTACTCTTAGCAGCAGCTAGGGGGTAAGAATCTAAGGAATAATAATTAACTGCCTAGCTAGCTAGTAGATTATACTAAATAAGGAACATCTCCTGCATAAGTAATAAATAAGGCTAGTAAGTTATAGGGAATCTACGCAGGGAATCTAGAGTATTTAGGCCTAAGAATACTAGAGCTTACACTTAAGCCTAGCGTTACACACCCTAGTAGCTCCTAGGAAGAGCACCTACCTAGAGGAGCAAGCCTGCTAAGAAGAGTAAGATTAAAGAGATCTAGGCAATATAACACTGCACCTACGCACTCTAGAAGCGCTGCTTCTGCAGCTCTAGGTGTTAAGAGCAACGTAGCTACTATAGAAGACTTAAATTAATTAGAGGTAACACACACTCTAAGCTTATAACTAGTAAGAAAGAGCAGAAGGTTACGCTATCTAGATCTAGAGGATCCTAGAAGTAATACACTAGGGGCTTATTTTCTTCTATATAACTGCTAGACAGATTATAGAGAGAGCTACCTACTAGATAAGTTAATCCTACTAGGATTAACTAACAATAAGCTTAAAACAGTATATGCTGTAATACAAGCATTAGTAGAGAAGAAGAAGTAGCTGCTAGTTCTAAACTAAGCTTAACAGCTATATAGGGACTAACTCCTAAACCTACTATAACAATAGAGAGATCTACTCTTATACCTATACAGACTGCTATTTAAGCAAGCTGTAGAGAAGGAGATTACTACTCTAGACAACGCAGGTACTTAGAAAGTAATTAATTTACTTACTAGAGATAATAAGCTACTGCTACTTAAATAGGTGTTTACGTACAAACTAGATTAGGATAGCTACTTTCTTAAATGCAAGGTAAGAATAGTAGTATATAGGGATCTCTAAGTTATTAATACAATCTAGTCTACCTACGCAGCAACGCTCGCTGCTAGATCTTTTAGGACTGCTATAGCAATTGCGGCAAAATTTAACCTAGAAATTATATAGTATAACATTGTTAGAGCCTTTTTACACGCCTACAAAGATTACTAGCTAGTAGTAACTTATAAGCTACTAGATAGATATAAGATACCTAGGAAATGTGTTTAGCTTAAATAAGCACTGTATAGGTTAAAAGACTTACTCCTCTTATAGTATAAGGAGCTCTCTTAAACACTTAAAGCAACTAGGCTTGTAGCATCTAAAGAAGAGCCTTGTTTGTTCTTTAGCAGTAATTGCTAGATACTGCTGCTCTTCTACGTTAATAATATACTAGTTATGTACTACTCTATCTAGATCTTAGAGGCAAAGCATATTATAGATACAATTGTAGCAGCCTATACAATTAAAGATTAAGGCCTAGTCTAGTAGTTTCTTAATATTAGAGTACTTAGGAACTAGGAACAGCAGATAATAACACTTGTTTATAACAAATATATTAATAAAATTACTAAGAAGTTCAACCTTAATAAAACTAAACTCTTCTTATATACCCCGCTTCCTAATGTAGATCTAGTAAGAAGCACTAGAGAAGCTACTAAGTAGAAGATTAAGAGCTATTAGGAAAGAGTTAGATTAGTGCTGTATACTGCAATTATACTATAACTAGATATAGTGTTTGCAGCAGCTAAACTATCTCTATACCTTACTAATCTAAGTAAGGAGCACTTTAAAGCAGTACACTAAATAATTATCTACTTATACTAAACTAGGTATTAGTTAATCTAATATAGTAGGCACAGTAGAGCTAAGCTACTTATTTGCAGCAACGCCTTGTTTGCAGATAATGTTAAGACTTAGCAATCTTTCTATAGGTACCTTATAATGCTCTTTAGTAGGCTAATAGTTTAAAAGGCGTCCTAGCAGGCTACTATTACTACCTCTACTACTAAAGCAAAGCTCCTAGCGCTAGAGTACGTTGCTAAAGAGACTATAGCGCTTAAATAGCTATTTACTAAGCTTACACTAATCCTAGGAGCTGCCTAGATAATCTTCTGTAACAACTAGCAAATAATTAGACTAGTAGTTAGAGAGAATAAGTGTATAACAACGTAATTGCGCTATATAGATATATAGAATATGTAGTTATAATAGAAAAACGCTGTAGGTATGTTTAAAGTGCTTTACCTCCCTACTAATAGCATGCTAGCAGATAGATTAATAAAAAATCTATTAAGGTAATAATTTAAGAGATTTAGAGACTAGCTTAATCTTAAGAATATAATTACAATAGTTATAGAAGAGCAAGGCACATGTATATATATAGATTAGAAGAGAGAATAGAGTATTATTAAGAAGCAAAGCTCTATAGCCTTAGGCCTAATCTAACTATAATTAAGCAGATTACTAACAAACTTATTAATAAGTTTATTAATAAGCTTACTAGCAGTCTGCTTAAAGTGCTTACTAAGAGCGCAGATCTTGTTAGCAGAAGCAGCAGGAGCAATAGGTAGAAGCAAGGGCAGCTTGTCTTTAGAAACAGAGGCAGAGGAGGTAGGCAAGAGAAGAAGGCTATAGGCAACAACTGCTGCCTTAGCAATAACTAACACTGCCTAGAACTTAGTTCTTAGTTTCCTAAGAGCTAAGTCTAAGGGCTTAATATTACCTTGCATAGCTGCTAGGAGCTTATAGGCCTTAGAGAGAGTAAGTAGAAGGCTATATATATTAGTAAGTAATTAGCAAATAGAAGAGTAGGAAGATCTTACTAGAGGTTGCAGTTGTGCCTAGAAGCGCAACGCTAGCAGTAGAAGCTACTACCTAAGTAATTAAAGCACCTACTATCTAAATAACTAGCTAGAACACTATTAATACACTCTAGGCAGGACTTACTGCGCTAGGTTGTTTTAGCACTATAGATACTAGAGGCAGGAGTAGAGGGCAAGGACAGTATCTGCTTATTAGAGCTAGGAGGAGGCAGCGACAGCGTGCAAGGAGGCAAAGGCAAGAGCAAGAGTAAGCAGAGCAGTAACACAAAGGAAGAGCATAGCAGCAGCAATAGCAACAGCTAGCAGGGTAGTAAGCCTAGGGGAGAAGCTAGCAGTAAGCTTAGAGAGCTTAAGAGGAAAGAGATAGCAAGTAAGGCAGAGCACAAGCAGGCAGCAGAGCAGGTAGTAGAGTAGGTAGTAGACATAGCAGCAGTGTGTGCCTACTATGCAGTACAACGTTTTTATAGGTATTAGTGTTAAGTAATAAACATAGGTATAGATTAATTATAGAAGTACTAACCTTAACTATAGCTTAGAGTTATACTAAAACAGAAGGTAGAATAAGTAATAGATTAGTGTTATAGAAAGCTTACGTAATAATTTCTTAGTATATATAATACACACCTTAATAAAACTAGCGTAAGCTTCTAAATAAGCAAGTCTTATGTGCTTAACTTGCCTAGGAGGTGTGTTGCAACGTTACTAAACGCTAGATCTACTTACTAGAAGCTTAGCTTACCTAGATCTACTCTATCTAGGGTTAGGCTAACTTACTAATAGATTTAAATCTCTCCTTGCTTATACTATGTATACAACAGGTAGATTGTCTATATTAGGTATTCTAAGTAATTAACTAATAGGAGCACAGGGCGCTTAATAAAGCATATAAATAGTAACCTAAGTAGACACCTATATATAAATCAATAATCTATCTCCTAGTTATTCCTGAGCTCGTTATCCAACAACAATGTTGATGATGGGTGGGTGGCCCGGGCTTATCCGCCGTTTATCCAGAAACATGAAAGGCCGCCTACTTTCCTCTTCTTCTCTTCATCTTGACTGTAAACAGCATCTGGAATAGGTAGCTGGAATACAGTACCTACAGACCGTTTACACTATCTACATCTGGAGAACAACTTGCTTAAATACACAGAGGAGGGAGAGCTGAGGCGTACAGCTGTATACTAATTACATCCTTCCTTAGGGCGGCATTCACTCACCCACAACTGCACCCACAAATTCTGGGACTGTACATGGCTGTACTTCCCGTCGCGAAAGAAGCAGTGCAACACATTGTACCAAGGAGACAACCAGAAACCTCGCGATAGCTCTGAAACTCAGAATCTCGTATCTACATGGGAGCCTTTGAGATCGTAGCAATGACCTCACGTTTCTCGTTCTTCCAGTCTAGTCGTGAAACGCAGGTGTCCATGCAGCAGGTCGATGTTTGCTGCATTAAGAGGCAGACTATAAACAGATATCCAAATCGATCGTACCAACGCCGTTGCAGGACCCGAGTGACTGGACCATTCTGCATAGACCAAAAACCAAACAGGGTTTCTATTACACAGCGAACTCTTACTTACCTCTTACCAGAGCAAAACTCAACACAGTCAACACTGAATGCTACAGCAGCAGACACCACCTCCTTATCGCGACATCGTTACCCCGAACCACCACCACTCAGCTCGTACACACTCCTGTCACGGCACAGTTCCCACCTTCCTTCCACTCTCCATCACCCCGACCCCAGGTCTTAACATCCGCGGTATATTTCCCTGGCGAAGGGGTGCTTCCGCGGCAGCGTGTTCACGCCGCGAACAACAACCCTCTGCCCCAGCCACGCGCGGCTATAGGCACCCAGCGTATACTGACGCGGTAGTTCTTCGGGGGAGGTCTATCTGTAACGGACCGCCTCTCAGAACACCGGGTCCTGGACTATAGTGTCTACTGGATCGGGTCGACACTCACAGCACAATCCCGCCATCGAGGTGGATCGAGCACCGCGATGGCGTACATGCCTATCATGGTGTGTGTCGCGTCACCTTGCCCTTTGGGCGGGTTGTCGGTTTGAGCCGTGCTGACTGCATGGGATGGGATGAGATGCAGACACGGGGGGAAATGCGGGTGCTGCGCGAACGTTGTTGCCTCCTGCACGCGCAGCAACAGCATGCCACTTGGTCAATTCTAGATGAAGTGGATCCGCGGAGCACGTTGCAGTTGAATGGCCTTGCAGAGGCGAGGTCGGTTGACAAGATTACTGGTAATTGTGAGGCGGCGCTCGGTGGAGAGACATGTCAATACAAGCCGCACAAGCAATGACGGACCATGCGCGGCGCAAAGGCAAGCGAGGGGGCTGTGGAGATTGAGAGATGGCAATGTGCCGAAGTCAATTATTGAATTTGAGTTCTTGGTCGTTGGGTCAAACAATTGCATGTATACGTAACGCTCCTTTTTTGCTTTTTGCCTTCATTCCCGCTATGCGCACCACCCGTTCCCACCTGCCTTCCTTGAAGCCCATGGTCCCCTGCCCCTGTCCGCGCCGCGCGCCACGCTGCAGGCCGGAGCCAAGGCCGACAGCCAAGACCAGGGTCACCTCATCAAGCCCTGGGTCGCAGCCGTGCTGAGGCTGCGCAATCGGTTGCCGTTACACGGACCGTTTTGCGCGTTTTTCTGTGGACTGTGCCTGTATCCCTGAAACCTGGTTCGGTTGCACGAAGTCTTGGGCGCGTCGTGTCGAGGTTGGGTGGCTGGCTGTATGCCATTGTCGGACACTTTTGGTCGTGGACGTGTTGAAATCTGAGGTTTCAGGATATGCTGTGCTGCTGTGACATGCATGGCGCATCCATGATCGAGCGAGTGGATATGCTGCAAATGAGCATGCGCTGGCTCAATACTGCCTGTTGAGATTGCACGACCGGTGGCCGGGTGTGTAATCGTAGTGACGATAATCCGAATTGTAATGTTTTCAAGAAATGAATGAATTGAATCGAGTGTCTAAACCATCGACTGCGGACTGCGTTTGACTTCCACAGTGGTCAGTTCGAAATCCTTCCTCGTGTATATGCCTTGGTTGTCCCAAGAGTCAGGTATCGAATCGTCGTTGACTGTATTCTCCTTCGTGTCGGAGTACGCTCTTGCGTTGTGGTTGCTAGTTATGTATCCCGCAGGCATCTTGCTGCGGCGGGTGGTAGTGTCTCCGTGTGAAGCGAGTTTTTTTGATGTCAAGGAGGTGTGGATATCGCGGATAAGGGGCCGTAGTACTGGAATGCACTGGACGATGATTGTGCCAACGATCTCCGAGGAGTACCAGATGTTTGAGTGCGCGTTTCGCCAGAAATACCACTCATCTTTGGGGTTGCCGCCATCCTTCCAGCCAGTCCGGATTGCGGCGATGATTGCAACAATCATTCCCAGGCTCATGGTCAAGCATAGACCAACCTTCTCGACTTTGCGCATGTCTAGGTTCCAAGTGATGAGCCATGGGAAGGTGGCCATGACAAAATCCATGATGATGTTGTAAACTTATTGCCATGTTAACGAAGCAGAGGATGAGAAGGCTGAAGGTTGCTTACCATTGCCACCTTCTTTAAAGTTCTCGCGAAACGTCCAGTCCAGGTAGAAGTTGAGTCGGTACCAAACGTCGTAGCTCGGCTTGTCAATGATCTTCGCCCATTGGAAGATACACTTGACAATCATGTAGGCGTTCATAGTGACGATACAGAACCAGAGAATCCACTGTGGCCAGCCTTTGGTGAGCTTCAACAAGGTCACAGCAAATGCTGTTTTACTCAGGGCCTGCCCTATGAGGGTACCGCAAGAGGTTACGTTGATAAGAATCTGCATGCGGTCGTCCCACTTGTCAACGACATAGCCTGTCGCATACTCAATTGAGATGATAGTGTTGTTCACTGAGAGGATGATCTTGACAACAGTCAGTCTATGTTGCATGGCTTCGTCATAACGCAACACGTACCCAGGTCACAAGCAGAATCCAGTCATCCCACCACAGTCCATGGCGCCTCGTGATCTTGATCCATACGCGCAGCGCGAGAAAAGCAGTAGCGCCAGCATATAACGTCCACAGACCAATGTTCAACGGTACTTCTGGGTTCACGTAGCCGTGACCTGATCCGTCGTGATCTCGTGGCGAGAGCATAGTTACATGTTGGACCAGGGCGCCAAACATTCGAAACACAGATATCAATAGAAGGGAAGGATAAGAACGAGAGACGAATGGTAGGCAGCGCCAACGGTAATATCAAAAACACAAAAGAGGGGGAAAAGAAAGGAACCTTCCCAGGCGCATGGCCATACGAGCATCGGTGGCTTTTCAGATTCAAGGCATTGCCATCAATCAGCAGATGCCGTGGATTCTAGACCAGGATGTCGAAATGAGTTTTGCTCAAAAGGAATTGGTGGAACAACCGTTCCTTGGGCCTTGTCGCACCAAAATGTCTGTTCAGTCCGAGATCCTGGGGAAACTCGTGGCTTGCTAGCCGAATGGAGGTGCGGTTTGTGGAACTGTCAGGGAACAAGCTTAGGCGGGATGGGGCACGTTAATCTATCGATGGCAGCAGTAGGCCCGGAGCGGGTTTGTCCGTGGGTGTGAATCGCGAACACCGGCGACAACTGCGCTACAGTTCGCTACAGGTGTCAACTGGTCACGCATCCTTCGTCGGGAGAGTGTTTAGAGCTTGATGATTTGCGTAGTTCAGCCAGCCCTAAGCACACGTAAGTCGAGGTCATGAGAACCTCACCTCGACGCAATCCGCTCCAGACATTGGCGGAGAAAATCTGGCAGATGAATTGAGGCGCCACCCTGGACAGTGAGCGCCGCAGGGTAGAGCCGAGTTGCTCGTTCCTCTTTTGAAGAAAAGTGTTTCCCGCATGATGCCGGGTCTCGTAGTACCATTGCCTCCCCAGGAGCAACGCTGTACTGCACCCACTCGCAAGCGGTGCTGAATTTTGGGACTGCATACGTGGTTGGGTGGGGACGTGACAGTGGTGAGCAACAAAAGGCACGAGACTCGCTAGGGGGTTTCAAGTCGCAGCTGCAGGTGCCAAGCGGCGGAACGCTCAAAGTGGAGGAACGGCGCGTACCCTGCGAAAGGGAAAGTGCAGGCGGACCCACCACGCAAATCCCGGTGAACAGCCACGCTACGCTGTTTCGTGCTTGTCAGATTCATGCCACAATCCCGGTAACCACGCTCTGACATCACTCGGACGGGCGTCGGTGGAGATTGTGTTTATTCTAGAACCACACTCTGGGATTTGTTTCGGCCAAGAAAGGAAAGACCGCAACGGGATGCTCAAGGCTGCCTGAACGAGGTGGAGCTTATCTTCCCTCGGGCACCCATCGCACCGCAGGGGCGCTGATCTCTCATCTTTTTGGCTTGCACTGTTGTTACTCGAGTCAGAGCAGATATTTGCGGAGGAAGCTGAGACGAACAAGAGCGCGCAAACACTTCGTGAAACTAGACTTGCTTTGGGAGGACGATCAATGTATGATCGATGTCGTTTTTACCCAGTATGTAGATGAAGGGGAGCTTCAGATCTTCATATGGTAAGTATCTTCTTGATTCGGTGTTGCAGACCTCCGTAAGGGAGATCATAATAATACTAAAATGTCCATCTACCCGACTGCTGTTCGCAATGTCGCTGGTATGTCTTCAAATCATGCCTCGTTGCTTTGTGCGTAGGCCACGCCGTGCTATGTGAATGCAAGTCGCTGTATAACGCCGCTTAAGAATCCAAGTGCTCAAGTCGGCATGGGCCGTCAGGTCGTCTTATCATGATTATTCCACGTCAGGAGCCTCCGGCGTCTGTGCCAGACCCTGACTCGTCGCCTCCGGACTCGTTCGCGTCTCGGTGAGCTCTGTGCCCAGCTGTGCTTTGATTACCTCAGGGTCAGGTTGCGTCTCAATCACATCAGCACCTGGCTGCTGTCCATCGTCCGCACTTGCGTTCTCATCGTTGTTACCAACGACTTCCTCGATCATTGAGGCAAAGTCTACCGTGATGCCACCAACAGTCATCTTAAGCATGGTGGTCGCACCAGTACCATCAGCCATGTCTGAACCACCCTTGGTGTCGGTGTCGACGTCAAGCATGATAGCGTCGTTGCCAAACATATTTGCATCGTTCCACAGTCCAACAGAGGATGTGTTTGGATCCTCATACAAATCGAAGCCAAGCCCTAGCATGCCCGCTTTCGCCGGGGAGCTCGATACGGGCATGTCGCTGGACAAGAAGTCGTCATTAAGGAAGTCTGAAAATTGCGCGCCAGTGGCGCGGCCAGGAGTCCCGAACACTGGAAAGGCGGAGAAGTCCATCACTTGAGAAGGAGATGAGTTCATCGCATCAGATAACATTGCGTTCAGTTGTCGAGTGAAAGGTGTTTCCGGAGCGACTGTTGCAGAGCGCATGGTCCGTGGCGTAAAGATGCTTCGTGACGGTGTCATCACTATCTCGGCATCGTCAGCGCCCCGTCTTGGAGTAAGTGGCACGCGACGACGAGAGCCTGGAGTCGGGGTTTTGAGAAGTTCAGCGAAAGTTTCGTCTTTCCTTGGCGTGGTTTTCGCGGGGCCTGGCGTCTCGAATAGATATGCCAAGTCGTCCTGTACCTCGATGGGAGCAGGTGGAGGGCAGTTCTCCTTGTCGACCTCTCCTTCATCTGTAACTACTGGCAGTGGAGCATCAGCCGCGACAGGCGCAGCAGGCAAAGCAGCCGTAGTAGACACAGCAGGTACAGCAGGAGCAGTAGACACGACAGGCGCGACAGGTGCGACAGGTACGACAGGGTGATCGAACCAAGTCTTCTTTGGCACCTTGCACGGTATGCAATCATCATAGTCGAGGCCCGATGAAGTACAACGTCCGCATGGTCGCTTACGGTCACAGCCTCTTTTGAGTCTCTTGCATCGCTCACATCGAGGATTTTCAGGTTCTTCCTCTTTGTCATCGGTGGTGCTGTGAGCTATGTGATGATTCGATGTGGTTGAGCTTGCTTGTGCGAAATCAAGTGACTTTGTTTCGCCCGTCTTGCGAGGAGAGGGGAAAAGCAGCCGACGGGTAGGCTTGGGGGTCAGGTCAGGGTCGACGTCTACTGACGAGTCTTTCTTCTTTCGAAATCCAGCAGGACTAGACTGGATGGCTCGCTGCAATGCGGCTTCTGCTTCAGCGTCGGCGTGTGCCTCGGCTTGATTTGCATCGTTACTGTTCGTTGGGGGGCTTGAAGCGCGTGGCCCGGCGGACGGCGGCGGCGGCATGTTCTTGTCGGCTTGGCCGTCAAAAGACACAACAACTGCGTGCTGTTCATCTGGGCCCATAGCGTCCGAGTGTGGTATGTGAGCATCTGATGCAATGTCGTCGTTCTGGCATAGCGACTTGGTGCGTGTGCTCGTCCCCGCATTCCTGCGCTTAGTCGGCTTTGAAGATTTGTCCCACACCCTTTGTGGACGTGAATGGCCCTTCTTGACAAGCCATAGGCCGCATGGGTTGCACAAGTTCAGCGTCTCGTACATGTTGAACTGCTTCTCTTCGTTTGTGATGTTGTTCCTGTAGACGCGGTACATCAGCTCGTTGCCGTTTTCCGGTGTAGGCTCAATAACTTCGTAGGCCACGATGCCTGTAGAGGACAACTCAATACCTTCGGGTGTACCAAACTCAATGCGAGTATAAGACTTCCTCCAGGTTGGAGTCTCGATCTCGCCACAATTGTGACAGTGATCAGGCATATCTCCGGTTGCAAGCGCATTTTGGAGCTTGTCCTTGATGAACTTCTTTCGCTTGGCATGTGATCCGCTTCGCGGAGCTTTAGTCTCGGTAGCCATTGAGTCGGATGGCGTAGGAGCGTCTGACATTGGCTCTCCAGTACCAGACCAGGTGTGCGATCTAGGGAGCCCTCTTGGCTTTGTTGTTCTAGGTCGTTGTGTCGGGAGATTAGGCGTAGCTTCGCGGCTGTAGATCTGCGTTTCAGCTTCACTCCCGGGCGAGCCTTGAGACATCATAGAATCTGGCGAGCCAGCTTTTCCAGTTGATTGTGCATGTTCAAGGGGAGGGAAGGGGAATGAATCAGTGGGCGGCTGTCGCATTCTCGCGGCCGGTACACTGGCATTCGACCCTTCCTGTAGCGTGTAAGACCGAGGCAAGCCTGGCGCTTTCGATCTTGAAGAGTTCGATCGTACAGTTTTTGCTTTTCCGGACTCCGCTTCGATGCTTTGTGCGACTTGTTTGTAAGGGGCACGTGAGAAAGACCTCGGTGGGGGGATGTAGGTTTGAGGCAGCCGCTCTGTTGGGCCCGGAGTGACTTCTTGCCAGTTGTAGCGCGATTCGCCGCAAGGCGGCATGTTCTGCTGGCGGCGCTTCTGCGCCATCTCCGGTGCCGTTGGTAGATCACTGCCATCCTGTATCCTGTTCCCGTTCTCGGTGTTGTCTTCGTCTCTACCTAATGCCACATCGCTAACAAAGCCCGAGTCGTTGAGCTGGGGGAAGGTCGGCAGGGCTGGGCTAGAGGGTGTAGGTGAGGTGCGTTGAGAGACGACAGGTGGCGAGGATGGCATGTCTCTGGGGGTGTCATCAGGACTTCCGTCCCTTTCTTCATCGCCCGAGTCGGCGGCAGTGTCGGAGAAGACACTTGCATCGTATGGAGATGTGTATGGCCTCCCTGCATCCATAGACCCGTGTCGCAAAGCGCTTGGAGCTGGTGGTCTTCGGGGTCCTCGCGTTCCAAAGGCCATGTCGCCCGGTCGGGGTGTTGGTGCACGGGGGTGTAACTCGGCATCGGCAAGGTTGGAGGCTGCGTTGACAGCAATTGGTCTGTGGAGCCATACAGACGAGGCTGTGGCGGCAGTCTTGTGCAGAGAGTCATTGCGAGCTGTCAGAGGTGTGTTCCGGGGTCTTGTGGCCTGAGTGATGCGTGCCCTCTTCTTTGGTGGGCCGTCTTCTTGGCGCTCGATGATGTAGTGCGGATCAGCCTGGTACTGATGGGAGTGTGTGGACATCTCGCTCCGAACGGATGCCCGTGATGTTGGTCGAGGATCGGGGTTGTAGGGAACATGGCGGAACGAAGCGTTGCTGTTGGCAGGGCTTGAGGCTCGCGACTGCTGAGACATGAAGGATGCGTTCGACTGCTTGTAGAAGGAATCGGTCCGGACAGGCTCCTGTGACGGGCTGTGCCGTGTGAGCATCTGGTGGAAGGGTTCGTAGCCGCCCGTGGACGAACGGTACGGGGGCTGTGCAGGGGTGTCCGGCGTCGGTTGGGCCAGCTGGCCCAAGGTTGGGTTCTCCTTCAGAAAGTCTGACCAGGCGCTGTAGTCGAAGCCTTCAGGCATGATCTGGCTCAAGCTGTGATAGCGTTCCATGTTCTGCACGTACTCCTTCTGCATAGATGTCGGCACAGGGACAAGCTTGAGCTTGACTTCCAAAGTCTCCTTGATGCCGTTCGAGAAGAGACCTAAGATGTTGTTGCACACGCGACCGGTTACCATGGTTTGCGAGTCCTCGGCGGGGGCATTGGGGGTGGCCGAGGCCGAGGCGAGGATCCACGACAGCATTCCTTGGCCGACAAGAGGGGTTTCATATTCGGAGAAATCGTAGGCGTATACGGTGTAGTCGTGGCCGAGTTTGGCGGTGAGTTCGGGGCTGTGATGGTGAGTAGTGATCTGCAAGGCTCCAGCACGCAGTGTGATGAGCGTACCTCGCAGCGACAATGGCCTGGATGCATGTCTTGAGCTCGATGACGCCGACCTGCGTGTTCTCATCAAGAGATACAACGGGGACGCTCAGAGCGTTTGGCAGACGAGCGAGGCAGTTTGACTTGTTCTGGTCGTCGAATGTGTAGAGTACCTTGACTGTAGAGCCCCCTCAGTTAGACAGGAGCGATTAAAGGTGCCACACATGCTTGCCTCGCATTGAACGGCGCGGTATGTCGCCGGTGCCGTCGCCGTCGTTGGCAGCAGGCGACGCAGAAGCCTGCTGCAAGTTCCCCACGGCCATGGTGGAGGGGGTCGACATGGGTGCCTAGGAATTGACCGAAGGTAGGCTGGCCGTGTTGTGGAGAAGGCGAGAGGTCGAAGTCGCGTTATGAAGGGGTGGAAATCGAGATCGCGGGATCCACACTAGAGAACGCGAGGTTGGGCGATCATTGCTCGAGCACGCGACGTGAACCGCGCAACGCAAGTAAAGCTTTCTGGATACCGAGGGCAGTGTCGTAAAGAGGGCCGTGAAGCGCTTTATGTGTCCTTCGAGATGTTTAGAAGCTCCAACAGGCAGCCATGCGTGCAGCGACAGAGAGCGAGGGTGGGAGAGCGTCGCGATGACGATGTAGTCGTTCTCGAAAGCGAGACCTAAGCGCGGTGAGGTGCGACGCGTTGATTGGGAGACACGGCTGACTAAGACCCCCACTAGCGTCTTTGCGTCGAGGCTAGCTGACTTCAACTTCTTGCCTGACGCCTGCAACCGCCGAAACGACTCCATCCAAGCGCGTTGCCGTGGTATCCCGCTCCTCTATAGCTCGTCAGTCCCTCTCGCCCTGTCTGTGCGTCACGTGCGCTAGGCTCCGAGTCTTTGCGACACCTCTGCGACCAGCAACAGTCCTGTTATCCGCGCGCAGAAGCTGCTGCAGCACCAGCTAACCCATCCCAAGCTTCACTCCTCGCATTACACCTCACCCCCTTCCCCTTCAGCCTTCACGCTCAATCAACGAGATGGTGGACGCAAAGATCCAGTGCGTATCCCCCCCGCCTGCTGGCTATTACCACATGCGCTAACATGCCACAGAGAGCTTCTCTCCAAGCCGCGCTCAGAATTGACGTATGTACACCCTGCACCCTGAAACCCCGTACAAGCAGGCACTGACAATTGCGCAGTGAGTACGAGGTTGCTCAAGTCGAAGAGCACGAGCTCACCACCGGACCCCTCTCCATCCTCCAGACCGCCGTCCGCTCGCGCACACAAGTTCTGATCTCCTGCCGAAACAACCGAAAGATCCTCGCCCGTGTCAAGGCCTTCGATCGCCACTGCAACATGGTCCTCGAAAACGCAAAGGAAATGTGGACTGAGACCCCGCGGTTAGCGAACGGCGCTCAGGGAAGGAAGGTCAACAAGGATCGTTTCATCTCGAAGCTGTATGTCACGCCCCACTCCCTTGCCTGCTGGCTGCTAACGATGGCAGTTTCCTCCGTGGCGACTCGGTCATTCTTGTTCTGTTGTCTTAAGCGCGCTGGAAGCATGGCGGTGGCAGATCTGGGACGACATCGATCACAATCTTGGAGTTTGGAATGCATTAAAAGTTAAATATCGATCGCACCGCCGGCGAGCACCACCGAACGAATCAATCAAGCGATACCCTCCAACTTTACGTCTTCAATCCTTCACTCAGGCCTAGCAGTAGTTCAGCGAGGCCATGGGCACCGGGATCTGGAACCTCCTGGAACCCTTGGCCTCCAACATAGACGGTTCTGCCCAAGCTCGCTTTCATACCCTTCGTACCTTGCGCGCCCTTCTGCGCTGCTGCTGCAGCCTCATCGATATTCCTTGTTTTCGACAATGTTTGGACAAAGGGATGCAGCGCATCGATCAGTGTTCGGTCCCCAGGCTGAGCTGGCGTGTACTTGCCAAGCGCCTTGAGCGATGAGTCCAGGGCTTTTGCCCAAATCTCCGGGCTGACTGGCTCCGGTGAAGAAGGCGCATTTTGTCGCAATCCGTGAGCGAGCGCATTCAGGAAGATGGCATATATAGCACCAGACGTCCCGTCCATGGACACCTCAACCACCTGGATAATGTTGTTGACGAGAATCAGCACATCATCTGTATCTTTTGCCGTTTCGAGCATCTTCAGGATCGCTACGTCTTGTCAGTCCAGGCAACAGAACACGTGATGAACAACTCACACTCCGCGCCACGCTTTAGGCCAATGCCGCAATCTCCGTCGCCTACTATCGTGTCGTATTTTGTGACGTCAGGCTCGACCGAAATAAGCCGTTCCAATGCAGTCGTCAATGCTGACTTGGCTTGCGTAGGATCAACTAAGAACCAGTTAGCATCATGCAGCTTAGATCAAATTGTTTTCGTCGCTCACCTCTCAGCGTGCTTGGCTGGATGTCTTCCGCGTCCGATTGCTTCTCTTCTTGCGCCATCTGCCCTCGCTTCTGCCAAGTGCTGCTGCTGATGGCCGCAGACCAGCCACTCGCTTCCGCAGGTGCGTCCAACAGTTCTAGTAGAGAAGGACCACCGCCGAGTTGAAGCTCAACTACCTTCAGCAGACTGACACTGAAACCCAGACCGTTCAGGCTCGTCATGAATGTTCCTGACAATATTCTCACAGGTTTGATCTTGAAATTACCCTCCAGTTGCTCAACAACCTCGTTCGTGATGCCTCCAAGTTCCAGTGGACTGACTCCTCCGAGGTTGTTCACCAATAGAACGACTTCGTCTTTTTCGTTGATGCTGGAGAAGCTGCGGTCCTGGTCCGCAGTGTTCAAGCAGTGCTCGAGCATCGTTTTCACGAGGCCTGGCAGATTGGTTGACTTCCTCTCCGACCCAGCCTCGTTGTGAATACCCATCCCAATCTCAACCTCGCCCTCCTTCAGCTCGTCGTCCTCTGGCTCTCTACGTCCAGGGACATGGACGTGCGACAACGACGAGCCAATCGAGACAGTGTTATCAGCGACCAGCTGCGCAACCCGCGTGACGTCCTTCAGACTTGCTCTGCGCAACTTTAGCACGCCTTTGCGCCACACTATCAAGTAAAAACTTACCCTCTCGCCGCCAGCGCTCCAGCAACCTTCTGAACAAGCACCGTCCCCGCGATACCCCTCCTGCCCACCTTTCCACCCTTGGCCCTCCCCACGCCCGCATCATCCCCAACAACCACCATATCGACCTCGATCCCTGCGGCTCTTGCTTTTTCAACCGCCATACCAAAGTTCAGCACATCCCCCGTGTAGTTCATCACCACAACAAGGACACCCTTCTCCTTACTCACACGATGAAGAATGCACCGGCGAACCTGCTCAGCAGACGGCGACGCAAAGATAGTGCCCGCCACAGCACCGCTAAGGAGGCCATGTCCCACAAAGGACGCAAACGACGGCTCATGACCAGAACCACCACCAGAAACGATGGAGACCTGCGACTTTGCGTTCTTGCTGTAGATGATCTTATTCTCAATATCGCAGCGCACAGAGGGATTGGTGTGCGGGATGCTGAGCAGCGCCGTGGTAACGAGGTGCGTTGGGTCGTGGATGAAGTGTTTCGCTGGTACGCGTTAGTGACTACGCACATAGCACATAAGGGGGATGCGTGAGGTTGTGAAAAAGGGGTAGGTATACATACACGACATAATGACGTTTCGTGTACGAGCTATTCTTAACTCTCCAGTCAAGTCAAGAAGTAAAGTTGACAAGCAAACCGGCTCTAGAGTCTAAAGAAAGCATGAGGAATCAAGACATCTTCAATTCTGACACGGACCCTCATCGGGCGCCCCATCGCATGACCTAGATTCTTACCACGCCGTCGTCCGGCTGTCAGGAACGTCTGGGTGGGGTTGGGGAGGGGTAGCTTGGGAGCTCTCCCCGCGTTCGGGGATTCCCCGATCGGGCTGGGGAGGCTACACCTGCCTCTTTTGGCGGAGGCAGTTATTATGTCAACGTCTCCAGGTCCGCTTCATTCAACGGTTTTGTTGTTGTCCGACGGCGTTTTACTCTGACCATTGTTTCTGGTTGCGGGTGCAATTGGAAGTACTTGGGACGGTGGGGGCTAGGATTGCCGCACGAGGAGGGGGGCTGAAACTGCCTTTTGTGGTAAGTGTTCGCGTACATCGACGAGAGACTGTGTTGAAGGGTTGTGCAATGCTGAGGAGCCTTCTTGGTTATCGTGACATCCTCTGAATCCCCTAAAACAAAGAATGCTGACCGGCAGCCTCCAAACGTCAGGTTCCCCCCCAAGAGTACAGGCTACATCTTGACCGCACTCTGTTCCGCTTTACTTGATACTCCTTACCAACTCCCTCAAATCACCGCCTTCGACCCATTTCTCCTCCCCGCCACCACCCACACCCAGTCCGCCTCCTGCCCCTCCGCCACCAACACCCCAACCCTCCCCTACTTCACCGATGACACGCGCAGGTTGCCCGCCAACTACTGACCCAGAGGCGATGACCATGTTCGTCGGTACTACAGTGTGTGGCAGGATCTTGACGTTCTCCTTGATGATAGCAAATGGTTGAATAGTGACGTTAGCGCCGATATGGACGTGCGATGAGATGGAGATGGCGGATATTGTGCTGTTGGGCCCTGGTCATGGTAAGCTACTATCTGACTGTCTCCCAGCCCCTCTCTCTCTTTTTTGTTCCAGCAGAGGAGGGGAAAGCAACAAAGATCTACGTACCAACAAACACATTGTCCCCAATCTTCATTGGGTAGTAATGCACCTGCCCTCTGCTTATGCGTGCAGGGGGCTTGATCACACTACCCGTAGATATTACAGTACAGCGCCCGATATTGATACTTATTGGTGTCGTTTCTCTGCCAGACTGTGAGGGTGCGGATCTTGTGGGGTGCAGGTCGCCGCGTAGTTGCACGTCTGCCATGATGACGGTTCGTCCGCCTAGAGTGATGTTGGCGGTTCCCGTTATGGCGGCGCGGCGGGAGACTTTGTTCCCTGAGTCCTGAGCTGGCATCAGATGTTGTTGTTGGCGACGTTGTTTTTTGCTTGTAGTTCATTACGATGAAAGCAACTGAACATGACGGATAGGGAAGAAACGATGATTAAGGCACGAAAAGACAATAGAGACCAAAGCATGTGATGGTAGAAATCAACAGAAGACGACACTCGAGAATAGGACGCGACGCGACGTGACGTTAAAGCTACAGTTGAGATGAGGCTGTTCACTCACCGTCTCGATGTACTCCCCTTTCGGCGCTGCCTTTCTTGCAGCAGGCCGTGACATATTTTCGATGATGCCTGTTTATGCTTTGGTAGTCTAGAAGCAGTCTTTGCCCCGTTCTGTAATCTTTGCGATTTGTTGAGGTTGAGTGTAGAAGTGACGGTGAATTGAAGATCGAGGTGCGACCAATCAACGCGTGAGCACGTGCGCAATGTTGGAACCCATCATAGCGCGATTCGACCCGGAGAGTTTGAATGATGCTGTTTGATTAGCTGGACTTGCAAGCTGTTAATAACATTGCAGCTACCTTCGATTTGGTGGCTTCTTCTGTCCCCAGCAGTAATTCATGGAGGGCAGGAGCTCTTCGTTTGGAGTCAGTATTCTCATTCTCTAACAGCAGATAATCCTACTTTCTGCAGCGCCATCGTGAGTTTCCTGGCCATTTATGCGCGACCCGGATGGTTCATGTGCAGTCGCGTGGTGTTGAGGGGTAAGTTGGTATAGTGACGCGGGGCAGTAGCTTCCTTCAAGCTGCAACCAAAAATCCAGACAACTACACCACACCACCTTGAGCTCTTGAAGGCCTCACAACGTCTACACCCCGATATCCCTATCCTCAGTATAACTTCAGCGACCGTTCCTCACGCAGTGCGCATACGATGACGGAGCCTGCCCCCGTCGCACCTATCTCTCCCCCACCGAACCCGCCCACAGAACGTCCGCTACATACCCTCCCGCCGCCGTTCTCACAAGTCGACCTCACACCCATAACCCAGGGCGCAGAAGCTCTCGTCTACAAAACTACCTTCCTTACCCCCTGGACGCCCGCTGTCGTAAAATACCGCCCGCCAAAGCCCTACCGACACCCCACCCTCGATAAGCGTCTTACGAGGTCGCGCCTCCTCGCTGAGGCTAGAAGTCTTGTGCGTGTGAAGCGCGAGGGTGTGAACGTACCTGGCGTCCTGGGCTGCGATGCAGACGCGGGGTGGCTGGTTCTGGAATACGTCGATGGGCAGACGGTAAGGAGTGTGCTGGACACATGGGCTGAGAAAGTGAAGGAGGAAGAGAAGCAAGTGTTCACCGAGGGAGGTGATGTGGGGCACCTGGAGCGGGCGGGTGGCAGCGAAAAGGCAGAGATCATGGATCTGATGGGCAGGGTGGGTCGAGAGGTTGGCAAGTTGCATGAACTGGGAGTCTGCCATGGAGACCTGACAACGAGCAACCTGATGTTGAGATTCCCGGACAAAAAGCAGAGCAGGGAAACGAAGCCAGCAGGGAGGATGACAACGAGCGCTATGCGTGAGGCGGCGATGAAGGGAGAAGATCCTCCGCCGCTGGAGATACCTGAGGAGGCGCCAGTGAGCTCTGAGCTACAGTCGCTGGCTGGCGAGATCTATCTCATCGACTTTGGTCTCACGTCTTCGACAATCCAAGACGAAGACCGTGCAGTCGACTTGTACGTTCTCGAACGCGCCTTCTCTGCCACGCATCCTGCCGCCGAACCCCTGTTCCACGAAGTGCTGGAGGCGTACGGCAAAAGCTACAAGGGCGCTAAGAGTGTTCTGAAGAGGCTAGAAGGTGTGCGATTGAGGGGCCGCAAGAGGAGCATGCTGGGTTAGGAGAGCAGTTGAACACCTATGATACCCAAACGTCTTTACGAAATTCATGACGTGCGAACACCATATCTAGACGTTGTGTTGCAACATTCGAGCGTTGTGCTACCACCGAACTTGTCTTCACCTCTGCGTTGACGTACTATTGTCTCCCCGGGGCTCCACTTTTATCATTTTTGTGAGGGTTGCGGGTTTCTGGGACGAAGAACAATACTTGCATCCAAGCCTTTCTCATGACGACAATGGTAAGCTACAACAATGCTAACGGACTTTGCCAGTGTGTGGCGCGTCGATATAAGGTACAAAATCCGTGACTTTAAAGTACTCTCAATATCACAACACGATCATACACATATTCATTCCAGCCAATTCGAACGTCAATCCCTATTAACCCTCGCAACTCGATATCCACAAGATCACTCAACATGTCTCAACCCTTACACCACACCGATATCTTCAACCTCCCCCATCTCACAGCGACTGTCAATCACGATCCGATCCCCCCCACAAGCACACAGTCACCAACGCCTGCAGCTCTTATCCTCTCTTCCCAACCATCTCTTGAGCTCCTCGATACAGACTCCCCCAGCCACTACCAAGTTCTCTCGGCTACACTCACAGCTACATCCTCACCCACATCCGCACCCAAGCCAGTCGGATCTCCCACCTCGACAGCCCCACAAGAAGGACAGGCCAAGCCAAGAACGACAAGACGGTACAAACTCGCATCGAAGGAGATAGAGATCTCAGTCAAGATGTCCGCATTAGCAATGTCAGGGCCGAACACGATCCGTGGACAGCAGTGTGTTACGATGTGAGGGCGCCATACCAGGACGCAGGTGGTTGAAAGGAACAGATTCCAGGTGTGGAGAAAGGCGAGGTGTTAGTCAGCCAGTCTGCAGTACATTCAAAAACGAAGGTGAAACTTATGAGAATTCCCAATTAGGTGATCGCGAAGCCTCGTCATCCTGTTCAAAGGGAAGAATTGGGGATTCAATACATAGCAAGAACGCAATAGCAATTCACACAACCCATTTATTTCCATGTCTTGATCATCATGCACACTATCCACACCCTTCCATTGCACCCCGATCACTTCCACTTCCACTTCCACTTCCACACCACCATAACATCTCCATAACATCACCAACCGCCCATACATTCACAGCACCAAGTAAACGCCCCAACCCACCATGCACGCACCCACCTACTACAAAACCCCTGCACCAACTCTCCAAACCCGCACATTATTACCGCACCACCAGCACTTCCAATCTCCTTGACGAACAAAAAGTGCGACAATTATCATAAACACATCGCCGAGAAGAAGAAAAACGAACACTTCCTTCCTTCCTTCCGTGCCATGTCTGACAAAGCACTACTCTCTTCTCTGCTGGCAGTGTCGGGTATTGGGGATGGGTTGACATGGGGCACTTCGGGCTCGTCGTCTGCACGGTCTACGGGACCTTCTTTTAGAAGATTTGATGACGACGACGATGGTGATGACGAGAAGTGTCTACCATCGGGTCTGTTATCACTGGCGTCTGAAGCGTCGGCGATCTCTGGTGCACATGAAAACAAGAATTTAAATCCAGGAGCCCAAAGCTTTCTGCCGGGAACAGGTGCGAATCGGAGGCAGTAGATTTATAGGCAGATGTAGGGGGATGTTAGCGAAGAATACGAAGACAACGTCAATGACTCTTTTCCCAACGTCACAACAACTGCGTGCATATCATGAGCATTCTTGGAACGAAGTACGTTATGTGTGAGCCAGCTACGATCTCTCCGAACTATTCGTTGCATGTCTTCTCTAAAGCGTGGGACCCGTCTCTTCTTCGTCCTTGATGCAACCATCATCACATTTGCTTGGGTGTGAAGCTCGCTTCCGACGCTTCGAGTCTCTCTTCGTTTGCGACTCTCATGTAGAGGTCTAGTGTCCCGCCGCGTGGTGTAACCTAGCCAATGGTGGACAGAAGTGTCTCATACTTCTGCTTCCAGTAGGCAGTATCACCACCAGCGGCGCCGACTCCGTTGGATTGGGAGGCCTTCGCAGCAGCAAGCTGGAGCTTGAGATCACTAATCTGTGACTCCTTGTCGCGAGCATCCTGGCGGTGTTTCTCAGCATCCCTGTACGTGGGGAGCATGTTTTTGTATTCCTTGTAGGAGCGCTGTGACTGTCAGTGACTATGACCGCAAGATACGGAGTGGCAAACATACCTTTGCCAGTTCAGTCCATTCCGCGAGAGCAGCTTCCAAACTCTCTTTCTTCTCCTCGAGCGCCTGGACTTTCTCCAATAGAGCTTTGTCGTTACTTAAAGCAGGTACAGCTTCGTTGGAGGTCAACTTAGCCTTGAGCAGTTGCACATTCTTCTGCACCATCTTTGCGTCGTCCTTGGCTTCATTCAGCTGCGCGACGAGGTTGTCCACTTGCTTGGAGAGATCTTCTTTGACTTTCAACAACTCTGTGTTTGCCTTGATGAATTCGGTGACCTTTTCCGACTTGATGTGCAAGTCAGTGTTCTGCTTCTGGAGGCGATCGACATCAGTAGTGAGTGTCTCTATCTTCTTAGTCTGCTCGTTCATTTTCTGTCAAACTTTGTTAGCAACGTATACAAAGACGCAAAGGCCCTTGGCAGCATACCGTGAACGTTGCTGCATGCTCCGAGGCCAGGTTGTTGTACTTGACACTCAGAAGGCGGTTCTCACTCTTAACCTTCTCGAGCTCCTTCTTGACAGTGCTTTCCATGTTCTTCGAGGTACTGATAAGAGTGCTGAGGGAAGCTGCCTTGACTGTCTCTTTCTGTAACTCTTCTGCTTTGGTCTTGAGCTCTTTCGCAAAGCGATCGGTCACACGCTGCTCGGTACTCTTTAGCTGCTCAAGCATGTTGGTGGTAGTCTTGCGGAGAGCCTCATTCTCCGTCTGCAGCTGCTGCTTTGACGACACCAATGTTTCAAGCTCTTTCTGCAGCACATCGGCAACCTTAGAGTCCTCAGTCTGCCTCGTTGTTTCCTGTTCCAGCAGTTCTTTGTACTTATCGACCTCGGTACGGAAGTTACCCTTCTCGAGCGTAAGACGTGACACGCGTTCTTGGAGACCTTCAAGCTCCTTGAGCTTTGAGCCAGTCCGCACCCTGTACTGCTGAAAGGCACCCTGTTGCTCAAGGATGAGGTTGTGCTGCGTGTTCACCTTCTTGTGCTGAAGATTCAGCTCTTCTTGAGTCTCGCGGATCGTCTCGTTCATCATTGATGAGTGGTAGAGACTCATGTTGTCGCGCTGCTTCTCCAGGAAGGTTGGCAAAGCGGCTTTGGCGTCGTTTGCAGCTTCGAACAACTGCTCAAGTTCTTCCCAGAGATCATCGACTACTTCAGAGCCAGGGATTGACTCCCGGAGAAGGTTAAGCAGCTGGCGCGTGTTTACGACTGCGCTGGACACTGCTCTAGTGAATCTTGTGGTGTGGTCTTCGACTTGCTTCTTAAGGACCGCGCCCTCCTGCACAGCAAGCTCAGCCGGAGGAGTCATCTCTGCGGTGACCTCTGCAGCAGCGATCTGCTCCTTGGTCGCGATGGTGGTCTCTGACGGAGGAAAAGCAGTCATGGGTACCGCTGATGCTGCGGCCAGCTGTACCTTCTGAGCAGAGCTCGCGTACTTTGAAAAGCCCAACGACTTCGGTCCGTTGTAGCCTGGAGATGACACGGCAAACGGTGACATTGTTGCAGGTGTTGGCTAGCCGAGTGTTAGTACCTCATTTCCAATATGGGCAGAAGCGTCTGACCTCAAGTGATGAGCTGTCTTCGAGCTTTGCGGCCACGTTACCCCGCGTGAGTGAGAAGCTCTGCAAGTTGCAAATGTCGTGAGAAGCTTGGTACACAGGGTTCTGACGGTGAGTTAGCAAAGCTGCCGAGTGTGAATCAGATCGAGAGAGAGGTAAGACTGACCAGAGATACTTGCGACATTAAGTGCTCGCACAATGTTTTCGCAAAGGGAGGTGAGTTACGAGGCTGTTCTGCGTGTGTTGTTGTGGGTGAGAGCAATCTTCTTGGCGGCAACAAGAAGAGGCAATTACAAACGGCTGTGAGCAGCAGTGACAGCAGCAAGGTGCCGACAGTCCGCGCAGCTTTAAGAAACCTGCTGGAACTGCAAGCATGGCCCCAAGTTCGGTGAGGGTGAAGTGAGCTCCTGCCAGCACGCTCACTCGTGATTATTTGTTCAGCACATACAGCGTACCTGCCCGCCCTTGTAAAACGTATCATATTGACACAGATTTAGAAACGCCAGTACAAGGCCATCAGTCTTGAGTACGCAGCTGTAAACTTGGTTTTGAGACGAACAAAAGCGTAGACGAGGCGGGATTAGCTGTTGACAGAACTGATTGATGATGAATTAATGAACGCGTAGCTAGAATGACACGGAACGATCGAAGATGAGACTAACTCTTTTGCTTACTTGAGCAAATTGACGAGATGTGGAACAATCTTTGCGCCAAGGCAGAATGCGAAGAAAGACGGCTACTAGGATGAGGAAGTTTGACACCTACACACTGAGGCAAATGGACGATTTACAATCAGAAAGGATGTGCGCACAGGCACATACGTTGTTCAATACGCATCTCAACGTGGCAGTGATGTATCGGTAGTAACCTAAGACCTGAAACTCCCTTTAGGTTCTGGCATCGATATATTTCAGAACAGCATCGAGCTCGGGAATAGGACTAATCTCACGTATCGAGGTTTGAGATAGTGCTCGGTTACCTATCCACCCGTCTTTCAAGTCCCTTTGCTTTTGTCATTAGCAAGTCGCGCATCACTCATACATGACGAATCACCGTTGGCGGACCTTGCCCGCTGGCGCTCGTAACAAGAGGCGACAAAGGCAACCACAAGAGCGCAGCCAACAGGATCTCGCGCATCGAGACATTGTCTAGAACTGGACTGCTAACGAGGTGCTAAGAAGAAAAAAAAGCAGTGATCACCTTAAACGCCACCTATCAGTCAAAACCAAGAAAACGGGTCGGGGTGTGCAATGAAGTGGAGTTTGGCGTGGAAGGTCCACGTTCTTCATATCCGCTGTGCGGCAATAGCACCGAAGCCTGAAAAAGTAGCTGAGCTTAGATGTGTATGAGGATACGACGGATGGAAGGTGTAGAGAGTCCGGAGCAAGGCTCGGGGCTAGATGGTCAGTGAAGATGAAGGTCAGTTGGCGAGTAGGGCTGCGTGCTAGGTGCTCCAGATCGCCTGGGACATGGTGATGGCTTCGGCAGCCGTTTGTGTTGGTGCACTATCGGTGTGATGTAGCCGTTTGACATGAACTCGTCAAGATGCAGCAGGGGAGATCGGCAGAAGGATGGGCCCAGAGGCATCGATTTATAGGTGTCAAGTGTCGATGCGGGGAGGAGAAGAAGAAGAAGAAGAAGAAGACGAAGCCACTGTATGTGAGTCGTGAAGGCTTGTTGAAGGAGAAACGCAAGCATCAAAGTCAGCTTTTGCTGCTGGTTAGCGAGCTGATGTGGCTGGCACGGGATGAGCCGAAAAGTACAATACCTGGCTGACAAGAAGTGGGCCCATTGTGAAACAGGGCCCTGAACTGTAATTGCTGCAGCGCACAGTCGCCTGCTATGGCCGCATTTTTCCACGATCTGGAGTGTACGATCTGGATTGCACGGCAGTGCGGACAGCTGGTGATGGGAGGGTGGAGACAAGGGAGACAGGGCGACGGAGAGACTCTGTGCGTGGGTGCAGTTGCAGTGTGACATTTGAGCAATCTCGGTTTGCTCCCAGGTTGCACGGGTTGGCCCCGGTGAAACGACACGACATGCAGGGGAGGGTGGCAGGGGACGAGTGCGAAAGCGGCTTGGGAACGGCGTTGGAAATCCACGAGCCTCAGCACCGGTTTCTGCACGCTTTGCAGAAGAAGCATGTCGACCGGGACTACCTGCAAGCAGCAGCGAATGACGGTGGTGAGCCGCGCAGGCTAGGCGTCTTTGTCCGATGGAAGCTGGCTGCCGATTCCGAGCGTGCCTCTGATGCTGGGGCGATGCTTGGGACAGCCGTGTCCTCGTGGATTCGTCAGTGTCCATCACGTTTCTGCGCCGTCTTGGGCATGGGCAGCTGCAGATCGTGTCCCAAACAGGGCGCGCTGCGTGGGCGCGCGCGAGACATTTTAATAAACTGCTGTTGCATTGAGCACAGCTCCCGCGGTCCTGCAAGGATGGCGGCACTAGCCTAGCGACGTGCTTTCACTCTCTCCACTCTAGTCTGCTGCGGCTGGCTTTCCCTCCCCAGCTTGCTGCTTGCCCGCTTGCTGCTTGCTGCTTGCCTGCTGCACATCAGGGATATCATCCGGGCTTTGCCTCGTGACGAACTCGCTGCTTTTCGCCTGCAACGCTTTTCTCCCTAGACCACCCGCCCGGACTCTTGTCCATCCCAGGGCCTGTAGCCTTTGACTGCAGTAGACTGCTACTTACACCCTACACAACGCTCGCTCTCTGCTGTGCCTCTTCCTTCGTCCACCGAGCTCTGCTGCTCTCCCCGCATTCGCTTTCTGGCTCCCTAGCTGTGCCCACCCTCGCCCAATCGCGTGCACCTTCGCCGCTCCACCCCTCCAGCCTCTGGTGCCATCCGCCGCTGCGCCCACTGCACCTTGGACCCTGGACCAACGTCTAGAAGTGGCCCTCGTTCCCAGGCTTAACCTCCCACTTGCACGCTGCTGCATGCGTGCAGCCCATACCTAGTGGTCCGCAACACCCCTCCAGCTGCCCTGCTACTGCTCCCCGATTTTGCTTGAGTGCGTTACATGGCACCAGCGATTATGTGTTTTGGAAGGAAACCCGTGGACCCCAAGTCCAGAAAGAATGAGGACATTGAGAAGAACCTGCGCATGGACAGGAAGAAGGCAGAGCGCGAGGTGAAGCTCCTGCTGCTCGGTACGCACCACGCGCAACACACGCACCACTGCTAAAGGCGCGAGGAACGTTGACTGACATGTGACACAGGTGCCGGTGAAAGTGGAAAGTCGACGGTTCTGAAGCAGATGCGCATCATCAATGCAGGAGGGTTTGGCAAGCACGAGCGCCAGACATGGCGCGCAACCATCTTCAACAACTTGGTCTCGGCCTTCCAGACCATCTACGCTGCCATGCAGGAGGACGATACAGATTTCGAGGATGAAGAGTGCATTGTAAGTCAACAGACGCGCGCCCAGCTGCACCGCGAATTGACGCTTACAAATCCAGCGATACTCTGAGATGGTCAACTCTGCACCAGATATTGGCACCGAGGAGCCCATGCCTGAGGACTTCCTCTATGCTTTCAACAGCCTGTGGGCCGACAAAGGCGTGCAACTAACCATCCTGAAGGGCAACCAGTATGCTCTGCACGACAACTTGAGCTAGTATGTTAACCAAGAGCTCGCCTCTCGTGTCTTCGCCAGCGGCTAACAGCTCAACAGCTTCTTCCAAGACATCGAGCGACTCTTCATGAAAGACTTCCTCCCCACAGACCAAGACATCCTGCGCACACGACTCCGGACAACAGGCATTTCTGAGACGATCTTCGAACTGGGCAACCTGACATACAAGATGGTCGATGTTGGCGGTCAACGATCAGAACGCAAGAAGTGGATCCACGTGTTCGACAACGTGCAAGTTGTTCTGTTTCTTGTAGCCATCAGTGGGTATGACCATGTCTTGGTGGAAGACAGAAATGGGGTAAGCATAGTACTGCTGACGTCCCGTCAGATCTTGACTGACATGACACCAGAACCAAATGCACGAAGCACTGATGCTTTTCGAATCGATATCAAATTCAAAGTACTTCGAAAAGTCGGCTCTCATCCTCTTCCTCAACAAGATGGATCTCTTCCGCGAGAAGGTCGGCAGCGGCATGAGCCCAATTGTAAAGGTCTTCCCTGACTACACCGGAGGGCCCAATGATGTCGAAGCAGGACAGGAGTTCTTCGCCAACAAGTTCCGCAACCTGGTACGACAGCCGAAGAAGGAGGTCTACGTTCACTACACAAACGCAACGGATACAGATCTGTTGAAGAAGACAATGGCCTCGGTCCAGGACATGATCGTACAACGCAATCTCAATGCGCTGATACTCTGATTCGGCGAACTAAGCAAGCTACTGTACCGAAAAGACGCCGCTGCGTCGAGTCAACCAACTTCGGCTGTATCTCCACAGTGTCGCCGAGCGTCACGACAAACTACAGTACACACGCCGTCGAACGGTCTTCGCAGCTAGACGAGCTCTCAGCAGCATCAGTCAACCCCACCAAAACGACTTCAGCGCCTCCTTCCTATATTATACCCCCGATTTCTCGACCGCGTAATTTTTTCTTTGGTGTCGAGACGATGTTGACGACTTGTTTGCTCGGGCAGAGAGCCGTAAGAGCAGGCGAGCGACAGCCGTTTTGGCACCAGCACCAACACCAGTAGGGCCACCATCGTGGACATTGCTGTTTGGACCCAACGTGTTGATTGTTCCTAATTGCACAAGGTTGCAAACGGACAGCAGATGACAGCCTCAGGGAGAGGTTCTCCACTCTTGGACGTATGGTCACCGGACCGTCATGACTGCATTTCTCTGGCATTAGCGGGTGGGATCTCTTTCGAATTAGCCGCCGTTCAGTGTATATACAAAAGCTGTTTGAATGCAATGACAAGCCAATCAGACCCACACAAAATTGAAATGGATAAGGTACTGCCAGACGAGCTGCGTGAAGCTTCGTTGTATTGGAAGGTGTCAGATCTGAGGGTCAGACATGGCCTTGTTGGATGTAGTAGCGAGAAGTTTTCAAGGGTAGCAACTGGCCGTGAAATGTTTTTGCTCTCTACTATGCATGCTGTGATGCATCTGAATAGCGTCAAGTGTTGTTGGCTCTCCCGAGGTCGCCCGCACGCCCGCTCTGGTCGGCTCAACTTCGGGTGCGCCTCTAGCGGCAAAGCGTGACGAACGGGCTGCAGCAGGATTGAGCCGCTGCCAACCAGTCCACCTCCATCAACACCACAAGCACCCCTCGATAGCTGGCCATGTTCTCTCCTGCGCTTGGGAGAGCCTTCCGCTCGACCAGCGCCATCGCCGCTGTGCCGACCAGCTCCGTCGGCCGCGCTACGATAAGCACCGCGCAACAGGCTTTCAAACCGAGCCACCAGCGGCGCCTGTCGTCGTCGAAGCCCTCTACGCCTCCGGACAACTCGAAGCGGCCCACGGAGAATGCGGCGGAAGAGTTGAAGGCGTCAGAGAAGAGGTCGAGGAGGAGCAGCAAGCTCAAGGCTTCGGGCGCCTCTGCGCCGGCAACAGCAGCGCGCAACATTCCCTACGTCAAGCCAACAGACCACCTCATGGAGCACCGTAGGTAACAAGGGCGCCTGCATAGGTGGCAGCATAGCTAACAGCTGCAGACCTTGTTCTCTCCACCCTCTTCTCCCAGCACCGCCCTATCTCCATCAGCCCAGGCGCCGAGCAGTCAGTGCCGAACGCGGCGTCCATGGAGCAGTTCGAGGCTCTGTTCCAGCCTCAGAGGCGCAACGAGTCTGACATCATCGTGAACACACACAAGACGCTGGCTGAGTTCATCCAGGGCGTCCAAGCCTCGGCCGATCAGTACGAGGTTATGGATGCCTTCGAGGAAGCTGCAGAGGATATTTACCACCTCGACAGCCTCGTATCAGCACAGCCCGAGACCCTCGAGAGCTACGCTTTCAGGCCGCCGCCCGCGCCCGTACCCTTCGACCCCCTAGCGGTCGAGGAAGCACACGACATCACCCTCCCCACCACCCACACTGGTCGCTCCAAGACCTTCCGCGAACATGTCAGGAGGAGGCGAAGCGGCATGCTGCTCATCAGCGTCAAGAGGCAGAGGAAGCTGAAGATGAAGAAGCACAAGTACAAGAAGCTCATGAAGAGGACGCGTCTTCTGCGAAGGAAGCTGGATAGGTTGTAGTGTGTCGCATGGATCTGGATCTTTGCACCTGCCGATCCCACGGCGTTTCGAACAATCTCCTCCTCTCTGCATACATGTTCTTGGGCATTTTCTGGTGCTAGCCAGCATAGACCTTCCGGCGCGCGGCGACTGTGCCCGCCTTTCCGTTTCCAATACCAGCACGCAATCTTCACAATCACGCGCTCCAGTCTTGCATCATGTTTCTATCCTCAATTTCATCGAGAACGCTGATATTAACCGTTGCACAGTATTCGTTCGTCGTCGAAACGCATTGACTTGGTGTTCGCTACAAAAGCGGCTACAGCTATCCATGAAACCCCACCGCGACGCAGGCAGTGACAGCACCCAACATCAAGGCAAGTGCCTTACAGATGCCCCGCAAAGATACCTTGGTACCTGGCCACCTCAGGCATACCGAAGTCGCAGACTGTCAATCATACGTTCCATCAGGCTCGAGAAAGCATGACGGCTCGGCGTGGTCGCTTGGATGAGGATCCTGCATCCGCGGTTCTACAGTTTTCACCTATCTCGACAGGCGGTTGAATGGACTGGATAAAATTCTGCGACACGATGCGCCGTCATGCTTACGATCTGGCGCCTAGGAGAGATGGTCTATCAGATGCGTTGAGGTATAAAGACCTTGTGCACCTCGCCTACACTGATACTCCAGCAACCACAATTCGCAGGCAACATTCGCAGTCGCTTCTTCTCGCTTTCTCGACTCTTACATTCTTTTCATCCTATTCTTGTTCTACCGCCACCGGCTGGCCCTTCTTAAAACCCAAGAGCTAGTCTCACATTCACTATTGTTATACACTACATTTTTAAACATTCACTACCGCTATTACAAACAACCAAACCCGACATCATGATTTCAAAGGCTCTTTTGATCACAGCGCTCATCGCCTACGTCGAAGCTCGCTTCGGCCAGGAGCAGCTCCCCATCCAGGCTATCTCCGCAGTTCAAGGTGGTAACCCCGGCGCTGCTTCTACAGTCGCTGGAGCTGCCATCAGTGACCTTCTAGGCGGAGCCAACGCCTGCGCGAAGGTACGACATGCTCCATCTTCCTCTTCCACTTCCACTCCACATGTAATACCATACTAACACCCTGCCAGCTCCAGCGCGCCGACCAAGTCGTCAGCGAACTCGGTGGCGGCGCCGATGCAATCGCCGCAGCAATGGGCCTTGTTACAGCGGAGAAGAACACCAACCCCTTCGCCAACAACAACACTCAGAACGTCTGCGGTGACCCCAGCCTGCCTGCTACGGCAGAGTTGAGGGGCATCACGCCCTTGATCGATCCTGATGTCGATGTCAATGGCGATGCTGCGGCGCTGAGTGCGAGCTCGGCGGCGAACCCGTTGGCTGCTGATGGGCTGAGTGTGTTTGATCTGATGAGCCAGGCTGGGCTGGGCGATCTTGTGGCGAGCCAGGCGGCGGCTGGAGATGCCGCTGCTGGAGATGCCGCTGCTGGAGATGCTGCTGCTGGAGGTGCTGCTGCTGGAAATGATAATGCCGCTGCTGGTGGGAATGCTGCTGCTGGTGGTAACAATCAGCAAGCCAACAACAGCCAGAACCAGAACCAGAACCAGAACCAGTCAGAGAACAACAACAATCAGCAAGCGAGCGGCAATGGAAACAACCAGCAGAACTCCAATGCCGGAGTCAACGCGTCTTGCAATGCTGGTAATGCAGGCCAGAACGCCACTGAGAGCGCGAACCAAAATCAGAACCAGAATCAGAACCAGAACGCTGGCGACGACAGTGCCAACCAGAACCAGAACCAGAACCAGAACGCCGGCAACGACAACGGAAACGCCAACCAGAATCAGAACGCGGGCAACAACAACGCCACAGCAGACGCCGGAGCCGGCGGAGCAGCAGCAGGAGGAGCCACCTCGCTCGCGGGCGCAGACTTCGGACAATGCACACCGACCATAATCTTCGAAGGCGGCGCCAACGGACGGCCCGCCGACGAATTCACTTTCCAGATCGCAGACCCAGTAGCGCGCGGTGGTCAGCAAGAAGCCCTGAACCCCAATATTATCACAAACGCTCTTTGCAACCAACTGACCAACGTATGCGACGCCAACGATGCTGCCAAGGCTGCGTGCGAAGGCGCAAAGGCTCAGGTTCAGGCCGCCGGTACGAGAGACAAGAGCACGGCGGATTTGTTCAACTCAGCTCTTGGCTTTGCGGGTGCGGTCACTAACCCGAGTGGTGGGCCTGCGGAACCTCCTGCTGCCGGTGCTGCCGGGAACGCGAACAAGAAGAGGGCTATGAGGAGGGGATTGAGGTTGTAGGTTTAGAATACGAGGAACCCTTATCGTTGACCTGGCAGGGTGGTTAGAGCCGAGTCTCCCCTATGACCCTGAGTCACGAGTTCCGAGTAGAGGTTGGCGTGGAAGCTGAAAGTGCGCGTACGAGTCTTCTTTCTTTTTGTTTTCTTTTGACATGGTGGTTACGACTATGTAAGATAAGATACAGAGACCCGATTACGAATACATGAACACGGACACTCAGTCCCCCTCCACTATCAACATCTTTGCATCTGCGAACCCCCGTCTACGACTCACACCTCCCTAACAGCCTCCTTCTCCTTCCCCTTCCCCTTCCCCACACCATCAACACCAACACCAACATCACCCTCCTCCACCACCGCCCTAGCCGCTTCATACCTCTCCCTGTACCTCCTAGCCAACTCCTCTACGTCCAGCATATCGCACCTCAACCGCTCAAGAAGAACCCGCGGATCCTGACCCGCACACTGATAGCGCGACTCATCGTCATTTTCTCCAGTCGAAGACTCCGTATCCGATGGTACGCGGTGCATGGCATCGTCGCGGGGAATTTCGTAGTGCGGTGATATAGTTGAAGATCTGCCTCTAGTGGACTGCTCAGTGGGTGGAGCGGGGTGGAGATGATTGGCACGGCGGAGTATCTCGGTTACGAGATCTTTTGCGTGTTGGTGGCCAGTGAGGAGTTGTGAGTTTCGGCGAGGGGAAGACGTGTTGATGTCGCTTGATGGGGGGGTATTTGGGTCTCGATGGTTGACGTGGATGTGTATTTTCTGCTGTTCTGCTGGGATGGTGCGTGGCGAGATGGGGATGTCTTGAGCTGGTGGTGTTGGAATGGCGTGGATGATGTGCATGTAGTCCTTGAAGATGCTGTAGGCGCTTGGAGATTGTGTGTTGGCTTTTTCGTGGAGGTGTTCGCGTGGCGTAGGTACGGTCGATGCTGTGCGCTGTGGTTGCGCTCCACGCCTACGCAGTGGTTCGTTGTGGAGGGAGCGTTGAAATGTCGCTCGTCTCAATGCATCGCTTTCTCTAATACGACCGAGGCACTTCTCTGAAGAAACGGGTTCCGTCGCCATCAGCTCTCGCAGCGGTACACCAGCACGCAGGAGCTCGAGATCGTGTTGCATGCGGGAGAACCCGCGGTAAGGCTCGTTCCAGTGCTGGAATTGTGGCAGGGTTCGGAGGTAGCCGAGACATTGCATCTCGATGGAAGAGCGGGAATGCTGTGGCTCTGAGGATACAAACAGATGGCGTTGGGAAGCGCTCCGGCATAGGCTACTGTTGTTTCGAGGGGGAAAAGGGCTGAGACGGCGGTAGCTTGGTTCACTCCATGTGTCTCCGTGGTTAGTCCAGTTGTCTGACATTGTAGCTTGCTTGGAGGTCTTAATTAAAGTATGGGCTTTAGTGGTTTTCCAGGAAGCTTTGGGGCTTGTAGCTATTCTTTATTGTAAGTTGTGGAGGAACGAAGCAGGGCCGTTGTATATGTTCGTGGAATATTGGTCAGTCAAGAAGTGACATCTGCCCGTGAAGTGCAGCACAATGTGTGCGCCCAGATATTCATAACTTGCTCGAGTGTACGCCGAGTGCTCTTGGAAGTTCAGTTTTCCAGGGCATTGAACTTTGTATGGTCAACGCATCACTAAATTGTCCCAGTGAGTTGTTTCTTTCTTGCTAGGCGTGACACCACGGGTGACTGTCCTGATCGGAAAACAACCCCCCCAGACCTGTCACAAACATCGAAAACCCAACGCCATGACTTGCCTAACCGGTAACACCTGTCACAGCATCAACGTACATAGATCTTGTCCAAAGCACCATCTCCTTCGCACAACGTCAACAACACAGCAACACACCCACAACACCAACCTCGATTCATCAATCCAAATAGTGATTTACCAGCAACAGCTTAACCATCCATACAACCGCCAAAAAATGCCTCCCCAACCCCCATACTACCCACTCGGACCCAACCCCAACGGCAACCACGGACGCCTCCCCCGAGACCGCCAAGGAGATTCTCGCCGCCACGCCATCTTTATTCCTGGCATGATGCCTGGCGTCCATGCAGACGCGATGGATGGCTATGATGGGGGACACATGCCTGGTGGTCTCCCTGGCGGATTTCAGGGCGCCTTCCCTGGTGATCCTCATGTTGGGTTTCCTGGTTTGGGTGGTAGACGGCGTCCTGATCCGTACGGCTATGACAGCGAAGAAGAAGAAGGAGGAGGAGGAGGAGGAGACGTGAGTGATGAGGATGATAGGGCTGATGATGATGACGAGGCGGATCTTGTGGAGCGTTTTAGTGCGTTACTTGAGGGACTTGGGGGCTTGGGAGGATATGGTGGGGGACACGGTGGGGGATACGGTGGGGGATACGGTGGGGAACACGGTGGGGGATACGGTGGGGAATACGGTGGGGAATACGGTGGGGGATATGGTGGGAGACATGGTGGCAGACACGGTGGGAGATATGGTGGGAGATATGGTGGAAGACCGCCGCAGGGAGGGCTGTGGGGTCCGGGAGGACGGTATGGTGGCGGATTGGGTGGGATGCTTGGTGGACGTGGTGGGTATTAAAGGGATTTGTGGGTGAGCTAGCAAATTATTGGAGGTTGGGTATGACGGAGATACAGATACTACTGCCTGGTGCTGTTAGATGGATATATGAATAACGTGATCTGAGAAAGAATCGTGGCTCTTAGACTCTGAGCTTAGCACTGCTGATTGAGTAGACATTCTCAAACTACAATATGATGCTAAGGAAACTAACCCTACAATTCCTCATATTTTCTTCGCACAGGTCTCAACCTGCGCCTTATCCAACTCCCAAGCCTGCACGATCCGCTTTGCAACTCCATCACCCGCCCACCAAGCCCCTGTAACCGTACCCAGCGCCACAAACGGCGCCGTGTGTTCTCCCGCCAGCCAAACACCCCTCTCCGGCACACCTCGCCTCATAGCCTCGACATCTTTATCGCCCTTCTCCAGCCCAATCTGGAAGTTAGCGTACGACCCATACCCGGCCAGCTCGTCGTTTGCCCAGGCTGTTGCAAGGACGGCGCTAGGCGTGTGGTCCGCGTTTTTACGGTTGAAGTTTGGCAGTCGGGAATAGTAGGGCTCGAAAAAGGCTGTCAATGCCTTCTTCTGGTCTGCGGCGTCAGGGTGTGCAGTCACAAGATCTGCAATGTGCTGACTTGTTGGGCCGTAGGTGTAAAACAAGAGGGTTGGATGCGCGGTGGAGCCAGGTAGGGCGGCGAGGTTGACAGCTTCCTGATTCCAGTGCTTCGGATTAGTGGATTCAGCGTACGAGGGCGCGACGAAGGATGTGAAGCCGGCATAGTGCGAGGGGTCGACAGGCGAGTCAGAGGCGCCGAGTTGGTGGACGGGTGCGGTCGTTGCAGGGACGTTTGGAAGTGTGGGGGATGTGGTGGACAGCGGTTTGGTAGAAGCGTCTTGAGAGGTAGCACTGGGGCTTGAAATGTTCCAAAACGCGGTTGGGAAGGTGATATAGACCTGTCATGATGAGCAACGCCTTTGAGAGAAGAAATACGAAGAAAAATAGACTGACCTTGTCCAAATGCCCATACCCAATCGCTGTGATACCTTCCTGCAGTCTCTGCGGCAACGCCGGCTCAAAAGCATCGAAGTTCTTCTTCAGCCAGCCCAGCGGCGCTGTCATGACGACTTCATCAAACGTCTCGCTTTCCCTGCCCTCCAACTCAACAGTCACTGTAGCATCTTTGCCATCAGTTCCGGAAGTCGATACCAGCTTCTCAACTCTGTGTCCAAACTTAATTCCTGCTTCAACTGCAGGTGCTGCAATCTTCTCAAGCACCTTCTTGTATGTGCCTGCAACAAAGAGATTCTCCCCATCGATGCATTCTTCCATCCAGAAGAACTTCAGACTCTGCTTCTGAATCGGACTGCCCACAAAAGCACCCCACATTTCTGACATTTGCAAGATGGTCTCTCTTTTCTTCTTCGCCTCGTCTTGGCTGTCGTTCGTGAACAATTTCTGCACCGCTTCTTCGAAGAAGTTGTACAAGCTCTTCTCCGGACTGATTGTTGCAGATTCTGCATTCGAGTGTTTCATAGCTTGTTCGATGATGGACCACACAAGTTCGGTGTTCTCTGCTGCTTCTTTGTCGGAGAGATGCTGGCCTAGAGCATCGACTACAGACTGCCGGCCATCCCAGTTCATAGTCCTCGTATCTGTTTCTTTTGCGAGGTCGAGTATGGGGTTATTGTCTGTGCCGTGGATCCAATTTGGACCACTTCATCGCTGATTAGCCAATATTTCTCCGTTGCGAGGGAGCAAGCACACCTACAGATCAACCAAACGCTCGCCCACCTTTCCTTGACAGAATCGACCACCAACTCGATCCCGCCCCTCAAAGATGGTTACTTTAGCACCATGTTTAAGCAGCACGTCTGCGCAGCGCAGACCCGCTACGCCAGCACCCACGATGCCGACGTGCGGTATCCTCCCTGCTGCTCTTCGAAGCATAGGAGGCGAGTCGCTATTGCCGTTCAAAATTGGCAGGTCTAGGTGTATGCGGTTGGCAGTTGGACTAGAGCCGGCACCGACGGTAGTTGTACTGTTGCAAGACTTGTAAGCCCGGTTCTCATTGCCTATGTTGCCCATATTGCGGATGTGATCGAGGTATGATGAACGAAGGAATCAACAATTAATAGCGATCGTGTATACGGAAGAGGGTAGAATTTGTGGGTATATGGAGAGGTCCTGGGAACAGGTGCTTGCAGAAGGGATGGAGGCTATTCTTTGCGAAGCAAGGCTGAGCTCTTATGACCATCTAGTAAGATGAGGCTGTAGTCTGACACAGCATGATCCAAACCGATTAGAGATGACACGACGGGACCAACCAGCGTGTGATCACAACCGTACAGCTGGGATTGAGGAGTGAACACGCCAAGCTTGCGGTGGCGTCGACTAGGGAAGAATACTTGGAAGATGAAATCATCGAACAAGAGGTGCCTACCTGATGACCATTGGACGTTCAGAGACGGATCTAGCAGTGTGTTACCCGCGTGACTAGCTTATAGAGCCTCAGACATGCAAGATGGTACGAATGCAGTGTGGAAGGGTGTAGAGAGCTAGCGCGTGATAAGACATTTTACCCTTGCTGACAGGCGGCGCTAACTCTGTGTGGTCCCACGAGGGCTTACAGTGGCGCTCATTGGGCAACGTCATACTCGGGGTCATTGTGTAAGAGAAGGCAGAATCTAAACTCTAGTCACTGGTGCATTGAGAATGTTGATTTGGTGAAAGAGTGTGACATTGAGGTTCTCATCCTATATAGCCCAGCCCACCTACTATTTGTACTTTCGTACTTTCTTCAGCTTCTTACACCCTTCTCACATGGTTAACAAACAAAAGCTCAAAGAGTGCAATAAGCTCCAGCCACAGGCGCAGAGCTCGTTGTCCAAGAAGCGTAGTTGCCTCCGTTTCCAATGTACTTTGTCCCAAAAACGTGCAGATAACAAATACAGCCATCCGCATGTTCATTAAAAGCAGTTCGCATAAAGGTCGGAAACAAAAGGTCAAAACAGGATCTCCAGAAGCCCCGAGGCAGGACTAGAGAAGAGACGAATGGTAATCGTAGTATTTGAAAAATGGAAGCAAATCTGAATCCCACCGTATGCACTTCGCCAAACGCAGAATGAGAAGGAAAGAGTCGTAACGGGCCGTAAGACTGCGACATCGTAGAGATATCCCAGTGATATGCACAAAGGAAGCTAGTTCCTAGTGGTGATTCTTTCAAGTGTCTAAAACATGGTGCTCTTGCGCTTCTCAGCGCTGGTGAAGATGAGCTTCGGCGTGGAGCGACGCTGGCCGAGACTAGGGCGGACATCGACAAAGCCCTCCTCGCTGCTTACACTGGTCGCGGTGTACGAGCGGTCGATGGAGGTACCGCGGGAGCGCTCTTTGGAAGCCTGGCGCTCCGAGCCAATAGCGCCGTTGGCAACAGCACGAAGACTGCCAATGCTGGGCCTGCCGGAAAGGCTACTACTGCCACCGCTGCGTACGCTGTCGGAGTCGTTGTCGGAGGAGGGGAAGTTCTCGCTGTCAGGAGAAGCACTGCCGCTACCGTTGCGCTGACCGCGGCGGCCAATGCCAGCACGAACAAGGTTGCTGATTGCCTGGCGGCGCTGGCGAGCAGCGAAGTTCTTGCTGCCCTCATGCTTGGAGGTGGGGCTAGCCTTGAGCTCCTCGATCGAAGGCGGTCCACGGGGCTGACGGACAGGGTGCTCTCCAGCACGTGCTTGCCCAGGTCCGAATGTGCCGGTCATGGGAGTAGCCGGGAAACCAACGGAGCGGACAAAGGCAGACTTGGGACCCTCAGGCATCTCAGCCCTAGAGTCAAGAGCAAGCGATGACAGCTGCTTCTTGTGGCCTCGGCGGAAAGCGTTCGCAGATGGCGGCGGAAGCGGGACCACGTCCTGGGGCGGCGTCACCGACTTCTTCGGGGGCGAGTTGCTGCGAGCCCAAGGGCTGGGGTTGACCTCGTTGGGAGGGGAAACGTGGAGGACAGGCGTGTCGACCTTGGGAGGAGAGTGCGCAAATCCGGGGGTTGGCGGTGGTGGCGAGTGCGACAGGTTGTCCTCCTGCTGGTAGTTGGGGTCGACGACGTACTGGTACTGGCCGGTCATCTGGTTGAAGACAAGGTAAATGCCGGGTTGTCCAGTCTCCTGAACGGCCGGAGCGCTCTGCTGGAACTGCTGGCCATATGCGTTGGTCAAGGGCGTAGCAGGGAACTGCTGCGACTGGCGCATGCCGTTCATGTTCATGTTGCCAAACTGCTGGGCAGTGAGAGCGAGAAGCTGCTGCTGGAGCTGCTGCTGCCTCTGGGCCAGGTAGACCTCAGTAGCGAGAAGCTGGGCAGCAACGGCGGGGTCCATCTCGCCGTCATCGTATTGCATCGGAGGAGGAGCCAGAACCTGGTCGTAGAACATCTGCTGCTGCTGCTGGTTGTACTGGTTGGCACCGCCGAAGCCGGAGCCAACGGCAGTCTGAGGACCGTTCTGGTTGTAGTTCCTAGAAAGGCGGTTCTGGTTTCCGCCCATGCTGTGCTGGCGCTGGTTGTAGGGCGCAGATGCAGGGGGTTGGGCAGACGAAGGCGTCTTGGGCGCAGTGCGGAGGCCGGCCAAAAGATGGGAGCGGCTGGTGCGGGGAGTCTGAACCTCGTTCTCGGCGATCGAGGCGACCTTGGGGGGAGAAGCGACGCTGAGACGCTTGAGGGCAGCTCCCTTGCCACGCGAGGCAAAGCTCGGGGTAGGGTTGCCGAAGCCCTGGGACTGGAAGTTGTTGTAGGACATTTGAGCAAGACCGCCAGCGTCCATGCTCATTGTGAAGTGGTTGAAGAAGGTTGGGAACAAAGGGTAAGGCTGCAGCGAGGAAGATGCGCTATGCACACCAGAAAGGATACAGAATGGAAGGTGGTGTCTGGAGTCGATGGAGTCGCTGAAGACGGGCGCAAGGATTGAGTTGCGATTACGTGATTAAGGATCGTACTGATCGTGGGGGGTAAGGTAGCGTTATGATCGAAGACCGGCCGATGGGCGATGCAATGCAGTTGGAGCTATTAACAAAGGGTGCTTCAGTCGCCGTGTCTACTCGCTGGGGGGCTGTCCAAGGCAGGCAGGAGCAGGAGCAGGAGCAGGCAGGAGCAGGAGCAGGAGCAGGCAGGAGCAGGAACAGGGTCCAACGCGTCTAGCTGAGGACGGAAGGGGCGATTGGCGAGACAGGCAGGCGCGTGATGCGGGCTTGTTTGCAGGTTGCAGCCGAGCAGAAGCGGAGCAGAGGTGCACACTGATGCACAAACGGTCGGTGCGGCTGGTGGTGGTGGTGATGCGGTCGAGTTGCGGACTGGGTGTCACAGGCAGGAGCGACGGGACTGGCGCGCGCTCCGAGGACTCGTTTGATTAGGATGGTGGGTAAGCAGTCCAAACAAGCAGGACGGTAGAAGATGCAAAGCTGCACTGAGGCAGAGAAGAGAGTGAAGAGGTCGGAGGAAAAGGGCGAGAGCTCTGGAGGGGGCCAGGAGAAAAGGTGACAAGCGGACAGCGGATGGCAGAGCAAGGAAGCGAGTGGGCGCGACTATTTGATGCCTACTGGCTTCTGGCTTGCCCTAGCGCGCGCAGGGAGAACTAGGGTGCATTGGGCTGCTCCACCATGGCCCCTGACACGCTGCAGCACTGGGTGCAGGCCATGAAACGACGGGCGGCCATGCGCAGATGGCGAGCGAGGGAGCGCCTGCTGCCCTGATCCTGCGCTGATCGTGGCATCGTGCTGGTGCTGGTGCTGCAGAGCTGCAGAGCATTCACCTGACCGGCTTGCTTTCACTGCCAGACGGGCGAGACTGAGCGCTGGCTTCTATGCATAGATTCCTCCAGGTCACCGTCTGTGCTAGCAACACCAGGGTTCGCTGTCAAGCTGTCCATAGTCTGGCTGCACTCGGAGCCGGCCTCTCGAGTTGCCAGCGCGACGGTGGTCCAGCGCAAGGGACGTGGCCAGCAGACGCTTGCAGCTTCTGTCGAAACAGCGCGCGCCCTCATTGCTCGAGCAGCCGGGCCTTCGCACACCGCAAGACGCGCTCCACCACTGCCATGGCGTCTGTCTGCGTGCGACGTCCACTCATTCGTAGCGGCCGGTGACCAACGGCGCCAAAGGGGAGAATCAACTCGTTCGCCCTGCGCCATTGGCCAGCATGCCTCGAGCCCGTCTCCCGCCCGCAGTCAGCCACGAACAGCTGCTCTCTCATTCTAAATATAAGCCTGCATCTTCACCGAGACATGAGCCTCTTTCCTCGTGCGCGGGCATGTGTGCGCCTCTGCTAGGTACATACACATCCAACATTGCCGCCATCCTGCCCACTTCGATGCTTCTTCGGGCTGCTGCATGACGCCAGACGACCCTCGACCGTTGCGCCGAGCCGCTCAAACCGTCGACTCTTGTCCGTCGACGCTCGCTTCAGTCCGTCTTTCCATGTGCAATCTGCAATGCATTCCGGCAGCACCCTCCCGTACTGATAAGCTTCACGCGCGTCCCTCAGGATTCGGTGGGTACGAGGTGTAAAGGCACGCAACACCGCCTGCCCTTACGCGTCACCCTCGACCATCGCACTCTCAAAGCCAACGTCGGCTCGCGTGGCCTCTTCCTGCTTCTTCGCTCTCCGTTCCGTGTGTCGGGGAAGCCCTGCTGATCTCGTCTGAAACCGTCTCATCTAGCGGCCTGTGCGCTTCACTCATTTCGGTAGCACCGGCCTTGTACTGGTAGAACGCTTGCCAACTCTCAACCCAATTCGGCCCTCTGAAACGTGCTCTGATCCTGGTTGGATTTGCGTTTCGTTCTCCGAGCCAGCGGCACTCGAGGGCCTTGCTGGAAGGTCTCGAGCACATCTCGTTCACGCAATCTCATACCGCGTTGCTCAAGCTCACGTGATCAGCTCTTCCACCCACCACTCTCCCGCTACATCAATCACCTAAACTCCGCAGCCTCGTCCTTGCCCATGTCAAAGCTGAAATCTATCCACTGGAGTTCCCAGCGCAGCCTCGAGTAAACGCAATGTTTCACGCTGTCATGGGCGGCATGAAGACACATCCTCCGCTCCCGTTAGCAACATGAGGCAACGGTTTCGCCGTTCGCAATGCGGAGGAGATTGGGCTGTCGACGTTATATTGACTAGGGTGAAGCACCCATGCAGCGCTGATCGCTTTCTCCACTTCCACCTGTCTGGTATCCGGCTGCCGAACAAGACATCGTTTATGCTTGGTCATCCATGTTTCTATTCAAACATCTAGAAGCCGAGTAAGTGCTTTGCGTAGTTTAGCGTTGATGGAAACGAAAGACACCACGACAGTCAATTTCACCAAGCCAAGGTGCTAACCCCCTATCCTCGCATCTCACGGCCAAATGCTCTCTCACCGGCACCAATCGGACGCAGGCGGAGCGATAGGGCGGACTTTGGACCACCTATCGATCTCAGCCTCAGAGTACGTATTGTACAAAGACGGTAGTCACCGAGAAAACACCTACAATCCTTGGAGGCGCGACTTACCAAGTTTATCGACCCAAGGAAGCCCAACGAGCAATTACAGCACACAAGTGCTTACGAACGGGCCTTCTATCTTTATCGAAAAAGAAGAACCCTCTTCAACAGCGAGAAAGAGTAGGAACGGAATAAGAAATTAGCAGCAGCACAGAGACAACCAACCACCAAAAACCGACACATTGAACCTACTCCCCAGCCTCCACAGATCAAATCTTCCATGTCCCATACCAAGCACATTGAACCCTTAACCCACCCCAACATCCACCCCATAGCCCAGCCCTTCTACTTCTGCTTCTACTTCTCAACCCTCAAAACTAACACACTACGCTATCACTATCAACCCATCAAATCAGCCAACCCAAACCAGATCGCCCACCCACCCACCCACCCGTCACCGTTTCATCCAAAAACGGCTGCCACATCTCCCGGACCGAAGCGCCGCAACACGACGACGCAACAAGACGTGACAAGATGTGACAAGACGAAGTGCGACAAGACAAAATACGACACGATTCGAATCCTTGTTTCAGTCCTGCATGTCATTGTTTCGCCTTGTTCTAAACTTCATGCCTTTTTTAGAGTTTAGAGTCGCGGTGCATGGTTTGCATGGTTCGGGATACCTACGTGTTCGTTAGGAGATGGGGGTCCGGGCGGGTAGACCTTGGGTTGTGGACCTTGGGTTGTGGCTCATGGGCTGTGGTTCATGGGTTGTGGTATTGCGGGGTGCGTCAGGTGTGTCATGTGCATGTCATGTGGATGTGGTGTGTGGGGTTGTTGGTTGGGATGGGGGATGGAATGGGGTGGATGGTAAGGATATATTGGTTGATTGGGTGGTGGGTGGATTTGAGTGAACGATGGATGGATGGACGGAAGAGTAAGAGGAGAGTATTTTAGGTCGTTAGAGGGAGAGATGTGCGGTTGGTTTCTAGTATCAGTCCTGAGTGAGCTCTGCATGCAGTTGGTGGTATGGCCATGGAATGTTTCTGTTATAGGAAGTGGAGGGTGTAGTGGAGATGGTCGATTTGACGGTTGGTGTAATCTGAGGGAGAGCGTGGTCGAGTCCTTGAACTCTTAGCCTTTGCTAATGGTCAACAAAGGGCCTTACTTCGATGTGTCACAATCAGTAGTAGAGACCCGCTAATGGTAACAGATATCATGTGGCTATATGCTTGAGCAAAGGAAGAAAGAATCACGCCACCTCTGGATATATGAACAAACACCACTCTTTCCAATCCAGTACGCCGTGCCATGTCATGCGAATCATGTCCTGTTGCATGCTGTGCGCCTCGAGCTTGTCCTTACAGCTACCTTCTCGACTTCATGTGTTGGTCGATATTCGGTTCGTCTCGATACAACCGCCCACGCTTGATGGGCGCGTTTTCGGGTCGTGGTTCGTCGCCGTACTACTCGTCGTCCACGCCTTCCAGTAATGTGAATTCGAGTACATCGCTCAGCGTGAGAACTCCCCTAAGCTTTGCATCCTCGTCTATGACGATGAAGCGGTGGACGCGTGATTTGCGGATTGTGTCGTAAATCGTCGACATGCTGTCCTGGACTGAGCAGGTGAAGATGCCGGGGAAGTCCTGCGAACTATCAGTGGTGTTGTTGAGGGAATGGAGAAGGGATGCTTACGGGTGAGCGCTTCAACAGCGCATCGCCGACTGTGAGATTCAGGTCGTCATATGATCCGCCTTTGATCAATGCGATTACATCTACGGATTCGAAGACGTTGAGTACCGCGCCTGAGATTGTGATTAGCTGCTGTCGTTGTTTTGTTTGAAGCCGGTTACCTACCCTGCTTGTCCACAATAGGTACGCTGCTGATGTTCTTCTTGACCAGGAGGTGGATGACATCCATGACGGGCGTATCCATGTAACATGTCGCAATATCCTTGTAGGTGCCGACGTTCATCTCTCTCAGCGGCTTGCGCAGCTTCTGCGTCTCTTTCACGTTGACAGCAATGAACTTCAGGATGCGGTACTGGGTGATGACAGAGACGACCATGGTGCGCTTTGTCTCGTCGTCGTAGTCGACCACAGGGATGCGGCGCGCGCGGGACTCGAGCATCTTGCGACATGCTTCATAGACGGGACGGTCTGGGTGGCAGGATATTGTTTCGATGGGCTTGACGCCGAGGGCTTTCTCGATCTCTGCTGGGGTTAGCAACGGGGGCGTGGTGGTGCACAAGGGGGAGCGCACCTCGCAGGCTGCTCAGACGGAACTTGTCCACCTTTTGCAGAGCGTCGGGGTTCTGCCAGTAGTACTGGATGACGTTGATGTAGTCGGCGGTGGTAAGGAGGCCTGCAAAAGTGGAGGATTTGGAGTCCCAAAGCGGCGCGGATACGATGCCTGGGGATCGTTAGCCACCAGTCTCGCACAGAGGTGGTTGCGCACTGCACCGTTCTGGGTGAGGATGTTCAGGCTCTTCTGCACTCGCAGGGCGGTGTCGAGGATGATGAGGCGGTAGCTGATGGGCAGCACGTCATAGCTTGTTCTGGCCTTGAGGAAGGCGCGAATGGTGCGCTGTGGTGGTCAGCATGGCTGCAGCATCTCTTGTTCTTCGCAGCGCGGTGCGGGGCCCTACCAGACCATCCAGCTGCTCGCGATCGAGCGCGGTGAAGGTGCGCGGCGGCAGGATCGGCCGTGCCTGCTCGAGCAGGGTGCGTGGTGAGACAAAGGTCGGGCGGGCATCGTTAGGGCGGGCTTCGGTGTCGCCCGACATGGTTGCTGCGATGCTCGCGAGGTTGGAGCCAGAGCCGCATGGAGGGATGTGTGCAGCTCACACTCGTAGCGTCCAAAGTCGAAAGGTGGGTCGAGCGCGCGCCTTGATCGTGGGGAACAGGAACAGCCAGCGCGGCGGAGCTCCGACCGATGCTGCAAACATCGCCCGCCTGCACAGACCTTGCGTGGGGCGTCCCAGCACGAATCCCGTCATGCAGTACTATGGTAGAAACACTCACAGACTCACACTCACACTCACACTCACACTCACACTCACACTCACACTCACACTCACACTCACACTCACACTCACACTCACACTCACACTCACACTCACACTCACACTCACCGCACGCCATGTCACTTCGCCGTCGTAGCAAGTCTTTATTCTCTGCCATAACGCCTGGCTTGCATGGTACAGCTAACATGGGCGCATGCATACACAACGTAAACACCTAGGAGACAAACGCCCAGGCACAGTACATACCAAATCCCACACACAGCACATGCCAAATCCCATACACGGCCGCCCCCCTTCCCTACACATGGAATATCGAACACCCTACCCCAGCATCTACGCTGGGTTCTTCTGAGCTGCCTGCGCGGCCGCCAAGTTAAGCTCAGGCCCTGGTTCTTTCTCTTCTTCTTCCTGGATGATCTCCGCCGTCGCGCTCTCAACAGACTGCTGCGGCTCGCCAATCGACCTCCGTGCCTGGGCTACAATCGCTTCAGCTTCTGTAATGTTGCCCTTGGCAGTCAACGCATCGCCTTCGACGCCCATCGCCCCCTCGTTCTTGCGCTGTCTGACAGCCTTGTTGTCGAAGCGGACGACCATGCACGAAAGGTTGTCCGTGGAGAAGCGCGCCAGAGCGTAGTCGACAAGCTTCTTGGACGCTTCTTGCGGGTCCTGGATTTGGCGAATAAGGTCAACGGCTTCCTGGTCCGAGCAGACATCCCAGAGCTGTGCATGTTAGTGTGTGTGATGAATCTGAGCTTGCTCTACTTACACCATCGCAAGCCAAGATCAGGAACTCGTCCTGGTCTGCTTGGATAACCGTCTCTGTCGTGTAAGGATGGCCCGTGACCAGGTCCTTCATATAGGCATCGCCAAGTGCTCGCGTGACAGCAAGTACGCCGTTGACGCGGTTGTTGAGGATCAACCCACCAGCGCTGGCCACACGACGACCTTCGTTTTCATCACTGCCCTTGTGGTCGTACGAGAGACGGAGAGCCCTGCCGTTCCTGCAAAGAACTATGCGTGCATCACCAACGTTGGCCGTGTACAGCACCCTTTGGCGGCTAGCCTCGTGTTGTAACCGATCTGCCACCGCGTGTGCTTCAGCAGGTTCTGCCTGGTTTGTATCCCCACCCTGATTCTTGACGGCTGACACTGCAGCAGGAGCAAAGAGAACTGAGCCAGTCGAAGACTGGGCATTGGGCACTCGGTCTTCCCATCGCAAAACCGCCGTGACCGCCGTGCACCCGCTGTTCTTGAGCGGCAGTTTCTCAAGTTGGTTGTCGACCATTGTGAAAGTCTGGTCGAGTAGCTCTGGGATAGGTGTGTTGGGGTTCTTCTTGATGGTCTCTTCCAGAATCAAATGGAGCTTCTTGCCACACCAATCGGCAGCAAAAGTTCCAGCGTGGCCATCGAAGATGGCAAAGTACCCGTTATCAGTCTCGGCGACCTGCTGGCTGGTGGTCTCAGACAGGGCAGAACCAGCGTCAGACGTCGAGACCCTCTTCTCGCCACCGAAAGAAGGTGCGGGTGTACTCAGAAAGTTGTAAAGATATGCGTGTGTGTCCTCCATTGTCCGTCTGCATTTCTTGTTCTTGTCCTCTGTAACACCGACTCGGAATGTCGACCGCGGTCCGGGGGCAGATTCGCCAGCAGAGTTGTTGAGAGCGCCCTGAGGAACGCTGAGTGCTGCGTCTGACTTCCCAAGCTTCTGGATGGGGGTCTCTGCCTTCTCGGGCGCAGCTCCAGGCGGAGGAGCAGCATTGGGATTAGAGCTCAGATGCAGTGACTGCTTTGCGCTCGAGAACATATCCCTAGCACGCGACACGCCGCTACTCCGTCTCTTCTTCTCGACGTTGGGGCTCGAGGCATCGCTGGCTTTGCGGTCCAGTCCGTTGCCGGAGGGGGCTGCGTTGCTCATCGGAGCGGCTGGCGCAGGTCCTCGTGGATCGTTGACGGCAGGGCTGTCGTTGATAGCAACTTCGTCGTCTTTTCCAGGGGAGGTGCCAAACATGCGATTCAGCAAACCTCCGTTACTGGAGAAGCTACGGCGCTTGTTACCTGCCAGGTTGAAGTCTTCGCGATGGCGTTCTAGAACCGAGTGGGGGATATAACGGACTGCTCTACGCGGGGAATATCACGAAGTTGGTGGATGGGGCGTGTTCGAGTGACGTCAAGGACCTGCGTAGGATCCTAGATATCGGCGCAAGCTCTCCTCAAGCGAACCGACGACACGCAGGGCAAGCAAAGAGGGGCAATCAGAACGAGTCCGTGCGTCAACGTGTATATCAAGCAGATAGGTACACGTACGGTGTGCGGTGTGCGCTGTGGGTCAGGGCTTGCGATATGCGACCAGGGGCGCGTGTGAGCAGGCAAGTTGTAAATAATGGGAGAGGAAGTGTGGTCTCGTTGCGTGCGACAATGGTGATCGCTGGTGCTAGGCGCCGTGTGGAATGACGTCGGCGTTACCGGACAAGGAAGAGCGCGAAATAATGCTGCACAGGAGGTTGGAGAAAGCGGTAAGAGATCAGATTGGATAGGATCTAGGGGTAGCGTGTTGAGGGTTGTGCAGAGGAACAGCGAGCGGTCCCAAGTGTGCGCGTGCGCGTGCACTGCACTGCCTGCTGTCTTGAAGGGAAGTGCGGGGACGAGGCTTAAAGGCGCTCTCTCGCAAAGACTGTGGTGGACTGCTTCTACCCCGCTGGTGCCTTACCAATGTGAAGAGCTGATCTGACTGTCGTGGCTGAACGACCCTGGAGCCGTTCGAGGTCTTGTGACTTGCTGCAATCCCAGTGCATGCGGCACCCACGCCTTCCGCGCCTTCTTCTTGGGTGCGTGCAAGACGAGGGATCAGCAGTCTAGGCTTCAGGAATGCCCGGTTCACAGGGTGGAGAATGCAGGGGTATTCTAGATTTTGGTCCATCTAACTAAATCCTAGCCCGCCGCGGCGAGACAAAAGGACGGACGGAGTTCCCTATTGAGCGCTACACAGCACGAAACCAGAGGTTACGAGCAGCCTCACGGGCCGCTTCAGCATCTTGATAGACAGGACATGAGACAATCACTCGCGAATGGCTAAGCAGAAACCTGCAGTCTGGTGATGCACTCGTCGTGCCCCAATGCTGGTTTGTCGCAGGCAAAGCTAACAGCAGGCTGGACGCGACATGTACCGCTCCATCATCTCCTTAGGCTGTCCAGTCGCGCCTGGAGGTCGTCGTCGTCGGGGTCAGCACCGCCGCCAACTGCCTGCGCCACTCTGCCCTCAGGTACAGCGGCTTTCTGGAGACCGCTTGGTGTCTCTCCCATCTGTTGATTGTGAGCGACGTTTCCCTTCCCATGGGGCTGCAAACTCACTGCTTGGCCAAGATCGATGCCTATTTCGTCCAAGACCTGATTCACAACGTCTTCGCTCTCCTCTTCATCCTCCATGCCAGTAGCGTCGTCGATAGCGTCGTCCATCATTTCCTGTCGTTGATCCATGATGTCGTTCTCCTTTTCAAATTCCATGGCGATGCGCTGCAGGGCCGGCAGGTTCATTTGTCTGTTCATGCTCCCAAGTAATGCTGTATACGGTTAGGAGTGTGATAGTGGGTGCTGCTGCGTGCACGTACTTGTTGCTCCCTTCATGGACTGCATCATCTGCTCGTTACTGCGGACAGTCTGTCTCGTGTCAGCGTGGCGAACGCATCGAGGCTCGGGTCAACCGACTTGTATCCTCAATGAGATTGCCTGCAGCTGCGTCCTCATCTGGTAGAACTTCTGGATGTACCTCCTGGTCCGCACCAGATCTTTTGCTTGTATGCGCAGCGGCCCCATCTGCCCGTTCTTGGCACTCTTTTTGATGTCTGCGACTAGCTTCTTCTCTTGGTTTTCCAGCTTCACGCGCTCTCGGTCGAGCTCTCGTTGCGTCTTCTCTAGCGCTCGCTGGTGCTTGCGCAGACGCTCCGCCGGCGTCATGCGCTTTCCAAACGCCCATTCTACAATCTAGAAAGGTCAGGTGCTGCGGGAGTCCGAGGATGCCGGCACATACATTCATACTCGCTTGGCAGTAGGCAGTAGGCAGTAGGCAGCGTAGGAGACGGCAACGTTGAATCAATGCGCGCTCTTGCGGCAGCAAATTGGAAAGTAGACCACCGCAGTAGGAGCGGTGAAACAAGCCTTCCAACGCAAACAGGGCAGTACAGGTTGCAGGGCGCGCGTGGTGGTGGTGGTAGTGGTGAAGGTGGAGTACTCGTGGATAGCTGGGGTCGGCGATAGTGGGTGGGTAGTGCTCGGTATGACGATGCCGCTACGGGCGCCTTGGGGCAACGGTCGAGCTCACTAACACTCAGCACGCAGCGCTTGTAGCGCTTACAGACAGGCAGCAAGCGCAGCAGCTACGGTATGGTGGAACAGAAACAAACCATGTACAGCCCTGCAGGCCCGTGAAAGCAGTGTGTAGTACAAACAGCACCAGACTCGGCCACGGGCACATGTGACATGTCAAGTCAACGGCCTGGCAGTCGCCGATCCCTGCTTCTGCTTCTAGCGCTTGGGCGCCACAGGCCTTCGGTGCATCATCCATCACGTTACGACATTTCTTTTCATTTCCATCCAACGGCCACTCGCCGCACCCCCCCAACACAACACCCTTCACCCTCCGCCCTCCGCGACATGCCCCTGCACTGGACTGCGCACACGACACCACCACCCCGATGAACCACAATCACCGCGACACCGACCCCTCCCCGCCGGAGGAGTCGTCCTCGTCCTCGCCGGAGTCGTCGAGTCGCCGCAATGTCTCGACGCCCGACCCCTTCGTCCCGCGCGTCCCTGGCGCGCCCGGCTACATGACGGTCGGCTCTGGCTCGACGCCCGAAGCCGCCGCCCGCCTGGTGTCCATGTTGGACGATGATTCCGGGTATGGAGGCAGCCTGCACGATGGGCAAAGCTCCGTCCCAAGCTGGCACTCTAACATTGGCGAGGACAGGCCCTCACACTCGCCCACGGCCATGGTCCCCGCCGGGCCCAGCAACTCGGAGCACGACAGACAGCGCAGCCACGTCCTGCAGCTGCGCTACAACCAGAACAAGAACGCCCTCGGCCGCGCCATCCACGGCACCATCGACACCCTGAAGAGCTTCCAGGAGATGAACCTCAAGTGGCCGGCCCACTACCCCTCGGTGCAGAAGGAGCGCAATCCCTCACACAGCCGCGAACCCCGTCCCGGCATCCACCACACCCAGTCCTCCATCGGCGACTTCGATCCCTTTGTGCGCTCTCCCGAACGGCCACGGCCTCCACGGCGCGCTGGCACGTCGATAGGAGACGACCCCATCGCCGAGTCGAGCTCAGCTGCCGCTGCGAAGCAAAAGGAAGAGCCACGTCTAGTCACACCGAAGCTGGCGCAGGACTTCTCAGTACTCAAGCTGGAGCTTCGCATGGGCGGTCGCACACAGACCGACCTCGTGCACTCGCTGGAGAAGAGCTCCATTGCCTCTCTCCTCGACGGACAGATCCAGCAGAGCATCCGCCACCTGTACTCTATCAAAGAGCGCATCGAGGACACTTCGAGCAAAGTACTGGTGACCGGAGACTTGAACGCAGGAAAGTCTACTTTTTGCAATGCCCTGCTACGCAGAAAGGTGCTCCCAGAAGACCAGCAGCCATGCACAAGCATCTTCTGTGAGGTCTTGGACTTCAAAGAGAATGGCGGCGTAGAAGAGGTACACGCCGTACCTATTGGTTCGACCTACAACCGTCACAACGAGAGCACATATACAGTCTTCGGCTTGAAGGACCTGGAGAAGATTGTCATCGACAATGAGCGCTGGTCACAGTGCAAGGTCTACATCCAAGACATTCGAGACGTAGACCAGTCGATTTTGAACAACGGTGTCGTTGACATCGCACTCATCGACGCTCCAGGTCTCAACGCCGACTCATTGAAGACCACTGCAATCTTCGCCCGACAAGAGGAGATTGATGTCGTTGTTTTTGTCGTCTCCGCCACAAATCATTTCACTGAGTCTGCTAAGAATTTCATCTTCAGCGCTGCTCGCGAGAAAGCATATATGTTCATGGTAGTGAACGGCTTCGACGTCATTCGAGACCAACGTCGTTGCCAAGAGATGATTCTGAAGCAAGTCGCTGGGCTCAGTCCTGCAACCTTCAAGGAGTCGAGCGAGCTGGTGCACTTTGTATCGAGTAATGCCATTCCCATGGGCGCAGGTGGCAGCCCACCGCCAGGCGATGACGGGGACGACGATCCGTCCGACAAAGGAAAGGGCAAGGGTAAAGAAGCAGAAAAGATTCGCGACTTCGGCGACCTCGAGACCTCGTTACGGCGTTTTGTACTGGAAAAGCGAGCTAGGTCGAAACTGGCACCCGCTCAGACTTATCTTCTTAATGTGCTAGGTGATCTCCACAGTCTGGCAGTGGTCAATCATGAGGTTTCACAGGCCGAGCTTGACCGCGTTACAAAGGAGATCGAAGCACTCGAACCGGAATATGAAGGGTCCAAGAAGGCACGCACCGAAGCTGGCGAGCAAGTGGAGCGAACGGTCGAAGACACAACAGCGGAAGTGTACAGCCACACACGCGACACACTGAATACGTGCATCTCGAGAGTGGGGGAGCAAGATATGGGCATCGAATACCCTGGACTGCTATCCGCCTACCAGTACGCTGAGGATTTGAGGGACTCAATGCTTCACGAGGTGTCAGAGACAGTACGTTTGTGTGAAGAACATGCACGAACCCAAGCAGCCCAAGGCTACAACGGTATCAAAAACCTGGGCATTCTGCACCTTGGTGACGACCTTCACGCCGGTATTGTATTCCGACCAGAGCGCATGTTTAGGAAGTCCATGCACGCTTTGGCACGCCAAGTGGACATCGACATCGAACTGTGGGACTTCTTTGACGTCGCCAGCCTTTGGGAACGCCAAGAGAAGGTCGCAGGCACCGGTATGGCTGTTACAGTTGCTGGTGTAGTAGGAGGGAGACTCGTCGGCGGTGTTGGCTGGCTCGATGGTGCTCTTGGGGCTGCAAAGATCATGGGATCGAACAACATGAAGAGACTCTTGATTCCTGGTCTCATCGCTGGTGGTAAGTTGGTTTCATGACAAACTCAAAGATATCTTACTAACATCCACACAGTCGCCATCGGCATATCCTACGTTCTTGCCTCTGTGCCTAAATCTTTGCCCCACCGCCTTTCCGCCAAGCTCTCCCAACAACTCTCCGCCATCGACTACACCCACCAGAACGCACTTCGCATCAGTTCTGAGATCCGCCGCGCTCTTAAGGGTCCTGCAAACGACGTCCGCATCGGCTTACAGCGCAACGTCGAGAAGCTGCAGCTGAAGAAGGAAGAGACAAGCAAGTTCAAGATAGAAGCTGAAGTCGCGAAGAAGTACTTCGGCAACCTCGTACGCAGCAGCAATGACCTCAAGCAAACGGTGCAGAGAGTCGACTTGGAGGCTGCACCGCCGGCGTTCGCCAGCGCAAGTCAGTAAAATCCGTTCCTGAAAATGTTTGTCTTTCTCTTTGGGCATAGTCTGCATTCGCACTTGTACTGTTCGTGTATGAAAATGGTGGTCGTTGCTGGGAAGGCGTTTTATACGGATGGAGCTTGGGAATACGCAGACACGGTCGACACATCACATCCCATTACATCACATCACACTAGCTGTCCACTTGGATTTTTCTTCTTGTTGGTGGCTGTACATACACTAATTCAATACCCCTCTTGGTTTCTGCACTACAAAACGACTTGCACAATCTTTACTGCAGGCGAAGCATCTTTGCTTGTGTTGTTCAGTGTTCCTTGTGCCGTAACAGAGCTGAATGACTGCTTAGAGCTGAATGACTGCTTAGAACGATGCGATGTCTTTGTCTATTTCCGTTCACAGAAAGGAGCTAATCGAGTCTTTTCACTTTCAACCCACACAAAGGTTCCTCGCATAGGGAAACAAAGCATTCCAATAAAAGGAAAGAACATTGATCGAGCGAGTCGAAGACTATACATACATAGCCTACGCAAAAGCACTCAAGCATCAACAACCTCCCTCCCTCCCTTCCACCACCACCACCAAGACCCAATATAAACACTCCCCCTTCCCACCTTATCACCACCGCGTGAAATGCCACGCATATCCAACACAACCCAACACCACACCTCCCTTCTTTACTCTGCGACCTACTCTGTCAACACACAAACAGCTCGCTAACGACAAACAACTAGCTCTCACCCTCACGCAAACAACTCGCCTCCACACGACCCGTGTCTCGAGACCCAGTCATCTTCTGCTCCGGGGAACGCATTGGGAAGTCTCGCTCGACTCGAGATTACTGGAAGCGCGGGGTGTCAGTTTAGTTTATCATCCTTGTTTGACGCCACGACGGGTGCTGAAGGGTCCGAGGACGGTGGGATGAAGGTCGAGATGTCGATGCGGGAGGTTAGTGGTAAGGTGGCGCGGGTGCTGCGTTCTAGTAGGGAAGAGTGTTCTGTGTCGAGTGGTGGTGAACTGGCGTGTAATAGTTTTGGGTCGAGTGCTACGCTGCAGGGTGCTTGTGATAGCAATGAGTGGTGGTCTGGATCTCTCGCTGCTGGGATCGTTGATGGAGAGGAAGTCGTTTCATGTTTTCACACGCCCAAGAAGCAGTATGAGGTTGCGAGTTCGGAGGTGTTGGGCGTGATAGGACGTCCAGACGACAATGTCCCGGCTGAGATTCTAGAAGTGGGCTCAGCAGCGTCGTCGATCTCCTCGATGTTCCGTTCGAAGAGCACGTGGAGTCCGCGGTCAAGCACTTTTCCTACCGCGGAGGAGAGAGGGAAGGAGCTTGGCGAGCCACACAAGACGAAGAACACGGTGAAGCGAAGTCTTCGTCGTGATAGGCGTAGAATTGTCAGGACACCTTCAGATGTATCCCGCTCGGGGTCTTGCTCTGCTTCTACTGACCATCAGATCAAGACGGAGGATAGTGAAGACGAAAACGAGGTAGCTGAGTCTACTAATTTCGAAACCTCAGACATGCCTCCTCAGGTCGCGCCGTTGCATCCAGCATCGAAGCTTTTACCCAAACTTGCCATTAGCATACCAACCAACGGCGAAATCGAAAACTCAATTGCTGTTGCGCTGGACACCAACGAGGATGAGGACGCGGAAAGCGAGACCGAGACATCTCATGTCGCACCGCTCCGCCTGCGCTCGTCAAAATTGACTTCAACATTGAGGAATGGTAGCTCTACCGCTGAGACATCCTTTCATTACACGGCCAGCGCCAAAACAGACGACGATGTCTTCTCTGATCCACAAACAACGTCTCGGATGGACCTTCCAGTGTCTAGCTTCATAGCCAAGCTGCAAAAGGCGATGGAACAAACCTCAGAAGAAGGTATTAAAACACGATCTGTTACCTCCACGGCTTCCCGGATGTTAACTCCATCGCCTTCACCAATGCTTCGACATACCGCTTTGAGCTTGAACGCCAGTCTGCAATCTGATTCACTCCGATCTCAGTATTCGGCATCGGAACTCGCAGCAAGCACTTCTGTGCTGAACACATCAAAGATGCAGCTGCAGCACAACGATGGAGCTGACAAAACCTTGCGCGTTGCACCGAGCCTTGAGGAAGGCCTCTGTGCAGATGACCTGAAAGTGTTTGAAGAGGATGTGCTGGCGACTGCTACACCTATCCTCCGGAACATCGATCCAGACCTCGTAGACGTTCGGCACTCGAAGGTAGGCGAGACGTGCGAACGACCAACTCATGCTGTCTCAGACGATCAGTGTCTTGGAAATGACCTGGCTGTTGGTCCACTCGTTCTCCCAGACCCGCCTGGCCAATTGTCTCCAGATTTTTCGATCGCTCCGTTGCATGTAGCCTCGGAGCGACTCTCAGCAGCATGCTCGAGTTCTACGGTAAGCGCTGTAATACCGACCCTGCCATTCCAAATCCTCGAGACTGTCGTCTTCTTTGCCGCATACGGGGACGTTGAGTGTCGAAAGTTGGCGTCAAACTTGTACAAAGAAGCCGTGGAAGCAGAGAAATCAGGTGCTGAATCACGATGGGGGGTTCGCGAGCAGCACCTGCTCCGTCGATCGCACATTGTGCAGGAACTCGACTCCATGATGCGACACGGCTATCTGCGGCAAAATTTCTTCGAAACAGTTCGACAGCAGCTGTTTCCCACTGGTAGGACAAAGTTGATGGAAAGCCGACATTTCACAATGTACGTCTTCTGCGCTGTATGTTCATTTGTCCTGGATGAAGATATGGCGAAGCAGATAGTAGAACTCGCAATCAACGATGAACCTTTCTATGAGTGCTCACCGGAGGAGGAGACTTTCTTCAGACGTGAGGCTTTTAACACGGAGGGTTTCGTGTATAGCGACAGGACTGACGATGATCATTACGAGCGTCTTTCTTCGATGCCGTCGACTGTCGATACATTCGAATCAGCGAAGCCGCGGCCACAGTCTGGTGGGCGACTATCAAAGTTCTTCTCGAAAGTCGCTCTGTTGTTCCGATTTGGTCACGGGAGGCGGACATCTCAGACAGTGTAGGCTCAGCTCTATGGTAGCCACTCTTCTCTATCACCAATTTGACGTTTCCTTTGTTTTTTCTGGGCGGACCGCTGTAGGGTCAAAGATCTATTTCAATTTAGCATTTGGATTGAGGAGCACTTGAATCAAGACATGAGATATTGATAGATGCACGTTACACTAAAAATTCTTTCCCGCTGGATTGGTGCGGGTGTCGTTGTGTACGACAAGTGCGTGATATGCTTATCAAACTCCATAGAACATGGATAGTGTGCTTTACAATGACAGTTGTTAAAGCGTTCGTCACAGGTGACGATCCTGTGAGAAGCCATGACGTCACCCCGACAGCAATACGCAAGAGCACAGCATCGTGATAGCAAGCTCGATCTGCAGTAAGCAAGTCGTGTCAGGCCTGCGAGCGATTCTTCCAAAGATCGCGACTAGCACGCGATCACGGTCTGGAAGCAATCCTACAAATTGCAACGCGGCTCAAAGCAAGGTTGGGACCTTGCGCAATCAGCAACCGCCAGCATGGAACCGCTACAGCTGTAACCAATCCATTGGACTGCAAGCATGGAACAATTGGCTCAATCAGGTACAGGGAAATGAACCTGAACGAACTGCGCCCCGCGGTGACGCTCGCACGAAGATGTTCCGCATTACCTGTGCACCCGCGGGGTGGTCGTGCCTGTTCTTGTTGATCGCAGGTGCCCATACGTCATCCGCTCGTGCTTCCATAACATCCTCAAGCACTGCTCTTGCTTTGCACTTTTGAACCTCCACTTCAGTAGACTCTTCAATCAACCGACATTCAAAACAAACCCCACACTGCCAACATGGAGACCATCAGCAACATCGTGAACAGCGCGACGAGCACCGTCTCGAACGCCATCTACGGAGCTCCCTCTGACGAGACCACCAAGCACAACGAGACTGCCGGCAAGGAGCCTGTCTCTGGCCAGACTGGCAAGGGCACCGTTGATGAGCCTTATGACCAGGGCAACTCTGGTGAGTGCATTCGCTGTCGCAGAATGTTGTGTCGCAAGTCACGCGCTAACAGCACCCCGCAGAATCCGCTCTTGACAGGAACACCACCTCCACCACCGGCACAGGCATTGAGTCTTCGCACGAAGTAGAGCCAACTGGTTCTATTCAGAAGCCAGAGGACCTCATCAAGGCCTACAACAACGAAGCCGGCGATTCCACCACCGCCACCACCACTGGTTCAGGCTCCACTGCTACTGGTATCACAGACAAGGCTGGTGTGACCGACAAGCTTTGGAAGCCCACAGATGTCGATGCTGTCAAACCTTCAGTCGCCGATCCTGCTGCTGCCCCCGAGACCGGTGTTGGCCTACACAGCAGCACCGGCAGCCCTGCCACAGGAAAGGACACCCTCTGGAGGGGCGTAGATGTGTACAAGGACTCCTCTTCCACTGGACCTACAGCAACTGGCATCACCTCTACTGAGCCCGCTTCCACTGGCCCTACCTCTACTGGCTCAACGCTCACTGGTAGCGAGGCAACCCGTGTCACTTCTGGTGAATCCACAAGCGGTGGGCCCAAGGGCGCTGTTGACGCAGAACCTAAGACCTACTCCATTGGCGACCTTACCTCTGGTAAAGAGACACCTCCCAAGCCGGTTGGTGATGACACAACAAGCTCTGCCAACACCACTTCCCACACCGCCTCCAAGGCTGGTGACTCTGCTGTCAGCCCTCCAGACCTGAGCACCACATCCCCTGGCGGGAAGCCAGACTACAGCGCGGACACCCACCAGCCATCCCACTCTACTGGTACGTGGACTCACAAGGTTGAACCCGTGTTGAACAAAGCTGACGGTGTTGCAGGTCTCGTTGGCGAGAGAGCCGGCCACGGCGGCCCACAGTCAATGCAGCCTGCTGCGGCGCCTGCGAGGCACTCATCTTCGATCTCGCCTTCTGGTGACGACGATGAGAAGAGTGGCAAGCTGTCTGGCTTGAAGGACAAGCTCAAGACCAAGCTCCACATTGGTTCCAAGGACCACTGAGCAATCTTAGGCGACGTGTCTGAAAGACGGCGAATGATTGACAACGAATGACTATGATACCACGGAAGTTTTGGAGGGGGATTGCGATTTGTATTATACCCTGAAGTAGTGCGTAATGAATACTTTGTGATGGACATGCGACGACACAAGTGAGTTGTTCCAGTGCTAGGGGCGTGGAAGATGATCGTGCGGAGTGTATTCGGTGATCCTTTGCAGTGATTGGCTGGCGCGTGGACAGCGGCGCATTCCAGACTTGAGCACCTGCAACCGTGCAACTCTCCCGCGGTATACACCGAGATACGTACACTCACACGCTCTTTGGTAGGTGTGCGCCGGCAAGATGCCCCGGTTCTCTGCGCGCAACGCCATCGTCCTCGTCAACGTCTGCCTCCTCACACTCCTTTTCATTCATTTGAAGACAGTCCTTTGGGACCGGAACCCTGGGCGCGCTGTGAACGGCGCAGACTCCCTATTCGCGGACCTCGCCGACGACGACGATGGATACGATGGAGGGAATGCAGATGATCGCGACGCCGTGCTTGGGTTGAATAGTGTGAAGTCGGACTCGGAGTGGAAGAGTGAGGAGGGCAAGACGCTGCAGGTCAACGGAGGCTCGAAAGGGAATGCTTTGGACGCTGCGAAGCCTCCAGCCCAGCCTCTTTCAAAGGAAAGGAGAACGGCTGTTGTGGTCGCCAGCCAGGCGAGCGAGAACGCAACTTGGATCGCTGAGTTCTTCCCACAATGGGAGCAGAACATATATAGAGTGGACGATCCGAGTGCGAAGTTGACAGTGCCGAAGAACAAGGGGAGAGAGAGCATGGTGTATTTGACGTACGATCACTGTCCTTTCATTTACCGCTTCGCATGTTGAGTGCACACGCTTACTCTGCTTTGGTGTATAGGTATATCATCGACCACTACGCTACTCTCCCCGACAATGTCCTCTTCATCCATCCCAACCGCTACCAGTGGCACAACGACGACCCCGACTACGACGGTCTTCCTATGCTGCGCCACTTCCAGCTCCCCTACCTCGAGGAACAAGGCTACGTCAACATCCGCTGCGCATGGTCGTTAGGTTGCCCTGCTGAGATCAAGCCGCTGGCTGAAGAGGGCGAGCACAGGGAGGCGGTGCATGCTGGCGGCGACTACAAGAAGGCCTTCCAAGTGCTCTTTCCGGAGAAGCAGGTGCCTAAGGAAGTTGGTATTAGTTGCTGTGCGCAGTTTGCTGCGACAAAGGAGAAGATCAGGGAGAGGAAGAAGGAGGAGTATGTCAGATACAGAGAATGGCTTACGAACACGGATCTGGCTGATAGTATCAGCGGAAGGGTGTTGGAGTACTCGTGGCATAGTAAGTGGGCTTGCACGCAGTGCGCTTCCGTACGTTGAGGAGCTCGAGCTAACGTTTTAACAGTGGTGTTTGGCAAGGCGCCAGTCCACTGCCCCAGCGCGAAAGAATGCTATTGCAAGGTTTTTGGCCTTTGCGACCTTAATTGTAAAGATCCCGGTAGCTGTGAGGGTCGATACATTCTTCCGCCATTCTCAAGCCTGCCCCAAGGCTGGCCTTTGGTAGGCTGGAAGGGCGAGCCAAGAAAGAGAATGGGGAGTGAAGAGTGATACTCTTTTCCTGCCCTGGGCTCCTCCAACGATACTCTTCTCGCGATCTCCTCGCCCTACACTACCGTTATCGTCGAACCTCCGTTGGCCGATCTTTGACAGTTGCACAGCGCTACTCGACCTGCTTCCCGCACACCATTCGTGGTTTGATCGTTTCCAGATTAGCTGGCCACACATTGCGACCCACGTCTCGATGTAACTGCCACGACCGGCATTCCTCGCTTAGCAAGGCAGTTCATTCGCCTGGAAGTCTCGTGGTAGTACCCAACCCTTTGGCGGGCTCAGTATTCTTCTGCAGAGTCTCTGGGCGGGGTAGCTTGGTATTCTCGACTGTTTTTGGCCACCCATCTGCTTTCCCACTATAGAAGCCTCACCTATTCACATCTGGCTGTTACGACTCAACGAACGTTTCGGTGTTCGGTGGTGGGAGGGCAAAGGGCCACCACGGACACGAGCTAGCATTCGCGGCATTAAACGTGTATGTACGGTATACACTGGGGTCTGCATGCATCATGCATACATACAGCACACGACATAAGGACCGATCCTATGGTGAGGGATTAAATGAAGCCGGCCCGGAACTTTCCCAGGTCCCATAGGCTGACGGTGTCATACCCGTCTGACTGGATCTCGCCATACACATCATGGACGACCGAACTTACGGTATGGGCAGATAACATCATTTTCCGATTCGCCGTGGATCAAATCTATCCGACTTTAGGGTGATACGGAGTAGCATATTTGCTTCATTGTTTACAACTGGTAATTGGAATGACGGGGACACAAGGCTGAGGCGGAGCACAATGGTAGTAACCAATTTCGCTAGCGTGTTCCTGATTCGTACAGCAGAGCCTCAAGAATCACACATGGCGTCAGCTGCTCAACTCTCGTCACCACTCAGACATCTTCATCCGCTGTCCTTCTGAACAACACGACCAACAACACGGATAATTTGCTGTGTTGGGCACCTACCCTTCATCTTGCTCGTTGCGGTACATGTTCTTCCTCTCCTTAGGTCGCAATTGAGGTCTCAGCCTGGCGCATATCGCAACCCCAGTCCATTTAGGGTACAAATGTGGAACTCTGCTTCCTCCTCGTGCCCCCTTGCACAGCGGCGATGATTCCGCCTCCGCGCCGTGCGCACTTGCTTGAGCAGAGCCGCACTTGCTTGAAACCGACTGCCAATAAACAATATGGATCCATTAGCTGATGACCTACGTTTTGACGTCTTCACTCAACCTTCAAACGACACTGTCGACATTCACAACGCTAACCAATAATACTCTCTTCTTGAAAATTACAAAGAGCTGTCAATGGCTTTTGGTTTTTGCTTGACCGCTCCTTATTATCTATCAGTTCTTTTCTCGGTCGTCTGCAGATGCCTGCTTTTGAAGCACTTCCCTTCGACATTGTCTTTGAGACTAGCAAATACCTCGAACTAGATGACGTCGCGCATCTTGCCCAAACATGCCACCAGTTGAGAGCGCTGCTCTTCCAAAATGCACTGTTACGACAAATAGTTGAGGTAAGAGTTGTCCACTGAGGAAGATGCCCATGACTGACAAGCATTTAGACACATCACCCTCACACTGACGAGGCTTGCGCAGCACGTCAAGGGACCATCTCTTACAATGAAGCCTTCTGTATGATATATGACCGACGAAATGCACTTTCAGATGCACAACCTTTCTCAGCTCGGGTCGTTGCACAAGGAAACACGTTTCTTTACAGACAAGGTGTACTCTGTGTGCAAACCAACAGCACTATCAAGGTCTCAAACCTGCGCTCTCCAGCCCCTGTTGTCACCCTAGATATGATGGAGATTATGTTTCAAAACAACACATCTGCATCTGCCGAAGTTTCGTTTGAGATGATGTATTACAGTGACGAGATACTTGCTATTTTCGTCAACACTGAGTCCGACGACTCTTGGATCTACTGTATCAAGACGAGTGGCGGTCTGCAAGATGACAGTCGAGTGGTTCGCATTGTGGATCTGGGTCATGACAGGTCCAAATTGTTCGTCCGCCATACTTCTCAATATCTTTACTACGGCTCTCACACAGGCACATCTCCAAACGACGGTCATCGCAAATGGGAGATCCGGGGAGTTGCTTTGCAACGAGCGTTTGAATTGTCACCGGAGCAGGAGCGCCCACTACTTCTCGAAGATTTTCATGGCAGCGACATTGGATCAACGGTTGCATTCGAGATCCATGACGGTTTCTTCTACGCTGTGTCCAACCAGGGAACTTACGAAGTCGAAGAGATAGATTGGACGTCTTTCTACAACTGCCTCCGCTTTCCGCTGGATGGCCCCGTTTCGTCGGCCGTTCAGAGTGACGCACGAGTATATCGGAGACAGCATGCTGAAGGGGCTATCCACGATTCCTGGACCGATCTTACCCTTCAACCCGACGAACGAACAAAAAATCTTTTTGTTGTCGAATCTAGACGAGAATGGGTAGGAGCGTCGTCAAAACAACTTAGGACCTTCTATACCACACGCATAGACTTCTCCACATCAGACCTAGCAGCAGACGAATCCTCACATGATGATGCCATTACTCTACCGCAGTTACCGGAAGACGACTTACTAACCACACTGCTTGATTCTTCGCATGGAGCCAGCTATATGCCCACGCCTCGACAGTACAGCTGGGCGCACCACCCAGAATTTGGTACAAGGGGTAGTTCGACCCGTTCATTCATTCTTGCACGGACAAAGTTCAGAACATACAACTTCTCTTGTTCCGCATTCATGGACCTAGTAGAAGACGAGAACTGCTGCCGTAGTCGAACTGACACTTCGCCATCCTGTCTCCGACTGCGGATTGGAAGTCGACGAGTCGCTCCAGCTGTCTCTATCACAGACGAAGTCGACATCGACTCCGTTAGGAGAACAAACCAAAGCAATCCGGTGCGCTACGTGGACACAACACAGTACCGCTACACGCCCATCCGCATGTGGCCTCCTCCACGCTCGACATGTCCCTGTTCTGCCCGTCTACACCGTATCATGAACCCGCCATCCACGCTCGACACCACAACAGGGCAGACGAGCATCACTGCAGCTTGCGACGAGAGGAGTATCGTATACATGGTCAAACCACGCTACTCATCCGGCTACCAAAACGGCAACCATACGTTAGGCACAATCATCTGTGTCGACTTTGGTCGCTCGTCGCCGTCCGGTACAAACCCAGATGCCATGCGCTGGGATTGGTCGCCGGGACAGAACAAGCGGTGCAGAAGCGGCACGTGTCGTTAGATCAAGCATCTGGCATCGATCTGGGATCGTGGATTGCGAATACGACGCCACTTGAGCCTCAGTAGGCGGATCATGATGGTATGCATTATTGCGCACCACCACCGTTTTGCCTACTTTTGGGCTGCTATGCATAATGCTGCTGCTTGGTGGTGGTGTTGGCGTAAATGGGCTGGCGAGGCTGCGCCACCGGTCTGGTCACAAGGCTGACGACAAGTGGGGATGTGCATGCAAGGCCACTGCGAGGCTGAGGCCTGGAAGACGGCGATGGCGGGTGGAGCGGTTTATTGTTTTTGGCCACCTCGGCGAGTCTTTTACGGGTAAGAGTGGTGGTTTCATTCGTCCGGGCGTGTAGGACAGAGTTGTTGTAGCGTATTCATTCAAGATCACTAGTACTTTGAGGATCTCGAGCCACAGTGAGTGTCCTTTTGTGTCATTACTCGTGTATCGAAAAGGAATCCAGCATCCAAGAAGCCAGTTACATGTCCCTGTTACCTCCTAAGTGTAGATCTCCTCCGTAAGAGCGTTCAAGCCCACACCTTCCTTCGCAATATCCTCTTCCTTCAGGAACAGCAGTGGCATCTCGACAAGCGTGCCCTTGATGGTGCTCAAGACCTCCTTGACCTCACGCACACCCTGCTCGCCCTGGCTGAAGTTCTCGGCCACGACGTGGCCCCACTTGTACAGACTGGGCTTCTTGTTCTCCTTGTCCTGCTGCGACTGTCCGAAGAAGCGGGAGTAGTACTCGTCGTATTGCTTCCAGTTCCTCACCTCGTCTGAGGGAACGGGGTGGAAAATCTTGCCGAAGGCGTTTGTGTTTGTGTTTGCGCGCCAGTTCCACAGGTTCTGGAACTCGTCGGATAGTGGGTCGGCAACCTGTCTGTCCATGTCGGATCCCCAGTCGTAGACTTGTGGGGTGGTCACGGGCTGCCAGTTCTCATCTACGCCGTCGATGGGCTGATGCTTGAGCAGGCCGAGGTGCTTGCGGAAGATCTCGCGGCGGAGTGAGCTGGCGAAGCGGGACGCTTGGTAGGGGCGGCCATCCATGGAAGAATCGACCATGTCCAGGTCACGGATGATGATTGCGATCTCGGAATCGTGGTCACCGAGCTGAGAGCGGTCGTTCAAGTTGGCAGATCCGCAGATGACGGTTGTGTCGTCGGCGATCAGGAGCTTGCTGTGGATGTAAAGCTCCTCACTGACGAATGCATCCAGCTCATCGACTGCGCCGCCTTCCCAAGGAACATTGCGGATGTCTTCGCCGTTGAGCATGTAGCACTCGCAGACTGAATCCCAACGGCCATCACCAAGACCTTGGCGGCCACCAATCTTTTGGGCTTCTTGCTGGTACCGGCTGTAATCGGACTGCCTTCCGTCATTGGGAGGGCCTTCGGACCCGGCATCCATCTCATACGCCTGTTGCTGAGGAGGACGACCACCGCCGTCCATCTCGTAAACGCCGTACTCAGCAGTCGGTGGAGGGCGGTAAGCCTGATAGTCTCGGGTTCCCTCATGCGCTGCGTCAAAGCCCTCACTGGCCTGTCCGTACGACACACCACTGCGCTGCTCAGCGTCTTGCATGACCTTGCTGGCGTTGATGCGATCGTAACTCCGAAGGTTATAGAACCTGATGTAGTCCATGGGATTAAAGCCAGCCTTGGCGATTTCCTCGTAGATGGAGTGCCCTCCACGGTTGATAGAATCGTACTGGAACTCCATGATAGCTCGTGTGCCCAGAGCTTCGTCAAGCTTGAGGTCGCCGGCAAAGGCCGGAACGGCTGGAATAACCACGATCATCTTGTACTTCTCGCCATTACGAGCAGCGCGAATGATGCGCTCGACGATTGCCGCTCCGACCTGGTTCTTGATCGGTCGTTGTTGGTTGCCTGTAGCTGTGATGAAGAACTGGTTCTCGATGTAGACAAAGTGCTGACTGTTCCTGATAGTCTCCACGTAGGCGTTTTGGATCGAGTGCTGGGCTTGTCAGTGGACGTAACAATGGGATAGCATACTTTGCTTACCTCAGTGGAGATGTTGTGACTCCATTTCGTAGAGCTACGGGTGATTTGACAGTCGACATTGGCTCTTTGCGCACCGTGTTCGGCGTGCGATTGGTACTGCTGTTGCTGTTCTTGATGACCGTAGTGCTCTTGGTATTCCTCGTTGACGCGGTTGTACATCTTCTGACGGAACCCGCCACCCCGGCCGAAGAGGCCTCGCTCGCCCTCCTCACCATCGCCACCAAATCCTCGAGATCCCTCCTCTCCCTCTTCGAATTCTCGTTGTTGAGGTGGGTGCTCGCCGCCCTGCTGAGCACCGCTTGTGGTATCAGGAAGCCTCTGATACCTGGTTGCCTTGTGGGAGTACTTCTCATCGTAGATGAAGTTCCAGCGTTGAGTGAAATGCGTGCGGAGGTCCTGGACGACTGGGCCGCGCAGATTAAGCGCTACATCGGACCATCCCATACGGGAGCTTTGCGTCCTGTCGAGCTTGTTTTCCTCCCAATGATCAACAGCGGCAAAGTCTATTTTGTTGTTAGCCGAGTTCCTTTTGTGAACAGCAGCAGGCCAGTCTGCCATAACTCACCTAGCATTCTAGCGTTGTTGAAGTCTTGTCCGGGAAACACGATTCGGTCGAGACTGCCAGGGTGCGCATCTGCGATGGGGTGAGAGTTGGTATCCCAACGTCCGTAGCAGAGATCCAATCCTCCCATGAATGCAATTTGCCCATCAATCAAGCAAAGCTTCTCGTGATGAGCCCAGTAGAGGACTGTATCGCCGGTCGAACCGTAGACACTCTTAAGACCGTCTAGCGGTAGCTGCGCAATCTTTGCAGGCGAGAAAGTCATGTTCTTCATCGTGTTGAAAAACTGGCCAGAGAGCACCGCAGCATCTGGGGTATGGTCGGGATGTCGGAAGACACCAATATTCTGGTGGAGATCCTCCAAGTGGTGTTTAGTATGAGAACTGGAGACTGTAATAGGCGGTGCGATCAGCGGGTTTGTCCTTTCTACTTCCTCGAGAGATTTGAATATAACATCGAGACCGACTCGAGTAAGGCCTTTTGTGATTGGGTCCGTTGAATGCGGTAAAAGAGAATGTAGGTAATTGGGCAGCAATGGATTCAACTTACGCGTCAAAGCCTGCGTGACTTCCTTGTAGACTATGATGTTGACCCTGACTCCGCGTTCAGCGGCAGCTAGGAGCATCCGGTCGACACGGTACTGCTGGTTCTTGGCTGGAGGTCGTCGAAGGTAGAGCTCTGGGGACAGCCACCAGTCCAGGATCCAGATCGACTCGCGGGCTTGCTCTAGTGCAACCGATACGGCGTGCATGTAGGAAGCACCTGTCACATGTCAGCACCTATGGACGACCGCAGTATCGGTGGGCTACACAACGTAGCTCCTCGAGGGCAATAGGTACTCACCGTCGACATACCACTTGATATCGTTGCCATGGCGCTCGGGAGCAAAGCTCAAGAAGCGGTGTTGGTCGTGGTACTCTTGTCCGGGCTGTGGCTCGCCCTGCTGCTGTGTCTGGACAGGCTCATCGTTCTTTCCGGAGAAGGAGTCTTTGAGGTCGGCGCTGATTTTGTGGACCTCCTTGTGAATCTTATCGAAGAGAAACGACATGCCGCCGGAATTGGAAGAGCCTTGTTGGGGCTGTGAATGCTAGGAAGAATCTGTCAGACCAGGTCGTGTGTGTGGAGGAGAGAACAAGCGGACGAGGCAGTAGTGTGCAGCGGGAGCACAGCAAGGATGACAGCAGGCTAGGATGCAAGAAGATGGAGACGGCGAGAGGCTAGCCAGGCTCCATAGCGCCTCTTGCAACCTTGAAACCGCGCATCATGCACACCCGTCCACCGATGACAGCATTTGTGGCCGACCAAAAGCACATACCTCCTTCTTGCCTCCAAAGAAGCGCCGTCCCATGTCTCCCATCATGCCGCGGTCTCCCTCCTCACCCTCTGCTTGGCCGTGATAGTCCCCGTACGCCAGGTCATCGTCTCGACGCGACATGTTGAGTGACAGGGAGGCTACTTGGCTGCGTCAATCCCTAGCGGAGCTCCAATGTCTTGTGTTGGTGTTGCGTTGCGGAGCTCCAGCGATGACGCCCCGCTCAAGACCCTGAATGAGGTGGGGCAGACCGGGATCAGCAGCAGCTGAGACACGACGGTTGCCATTGACCTGAGGTACACGCAATACGAGAAGCTTGAGCAATGAGAGCAACAAACAACGCGCGGTTCCTTTTTGCCAGCACTACTAGTTGGCTTACAATTCAGCTTTCGACTCCGTCACTCGGGGAGCTCAGGTCCTCAGTCCCCCGCACGTGGATAAGCCCCCGCGCCCTCCTCCAGCTCCCACGCGCTGCCGCCCCTCTAGCTCTGCCGTTTACATGTGTCGGGCCACCGCGGAGATGTACTTGCGGCATCTTCAGGGCCAGTGCTGTCTACAGAGATCCTTTGCAGGTGTAGACTCGGACTGACGGCTCCAAGACGTTATTGGTGCGGAGACGGTACGTCATTGTAGATCAATCTGAATGACTTCAGCAATCACACAGCTCCATCTTCCCGTCTTATCTTTCCCCTCTTCACCACACCTGCAGCTGCATAGTAGCTATATAATCACGATCACTGTCGCAATCATGTCTTCTGTCTCCCGTCTTGCACGTTCTGCCCGTTTCGCATCTCGCGCAATTGCTCCTGTCCCAGCTCCATTACGACCAGCAGCATTCACAGCGACCCGGTGCTTCCACTCTACCCCAGCAAGCATGTCTCAACACCCAATTGCAACTCTGCAGGTATGGCAGGCTCCCACAAGCTGAGTCGGTGTTACTGACACAAAACAGGAGGACCTGATCCCCCGTCTACCCCCGTCCTCTCCCACGCTCTTCGAAGCCAAGAAGAAGAAGAACCTGACCTTTGAAGCCATTGCTAAAGAAGTTGGTCGCGAAGAAGTCGCCATTGCGGCACTCTTCTATGGACAAGCAATGGCCTCAGCCGAGGACATCCAGAAGCTATCGAAGGTCCTTGACATCCCCGCCGAAACCCTCGAGTCCCAGCTGTCCGGCTTCCCAGACCGCGGCCGTTCGCTCGAGATGCCGCCGAAAGACCCGCTTGTATACCGCTTGTATGAGATCGTGCAAAACTACGGATATGCCTACAAGGCAGTGTTGAACGAGAAGTTTGGCGATGGCATCATGAGTGCGATCTCATTCTCGACGAAGATCGAGAAGGAGACTGACGAGAAGGGTGAATGGGCAAAGATCACACTGAGGGGCAAGTGGTATGTATTGCTGTAGTCTCAGTATTGGGTGACATGCTAACTCTGCTGTAGGCTGCCATACTCACGATTCTAGATTCTAAGTAGTTAAACAACGAATGCCTAAAAGAAATCTAGCGAGTAATTGCGCATCTAAAGTCATTGCCCGGTGTTTTGACTGAGATTCACAACTTCTCTGTTCTGTGCCCTGCAGCAAAAGAGCGTCACCGTTGACCGTTTCTTAGTGCATCACGAAAAAACCAGCGTTGCAGGTCTGCTCTCTACGACAATTCGTCTTTCATTACCGTGTGTGTAACTGATGTCCATGTCTAGACTGTCTTGCGCTCTTGTTTAGACCATCTTCGTGCCTGCCATGTTGCACACGAACCGCTCTTGCCTTACTCACACTCACCTTCACTTTGTCACGTTTTCTCTCACATTTGTTGCCCCACAGTTGAGCCTCATTCTTTATATCTCAACCACACACACTCACCTCGCCGTCGTCTCAGGTGCAAACTTTCCCCGCTCGACTTTCGCTTGCTTGCCTCCTCAAAAAGCTCAAACCAACAAGCTCGTGAGACCACAAGCACAACAGTCTGCACAAACCATATTCATTTCTCTCACCACCGCTGAAACCCAACTAGAGGACCACCACGAGTAGCCCCCCATGCCGGCGATAGTGGACCCAGATAGAGTCAAGTGCACATATGCCGATTGCGGCTTGCACTTTGCGACGACTACAGACATGAAGAGACACAAGAAGCATAGCGACGACCACGATTACTGCCACAAGTGCGACGAAGACTTCGAGTCGTACGAAGATCTTGCGCAGCACAAGATCTTCCGGCCTGACACGCACAACAAGGCCTGCCGCGTTTGCGGTCAAGAGTTCAAGTCTGAGTCTGGGTTGAGGCGCCACATCGAGCTCGTAGGTGGACATACACACACGGATGACCGCAGTACTGACTACTCGCAGACGCACAAGATCGATCAGAAGCTGACTTGCATCGGCTGCCACAAGTCCTTCTACCGAGCCTGTCTTTTCATTGAGCACCTCGAGTTTGGCTACTGTGAAGTCATCTCCGCTTCCCAGTTCCAGGGTCACATCGTCCACAAGCACCTGGTCACGGCGCTGCTGAAGGACAGCTCGGCCTACGACCGCTTCAAGGCGAAGCAGGCCAAATACGATGCGGCCACAGGAGATTTCGAGGAAGAGGGGGGAGTCTGTCTTGATGACCCTTTGGAAAGGGACGAAGAGATTGAGGACATCAAGTTTGCTGCGCTCCAGCCTGTCGTCTCCAACGCACCTCTTCCTCAGTCTGCTGCTGGCCCGTTTCCTGCACTGCCCACACACACCCAAGCCCCTCGTTACGACATCTCCGAAGTAGCCTCTACCATTGGTGCTATGTCCGTCAACGACGACGATGGCGCGAGTACTATTGTTGGACCACCCAGCTCTGCGCCGCAGTCTGCGTACGGCAGCTCCACGTATGATGCGTCTGCCTCGACTGGTCGCCAGCTCAAGGTTTGGAGTGGCCGCAATGGCAAACCAGCTAGTAGCACCCTGTTTCCTAACGCGAAATCTACGCCCGTGACTAAGGAGTTTTCCATCGCCGCGCATGATGAGCAGATGGAGCGTGATCATGGCATCAACATCATGAGAACACGATTCTGGGACCCGCTCAGCAGCGACTGGAACCCGGAGCGCTTCTACGACTCGATCATCAACAAGTACAACTGTCCGTTCGTGTGCGAGGTATGTTTGGTTTCTTCGCGTTTCGGTATTTGCTAACATGGTTGTGCAAGCTCACGTTCGAAACTCCTGCCGACCTGAACAAGCACATCAACGGCGATCACCGGCTCACTCGTATGAAGTGTCCCATGTGTTTGAAGTATTTCAAGTCGGCAACAGCACTGATGGCGCACTGCGAGAGCCGCGGGGCTAAGTGCTCGATCAACAAGGCGGACAACTTCAACCTCTTTCTCGACCGCATGTCTGGTGGGTTCCTCGGCGTCAACGAGAAGGTCCGCCCCGACCATCTCAACAATCCCACGGTGCTCCTCACGGACCCGGAGACGGGCAGGGTGGAGCGCTACAAGCCGCCCGTGGCATCATACCTGCAGTACATGGTGACGAAGCCTCCAGACTGGAAGGAGCCGAGGCGGGCGGGCGTGCAGATAGGGTTTGCGATGCAGCAGAGCCAGTGGTAGGTGAGGTGGGACGAGGGAGACTGTGGATGATGTGGGGTACTTTGGTAGTCCATCACAAGGCGAGGATTAGTTGTCGCTGGTTTGACATGAGGGAGTGAGGGGGATTTTTTTTTTCTTACCTTCTCCAAGTATTTTGCTTTGTTATTCGACAGCACACAAGTAGGGATGAGTCTAGTGCAAAGATAGTTTAATAAAAGCCTTAGTATCATAGTATTGTGATTGTATAGTTAGGCTCTCGGCCGTTGAATGTGCTGTCATGATGCCTGTGTAACCAGCGAAGACTCCCACTAAAGACGAGAGAATGAAGACTCCGACTAGAGACGAGATAACCCAACGCCCAACTCAGATTTTCGCTTTCTCTTTCGCTTTCGCTAACACTTACTTGTGCTTACTTTCGCTTACTTATGCCTATACACATGAACTATTTTCCATCCTATATACTCCTTATATGCAAGTAAGCAGCTATCCATGCATCCATGCATCCACCCATTTATATCAATCAACCAACCATCTTTATCAACCAACCACTGCAAGCAAAAAGACAAAGTACTAAGACACGAACAACCCGTCCATTGCCAAGCGGCCGATATCGACGGCCGTGCCGAAAAGGAGGTCGCGTCTAGAATTCTGGTTTGACGAGGTAGTGGTAGTGAGATTTAGACCGCCGATGTCGCACCATTCGACGCCGTTTGTTTTTATAGGCTGGGGTTGTCAGCGTTGGCGCTTTTATGTAGAGGGTGGGTGGGGTGAAGTAGGGTTGTGTAAAGTAGGGTGATGGAAAGTAATATAAAGTAAAGAGGACATACCAAACACGTCAAATGTTTACACCAAGAGCAGGTATTTCTCCACTCGTAGAAATTCCTCAACAGTAGTATGAAGCCTACAAACGCTGCGACTAGCCCGCCGGCGCGCAGGATCCACCACGCCCACCATAGTGGCTTGCGGCCCTTAAAGAAGGAGATGGGCTGTTTTGCAAACTTGGAGAGGCCGACGACCGGGTTGGTGGAGGCCATGGGTGCGCTGGGGACGTCTTGGGGGTCCGAGACGGGATTCGAGACGGTGGTGTAGGGGGGATCGTCGGAGCCGGTGCGTTGGCGTAGGGCGTGTGGGGAGTGCAGGAGGCAGATGCCCAGGACGATGCCCATTAGGAAGCCGCCGATGTGGGAGAAGTTGTCGAGACCGGGGAGTAGGCCGAGGACGAAGGCGATGGCGACGTCGAGGAGGAGGAAGAGGAGGTCTTTGATGGGGGAGCGGCGGGAACTCCAGTTGTAGAAGAGGTCGAGGAGGGTGAGGGCGAGGATGCCGAAGAGCGAGCCCGAGGCGCCGACGCTGGTGATGCCGTCGGCGGCGTAGTTTCCTCCGAGCACGAAACCGAAGATGCCGGCGCTGAAGTAGACGAGGGCGAAGCGGAGGGGCCCGATTTCCTTCTCCATGTCTCGGCCCAGGGTCAGCTGGAGCAGCATGTTGAAGCCAATGTGGATGATGCCGGCGTGCAGGAACATGGGGACGATGAAGCGGTACCATTGGTCAGGCTCGTGGGAGCGGTCCTTGAAGTCTGTGACGCCGGCCTGGTCGGGGACGCCGCCCAGGCCGCAGAGCTCGTCGAGCGAGCACGTCAGGCTGCCAGGGTCGAGCGAGGTGGTGTTGGGGCAGGGCCAGGACTGGACGTCGGCCTCGATGACCTGCTTGATGTTGTGCATGCAGGGGGTGAAGCGGGCGCCCATGTTGATGAGGACGTAGGGCGAGGGCCCGATCATGATGTTGAAGTTGGGCTTGGTCTGGATGGGCGAGCCGGTCAGGATGCCGTTCTTGATGAGCTCGCCGACGAAGACGCCAATCTGCACGACGGTCAGGATGTACACGACCCATGTGATGCGCCCGCTGAACCAGCCCTCCTTCTTCTTGGCACGCCGCCGCTTCTTCTCGGGCGCGGGGAACATGGCCTCCGGGTCTTGGTGGTAGCGTGTGGGGCTGCCGCTGAGCTTGCTCTGCAGCGGGATGGCATTCTGGTCGGCGAAGGGGTCGTGCTGGCCTGGGTGGGCGGGCGGCGTGTCGTAGGGGCTGGCGAAAGTGTTGTGGCCGTACTGGGGCGGGCCGTGGTAGGAAGTGTCTGGGTATCCGCCCAGGGCGCCCGACGAGTGTGTGGTGGTGGTGGTGGTGTTGCTGTGGGCAGGGTAGGGCGGGTAGCCGTGGTCGTCAAAGGGCGAGGCGACGGGCGACACGGCGTGCTGCGACTGCTTGCCTGGCAGCGGCGGGAGGGGCGCGTCTGTCCGGTCGTGGGGGCTGCTGGCTGTGGCATGGCCGGTCGCGGGGCCTGTGGGCGGGTAGGACGTGTTGTAGTAGTCGTTGGCCGCCATGACGGGCTGCTGTGTCGAGGTGCAGGTGCCGGTGCAGGTGCTGGTGCAGGTGCAGGTCGGCCAAGAGAGAGGTCAGTTATGAGGCCGCAGCGGCCGTCGTGCAGCGCCGGGGTTCAACAGTCGTGCGCCGTGTAGATGTGGATGCGGAGATCACCCACTCGGAATCCGGGGTGATGCTGCTGCTGCTGCTGCTCTGCGTGCTGCGTGCAGCGTGTGCGACAAACAAAGAGCGCACGCGTTGTTGTTGTTGTTGTTGTTGTTGTTGCTGACAATAGCAACACAGCAAGGCGAGAGAGCAAAGAGTACAACAAGACGTCTGAAATGCAAACACTACCAGTACGTAGATACCCAAAAGCGAGCGGAATGTCAGTCGAAAGAGACGCTGACCCACGGCTACGCAAGCCGTCGGCATACCCACTGCACAGCCTTTAGCCTTGTCGTGACCCCTGCCTCGCCTTGCCTGAAACACGGCGATCGACCGTGGCTTGGTCCGCAGCATGCTTGAAATAGCTTCAAATGCCCGTAGCGCTCATCCCTCCACCATCCATTCATTCACCACCCACCATCCATTCATCCACCACCCAACAAAGTCCTACCCAGCAACCAACACAACAAAATCGCATGCAGCTTCCTCCTCACACACTTACCGTTTCCAACAACCTGACACGCAGACCCTCCCCTGACAGCTTGGCTCAGCCTAGCTCCGCTGTCACCCAACCCACATCTCATCCCAACCTAGCTGAATGGAGCGAGTCGAGTTCCGCCACGCGGCAGAGCCACTCCACCGTTGCGCTAAGCCACCCACTTTACTTTTCAAATGACTACGTACGCAGGAGGAAAATGGTTTTGTTGTTGAAGTAGTAGTGACACGTAAGCTGCAATCAGGTACCATCATGATTAGGAAAATGCTCCATGAGATGAGAATAGGTAGCAAGAAAAAACAGCCCTGCGATCCACCATCTACAGCGGTGGAAGAGCTTCTCGACAATTCGGGCAAATAAGACGATACCGCATCCACCCTTCCAAACACGAGGCGTGGAATATATGTCTGCACGGCGTGACCATGTACATGCGCCGCTGCAAAATCATGCCTGTGCCTGACACGCTGCTTTCATCTACTGCCCCTGCCGGTACAACAGGCACCTCGATATCCATAGCGCAGATGCTGCAGTCAAACACCTTCTTCCCTTTATCCTTGGCTTCGCCCGCGCTCTTGCTACCTTCGTCTCCCTCGATCGCGTCGTCCGACGACGAGGTGGCGTTGAGGGGGAGCAGGGCGCCTTCTTCGTCTTCGCGCAGGATAGGGTGGTAGTCGTACGCTGGTGGCGCCCAGCCTTCTCGCACCAAGAACCGCGGTCCTAGCACGTTTTGGCTGACCAGCGCTACTATCTGCATCCACACCCAGCCTACGAGAACGGCAAATGTCGTCCAGTCGGTGCTCGCGAAGAGCACGTTGTCGGGCTTGAGGTAGAAGTAGGCAATGGGTATCAGCCGAGTCATCGATGTACCTATTGCGTACTCCCAGCGCAGTGCTCGTCCGCAGTTCCGCATCACGTTGCGGTAAATCTGCGGCACCCAAAAGGACAGGTATACAAACGACAGCATGCTGAAGTAGACACTGCGGTACAGCGTCCGCGCCGTGGCGAACTGAATCGTCACGAAAAACGTTATGACGAGCAGGAGGCAGAAGCGAGAGTACAGTGCCCCAAACTCGGCACGTGGGTTGGCTGCTGCTGGAGCCGGCGTGGTGGTGGTCGCTGCCGGGTTGGTCGTAGGCAGGAGAGGTGTTTCGTCATCAGAGAGGGGATCGTCTTGGTCGGGCGCAATGAGGATGGGTGTTTGCGGCCGTGGCGGTGGAGGGGGTTGTGATGCTGTTACAGGTGGGGGAAGACCTGCATTCGCCGAGGGCGGTGGTCGAGGTACAGCTGGCGCAGCTGGTACAGTCGGTGCAGCAGCAGGGGGCGTCACGTCTGCTGTTGGCGGTGGTGCTGGAGCTTGTTGTCGCTCTTGACGAGCTCGTTCAGCAGACTGGACGGACCAGATGTCCATTAGAAAACGCAGATGCGCAAGCACCGAGAACAGCGCCACAAAAGCGATGCTGTACATGGCTAGCTGCGCAGTACCAAGAAACAGGTACATGAAGACGAGTACCAAGAAAGTGAAGCCGTCGCCCAGGGCCATCATGGCGATGGTATAGAAGCTGACACGGCTGCGCATCGAGGGCGTTGCTGTTTCCTTCATCTGCTTGATGAGGAGGGATAGCTGCAACGCGAAAGCAATTGCAAAAGCAACTATGCTGTGTCTCGCCCGGCTGTTGTAGTCTTCCAACTTGGAGCCTGCAAGATGCATGGCTTCTGAGGGTGGGAAGTCTGGCGGTCCTTTTGACTCGATGACATATCCGCAGTCAGGCGAGAAACCCACCATAGACATGGACAACTGCGAACGATAACCAAGTGGCGCTCCAGTCGGGTATCGCATCTCGTGCTCGAGCCAGTCCATGTCCATGGCCTGAACACTCGGTGGCTGCTGCAAGTAGAGGACAAATTCGCAGTGGTGCGCCACTCCAATCATGTCCTCGTTGGAACCGGCAGCCGAGCTGGTCCACGGATTCCAGACGGGAAACGTCCGATGTATCTGTCGATCAATCGTCTCGTGTATCGTCCAGTTCAGGAAGTTCTTCGATGTATCGTGCAGCCGCGAGGAGAGCTGGAAGTGCGGCAGCGCAAAGATGCCGGCGAACCGCTCGCTCGTTGTCGTCAACACCGCATGTCCGCTCTCCTTGAAATGCACCCCATGCACGTAGAACTCCCACCAGTTGCCGCCAAACGACTCGTCGTCTCCCACGACAATCTTCGCGCTGATCTCTGAGATGGTATTGTTCGTGTCTGTGCGCATCTTGTCCTCCAGCTCGGTGATGTGCACACGCACTGGTCCAGCCGTACCCGTCAAGTTGCGGTCAAAGTCCATGGCCGAGTTGGTGAATGGGTCTTTGGCAGGATGCGTCGTGTTGCCCATGTCACTGGGATGCCGCACGCGACTGCTTGGATCCCGCACCCACTCGCCCTGCACGTACCCGGACAGATTCCTGTAGACGGGCAACGCCATGCCTCCATTCTCGAGCTCATGCAGGGTTCCGTCCAGCACGCTGCCCCACTTGTCACCCAGCGCTCTCTCCCCGTGCGCGTTGGCTTTCTCTTTCACACCAGGCAGCATATCCCAAGCGAACCCATCTTCGTCTCTCAGCCCACTGACATTCAGCCACTTCTTCCTACCCACGTTGAAGTCGCCCCATCGTGTCCGGTTCAGCACGTCCAGCTGGTCCCATTCGCGCTGTATGAGCTCGTCGTAGCGAGTGCGCGTGTTGTACGAAGGCTGCTGCGGTTCGGGCGAGTTGATCAAGAGGAGCAGGATGATGAAGAAGAGGAAGGAGCGGGGGTCGCGGCGGACTTCCATCACGGCGGGTGTTGCGTGTTATTGGTGGCCATCTATGCGCGTAGGTATCGTGGATGTGCAAGGTGAGCTGGTGGTGCTTAGGTGATGTGATGCAAGTGCAGGGATGCAGCTCGGGGGTGTGCGGAGTTACGCCGCCTCTCCGCAGCACGATGATGCGCAGTGTTATGGTGAATTTAGACCTTCATCATTGCTTGGTATGAGAGTCAAATAGTTAATTTGTCTAGCACCATCATCTTCACAATCTCGTGGATACGCAGTGTGATTCAAGACGGATTCGGTATCACGTGCTAGCTACTAGCGCCTCCACCTTTGACAACTCGTCCTCACCAACGCTTCGATGCGCCCAAGCTGCGACACCCGCAATGCCGTCAGACTACACAACGGCAGGCGGCGGCCTGAAGCTGAAAGGCGTCGGCGTCGACAAGAAGAAAAAGAAGAAGCGCTCCAAGCCCACCGAAGCAGGCGAATCCTCCAACACCACCACCGACATTGAGAAGCGCGCCTCGAATCCTGAAGATTTGAAGTCGCCCGGCCGCTCGCTGTCACCCGATACCGCCGAACAAGCAATCAGGGAAGGCGGAGGGAGAAAGAAGACGGAAGCTGAGAAGAGGCACGAAGAGTACAGAAGGAAGAGATTGGAGGAGAAGCTGAAGCGCGAGGGCGTGAAGACGCACAAGGAAAAGGTGGAGGAGCTGAACAAATACTTGAGTGGCCTGAGCGAGCACCACGATATGCCTAAGATCGGCCCTGGCTAAGACGGTGGGATTGTGGTGCTACAGAGGACAGCACACGACGAAACCCTACAGCCGCGTGATCAAGGCATTGCACAATACGACGTTGACGCAGGAGAACGACAAGATGCATCGATGATCTGAAACTACCACGGGGCTTACCTCACAATTTCGAGAACCATGTTCAAGCAAAGATTCCGCGAACCTTGGAACCCTGCGCAGCTGAGGCAAAAACTTGACACCACATTGCCGTCTTACTCCTGAAAACCTGCGCAGAAAGACTCGTTATGGACGACTGGAAACCAACAGTATGAGGGCTTGGAGACATTCGACTTAGAACATGAAAGCTTCAGAGGGAAACGTCTGGCTACAACGCTGTTCAAATGAATGATAATCTCGTCACTCTTTGTCCTCTACTCTGTCATTCTCTTTGCTTCCTGCATCTTTTTATTGTTCGAATTGTTTATCACAACGCCGCCACGGCTTTGTTTTGTAAATGTCTATACATCGACAGTCCTCACAGCAGTCGATTGTTGTGAGTGAACCGTGCAAATCCCAGCAACTTGAAATAGTCCAGAGACATCGCTCGACGCTTATCGGTAGTTCCGTAACCACAGACACATCATGGCGCCAAACGCGTACCAAAAGTTCTCCGTACATGCTACACTCCACCTAAGAGCGAGCCGGCACACGTGGACTTCAGGTACGTACTCCAGACTTGAACACTAACCCACTTTCACCCAACTAACCACCGACAACAGCGGAGCGCAGAAACACCATCCTAACGATCTATCATGGCGACCCTACAGTAAGGCAACACTACTCCACCAGCAACACGGAGATTTCTACTCTCTTGAATCTTTTCCCAGACGTGGCATATACGACGGCAAATGTTGTGGAGGCCAGATCGCATCACACTCTACCGGGCGTACTTGCATCTGTTCAGATTCCGCCTGCTCCGCTTACTCGGCATGCACGGCCTGTTCAGCCTGGTCAACCTATCGAACTAGCTCATCCCATTCAACCAGCTCGATCTACTCGATCGGCAACGGCAGCCCGATCAGCACAGTCACCACAGTCAACACAAACAGCACCAGCTGTTCAAGCACCTACTGTTGTAGGGTCTATCGCATCAACGCACACCGGCACGCCGTACGAATTCTGGCCTCCGCTCCCATGGCCTTACGAGCCAGACTTGCCAGACGTTGGAGCAGGTGTGATGTCTTTGCAGAACAAATCCATCTTCATGAATACAAAGCCACATCAATCAGATGAAGAGACTAGTTGGCATGGCGCAAAGTTCATCGGCTCTGGCTCGTCAGGTGTTGCAGGATTATGGTGCAAGATTGACGAACAAGGCAATATTGTTGACAGAATGGTTGTCAAGGACAATCTTGCATTTCTTCGAGATGCCTGGCGAGACCCCAAAAATTGGCGAGATCATCTTCCAAGGGAGATTGCAATTCATCGACGCCTCGAATCGCGACGGTCAGCGGAGACCGACGCGTGCCGTCATATCGTCAAATACAGGGGACACCGCCTCCTTATGTCAAAAAGAAGATTCAGACTGTATACCGATTACGCGTCAGGCGGTGACCTTCAGGTGGCTATGACCAAATCGTTCCATGACAAAACGTCTGGTGTTCAGCCCAAGGATGCCTCGACACAAGAGTGTATACCAGAGGCTTTTATATGGCATACCATCAAGGCGCTCGCGAGTGCGTGCCTTATTCTGCAGCATGGCACTGCCAGTGATGAACCAGCGGAAGACTGGAGACCTATTGTGCATTTGGACCTCCAACTGCCCAACATCTTGCTTAAGATTCAGAGCAAGAAGCGTAAGAGGCCGGCTGACGAAACTGACAACTCGTCTGTAGCCGGCCCAAGTAAGAAGTTGAAGAGTATAGAACAAGCAGCGGCTGAAGAGACTCGCCCGGGTACCGGTGGTCATGACACATCACAAACGAGTCTTGAAGACGCCCAGATCGAGGTAGCTACCATGACTTTACAGTCGTACGAGATAGATACTGACATTGTCGCAGGACAAAGAGATCGTGCTGATGCTAACAGACTTTGGTCTTTCAACCTTCGATCTTGACTTTGACCATTGTCCGGGCTTAAACGAGAACCCCCTAGATCACATCTTACCGCACAGCCACTACAACACTCGGTATTCTCCTGTAAGAAGCCCTGCTCTCCAAACATGACATGGACATCGCTAACCGTACTCAGGAACACCAGCACCAGAATCGTGAAGACATCCAAAGTCTCGACGAGAAAACCGACGTCTGGGGTATCGGTCGGATTGCATGGGCTCTCATCGTCAACCAATGGGACCCCTTCGGCCCTATGCGAGAAGGTGGGCCTGAAGATCCAATCACTGGGAGCCCTTCACTCCCGCTCTCCAGACGGGTATCGTACAATATGGGCATCAACGACTTCTACGATCAGGAGGTACTGATTGGAAGTAAAGACTGGCCCGCGGTGAATCTGTACAGTGAGCCTCTCAAGGCGCTGGTGAGGGACTGTTTGAGGTTCTGGAAGGACTATAGGCCAACCCCACGGGAAGTTCTCGATAGAGTCAATAACCACTTGCTTGCAAATCCGCAGCTTGTGGATGGGATGGACGTTGCAGGGACGGGATTGGTGCTGCCGGATGACAATGGCTTCCAGGTTGGGGAAGTACTGGTGGCTGCTGGTCCTACACCGTGATCTGAAGGTGAGCGTTATGTCTCGAGTTCTGTTAATGTCTTCAATCAAACGCCTGACCATCGTCGATCAAACAAATTCAATGCTATGTCCTCTCAGACTGTAGCCCTGAGATGCACGAGCCTGGTTTTCCATTGAGGGTTGACAAAGGCAAGAACGCCCCATCGTCTCACCTCCACTGCTTGCTCACAAACAAAGATGCACCAAATAACCTGTTTCTTTTCTCGGACGCCATCGGTTCCTGACCCTGGCTAGACACAACGCGCATATCTGAACAAAGAAGGCGATTGGGTACTGCTGATGCTCGTTTCCATAGTGGAGTCGTTGACTTTCTCTTCCTGATCGCATCTCACCGCAGAAACACATCACACACATTATCGACTTTCCACCATGGCGCCGAAGAAGAGATATAAGGATGCAAAATTCCACTACATGGGTGCTTACAGGCAACGCATTCAAGACCTGAGGCCGACGTGGACAGCTGGTATGTCTTGTATCAACACACATGTACTGAATTTTCATCTGATCTTTTGAAGGTCAGGTTGCTGCGACACTTCACTGGATGTTCAAGTATCAGGCGACCGATGCTGAAAGGAACGAATGCAAACGGCTTCACAATGAGGCCAGCCAGGATAATTTGCAGGCCACGGATGATACAAAAATCCCTGAAGTTTCAAAGAAATCAAGCGATGGACCGCCAGCTAAGCCTGGCGATAGTGGAGGTGACAATGGAGACCCAGATGCACCTGGTGGATCTGGTGAACTACCGGCGGATAGGGCTGCGGTACGTCCACTTGACGGTGACCCAGACAACGGTGGTAGATCGCCCCCGAACGCCCGAATCAACACCTCCAGGTTCTCATACATGCCGTTGCTGTCACAATTGAACACGGAGCTTCCATCGGTAGACGAAGGCAAGCTCGACAAAGCGCAGAAGCGCAAGCTTATGGGAGCCGGGCTATGTGACCCCGATAGAGAAACAGAAGCTAAGAGATGGCATGGAACCCATTTCCTGGGTCAAGGTGCAACGGGCAGCTGCACTCATTGGGTCCGCACAGACGAGAACGACAACATCGATGAAGTATGTTAGAAGTGACGCGATCAATGTCAACGTCTTTTTGCTAACGCTGGTGATCAGAGGCTTGCTGTTAGAGATGTTGCCACAGTGCACCAGGACAAATGGATCAATCCAATCAACTGGCGCGATCACCTCCCTCGCGAGATCGCTATTCTCAGACGGCTGGACGAGCAAAAAGGCTACAACAACAACCTTCATCGTTACTACGGCCACCGTATCGATCCTTGGAAGCGACGTTACCGTGTTTACAACGAAGTGTGCGATCTCGGCGTCCTTGACAATGCACTCCAACACTACTCGCGGCCATGGCGACGACGCCACAATAAGTATAGGTGGCTTAAAGCTCATCCAGAGATTGAGGCAGCCCGACGTAACCCACAAGGGCTCTCACCGGAAGAGATGGATAGCGATGTACAGGATACAAGGACAGAAACGTGGATTGAATACTTGGAAGCGAAAGCCCAAGATCCTGAACACCACAAAGACAAACAATTTGATCATCTTTCCGACATCGAAGACTGGAACGGCGAAGTATTAGATGAAGTACTTCCGGATGTCATTCCAGAGGCTTTCCTTTGGCAAGTCTTTGATCAGTTGGTAGGGGCAGCGCTGGTCATGCAGAGAGGCGCCGTACCTTTTGTAGGCGATAAGAAATGGAAGGAGATTGTTCACAGCGACATGCATTTTGGGAACATTTTTGTCAAGCCGGGCAAAGAAGGCGCTTACGGTTCCCAACGTATGCGCGATCCGCGAGGGACCAAAGATGGCATGGCTGTGTTCTCGAAGTCTGAGGTAAGTTTGCTCTTTTCCGGCATGGATATTGGAAAGTTGATTGTAGCAGTACCCGCAAATTGTTCTCGCTGATTTCGATACGGCGTTCTTTGACCTCCAGGATGAAGATGATGAATATCAAGACAACCCGCTGCATTACATGTGCAGTGGTTCTAATCTTCCCCTTGCCGCTAGATATCCACCTGTAAGTAGAACCAAGTGCCTGTCAAGCTCATGCTAACCACATTGTTTCTCACAGGAAACCTCATGGTTTTTCCAATACCGTCCAGGTTTTGACGGATCATTAACAAAGCTCACGAGTGCGACAGATGTCTGGGGCATTGGTCAACTTATGTGAGTGCATCCTACAATTCTAAAAAGCAAAAACAAGAGATTAACGTGACAGGTGGAACCTCGCAATGAACATTCCCTACTACACAGAGTTCGAAGCACCCTTCTTCGACGACAGTAGTAGCCACACCGGAGTCACCTCTGCGCGGAGACTAAACGATGGCAACTCTTACAGCAAGGAGCAGCTGAAAAAGTTCCTTCTCACAGGTAACGCGCCTTTCGAAGCTTCGCACGAATACACTCCACAACTTCGAGCGGTCATTCGAGGCTGTCTACAGTACCTTCCGAAAGATAGGTACATGTTGAAGGATCTGAAGAAGGTCACGTCTATGAACAGAGAAAAGCATTTGAAATCAAAGGATGACTCTGGTGATCTTTGGATCAAGGTTGATGGAGAAATGGAGGGTTTTAGGGTGGGGAGTGCGTACGTTCCGCTACAAGAGGAGGAGGAGTAACCGAATCAACCAGCCGCCGCATTCGAATGGATCAGTGTTCAGTATTCCTTGTTGCATAGGAATTCTTGTCCTGGGTTTAGTCACTTTCGCTTTCCTTGTATTGTGTCGCTATTCTTACGCGACGCCACATCGCCTGCCATCCATATCAAGTCTTTGTTCATAAAATCTCCGCAGTCATTACGTCCCTACAGGCCAAGTCCGTGCTCATTTCATTGCCTCCTTGTTCCAAAGCCTCAAAGCAAACGTCGCGAGACAATGAAGCATCAAACTACAATACGCAAGCGGCATCCTGTTGCGCAATCCACGTACACGCAACACTCCATTCCACATCTCAAGGCATCTGAACTTGCATCGCCATCGCCATGGTCAAACAACCACCTTTCGACTCTGACAGGACATATTTCAACCGCGATGCAAAACCATGGATAGCACAAAACCGCACATGGACACCTGGTTTGTCGCTCAAACAACATTCAGCTGAGAACATATCCAAGACTAACACCGCACAGCTCAGACCAACACCACACTAGACACACTCTGGTCTGGAGACGCGGCTATCAGGGCGTTGTACCGCGCCCATAGAACGGGTTTGAATAGAGGCGCGCTGGCAACTTATGTGCCCGGCCGTGTGACGATACCGCTTCATCCGTTTCTGGACGCGGATGTAGTGGCTGCGAGACAGAATAGACAAGTGCCGCCGCCGAGGAATGCTAATGGGGGGTTGTTAGTAGCGCCGGTTGTTGCTCCAGCTATCCCAGCTGCTCCAGCTATCCCAGCTGCTCCAGGTATCCCAGTTGCTTCAGGTATTCCAGCCGCTTCAGGTATTCCAGTTGCTGCAGCTGTCCCCGCTCCCGGTACGGACCAGGCTACACAAACGATAGCAGCACCAGCATCTGCGGCTGCGCCAGCGGCGCTAGCAAACCCATATCAGTTTGACTTCTGGCCTCCACAGCCGTGGGATGAAGAGCCTGATACGAGTGCACTGCCCTCGTTTGAAGAGCTTCAGAAGAACAATCCGTTAGCTATCAAAAGATATATGGGTGAGAAACCACTCATGTGGAAAGAGGTGGAGACGCGCTGGCGTGGAGGCCGGTTCCTAGCTGCGGGAGGCTATGGTGCAGCTGGGCTGTGGTGTCGGATCGATGAGAGAAATAACGTCGTAGAGGTAAGTTCACGACTCGAGACTTTACTTGGGAGGCAGTTTTCTGACTTGTGATTGTGATTTAGCGTATGGTCGTCAAGGATTGTGAAATGACGGCCAACCAATACAGCATTCCTACGCATTGGCGTGATCAGGTTCCCAAAGAGATTGCCCTGCATCGGCGCGTTGATCGAAAGAGGAAGCGAGAGGATACATCTGATGTCGGGTTTGAAAATCTCGTGGAACATCACGGGTATCGTCTTATGATGCGGAGACGAAGGTACCGGCTCTATCTGGAGTACTACGCAGGAGGCGACTTTGGTCGACCTGTTAAGGACATATACCCTTACTGGAGTCAGATTTACAGAAACGATGATCATTTCAAGCAGCTAGATCCCAGCGGCTTGTTGGAGATTCCGACTGTACCAGAAGGGTTAATCTGGTATGTTCTCCGGTCTCTGGTGAAAGCCCTGTTGATATTGCAACACGGCACAACTTCCCACACAGAAACAGATCCAGAGTGGAAATCAATCACACACCTAGATCTAAACATAAACAACACATTCATCCGAACTGATCCCGCCAACAAAAAAAAAGCACAACTCGTCTTAGCCGACTTCGGTATGGGTTTCTTCCCCCGCGAGGCACCACCCCTCACCGAGGGAATAGAACCACCACCATCCGAAAACCCATTCGAGTACGTCTGGAATCACCACCACAAGAACCACCCGATCGAGCACCAAGTCATGACGGGCAACCCACCCTACCCCCTGGACGAAAAGACCGACGTCTGGAAGCTCGGCGCCCTGATCTGGGAACTGATGACCTGCTCACGCGACAACGACGAACCCATGCGCGAAGACCACCCAGACGACGAAAACGAGGACGAGTACGGCGAACCGACGCTATCCAAGATATCTGTTACTTCCCTCGACTACAAGAGTAACCTGACTCCAAATGCTATGTTTCCCGACCCTTGGAGGTTCTATCCCTCCGCGCATAGGTACAGTAGGGATTTGAAGTGGGTGGTGAGGAACTGTCTTCACTGGGCGCCTGAGGCACGGAGTTCGCTCAAGCAGCTGAATAGGGATATTGAGGAGTATATTTCGGGGAATCCGATGGTGATGAACAATGCTACGGCGCTTTTGGAACAGAGTGATGATCCGTTTGAAGTTGGGAGAAGGTTCAGGAAGCATAGGCGGTAAGAGAGTGGGCTTTTGTGGCGTTGTGGAGTGCTTGTCTTTCTTGGTCTTCTGTTGCGTCGTCGCTGGTTGGAACGTATCTAGGTTTAATGCTGGAATGAATTTCGAATGCGTATGGGACGGGCACACGTTTAGCTGGTACTCTCTGAACTCTCTGTAACGAAGACATTGAGAGAACATGATTTAATATTCAACAGATAGATGTGCCAATCTTAACCTCTACGTTATTCCATCTGCCATGTAGCATTGCTCGTAAGCTGCATTGGGCACCTGGCCAGTCTCTCTGACGGAGACCTTCCCTACACAGAGGCTTCGCATCGCTCGAACCAGCTTCAACTTTACCAAAAAGCCTCAATCAAAGGTCCGATCGCCAATGATCGTAGTCCTGACCTGAAAGCTCTCCCGAATCGTTCTCTGGCTCATCCTCAATCTCAAAATTTTCCAGCGCCCTATCTTCAGATCCTGTGGTTCAAGGTTCGGTGTCCTGGAAATCCGGTAGCATATCGGGATGATACTTGCACTTGATGCTGTGAACCTTGTTGCCCGCAACCCAGATGCCGTCTTTGCCTCGGTATGGTGCGCAGCATATGTAGCAAAACTGAAATCTACATCTACCTGATCGCGATTAGCTACAGATTGCACTTGAGACTTATGGTGCATTACTCAAGTAACTTACATGTCATGTGGTCGCAACCTTCGTTTTTTTGGATAGGCGCTTCGCATTCTGGACACTTCATGGTGATTGCCTGGATCTCAACTCTGCTCAATTCGTCGTGCTCCTGTCTGGCTTCATCTTCCTTTTGGCGCTGCTCTTCTTCTCTGTGACGGCGCTCGTCGTATTGATCGCATGTCTCGCCTGTGTGGAATGGCACGTCATGTACAGTGCAGACGCGGAAGTCGCAAGCGTTGCAGCGGAATATGTTGCCCTCCGATCCCGTGTCGTGGATCTGGCCGGAAGTGCATGCCTCAGCAAGACAGTATCAGAAATCGGGGTCGTTGCTCAGGAATGCACGCATCGATAGTCCATCAAAGCTTCCAGGTTGTCAGTATTGGTTCTAAAGATAACGAAAGACCTCTCACCGTGTGAATAGATCGTTCGACCCATGCATCTTGACGCCGGCGTGGGTGATTGACTGGCTGCAGCCACTGGAGGGGCATCGTATCTGCTCCCAAGATGTGCTGTCCATCTGTGAGTTCAGCCACCCGAGGAAGCATTCCTTGCAGACTTCTGGCTTGTGCTCACATGCTGAGAGTTTTGGGTATTCCTTTGCTGGAGCGATGTCCCCACAAACAGAACACTCCATTGTTTCTAGCGCAGACTTCGCTGGTTTTGAACGTCTGATTCCGCCATCGTCTGTGTCATCTTCAACATCGAGGTGCTTGTGCGCTCTTTTTCTCTTTTTTGTCGCTTTTACTCGAAGCATATCCTCCTCTTCTTGCTCGTACGGAACAGCACACTTGGAGAGTAGATTGCAAGCCCCGCATGCTCCCCTAGTCTTTCCCGATTCCACTACAGCTTGCATGAAATCTTCATAGCACGGATCACACATGAGATGTCCGCAGGCTGTTATCCAAGGTTGGGAAGGAGTTCCACCGCACTCACTGCACTCACTGTACTCGGCTCTCTCCGCACTCTTCGTACACCAGATCTGATTGACAGCAGGACTTCCTGTAGGCTTACGAGGCACGTGTGATTGTCCAGACTCACTGAAGCCCGAATCGCGCTTCTCTCGCTGCTTGGTTATATTTGTGGTGCGACAACTCTTGCAGTTCGCCCACCATTTGTCTCTCGTCTTTTGCCGGTCGATAGTGTCGTTCAGAGTCTTCTTGCAGGTTCGGCACCGAGGCAGTTTAGCGCCATCAGTGTCTTGAGAGATGAAGGGGTTTGCTAGATCTGCGAACAGTGAGTCATAATGTATACTTTGAAAAGGCTCCCACATGTCTGCTGTGTCTGAGGATCTTGATGGCTAAGCGTAGTCTGTGGTAAGAGAACAACGCTGATGACTTCAGAATGAAGCGCAGTGTATTGTGAGCCGAAGTTCTCGAAAGTTTTCAGACAGTACTGTGTAGGGTGGTGTGCAGAAGACGGAGAGTAGATCGAAATGCAGCCGCAGTAAGCTAATTTGGAGAGCAGAGTGAAGGTGAGAGTCTCGCTGAGTCTCTCTTACCATACTTAGACCTCTCAGAAGGAGCTTACGCAGAACAACCCATCTATACGCCAAGGGGGGGACAAGAAAGCGTTGTAGAGAAGCGAAAGTACACCTCGTCAAGAGCGGGATCATATTCAGGTCGCCAATTGCACCAATCTGAGAGGAGCTATTTTTGGTCTTTATGAGGAATTGGCATGACTTTCATGGTTGGCACGTACTTAGTCTGATATGTGCCTTGCGTTGAGTTTTTGCCTCGCGCTATTTCTGGGTTTCTGCACGCTTCCGCGGTTCATCATCCGGAGATGGAGACCACCTCGCACCCTGGGATGGCACGCCAAGACACGCTGGAAGAGTGAATGCGACATGGGCTCATCCGAACACACTAGTTGAACACAGCACAGCCTACGCTTATCAAGTGTTTTTTCACCGGAAACGTAGCAGCTAAGGTCGGTGCTGAGCCTTGAGGTGTTGCAGAGCATTGTAAGACCAAGACAGAGACGCATTGAAGATTATTGGAAAAACAGAAACTTTTTAAACGTGGAGTTGCGTAGTTGTAAGTAACAGCTGAGGGAGGCAACACGATTGTCATATTTTGCATTGTGATGGGCTTCGTTGTGAGTTGCGGTGCAGCAAAGGTGCAAGTAGGTGGGCCAGCGCGTTATTCTTCGCGTGACGTCACGCTTTGATCGCAGCTGCTTGAGTGGAGCTACACATCTTTTTATTTTTATAAAGATGCGACCATCACTTTTGTGTAGGTAGCGTTTCGATGCTGTAACAGGCTGTTGCAGGTCTTTTACCAGCCTGGCCGTCAATCATGGCGATCGTTCGTCAGAGCTCAGGTCCTTCTCCTTTTCCTTTTCCCTTTCTACTTTCTCCTTTTCCCATCTCAGAAACCGTCCGTTTCCTCCGATCGCGCCTCTCGTGCAAATTCTTGTCTACCCCTTTCATAGTCGTGCACCGACATACAATATAATCGGCCCCATCTCTTCTCCACACTTTCTTAGGCGCCGAGCTCCACCGCCCTCGGCTCGCTTGAGTCGTAGTCGGTTGCCCATGCGACAGGTCACCGACCGCATCCGATGGATAGTTGTCTCGTTCATCCCGAATCACCGTGCCGTATGTGCATGCACAGCGGAAGGATCTTGCCGTGATAACCGGCCGACTACCGCCTCAGGTCTTGGCGAGGTATTGCGCCTCGATATCAGCCACAGTGATGTCGAAGCAAAATGCTGTTTCCAAGTGGCGAATGAATCGGTACTCGAAAGAAAGGCCCATCGTTTGTCGTGGCTTTCTATTCATTTGTTATGTTCCCTCTCCTGTGCTCCATTACACCCTTCCCAGCTACGCAGGCAAGTGTCGGCGCAATCATCGTACTCGCGTGTCAATGTGAAGGTCTCTCTGTCGACGAAGTGCCTTCTGCATTCTTCAACGCACGGGGTTGCTTTCATGAACAGCGCACAGCAATGAGCGTCTCCAATATCTGCTGTACAATGGCTCTCTCGTAAGTGGGCAACGACACTTTCGACCAGGTTGTCCGTCGACAGTGTGAAAGCTGGAACGAGCTGATAGAGGAAGATCGGTACGCAAAGGATGAAGAGGATCGTAGTGAGAACAGATCGGGTGCGGGATCGAGTCGAAGGTGGGCAACCAAGGGTGTACATCGCGCTCATGAATATTTCAGTTTGCTCGTATGGTTACTTCTTGGGCAGATGTAGTCCGTTGATAGTTGTGTGGTCGTCAAAGTGCGGGGGAAAGCTGTCTGACGATGGCGAATTAGGAAGTGTAGTGCAACGGTGCGGCTGAGCTGCAGGTCAAGCTTGAAGACGTCGAAGGTTACGGGAGTGTCTTGTTAGGGAGGAGCGTGCGACTCCTTGTAAGACAGAGTCGAGAAGAACGAACACAATGATCGGTCATCATGTGGACTTCCTCAGGGTTCTTCATGAATATATGCTTACTGCGCACCGGAAGTGAACGGTAAGGTGGCAACGCTAGCACGACCAGGAGTGGCTTGCACCGTGATGCAGCATCAGCTCTCTGAACAAAGCTTCCCAATAGGAAAACCGCGCTATCAAACCTTCCACTCCTTGCTCAAATCAATCTACTTGCGAGCATGCGCCACAAATTGTCGAGGTGCATGTCGTGCTGCTGCACTATCGTTGTAATTTGACAAGCGGGTACCATTGCATGCTTCATGTCGAGCCGTTGATAATTGCCCGTTGTCAGATGCATGGCGCGAGGTTCGAGCGCCACATCATCTCAAAAATAGGTAGTGCTGAGTCGATCTTGGCGCGCACAACCTATCATCGGAAAAGTGAGCAAGCACACAGCCAGGTGCTCTCTAGGGTTGGTGCATGGAGATCCGTTACTATTCGTAGGGGCGTGTTGCGACTCAGTCACAACAGCAACGAACGAGTGATCTCGCATTCGGCTTTGCATCACGAGAACAGCCGAAAATTGTAGTTTGCAGAACAAGCCCGAAGAAATGACGAAGCGGGGAACATGAGGTTTTGTACGGAGATTGTAAGTAGGGTAGTCCCGACATGGCACGCTTGGGTCTTTGATTTCTGGTTTGCGCAGTAGAGCAGGGGTTTAGGTAATCTGAAACGTACGAAAACCCATCCACATTCGGGAAGTGTTTCGCACGACTGAATGTACTTTGGTAGCTGGCATAAGTAGTGTAGGTGGGTCCGGCATAACCTGAGTGTTCCGAAATGGCCCTATTGACTATATTACACCGAACCCCCCTTATTTTTGTATATAATACAGTGCCTCTTGTCTCTAGAAGCATCTACGTAACGTTGTCCTTATGCCAAAGTACTAAGGAATCATGTTAATTCACCCAAAAATTACAGCCAAGTACCCCTGTCAAGCGTCTCCACCTACACTACTTATGCCTGATACCAAAGTATACGCATCGTGATGATATGGCTTCTGAGTTGTTTTTTGACAAGGCATCCGCTATAGCAAGCGCTTATGGTCGTGATACCGCTTCGATCTAAATTTACAATACTTTGGTGTCGCAATGTAAAAGTTGTTTGTTTGTCGTAAGACGACAGAGTTGTAACTACGCCGTGCGGTAAAGAAGGCGTCGGATTGAAACCAAACTTGGTAGAAGACACCGCATGCACTGGTAGTCATAGCTCAAGACCATGAAATTCTGTGTACGTGTTAGTGGAAAAATTTACGCGTGTACAGCGGAGTGACCTACGCAAGCATGATTCCCGCACCAGTAAACATAGCGGCGAATTGAGTGAGTGTCTTCTTGAGCTCCTCGCTCTTGTTCGGTCCAGTCTCAAGTAGTTCGGGAATAACAGCTACCGTGCCAACGTACAGGAACGTGCCTGCTGTGAACGGAAGCAGCATATCTCCCCACTGCAGACTGGTTCCCCAAAGACCGCCTCCCAGGACTTCAGCCGTGGCCGAGCTGCCACCAAACTCTTGCACCGCAATACCAATGCAAGTGCCAAGAAAGGCGCCTGCGGCAGTTACAAATTGAGCGCCCATCGCCGCACGCTTGCTGAAGCCTGACTGAATAAGCAGGGCGAAGTCGCCGACCTCATGAGGGATCTCATGAAAGAACACAGCTACAGTAGTGGTAGCACCAATAGTGGGAGAAGCGTAGAAGGAAGAGCTGAGGGCGAGACCATCAGTGATGTTGTGAGTAAAGTCGGCGATGAGGTTGAGGTAACCGCCCAGCTTGACGCTGGCATTGATTTCCTTCTGCTTTTCGGCCGCTACAACAACATCATTCGCAGTAGGCTTACGAGCGCGCACAGTGCTGTCCGAGCCATTGGTCTCGATCCCTGTCGACTTGGCCGAAGCCTCCGTTTTCTCGTGCGAATGTCCGTGGGAGTGGTCATGCCCGCCAGCACCACCCGTCGCAATCCTCAGAGCCTTGTCCATGGCCACAAAGGTGACAAAGCCCACCATGATAGCCACACCTAGTAGCAGGTTCTTGTTCGGCTCGACCATGACGAACTTGACATTGTCAGGCTCATCCTCTCCCAAGAAAATCTCGGGCAGAAGATGGAATAGTGTGTCACCCAGAAGTCCTCCCACCGCGAAAGCCACCATGACGGATAGTGAGGAGGGGTCTATGTTGGGCGGGCATAGTGCGAGGAGGAAATTTGGTGGTCCAGAGATATAGAGGGTAGCGAGAAGAGCGTTGACAGCAGGGCTGCCGGGGAAGAGCACGGCAAAGACCTGAGAGCTCAGCGATGACGTGGTAGGATTCGTAGCGACCTTGTGCTCGTTGAGAGCTTTTACGAGCGAGCAGTCCTGGTGAAGTTAGCTAGCTGTTGAGCACGCGACATCACGGTGCTCCCCGCCAGCGCCTATTCACGTGTAGCCCGTGCCTGACTGTCGTAGTATTCTGCCACAAGAGTTTGACTGTGAAGACGGGTAGCAATTCAAGAACGTACCTGCAATTGCTCTTCAATTTCATGAACACTCAACTGCCCCACCGGCGCTCCGGTCTCGCCTTTGACGGCAGCTGCGGCAACGTTCCATGCCAGCACACCAAGGAATATCGAAAGAGACAGTAGGGTCTGGTTGCGACGCGACACCATGATGGACGCGTACTCACTAGCTCAACCGCGTACAGTTGTTGGTTTGAGAGGCCGTGTCCAGGGGTCGAGCAATGGACACATGCATCAACCGAGAGTGGGGCGCGATAAGCCGGTCGCGCTAAGATAAGAGCACTAGCGCCACTGGACTAAATTTTTGGGGAAGGCACGTTTTTGGCGACCGAGTGGGACTGCTTTGGACAATCCCACCTCTCAACACCACGACACCTTACAAACCCTTCACAACTATCATAAAGTACACAAGATGGGTCGCGAACTCCAAAAGAAGAAGAACAAGTCGTCGCTCCCCAAGAAGCGCCAGAATGGCCCCTCCAAAAAGAAGGTTCTGAGCAACCCTATCATTGCGAAGCACTGGTACGCACAACAAGCAGCACTCTCTACATTCGATCTTGCTCTGACATGCAAACAGGAACCAGAAGGAGACACTATCCCAGAACTACCGCCGTCTTGGTCTGACATCGCGCCTCAACCACGCAACGGGTGGCACAGAAAAGACAATCGCTCTCCTTGGCCTTAACGACCCCAAGTCTTCGCGCGCAGACACAGCCGCCGATAGCACTGCGAACCGTCTGAATATCGTCTCCAAACAGCCTGTCCAGGCCGTCGAGATTGAAGAAATCGAAGTCGAGCGTGACCCAGAGACCGGCGCTATCCTGCGCATAACAGGACAGAAGGAGGAGAAGTTCAACCCGCTCAATGACCCGTTGAACGAGTTAGAAGACAGCGAGGGCGAGGCAGAGGAGTGGAGCGGCTTCGCAATGGTACCCGAGCGCAGAGAGAACGAGGCCCAGAACCCCGTGATTAGTGAGCTGGAAGAGGCCGCAAGGAACGGTGTCAGGAAGGCGCCGAGGAAACAGAGTGAGAGAGAGGGAGAGTGGTTAGAGAGGCTCGTGAACAAGTACGGCGAGGACTACGGGAGGATGGCAAGGGACAGGAAGTTGAACCCCATGCAGCAGACGGAGTCTGACATCAAGAAGAGGGTGAAGAAGTGGAAGGCGGCTCAGAGTGCTTGAGCAGTCATCATCGCTCGTGCATGGCCTTGAGGAGAGCATGGGATCGGCGTTCGAGGTGTTTTCGCGCATTGAAAAGGATCGATGTTGGGTGCATCGACGAGAATAGGATGCAACTAGCGACCAAAAATGGGCAATTTACCATGTTAGGCACCCGGGAAATTCAACGTTACATTTCACCGTCAATCTCAGTCATGCTGCATCATCGCATCGTGTGCAGTCATGTCGAAAAAGAGGTCGAGTTACAACTTACTTTCTGCGAAGTATGCAAAGTAGCAGTGCTAGACAACTAGTAAGGATGAATACTCTCCCTTGCTAATAATTGTTGTATTCTTCTGCTGCAGCAGCAGTCATCAAGCGCAACACTTCAAATCTCAAGCACACTCGATCTCACAATCTGAATGATGAGACACTCGATCTTCGCTCAGGGCAGGACCTCTTGTGCAAATATGATGGTGCAAATCTTACAGTGCTTATATCGATGATTCGGAGCTTTGCACCCTTTGAAGAACAGGCTCGGTTACAAAGTACAGCTTCCGGGCCCATCGTACCCTCATTGTACGCTCTTTGGAAATCACAATGATGCCATCGAGACTACTGAAGTCAGTTGATACGCACCGGGTAATGCATGGACTTTCTCTGCTGATTACAGGCCGGGTAAAGATCTATGAGAAGCACCATCCTGGCAGTCAGCATACTAGTACTGCATCTGTACCGGTAACGTTCGACAAAAAACTAGCGCGTTGCCTTGTGATCAGCTATCTTAGCGGAGTCAACATTGTCCAAGCACGCTTGTCAATGACGAAAGCAGTGAATATCAACCTTCTACACTGCGTTGAAGTCCGCATTACCACCAAATGGCAAGCCAATTCTGGATCTGTTCCCTGTCAGTTCTCAGAGACGAGATTGCAGGAATCAACACGTGAGTCTACGAGTAAGTCAACCACTGAACCTATGGCGCCGATTTGAGCAATCTTGCGCCAGCCTAGGTGGTCTTGAGAGGCATCTCTCCGGTCCAATACATCTTGGACAGGCCTATCCCGGAAGCCGATGTGTAACAATTCTCCACAATTTTGAGGTTCGACATCGAATACTTGGGGTTTCTCAATCACTGCCTGGGCGATGCACAGTAAAGCCTCTTGCCTCTGCTTCTCTATCCGCAATCTCGTTTGTTACAGCGTGTACGTGTGATAATGTGGTTTCCGGATTTGTGTCACGCGCTTGCTGTCACATGACGGTAGTGAAGTCTGACATGTCCGATCGTGCTTATCCCTTGTCGAGTTTGATCCGGATTTTGCGAGAGCAGCAAGACTGCTTTGGCGTCCTGTCAGTGTCCTGGTTCTTATAGCTTGGACACTGGTGTTCCCCAGTCGGCCCTGCTGGTGTTCCGAGGAATGTACGCCACAGCCCGTTTTCAGCCTCGCGGCGGCCTTCGTGTGACAACACAAGCTTGACAACGGTAAATCTCACCCGAGCACACATCGGCTTACAGATACGTTAATTTTTTCGTGCAGTATCACGAACGCAGAGTCGAGAATGTTGTTGGTGGATGTTGACACGTCCATGTCATCGGTGAATCCGAGGGAAGATGACATCGCCCAAGCTTCGCCAATGCCGCCATCACTGGGTTATCAGATGGACTTTTCACACCAGCCCACGAAGTGGTCTCCAGCGAGTGGCCCGGAAGTGTGGCCTCGGAGGCTTTAAGAGCCAGTCGCACATCATCGCACAACATCCGGCCCTCGATTCATTGGTAATGATGGTTTCTCGCCATGCAACTGTCGCCCTTGGCTGGGAATACTTGTTCGAAATGAGCCTAGTACCAACCAGCCGTAAACGGCTGAGTGAACCCAGGTTCGATCAGATAAATGCGGTCTTCTCAGCCTTCCCAAAATCTTCATACCTTACACTCTGCGCTCCTCCAAGAGCGTACGAGACATTACAGCGAACATGAAGACAACTATGAGACCAAACGATAGTTATTCGAATGAAGACGATGAGAAAGCCTATGATGTCAGGCCACCAAGTGACGCCCGTTGGGGTGAAGAAACCGACAGTCGACGGAGTAGCGAAGAAGCTCAGGCAGGAGTCAAGCGCATCGAAGCTGTGAGCAAGAGCTGGACCCTGACTAGCCTGGTAATAGCCTATGTCACGTATATGCTCCATGTTCACTTGCCGTTGGTTGTCTGGAAAGATTGATTCTGACAAGTGATCAGGCTCATGCTCATTGCAAATATCACGTCTTTGGAGATCCAAGTCACAAGCAATCTCACAGCGTTTGCGACTAGTGCGTTCCGATCGCACTCATTGGTATCGACTATCGCTGTGGTACAGGGGGTCGTTAGTGGTAAGTGCCTGAATTGTTGCATTGGACATGTCCCTAGTACTGATCAGGTGCAGCCGTCATCAAGCCGCCCATGGGCAAAATTGCGGATGTGTTTGGCCGTCTTGAATCTTTCACTATCACAATCTTCCTTTATACGCTCGGCTATATCCAGCAGGCCGCATCAAACAACGTCCAGACTTACGCAGGCGCGCAGATTTTCTGGGCCGCAGGATTCAATGGCCTCCAGGTCTTGCAGCAAATCTTTGTTGCTGACACAACGGATCTGCTCAATCGTGCCCTTTTCTCGACCATTTTCGACCTGCCTTTCCTCTGGACAACATGGGCAGGACCTGAGCTTGCAGCGAAAATACTCGATGGTACGAGTTGGCGTTGGGGCTATGGTATATGGGCTATCATTTTGCCCATCTTCTTCATACCCCTCACTGTGAGCTTATTCATGAACCAGCGTCGCGCGAAGAAGCTCGGTCTGGATTTCCCAAGCCCCTTCAGAGGCCGAACAATCGGTGCAATCTTCAAAAACCTCTGGTATGACCTGGACGTCTTCGGTCTCCTTCTGTTAGCAGCCGGGATTTCACTGGTCCTACTACCGCTCACGCTTGCTCCGAATGCAAACGGGCAATGGCGAAACGCCAGCATGATAGCTATGCTCGTCATTGGTGGTGTCATTTGCATCATTTTCCCATTCTGGGAAACAAGTAAAAAGCTTGCGCCAAAGGCATTCTTCCCCCCTAATCTCTTCAGAAATAGGACAGTTGTGGCTGGCAGTGCGATTGCCTTCTTCTACTTTAGTAAGCAACGGAGCGCTCAAAGGCTCTTTCAGATGCTGACACTGTGCAGTGGCATTCTACATGAGCGTCTTCCCATACTTCTTTTCGTATCTGCTTATTGTACAGAACCAATCGATTGTGACGGCGGGCTATATCACACGTGTCTTCACGTTCACATCGACCATAGCCTCCATTGTGGTCTCTCTGATGATCAAGTATTCCGGGCATTACAAGTATTTTGTTACGGCCGGAGCATGTGTCTATATCATGGGCTTGTAAGTTTGACAAGACAAAACGCGCAGACAGTGAGCTAACAATATACAGTGGGCTTATGATTGCTTACCGAACTGAAGACGCGTCGACTTGGGCAATCATTGGTACCCAAATTGCCGTCGGTGTCGGCGGGGGTTTCCTCAACGTCCCAGTGCAGCTTGGTGTCCAAGCATCTGCATCGCATCAGCAAGTAGCTGCTGCGACCACGGTGTGGCTTACCATCCTTGAGGTTGGCGGTGCCGTCGGCGCAGCAGTCTCCGGAGCAATATGGAGCTCGTACGTCCCATCAAAGCTTCAGCAATACTTACCGCCCGATCTCGCTGCCGGTTACGCAACAATCTACGGAGACGTCACCGTTGCTTCCAACTACACACTGTATCCTGCAGGGTCACCTGCACGTATAGCAATCAATCAGGCTTACCAGGAAACGATGCGCTACCTGCTCATCGGCGCCATATGTGCAGCCGTACCAATTTTGCCGCTTACGTTCTGCTTGAAGAACTACAAACTTGATCAGATGGAGCAACCGGTGGAAGGACAAGTCATTGGGAGTACGCAGAAGCGCGAAATGAGCAGAAGTTGGAGGTTCTGGGAGCGCAGGTCTGGCACAGCGGTTGCCTAAGCATCAGACAGAGCTTTACACGCATCCGTTTAACAACACCCATTTGAATGGCTACGAAGCCACTTTGTCTCTAAGAGGCAGCGCATTCTACGTCTTGTGACTACCTTTCATTTGCTGTAGTGGTGTCAGTGAAAGCTTGACAGAACAGACAGATCTTCTGTTGCATCTTCGCCAAAGTGCAAATGAGCCTCAAGGCCACATTTGCACGGTATGCTAGGTGTTTGCCTATGAACCGAAAACCATGCAAGGAGTCTGGCATTTTTAAGCTTTTAATACTGTGCGAAGTCACCAAGAACGCCTAGAGACATTATCGAAAAGCAGCACCTGAATAAGAACGAGATATGGGGCCTGGCAAGGCACTAGTTAAGCTACAACCCTGGATAGCTAGGAGGTGATATCACAACAAAAATTGCACATTTGCCTACGAGCTGTATCGAGGTCCTCAGCTACAATATTCGAATACGCCAATCAGCATGCCGTCATATGGCCTGACCATATCACACCACCATCACCTCGCGCGATCCACCCCTGCAGACCCGACATCTATCGCAATGTGCACAGCTATAAGTACCGTAGTAGACATGTAGTCATTTACAGGAGACGTGATTGTGAAATGTCTCGCACAAATCAATTCGCCCTAATCCTAATCATCCAAGCCACGATTCTAGCAATCTTCCTCCAACGAGCACCCTTCATGATGTCCGCAACCACACCAACCAGCAAAAAGCCATGGGCCGACACACCATGTGCACTCATCACAACACCACAGTACGCAACCAACAAAACTGATATTTTCACCACTGGCGCAACGCACATGACGCACATCCACAACGCCATCCTACGCGGCTACAACTCCATCTACCATCAAGCGCCACACGTCAAAGAGGAGGACAAAGCCGCATTCGTAGGATATGCAGTGACATGGTTCCGCTTTGTGAAGTCGCATCATGACGACGAAGAAGGCGGCCTGTTTCCCAAAGTAGCCGAAGTGCTTGGTAGCAAAGACAGCGAGCTCTGGGGCGCGACGCACAAAGAGCATGAGTCTTTTCTCGCGGGGTTGGCAGAGTACGCCAGGTACCTCGGAGAACTGAAGACTTCGGGCGACTTTGATGGCAAGAAGCTGAAGACGAGTATGGAGGGGTTTCAGGAGCCTTTCAATCACCACTTCCACTCAGAGATCAGCACTATCGCGTCATTTGGCCATTTGCCTTCCGCACCGGCTTCTGGGTCGTCAGAAGAAGATGCTGCTGCAGCGGTGTTCAAGGCGTGGGGTAAGAAGACAGTTACGAAAGCGGGAACAACGGACGTCGTGCCTTTCTTCCTCATGAACCTGGACGCTACGTATGAGGAGGGAACGTGGGCGAACTGGCCACCGATGCCGGCGCCGGTGAGATGGGGATTGGTCAATGTCGCCGGAAGTTGGAATTGGGCGTGGTGGAAGTTCACGAGTTGTGATAGTGCTGGGAATCCGCGGGAATTGTATGCACTTGGGTAAGATGGGGAGTGGAGGGTGCAGCGAACTGCTACGGTGTTGGGAGGTTTGCATGGTTGCGGAGAAAGTTGCATCACCCGACTCGGACTCTCTGCAAACCTCGATTGTTATATGGCTGCAGTGTCCGAGCCCCCAAGAAATTGAGCATTCCTATACACAATATGTAAAACAAGTTATGAACGAGAGAATAGCAGCCGCGGGGCTGTCTTGAGATGAGCAAAGAGGGAATCGAGGAGTAAATACGACACGATACGATTCCTACGTTATCGTTAACACAGGAGGACAAGGCCAAAGTGAGAGCATAATCGCATGGAGGTGATTGAAAGCAAGATCCCTCGGTTGAACTGAGACAGATGTTTTACAAGTCAACATTCAAATTGGTTGAGATGTTTTGCTACAGGAATGATGACGTAAGCTATCTCCCCGAAACGAAGAACTCTCAAGGCTGTTTAGATAGCACCTTCCATCAGCATCCTTGGGACAGAGATCAAAACAAAAAACCTTTATCATGAGAAGACAGCTTCAGCCCTATCCACCCTTGCAACCAGCTCCTTCACAAGCACACTCAGAGCCACCCTTGCAACCAACCTTTCGAGGTCCGTTACAAGGACCCGCACAACCAACTACACAGCCAATCTCTCGCGACACATTACAAGGGCCCTCACAAACAGTCCCGCAACGACCTTCACAAGCACCCTTGCCAGTGGCTTTACCAGCACCCTTGCAAACACCCTTGCAAACACCCGTTTCGCAAACTTCGTCCGTACAGATAAAAATCTACGTGTATGTAGTTCAATGCGACGAGTTCGGACCAGACCCCGATGATGATATTGGATGGAACCGAATACACAGTATACACAGCACGCAGTCTGGCGCCAACACAGCGGCCGAAAACCTCACCAAAAAATACCTGCGCGAAGAACTAGGGTCAAACGTTGAGGAAGAGCGCACGGATGAAGATGGGAATTACTACGGGTACGTGAAGCTGTATGAAGACTCGTTCCTCTTCCATAAGGAGGCGCATGTCATTGTGACCGTCTCAAAATGGTTCGTGGACGAAGTGGAAGAGACGAAAAATAAGCCTGCCGAGAAAGCCGGCACCAAGCACGTGAAAGATGGAAGTAAGAAGAGAAAATGGTGAAACGGTCGATGAATCAGAATTTGGGTATGCGTAAAGACAAGTGTTAAGTACAGCCAACGGGACATGACATCGATAGCAGAAATTTTGCACGCCTGGACGTATGACGGCGATGGAAAGAGGTGGTTTGCATCCCACGATATATACGATGTACTTTGTCACCACTCCATGGATCACATCTCTTCCCAGCTCAAAGTTGGATATCTTCGATAGTATAGTGGTCAGTATTTCTGCTTGTCATCCATAGGACAGCTCGCAGGAGGCCGGGGTTCGATTCCCCGTCGGAGAGATATGATATTTTTGCCGGAGACACGATATTTTTGCTAGCTGCTGCTCCCAGATGGAGTGGGGCATGCAATCATGACTGTTTTGCTCAAGGCCGTCTGGTCTCATTCTGTTCCTACATTGTTCGGAGGATTTGATTCTATCCTATACAATTTCTTCTGAACCGTTAACAGCCGTCACCGTCAACAATCACTAGATTCCCTGGGGCTTGTGCGCCAATATCAGACCTCGGCCAAGCGCCCGACAATCTGGAGAACTTCGTCTTCTCACCACCGCGTCGCACTGGCGGGGTATCTGACTTTGTTCCACAGGGGTTGATTTCTGACCCCTGCATTCGCTTCCATCGCGTTCCAAGTCACTTCGATGTCTTCTCAAAGCCCGCTCCACCAGGCTGATGTGTCCTTTGTTATTCCTCAGTACACCAGGCCGAGATTCACCATCGAAATGCGCCGCACAAAGCACCGATGAAGCGCATGCGCCAGTCTGCATGGCGCGTTCCTCGCACATGTGCCGCATAAACTGGTGAAGAGCAAGTATGCTAGGCTTGTCTAAACTTTTGGGCTGGGGCTGCAGAGCGTCCTACGCCTGCGGCAAAGGCCGGTCGATCATCCCAAAATATCAGAGCTACTTGCGGAGCCGGGTGCAAATGGTGTAGCTGCTCACCAATAACAGATGCGTATATGAATGGCAGGGATCGACCTGCCAGTTGACGTGTGCTTCCAACGGCGCGGGCGCCAAACGCGGCTTTGACCGTAGATAAGCTGTTCATAACAGATCAGACGGCTCTCATCCAACACCATGACACAACAGCTTGTAATACGTCAGAGCATCTAGCAGCAGCAAAACAGTGCACGCCCCGCAGCTTCGGCTTCTTGCTAAGACAATCCTGCCGCAGTTGCAGGCTATCACACTGCATTGCAGCGCGGCTAACGTTGCATGCTGCGAACGAAAGCAACTCCAAGATAGAACGCTGCATAGTCAGCGCAGGAAACGTCAGTGGGGGCGAGACTCAAAGAAGTGACGAACCAATGGCAACAAAGGATCACGTACCCAAGCACACAAGTTCAGGCCAGCTCGTAGATTGAAGCACAATGCAGACAACACGGTCTGCTGATCAGTATGTGCATTGCAGTATGCAAGCAAATCCACGTTCGCATGGCCAAGTGCTTGACCGGAATCATGTCGCACTGCTTCAACCTATGCAACCTCATCATACAGGACCAGGTAATTTGGGTGAGTTGCTGCGATATGTCTGTCTCTATCGAATTACACAGGCTAGGCATAGAACTGCCTCTACGCTGCGTCGTACAGGCATATCTAAGCCTACCCCGCTACGTGCAACAGCTTCAGCTTTCGCAACTCAAGAACGACGCAATGATGTACAAGTCATGCCCAATGCTGGTTCCCCAAGGCCAATCATACAAAGTGTATTTCCAGAGTACACAATCGGCGGAGAAAATGCAGTGTGGTGGTAGGGGGGTAGGAAAATTTACCTGTGGATATAGCATGGATTGACATGCAGTCTATTAAGCTGCTCCTGCCTCTCTAGTCCAATGTGCAGACATGTGTGTCTCCCGTCGGAACCCTGGTCGATACCATCATCACTTATTGTCCGCTAGGGGTTCAGCTCACCGTTCGATTTCACCGATCAAAGCGTGACACGATCTGATCTGATTCTGACCGCTCTAGCACGACGCATGAAATCAGCCCCGAGGTATAATTCCGACTGCAACTCCGGATCCAATTCCAGACAGCAAAATCGAACCCATAGCAGCCATAGCCTTAGCCAGCAACTATCATGTGGATCCGTCAGGCATGGTGCGTTGTGTGCAACCGAGCATTACTCAACATCGCATATAATCCGGAAAAATCTCCCAGCCAACAACAGGGAATCAATATTTCACCACATCCGCGGCTGCCTGGAACTGTCGCGATACCCAGCAGCAGTTCCAGATCAGCGGCTCGTGCCTGTACATCCTGCAGGATGGCACCATTACGGGAGAGAATGGCATGCGTGCATGTCAGCCCAACCCTGTCGAAGCTCGTATCCAAACTTTATGCTTACCACGGGAAGGACTGGCTGAACAACTGGGGGGGGGGGGGCGCAATGCTCGTAAAGGAGATACACACCTGTGCGATGAGCAGAAACCTTGATTCTGTTGGAGCGTGGGGTGAGAAGGACCCAGACGGGGCCTTGCGTCCGAATCAATCAATGAACACGACATACTGTATGTATGTATCATGCATGCATGCACGCAGTCTGCGAAGGGCCTACGAAAGCCTCACTCCCAGTACACAAGCACAGCCGAACTGCCGCTCTCACAGCCACACCTTCATGCAAGCCATGCAACTGATCCGCTGTTCCACCGGGCTTCTCCAGTCCGTGGGATCATGTCGAGAGGAAAAAAAGAAACAGGACAATGCACGTGTTGAAGCCTCACTCCCATCTTCTCTAGGAGAAAATCCAGCCAAGCAGGCAGCAAGGCACACATCCACAGAACCCACCGCATCCATACAGCCAAGCGACGCTTGCGCATGGCTTGCGGAGAACCCGCCCCTTGTGCGTCCAGAACGTGCCTGGTGCGGGGAACACAACGGTTGCCCAACCAGCAACGCGGAACTGAATCCCGCGGGAGTTCCTCGGTTACTTCCCCGTTGAACGTTAGGTTTCAACTTTTGTTTTTTTGACATCTTGCTTTGCCCTTGGTGGTTGCTCGGTCGCGTGAGGGCGGTAGGGCTCATGGTGGTTGTTGCCCTATCTGCGCACCCAATTCGGCGCGATTGTTAGTGTATGCGCTGGCAGTTGGCAACGATCGGATGAACCACACTAAAAATGGGATAACAGAAGCTAGACACGTCAATGTCAATCTTCAATGAGCAATTGTACGGCAGCACCCGCCGGGGAATGTGCAGCTCTCGCTCGTGCACAGAAGAAAAAGGCGCTGGACCACGGGAAACATCTCGGCACATATGGTCAAATCGGAAGGTGGCCGCTAAGAGGGTCGCATGGTAATTTTACAATCAAAATAAGGCAGTTCAATATGACCGCCTAGTGGAGGCGGAAGCTGGGAGGTTCGGCGTTCAACGAGAAGCCTGATGGTATCATTTCTATATTGGCCCTTGAGCTATTACGTAGCTGGTATGCTTCCAGTTCCATTTGTCCCTATGCGAGTTCTGAGAGTGAGAGCCCTCGCGAATGTCCAAGAAGAATCGAGGGGTGCATTCGCCAATGTCACCCCTGGTACCAGCCCAACCAGGCCCGCCCAGCTCTAATCGAAATGAAGGGCTATGTTTGCTGCGTTGAAAAGATGTCCAGCATGCATCCGCGTCGAAGCAAACTGGTTCCCTAACAAGGAAGAAGAGAAGATCAACAGATGGGCAACCACAGTATCCCAATCAACCCAGTTCTGGCTGCTCATCGAGCGCGTGCTGCGGGTAAATAGGATATGCAGATTCGAATCGAAAGTGGAGTCGTAGCTTCGTGAATGTACGGAAGTGAACAAAGGAGATAAGGAAAATACAACATGCGTCAAAATGACGGAGCAATGAAGCTCAGGTAAAAAAAAACAAATCTAGGATATCGCCGAAGTATTGCTCAAGATGCCGTGGCCGCAGATTTGCAGAAAGGTCCATGTATAGTCCTGCGCCAATGACCCTGATACAACCCAAATGCAAGCAACGGAAAGGGTATATGTGAGATGCAAAGGTAAAGTAAGCAAAGATCGCCGTCTAATGAACGGAATCTGAAATGGAACAATGCTCAGACATCGATGTGAGTGAATTCCTGATTGTGCGCAAGATTTGCAAGTCGCATCGATGACAGCGACTGTGCAAACAGTGTAGGCGCGGTGCCGGTGACTCGATGTGGGCATTCCGTCCGAGAATGGTAAATGAAAACAAGAAACGGCTCCTGCCGGGGCGTGAGTTACAACAGGGCCTGGCTGGGTCCGAAACGCCGGCAAACACCAGGACGAACGATTGTACAAACAAAATATGAGTGATACAACAACAGCTGGTCCCGGTTGTAGAGACGCGTGGCAATGGCTTAGGATGTCGTAGACGTCGTCGTCAGCTGGGTGGGGGTACGTCTACAGGCGCCTATTGCCGCTCGAACGTGCTGGAGCGACTTATCGAGTCTAGGTCTGACTCGCGAGACTCGCTAGTGATGCGTTCATCTCTGCGCCTGCTACGCTCGCTAGGAGCCCGGCTTATTAAGCGTCTGACGAAGCTGCGTTTCGGGTTGGCGTTTATGGCTTCGATGGAAGGACTAGCAGGCTCAATCGAAGATCTGCGAGAACCAGTACGTTCCAGCACTTCCTCTGGCGCATCGACAATGTCCTGCTTCTTGATCTGGCAGAACAGCGTTGAGAACAAATACTGTTCGCCGTTACTGTCGAACAAAGGCAAATGACGGTAGCCTTGTTGAATACTGTTGAGCTTGGCTGTGAACGTCGCTAGCGGAGCATGGTTTGTAGTGCGAGCATCCAGCGAGTTCCAGACGGTCCAGCGCACAAAGACTAGGCTTGGAAATCGCGTGCGAACAGTCAACTGTAGCTCGCTATCGAAAACTGGGTTGTATCCATTGCCCTCGACAATGCGAGTTCGCTTGCGTAGTGGATTGCCAATACCCGAGTGCCCGTTACGCGCAGAAGCGTCCTGTCCGCCAACACCGACAGCGTTAGCACCGTTGTCTTCGGCACTGTACATCTCAAACTCAACATAGGGGTTGATGTTGGCGTCTTGAGCAAGACCCCTAGGGCGAGGTAGCTGCTGGGCGGAGATAATCCTAACAGCAAATTTGACTTCCTTTTTGGGAGCTTTGTTGTGGCCCTGGGTAGGAGTCTGCTCCAGGCGCAAATCGGCAGGCTTCAGTACGTAGCCTGTATGGTCGTTGCCACTTGCAAACATGGCTTCGTTGAGTTGCTGTCCGAGGTCGAATGTTTGCCAGTTAAGAGCAGCCATCTGTACGCCGCGTCTCCAGAATTTTAGAGGGTCAAAGTTGGATGAGTTAATCCGAAAAGCGTGCGGGTAAACGCGCATCAGACATCGCATGTTGTGTGCCTCAAGCAGGTGCTTTTCGCGCGAGCCAGGCTTGGTCATCTTCTCGAAGGCACGTTCATTGACCGAGAAGATGTGGTTATATGTTTGCGCATCGCTGGATGTGAAGTCGGTAAATTTGTAGCCCTTGGTGTAGACCCCTAGATCCCCGAGAAGCCTGGTGATATTACTTGTTTTGGTCTTCTTGGGCTTCTTGCGTTCTTCTGCTGCAGTCACTTGCGGGCTGTCACTGTCTTCAGCTGAGCTAACGAGCGCCGAGGTGGGGACGGTGTTGTTAGTTGAGGTGGTAGAGGTGCGGGGTGATGCCCAGAATGTGGTTGCGCGTTCCGGAGGACTCATCGAAGGCGGGCTTGGAACGAGAGGTGCGTTGGGGATGGCGTTATCGTTCATTTGAATGGGCCGAGACCAAGGCGAACTGAAGCTCCGTTCTCTTCTTCGTGTTGTGAGCTCATTGGTCAGAGCTCTAGCATCAAGTTCTTCTGACGCAGCCTTGACTTTGATCAAGACCCTGTTTTTCAACTCTTCTGGAGAAGGCAATGTCTGAGACTCGAAGTCTAGAGGCTTGAGAATCAGTTTGTCGCCGAACTCCTCACACATGGTCTTGACCATTGACGCTTGTTGATCAGCGGTACAATGTACCTCTAGAGACAAGATGAGGGGATATTCGGATTCAACAAAGGCATACTTATTGACGACCTTGATAGTGTCGTGAAATGAGATACTTGTCGTCAAGGTGCGGCCATGCATAACGACAGGCTTGCCGTCACTACCGTCCCAGCAATCAATTTCGATACATCGGCATCCCTTCTGAAGCGCAGTGATGTACGCCTCGGTGCTTGACTCGCCTGCGACTTGGCGTCCAAGAAGATAAGTGTTATGTGAACAAGAGATGAAGTACTCATTCAGGGGACGGTTGAGCTGCAGATCTTTGTCGACCGGCTTAAGAATGGAGTTGGCAGGCGATGTCAAGAACGTCTGGAAGGCAGGGAAGCTCATCGTCAGAGGCAACGGGATCTCGCCACCTTCTGCCGGGGTCATCTTGGACTTTGTGGCACGTGCGAATTTCTCGAAGGTGTTGGTCCAGTGCTCTGTGTCCTCGTTGACATCGATACCCTGTTCGTGCTGCAAGAACGAGAAGAAAGTGGCTTTGTCCATCTCCACTTTCGATCCTGATTGAAAGGACTTGTAGATTTGTTTGATGTCCTTGCGCTCTTTGAGGCGCCTGACAAAGTACAAGAACTGAGTCTGGTTCAGCCGTCCTGTCTGCAGGGTGTCGGCCTTGTTGAAGTAGATACGGAGAGTGGCCTCGGTGCAATTGATATGCAGGCTGCGGCACAACTCAATGGTGCTCGGGAAGTCCAGTGAGTCCGGAGCGTCAACACCATTCGAGCGCTTCTTCATCTCGCGTTGCCACACCAGCTTAGCACTCTTGTCTGCAAAGCCAAGAAGACCGGCCATCATGTCAATACGATTGCGAGACACAGATTCGAGTGTCTCCGTCCACATATTGAACACACCCACATCAGGTGCAATGAGGTGCATGGTCCGTATGCGACCCTTGGTACGAGAAGTGTCTGTGTATACGATAGTGAACCAGTAAGGTGCCCAGTTTTCCGAGAGACCAACTTCCTCGCGGTAGTGTTTGGCCTCAAGGCCTGAGCGAATCTCTCTTACATCGTCGATGTAAAAGCATTTGGATGGTCGAGAAGGGTCCCAAAATACCTTTGCAGATTCCAGATCGAGGCGCAGGTTGATTTCTTTCTTGTCTTTTTTGGTGATCTTTCTCAACACGGTACCTTGTTCAAGGCGAGAGTTGCGCACTGGGGCGACGACTGTGGAGTCGGGTATTGAGCTGACGCTGGGCTGGGTACTCGAGATGCCCAGCGCATTGATGGGCTCCCCATACACGTCATCGATGGCCTCCTCCTCGAAGGCGTCGAAGTCGGAGATGCAGGCCTCGCCGTCGGCGGCAGTCCTGCTGTCGCTGCGTCGGCGCATGATGACTGGACCTTGACTTCTGTCTCGGTGTGCTTGGGAGTTGTTGCGGCGGAATCGATTTGGGATGCCCTGGGCACCGCGGCTGACCCTTCGAATCAAGCCAGGCCCTTTGCTCAGGGCCTCGGCCATGGCAGAGGGAGACGAGGTAGGTGCTGCTGTCATTGGCGGCGGCGGCAGAAGCGATTCAGGGAGGCTGTACGACGGCACGGCTGGAAGCGAGCTCGAGATCATAGGCACCATGCCCTCAGGTGTGGACTGGAGGGATCCATTGAGATAGGAGGGGGTAGAAGCTGGGCTGCCCCTAGAGCCAGGAATGCTGATGGCGGCCGTCGTGCGAGCAAAACTGGGAGAGGGCGAAGGCATTCGCGGCCTGGTGAAGGAGTCGTTGAGTAACGACATATTTGCAGGAACAATGCAGAAAAGGGCAAGGTGAAGCAGGGCTAGTGCTTCTTCATGGCGCAGAGGAGCAACTGAAGGAGTGGATAGGGCGAGCGGGCGCCAATGGGGAATAAAAGCAAACGAGGATCAACAGCCAGCTGGGGTCCTAGGTGAGCATGAGCTACGAGCTTTCGTGCATCGTGAGATTAACGGCGGTAGGCTGCGTTGCGTTTTCGGCTACGACGGTTCGGGATGCACAAGCGCGCTGGGCGGGCAGGCAGGCAGTGAGCGTAGGGGAGGCAGGTCAGCTGGTGAGGCGGATTGCTGAGAGGAATTTCTTGCAGCGACGTGCAGGTGGGCGCGCAGATACGACCGGGGTGGTGTATTTTGGGTAGTGGCTACGGAGCGGCGCTCGTGGGGGTTGGGAGGATGCTTGGTTGCCGAATGCGGTCGTTGGCGAAAAGCGGCAAAATCAATCAGTCGAGCGCCGTGTAACGTGGACGAAGGCGTCTGCGCAGTAGGCCGGAGATGGTGTGAGGTCGAAGTGAGGTCGAGGCGAGGCAGGCAGGCAGGCAGGCAGGCAGGCAGGCAGGCAGGCAGGCAGGCAGGCAGGCAAAGGCGCTGGACGAGTCTGGCGTGGTGACTGTGCCCCGGGTCTCCTTTGTACGTAGCACGGCAACAACGGATAGCTCTGGTGGAAGGAACGGTCGTCTTGGGGCAGGTACACTCCAGTGTCGAGAAAACGGCGACGGGCTTGGCGCGCTTCTCCTGGAAGCAGCAAGGCTCGCTGAAAACTCTTTGCTAATATTACACCAGCACACGCTCATCCTGCGCATCCCTTGAGCTGGCCCCTAACCAGGTCGTCGCCGGGCTCCACGCCGCTCCGTTCAATTCGATCCACCGCGGCCACGTTGGACACGCGAGGCCCCATCCTGGCCGGCGAGCTGCTAACGACGCACTAAGGTTTGGAGAGCCGCGGGACCGGCACCTGGGCACGCCCCCAGCAATGAAACGCTCGCAGATGACGTCTCTACCGTTGCTGCAAGCACGGGGCTCCAATCACACCAGCGCCGGACTCTCTCTCCACAGTGCCATCATCAGGCATGCACGACGCCACGACGGGCCTGCTAGCAGGGCCTGACGCCTGCTCAACACACGACCGTTGTGGCTCATGGCATGCACCGCCCTGCTGAGCAAGCCTGTCTTTGCCCGTCATTCCACAGCGCCTGTGGTGTGCACTGTGCACTGTGCACTGTGTCAGGCCGCCAGCCCTCAGCCTTGCCACGTGACGTGACCCATGCAGGCATCTTGCTGTCTCTCTCTCTCTCCTCTGTCCTCTGTCCACTGTCCACTGTCCACTGTCCACTGTCCACCGTCGGCACGCACGGCAGCAGAGGCAGCGCTGCGGGTTGCGACAAGTTGGCACTGCTGCGAAAAACAGGACGCCGTTAGTCGCGCGCCTTGGTCGCAGTGGTGGCCTCAGAAACCCCTCAGTCCCCTCTTGTCTCTCGTCATTTGGATCCGACCTTACCGGCCCCAATCTTACGCAGCAACGGACATGCGCCAGTGCCTGACCGACGCGCCTGACATGCACCTGCTCGCAGACATTTGGCTGTTGGTACCTCTCGAGTCCTGAGCGCATCATCGCCTGCTTGCAGCCATTCGCAGCGCGCGTCGCAAGACCTCAGCAAAAGCAAAATGTGACAGGCAACTGTGGCTGTCCTCCACCCTTCCTGCACGTGGCGCGGGACTGCCGTCATGTTGAAACGAAAGGGCGAAGCCGGCACAGCGGTTTGAGTTCTGCCCCTGTCAATCATCCTTGCCCACGCCTGTTTGATGGGCCGCGGCATTCGACGGCGCAAGGCAACACGTTAGGGATACATGGTCTCAACCACCTCACACGACGCTGCCCAACACCCTGCGACTCACTGTCGCATCGTGTAAACTTTACGCCATGCTTGGATGCCCACAAAGCGCAAAATCGGCGACAAGGTAGGCAACGCCGTATAGGTAGCTGGGCACAACCCGCATCCCTGACACGCCTTCGCATTCGCCAAAAAGCTGCGCTACATGCGATTACGGCTGTCTGCAATAAGACGACTCGCGTGATTTCCCGCCCCGTATTTGAGAAGCCGCCAGCAGCAGGATTGCTCCCGCCCCTGAGACCGTTCACGAATCAGACCACACTCCCCGCACATCACCATCCGGCTACGACCGCGTCCATGTGACCTGCTGGCGGTGTGGCATCTCCTCCTTTCGAAGACGATCAGCAGCCAATCACCTGTCTACTGTACGTCCTGCAACCAGACGAACAAGCTCGATGAGTTGGCAAACTCGTCAAGCCACTTGTCAAGCACGTTCTTTATCTCTTTCGTATCTTAGCTCCTCGGCTTATTCCGATTCAGCCCTGCGCGTCCATGCCCAATCTGTGGCTTTCGCAAATGGCAGGGCAAGCTCAAAATAGCGGCCGCACGTATCTCTATCTGCTCCTCCGTATATGGTGAGATTGGATGACATGCATCCAACCCTTGACTGAGTGATACAGGGCTCACAACAGGGCGGTATGAGCACCGAGCTCTGCTTCTCGAGTGCATACCATACCTGCCGAGTGGCCTTGCATACATGGAAGAAATGCGGTGAGAGGTAAGAAAGCACGCAAGATTCCCGCTGTCAGCCTTCGCGTCTAAGCACAAACCCCCACACATGGAGGACGATCAGTCTACCACGTCTGAGCAAAGCGAGGGAGATCATTTTGGGAAGTCAGCTCAGCTCAGCTAACGCGAAGAAGAGCGTGACACAGCATCTATCTAACGAGAACGTTGAGGTATGATGAATCCTTGACCATGGCCATCTTGGACATGGGCGACAGCCAGATGCACCTGCACTAAAAGAGCAGAACAACGCCACCGTTCGCGTCGCGGTACGACTTTCCCAACATCAACCTAACACGAAACAAGCTCACGTCAACCTATCCACATCTACAAGGTCGATACCCGCTCCATCACTACTTGGAATGTCCCCGATATATGAACCGCGACTTGATTGCCAAAGGACGCTTCCGCTCGCCTGTACCTGCCTCGAAACATCGTCCCACCCGCGGTCGTGCTGGTCCAGATCATGGCGGGACGTTCTTGTATCACCGAACATGTCACTATCATGAGTCGCATAATTCTGTAACGAGGCAGGGGTCGACGTTTCGCCGAAACGGCTACGTGCAGATATTTCCTGGCCCTGTTCCTCGCCCTGAAGCTCATCCTCGTCGTATGAATCGAGACGGCCCCGCGTGGTATGGGGTGGAGCCGCTGGGGTGATCGACCGGGACCCTGAGTGTGGCGTATATTGTACGTCCTCGCTAATGCGAGAAGCCTGTCCTGATACTGACCTGAACGGTGTGCACTGGAACGGTGGCGAGCTGACAGAAGTGACAGCGGTAGACAGCGGCAGTCTTGTCGAGGCATAGCCCTTTGTGGCTTGGGACATCAAGTCCTCGCTTGTGTCATTGTGAGTATGAATCGTGTCGATTGCAGATTCGGCATCACTACCAAGCACGAAAGACCGCCATAACTTCTCATGCTCATCAATTTCCTTGACCACACCGGCTTGCAGATTGGGGCGTGCTTCTGAGAGGCATCCACTTGGTCGTTTGAGAGCAGGCAAAGAGGCGGAAGCATTCGGCAAGTTGGCGTGCGTAAGCTTGCCCTGAGTGGTATGCTGTGGCCAGCTTGTGCGATAAGCTGTGGTTCGTGCAGGAATGTGAGGCTGCGGGACGCTCGTTCCGGTGCCGTCGTCCACACAGACGTGGTCTGAGCTCGACTGGCCTATGCCCAGGAACGTCCTCCAGGGTTCATCATCGACGATTGCAGATGGAATTGGAGGCCTCCTCAAGCTGGATCGGTGAGCCGCGCCAATGTTTTGGGATGCGCGTCCAGTCTCAACATCTTCGGCGTCTAAGTTTGCATGGGCACGCTGTGCCAGGCCAGTCTGGTCAGTTGACGATGCTACACGACTGACCTTGAAAAGGCTTTGTTTGCCGAAGACTAGCTTCAGAGGGCGGTCGATACCTCCTACATGGTGCGTGATGTGATAGCTTGAGTCAGTTGCTTCGCTCGCTTGCATAGGTACATGTAGCGTGTTCGTCCCAAGGTGACCTTCTGCATCCCCTTCTGATTGCGCAGTAAGACCATGGTTTGTGTACCGGTCATGCTGAGGCGAGCAGTCTTCGTATGATTCCGCAGACCGTTCGTTCATGGGTTTGGGATTAGCAGCATGTACGTGGCCAGAAGCAGTGATACCTTGCGGGGTTTCTGACTCTACCGCTTCTTCGCCTTCCTCATCAAAGAGCATGGAGTCAGAATTAGTCTGTGATCTAGCGTCGTTGTTTGGTTGCGTTGAAACAGCAGTCAAAGCATGTGATCCAATTCGGACGCGAATCTTGTCAGCAGCACTGGGTATAGGCAATGCACCACTCATGAAAGCGTCCCCATGATCCTCGAGCTCGTCTTCACCGGTTCGATGCGGGTACACGGTAGGGCTCTGGCGGCGAGCGGTTGCTCTGCTCTTCCCCTCCATCTTTCGGCGTTTTCCAATTCGGTTCTTCTCCTTGACCGACAAAAATTGCAGGTCCACAGGCCTTGAAGGTGCGACACCAATCCAGTCTTGTTGCCTCAACAGCCGTTCCTTGTTCGCCTCGAGCAGCTGCATCTCCGTATCAATGTCTGTCGCTCTTCTTCCCCTGTCTCGTTTCTTCTCTGTTATACGTCAGTCATCTCGAAGACTAAGCAGACCCCATCCCATTCAAATCCAACTGGAGGTAACTGTGAAACACTGACCTCGTTCGGTCCCGCTGCTCCGCTTCCTCAACGAAAAATGAGGATTTGTCTCCTGCAGATGCCGTGAGCTGCGTGGTATTGATGAAATGTCACGCTCATCTCTCTCGCGGTGCCTTCTAGGTGAGTGACCAGTGTGACGGATTGATGATCCGAACGGAGACAGATGATGCCCTGATTCACGGCCGTCACCATCGACAAGGTAGTCTGGACGGAACGGCATGATAGGTGCGCCAGGACTTTGTTGGAGCTGTGTGCGAGCGCGTGCGAAGTGAGCCTTTTGTCTCTGAACTACACCTTTGTGGGCATTTTTCGTGCGTTGCAGGCTTCCTCCTGTCCAGTTCATTGCTGAAATGCGCTGTGCTCCTCAGGTCACTGACTGTTCGATAGGTGTGCAAGTTGTGCGGGAGCGATCAAGGCGCGTCATCATGGCGTGCCTTCCATCTGTGGGTGAACTCGCCTGCCTCAGCCCTCCACAGTCGACATCACCAGCGCATGCTCACCACCACCATCACCACCACCACAATGCCGCATCAGCAGTGAAGAGCCCAGTGTGATGTTCAGTGATCGGCTCGATAGAGGATCTTGTAAGACTCGGCGAGTCGGCTTCACTGCGGTGGTTTCCTCCGGGTTTGCATCCTGGCCTCCACAAAAGCAGTGGAGATTCGTGGAGATTCGTGGAGAGCGATCCCTGCGCTGTCAACCCCGTGGAGTGATGTTCCACCCTAGAGTTTGATGCGGACCTTTATCTCAACAACATGTATTACTTTCCCCGACTGCGTGTGAGTAATTATGAAGGGTTGTGTGATTTGCCCGAGCTTACTGCGCAGATCAAATGGCCGAACCGCACGCTATTGTGAAGACTGCATTTCGACCGCGTTGAGCGGAGAGTTAGTTGGAAGGGGCTCCACACCGCTGTTGCTTTCCACATAGCCAGCAGCAATCGGTCGACGTCGGTAAACGCTGCCGCTTTGTTCTTGTATTGCGGTTATGGCGGTATGGTACTTTTTGCGCTCAAGCAGTTTTCGTACGTAATACTATTCGGTCTTTTGATTCATCTGAGATGGTGGTTGGAGGACGCCTCCCTCCGAACAGTAGTTGTTCCATACGTTTTGGCCTTCCGCTTAGGGCATACGGTCGGTCTATTGGTTTCGGCCATATACCCAGTTTTTCATTTGCTTCGCCTCAACTGCTGACGGAAGGAATGGACGGATTTCGTTATCCAGACGGTGCTAGGATCAGTTGTTGTGTAGGACTCGTACGGCGTTCGTTGCTGAGTGTTGTCTTCTCTGGCCAGTCGTGTACTGTTGCCACTGCTGTTGCTGTTGTTCTTGCTGTGTCGCAAACAAACCACATCACTATCTGAGCATCACCAATCTGACTGTCCGCGTGAAGGAACACTATTCAGTCCACATGCTATGGCAGTGGCCAAGTGTGTCGACATTGCTTCAACGTTTGGCCTAATTCCCGCGAATGCAAAGCGGCAACTGTTCCATGTAGCGTAGAATCTCCTGCCCAATCAACTGGACTGGCAGAGCCGCAACTGACGTCAAGCGCCATGTTGAGAGAGGTCGTCAGGCAGCGTTTTGGTGAGAGCCCCACCCCGTGTGAGATACGGCCTGCCGCGTTTTGCATATCCTGCAGTCTGACCAGGGACCAAGGACCCGGCATGTGAAGAAAGAGATAAGAGGAAAGTGAGCGGATAATCCAGGCATCTGTCTTTCGTTTGCCATCTGGTTGCATAGGGCATTGTAGACACATTGGCGAAAAGGATGAGTGGGTGCGGTGGCCAGATAGTTGATCATCGAACATTTGAAATCTGATTACAAGCACATGTGAGACGGAACATCTACCGAATATTGTTCCTTCAGCCTCAAGGTCAGACCCTGGGACTTGGCGACGAGAACGTGTGCCGGCTTGTTCTCGCCGAAGGGATTCTGGCATGACGATCCATACTGAGCACAGAGGAGCGCTCGCCCGTGATGCCCTTGCGATTGGGCAGGCCATTTGTCCCTTACAGCGTCTTTCGGCCACTGCTTGGCCCGCTGTGAGGCTCCTCTGGCGAGACGCGGTGGGAATACGCTGTGACATCATAGCGCATCCGGATTTTGAGTTTTGCAATTCTGTCCCGTACCAACGACTGTCAAGCGCGGCCGAATCGAAGACTGGCTCGGTGTGAAGCTGTCATAGGCAGATGCGCTGCACGTCCAGGCCATTACAGCGTCGCGCCATGTGCTTTCAGGACGGTCTGCTGCGATCCATGCCCACTTTTTCTCAACAGCGCTCGGGGCAGCCATCGAATGAGATCTGAGAATCACAGCACCACCGCTGAAGTCATGCCAGAAGCGCAATTTACGACAAGGCGCCGCTGTATGAAGTTACTGGTCTCACTCGTTGAACAACGGCTATGACGCGTTGGCCCCGCCAAATCGCGGTTTATCTGAATCCACCTGATAAGCGTTGCATCTAGGGACCGGCGAATTGACGTCCATCGCAAAGGTTCTTGACCGCTACAGTTTCTGTAGAAAAACCGCCCATGACTAGTGCCAAAGGGGCAGATGCGGCATTTGCGTTCTGTATAAACTTGTGAGATTCCTACAACATGGGTCCATGAATATACCCACTCCACTTCTCCACTTTGAGCTTGCCCACCTCCACAGTATCCACTATTCTCTCCGCTCCAGCGAGGGGTTCATTAGATTCTGTCTATAAGAAGAGCCCAGTCATCCGCGGATCATTTTGATTATCATACTGTCATCATCACAACGACAGACCACTGTCTCTCGTCCAACCTCATCTATATCAACTCGCCCCATCCACTTCTCAGCCATGTCAGCACCGTCTCTTGCGGTGCCCCAAACAGGGCGCTATGCGCGCCGCCTATCCTCTATCGAGGCAACTCGTGAGGGTGTCCAGATGGGCCCAACAGTCGTCGTTCCTCCGAAACACTTGATGGCTCCCTCTGGTGCTTCAGAAGTCGCTACCGGATTCGAGTCAGCAAGGCATCGTCTAGACTCCCAAGTTTCCACAGAGTCAGGTACATCGTCACCCAGTGGGACACCTACTGAGACTACTGTTACCGACAAATACGCATACGCCTTTGACATCGACGGTGTCCTCATCCGTGGCGGCCGCCCAATCCCAGAAGCCATCGAAGCCATGAAGATGCTGAACGGTGAGAACGAATATGGTGTCAAGGTACCTTACATCTTTGTTACCAACGGCGGTGGTAAGACTGAAGCCGAGCGTTGCATCCAGCTCAGCCAACAACTCGAGATGGAAGTATCGCCTGGACAGTTCATCTGTGGCCACACCCCCATGGGCGAGATGGCAGAGAAGTACGGCACCGTCCTGGTCGTTGGTGGAGAAGGCGAGAAGTGCCGCATCGTCGCCGAAGGCTACGGCTTCAAGGACGTCGTCACACCTGGAGATATCATCAAAGACAACCAGGATACGACACCCTTCCGTTCGCTCACTGAGGAGGAGTACAAGAACTCGCGAGCCCGCAATTTCGCCGAGGTTGAGATTGAAGCTATCTTTGTCTTTGCTGACTCTCGCGACTGGGCTTCTGACCAGCAAATCATCCTTGACTTGTTAATGTCGAAGAACGGCCGCCTTGGCACTAGGTCCGAGACCTTTGATGAGGGCCCACCAGTCTTCTTCTCCCACAACGACGTTGTTTGGAGTGCATCTCACGATCTTACCCGCATCGGTATGGGTGCTCTTCGTGTTTCTCTCGAGGCTATGTACAAGGCTGTCACTGGCAAAGAACTCCAGACAACTGCGTTTGGCAAGCCCCAGATCGGCACATTCGAGTTTGCTACCCGCCTTCTGAAAAGATGGCGCAAGGACACCCATGGTATTAACAAAGCCCCCGAGACGGTTTACTTCGTTGGTGATACCCCCGAGTCGGACATCAGGGGTACCAATGAGTTCGACAAGCACACTGACGAGGCAAACTGGTACTCCATCCTGGTCAAGACTGGTGTCTACCAGGCCGGTACGAAGCCCAACTTTACCCCTAAGGCTACAGTCGACGACGTGCTTGCAGCCGTCAGGCACGGTATGGAGCGCGAGTACAAGAAGCAGCTCAAGGAGAGCATGCTAGCCACTGGTGTGATTGAGGAGGACTAAGTCCCTTGCAGGCATCTCCTCTTGCGCCGCTTAACTTCTCACGTTTTTCCTTTTACGACATAGCATCTGGCGTTTTTGTGGATGGTACATTTTGGTTTTCTTTACACAATGGCAATGGGCCTTGACAAGATTGATAGATAGTAGCCCTATGATACCAGACGAGCAGAAAATGCAGTCACAATGAGATCTTACAATCCATCAAGCAAAACTCGAACTCTTTTATCTAACTGTGGAAATGTATACCGTTCCACAAACTAACTGTATGTGTGAACGAAAGCAGCACATCTTTCGTCTATCGTACAGACGATCATAGATCTGTTCACAGCCATCCGGCCATCCCGGCTCTTGGAGGCTCTGCGTTTCACATACAGCCTCGGTACCGACTTCCTCAAGTCAGTAATTTGTTTCGGACCGCCTCCAACGTTGGACCCCGAAATCTCTCAACGTCGAAACTTCGAAACAGCCCTACCCCTCCCCTTCATCTTCTACGGCCGGGATCCCTCGCAGCGTCCAACTTCCGCGCGCTTAATCCTTCTGTCACACGATCCTAGTGTTCGCTGATCTGGGGTATCCATCTCGTATCTCCCAGAGATGAGGCATGGGTATCCCCCACGCGGGCTGCGGATGAAGTTTCATTTCGCACAGCCCACAGCAATCTTCGGAGAATTTAGACCACTGACCCAAAGTTCCTCGCAGTCCCTTGCCAAGGAGTCCATTGAGGAGACTGGAAGCGTGTCAAGGTGATGGCAGCTGGTCCACTCAGTTGCGTCTCCCCATAGTGCTCGGGGTCCGAAGAGATGTCAGCTTGTCAAGATGCTATGCTGTTGGGTGTTTGACCCACTGGCGGTCGGCCGTTTTGATACCCGCATGTCTTATCAGGCTACGTACAAGGGTGACGAGGCACGGGATGGAAGTGAGGGTATTCGAGAACAATGGCGCCACTTGTGGCACGTTTGACTGCGATGAGTGGGGAGGTCGATTGCAGTGAGGGTCCATGTTTCAGATACATGCCGAGGCGGCCAAGTGCTATGAGGTTTATGTGAGGGGATAGCGAAACATGTTGACTTCCTGTACGGTCGAATCTCTGAGAAACACTTGGTACCAAGACGACAACCCGCATTGTACGAGGCAACTCGCGCGTTACCACTCGGTAGTCAGCGTAACCAAGTGGAGGAAGAATGAAAAGGCTGTGCGATAACTTTAGGAAAATGATATTTCCAAGACCTACAAGACATCTGGAGGGTTGCAGCACATCCATCTATGTCCTTTACTTCTGGACTTGACATTCAGAGCCTTGTGTCCTTGCAGATTGGAAGATTTGCCTCTCCAGAGACTGTTAGCAGCCATAGCTGCAGGAGTGCAACCAGCATATGTGTGTCATTTCTCGTGTGAGTAGAAGCAGAGCCATGTAGGCGTTCACAGCTGACGGCAAAGCTGCTGCAGCTACGACTTCATGTGTGACGACATTAGGGCGGCTGCAGGACGCGTCCATGATTCTTTCTATGGCACGCTGTCATGTGATACATAGATGCCCCCCGGTCAGAGAAGCCACGCAGTATTTGACGACAGGCTGGAAACAACATTGGTGGTGATGGTGAAGGCTCGCGCGCGCAGTCGTTTGTGCGTTCCTCGTTTGGAGGGGCTGCTGCCAAGAATTGCCTCCGACTTCCGAGTGTGCAGCGGCAGACGGCGAGCATTCGACTTTCAAGGACCTTTTGGCCGCCACCACGTCAACAAGAAAAGTCGTTGGGCGCAAGCACACGGCGCACAAGACCTGTACACGCTGGACATGGTGTGAACGGGCAGCCCTTTCGACCCCACGACCCCACCCCCGCCGGCACTCGCTGCCGCCCCGACACTTTTCACACTCGCCAACTAAATATCGAATCAACACGGCACGCTACTCGAGCGCACCTACACCACCACAACCGCCACCATGGAGGGCGCCTTCACCCACATGGGCAACCACCTGGTGTCCGACTCGGCAGCCACCATCAACGCTGGCGCCGGCGACGACGAAATCACCGGACTGAGCGCTCGCCGCCGCAGGACCGACGACGAGGATGATGACCTGTTTGATGACGACGCCGAGAGTATCATGGACATGCCCGCTGGAGGAGCCAACGGCCAGCAGCTGGTCAAGGAAGAGGAGGAAGTCGAGCTCCCCGCACACGCCTGCGCATACTGTGGTATCCACAACGCGGGCAGCGTGGTCAAGTGTTTGGCTTGCAACAAATGGTTCTGCAGCGCCCGCGGCAACTCGTCGTCGTCGCACATCATCAACCACCTCGTTCGTGCCCGCCACAAGGAAGTCCAGCTGCACCCGGCCTCGTCGCTCGGCGACACCACGCTCGAATGCTACAGCTGCGGCGTGAAGAACGTCTTCTTGCTGGGCTTCATTCCTGCCAAGTCGGACACGGTGGTTGTGCTGCTGTGCCGTCAGCCATGCGCCTCGATGCCCTCCCAGAAGGACATGAACTGGGATACCTCACGCTGGCAGCCGCTCATTGAAGACCGCTCCTTCCTCCCTTGGCTCGTGCCCCCACCGACCGACCAGGAGCAGCTCCGTGCTCGTCACCTGAGTCCGCAGACGATTGCGAAGCTCGAGGAGCTGTGGAAGGACAATGCGAACGCTACCATCGCAGATCTGGAGAAGGGCGCCGGACAAGAGGAGGTCATTGCCAAGGTCCTGCTTCGCTATGACGACGCCTTCCAATACCAGAACGTCTTTGGTCCTCTGGTCAAGATCGAAGCTGACTACGACCGCAAGCTGAAGGAGTCGCAGTCGCAGGACAACCTCATCGTTCGCTGGGACATGGCGCTGAACAACAAGCATACCGCCAGCTTCATCCTTCCCAAGCTTGAGCTCGGTGACGTCAAGCTTGCTGTTGGAGATGAAATGCGCCTGCGATACACGGGAGAGCTGCGACCCCACTGGGAAGGTGTCGGATACGTTATCAAGATCCCAAACAACCAGTCTGACGAGGTGACAATCGAGCTGCGCACAAAGGGAGACCACAAGTCGGTCCCGACCGAGTGTACCCACAACTTCAGCGCCGACTACGTATGGAAGGCGACCTCATTCGACCGCATGCAGCATGCCATGAAGACCTTTGCCATCGATGAGATGAGTGTGTCTGGCTACATTTTCCACCGCCTGTTGGGTCACGAGGTCGCATCGGCACCCATGAAGATCCAGATCCCTCGCAAGTTTAGTGTGCCGGGTTTGCCAGAGCTGAACGGCAGTCAGATCAACGCAGTCAAGAGCGTTCTGCAAAAGCCTCTGAGTCTGATTCAGGGTCCCCCAGGCACTGGAAAGACCGTCACTTCGGCGACTATCATTTACCACCTCTGCAAGATCAGCGGCAGCCAAGTGTTGGTGTGTGCACCCTCCAACGTCGCTGTCGACCAGCTTTGCGAGCGTATCCATCTTACTGGCCTGAAAACCGTCCGTGTTACTGCAAAGTCCAGAGAAGATGTCGAGTCCCCGGTCGGCTTCTTGTCTCTCCATGAGCAGGTTCGCATGAACGACACAAACGTCGAGCTGAACAAGCTCAATCAGCTCAAGAGCGATGTTGGCGAGCTGTCCAGCCAAGATGAAAAGAAGTTCAAGCAACTCACTCGTGCAGCCGAACGCGAGATCCTCAATGCCGCCGACGTCATCTGCTGCACTTGCGTTGGTGCTGGAGACCCGCGCCTTTCTAAGATGAAGTTTCGCACGGTCCTTATCGACGAGTCTACGCAGTCTGCCGAACCTGAATGCATGATTCCTTTAGTCCTTGGATGCAAGCAGGTCGTGCTTGTCGGTGATCACCAGCAACTTGGGCCAGTCATTATGAACAAGAAGGCTGCTACTGCTGGACTTAATCAGTCTCTTTTCGAGCGTCTGGTCATCCTGGGTTGCTCTCCAATCCGCCTCCAAGTCCAGTACCGCATGCACCCCTGTCTGTCTGAGTTCCCTTCGAACATGTTTTACGAGGGCTCGCTCCAAAACGGTGTAACCATGCAGGAGCGTGTGCGTCGTGACGTCGACTTCCCTTGGCCTGTTGGCGATAACCCTATGATGTTCTGGTCCAACCTTGGCGCCGAAGAGATCTCGGCCAGTGGTACATCTTACCTCAACCGCACTGAGGCGCAAAACGTCGAGAAGATTGTCACTCGTTTCTTCAAGGCAGGTGTGCAACCCAGTGACATTGGTATCATCACACCGTATGAGGGCCAACGCAGTTACGTTGTCAGCTCCATGCAGGCGACCGGCAGCTTCAAGAAGGAGAACTACAAGGAGGTTGAGGTCGCCTCCGTCGATGCCTTCCAAGGTCGTGAGAAGGACTTCATCATTCTGTCTTGTGTTCGTTCCAACGACCACCAAGGTATTGGTTTCTTGAGTGATCCTCGTCGTCTCAATGTCGCTCTCACTCGTGCCAAATATGGTCTCGTCATCCTCGGAAACCCGAAGGTTCTCAGCAAGCACCCGCTGTGGCACTACCTCTTGCTCCACTTCAAGGAACGCAACTGCCTTGTTGAGGGACCCCTTTCCAACCTGCAGGTCTCTCTCCTGCAGTTCAGCCGTCCCAAGCAGACCTACCGCGGACCCCAACGCTACCAGATGGCGTACCAGCATGCAAATGCCATGACGTCCGGCCGCCAAGGCAGCTACAATGGTGGCAAGCCGACTCGTCAAGAGTTCAACGACAACGGCTCTATTGTCGGTTATATTCCCGATGATGTGTCTTCGGTTCACTCTTCCGCTCTCGGTGGCGTACCTTCCAACTACCCTCCCATGTTCTCGAACTTCCAAGAATCCTGGCCTCTTCCTGGCCGCAACGGTCAGGGACCTAGGGGTCAGAGCAGAGCACCGCAGAGCGTTGCTGGCGAGTCTATTGCTGCCAGTGAACTGACCGATACCCGTAGCGATGCTCCTGGAGGCATCAGTCTCTCTGGATTGAACCTGAACGACTACAACAAGCCCACTTCACTCAGCCAGTCTGACCGTCTGAACCGCTTTGTCGAGTCTACACGCCAGGGACCTAACATGGGTGGTGGATTTGTTGCTGGTCGTGGTTTGCGCAATGGTCCCGGATTTGACGACGACGATGCTCGCAGTGTTTCCACTGCTTTCGCTAGTCAAATCGGTGGGCCTGGCAACTATGACTGATTGCATTTCTAATAGGACCTCAGGACCATTCCCTCCAAAGGTACGCGACTCAAGTCCCACTCAAGTCTGAAATCTGTCTGCATAAGGACGACGTCAAGCCAGACAGTATGCCTGTTGAACGCACATCCACCGGCCGATTAAACCTGGCTCAAGGGCTTCAGACCCCAACGTTGGACTCAGCCTAGGATGCAGTGAATATCGATAGCACGCTCAGCGGAGCAGAACTGCCCCCAACGAGTCAGCAGAGCTGTTTTCCAGAACGACTCACTCGCTAGGTGGGACACAGGGGCTCGAACATGGCATTGACTTTGGTGCACGCCGGCCATGCTTGGGGCGGGCGACTGCAGGGAAGCATAGACGCTCAGGGCAGCTACCGAAAGCATCATGTCGAGGCACAACCACTTTCTTCTTCACGCCCACGACTTGCAGTCAGGGCAGTTCGCACGAACATGTTTCACAAAAAGGAAAAATTTCACAAAAACCATACATACTGTACTGCTATGCTAGTCTCACCAATACACTCATTCAGCTTAACGATTGCGCGCACTTCTGCCGGTGCGCACTGCAGATCTATTGACCATGTAATGCACCACCTTCACACATATGCGGAAACCCCTCTAGTCATTGTTTATCACTTCGATTCTTTCCTTTCATATTCTCCCCCTCTCCTCCCCTTCCATTCATGTAATCACTCTCCACATCGCTTTATTTACTCTCTTACTCAACTCTACTTCCTCTACCCACGAAGTGAGATATCTCTTTCTCTGCATACTAACCTCTCTTATTTACTTACTCACTCATTCACTCACCCCGTTTACTTTGTTTGTCGTCAACGCTTTTCCATCCACGTTTTTCCATAACACACTATACTACACTACACTACACTACACTATCATCCCACGTAGCTTGTCACCCCTCAACATCAACCTTCAACAACACTCATTTTTATACACAAGGAAAGAAGTTATTTGCATGTCTGGATCAGAACAGGTCTGTCTGCTTGAGATTCCTGGTAGATGGATGATGGACATCCTGCGTGTGTGATATTACAGGCGCGCGTGTGGATGGAATGTGTGTGTGTGTGTGTGTGTGTGTGTGTGTGTGTGTGTGTGTGTGTGTGTGTGTGTGTGTGTGTGCAAAGTTGGGATTTGCTGAATGTAAATACATGCAGTACCCGCACATGCAGTACCCGCTAGATTAACGCTTCAATCGAGACCAAGAAGAAACCTCAATCACTGCTACAGCTACGCTGTTGTTCTCCCAACCAATTTACTTGGATCCTCCTCTTCAACGCGCTCTGGCGTGGCGCTGCCGCTCTTCTGCGCCTCCTTTGCACCCCTGCTCTTGCTTCGCAGTCGGCCCCAGCTCATGCTTCGCCTGTTCTGCTGCTTCTCCTGCTTGATGCTGTGGCTCCAGCGTTTGCGCATGGGCGGCCGCCTGTCGTCGAGGCCGAGTAGCGTTCTTATGTCCGAGACCTCGGCGTGGCCTCTTGTTGTCTTCATGCGGTGAACCCATGTGCACTCGCCGTTCTCGAAGAGGAACTCGCCGCCGACTTGCTTGAAATCGCCGCCCTTGAGCGCTTTGCGTCCTGTCGATAGACCCTGGAATATCGACTGCACGCTGTTGATCAGCACGTTGGTCTGCATGTATGCGGGTTTTGAGCCAAGGTCGAAGGTGCGTGTCATGCCTAGGTGGTCGTAGATCTTGCGTGTGGGTTCTGCGTAGATGGGGAACAGACAGCCAGTTGCTTCGGTGTACATGGGTATCAGCTCGGGGCGGCCGCACCCAATGACGGTGATGGAGGTTGGCGTAGGGAGAGCGAGGAGGTCTTCGGGGGTAATGGAAGAGGAGAGTGTGCGCAGGTACTCCTGACAGTTCTAAGGAAGTTTAGCCTGAGGTTATAGAAGTTGTGCGAGGCGCAACTCACTCCACAGAAGAAGTGTCTGATAAAGATGATCAGCTGCCGGGGCGCGACACCTGACGCATCGTAGAGTTCCTTAAACGGGCGGCTCTTTCCCGCAGCGTCGAGAATGAGCAGATTCTCGACCTTGCTGAGGTCCTTCTCGCTGGGCAGGTCATTGTTGACGTTGACTGTGCCCTCAAACTCCTCCTGCTCCTTCTGGAGCACTGGCGTGTCGCTGGCTGGCGAGAAAGGTGGTGTTGAGTAGTCGTGTGCGTCTATCGAGGGTTTGGGCAGCGTCTCGCGGCCCGATGAATGTGGTGGTGAGGGCGGTGCGGCTGTAGTGTGTGGCGCAGGTGCAGATGTTGGAGGTGGAGCGGTCGTGTTGGTGTTCAAAGTCGCCATGTTGGCTGTCAGTAGTGCGAGATTTGCGTACGAGGCACAATCTCTGGTGCGCAGTCGAAAAGGTGGCCGTTGACCTTCACGGAAGCTGTGCTTTCCGGAGCTAGAAGCGCGTGTAAGGGCGATCTCTAGTAAGAGGCTGAGCAGTCAAATGGAGTGTATACGAGCTGACGGTGGGAAGCAAGAAAAGGTGTGGTTATGCAGTCAGCAGATTGGAGTACATGTAAGTGAGACTCTGTGATCAAAGGCAAAACTTGAGGCTGCTCAGAGCATGCGCGACGAGTTTCAAGACGCTTCCGGCGCAGGAACACTAGCAGCGACGTCAGCGGCTATGGAACCCTGGAAGTTAGTTGCCGCTGCAGTCTTAGCCCAGGGGGAATACTGGAGAAGGGCCATAGTGCTGGCTAGACGTTTCTTGGCCTGCCCATTGTCTGCCATCTGACAGAAGAGCGCTGCAAGTGTCGGTGAGAAGGCAAGGCGATGATGACAGCCGTGCCTCAGATGAGTCTCAGCTGCAGGGTCTGCGAAGGATGACCAGGGTCTGGCGCCAACCGACGCGTAAGCGAGGCCCAGCATCGCGACTTCCTCACCACCATCCAAAGCCAGATAGACGACCAAGGCCACAGGTTCAAGCCTTCCAACCGTTGGCACTCCCCACCTCACGCCTCCTGCTCGCCTTGATCCTCTCCACAGCCTCGGCATACCTCTTGAAGTCTGGAAAGTCAATACCCTGACTGTCCTTCTTGATCTGCAGTGCCTTTTCCCCCGCTTGAACCCCCATCTTGAAGTCATCGTTCAATTCGCAGACGAGCGCAATGTCGAGAAAACTATGTCTCGTCAATCAACCACCCATTTTCGAATGTGAGAAGGGTAGAACAGATAGTGACTTACACCCCAGCGAGCCTGGCGTCCCAACATCCCTCCTCTTGCAGCAGAACCGCCATCTTGAGCAGCTTCTTCACAAACCCTTCCTGCTTCACTCCGTCCACCAATCTAAAGCCCCTCAGCAGACGGGTCTCTCGATCGAGCTCCTGGATCTGCAATTTCCTCTCCGCACTCTCAAACGCGAAGCTGGACTCCTACACATGGTTGTCAGCCACTCAATCACACCACACCACGATATACTCACGTCATCCTCATCCCCACACGCCTCACACCCACACACAAACCCATAATGCATCAACTCCCACGCCCTGCGCCGCTTATCCTGCTGCCCATCACAGTACGCCAGCGTGATCTCCTCCCCCAACGCAATCTCGCGCATAGCGTGGATCGTCTCGCGCCTAATCGCGCCGTTCCAGCTGAAACACGCATTAGGGTTGCAAGCGTGATTGAAGCGCGAGGCGTGCAAGAAGACGGCTCCTCCGCCGTCTAGCTCCATGCAGTTGGTTTGGAAGATGGAGAGGAGCGAGGCGTGGGGATTCGTGCGCGCGCTATGTTGCTCCGTGATGCGTTGGCGCTCGTGCGTGGGGACCGAGGGGTGGATGGTCGTGGGCCAGGAGCTGGGGGGCTGGGCGTGTGCGCTGTGCAGGGTGAGGTAGAGGGCTTTTTGCGACGGCGTGAGTTGGCTGAAGGCGGCCTCGATGTCCGAGTTCATGTATAGCGCTTTGGGGACCGTGAGGAGAGGCGTGTCGGTTAGGATTCGTGTACCGCGGGGAATGGGCTGGAGTGCAATGCAGCCGTAGCCTTTGCCTGGGAGAGCGCGTATGGTGTAGTAGTCGTTCTCTGCGGTGCGGTTAGCGGAGGTGGTGTTGTGAGCGCTGGCCTGAGGTGATGCTTACTCGGAGCCACAGGGACGTTGTCTGTGGAAGCCATGGTCTCATGATTAGGATTCGCCATTGCAGAGTGGAGTGTTGAGTGAAGTGAGCGTGGAGTATTAGGATCAAACTGTTGGATCTTCGTAGCCTGACAATTGCAAAGATGAAGGTGAGCGTGAGCATGAGCGTTTGCTACCAACAAACCGTTCGTAGTCCGCAGCGGTGAGAACTCGTAAAACCCCGCGATTTCTCTCACCTACCTCTCAAACAGAGGACAATCTCCAAAGAGGACAAAATGCTTATTCCAAGAAACAAGTGGATATAGAAGCAGAAGCTAAACACTACGTGCAAGAAGAAGAAAAATGGACACACAAATGAACTCCCCTCAGCGCCACGCTGTGTCCCATACTGTACAGATGCCCACCCATAAATCAATAAAAACGTTTGTTGTGATGCAGCTCGTGAATATGCATGCAAGAGCCGTACTGCGTACTTTGGCTTCTACCACCCCACCCCACTGGCTTCCACCACTTGCTCAATGAAGACCGTTAACCTGCGGCGCTGTCTCCCCGTTGTGAAAGAACCCGCTCCTCTTACTTTGCTCCCCGAACCCCTCTTCCTTCGGTGTAGCCCACACCTCTGGACTTACTACCTCGCTATCCTCGGTCCCCTGCCTCCTCGCTTCGTACCTCCCCGCTCGGGGCGTCGGCATCCGGTCCTCGTTGGTTGGGTGGATGCTATCCGGACTGGGCGTGGGGTAATTGGGACTTGTGGCCGCGACGGTCGATCGGTTGACGAGTTTGTTGACCAGATCGTGCAGGGCCGTGACTTCGTTTTGCAGAGCTAGGACGCGTGATTCTAGAGCGAGACGTGCGGTACGTTCTTCGTAGAGCTGCGCTTGTAGCGGGGCGAGTTCCTCCTTGGTGAGCTTGTCGTCGCTGTGCGTTAGCGGAGGAGATGGAGGGCTCGATTCGTAAGCGAGGTTGCTGGTGGGAGCACCGGAGAGAGTTTCGCGCTGATGAATGCTGACTGCGGAGACGGAGCGCGAGGTGCTGCGTGTGCGCGTGCGCAGGTTTCGAGGCGCATTTTCGAGGATGATGGTTTGGCGGCTGTTGTGGGTTGAAATGCGGCGGAGTGAGGATTCGAGGGTGTGGATATTCTCTTCGAGGCTTTGGACACGATCTTCGACTGAGAGGCGTTTCGGGCTGCGAGATGGCAAGGGTGGGCCTTCAAGCTGCGCAAGCGTCTCGGTGTGCTCGTGAGGGCTGCTCGGCTCGAGGTTACCAAAGTTGAATGCAGACACCGGCGGATGCTCAGGCGTGTTCCATGGTTGTGCTCTAGATGTAGCTTCAGGAGTGCTAGGGTCTTGTGCCGTAGGCGTAGGCTCATTTGGCGTCAGCTCATCCGGCCCTACAAGAGTTGCGCTCATCCCCTCATGGATCGACTCAGCTTCTTGCACGCTGGGACCTTTCGTGTAAACGCTTCGTACTGTCTCAACCGTCCGCGCGGTTTGCGGCCTAGTGTTCTGACTGTACACGCTGGCCGAAGCATAGCTCTCTCTCCAAGTTTTGATTACATCGTTCCTAGTGTCGTTTGAGAAGCGGGCCTTTGCCAGTTCTCGTAGGGCGCCAGCACTCCTAGACCTGCGTCTTTCCCCAAGAGAAGTTCGCGCGGCGTGTGGTGGGCTCGACAGTGCTATGCCGATGCCTGGCGATGGTAAAAGTTCATCCTCGGTCTTCTCTTCCCAAGTTGATAGTCTGCCGCGCGGTTCATCAAGGCTGTGACGCTGTGCCACGCCGCCAGATAGGTTTGGAAGTGTTGCTCTCCGGGGAGCTGCATCGGTTCGCGGGAAATCGAACCTCAGGTACTCATGTGGCGGACTCGCTGGAGGCGCATTGACGTTCATGGGATACGGCAAGTGTTGGCCCAATGGATGTGGTGGCTGCAGCTCTTTCACAGTCAAGTCAGAGATTCGCTGTGTGTTAGGTGTTGGCGGTTCCTGTGGTGCTGCCTGTGACTTCTGCAGAAGGCCAGGATCCTGATCAAGGTCAGCACAAATGTTTTGATGACAACATCGTTGCACCTTACACTATGGTGGTAGCTATGTCCCCGACGCACAGGTTCTTCATTTCGATCCTGCGACTCTTCTCGATCTTTGCGCCCAAACATCTTACGAAACACCCCTCTGATCCCGCTCTTACGCTTCTGCTTCTTGGCTGCCGCCGCGTTTGCATGAGAAGTGCTCTCTGGTGTCGCTCGGAATGGCGTTGGTGGCGTGTGAGACCCTGATTGGAAAACGCTTTCCCGCTGTCCAGCGAGTATGCCGTCTGTAGGATGCATGCCCAATGGTGACCTCAGTGGGGACCTCGCCGGGTGTTGATCGTGCAGTTCAGCTTCCTGCCGCGCCATGTCCCGGTCGTGGCTTACTGTCTTCATTGCTGTCTCTTCTGTGGCATCTTCTTGCCGTAATGTTGCTTGAGAGTTGGGGACTTGTCGTATTGTGTGTTGTGGAGGCGCAGGTATGTCGAGCATTTCCTCGGTCCTCTTCTCGCCACGCCTCTCAGCAAACTCCCTCTCTTCCTCGTCGGTCAATGGCGTGTCTTCGTCGATTGGAATTGGTCCACTGATTTTGAGATCGCCTCTGCGAATGGCCTCGATCTTCCAGCTTGCGCTTCTGGGGCGTTGTAAATTGCCCTGCACACTCATCTTGACAGCGACGGAATTCTCTAGCAGGTGCATGCGCAGCAGACATGTGCTGCTCTAATAGAGCAAGCTGTGGAGAATAGCTGCAGATGACCTTATGCGGATGAGATTGCGCTTGCGCAGAGGCTGCAAGGTGTATCCCGGACGCTTAGAGTAGTACGAACCGCCGTTTCCCAGCATCACCAACGCACGAATAGAAAGGGTAGTCTTGGGTAACTGCACATTAAGAAGGAAATGCCAGTGCAGCGGAAGTGTTCAACAGAATGGAAAAGTTGATGCAGGGGTCGTATGACGAAAGCAATGGCTAACCGTGCGAGATGGACGGTCTATGTACCCTAGTTCTGCTGCGCTCGCGTTTACGAAGTACAGTCAAGTGAGCAGCTTTGAAGCGCGCAAGCGGGGCTAAGAATAGTAAGCAGAAAGAAGACGAGGTGAGAACGAGGGACGGAAGTAGAACAGCAGACGTCAGAAAAGAGGAAGGGGGTGTCTGAAGGAATGAGTATAAAACAGCAGCGTCAGGTAGCAGGGGGCACGGGCGGGGGCAGCATCGACAGGTTGGAAGAGGGAGGAGCATGGCGGGAATCTGCGACAGCCTTCTCTCTAATAACAGCACGACAAGGCGGCAGAAGTGACCGGGAGCACGTGTGCGCTCGGCAAAATAAGCTGAAGGGCAGCTCGTTCAAGCGGGTTGGGAAGATTTGCGTGGGCAAAGGATGGTGCGAGCCTTCTCCAGTGGAAGCTTTGCACGGACGTGGACTGGGTTGGTGGTGCGGATGCGGATAGGCGGTAGCGAGGCGTGTGCGTGCTATCGAAGTCTGAAACAGCAGGCTTCGCCCGAAGCAGGGCTGTGCGGACGCCTTTGCAGCCGTGGCAGCACGGAGCGGTGCTCAAAGCATCGACGCGGCGGGCCAAGCCAGGCCCTTGACGGGTTCGCGCTGCCATTCGCGTTTCGACAGGTTTCCCAAGAGAGCAGTGTGAGTGGTGTGTGCGGATTCCTAGCGCACGTCAAGAACCCTGGGTCTGCATGCGCTGGAGGTTTGAGGACGTGCATGTCCATGCACCAATGCGCCATGACCATGACTACGACCGCGCATTGGCCAGCCGCATGCCCCAGGCACCCACCGAGAGACGGCAGGAGGAAGCCTGGGGCGCGTGCAGCCGGCTGCTCAACTGCATCTCATCGCGGCGGTTGAGCGACGAATGCTAGGTGGCCGTGGGTGAGATCAAGTGCGGTGTTGTCTTGTGTGGTGTTGTGTTGTCTTGTGTGGTGTTGTGTTGTCTTGTGTTACTGAGGCCAGCAAGGAACGTGGCAGCACGGGCGGTATCGGCCCTCAACGCTCGATAGCACTGGCGTCGACGAGCACGACTCGATTATGGCTTGGACAATCACACATCTGCACGCTCGCGGTGGAGAGTGGTACGATGCTGAATCAGTCCTGCTATTGACACCTCTCTAGCGTACTGTGTCGTGACGAGCCTTTCAGACAGACAGCCTCGAGCTTGCCTGGCTTGGCTCTTCGCTCCCCCATAGCCTTCTAGTCCAACGCACGTCATCTTTAGCGCTTCTGCACCGCTCCCCTCTGCATCACCACGCAGCTCCGAGCAGAGCCTCGCTTGCCTGTCCATTCACCCATCACGCAGTCTGCTGCCGCCGTCTGGCCTCTACACCGCTGTGTGCTTGACAGGCTGGACAGGCTTGACCCTTCAACAGTGCTCTACCCAACTGTCACATGGCCCATGTTCGACCATCACCCCGCCTCAACACCAATCAATGCATCCAACCCAACCCATGGTACATAGTAAAGTCCCCGCCAAGTCAGATATCCACCTTCATGCAGCATCTCGGCCTGTCTCGCTTGTCCTCGCCTCTCTCAACAGCCTCGCCTACCGTCGCCTACTGCTGCTTCGCTGTCAGTCTCCACAACATCTCCATCAAAACTAGCCAGCTAGCCAGCTTACCCCAGCATCCACTTCTGCTCGCTCTCATGCATCCACGTACACATCCGCCAGGTTCGGATACCTCAAGTCAGCTTTCTCCTCGAGATACTCCATCCACTGCTTGAGAAACACACTGCCCCTGAAGCGCACATTAGCCATGTTCAATTCGTCCATGCCTGCATGATGCTGTGACCAAGCGGAGACGGCAGTGAGGGGTAGGCCAGCTGTGGCTTGCAGATGCGCAGTGGCCCCTTTCCACATCCCTCGGCTAATTACACGCATGCGCCTTCTCACGGCTCCGACTTCCGAGTTTCAACTCCATCCTTCGCACCGTCTTCGACGCGACCGGAGATACAGTGTGTGACGAATGAAGGGGGTGTATACGTACTTGCTGATAGTGTCCGAATCGCCAACCACGCAGAGATGTCGTTTCGGCCTCGTCATGGCCACGTTGAGCCTCCTCTTCTCGCCCAGGAAACCGACTTCATGCTCAGCGTTGCTGCGCACCGTACTCACCACCACGGCTTCTTTTTCGCGCCCTTGGAAACCGTCCACGCTCCCCAGCTCTAGCTGCGGATACTTCTCCTTCAGCATTCCTGAGAGAAGTGCGAGCTAAGCAACCGTCAGCGATTTGCGTGACAAGACAAGGGTGCCTGACCTGCGGCCGGACCGAGTCTGGCGATCTACTCGACCCGAGATCGCAAGTAGGATGCATGATGTTGGGAGATGAAGGACAGGGGAGATTCCTACCTGTGCATTGTATGGTGTGATGACTGCAATATCCTCTTCTTTGACGCCCGCAGCGATCAGGTTGTTGACGTGCATCTTGACCAACGCCGCTTCTGCTTCGTTGCTCTTGCTGTCGCCGAGACTCATGCCCTTTCCACCCTTGCCAATAACGCCCTCATCTTCCATCTTCTCGGCGAAATCGCCACCTTGCGTGTCCCAGAACACAAGCGGCTCGCGTGTGTCTTCCGTGTCTTGGACTTCGTAGGGCAGGCCGGTGAGCAGGCGCGCTTTCACCGACTCGGCGGCGATGAGCTTCGAGTCGTAGAGGGCGTCGGAGGGGAAGCGCATGATGGTCTCGTGCATGCGGTATTGAGTGGTGAGCATGCGTTTTATGCCGGGGCCGTGGAGAGCGAGGAGGCGATCGAAGAGGGTAGTCTCGAGGGTTTTGCTGATGCCCGACGCGTTGGTATCGACCGTGGCTGTTGAAGTTTTCTTTGCGGCTTTCGATTCTTTCGACTGGAGTGATTTGATAGTGGGGGGTAGCTGTAGATGGTCGCCTGCAAGAACGAGCTTGTTCGCTTTGACCCAGAGAAGAGGCACCCAACATTGTGCTTCGAGTGCTTGACTGGCCTCGTCTACGATGACGACATCAAACTCCTGGCCTTTGAGGTGGAAACCTCCTGTGCCATGTAGTGTGGCGAGGACGACTTTGCTACCTCCGACCAAGTTGTTGACGCAGCCTTTCTCCCGCTCTCTGTACTCTTGTCGCAGCTCTTTGAGCTCCGTGTAAATCTGGCGTTTCTCTCTGCCATTGCGCGTCTTGCGTATCGATGCTTGTTTGTCGTCCATCTCTTTGCGCACGTCTTGAACCAAGGCTGCTGCTTCTGATGTGCGTGTGAGAACGTCGAGCGAGTGGTTCAGTACCGAGGGCAGAAGGCGAGCTGGGTGGCCTAGGCGAACCATGTTGACCTTGTGGGAGGCTAGTCGTTCGACAATGTTGTCTACCGAGATGTTGGACGGGCCGCATACGAGGAGGCGCAGGTTCTGTTTGAGCAATTGCAAGATCAGCTCGATAAGGGTATGCGTTTTCCCTGTACCTGGTGGGCCGTGTATCAGAGCGACTTCTCGAGATGCTATGGCGAATCTGATAGCCTCCCTTTGGCTGTCGTTCAAGCTTGGGTCGTTGAATTCTAGCTTGTGCAGAGGATTCGAGGGATCGTTAAGGTCTGATGGGAGGGGCGAAGGCGAGCCTTGCCCAAAGAGCACTCTCATAAAAGGCGTGTAATCCTGTTCCCCCAGCTTCTGTAGCCTGGCCATGGTCTGGTTCATCCTGTCACGTATGAGCTTGCACCGCAGGTAGACGAAGAATGATGTATTGCTGCAACTGCGTACCTCTTGTACGTAACGTCATTCGCCAGTTTGACTCTATCTCATGTATCAGCTCCGTCATAGTACGCCCATCTGCCCAACGTGTGACTGACATCCACAGCTTGCTGCCACTCGGCACATCTGCGTCTTCCTTGTCCAGCACCATCTCGATGTTCTCGCGTCGCACCTTCAAGACTACGCCCTCTGCACCTTTCTTTTCCAGCTCTTTCTTCTCCGTCTTCTTCGCGCTGCCTGCAGGCTGGTCTGCCACCGCCACAATGTCTCCCACTCGAATGCCATGCTCAGGTATTTCCGGTTTGGCACCCTTGGTGACGACGGCAGGATCGAGTGCAAGCTCTACTATAGTCTTGCCACCCATGCCAGTCCGTATTGAGGAGACATGGAGGTTCAGAATGGCGAGGCCACCACGGGCAAGGGCAGTAGGTGTGTGCGACGAGAGGAGGGCGTCCGTTTCTGAGAGCTCAGCTTTGAGTTCAGCATCAAGCAGCGTAAGTTGGGAGGTGGCAAAGGCTGGTATGTCTGTGGAAGTCGGCATGGCGATTAGTGGCTGCGTGGTCAGTATTCGGTGTATGAGAACAGCAGTGAAGCTGCGGTTGTGTTTGTGTAGCTCTGGTGGGGCTGCTATGACGCGCTCCGCACGAAGTAAGCACGATATGCTGGTCTCTTTGGAGCACACTCAGTAATTACAGCGCCGCTTGGAGAACACATGCAAAGTGCTTTGTGCAGCAATGTTTCTGGGTGGGCTGTAGCTGCGTTGTACGTAGCAGGTTGCAATGAAGCTCGTCGCGTCGACGCGCTAGAGCTGCAGAACGGCTGAATAAGCCATGCTTCACACTGTGGTACCTCCACCTGCATCACTCAGCACAGCACGAACATGGGTTGAGCACAGGCACTTTCCAGCAGATGGGATTTCAGTCTTGATTTCGTATTACGCAGAGTCGGAAGCGATATCGTACACGCTTCAGCATATCGGTATGCCTCCCGGTCATGTGCTGCGGATGCTCGGCTCCGCAGTCGCCGCCACGGACAGCAGCAGAGACGAAGCTGTAGAGGAGTCGAGTGCCTCACTACTCTGAGAACATGGACCGTGACGGAAGATTCTGCAGCTCTTCCTATCATGTACGCTGATACATGCAGTTGTATACATGCCCAAAACAGTGCTCCGCGAGAGGTGCGGCGGTTTTCCTCAACCAGAAGGGGCAAGTTAACCCGACGCCCTCCACATCGACGCGCTTCCAACGCGCTGCCCGGGCACCGACCCCGCCCACATGTGGTTAACAAGCCCCGAGCGCATTGCTTGACCTGTCCAATTGTCATCACCGGCACTTGGAATCGCAGCAAAAGCGCCTGTTCCGAGAGCGGCGCGAGCTTCAGCCTCTTGACGCGAGCATTGCGCGAAAGATGCGACACATGCCGAGCCTCGGCCGCGAGTGAGGGGCTGCCGCCGGCGACGAGGGGCAGATGACGGAGCCGTCCAAGGCACCCCACACCTTCGAATAAAAGGTCGGGAGCCCTTCCACGGCCTGGAGCAGCTTTGACTAGTTCTCTTCTCTCCTCCTCTCTCCATTCTACCTGTCTCTTACACCTGAGACGCTGCAAACCCTCTAGATACCCTTTGAATTCACTGCTCCATCACAATGCCCGCTGATACCGTTGGCAAGGTACGTCAAGCTCTAGCCACCACCACAACAAACAATGGAGGACAAAACAGCTGACAATTGCGTAGACCATTACCTGCAAGGTGCGTTCTGAAGCTTCTCGTTTTCCAGCTCTGCCTTGCATTGGCTCAATGAACCCCTCTGGCCACCGTCTGTGACGGCATCCAAAGCTTGGCGCGTGCGGGTCCGCAGAAGAGCAGACAGGCATTGCGCAGCGGAACGGCGCGGGGAGGAACCCCTTTGAGAAATGATGCAACTCGGGCCTATGTACTGACTGCAACAGGCTGCAGTTGCCTGGGAAGCCGGCAAGGACCTATCCATTGAGGATGTCGAGGTGCTGCCCCCCAGGGCCCACGAGGTCCGCATTGAGATCTACTACACCGGTGTCTGTCACACAGATGCCTACACACTGTCCGGCAAGGACCCCGAGGGTGCTTTCCCCATCGTTCTTGGGCACGAGGGTGCTGGTATCGTCGAATCCGTTGGTGAGGGCGTCACAAACGTGAAGCCCGGCGACCACGTTGTTGCTCTCTAGTACGTGCTCCCAGCCATTGGAGCACCTGACACGTGCTAACAGCTTCCAGCACACCCGAGTGCAAGGAGTGCAAGTTCTGCAAGTCGGGCAAGACCAACCTGTGCGGCAAGATTCGCGCAACCCAGGGCAAGGGTGTCATGCCTGACGGCACCTCGCGCTTCAAGTGCAAGGGCAAGGACCTCCTCCATTTCATGGGAACTTCCACATTCTCCCAGTACACCGTCGTTGCAGACATCTCTGTCGTCGCCATCACCGAAAAGGCCCCTATGGACCGCACCTGTCTGCTCGGCTGCGGTATCACAACCGGTTATGGCGCTGCTGTCATCACCGCAGGAAAGGGCGGTGTCGAGGAGGGTTCCAATGTTGCCGTCTTCGGTGCTGGCTGCGTCGGTCTGTCCGTCATCCAGGGAGCTGTCAAGAACAAGGCGGGCAAGATCATCGTTGTCGACGTAAACGACTCCAAGGAGGAGTGGTCTAAGAAATTCGGCGCCACAGACTTTGTCAACCCCACCAAGCTCGGCTCCCAGAGCATCCAGGAGAAGCTCGTTGAGATGACCGATGGCGGCTGCGACTACACATTCGACTGCACGGGTAACGTCAACGTTATGCGCGCCGCGCTCGAGGCCTGCCACAAGGGATGGGGAGAGTCCATCATCATTGGTGTCGCTGCTGCTGGTCAGGAGATTGCCACTCGCCGTACGTATCGCTTTTTCCAGACCAACGCAGAAAAGCCTGCTAACAACCTTCATAGCCTTCCAGCTCGTCACCGGCCGTGTCTGGAAAGGATGCGCTTTCGGTGGTGTCAAGGGCCGCACACAGCTCCCCGAACTCGTTGCTGACTACATGAACGGCGACCTCAAGGTCGACGAGTTCATCACCCACCGCCAACCCCTCGACAAGATCAACCAGGCGTTCGGCGATATGAAGGCTGGCGACTGCATTCGTTGCGTCGTCAACATGCGCGAATAACTACGCTCGGGCCCCCAAGACCAGTCCTCGAAGGCCAGACTTTAGTTTCTGCTTAGTCCTATGATTTGCGAATATTTGATGACGTGATGAGATATATCGGGAAAGCAAGAGGCGTAAGTAGAGGAAGATGAAGAGCATGCGTGGCGTTGATGCCGGCGCTGAGAGGTTTGTCTTGGGTCTGAGGGTGTATACATTTTGGGTCTGTTATAGGCTGGTGCAAATTTAAAAAAAAACTCTACCCTGTCCTTGTCCCCCAATAATCATACTTGAAAGCCCGTGTGTCATGCATCACCTACAAATACGGCCAAGGTTTCCATGTAAGGCCTTGTTCTCGGCACGACACTTGCTCTTTCCTTTCTCTCCAACATACGGCAGAGTTTGTCATATATTTGAAAACCCAGATGCTTGACTACATTACCCGTCGTCCTCTCCACTCTTTAAAAACCAAAAACCTTTGACGTCGAAGACGCCATTGTACCCCCATAAAAGCACGCCCCGAGATCCGTACAAATCGACTGCACTCACGTATGCACATCCAAATACCACAACATCCAAAAGACAAAACCAAAAGCATACCAACAGGGCCATGATTCTCTATTTCGATAACATAGGATGGATTTGATAACGTCTTTCCTCCCAAAAACTTCTTTTTATGTCTGCTTTCTAGGAGGAATAAATAAACAGCACTTCGCTCAGGTACTTCGCCACCTCAATATCAAATACTCGAAATCTTGTATCGTTCGGTTTGGAAGATGAGGTTCCTTGTTTGCTTGCGTATTTCCATTGTCGATGATAGTAAATCCCACAAAGTGGGATCGTCATGGAGAGCTGCCTCCCATTTACCGCTGGAACGGATCTCATGGGCTTTGTGATTAGTTCGCGTGGAGTATGAATACCATGCCGTGCTTAAGGATTAAGAGTGCTTCCAAATGTGGGGGAAAGCGGGTGAGGGTTACACGGTTTAGTATAGTCGATTTGTCATCGACTCGGGCTGTGGTGTTGTCATTTGAGCTCTGTTCGTCAAGGATGCGGTGTCTCGAGGTGATCGGTTGATCGCTTGAATGTAGAGGCGTGAAAAGTACCAAAGAGATATGAAGTTGCTTATTTGCCGTAAGATTTATTATTGAACAAACGTTGTGTGGAACAGGAACATGAGGTGTTGGAGAAAAACTTAGTTTATAGTTCAATGTTGTGTTCTACTTCCAGAACTCCCCGTTTGGTCTTCGACATCATATCGAGCTCATCTTCGATTCCATCGTTCCAACTCGCGTCATCCCAGCCCGACCAGTCAATTTTATATGAGTAAACGAGACTCCATATGAGGTCTGGCACTTTCAGTAAATGCCATGGTGACAAGCGCTACTGCCTCATCGCTCGTTCCCCCCTGCCGTCTTCTGGAGAGAAGCGTTTAGTTGGCTTGCTCATGTCGATCGATCTTGCAGTCTGACTCGCTGCTAAAATAGCACAAGGGTGCCAGTCATGCAAGCTCGAGAGTTGCAGGACGCCGGGTACGATGGTCATGGCTTTCAACGTATTCGCAATTGCCGACGTCGAAGCAGCGTGGCCTTAGTACCTGCATGTACTGTTGCAATGGTGTGTAGGGGCGTTCGTTTGCTGATCAATGATAGGGTGGTCTAGTCCCCAAACCCAGGTCAACGAGCACTGTGGAATATGAGGCGCGGATGCTACCGGTCATTCCTTCTTCAGCCAAATTGCTGAAGCCTCGTAACGTGCCTCTCTTTACACAACGTTCGCCTTGACCAACATAAATTGGCTGGGCTGCTTATCGCGATGGTCCATTTGTAGATCCTGCGCAGGCCGCAATGTGAATTAGGTAGGTTCGGTATTGATTAGCAATGCGAACCACAGCCTCCAGGGCTCATGGAGCGTTTCCAGAACGTATTATCTTTCCAAGCATCCAGTGCGAGAATTGAAGAGCAGGCATAATCATAGACGCCACAATCCTGGATATTCCCTCATGAAGCTTCCATAACAATGTCTCCTGAATTTGATCCGCGCTCATCTCTTTGACTTCTTCCAGCTGCTCCCTTAACCGAGCAGCTTTGCTAGGGAGTTCCAGTCCGAGGAACAGATAAAGGCCGACGATGATATACTCCATGATGACTTGCCTACACAAAGCTATCAGCAAAAGACCACAGTTTGACACTGGGATGGCAAGCAAGACCAGTCCATAGGAGGTAAACGGTAGGAAGGTAATTTTGCCAGCGGGATGCCAATTTACGGTACCCAAATGAAGTGCGAAATTGAACAAGATGGCGCTATCGGAGCAGGTACGTACATGCACAATTGGATGGTGACATTGCCGGAAATGACGTTGAATCGCATCTCCGAGGTTTTGTCAACCCAGCTCTCGAATGCGAAGCACGTCATGTAAACAATGTCGACGACGAAGAAGGGCAGACTCAGCACAACTGTGGTCAGGATCTTGACTTCTTGGGAATCTGCCAGGTATAGACGAGCCGATATAACAGCGGTAGCCCAAATCAGGACTAAGAAACAGGCGATGTACAGACTGATGCCGGCTTTGGTTGCTTCGGTTGCTGCGTAAGTCGGACCGTCGCGGGAATCAGGATCAATGCCGCCAGCGACTATAAGGACAAACGAAATGATTAGAGGAACGTGTGTGAAGAGTAGGATCCATTGCATGCGCCGTCCTTTTGGTTTGGTCGTAGTGTTGAGCAGACTGCTGGTTGACATAAACAGTGGCGTGAGACCCATGGAGGTGAGGATGGCCACACCGGAAGAGACGGATGTATTAGGAACGTCGGAGATAGGGTTAAGCTGCGTTGTTGCCAAATCCATGGAAACCTGCACAAGCCGACATACACATAGTGTCGTCAACCAGATCCATGGCCAACTCCGCCCCAGGCCTTGGCGAAGAATCAGGTAGAGCGATATTACAAGGTAGATGAAGAAGACGATAAGAGTGACGACGTTGACGATACCTGGATATTCGAGCGATTGAGTCATCGCTGCTGTAGACAAAGCATAGTAAACGTCGTAGGGGAAAAGGTCAGATCGAGGAGAAAGATCGATTCAGGGCATTGCTTGGCTGTGCTTGGCGGTCATCACGTGTTCTGGGGGCCGCCGTAGATCCAGCGCACCAGTCACCTGGTCTTCTCAGCGCATAGCGACATGAACGAGACAACGTTTTGCATCATTGCAGGCCCTGCAATGGCACTAGAAGTCGCAACTGTGCAGAGAATTGTACGCGTTATTCTGTGAAGTTTGCCACTCTTTGGCGGCTGTGTCGCGGCTGTGTTGGCCACGGGCCATCGTCGGACGTCATCTTCCAATTTGCATGTTTCCCTGCCCAGATACAGATCAGCGCGTCACAGTCGATTGTTTAGCCGATGCGGGTGGGCTCGGCACTCAGATTAGAGGTTTGATGCCAAGTGCGTATTCTCTCATCGAGTTGCGAGAATACGATAAATGCCGCATTAATGAGAAGAAATCTTTGCCTGATACAAAACAGGCTAAAATTGGATGATGCGTCTTGATGCGAGCGCTTGGAGAGTCAATCACAACTAGACCAAAGCTTCAGTGGCCTGTACACCGCGCTTTGATTGTAGCCACAACGACCACCAGACAGCCGAGAAGTGTGATGATAGCCGGCTAGCTATCGCGAGACGCTGCGGATTTGAGATACGCATCTTCCTATTCCGGATCTTAATCATACAACTGCAATCGATGTATTGTACTGTCGACTACTCTTCGTGTAAGCTTTGCCATCCTACAAAGTGCCCAACGGATAGGCAGGATCTATGTTCGCCATGTCTGGCACGATCACCGGCACACTTCGGTAATACGGTACCTCCACCACCTCCTTCGCCCAAGTGGGTGCCTTTCTGACCTTCATCAACTGCTCAATTGCATATCCAATGCCCAGCAGCTTCTGCTCCTCCCAAGGCCTACCCAGAATCTCCATGCCTACAGGCACCCCAATCGGTGCATCTTCACTTGGTTTGCTGAAACCTGCTGGGACTGTCACAACCGGTGCGCCTGTGAGGGCTGCTAAGATGCCGTTGCGCCCACTCTGTGATGGAGACCCAATCTTGACCACAAGGTTCTTCTGCTCTGGATAGATAATCGCGTCCACATTATTTGCGACAAAGGTTTGCTGCAGCGCCAGGGTGAGGTTGCGAATGCCACTTTGACGCTGGATATACGTCTCGTTGCTCGTCGAGGAAACAAGCGCAGTGTTGACATACTCATACTGCGATGGGAGAACAACAAACTCACCGCCAGACCCATTTACCGCTTTGCGCGAGTAAAGTTCGTTGAGCGTATTGGGATGTCCACCGGAAAGCGATGGACGCTGGAGATACTCGTCCATAAGCTCGCGGTACTCGTAGCGCTGAACGTCGAGTGCAGCCTGGATGGCAGTCGCATTGTAAATGGTCTCATTGATTGGAACCAACGTCACATTTTCGGCTTTCAGTTTCGACATCAACATGTCCATTGCATTGTTGACGGGCGTGACCTCCGTTGAATCAGAACGGTTAAAGAACCCATTCAACACGCCCAGTCGTAAGCCGCTAAGTTTAGAAGTTGACAGCAGTGTGGTGTAGTCGATATTCCGGTTCAGTGAGGGGACAAGCGCGGTTGCATCATCCGCAGCGTCGTAACCCGTGGAAGCCATGACTGTTAGCGCTGTAGCAACATCCTTGATCGATCTTGCGATGGGCCCGATTGTGTCGTGAGTGTACGATATGGGTACAATACCGGTGCGGCTTACAAGACCCCTCGTCGGTCGAATACTGCACAAGGAGTTGGCAGATGCTGGACTTCGCAGCGAGTTAACTGTATCTGTACCAGTGCCAAAAACACAGAAAGAAGACGCCACGGCTGCCCCCGTACCTCCTGAGCTTCCACCAGGTGTGCGCGTTGCATCATAAGGATTAATAGTCTGTCCACCCAAGGAAGACACGCTGATGCCTTCCAAAGCAAGCTCATGAAGATTAGTCTTGCCGAGAATGACAGCTCCTGCAGATTTCAGAGCCCCTACACTGGGTGCATCTTCAGTTGGTTGTGACTTTGCAAGTGCTAAGTTGGCTCCTGTAGTCGGCATATCCACAGTGTCGTAGTTGTCCTTTAACAGAATGGGGATGCAGAAAAGGGCCCCAGTTGCGTTCCCTGCCGAGAGCTGCTCATCAAAGGCATCCGCAGTGCTCAATGCATTGGGGTTGAGGGTGATGATGGCATTCGTTCGATCGTTGTGAGCTTCGATTCGGGCAATGAAAGACGAGACGATTTCTCGACACGTTGAGAGACCAGAATAGAGTGCATGATGAACCGAGTCGATTGTCGCTTCGCGAGTGTCGAAAGGGATGGTAGTTGTTGCGGCCAATGTTTGACTGCACATCGCGGCAATGATTAACCTGAAGATCGACCCCATACTGTAAGATTGAAGTTCAGCGACGATTCGGGAAGTTGAGCGCGAATATTACCACGCCTGCAGCAAAGAGCTCCTTTATATTGCTCAGCTTGCAGCTTGAATACCGGCGTAGAAAGCAGATCCCGCGGACTGCTTTAGCTGTGCTTGGCTTGCGGCATGTATCGCATTGCATACATCCGATCAAGTTCAGTCAGAGCTTGATAACGCGTATCGCTTTTGCCAGCTTATCTTGGGAGTAGTGCGAGGATACCGATGATCGGAGTGACGTAGCTCAACTGGGAGATTAGCACCTGCCTAATCTATGCCGTGCAAGCGAGCCAGACACCTGCGAAATAACGCAGAGCGATGTCAAGCAGACCCAAAGATTTGAGGTCTTATTGTACTTGGAATATGCACCACGAGAATTGCGTAGTTGCCGGAGAAAACATCTTAGATGTGACGAAGGTTGACCATGGGAATGCAAAATGCAGAGTGGAAGTTCCTTCACGGGAATTGCAGCGCGTGGGTTCTTTTGGCATTGACTCTGAAGAACGATCGATTTCGACAGGTTCAGGGTCCTTGAGCAAATTAGAAGACGACAGTGTGTCTGTTGGGCATTGCCTGAGTGGTGTAAAGGAGACGCAGTGTCCGCAGACTACCCGGAGATTGCACATCTCAGAGTGATCAACATTTATAGCAACGGTCCAGGAGAGAAACTCGGCGATCTGAACCGACTCATTGCAGCAGGGTGCCGACGCCAAAGCCGACTGCATTTGAGATGGTCTCACGGAAAAGCTCGATTAGAGACTGCGTATGTATGCAAGGTAGAGTCTCGAGCAGACATCATTCAGGAGGATACGTGTTGCTGTACGTCGACGCTTGTCCATGCATAGTTGATGACCAAGACTTGCGCGCACTCGCTTATTCTGTCGAAAGGACTTGCTGTAGCTCCTCCACCTTGCCGGTCAAGCGAAGAGGAATTGCAGGTGCATAGAACTTTTTCATGTTTACAATGTGGATGCACGTGTCGCGTTCGGTGCTTGCTGAGTTTAGCAAATCAATGGTGCAGCCAAGCCCCTGGCTTCTGATGCTCTGAGCCTCACCAGAACCTCTACACCGCGCTCGAAGGACTTCACCATCTCGACAAGATTCACGTCTCGCACCATTAGCCACAACCGTCGCGACATCACAGACCGGAACATGGTCTGTCCGGGACGCAAAGCTTCCCCAGAGTTGTTTTATTGGGCGCCTGCGCGCCTGTGAAACCCGTGATGTGGCACTAAACCAAACTTTCCTCTCAACTTAGCATCACGAAACTCGACCCCACACATACCCGTGTGAATCGCGCAGTATCGCCTTGCAAACAAAGGCCCGGCCTGGTTTCTCCGGATATTTCGCGTCCACGAAGTCATGGACTTGCTTGCTCGCGAGGGCGTTCGTTGTGTTCAACCACACGGGTCAGGCAAACACCTGGCGTTTTGTCACCACCGGTGAACCACGTGTTTTGTTGACTCTCCATGTGCGCAAGGATTCAGAGTCGCAGCTCGAAGTTGCTCCAGCATGCGTTCGACCGCTTCGTTCGGTTTCCAATTGGCCTCATCGAATAGATTCCTAACACACGCATTGCTATCGATTCCGACTCAGCCTCATCCAGTTTCACTAGCCTCAGGGATCAGTTTAAGCTGCCTGCCAAGCCTCACACCTTGAGACGGCCTGGAGCTTAGACATAGCTAAAGGTGGCGCTAGGCGTCGACCCACACGCAACAAGACTGCCACTCACACATGTTTGTACGTTGGGTATTATTGCTGTTGCTTAGCTTCGACTATTCTCACTCCGATGATGCTCCAACCGACTCCCTACCTGTTCCCTACACTTCACTGTCTCACATCCCTTCTGAGTCGACGCTCATACGTCCCTCATTCGTGACCATTCTCGATCGGCTTAGAGCATCCCGGAGCAGCATCATCTCAAGACCCACTGAAACAACTGAACGTAGGTTTCTTCTATCTACCGTTACCTCATACACGTTTCGTACGTCTTTAGTAAGGTCGGACTTCAGGCTGCGTTTGTATGCTCGTGCCTCACTGCCCACTACGAAACCTTACCTCACCCTCTTCTTACGTCTTGGCCAAAACTTCAACGCCTCACCAAGTCCGGACCAACCATGGCCGATGCAATTCTGCGGGAAATCGGAAGTGGGTCTGAAGTCGCTCACTCATCGCGATCAAGTATAAATGAGGGTAGAACCGCGACAAGAAGAAGATCATCAGCACTCAGGTTCCCAACCCAGCTTCTTCAGTAATCACTACCTCTCTTCTATTCCATTAATAACTCCTTCACTCTATTTACTTAATCCTATTATCTGACCGGTTCAGGCTATATTCATATTCAAAATGTACTTCACCAAGTCCTCCGTTGTTGCCTTCAGCCTTTTGGCTTCCTCTACTCTCGTGGCTGGCCACGGTGCCATCATCAAGGCTACTGGTGATGCAGGTGGTGCTGGCTCTGCCATTGGTGTCGACCCCGCGACTCCCCGTGACGGCACAAACCGCAACCCCTTCCAGCAGGACTCTACCCGTTTCCGTGGCGATGCTGCGGCTACGTGCGGTGAGACTCTTGGTGGAGGTGCCAACGATGTCCAGGCTGGTACTGCTCAGGTCATGCAGCTCAACGGCGCCACTCTTCCTCAGGTCTCTGCTGGTGGTGCTCTTATGATGACTGTCCACCAAGTCAACTCAGACGGTGCTGGTCCCTACAAGTGCATGATCGACGCCACCGGTACCGGTGCCAACTGGGTCCCCATGACCGTCACCCAGAACCTCCCAGGTGACGCCAAGGGCAAGAACAAGGCCACTCAGTTGCAGGATCAGCCCCTCAACGTCCAGATTGACGCTGCCCAGACCTGCACTGGAACCGTCGCTGGACAGAGCAACGTCTGCATGGTCCGTTGCCAGAACCCTGCTCGTGCTGGACCCTTCGGTGGGTGTGTTCCCATTCAGATGGTAAGTCATAACTCTTCTTTCAAGCAGACGCTTCGTGGAACCAGATTCTAACAAACATACAGGCTAGTGCCGCCGCTGCTGCCCCCGCTGCTGGTGCCGCCGCTCCCGCTGCTGGTGCTGCAGGCGCTACTACTCCCGCTGGCGCTGCAGGTGCTGCAGGTGCTGCTGGTGCTGCAGGTGCTGCAGGCGCTGCTACTCCCGCTGGCGCTGCAGGTGCTGCTGGTGCCGCTGCTCCCGTCGCCAACGGCCAAACCGCAGGCGCTGCTACCGGAGCCAACACCGCCTCATCCCCTGCTCAGCGCCGCAAGAACGCACCCGCTCTTAGCAATGACGACCAGGAGGAGGAGCTCGACCTTGTCGATGGCCAATTCTAGATTGGTCACCGAGTCACCCACAGTCAAGCTCCTCAGCTCCCCGAGCTTTGATGACAACGATCACGACACGATGGACATAGCGCAACAACCAAACGGTGGATCTCATGGCTAGTTCTTACACTAAACATAGATTTAATTAGTACGAAGGGGGGAGGAAATAGGGTGCGATGTAATCCTGCTGGTCTGTGACCAGAGGATGGGATCATGTATGAGTTAGTGACGGATGGTAGTGAGGAAGTGAATGCGTAGAGCCTGGATTGGGAACCCTGGTCTATTACGCTACCTTTGGTAATATATATGTAGTAGTCTCTTGTCTTAAATGAGTGTTTTTTCATATCTTCTCCATCTCATGCCAAGTTCGATTTTCCATCTCATCCAAAATCAACCAAACATCTCAATGATAGGCGGATGGTTTTGAAGGATCTCGGAAAAGAGGCGTATTAGAGCTAAGCTTTGATGTTCAATATGTGGCTGAAGGCTAATATCATGCCTGGATGTGACCGTTCGTGGTTTCAGGTCGTTTCGTATGGATCTGAACTACCCTTACGAACGAAGCTGACTTTACTAAGCTGAGGAACATAACTTTTCAAGATTCCTCAACTCCTGCCAAATCTTTTAGAGCTTTTTCCAAAAGACAAAACGGATGTTAGACGTTGGTCTACATGCGCTCAATGCGCTCGTCGCTAACAAGAAGAACTGGGGAGGCGAGAGAAAACAATTATCAGATTTAAGATTCATTACAATTTATCATTACTTGATAGCTTTCGTAGACGGAAAAAACTGTGCGCATGGATCTCTTGAGAAGCAATAAAGAAAAATCCATCGAAGAAATCCGCAAAGTTTCGCACCACAGAGCATGCCAACTGCTTCGTGCTGTATGTAGTGACCATCCTCTTTATAAGCGCAGCTCTTTTTCTAATAGTAGTAAGGCTTGTTAGGGTCTGTCAGATCGAAAATGACAGCGCTGTGAGGCTTCGCTCCACCACGGGTTGAAAATTCATAAGGGAAGTTGATGCTTCGGTTGAAGCTGAGGGCACCGTTGGGCAAGATGTCAATCCATTGAGCCTTGAAGTCAGCAGGTGTGTTGACGACGCCAATCTCACCAGTCTGTACAAAGTAGTCGGCAACGAGAAGATTCTTCTTGTCGGGGCTGATCTTGAGGTAATGAGGTCCAACAATGCCCTGATCCTCATCCGGGTTATCGAGGCGCTTGACATTGTTGAGATCGGAGATATCGAGAGCGGCAACGTGGTTCCCAAGTGTAAGGGTGAAGTAAGCAAATTTGCCATCGTCAGTGATGTCAGAATAGATGGCGAGGTTGTTGCGTGCGCGTGGGCCAAGATCGAAGAGGAGTTCTGCGACACCTTGGTTGCCATTGGCGTCTTTGCGGAAGGGGTAGATAATCCAGACTTGACCAGGACCGACGGCAGTGGCGAGAGCAGCTGATTCTTTGTTTCCCGGGATGAACTTGACATCCTGGATACCCTGTCCATCCGGGATAGCGATGGTTGAGATGATCTTGCGTGAGCTAAGCTCCCATAGACGAAGAGTGTTGGCCTTCTGGATACCAATAGCAGAAGCAGGCTTCAAGATAGTAACAGGGACAACAAAGTCAGACGTCAGGATGATGTTCTTGTTAAAATCTACACTCAGACCGTGTGGGCTGAACTGCTCACCCAGAATGTTGAGGGTGCCAGCGACATCCTCAGGCCATTCGTGGATGATGTTGAAGTCGGCATCAGTCTCTACGAGACGGCCAGGGGCTGTACCCACAGCAGAGCCCATATATGTGATGAAGAAGCCGCCATCGGGCTTGGCGCGGATCTCATCCGTGATGGAAGAAAGAAGAGCGCGGTTGCTCTTCTTGAACTTCGGTTGATAAGGATTCGAAGTATCAAAATAGTATGCAGTATCTTGGGTCTTCAAAAGAGATAGAAGGCCTCCACCCACAAGTGTCTTTCCATCGAGAGAAGCACCGAGATGATGGGGTGAGTTGCCACTTGAGGGCACGTCAGTGACCCAAAGGAGGGTACCGAAGGTGTCGTCATCGAGGGAGTAGGTAGCCAAAAAATCCTTATGATTATTGTCGCCAGCGGCGGTCCAGAAGTAACCAATTTTCTTCGGCTTGAGGTTCTGGTTGCCCACAAAAGGAGGACTTTCCAGAGGAGGGGTTGGCATCTGCAAAATAGGCAGAGGTGGAGCGTTGGTAGAGAGAGGCTCGGTCACACCTGGGATAGATGGGATGAGAGGGGGAAGGGAAAGTGCGCTGGCTGCACTGGCAAGCAGCACCGACAAGAGTGTTGTTGAATACATGATGAGCGGATTGAGAATAGCCAACGAGAGTGCTGGAGCTGGTGGAGACACTGAAGTTGATGAGAGGCTTTGAGCAAGTTGTGAGCTGGTTTCTTAGTATGATTCGCCGTCCTACTTATACCTCACTGATCCTCTTCAAGAACTCTCCATCTGTTGCTGTCTCTTCGCCGACCCGTACGGTCTCCCTACATTCAGCCCTCGATCACCCCCATCTTCTTCCGCTGGCGGTGATGGCATCATCCAGCCTGAATTGACGAAGAGTATCGAAATCACACCCAGTGTCCAAGCGGATCATACCTGTTGCGTAGCCAGATCGACAGGGGCTCAGGTTGGTAGTTGAGCCCTGTGTTGGTCCGAGGTCGATCTCAAGTTCTGCAAGCTCAATACCATGATACGAAGAGCTATCAAGTGGATGATGATCGTCAATGCAGGTGTAATTTCGGCCATCTAAATGTAAGAGTCGACGCCAAGGCCTTGAAACTACTACCAGTTCGAGTCTGAACGAGCTGCTTATGGTGAAGCGCGATGCACACGCTTCCTTCTGAAGCCGAGAGTGAACGGCCAAAGGCAGGTTCCGGACGAAGACGTGCTCTCGGAACAGAGAGTTTCCAGATCATGAGAGCTGAAAAGATTGGCAGCACGAACTAACTGGGACCAGGCTCCAAAAATTTGGTCCCATGTATACCGTCGCAATTTGCGGAAAGGGGAGTGAAAACCAGGTTGTAACGTGTAGGGCAGCGCGCAAAAATGCTCTGAAAACAAACCAAATATAGGGTTGCAAGCACAAAAACATTCCTACAACGATGAGAAATGCGACCATGGAATTCGTGGACGATAAAACTGGAAATTGTTGGAATTTCAGCTTCTCGACTGAAATTTTGTAATATCAGCACGTTAGTACGCTGAGTACTTCTGGTCGAAGGCTAGCTACATCAGCACAGCGTTCTCAACTTGATAGTGTAAGAAGCAGATCTTACAATGATAGGGAATAAATGTATCTAATCCGGTTTGGATTGACTGTGATGGCAATCTGATGCGCAAATGATGTGATCGCACTAGTGCTCCGCTCTATGGTTGATCTGCACCCTCAACACCACAACCTTTGAACGCCATTTATCGCGACATCTTACCTTATAGTTACGATCATGGGGTCGCTGGAAAACCCCGACAGTATCCCCGATGAGTGGAGGTAGATCGCTGTCATACCCCCGCAGACTAAGCATTGACCTTAGGATCTGGAAGATCGTCCAATAACAATCCGTAAAGAAGACAGATGAGCTGTGCTTTTGTCTGCACTTGAGCGGGAGATAGACTGATGCCATACCTTGTTTGAATGTTGTGTTCCTGAAGTAAGTGTGCGAGCATGTGCCACAAGATGCACCACGGAAAGGGGTCATTAGCTAGCGAGATTGTGTCATTGTGCATATATAAGACCGCGTGCGGGCTTCCACGAAATAGTTGTCTTCAACATACCTTCATCTGGGTTTACCAGTTTCCAAGAATGAGATTGAGTGCTGCAGTCGGTGTGCTCTTCGCATCCTCAGCGTTCGCTGGAGTGGTGAAGCGGCAAACTCCATTCTCCGATGGCGAACCAATTGACGGCAAAGGCAAAGGCGCCCCAATTCTGGGTATATCAAAACCGAGTTACCGGTATGATAAACTCACACACTGACATCGTGTAGGTGGAACAAACCGCCAAGTAGACATTGAAAACCCCTCCAACCTGGGCCAGCAGAGCACTGATGCCGGTACCGTGCCGAACCTCAAGTGGCGCTTCTCCGATTCCAAGACCCGAATTTATCCAGGAGGCTGGGTGCGTGAACAGGTTGACAACGACCTGCCGCAAAGTCATGATATTGCAGCAGCGCAACAGCATTTGAAAAAGGGCGCAATTCGTGAGTTGCATTGGCACCGCGTGGTAAGTTGTGCCCTTGACAATGTCTTTTCCGTTGTCACTAACAACGCATAGGCTGAATGGGGTCAGGTGCTTTTCGGCCGTGTGATTGTATCAGCGGTCGACGAGAACGGTCGTCATCAAATCACCGAGCTCGGCTTCGGAGACATCTGGTATTTTCCAAAGGGCCAGGCACACACTGTGCAGGGTCTAGATGACGAGAATGAATATCTGCTGGCGTTCGATGACGGCAACTTTGAAGCAGCTGGGTAATTGAACCCAGACTATTGAATGTTTATTAGTTGTCTGACCCAGCCTAGGACAACCTTCAACCTTGACGACTGGCTTGCAAAGACGCCCAAGTCGATCCTTGCGAAAAGCTTTGGCGTGCCCGAATCAACATTCGACAATCTGCCAAAGACGAACCCGTACATCCAGAACAGTACGACTGGCACTGCTGCCAGACAGAAAGATATCACTGGGGGTGCAGGTGAGCTAGTTGGGGATGCCTCGTATGTATATCGCACTTTCCAACATGCTCCTGAGCCTGCGCCTGGTGGTGCCGGTGTCTGGTGGAAGATTGACTCGACCAACTTCCCCATTTCGAAAACGATCGCATCAACGTACGTTGTGCTCGAGCCGAAGGGTATCAGGGAGCTGCATTGGCATCCCACCGTAAGTCAAACCGATTTGATACCATGCTGTTGCTGTATTAACGGATTATAGTCTGAAGAGTGGCTGTACTTTCACGAAGGCAAAGCTCGAGCGACAGTCTTCACTGGCAACAGCAATGCGCGCACTTTCGATTTCGGTCCCGGCGATACAGCTGTGTTCCCAGACAACTCAGGCCATTACATCGAAAACACGTCCGAGACGCAAAACTTAACCTGGATCGAGATTTATAAGGCAGATCGTGTCGCTGATGTTTCGTTGACGCAGTGGTTGGCTCTAACGCCCGCAGATATCGTTGCTGACGTCCTCAAGTTGCCATTGAGCGTGGTAGAGGGCCTCAAGAAGGAGAAGCAAGTGTTGGTTCATGGTAAATAGATATTGCTGTTGCTCGCTTGAACTATGTTGCCTCGGATATTGTCTTTTTCTACTTAGATGTAACCATTTGGCAGATGCCAGGATAATAACACTTTCTCTTCGGATGTTTCGGTAACGTGTACTGGCTTCCAATACAATCCTAGGGTTCTCGTAGGATCCAAGGGCGAGAAATTCAAAGGGTAGGACGAGGATCAAGAGTCTGAACTGACCGACAGTCAACAACTCGGGGATTACAACATTTCGGAAAGAAGTTCGTGACGGTAGTGACGGTAGTGTCATTGTTAGAGCTCGGTGATAACTCTAACCCCGCCGTTAGACCTTCTAACTAGCCCCTTCATCCAAGTCACCACCGAAGCACCGAGGATACTTCGTGGGGAACCAGGCTCAACCTCCAATAGGGACGGGCACGACGGTGCACGGGGGCCATATCGACAGTTCGTTCGCTTGATGTGACGATGGTGAGCTTACTCAGTTCTCTCTGCGCACTGCGAGTTCATTAAGCTCGAACAACTAGCCAGAACGTGCGTAAATGCCAACGCACGCGACTTGTCATCGTGGCGGGGGCCCCTAGAGCTGTCAGTCGAGGCAGAACGCTAGAATCAAGGTCGTTTAGAACTGTCCGTTGGCCGATTGGATGTGCGGATCTTTTCGCGCGCCCAGCCTTCTATGTGATTACAATTGTCATTTGTGGCGGACCACTCGGCGCTTTGCACACATGCGAAGACCGAGAGAGTCGTGGAAGACAGGGACTGGCCGTTGTTGCCGTCGCCAAAGATATTGTTTCCAATCTTGTTAACCGGGCCGACAAAGAGAGGGACATGACAGTAGCCATATTATACTCTGGAGCGCGAATGCGTCCAATGCACATAACCTTGTCATGTCTAACAGCGTGCGTGGTGGATGCGGTCGAGGTGGCCGCGACGGACCGTGATGGAAAATGGAAGAGTTCTTGTGGGGCCAGAGCGCACCATTTGGGTGCACTCACCACACTAGCGGAGAGATTTTGAAAGGGTTTGACAGTGCCCACTCTCGTATTTGCCGACGATCGTCAAAACTTGGGTCGACCTTCTTAGTACAGTTACCATAGCAATCAATTGTAGCCCAATCCCAGATGCATGCTGGGATGGCTTTCTTGCGCTGGTTTTCGCAAAAGGCATGGCTGTCACCGTCCATCCTAGGCAAGTCCGGTGGCATCACTTTGCACGGCCCTTGACACCACCACAATCGATAGCTCTCGGTCACGGATAGTAATCGCATCCACCTCATTCGCAGACTGTAGGCATCAGTTTCGCAGGGTTAGAGGCGATCTATACTTATTTGACAACTCTCCCTGCACTGCCCGACATCCAGGTCTCGATCAAGCTCTGGTCTGCCCGTGCGGAGGTCGAGGTAAACAGGTCGGTTTGACAGAACTGGATCCCTCACCACCCTACCGGGGTTGCCGTCCGAACCCACCAAGATTGACAATCTGCCGTTGCCACCCGCTGCCGCTGGAAGGCCCGTTCCGTCTCGTTGTGTAGAGTTTGCACCCATCCCAGTCGCTCGTGCAGGACTCCACGTACCTTCTTCAACCATCGTGACTCTCATGCTCTCACAGCTTGTCACAGTCTCTCCAACATGAACATGGATGAGAAGGCAGTGGCAGAGATAGCAGCGCAAGAGAGCGACAGCCATGAGACGGGTACGGTCAATTTTGCGTCTAAGAAGCAGAGCTATGTGCTCAAGATGGACCTGCGCTTGATTCCAATCTTGGGATGTACATACACGATCCTCTTCCTGGACCGGACCAACAGTGAGTCGAGTGCCTCTAAAAACGGGTTCAAGATTGACACACAATAGTCGCGAACGCTAGGATCGAAGGGTTGGAGAAGGGCCTTGACATGCCATCGAACGGCTACAACACAGCTTTGTGGATCTTCTTTATTCCCTTCATCCTGATTGAGGTACCCAGCAACCTGATCATGGGACTGCCTCGCGTGCGTCCCAACTGGTTCTTGGGTGTCAACATGCTCATCCTAGGGGTCATAGCGACTTGCCAGGGTCTGACTCAATCGTACGGCGGGCTGCTTGCGTTGCGATTCTTGATGGGCATTTTCGAGGCAACCCTGCCGGCCGGTCAGTCGATAACTCCTTCACATCTGTATTCACTGACACCGATAGGGGCCGCGTTTCTAATCAACGAGTACTACACCCGCGCCCAGATGTCTGTTCGATACGCATGCTTCTTCTGCTTCGGCACCCTGGGTCCTTGCATCAGCGGTGTACTGGCATATGGCATCCGAAATATGGATGGTATCGCTGGATTAGAAGGCTTCCGATGGATCTTCATCATTGAAGGTCTTGTTACCATCTTCATCTCCCTCTTTGTGTTCGTGTTCGTGCCGGATTTTCCGGAGAGGACCAACATTTTAAGCGCCTCAGAACGGGAACATCTTCTGACAGTACTTCAAGAAGACAAGGGCGATCAGAAACTGGATCTCAAGAGCGTCAATTGGATGAAGACACTGTCCGATTACAAAATTTGGTTTCCGTAAGCTCATTGTGACCTTCTTTGTGCGTTTTATACTAAATGTGTTTAGCAGTTTGATGTTCTTCTGCTGCGACATGACAGCAGCGTCGATGTCTTCTTTTATTCCCACAATCCTCACCGAACTGGGTTGGACAGCTGCATACGCGCAAGCTATGTCGGTACCTATCTGGCTGACTGGAATGGTTTTCCAGGTCACTGGTGCTTTCTTGAGCTCCCGCATAGGGTGGCGCTTCCCGTTCATTCTGTTCGGTGTCCTTTGGGCCACTATTGGTTGGATTATCCAGATCGTGTACTCAGAACATGGCGACGTGTCCGCTGCTGTACGCTATTTTGGACTGTTCTGTATGAGCGGCGGTACGTTCCTGCAAATGACCATGTCCACGGCTTGGATGTCGAACAACCTTCGTGGACGTGCCAGCGTTGCTGCAGGTACAGCCATTGTGCTAGGGTTTGGGAATTGCGCCAATTTCGTTGCGACCAATGTTTTCATAAAGGCGGAGGCACCTTATTATCCCACTGCATTCAGGACAGGATTGGCCATCACCATAGCTGGTGGTGGGTTCTGCATAGCTTATGCAGGCTTGCTGTGGCGCCACAATCAGAAGTTGGCAAAGAGAAGGGCGGAAGCTGGCGGCGAAGATGATCAGAGAGAGTACAGATACCAGATCTAACCACAATCAAAATTCTCTTCTATTCAGCGCTACAGCAGCTCAGATGAACACACAAAGTCCGGTTTTGTGCAACCATAAGCACTTTTGTCGTTCAGATTGAGTTGGACGCCTTGTCAAGGCCGTCGCGAATTCCCACCTGAAGAGCGTGTGGGCTAACGACCAGCTACGCTAGCGCGCCGTCATCGGTGAGCAAGTGTTCGGCATGTATCCGCAGCTTCAGCACTTGACCGACAAGTCGGCTCGGCAGGAAGCCGTATATGCACACTTACATGTTTCCCGATGGTAATCAGATTTGCTGTACAAATGTTACCTATCTCCACTTCTACTTTACGATGTTGATTGCTACAACACGTATTCACAGACAGGATACTCCTTTGGGACGCTATATCTGCTGGCATTCGGTCTCGAAATTTCAGACTCGAGACCAAGGAGCCATCGACACGCGCTTAACCCCATCAAACTCCACAGTCTCGTGTCCAAGGGCCGCGCTTCTACCACCAGCTCCTTACTAAACAGTCGCAAAGTTTCTTCATCTAGAAGATGGAGTGCACTGTCAAGTCTTTCGAAAAATACACTAGATGTCCCAGCATAACGAAGGGTGGGCCGGTTCCACGCTAGGTGCCGGTGAAGTGAAGTCAACACACTTTTCACTGCGATCGTTTGCTCTGCGTTCCCTTTTAGGCAATGGCCCTCGACCTTCACCTGCGGCACTAATTCGAAAGAGTTCGTGCAATGTCGCTCTGTATGTAAGAATACCCATCTTGCGAATCTACAACACACCACACCTGTTTCTCACCTCAACTCTACGACTTCCACCTCAAGCCACCAAACTTGATCTCCTCTCTCCCAACGATTCTTTACATAGCGGCACGGCAACAGTCAAGATGAAGTTCTTCTGCCAGCTCAGTCTCACCGTAGTGCTAGCAGCAGTTGTGCTAGCTCGCGTTTCTACAGGCGCAGTCTCTGACCTGAGCACGGTCATCAACTCCACAACCAATGGCACTGATTCTGGGTTTGGTAAGGCTCTTCAGCTTGATACTCAACACTGAGCTAAATACAGACAGGTCCGCATGTCAAGGTCTACTCATATGATGACATTATGAGCGCACCGGAGCCCATCGATTCGTATGCCAACCTCTCGACCCTCGTCACTGCTGGCAACGGCGCCGAGGGTACCTACACAGCGGACATACGAATGAGCGGTGGCGATACCAAACAACACGTGGCCCAGATCAGCGGACAACGCATGTGGGATGTCTTGCACAAGTGCTTGCTCGAAATATGTCCATACGAGCGTGGTCGTATTGGCTGTTACGAGGACATGTTGGGCGCAGGTGTTCCCGAGAAGGATGGCAAGATGAAGCGGAGCTACTATAGCAGATGCGTCATTGACAAGATCCCGTACAAGACCAAGAAGGGAGGGTACGCGACCGATGCCTCTCTCACCATCAAGGCACGAGCAATCTTTCGCAATGACAAGTACCCAGGCATGGGTGCAGCGACAGTGAGTAGAGCTACGAAAAGGATTAAAGTCGCTTACTGACTCTTTCACAGTATGAGATGGCTGCGGGTGTATACGCACGAATGACTGAGAACAAGGACAACTGCTACAACGTGGCCTTCAACGACCCTTCCAGGCCTTATCAATTCTGCAACGTCCCCAGGTACGTATTGGTAGCACTGCCTACGACCGGCCCTGTTACCGATTCATGGTTGAGTATGGAGGTGAAGTTCAGCGGCCCGACCGATCACGGTATGCTCGATTGCTCAGGGTCGAAGCGCGGCGTCACTGGCTTCTGGGAGACTGCCGTTCGCCCGGATATCGCGAAGATCATGGGTCATCCAGAGGATCAATGGGGTACGCGCACCACTTGTGCGGACAACAAGGACTGTTTTGACGTAGAAAAATGGCGCGGATGTAAGTGAAGGACCAACGGTGGAGGGCACAACCGCAACAATAGTCTTCATTGATCATTCGACGCTGGTGTTTAGTGAACAGTCTGTACTATTCAGAAATTGTAAGTATCCGCACCCATATGCGAACTTGATTCATTTGTTTTCACTTTGCAACCTGGCTGACCAAGGATAACGTGTGTTGCATCCTTCCGTGAGCGGTTCTTGTTCTGCGCATGCCAACACTGGCCAGCACATTTGTCAACAAGCAACTTGACTTAATAAACTTGTGTTGCAACGTCACCGAACGCCGGATCTACCCACCAGAAGCTCGGCTCACCCAGATCCACTCTGCCTGAGGTTAGGCCAACTTACTAACAGATTCAAATCTCCCCTTACTTATGCCATGTATATAATAAGTTAATTGTCTATATTAGGAATATTAAGTAATTAACTAATAGAAGCATAGAACGCTTAATAAGTATATAAATAGTAACCTAAGTAGACACCTGTGTATAAATTAATAATCTATCTTCTAAGTTATTCCTAAGCTAGTTATCTAATAACAGTTACTAAATAATATTATATACTATACTACTGTATAAAAGGCTAATATAGGCTAATGCAAGCTATAATAGAGTAGAGGTTTAGTATAGTCTTAGTTAAGTAATCTGCTTAATTATATAATCTGCTTAACTATAGAGTATATTAAGAGATAAGAATAAATAACTAAGAAAGAGAGAACTAGTTCTTCTATAAATTTATCAGATTAACCTAATTGTCAGGCAGGCTGCCTAGATGACGATATAGTACTGTTCTGGCTACAGATTACTTATTAGAGTAATTATACGTACCTTTTAGTTGCCTTAGCACAGTAGGCACTAGGCAGAGCTAAGTTCTAACATTATAATTACTCTAATACCTAAAGCGTGTGCGCGTAAGAGTGTGCGTAGATAGAACATTAGTTTAAGTCTAGAAGAGGTTATAATTATAAAGAGCTCCCTAACATTATTAATCCTAAGTTAATACCTTGCATATTAGGTTATTGTACCCTACACAAGTCTAGGGTTAGCTAAGCCAGCTTAGCTAGGTGTGCCCTAGGGAGTTAAGCAGACTACGTGTGTTTAATTACAGAGTTAGGCAAGTGTGTAATTACAGGGCTATTGCTAAAAGCTGCTAAAAGGTCTAGTACTAGGTACTCTTTAGGCCTAGGTTAGGCCTTGTGAAAAGAAAGGGATATTGTTAGGCAGGCTGCCTAGATGACAATATAGTACTGTTCTAGCCACGGATTACTTATTAGAGTGATTATACGTACCTTTTAGTTGCCTTGGCACAGTGGGCAGAGCTGAGTCCTAACACTAATTACTTACATACCCTTAATTTAACGCTAAAAGCTTAGCGCATCTAGTTCTAGCTTATAAAATTAGTAATCTAGATTAGATAATTACTAATCTAAGTAGTATTTACCGCGATATAATGTCTCTGTATTCTTTAACTATAGCTTAACAGCATGTTAACCTCTAGCCTAAACGATAACAATTATTAATACCTAGTATATCGCTTATATCTCGGTGGACACTACGGCCAAGTCTTGTTAACATAGAATCTTAAACCTGTTTGTATCAACCATCTTAAAGTCGGTCTTTATCAAGGGCAGGTCCACTATGATGTCGATAGAATTGCCAGTGTATTCAAGCATACCTAGTGTGGAAACGACTCATACAAGGCTGTGTACATCGAAGCGTACAATGAGGCGACACTAAGCCCTTTGCGAGGCCCTCAGATATGATTGCCCAAATTTCGTACAAGCCGTACATCCTCAGGCGGCAGCTAGACAGGTGGGGTCTTGAGTCGGCCCGCTGGATTATCTACTCTGACTCTCTGACCAGACGAACAGCGCTCGAATGACACGACACTACAACAAAATAAGCAGCTTGAGGATCACGACTGTGGCCTACGCCTAGATCTCGAGGGAATACCTGTGATGGCGTATTGATGCACCCTCTCAACCCCTGTACATGATGACGAATACAGTGCATGCGCCTCGAAACATCGCACCCAGGCTCCACAACGGGCGCTAGCGCTGTCAACCTTATCCGATCCACCCTTACGCGTCGTGATGGCTGTTCAGAACACATTGGGACATGTCCCGCCTGCTGGACGAGGTGCAGGGCAGAGAGCGGCCTCGGGCTATGTCATAGCGAGGACATGCGCGTGAGATGACTCTCAAGCCACGAACGATACACACCTCCGACGAGAAGACGACAGTCATATTTGTTAGAATCCATAGACTGCACCTTGCTCTACCTAAGAGGACCGCATTCTTCAAGGTACGAAGCTCCTGGCGCCGGTCCACACTTGAGCCAACATCATGCTCCACACCATACCTCCACTACAGGCAACACACTTTTCGTACATAGAACGCTCGGGGTCTCGAAGCTGAAAATTCTTGTTGTGGATAACGACCAATGCTTCAATCGCATGGACAAGGTCAATCTAGAAGGAATGCAAGTCATGGTTAAAGTTTGAGACCCGGGAGAAAGACCACACCTGCTTGATGCGGCGCCTCCCGGAGAATGGCACCAATCGACGCCATCCGCGACTCGTGTTTGTTATACGGTCCTTGAGCCGCACTAGTACAAGGAACAGTCCGCACTGAGGCTGCAAAACCCAGGCTAGGAAATGATCCAGTTACGAATACAGGGCCAGTGCGTAGCATCCTAACCAAACATCTGCCGGGTATGATGTGCAGAAACCAGTACAGAAGTTTTGCTCAGGAGTGCGAGTTGTAGATCGTGGGGAGGATGTACGACAAATAATTTTTCAGTAATGCTATACCTACGTGAAGGCTCTCAGTCCGTGAGAGCTGTCATCAGCATCGCTTCGTTCATTCTTTCTGGTTTCGCTTCCAGCAGTTTCTACATCGTCAATTATGCTACTCTTTGCTTTCGCGTCGCTTGTTGGCCTGGCTGCATGCCTCCCGTCGAGCACGCATACTCACTCGAAGCAAGCTGTCGAAAGTCTCATTGTCACCAAAGTTCCTGATCACGTCCGTCCCTACATTGTGCGCGCATACACACTTGATGGGTACCGAGTCGGATCTCAAATCTACCGGTTTCCGGTGACCGGTCCATCGTCCGATTACGCCTTCACATTGATCAGCACCGCTGCACCAGCCAGTACAGAGCTGGGTGTGCTTCCTCACGTAAGCTCTACGTCCAGATTTAGCACCATACAATCGAGTACTAACTCTTCCTGAAGACTCATGCAACTCACTACGAGAACTTCTACTGCCTCAAAGGTCGTTACGCCCTCTGGGCCAGCAAAGACAATGTCACCTCTGGTCGCATCCTTACTCCAGGTGACTACGGCGCCGTTCCTCATGACACCACACACACTTTCCAGCTCCTCGACCCATTCGTCGAGCTCGTCGGCGTAATCCAGCCCGGTGGCTTCGAAGACCTCTTCTATTTCCTCGCAAATGCCAACTACAGCTCTTCCACCAACTCACCATTCCCACAAGGAAACTTCTCCGACCCTGGCGGTGACTCCAGCCTGATCACTACACTTGAGAGCTATGATGTATACGCCAAGCTGACGTTTAGCCCGCCTACTAACTTCGGTACAAATGGCGCGACGGAGGAAGATGCAATCTGGCATAGTGGTACCAACGCTCTAGGAAAGGATTCTCAGACCCCGTTCTTCGTTGCGAAAGGTCATGGTCCTAAATATCTTGCCGGGGACAAGACATCTTCGTACGCCATTGTTGAGCCTTTCATCACCAGCCAGCAATCTGACGGCAACTTCACCGAGGGTACTATCACCTTGTCGAAGCCAGTGTCTGGGTCTGAGCCTGCCACATACTCGCTGCCTGGTCACACTGCGCTCGAGGTTGTTGATGGGCTTGTTAAGGTTGACGTTGGAGGCTTCGAGGGCACCACAACACTGTCCGTTGGCGATGTCGTTTTTGTACCTGCGAATACAACATTCAGCTTCTGGGGCGAGTCGGTGTATTCAAAGGTCCTGTATGTTGGTGCTGGAGAGGACACGGTGGATGCTACAATCATGCAGAATGCAAAGGAGTGGGACTCTGCTACGTGGCCGCAGTAAGTTGCGCAGACTCGGGCTCGTGTCGAGAGAGCTGCGCTTCGATAAGGATGAGATGGAGTACGTCTGGGTATGGCGGGCTTGGCGTAAGCTGTGGCGTACCAAGGGCAAGATGATGCAATTTGTAAGCTGTTGGGGTGCAATTCCCACAAGTTTCGAGCGAAACTGCAGTAGTGAAAGTGCAGTTACTGGCATTGTTTTTTGCACCTTACACTTGGCAATGTTGCTTGCCTGACACGGCTGCAGACGAACGATGGATTGTGTTATGCTTAGACTATGTGAGAACCGGCTGGGAAGACTTGGCTTTGTGCATTAAAAAGTATAAGGCACCTTGAAGCACCATATTATGTCTCCTTAGACATCAGTCCTGACTACTCACTTCTGAATTGAATAATGGTCATCAAGGTCGCCGTCGCCGGTGGAGCTGCTCCACAGCTTGGCCGAGCAATTGTAACAGCCATTCAGGACTACCCTGATCAGCTACAAGCAGTCGTACTTACTAGACCTGACTCAAACATCCCATTATGGCTTGAGAAGCTAAATGTCGAGATACGCCGAGTCGACTACACGTCGGAAGATTCGCTAGCCGATGCATTGCAAGATGTTCACACAGTAAGCCTACATTTGGGACTTATGCCAATCGCTAAACAAAACAGGTCATCTCGACTGTCGGTGCCCAAAACTGGGTAGAAGTGCAAAAAAACCTTCTCAACGCCAGCATACGTACTGGTGTCAAGCGGTTTGCACCTTCCGAGTTTGCTGCAGGCGTCGACGCAGCAAAGACCATCGATGTCTTGCGTCCTACTCTTAAAGTCATGGACATGTGCCAGGAGGCCCAGAAGAAGCATCCGGGATTTGAAGTTGCCGGATTCCACGTTGGTCTCTTTATGAACTACCTAGGCTTCGGCGCCCCTCACGATGAGGAAGAGGCTGTCCACGGCATCGCCTCTGAGTGGCCCGTCATCTGGAATATGAGGAACTTGAAAGCCAAAATTCCATTGTCACCTCAAGGCAAAATACCACGAGTTTCCTTAACAGAAATTGGCGACGTTGGTCGCTTTACTGCCGCAGCGTGTTTGCTACCCAAGGGCGCTTGGAAGGAGGAGTTTAATTTCGTTGGCGAGACGATCAGGATGGATGAAGTTGTTAGAATCATAGAGAAGGTGCGGGGGAGGAAAATGGAGGTTGTCTATCGTCCATACAAGCAGATCGTTGACGAGGAGGCAAAGGAGATGGTCGCGGGGCCGAACAAGTTTTGGCTCCAGGCTGAAGTTGTGCATGCGCTGGACAAAGCTGGACAGGGTATTGTTGAGCCTGTCCACAATGATATGGTGCCGCAGGTGAAGCCGATATCTGTGGAGGAGTATCTTCGCAAATTCTGGTCGTAAATCTTGTAAACACAATACAGCATGTGCAGACTGCAGATCGTGTATGTTGAGAGACGATGGACGCCTTACAAGTGCACACCTTTAAGACATCGAAGTGGGGCAGTCGCGAAGCGAGTTCGCACGTCATTCAGGCGCACCCTCAAACCACATCCATCACTCCGCTAACAGCGATTTGTCTTATCCTTAGTTTTACTGGAACACACCTGCACTTTGATGACACCACCAGAAGGCAACCTTTTCCATAGCCGCCTGTGGTCTTTGTGCGGCTTTCTTTCACGATGTGCCTCAGACCGCGTTCGATCGCTGCAGGGGTGGTGCCACTGGCAGTGCCGCTCGTGGTACTCGCAAAGGTTCTACGTCCACGGGTCACTCTTTGCGAAGTAGACATAGGACCAATGTGCACTTGTGTGTGTAAGATACTCGTTGACGGTACAAAAATTTGCCTAAACGCACAACTGCCCCCGATATAGACCTGAGCGTGCATCATCAATTGATACAAAACAAGCTGGAGTACACACCATCGCCTACAATTCTGTAACATGTAGCGGTGCGGATCATGCGCCTGCGGCATCAAAATCTTGTCCTGTCATTCCAGGTCCACGGTTTGAGGCATTGTCGGACAACGTCGTTGACACACCCCGTGAGTTATAGGCCCATGTCCAGCGGCTAGAAATCATGGTGATAGTCGATGAAGGAGTCAGCGATCAGCGACCACCATGCGACCGCATCATCCAAGTACAAAGTACAGATCTACTGCAAGTATAAGTATGCATGCTACATCGCTTCTTATAATTATATATCTAAAATTGTCCTTCGTTTCCCACAATATTGCGTGTTACATTCGTTCAGAGTCTGGTCACTCGTTATTCCAATCGAATCTGTCTTCCACAGCCCTGCGCTAGTCGAACGCACACTAAAGAGACTTCCTGTTAAAATGAGATCTACGGTTGTTACTTTTGCTATGTTCGCTGCGGCATTCGGCACACCCATACGCCGTCAAACAGATAACATTCAGACTTTTACCAGCGCTCTTGGTGGTATCGCAGCCACACCAGTCGAAGATTTTGGCAACCCAGACCGCCCATTTCAAGTGAAAGATGACAATTTTGCGAACATCGGCGCTGCACTAGCACGAAGTTGCGATCAGCAGTTTAATGCTTGCGCAAATGCTGCCAATGGAGGAGATGCAACTTTGAGCATAATTCAGTGCTCAACACAAAAAGGTATGTCTCTGACAGCTAGAGAACCGACCAGAGTCAAACTGACAGTCTCGCAGACCAGTGCAGTGCGAGCATTCAGGCGAGTACTGCGGGGGCGCAGGACAATGCTCACGCTGATGCGGCTGGGAATGCCGACGACAATGAGAATGAGCCTGGGAACAACGGCAATACCAGCGGGAATTCTGCTGGAGCAGGTGTTGCTGCGACGTGCACATGATCAGGCAGAGCTCGATACAGAGTCTCGATACTTCTGGTTTCCTTTACACCAAAACATTGATTGTCTGATTATCTTCCGTTGTGTACAGTGACCCGGATCAACAATCCGAATCCTACATTGCTGAACGCAGAAAAGATATGCATAATACGTTCCAAGTTGTAAGACCGTCATTGCTCGCTGTGAGTGACCTTGAAGACCTGCGAAAGGGTCTACAATTCATCCTTGGGCCAGAACGCAAAACTTGCCTTACCTGGAGGTGCTCCTGGCAAGTTGTCAACAAAAGGCGAAAGCAACCTTCCTCATGTGTGCTGTCACTACACCCCTGGTAGAATGCAGTCGGCTTAAGCTAAAACAGGAAGCTTTCGTGTACAGTGTGGAGTAGTACAAAGCTGACTGCTGGAGCCCTTTATGGCTTCCATGAGAGCGTTAAAGACTCGGCCACGACAACGCCGATGATTGAGCAAAAAACTGATTCGACCCAGACTTGAACTGGAGACCTTCAGTGAGCTAACAGTGTTAGACTGACGTGATAACCAACTACACCATCGAACCATTGGAGCCTTCTGATTGGCTGATAAAATTGCCCATCAAAGTGCTACTCATATCCATCATGTCAACACGCGTTCAGACCCATCATCTTCGGAATTTCACAGCTACGGTGGTACTCGAGAATGAAAATCAAAATCTACAGGAAGGTCGGACGGCATGCAGTGGGGCCGTTGCAAGGGCCACACCGGCGAACAAGTGGACTTTCGGCGATACAGCCCATGATAAGCCTAGCTAATTCCTAGAGGTAGGATGCTCAGAAGTATTAGAAAGTATTCCAAATCCATTAAGGGAACATGGTTCCCTTAACATTTTCGAAACAAGATATAGTCTGACTATTTATTTCTTACGAGTTGGACGTTTAGAAAGGTAAGCGTTTTGTTGAGCATATCAGCGACTAGAACTAGGGGACGAGATCTAACGAGATTGCGATTGAATATGCCTTGAAGCGTGGGTTATAGCTGGCATAGCATGAACAGGCTTGCGTAAGTTCCAGGGTTGTCCCGCGTTTGCTTGTAGAGCCAAGAATGCACTGCGGCAGCTTTTCGGCCTTGCTAGCTGTCGGGCTTTGAGTCTTGTTTTTTTCCTAAGAGCTGTCTTCCCCTACCAAGGATGCCTGACTTCTTGGGAGCCATCCAAGGGTGGGTTTTGCGGGGAGACAGCTGGGCAGTGGGTCTTCTCCACTCCAAGGCCTTCCAAGAGATGCCAGAGGAACCCTATCAGTGACATTGCTTGGTGATGTTCGTCTTTGCTGTTTATGTGTTAATGCACATACTTTACAGCAAACAGTATTGAGGATTCAGGAAGCAATGAGCACAAGCGGCGGTCAGATTTCGGGGTCCCGCCCGGCACCTGAAAGGGGAGACAGGGCAAGTAGCGCATCGCTATGGTCGCTATCGACCGAGGTGGCCTCAGGAAATTCGCCCCTTCGCGATCTTGTGCCCCATCACCTCACCATCACAACGCCTCCACGGCTTCGATGCCTCGCGCAACGTACCTGAGACCATCCTCTTACATACAGTTGCGGGGAAGCCTGTATCACCAACGGTTCTACGACGGTAATGATGATGAGTCTCGTTATTGACCAGCGATTGCATCAGCCTCCCGCACTCGCACCTGCCATTCATTGACAAGCATCGCCAATGATGCACAGACTCAGGTTTTGAGCCGACCGGACGGATCGCGAACTGAGCACACAGTCCACTCCGCCAAGATTGAGGTTGTCGCACCTCCGTTCGAGGTCTTGTCCCAATGCCGTTTAGTGCTCGCTCCTGAACGCCTCCACCCCAGCTTGCACTCGACTCAAGCTTTTCAGACTCCGCTCGGTTAACACATGATCTGTTGCAACAAAAGCTTCTCCAGTTGAAGCTCAAGGGCCCAGGCAACCATCCTGGAACAGTAGACCCCGTGCGAACGCTGTGGAGAAACGTCCGTTGCCAAGAAGGTCGCTATTTGCTCCCTGCACGACCTTAGCTGGCGCCGCTGAAATCTGGTCTTGTTCAAAGACTATTCGCGCTGATGCTCTGCACCCTTTCTACTTGGCAACGTCAGCCTGGCGGGACAACTACAGCCTTGGAATCTCAAGCAATCTCGAATGCTTGAGTACAGGTGTAGTCGTTCCAAATTGAGCTTGGCTATGTACGAAAGTGCAGTGTCGTAATGGCGCAACGGCACGGTATTGACTGACAGCTTCCTGTCGCGTATTGTTGAAGCCTCGATACCGGACCCTAAGAATTATCTTTTGGTCGAGTAGAAATCACAATACTTTTTGTGTGTTCAACCCAAAATCCGTCCAGCACAAGGCAGCAAGGAGTGAGCAAATAAAGCGCCATCTCGCACTCGTCACCCAGCGGAGAACGTTTTACGGGACCCAGACAGAGCCTGTATCCACCCTTGTAGGAGCTCCCTGTTGGCTCAACTGCATATTACCACGGACTCCACGCTTATCGCTGCTTGGCTCCGCGTCACGAAAGTTTCAAGCACACTTCAAACAGCGGGAGAATCTTGGCAACGAAGCTGCAGAGGCAAGTTCTGCCACGCCTGCCACGTTATGCTTGCATGGTCTTGGCATGGCTTCACAGAAGTTTCAACCTCACCCCAAACAGCTGCACGGCCTTGGCGGGGTCAAGTAAGTGGATCACACAGATGGGAGCTTTGTGCTCATGCTGCGGTGTATATAATATCTTGAAGAATGCACTTCTTCAAGTCTCCAGTCCGGTCACTCCATTCACTTCCAGCCATCTATTCAACGATAAGCAGTCGCTAGCGACCCTTCCAGACTTCAAAACGATCATAAAATCGCTTCACATCGAAAATAAAAAGTTCCCAGTAAAAGTTCCTAACTCAACCAACACCAACAAGATGCTTCCTCAACAAGTCCTCCTCGCTGTGCTCGCAGCCGTCTCCGTCTCTGCCGTCCCGCTCAACATCAACCTTGGCGCTTACTCGCCTGCCCTGGTAGTCGGTGACGGAGAGATCTCGCTAGGATCGAAGGAATCAGCCTCAGAACTGATGGCAACACTCGCATCAGGAGCAGCAACCAAGGCTGGCGAACAAGGTCAGCAGGCAGCACAGCCGGCAGCCGCACCTGCAGCTGCACCGGCAAAAGAGGGAGAAAAGCCCGCTGAACCCAAACCAGCTGCCAAACGATCAATCAACCTCCGCCGTGCAGTCGATCAGCTTCTCGGAAAGCGCGCCCCCGCACCCGCCGAGGGCCAGATGGCAGCCGTCGAGGACGCCATGCAGTGGATCAAGCGCGATCTCCAGGGCTTCAACGCAGCTCTCGGCTATGCCAAAGAGGCCATGAAGAACTCGCCCAAGATCGAAATGGGCTCGGAGAATGCAGGTGTCGGTCTCGTTGTCAGCCCCGGTGTCAACGTTCCCCAGAACTCCGCCTCCAACGGCGCACCTGCAGGTGGCAAGGCAAAGCGCAATGAAGTCGAAGTAGATGATGAGGAGGGCGATGCGCCGAAGGTGACACTTGTGGCCATCACTGAAGTTTGAACAATACCCCAAAAGAGTTGGAACATATCTGGTTACCAGCAGGATTTCCTTTCTCCGTTTTTTACGTGCAGTTTTCAGCGAATGTTGGGATGAAGGAGTTTTCAGGCAACAGAACCGTGCCTTACAGTCTACAAAACAGTAGATATTCAAAACAAACAGTCTATGTAATACATCTCTGACAGCCATCTTCCCTTGTCGCTCTTGCTCACTAATTGTTCACAAAAACTAGTCATGACGATTTGGGCCGCCTCGGCCCGTCCCACTCGGTCGAGACACTGTTGAGTCAGGCTGGCGCGCGGAGCTCCACTCCGACAGTCCAGAGTTGAGGTCGAGAACAAATGCGGCTCTACTCAAGCACCAGCCAAGTATCACCGGGGTCTCAGCGACATCTCGAGGGGCTTGGCAAGGCTGGCCAGTCTGAAACGCGGACGTGGACAAGCGCACATGGCGAGTGGAAGTCGAGACGGTTGGCCAGAAGAACGCAACTACAACAGTCTCAATTTATGGTATTGGGCAACAACTTGCCGGATTATCACCGATAAAGCATCGCAGTTAATGCTGGTCCACATCTTTCATCGAGCCCAGAAGGGCATGTGCTGCGGTTGCTAATACAAGCCAAGCCTTCGAGTGTCCAATGCCGCAGCATATCATGTTGTTGTATATCTCATTCCATCGATTCTTTCTAACTCTCAACATGCCCGGCTTCTTCTCATCTTCCCTTGAACTTGCTCACTCTTTGGCATTACACTCCCTTGTAGTACGGAACAAACTTGTGCCTCTCCGATTTCTTGCTAATTGTCGACATCTGTCCACAGCAACTTGAGATGCCAATACACTAGAATTGGTCCTGGGACACACAAGTATGTTGTGGTAAAATTTGTAAAGAATAGCCTTCCCTCGAACGACTTTTATGTAGCAGAATGCTACGCAACCATCCAGAACGCCAGCGTTCCAGGCTCGGCCAATGATTGATGATAGATAAGTTGGATCAGTGAAGTACTTTCAATGCCGGTAAGAAAAGATGATCTCCTGTAATTTCAGGCATATTGTCCCGATCACAAAGCGCACGCAACACTGGAGCGCCTAGACGCCCCAGCCCTTCCTCAGCGCCCACTCCCAACCACCCCAACCATCGTGCTCCCTGGGTCGAACCCTAAAAGCCTCGCCTTCTGAAAATCCACCGACCTTGGGAAGCTCCCACTCGTCACCGAGCGCGATGCCGTGGAATTTCATTCCGTACCGAGATCCGTCGAGCTGAGCCGGAGTGAGTGCACGGGATTCGCAAGGAGGTTCGAGACAAGGGATACCGTCTAAGTCCTGCGGAGTACCGAGACTCGCAAGTGTACTCAGCGAAGGTACGGGTAGTTCCACTATTAGAGCAAGGACCTCCGTATCGGCGTCGTTGATATCAGCTGCTGTAGGTGCCGGCTCGGGCCTGTATACTTGAGCAGGTGTGGGCCAGTTGAAGGCATTATCGACAATCACTTGTGGTTGCTCGAAGGACTGGTCGTGGTGCAACATACAGTCTGTTCCCTCATATATCGGTGTAGAGGGTGTCCAGTTCGCGTCGTCAGGGTAGATATCCGCAGCTGAAGGCATGGGCCCCTGATCCATGCGCTTCGCTCGCGACGTACGTCGGGGGTACCTTCGGTTTGATGGGTTTCGTGTGTGATGTCGGAAGGAGGCGGAAGAATTCGAGCTGCGGCGATGTTGGTGCTGAAAAGCCGGTGGAGCAGTTGGCGCATCCACTCTTTCAGATGGAGCTGGCATATCCCCCTGGAGGGTGTTCCATGCATGCTCAAGCTCCTGAGTTGAACTGGGACTGGTTGTTGGGCGCATCGCATCATTACTCTGGCGTATTCTTGTAGTGGAAGTCGGGGGCGTAGCAGCTGGTACCACTGAAAGAGTGTTCAGATCCGGGTTTTGTAAATATTCCGCAAGGCCTTTGGCGGTCAGAGGCTTATCCAATGCCCAGCCGATCAGCTTACCGTATAGCGCCCCGGGATGCGCCTGCGAATATCGAGATCTTTGAGATACAGCCGGAGATGAGTTATCATCTGTATCGACTTTCATCGCCGGAAGTCCAAGACCAGCGCTGAGTTCGTTGATATCCACCGCGCTGTAGTCTGAATGGTGCTTTCGCGGCGGAAACTTGAAAGGAGGCAGTTCAGTTGCTATGCCTGCATGAGCCTGCGTGCCCTGTAAGGACTCTCGTGCTGGCGTCTGAGGCGCTTGTATCTCTTGGACACCAGGATGCTCTACAGTGATCAGCGCTGTCATGAGAATAGCTGGAGTATTACTAACCTTCCAGTTTCTTAACCAGAGCCTGCGTATCCGGGGCCAAAAAGTCCTGCAGACAGACGGGTGCTGGCGTCAAACGATCTCTGCGGTAAAGTGAGTGCATACTCCCAGAAGCCTGGAACGGCGAGTCTAGTGGCCAAAGATCAGCATCAGCGAAATTCGAGGTGGATCAAAGCGCTCACAATTAAACATTGGCGCCATTGGGAAGGCCGAGGTCGGGGCCTGAGATGCTGTTGGTGACGTAGCCCAGACTGAATCTGTGACTTGTGGGGTTGGACAGCTGAACACTGGACTGAAGGTGGCCGCTTCAGGGTTGAAAGATGTTGTTCGTTGCAGTAGTGCCGATATGGGGCGCTCCATGTCGATGGTTACTTTTGCACGGTCGTGAGCGGATCGCGCCTTCAAAATCTCCAAGCTGGCACAGCCAGTGAATGAATGTTGACTTACATCTTCAGCTCACGTCATGGCTGTTTGAACATAGGAAAAGGTGGGCAAACTGAGGGTGTCGATGGTCGTATGAAAAGCAACCCGGATGAGACTTTGAGTTGTAAAGTAGGTCGCCGAGAGATGGTGAAGGATCGATGATTATGGGGTGGGCGTACACTTGACGGCTCGGAGGAGTTGTGCTATTGAACAATAGTTGGAACATCTGAGGTGAAGGAGCTATTAGTCACGAGATATGGGCGCGGTCTTGGTGAGAATCACCATTGCGGAGGTGAAGGCAGAAAGGTGCAACTGCGCATCGTCTGCTGCGGAGTCCATGTACATATCTTGGCAGTGTGGTGCTGGCGCTGTTCAATGTTGTCTGCTTTCACTGTTGCTGTCGCTAATGCTGCGCACGAGGGTAACGTCGCATCTACGATTGCACAGTATGTTCCTTCCAGATACTTCCATCCTTACAACACCACCACCAAAACTCGATTCGCAACATGTATTTCGACCATCCTGAGCGGTTGGCCCGCAAGTGCAAGCACATTATACATCCTTCGTCGTCCGCTCACACCCCTTGGTGCCCTCAGTGCGTCATTTCAGCAGCCCAAGCAGACATGGAGAAGGCGGAGAAAAGACTGGAAGCAGAAGGAGGGGTGGATGCGCCAAGGTACATGCGCGATCGAGCTTGGAACGTGGCACGCCTCCAGCAGATTACTGCAATAAAAAAAGTTGAGAAGACGAAGAAGGGGGACCAGTTGCGCCACGAGCGAGAGGAGGTCTGGGAGTCAACACATCAGCAGTATGTGGCGCAGTACGGGCTTTTTCCGCCTGGCCCGTTGTTGCATTCGGCTTGCGTTGTATGCACGGCCATGAAAGAGCCATGTCAACTTGATGAGAAGCAGGCAACCACCTCCAGGATGGTCTGGTGGGAGCAACAAGGCGCACTTGTAGCTGACCGGACCAACATACCGCCTCGCTCAATGACGGGCATAAAGCACCCACGTCAGCCAAAAGCAAAGCGCCCATCGTATCTGCGCGAGTTCATAGAGAGTTGCCGAAAGGCAACGACTGTTTCGGAGGTCCACCGGCGAGCATGGGAGGATCGCTGCAAAACCGAGAGGGCGGTCCGGCGCAAGTACGACCTGCCGGACGACTTTGACATCGACCCTGAGTTCTTTGCGAGCCCAATTTCAGCCTCGCATGCTCGCCATCACCACAGACAAATCAAAGACGGTCAAAATTCGGCTGAGCGCCGCGCTAATCGGTACAAGCGGCGCACAGAGGGATATATGCATTCTCGCAGCTCGCTGGCTCTGTCAGAGCTGGCTGGAGATGTGGACAAGACACATGTGGAGGCGTTGAAGTCTGCGGAGGCAGAAGCTGAGTTGCAGCGTTTGGCAAATGTCGTAGCGTCCGAGGTGGGGTACCTGTACTTTGTAGGAGATGACGATGGATGTGAGGACTGGATGGACGACGTCGAGCAGAGCAACATGTCTTTGGTTTATAGGAAGAGTGAAACGGACGAGAAAGAGAGCGAAGAGATGTAGCAATCCGAGCAATGGGAGGACGATATACGTGAAGCGTGAAAGAGCAGAGGATTACGGAGAAGTGCGACTTTCACCATTGCAACGAAGAAGACGATTGCAACGAAGAAGACGATTGCAACGAAGAAGACGATTGCAACGAAGAAGACGATTGCAACGAAGAAGACGATTGCAACGAAGAAGACGATTACAACGAAGAAGGCGGGGTGGAAGGGCGACTATCAGATTACGAGGAATGTGAGAAGATTCGGCTCTACGTGTTGTCGGTTTCTGTGTGCCGGAGAAGTACAGCGGATCTGGTGTTGGAGAGGTGGCAGGGGCAGGCATCGCGGGCGCGTCATGGCGTCACGGCTTGGCGCGAAAGATGGCGCGCCTTGGACTTTCTGTTGATGGCCCTCACCAAACCACTCCCCAGACTCGCAGTTGTGGACTGCTGACCTATCGTAACATGGGTAAAGGCACCGACAAGCTCTACATTACCCACTCCGAGTGGTCCTCGGCCGACTCGTTCGGCAACGCGCGCGGCGCAAACGGCGCAAACCGAGCCTCTGCTGCGGGCCTGTCGTCGACGTTCAAACGCCTGCCCTTCAACTACTGCGCCGTTTCGCTGCAGCCCTTCACCGACCCCGTATGCACCGAGACAGGCACCATCTTCGACCTGACCCACATCCTCACCTGGCTTGCAAAACATCCCAACACTAATCCCACCGATGGCACTCCATTGAAGCGCGCAGACCTCATCACCCTCCACTTCGCCAAGAACGAAGACGGCGAATATGTCGACCCAGTCACCTACAAGGTCTTCACTGACAACACGCACATTGTGGCGCTGAAGAAGAGCGGAAATGTATTCGCCTGGGACACGGTGGAGAGGCTGAACATCAAGGCGAAGAATTGGCGAGACTTGGTCAGCGACGATGAGTTTACACGCAAAGACATCATCACATTGCAAGACCCGCAGAACATCGAGGCGCGCAACTTTGGCGCATACAAGCATGTTCAAGAGGGCGACACAGTCATGCCGGGCTCCGAGAGCGGCGTCAACAAGGATGCGCTGGGAAATGCGGCCAAGATACTCAAGGCCAAAGAAGCAGTCGCAAAAGCACGCGCTGATCGACAAGCAAAGGCGCAGGGTGGCAAGACACTGGATGCTGTCGCCACAGTCTCGAAGAACGGCACAGCGACGCCGTCGTCAGCAGCAGCAGCCCCCAAGAAACCTGCCTACAATGCCGCAGTCTACACATCTGGAAAAGCCGCGGCTTCATTCACCTCGACAGGCGTCACACCTCACACCTCCGGCGAGCGCGCCCTTCTCTCCGACGAAGATTACATGCTGAAGCCCAAACGAGTAAAGAACAAGGGTTACGCGCGCATGTCTACCTCCCTTGGTGACCTCAACCTCGAGCTTCTGCCCGAACATGCACCAAAAGCCGTCTGGAACTTTGTCAAGCTCGCGCAAAAGGGTTACTACAAGAACACCATCTTCCACCGTAACATCAAGGGCTTCATGATCCAGGGTGGAGATCCCAGCGGGACTGGGAGAGGCGGGCAGAGCATATGGGGCAAGCCGTTTGAGGACGAGTTCGAAGGGCCCAACCTGCACAACACCAGGGGCATACTTTCCATGGCGAACAAGGGCAAAAACACAAACACATCGCAGTTCTTCATCACATATCGCGCGGTACCACACTTGGACCGCAAACACACCATCTTTGCGCGTGTAGTCGGCGGGCTCGACACCACATTGCGGACCATGGAGCTTGCGGAGACTGGCGAAAAGGACAAGCCGGTAGACGACATTGAGATATACGACGTTGTCGTCTTCGTGGATCCCTTTGAAGAATGGCAGAAAGAGCGAAAGGACAAGGAGAGCAAGGATGTAGAGGAAGCAGAGATCAAGAAGCAAGGCGGCACTGCAGATGACAAGACAACATGGACAGGAAAACGGATACGTGCCGATGGCACCGTCGATAGCGGCAGCGGAGACGCATTAGGTGTGGGCAAGTACCTCCAGGCTGCAAAGCAGGAGATTGTTGATCAAGGTGACGATGAGGTCTTGGAATACGTAGACGAAGAGGAGGACGTGGCGCCGGCACGGAAAAAGGCGAAGACAGGCGGGTTTGGCAACTTCGACGCCTGGTAGAATTGCATCGGCACTGGATGTGCAAAAGTTATACAATGATACCCCGAATGATAACGTACTTACAAAAGAACACGTCAAATCCAGTGGTGATGGTGGGGCGGAGCGGCTGTCAACCTGAGGAGAGTGATGGTCCGTTGAAACAAACACGTTCATGCAACGTCTTCTGGTACGCGTGTCCTGGGATCATCGAGGTTGAGCATTGCGTCTAGATAGATGGAGCTCGGTAGATGTTTTATGCGTTTGGACAAGTTCAAGGTACTTGCTGCCAGCCTTGTTTACAGTGCAAAGCGGTCAAACACACTCGGCCCTCTTTCAAAGTGGCCTCGCAGGGCGCCTGCTTTTGTACCAGCTACCTCCACAAGAGCGACAAGACCTCAGGATGAAAGCTTTGCATGCTCGTAACGCTGCGTGCGAATCAATGCCTCGCTTGTGCAACACAGCTGAAGCGCGTACCTGGAGGGTGTAACGGGTGTGATGCTCCGACAGCCAATGTGATGTCAGTATGGCCGTGCGACCCGGACGCGCCAGACCCTGTTCAACAAGGCTGTTTCAGAATCGCCCATCTTCCACCGACGTGCGACGGGCAGCGCACCTCACCAACCTAATGAGCACACGGTCCTGGGCTTGGCCAACCGCCATGCTTCCCTATGCGACCAAGTTCGTGAAGTCGCGTGTCCTGCGCGGGCTTCCCTGTAGATCTGCCTTAAAGACGAGCGACCCGCAGCATCGCCTTGGGCCGGCTTCGAGGCGGTGCGTCCATCACGACCTCAGATTGGAATGACCGGCGGTACATCGCACTTTCGCACTTTCCTTCTCTCCTTCGCTTCTTAGAAGACGCTGTGCGTCATATCTATCTGTGCTTTACACACTCTCCTTCATATCAGCTTCCTTGCGCCGGCCGCAACTGAACATCCCCTCTTTTGTGTTCCAGTCTCTCTCTCACCTTGCAGCACTCGAACTCGGTGTCGCCTGTATAGACCGTGGATCTTTCTCACATAAGCCTCCCTTTACTGTTGCTGTTGTCAAGCAGTGTGTCAGCAATTGTTGGTCTGACCTTCACCGAGCGCACATCGTCACCGAGGAAGGAAGAACATTGAGGTTTCGTCGCACAGCAACGTGCAAACAGCGGATAGCCACATTCACTTATACCGCACACCATCGATTACGAAACTTCACACCGCAACACAGCACGTCTCAGGACCCTGCTGGAGCATTCACTTCCTCACACACCACTCGTCTCAGCACCACTGTTCGATTTCCACCAGGCGTTACGCACCTCTTGCGCAACAACCACTCGACAATACTCAGGCTTTCCTTGAGTACAGTACTCACTCGCCCACGAACGCTTGACCCACCGAGCGCAAACACACAGCACTTTTGATAAACGCTCGTCACACCTCACAATGCACAACCTCTCGCTGGGCGCCGCCATGTACGGCATCCTGTTCGTTGGCCTCGTGGCTGCGACAGGCGGCGAAATCTCTCTCTCCAACTTCACACCCCGCATCGACAACCTACCCACACAATGCAAGACCGTCTACAACACTAAGATCGATGCCTGCGTATCATCAGACTTCACCGCCGGCGCGACCTGCAGTTCAGGCTGTTTGGCTGGACTCGCCAAGATCGGAGCAGCAGTCAAGACGGGATGTGCTGGTGTGGATGTGGGCGAGACGTCCATCATTGGTGTCTTCCAGAACAACATTGGCATCAACGCGCTGTGCCCCAACAACCAACAAGCTACAGCCAGCTCGAGCCCCTCATCGACAGCGCGTACGACCCTTCAAACAAGCACAAGAACGTCGGCACCCGCCACATCCACAGCAGTGACAAGCACGAGCCAACCCTCGAGCACATCGTCTTCCGGGCTGAACCTCGACCCCAACGCTACCTTTGCAACGTCGGCTGCCACAGCAGCGCCCACTGCCGTATTACCTACCAGCAGCACACCAAACGGGAACAGCCAACTATCAAACTCAGACTCTGGAGGCGGCTCGCCATTCGACGTTGTGGCCACGGGCGCCGCGCCGCAGCTGCGAGCTACCATAGCTGCGCTAGCGAGCTTGCTGGCGGTAGTATCGCTTGTGGTATAGGTATGAGCTCCACGACAAGTTGTTTTTCTTTTTACTTAGCATGGGCGGACTATGAGTTTTTGGTCTGATCTGGCATGGCGTTCAGGACTTGGGGTGTTTGTACATATACCCAGACCGAAATTTGTCCGGTCGAGTACATTTTGAGAAGACGAAGGAGCTGTGTGGAATTTGAGGTTCGAAGGACCCAGGATCCCACATGTTTAGACGAGCGATGTAGAATCTTTCTCGCGCATGAGAGTAGCTTTCTGACGCTTCGACATGAATGAATGAATGTCAATCCAGCATTGTCCCTTGCTTGCTTCACCATCTAGTCCAGATTCGCAGTACTGCACACGCGTCTATAGAAGCTGACATGATCGACCGAGTTCCCGTGCACAGAACTCGTCGAAGATCACCTCCACCTCCTGACGATCATTCGTGCTCCCCCGCCTGTGCCGCCTCGTCTGCAGCCAGCCGCTGGGCCAATCGCTAGCAAGGCAGCTACGACGTAATCACCTGCACTCCCGCGCGAAGTTGTGCTCTGGTGCCTGACCCCACTATGCAGGAACACAGTCGAGGACGGTAAACGATGCGGAAGACGATCCTCTTATGCTTCATCCACGGCTTCAAGGTGCGCATATTCATGGCTCTCACAGACGCCCGACTACGTCATCACGCGAGCACAAGGCTGACTGGGATTCCAGGGCGGAGACGACACGTTCGGCACATTTCCTTCGCACTTGAAGGCGCTCCTCCAACATGCGCTGCCCAAGGTGACAATCTTGGCAATCACGTATCCAAAGTTTGAGACACGAGGCGACCTGCACGAGTGCGTTGGGCGATTCAAAGAATGGCTCCAGAACAAGGTCATCGACCTTGAGGTCGCAAACTCGACGCCCTCGCCCACCGTCGACCCCTCGGTGCACACAATCCTCGTCGGTCACTCCATGGGCGGCATCGTCGCCGCCGAGACGCTCCTGAGCATCATTGCCGAACAGCCCGTCCCCTCGCTGCAGAACTCGCAAACCCAGGACCGCTCGACCGGCTCCCTTTCTGAAACCTCGACGCTGATGTTCCCCTTCATCCAGGGTATTCTCGCGTTCGACACACCATATCTGGGCATAGCGCCCGGTGTGGTTGCGCATGGAGCGGAGAAGCACTGGAATACAGCGAGCTCGGCGTACACGGCATACAACAACCTCGCTGGCGCATTCGGCTGGGGCCAGAAGGACACTCCTGCTGCTGCTGTTGATGCTAGCAGAAGGCTCCCCGCACCCAATGCTACCGGCGACGCTGCTTCTGCGCCATTGTGGCAGCGATACGGAAAGGTGGCCATGTTTGCTGGTGCCGCGGGCGCCATTGCAGCAGGCGGCGCCGCAGCATACATGAAGAAGGACCAGATCTCGCAGGGCTTGACGTGGGCAACGTCGCACTTGGAGTTTGTTGGTTCGCTCGCGAGGCCCGAGGAGATGAAAAAGCGCTTAGCGGCCATTGTCAAACTCTCAGAGGAGCACGGGCTGGGGTTTGCGAATATCTACACCACACTCGGTCACGCTGTCGATGCACAGAAGGGCGAATCTTGGACGGGCAAAGTGGCTGGAAGAGACCGCACATTTTGCAACCTACCCAAAGGCGAGTTGCGCAACTTCTTCCTCCCTGCTGGCAACGACAAGCTTGAGATGGAGACGCTGGCGCACATGGGCATGTTCAACGCAAGAAGCAATCCCGGCTACTACACACTCAGCGAAGTGGCCAAGGAGCAGATCATCGACTGGGCCGAGAATGAGTGGTACGAGGAGAGTGAGGGCCCTTTGAACAAGGAAGACGAAGAGGAGGCAGAGTTGGTGATGAAGCCGGACGTTGAGGAAGTGTTGGGCACCGAGGACATAGACGACGAGTTTGAGCACGTGAAGCGGGCGGCGAGTGCAGAGTTGAGCGAGGACGAGCATCGGGAGGGGAAGAAGCAGGAGCTGTGATCGCGGCTTGTGTTACGTGTATGACTATCGCGGCAACAGATCATCGCGGCAATGGCGAGTGCGGAGGCGTTTGGTAAGTGTAATATACCCTATTCTTTCCCTTCACGAATACACAGATTGTCCTAGATCGTAACAAACGCGGAACCGAACGACCGTCATCACTTGATGGTTGAGGAGACTGATGACATTGTGAACAACAAATCGAGCATACCCTGCTTTGATCTATCGACTACTCATGAGTCTTTTGTGGTGATTATAGTAGGAATCCCGAGCGACGTAGTCTTGATTTGTATGAGGATGTCCAGGGTGATCGCGATTATTATCACTACCTGGGGGACGCGTACAAAGCCATCTATGGAGGTAATAGACGGAACGGGGTACCATCAAAAGCCTAACTACTGACACGTCTGTAGGGACTAGCAGATGGTGTCAGCTTCGCGACGACGTTGGCGAAAGACGATAGTTGGTTCCTGCAGGTGCTTCTCTGGAGCTCTGCTCCGTTAGTCAACATATAGAGATTGGTGGCAACTGCAGTCACTTGCACGTGATACGTCTCTGGGCTTTAAGTTCCTGTTGGTTTTAATTCATTCTATCACTTTGTACCGAGATCGACGATACCTTGCTAGACGGCCGCTGGGTGCCTTTCAAAAATCCTGTACTCCAGTGTGGGTGAGATTGTTTTGCTACACCCCGATGTTGTGTTTGCTACATGGCTGTTGAAGCTTGTTCGCCCGCCTTAGTATGCCGTGGCTGAAACTGTAGGTTGCCGTGCTGCCGTTCCAGCGAGAGTTAACGTCGCTATCGCTTCCCGCTTTCCCGCAACACATGCGCATCTGAACTCGTATTTCCGTATTTGAGTGGGTTAGAAACGCTGCATTCCCATCTACAAAACAGCAACTATCTCCCTCACATCTTAGTTCCCACCATCCGCGCCATTTCAAACGCGCAAGGAATTCACATTCGCCTTCAAAAACTGATACGTATCCGCCCTGAAATTGTCGTCCAGCTGCCCATTACTATTCGCCTTGAACTCGATCAACTTCTTCCCCGTACTCCACTGCGGCCAGCTGGGCAGCGAAACACCCACATTCGGATCCAAATTGTAGACGAAATTATAATAGTAACCTCTAATGGACTTTGCAGCGTTATTGGGCAAGATTCCGTAGAACACCTGTAGGAGATCGGAGCCGTGGAAGGTTCCTAGGATGGGAGTGCCGTAGTTGTAGGTGGCGAGGTAGGACCAGGATTTCACGCCGGGGCTGACTTGGGCTGAGACTTCGAGGAATACGCGCCGTGTTAGTGTGAATGTCAGGTCTCCGAGGATGGCGGATACTTTTTTGAACTGCGGATACCAGTTGTTCAGCAGCCCGGTGCGGAACGGACTGCCGTCCTCGCTGATGGTCTGGTAGGTGCCGAGGAGCTGAGAGATCTGGGTGGGCTGCGCGTTGTTGAAGAAGACGGTGGATAGGTAGGTGGTTACCTCGCTGGTGGTAGTGAGGTTCGGCGTGAAGAGGCCGAAGAGGGTGCCTTCGTCTTCTTGGTCGCCGATTATGAAGGGCACTTTTGCGTATTTGCCTGACGCGACAAGTAGCTCGGGAGATTGCGTGATGGCGGTGCCGTCTGGGCGTGGTAGGTAAGAGAGGTTAACAGTGAAGTAGCTGAGAATTCCGGGGACGGAGTTGGCTGCTTGCAGATACTTGTCATACGGTACTTGGCGGAGACATGCGAGAGTATCGGTGGAGCCGGAGCAGCCGGCTGCTTTCACGACCTTTGTTCATATCAGCAATAGGTTCAGAATGTTTTGGGGAAGTTGACATACCGTGTCATATATCAATTGTCCCTTTGGACAGTCAACGGGATCTGCAGGTACGATTGAACCACTGTTCATGATGCCAGCTCTAAACAAGGGCTTCCCCTTGTAAGTGTGGTCTCCGTTGTATAACAGCATCTGATCCATGACTGAGATGGCCCCAGCGCTTTCTCCCCATATAGTAACCTTTGCAGGATCACCACCAAAAGCCGCAATATTGTCAGCAACCCACTGCAGACCTAGCCTTTGGTCAAGCAGACCCAGGTTTGACGAGCCATCTGCCAGAATTTCTCTGCCGGGCAGGAAACCAAAGCCTCCAACGCGGTAATTAACGGCTACGAAGATGACTGGCTTGCCTTGAGCAACCGAGTCTGCTACAATCGAGGTGCCATCGTACATTGCAGTCCTGGCCACCGGTCAGCATCTCGTGTAGTGTGTGTCATGAATGATTTTTACGTACCCGCCCAGTTCGAAACCACCACCGAAGATCCAGAACAAAACAGGCAGTTTCGCATCGGCCTTGGTACCTGCTGGTCGCTGTACGTTGATGGTCAAACAATCCTCTCCAGCATTGGAGACCGCTTGGAAGAGCGGCGTGTTCAAGATTGTGCCAATGACGTTGGTAGGGAAAGCTGCTGGGTCGACCGAGAAGAAGAACTGTGGGCAGGCTCTCGCAGAGCCAGTACCATCGACTATACCCAGACTCGAGGTCAACGGCTGTGGCGGTTTGAGACGAAGCTGCCCAACCGGAGGCTGAGCGTAGGGGATTGCATTGAAGGACTCTACGTTGGAAGCGCTCTTTCCGAGCACTGTGGCCTGCGGAGAGGGTGCAATGATTGTGGGTCCGGCACGTTTCTCAACGTGAGCTGGGGCTGCAAAAGCCAGGGGCAAAAGTGAGAGTATGGCTGCCAGCTTCATGATGAACGAGTGTTTCTCGAGTCTCAAGTCTGTCGAGCAGTAGTGAATAAGTTGCTGCAACGACGAGCTGGTCTTCACCTCCTGTACTTCTCCCAGGCTTAAGTATGGCTGACATGCTGTCTTCACGAGCCAATCTTATCGAACCCCCCGCAAGTTGCTCGGCTTGTAGGCCAAAGGTTGGTGGATTCAGGTGACTGCTTTCTCACAAGCAAAGTCCCACTTGCTCCGTGAGTGCAGAGTACCCCGGCACATGTAGCTTCCAAACGGTCGTGAATCGAAGATCAACTCCGTTTCCGGCCTCTAACATCGCATACCCGCACGGAAGTCTCCATCGTGTGCTTGGTGTAGTGCTGTCGACCTGTCATAGCGCGAGCTACAGTCCAGGAATGCCAGGGGTAGCAACCAAGAACGGATGGAGGAGGGAACGATCTCTTAGCGCCCAAACACTAAAGCTTTAGGTTATGAGGCACTTCTACGACTTGTTGATTGGTGACTGACACACGAATCAGGGCCAAACGTACCTACACTGGCGCTGAACTGAGGTCGTGAGATGTGCTTGTAATGGCTAGCATGCCCAGCAATACGTTCTTTTTTGTCGTTCAGCCTTGCCCACCCAAAAAGCTAAGTACTCACAGGATCGCAATGGCTTTGCAAATGCGAATGCGAAGACACGGTGACAAAATTGCGTGCAACCCAATATAGAAGTGCCGAGTCCACCGTACAGGATACGGCTCCTCCAACCTAGCACCTAGTCGTGGATCCATGTCTGTGGTCCGAGTCGTCGGAGGTACATCGAAACGGGTATACTGGCAGCCCTAGCCGCCGGCGATGTTGCTCTGCGTGGTTTGTGGAGAAAGCAAAATGCGGGGTATCGATAATTGCAAGTCAGCTTTGTCAACTCGGCCACCACACCCACCATCAAGGACTTTGGAGCCCGGCGAATCGCAGTGTGGATGTTGAGCCTCGGAAGTACATCGTGATCGACGGTTCAACATTGAGTTCTTCACGTGAAGACCGTTATTCGAGCCCAGCACTATCGAAATGTTGCATCTTGGTAACTCTGTGGCTTGGCGGAGATGGCCAAGGGCGTCTCTTTGATGAACCCGTATCGATTCCTATAGTTTGGGCTTTGACCGTGAGGCGTCCGGCTGTTGGGTTTTGTCGTACGAAAAGGGGGTTAAGTGCACATGCTGCATGAGAAAGGGGCGGCCAAAGCCAACACATGAGCAGTTGTTGTGTGAGCTTGTCATTGAGTCGATGGCAGTCCAGAAAGCTGTCGCGTGCTTTTGAGGGCAGTGTGTCTCTCGCGTCCTCACCTGATGACGCTAAAGCGGCATGCTTCCCGGAGTGGGTCTTTACTCCAGCTTCAGGCCCTTTCACCCACACTTCATCAACGCAGCGCGTACTTGTTTCATCGTCATCTTATGTCTCTGTCGAGCTGGAATCATGTATTTGGTATCCCTAGACTCTTGAGCTGCTTTGCAAGCAAGTAACCGTTTGACTTCGATATGGAGACTTCGCCTGTAACCCAATTCATGTCTAGAGAGATTCTAGGTCGTGATGCATGGTGTGTTCGATTCTCTTGCAGGATGCATACCAGTTATTATACTGGCGAACTGTGACTTCATTTTACGAGAAAAAAGATCAACATGACTAATGACAACCACGACGATAAGGCGGATATCAACGGCGCCGGTTGGCGTCCCGAGTTCGGCGGTCATGGACGGCAACCACAAGATGTGAGCATTCCTCCAAGAAACAAACTTACACATCACCAATCGACTAAGACGTCCTCATCATACAGCTCCATGTAACAACACAGCACCATGGCGAAAACCCTTCAAATAGCCATCTTCAACACCGACATCCCCGTCCCCAACGTCTCCACAGCCCGCGCATATAGCTACGGACAAATCTTCCACGAGCTGCTTTCCGCAGCCGCAAAACACGTGTCACCTAGCACCACACTCCGCTCTACAGAATACGACTCGCGGAAAGGAGAATACCCAACGTCACTTGATGATGTAGATTTGATTCTCATCACCGGCTCTATCAACTCGGCATACGACGACATTCCCTGGGTGCACCAGCTGGAGCAGTACATCATCGACGTCTATCGGGACTTTCCGCACGTCAAATGGTTTGGCAGCTGTTTCGGACATCAATTGATATGTCAAGCGCTGCTCAAGCAGCACGATGTACGCGTCGATGCGGATGAGCGGGGGTGGGAGCTGGGCGTCAAGACGATGACAATGGACGCGAAGTTTAGGGAAGATTTTGCAAAGTGCTCGATAAGAGATGGAGGGGAGGGGATGCAGGTGCCGGAGGAGATTAGGTTGCAGTTTGTCCATGGCGACTTTGTTGTGGTTCCTGATGTCGAAAGATTGCCGAGTTCGTGGTCGATCATAGGCGATACTCCATGGTGTGCCAATCAGGTAAGCTTTCTTCAGCAGTAGAGGCCTTTCTTGTACGCTGACTGCTTGTTAGGGAATGTATGAGACTGGGAGAATCCTTACGTTTCAAGGGCACTTCGAGTTTGACAGATTTGTGAATAGTGAGACTATCAAAACGTTCTTTGCGAGAAAGACGCCAGAGTGGCTAGAAGAGAGCTTGAAGGCCGTGGATGCGGATGACGACGCAGGAGTAGCGGCGGAGATGGTTTTGCATTTCATGATGCAGAAAACGCCTACTGAGCAAAGGAAGACGCATGCTAGGGCTGGTGGGCTGGTTACGCCACCTGAAGAAGTATGAAGATCTTGACATTGTTTATATATCATGACACATCATAGATGCAGACGCACGAATCAACCGTGGAAACAGCCGGGGTGCAGTCCTCGATTGTAAGAAGACTAAATGTCACCTTTCGATTCCGTCGTCCGAAATTCCACACTCATCTCGCGATCCGACCGGAGAGAAATCAGAGCCTCAAAATTCACCTCGTACGCCTTGCTAAACTAGACATTCTACCCGTTTTGAAACTCCAAATTCAGAGATGTTGGTCGACTATTGACGGTCGACCAGCACGCAGATCGCTTCAGGCATTTGCTGCTCAGGTGGTTGCAGCGTTTCGTGCCTCTTCTTGGCATCGACTTCGTTCTGCGGAAGCTCCTTGTAGGGCAGAGATTGCGTGTCTGGAAGCTTGGGGTTACGGATGCAGAAGGCGAAGACGATCAATCCAAGACAGGCGCTGGCACCGATGATACAGACCACACGCTGGAAGTACTTGTATGCTTCGATCACAGCATCTCGCTCTGCTGTGCCGGGGGGAAACTGTTGCAGGCGATCGAGTGGTTTATCGTACCACGCGTCGGCGACGTCTTTGCTGAGGCGATTCTTGAGCTGAACAGATAGAACCTGGGACATGACAACGCCAGACATTGCGTTTCCGAGCGCACTTCCGACGTTGTAGGTGGCCAGGTAGAGGCCCGTGACGACGGCGACGTGCTCGTGACTGGTCGCAGCTTGAATGCTGGCTTGAGCAGCATAAGGAAAGAAGCCACCGGCAACTCCAAGCAGTATTTGCGCTCCAACAATGCCAGCATGAGTGCCCACGCCACCACGATAGTATATCATGAGACCGAAAGCGACCAAGAAAAGACACGTACCAAACAATATGAACGGTTTGAGGCGTCTTACACGGTAGACGATCATTCCAACAAAGATACCAGTCAACGTGGAACAGAAGCTGTAGAGCGCAGCGATTCGGTTTGCCGACTTCTCACTTTGGTTGAAGGCCACACGCAGAACGGAGAAGAGGTAATCGCCCTGACAGCCCCATGCTGGAGGCACTCAGCTTCCTGAAAGTCAAAATTGGCAGAGTAGAACTTACAGAACATCAAGAAGAAGGCGAGCGCAAGCGCACCCCATACCGCACGATCTTTGAGTAGCTAGCAGACTGTCAGTATCCTGAAGTTGAGAAATAAAAGGCAACTCACGTAGAAAGGAACCATAGGGTGTGGCGCCACGGTCTCCCATTTAACCCAGATGGGGATGCACAACACCCCAATGGCAAGTGGCGCAACGATCTTTGAAGACCCCCAAGAGGCATCAGGGCCGTCAGCAATGGTAAGAGGGACGAGGATGAAGCCGAAGACGCAGATGGTAAGGATGATGCCGATCGCATCAAGCTGCCAGAATAGTGCTTTGGTAAGTTCCCAACCGCCATGCTCTTGAAAAGGTGTCTTGCACTGCTGGAGATCACCGGCCCTCTTTGCTTTGTAGCTAACCCACCACAAGGAGCCGAGAAGTGGCAAGGCGCAGATTGGAAAGGCTATGCACCAGATCCAAAAGCCGTAACGCCAGGCGGTTGAGCCTCTGACAGCAACCAGCACTTCGCCACCGATCCATGTGTTGGCAATGAAAGGAGCCGCTGGAATGTATGAGAAGAACAGGCGGGATCGAAGGGAAGTTGTATCGGCAACAATAACCTCAACGATCAAGACAGCGATCGTGTAACCAATCTGGTAGAAGCAGCTGCCGACGGCAAATGTCGCGGGACTGTTGGCTGATGCTTCGATGGCCGTGCCTTCGGCATGTTAGGAAGAGCTATCGAAATTGCGGCATCGTGTATGGGAAAGGCGATAACGGGTTGAGAAGGATGACAATGACTTGCCTAGGACGTAGAAAACGACGGCGACCAGAAGCACTTCAATGCGACCGAACACATCCGCGATTTTGGCAGCCGTAGGCTGTTGACCATTGTCAGTCACTCCCTATCACATCGTTGTGGAAGCACTGACCTGCGCAGCGGCGCCTATAACAGCGCGCACCACAGTCACTGTAGCCAGGAGAGAGTGAGCATTCAAAGCGTTCACGGCAATAGGCTGGAAGGCTACCCGCAGCGTGCTGTCCAAACCATAAGCCCAGGCAATGAGGAGGACACCGGACAAGATCCATTTTCGGTTGGCAGATGTGAGGTGGTTGACTGTTGCTTCAATCCTCGCAACACCTGGGGAGACGGTATCCATAGAGGCTCGACCATTTTGGTCGTCGTCGCTGTAGTGCAGTGAGGTCGGCGCTTTCTCGTCGGTTTCGACCATGGCAGTGGTGGTTGGAAGTCGTTAGGATGATGCAGAAGCTGCGAGGTTGTAAAGAGTGCTGATGGGAAAACGAAGGTGAGAAGAAGGAGAGGAAGCCGCGATTGACAAGTACAGGTGCCAAGGCGCGCTGGAGTCCTTCACACTCTTCACATTCACTTCACGGCGGGAGCAAGGCCGTTTGCGCAGCCAACCAACGAAGCAGTAGGGCGAAAATAGTAGCCCAATCAGAATTGATTGTTCGCCTGAATCTGAGATCTCTTCAGAATCGTGAGTTGCAGGTATGCTGCGAATGCGACCAGACTGGTGAATTCACATCCTTTCATATCCACTACATTGACCAACATATCCTCAACATTCCTCGCGTCACCACCCCCCTTCCTTGGAAAGTACGTCCCAGCCTACTAGTCTCCACACCTCCTTCTTGTACCATTCTTCCACATCATCATCTTCTACCCTTCCAACGTTCTGCAACGAGCCAAGCCGCATGGATGGCATAGGCTTGGTGAGTACATCGAGAAACTCGTCGTCCATCTTATCGCCGTACATACAGGCAATAAGTGTCCGCTGGAGGCGATCTTTCGCCAGCGGACTCAAGCGAGCTCTTGATGCGGGAGGCAGATTCTTGAGACTCAGGGTGCGACCCAATTTCTTCTGACTCCGGCTCGCGTTGGATGTTTGAGAATTCATGTGGTTCGGTGCCAGACCCATGGCACGCTCGAGCACCAAGACGAGGGCTTTCATCTCGAGACGCGTGCCGAGCGCTTCGGTTTCTCGTTTCACGGCTTCTTCGGAGGACTTTGGTTCGGGCAATGGTTCGACATCGCCTTCCACTGTGCTACTGCGACGTCTGCCGAATGTACAGTAGTATAAACGCCGTCCGACGCATTCGAGCAAGAGGTAGACGAAGCCGTCAAATATCTGCTGGTGTATAGCATTGGTCTTGTCAAGGAAACCGAGGAAGCCGATGAGCAGGTGAGCCAAAGCACGAGCTGGAACCGATTCTTTGGGGACTTTAACAGCTGCTGCGTCTTTCGCTCTCTTCGAATCGACTGCCTGCGAAGGTCTCTGTTGAGCAGTATGCCGTGCAACTGACTCCATCGCGGCAAGCACCGTCTTGAACATGTCAGCCAGCTCGCACACGACAAGGCTCGAAAGTCGTTGATCGTCACTGATGTCAGCCATCTTGCCAAGACCAACAAGAACTGCCATGAAGCCTCGCGCACAGATTGTCGTTGCAAGCGCAAAATTGGATTTGTCCTGATCCAAAGATGCAGGTGGAAACGTTTGCAGACTTTGTCGCGAAAGCTGTCCATGTTTATGAGCAACCAGACGTATGACCTTGCCTAATGCGTTGGCTGTATGGACCAGTGTGGAGCAAAGTGTATCGGCATCTCGACTCGTTGTTCTGCAGAGTTTGTACGTTGTGAACAAGGACTCGGTCAGATTAGTGCCTTCTGTTGCTTTCTGTCAGTACACTGAAGGGTTCTTAGTAGCAAGGCGACTGACCCGGCCCCAATCCGTCGAGAAACTCGAAATCGTCTTCGATAACCTCCTCTGTCTCGGCTGTTGAGTTTTCGACCTGCTGTGTCCCCTTGGGTCGCTTCGCGTTTCGTGTCGGCGAAACTGTTCGTGCTTTCCTTTTCGAAGTGTTCATGGTATTGACGGAAACGATATCTGGCGTACAGCTTGTACGGCTTGTCAACGAGTGATTTGAACGCTCGAGCTTGATGTTTTCGCTTCGCAGGTTGTCACACTCGTCCTGCAATCGCTGGCACTGCTCTTTCCAATACGTGACAAGATCGAGATAGTGGCCATGTTCATGGTTTTCCGATCCAGTTGAACCAGGCCGAACTTGGCTTCGCAGCTGAAGGACGTAGTCTATATAGTCAGCGGTGGTGCTGTTTGTGGCAGGAGAATACTTACCTCTTGCTGAGATGCCTGGCGGCTTTGCTCTGATGAGAGCGATGGCTAACGCAACATGCGCGGTAGACGGCGCGAAGGGATCTGATGGAGGCTGTGCCTTTGACGGCATTTATACTGATGCGTTTGGGAGAACAAGAGTGGCTATTCACCAAACGAAAGGGTGTCTCCGAGGGTGAGTGGTGCGTGCGTGCTGGGTGATGGTGGGATGGTGGGTCGAGGTTGATATTGAAATCGAATAGAGAAACGAATGGAAAAAACGTGAAGTGAGATCAAGGGACAAATTGGGGACGGCAGGGGTCGAGTAATTCCAGGAAGGTGGGGACAAGTGTGGAGTAGTGAGAGAAAGTGGAAGGCGCGTTCCATGTCACCACGTCAAGCCGGCAAACAGGGAGAACAGTGCTGTGGTCGAACATGATGTTACTTCTGCAACGTGCAGTATATAGTACACTCACCAAATACTTACAGCCATCCTCTTTCGCTAATCCAACCTGGAGTATAATCGTACAACAGCTCTAGCGCATGCGCTCCGTCCGCCTCTTGTAGGGCAACGGCTCGACTCTCTTCCTCTTGAACTCGATGTTGGCCTGATCCTTGCATCCGGCGCGCTCCATGACGCCTGCCATGGTCTCGTCCCACTTGGTCCTGAAGAGTGTGGCAGTGAGAGGCTTCAGCTTCTGCGACGTGACAAAGCTACGAAGATTGAAGCCGTCGCGGGCGATGGTGCTGAGCTTGGAGATGTCCAAGTTTCGAGCCTCGTTCTGCTCGAGCACTACGACAGCTAGGCGGTGGTAAGGTGCGCCCTTGTGCGCCCATGGGGCAACCCAGGGCAGGGCGATGTTGTTTGCGTCAGGGGCGTTCTTCTTGTCGTCCTCGGCGATGCGCTGCAGAGGGATCGAGGTCTCGCTGGGCGAGATGCGAATGTTGGAGGCGATGAAATGGCAGCGGGTGGTGAAGCCGTCCTCGTCTGGCACGGGCACATCGGCATCCACGACGGCAACGGTGACGAGCTTCTCGGCGGGGGTGAAGGTCTGCACATGCAGCGTGGGCATTTTCTCGCTGACGTCTGACTGGACAAAGTCTCCGGGTGCAATTGTCTTTCGGCCGAAGGAGAGGTCGATGTCTGCGACGAGGTCCAGCGATCCAAGCAGGTCGGGGACGAGGGACAGCTGGGTGACGCGCTGGTCGAGCACCTTGCGCTTGAAGTCGCGCCACTTCTTCTCGGCAAGATGGCGGTAGATGGGCTTGTTCATGTCGGCTGTAGGTCTGTTAGACTGGTCAAGGCTCGGTGGGTCAGGCTAGCTACCTTGTCCGTCCTCGAATTTCCTCTTTACGACGGGGTCGTTGATGTCGGCGGCGATGATCAGGTCGTTCAGGTGCTTCTTCATGCGGGCGATGCTGTCGCGCTTGGACTGCTCGCTTGCCTTGGAGGCGGCGGCGGCGGCGTGTATGCGCTGCTGTTGCGTCTTGATGTCGTTGAGCTTCTCCAGCCTGTCCTCGTGCAGGACCTTGCGGGCCTCCTGGAAGCACTGGTAGGGCAGCTGCTCGAAGGGAATCTCGTCGGCCTGGCGGGCGGCGGACAGGCGCAGGGCAGCACGGCGACGACGGGAGCCCACGGGCTGGACACCTTCTCTCCGCAGCAGACGGCGCTCCTGCTTCTTGTTCTCGACCGTCTCGGGGTCGAGGGTGCCCCACTTCAGCATGTACTCGGGCACGTCTGAAGCGGATTGTGGCGGGGGCGGCGGGGGCGGCGGGGGCGGCGTCGCGGAGGCTGTTGGCTGCGACTGGGTCTGCACCTCGTCACGGGCGGCGGGCGAGGAGGAGAGCAGGCGGTGCGGCGGGCCATTGGCGGCGGGGACGTGTCGCAGGCAGCGCAGACAGGTGGTCAAGTGTCGCATCGAGGGCGTGAGGGACGCCATTGGCGGCGGTGGGCGGTTGGTAGCAGGCGTCGGCGATGGATGGCGGACGGGGGCGTGGGCGTGCAGGCGAGCGGGTGGTGTTGGGCGTGGGCAGAAATGTTGGAGAGACGGACGTCCGTGCTTGGGAAAGCTGGTGAACTCAACTCTGCCTCTGGCTGCACTTTGCGACCACCTCCCGCACCCACACCGCCCACCATGGCTACCTCCAGGATATCGGTGCCGCTGAGGGGCGTCTCGCACCGGCTGAGCCCGCTGTCTACACGGCACACGGCCGCCCTGCCTGCGCGCTGCACCGTCCGTTGCGCCCTCACACGCCGCCCCCATGTCCCCGTGCTAACAGCTGCACAGAAGTCCATCACCTCCTTCGCCCGCCCACTCACCTCCTTCGCCCGCCCACTCACCTCCTTCGCCCGCCCACTCACCTCCTTCGCCCGCCCACTCACCTCCTTCGCCCGCCCACTCACCTCCTTCGCCCGCCCCCTCGCCCCCCTCGCCCGCCCAATCTCCACCTCGTCCTGCACCAGAGCCGCCGTCGCCTCCCCCCTCACCACCTCGGCCCCCGCCGACACCTTCGCACCCGTCAAGCCCTTCAACGAGCAGACGGTGCTCGCAACCGTCCACCACTTCCCCTCCCTCGAGCCGCTCCGCTTCGACACCTTCCCCGCAAACCACCTGCACCTCCCCACGCGAAAGGACATCCTCCACCGTGCCGTCGTCTACGAGGGCGACATGACGCGCCTGGGCACCGCCTCGACCAAGAACAGGTACGAGGTCCGCGGTTCCGCCAGGAAGATGCGCCCGCAAAAGGGCTCCGGTCGCGCTCGTGTCGGTGATGTCAAGTCGCCCACCATCCGCTCTGGTGGTGTTTCCCACGGTCCCCGCCCGCGCGACTTCTCCACCGAGCTGCAGAAGAAGGTCTACGACCTGGCTTGGCGGACAGCCCTCTCCTACCGCTTCCGCAGGGGCGAGCTGATCATCGTCGACAACCCCATGGAGCTGGAGAGCCCCTCGACACGCCTGTTGGACCACATTCTCAAGTACCAGGCAAAGCAAAAGAGTGGAAAGGGCAGGAGCCTCCTCGTCACCCTCGAGGAGCGACCCATGCTCGACATGGCGCTGGAAGAGCTCGAGTCGGGCGACCGCACCCTGCTCTGGGACGAGGTGGACGTCAAGAACCTGCTCGAGGGCTCGCGTGTCGTTATCGAGCGCGCCGCCTTGCACAACATCCTGCTCTCCCATCAAGAGGACCTCACCCACACAGCCATCAAGCCCTGGGACAAGCGTCTCGTCCGATCAGCGCCCGCAGAGGAGCTCGAGTCGACCATTGGCTGGCCAGAGTTCCGCGGCCTGATGCTCACCGAGCCCAAGGACATGGACGCCGCCCGCGCAGACGCGTACGAGAGCGTGGCCTCGACACGCTATGCCTACGCCGAATCGCTGCCCGAGGGCCCCAAGCGCGCCGAGCTCATCATCTCCGCCTACAACCTCCTCGCAGAAGCCAAGCAATACCAATTCGCCCAGCGGACCGGCATGCCCTTTGCCGACTACACACGCCTACAGAACAAGCGCAACGCAACCTCGCACTTCCCGCGCATCCAGGCCCTGGACTACCAGATCACAGCCAAGACGCAGCTCGGCAACACGGCAGAAGAGACATCGCGCGTAGCTGCCGAGACACACTACGTCGAGGTGCGCGAGCTGGAGGTGGACAAGCAGGAAATCATCTACGAAGCCGCCGTCCTTGCCGCCCAGGTACAAGAGCACGTTGCCGAAGCCCAAAGCCTAGCGGGCGACGCAGCGGCTGCCGAGGTGGCGCTTGCCAGGGCGAGCGTCCAGCGCACCAACGTCGACAGCTACGAGCTGGAGCTGCTGTCGGCTTGCGTCGAGCTGGCCAAGCAGAAGAAGTCGCTCGCACACGTCCAGGGGAACAGAAAGGGCCAGCAGGAAGCACAGGAGGAGATGCAGGCCGCCAACGAAGCGCTCGAGACTGCCCTGACTAAGCAGGAGGCGTGGAACGCGGTCGCCGAGGCCGAGGAGGTGGATGAGCCGATACAGGTCAAGGGGTAGCGCGGTGCATGGCAGCATCATGCCGTTGTGAGGGTTGTATTATTGTACATTGTATAGGTAACGGTCTAGATAGCTGAGTGTAGGATACCGAGCTACAGGCGCTGTTCGCTTCCACTTGTTCCGTCTCGACTTTGGCTACTGGTACATGATCTTACCATGGATAGCGTGCAGGTGTGCGGAGCGGAGGTGCGAATCTGCCTTTCGGCGTTCATCACGCTAGCATCCGTATGCATCTCTTCTGCGACTCGGTGTTGCCCATGGGAGTAAGGGCAGTAGGCAAAGCTATGCTATGCTATGCGTCCGCTTCCCTGCATCTCATGACGTGGGTTGCCTCCCCTCACACCGCGCATTCACTCCTCACCTGTCCTCTTCTCCTCGACCTTCTTCCCCTCCAGCACAATCGTCAGAACTGCACCCACGACCCCCTCCCGCTTGACTTCCTTTGCCCCTTTGCACTCCCCCACTGCGCCCTCGACCGCTTTGAGCACGGCATCCGCCTCCTCGGGCGTCGCCTTTCTACCCTTCTTCTTCGGACCGAGCAGGACCTCGACCTTCCTCCCCTCCAACAAAAACTCCTGCAGCTTATTCAGGCGATGCTTCAAATCACCTCCACCAATAGCCCAATTGAGCTCGAGGTTCTTCTGCGGCGGGCCCGTGGTGCCTTTAGCCTGCTTGCGCGCGGCGTCGACCTTGCGCTCGTGCTGGGCCCGCAGATCGATCTTGCTGACCACGCGGCACACGGGCGGGTGGTCCGGGTCCGGCTCGCCGTACTCGTCTACTCTGCCCGGCGTGACCTGCACCAGGTGGTGCGTGACCTTGTTGAAGCTGCTGAGCGCGTCGAGCGTCGCTACGTCCTCGAAGAACTTGCCGGAGGCGTCGACAAAGTTCACGCGTGGCGCTGTAATGGCGCCGTCGATGGTGAAGTAGTCGGATAGCGCATGGCGGCGTGTGTCCTTTTTGACAAACGTCTTGGTGCGCACCTGGGTTTGGTGGAGCGGGGTGACGGTGGCTGAGGGGGGCCCGAAGGTGGGCGCGAAGGCTGGTGCGAATTGAATGGGGATGCCGTTGGCGGTGGTGCGGAGGTTTGGGGCGACGAAGACGCGGTAGAGGGCTCGCGAGGTGCTGGAGATGTGGTGAGTGGGCGGCATGGCAGGCGCTTGAGCAGGGTCCAATGAATGAGGATGGCGAGGGGAGAAAGCGAAGAGGAATCGATGTCGGTGATGGCGGCAGAAGCTTCGAGTGCAACAGCATGCGACATGAGCGGACGCTTTTCGAGCACAAGCACACGCGTCAGCGAATCGGAGCGTGAGGCTCACCGAGCCAGCCAGCCCTGCACCCCGACCCCGCTGACAGCTCCTCCGCAACACGGCCCTGTGTGCACCCTGCTCAACTGAACACTACCATGCGGTCAGAAGGACAGGCACCTCCACTGCGAGCCACGACGCTGCATCACCTCCCGCCATGAGCACCCCACTCGCAGAGTATCTGTCTGCGCTGGACGCTCGTGATGCACGTGAACGGGCGCATGAAGTGTACATCAACGCCTGTAAGCCTGAAATGGATCCAAACCACGGTGCCCTGCAGAGCTGACTGCTAGCTAGACACCAAGCTGGCCGACCGCACGGCCGCGCAAGCACTCCAGAATACATGTACATCAACAGACGAGCACAAGGCCTCGACCAGTGACCGCACAGGCACCACCAAGGGCAAAGGTTCGCCTGCTCCTCCAGACGCGCCCTCTTCTGCAGCACTCGTCCAGCTCCGCTCTGAACTAGCCGCTACCCAAAAGACGCGCAGCAGCCTCGAAGCAGAACTGAACAGCCTCAGCGCCTCGCTGTCTGCACTGCAGGCGTCCGACGCACAGCAGAAGCAGCGCATCGCCCAGCTCGAGAAGCACAGAGCGCACCTCGAGCGGCGGGGCAAGGACCGGCAGGAGGAGCTCAAGGGCAAGGGCCGCTTCGTCGAGGAGGTGCAGGATGAGATGGTCGCGCTGAACCTGCAGCTCAACATGGCGGAGCAGGAAAAGGACAGGCTGAGGAAGGAGAACGACGAGTTGACGAGGCGGTGGGTCAGCAAGATGGAGGACGAGGCGAGCAGGATGAATGCGAAGATGGGCTGGGAGGAGCAGGGCGGGCGTAGGAAGGGTTCGAAGAGTTAGTCTCGTCGATGCATAGTCATGGTATAGAGGAAATGCTTGAATCGTCACCTCATGAATCGTCACCTCATGAATCGTCACCTCATGAATCGTCGCCTCGTGAACCGTCACCTCATGAATTGTCATCTCGTGCGACATGTCGATCGCCATGGCTGTTCACTGCAGCCTGCAGCTCTTAGCGCCCTAGAGCTAGAGCTCCCCACCTCCACCCCCCACCTCGACATCAACTCTCAACCACAACCTCGCCACGCGTTCCCCCTCACACGCTTCCACCATGGGGACCGCACTGAAAACTTGGGGTAAGGCTACCAATCACTGCACCGCTTGTCATCTATATGCCCCCCGCATGGCCCCACTACGCGAGCGTGAACTCCCATGCTAACCATGATCCAGAGCTCGAGAACGCCGTGCAGCTCGTCGACCCCACCAAAGATGCCCTCTACTCCTACTCGGTCCCCGCCCAGAAGGCCCTGGACAACGCACACCCATGGCGCACCGATCCGCACTACTTCACCTCGGTCCGCATCTCCGCCGTGGCGCTGCTGAAGATGGTCATGCACGCCCGCTCCGGCGGCTCTCTCGAAGTCATGGGCCTGATGATGGGCAAGATCGAAGCACACACGTTCGTCGTGACCGACGCCTTCCGCCTCCCGGTCGAAGGCACCGAGACACGAGTCAACGCGCAGGACGAGGCAAACGAGTACATGGTGGAGTTCCTCCAGCGAGCGCGCGACCAAGGCCAGCTCGACAATGCCGTGGGCTGGTACCACAGCCATCCTGGCTACGGCTGCTGGCTGTCCGGCATCGACGTCAACACCCAGAAGACGCAGCAGCAGTTCTCCGACCCCTTCTGCGCCATTGTCATTGACCCCGACCGCACCGTGTCCGCGGGCAAGGTCGAGATCGGCGGCTTCCGCACATTCCCAGACAGCTACGTGCAAGACAAGGAGAAGGGCGCGACGATGAAGAACGGCGGCGGCGGTGTCGAGAGCGACGGCTTCCAAACCATTCCCCTCGGCAAGATGGAAGACTTTGGCGCGCACGCAAACCACTACTACCCGCTCCAAGTGTCGCACTACAAATCCACGCTCGACGCCAAGCTGCTCGAGGCGCTGTGGAACAAGTACTGGGTGCAGACGCTCTCGGCATCGCCCCTGATGACGAACCGCGAGTACGGCACCAAGCAGATCAGCGATGTCGCGCGAAAGACGCAGCAAGAGTGCGGCAACAAGCGCTTCAAGGGCAGCTCGACGGCCTTTTCGAGCGAGAGCCGCAAAGACGCTCTGCCACGGCTGGGCGCAGCGGGGAGCAAGATTGCGCGCGAGGAGGAGATGGGACTGCTGGCTGCTCGAGTCAAGGATCAGGTGTTTAATTTCAACAGCGGTGGGCAGGCGGCGACGATGGAGAGCCAGGCGGTGGAGACGGAGAGCCAAGAGGTAGAGATGAAGAGCTGAATGGGGAGTGAAGAGTTGGGTGGGGAGTGAAGAGTTGGGTGGGGAGTGAAGAGTTGGGTGGGGAGTGAAGAGCTGAATGGAGAATAAGAGCTGAATGGAGAATAAGAGCTGAATGGAGAATGAAGAGCTGAAAGGAGAATGAAGAGCTGAAGAGGAGACCGAAGAGCAACTTAATGAATATCACGGTTACGACATTCGACTTGCAATGACAACGAGCACAGCTAGGCGTTATGGCGCCTAGCGGGTCCAGTCCAGGGAGTGCCACTTTCACAAGACTGTACGGATGAGTAAGGACAACACACACAGCAGAGATAGATAGGTAGATAGGTAGAGGGCTGGAGGGCGCGACAGATGGCTGAAAGGGAGAGGAAATCATATCTATTCCCCAGTCCAGTCCAGTCCAGTCCACGTAATCATACATATATACATACAAACAACCACGTATCGAATCGAAACGCCGAATCATGCACATGGTGATATCTCATCACATTCCAACACATACTCACACACATACACATATTCCATACAATACAACCTACTCATCAGCACCCACCCGCGCCAACGTTTCCTTCCTCCCCAGAATCAACATGATATCATACAGCCTGATACCCTTCTCCTGGCCCGTCAACGCCAGCCTCAGGTAGTGATAAACGTCCTTGCCACCGGCCTTCCCCTCGGGCCGGCCATCGATGATGGCGCGGACTTTTTCCATGAGGTTGTCTCTGTTCCAGTCGCTGGCTTGGATGTCGGCTAGTAGCTTTGCGCGCTCGACTACATCGGCGGGGGTGTCTGTTGTCAGGGCGGACGAGGTGCGGGGCCGCAGGGGAGCGAAGAAGAAGGCGTTGCGGTAGAGGAACTCGTTTGCGTTTGTGAAGTTTTCGGCGTCGGCTTGGACGATCATCTTGATGTAGGCGTCTGGGCTGGGTCCGGTGAGGGCGCGCCAGTCGGCTGGGTTGTAGGGCGAGTCCGGGCTGGTGAGCAGTGCGGCGACGTTGTCGACAATGTCTTGGAGGGGTTGGCCGCCGGCTTGGGCGCGCAGGGCGGCGTGCTTGCGCTGTAGGAAGTGCAGCTTGCCGAAGGTGACGGTGGTGTTGCCCTTTGTGAATTTGAGGCTGAAGTTGGTGATGAGGTCTTGCAGTGTCATGACGTCGGTCTTCTCCTTGTGGCTCCAGCCCAGTAGAGCTGCGAAGTTGGTCAGCGTCTCTGGGAAGATCTCCATGTCCTTGAAGGCGGTGATGTCAGTGTCGAAGTTGCGCTTGGACAGCTTGTTGCCGTTCTCGTCGACCAGCAGTCCGACGTGTGCAAAGGCGGGCGGGGTCCAGCCGAAAGCAGCGTACATGGCGATGTGCTTGGGGGTGCTGGGCATCCACTCGCTGCCGCGGATGACGTGGGTGATGTTCATGAGGTGGTCGTCGACGACGTTGGCGAGGTGGTAGGTAGGCAGGCCGTCGCTCTTGAGGAGGATGGGGTCTTCGTACGACGACTCGGTGACATGGCCGCGGCGGCGGAGGGGGTTGAAGGTGCCGTAGATCAGGTCCTGGTAGGTGGGATACTGGTCTGGGACCCTCAGACGGACGACATGTGGCTCGTGTCTATGGGCGCGGTCGTCGCTCTCGTGCTTGGGAATGGACTCGCAGGTGCGGTCGTAGTCGGTGGCCAGGCCGAGCTTGTGCTTGTGCTCGGCCAGGGCGTTGAGGCGCTCCGACGAGCAGAAGCAGCGGTAGGCGTGGCCCGCGTCGAGCAGCTTATGGGCATGCTCGCGGTAGATGGCGCTACGTTCCGACTGCTTGTAGGGCCCATACGGTCCTCCTACGCCTGGACCCTCGTCCCACTGCAGCCCGGCCCATTGGAGGTCCTGGAAGAGACGCTGCTCGGCGTCTGCTACTGTGCGCTTCTGGTCCGTGTCTTCGATGCGCAGCAGGAACTGGCCGCCGGTGCTCTTGGCGAGGAGGTAGTTGAACAGCGCGGTGCGCAGCGAGCCCAGGTGGAGGTAGCCCGTCGGCGAGGGCGCGAACCGCGTGCGCGCTGGTGTGGACGGGAGGGCTGTCTTGCCCTTTTGCTCCTTGGCTGTCCTGGACGGGAGGGCTGTCTTGCCCTTCTGCTCCTTGGCTGTCCTGGACGGGAGGACTGCGTTGCCCTTCTGCTCCTTGGCTGTCCTGGACGGGAGGACTGCGTTGCCCTTCTGCTCCTTGGCTGTCCTGGACGGGAGGACTGCGTTGCTCTTCTGCTCCTTGGCCGTCCCAGACGACATGGGACGGCGCGAGGCTCCCGACAGCCGGACGAGGCAGGAGCGGCAGGTGTACACCGACGCCGACGCCTGCGGACGTGACAGCAGCGAAAACGACATGATGGGCGGCGCAATGGTCGACGATAGCTCCCGTCGCGCCTCCCACTTTCAGAGGCAGAATCCAGTGCTGCGCCGCCAATCAGCGCGTCTGGAATTCACCCACTCACCGCCGCCGCCTCCGTCTCCCCAAGTTTGCTTTGCTTGCTGCACCGCGGTGCCACTTTTCGGACCCGTCGTTGCGCCGTGTCTGTCTTTCGCCCTGTACATACTACCTACGCCTGCGATACCCAACCTTCCAAGACACGCCAGATACAGCCATCAGTATAAAGCCTCCACCACCACTTCACTCGATCCACGCTGAAAATCCCACAGTGAACGACGTCGAAGAGATCGATCTCTACGGTATGCATGGCGCAGACTGACTAGCACGACACCCTTCTGACGCTCCACAGAGGTCCTTGGCATCAGCAACAGCGCCAGCAAGGTCGAGATCAAGAAGGCCTACCACAAGGTCCGCCGCCCCACCCGCCCTGTCCACCCGCCTACCCCGCCATGCTGACCAGCAACGACAGGCTGCACTAGCACACCACCCCGACAAGGTCGCTGTCGAAGAGCGCGAGGAAGCAGAAGTCCGCTTCAAGTCCGCCAAGCAGGCCTACGAGATTCTCTCCGACGATGACAAGCGCCACCTCTACGACACCCATGGCATGTCCGCCTTTGACCCCGCTCGCGGCGGCGGCGAGCAGCCAGACATGGACGACATCCTCGCCCAGATGTTTGGTGGAATGGGCGGCATGCCGCCGGGTATGGGAGGCTTCGGCGGTGGCTTTGGCGGCATGCCCGGTGGCCCGGGGAGAAACGTTCCCAAGAAGGGCCGCAGCGTAGAGCAGGAGTACGAAGTCACGCTCGAGGAGCTGTACAAGGGCAAGACGACCAAGTTCTCCAACACCAAGAACATTGTTTGCAACCAGTGCGAGGGCTCAGGCGGAAAGAAGGGGTCCAAGAGCCATGACTGCGGCGTCTGCAACGGGCGCGGTACGTGGACACCCCTCGAATCACACAGCCGACTACCAACTAATACTTTCCAGGCGCGAAGCAGGTCCTTCGCCAGGTCGGTCCCGGCCTCGTAACCCAAGAAACCGTAGCCTGCGGCAACTGCCAGGGCTCCGGCCAGATCATCCCTGAGAAGCAGCGTTGCAAGAAGTGCAAGGGCAAGAAGGTCGTCGAATCCAAGAACGTGCTCGAGCTATACATCCCCCGCGGTGCGCGACAAGGCGAACGCATCGTACTCCAAGGCGAAGCCGACCAGCTTCCCGATCAGGAGCCTGGCGACATCATCTTCACCCTGGACGAGGCCGAGCACGAGACGTTTGAGCGCGCCGGCGCTGATCTGCGCGCCGTGCTGAAGATCTCGCTCGTTGAGGCCCTGACCGGCTTCAACAGGGTGGTCTTGACACATCTGGACGGCAGGGGCATTCAGCTCAACGTTCAGCAACCAAACGGCAAGGTTCTGCGACCGGGCCAGGTCCTCAAGATTCCTGGCGAGGGTATGCCGATGAAGCGCAGCGACGCAAAGGGGGACCTGTTCCTCCAGGTTGACATTGAATTCCCCGAGGACGGCTGGCTGAAAAACGACGCGGCGGTACAGAAGGTCAAGGACGCCCTCCCGGCAGTCGACGTCTCCGACGAGAAGCACGAGGATGTCGAAGAGGTGGAAGTCGAATACGAGGCCGACATGGAGGACTTCGGTGCCGGATCAGGAGACCCACGCGCAGGCGGTACTGAGTGGGAAGACGACGAAGAAGAGGGTGGTCCTCAGTGCGCGACGCAGTAAATAGCCTGGATGAGAGATGATTCCGTGAGCGGTACACGACTTGCATGGTTTGGCGTTGGTGGTGGCTGTCCTTCTTCTACGGACATGGATACAGCAAGATCTGAAGCATAGATCTAGTCATGAAAAGTTGCGCACGCATTGCGTTCGAGATGGATACTCTCCCAAGACATGCATTTTCGTCGCAAAGCAAGTGAACTGCACCTCCACTTGAGTGTATTGTCGTCAACTACAGACGGATTGAGTAATGGCCTGATGTGTGTGATTGGTTTTCTTTGATGTCATTTCCATCCTCCTCGTCTAAAGTTGCCCTTCCTCAAGGCTTCCGAGAACCTCAAGTCATCCCTTCCACCAGGTACGTCACCACTCACAATGCGCAACTGAAATAACACTATCATAGTGCTTGATCAACTGACCGTACCACCCCATCCCTCCATGTCCTTTATACAGCAATCGACACAAGAAGCCAGACATGGCCAATCAGTTCAAACCACCACAAGAAATATACCTGACCTCCTGCCCAAACTCATCCAACGACTTGGGCTTCTCGCACATCATCATACCGCTCACATAGACGTCCTTTTTCGAGTTACCAGTGCACGTGCTACATCCCCATCAGCAGATCATCCAACATGCGAAAACAGGACAAACTCACTTCCACATGGTGCAGTAGCAGCGCGCAACGTAGATTGACTGCACGTTCGCGCCTAGCTGCATGCACACACCCTGTCCAAACGAGACATACTGGCCGCTGGTGAAGTTCACTACGCCGCAGCTGCTGCCGCTGTTGGGGCAGGTGGTCGCGGATGCGGTGTCGACTGGGTCGGTGGGGGGGTTGTGGAGCGTTGGGTTGGCGTCCGTGGTGGGTGCGGCGGAACCCGAGCTTGCCATGGAGAGGGCTAGAGTGGTGAGGAGGGTTGGGAAGCGCATTTTTTGGGTTCGGTTTTAGAGAATTGGCGTGCGCTGAGAGTGTGGTTGAGAAGAGCTTGAGAATGGACGGATGTGCTGGGTTATGTAGTGTCAGAAATTATGGAGGGAGCAGGTGAAGGAGACGCCAGATGACACATAATTCAGGTGAGAGAAAGTCGAGAAAATATTGCTCGACGCTGCATGTCGATTGGCAGCTGCTGCCAAGTGCGTTTGCTGCGTCGTCACGGACGAGCGGTTGCACTTCACGTCGCAGTGGAGTGCGCCTACTCAACGGTATTGAAAACAACCTTCTTACCAGAACCATCGCTCACATCTCTAACAGACCGTCAAGTTGCTTCGAAAAATCCAAATCATGCAACACTACAACTTACTCTACCCTCCACCAGATGTGCATCCATCTCCTTCTCCACCAACATCCGCCCCAGCTCCCCCCACACCACCCGATTTCCTCATCGTCGGCCTCTTCTCCCTGCGTATAACGAAAAAACTCGTCGAATCTCTCCACCCCTACCTCGAACGCGACGCCGATATCGCCTGGCTCGCCGACTTCCTCGCTCTCTTCCCGCCTGACTGCGACCTAGCGAAGGTGTCAGGCGTGCGAAAGGCAAACTACGTGTTAGTATATCGCGACATCGTGGCAAGAATGAAACGACAGCCTCACTACCCAGCGCGCTTCATGGAGATGAACCCAGTTCGACGGGATCGCCGCGATGAATTGCGGAGGCGGGGTGGAATGACGGATGGTCAGTGTCGTTGATCTAATGGTTGTTGTGCCAGTGCTGATTGCTGGATGGGTAGCTGAGCGGCTGGAGATGATTGACTTTTCCGATGCTGCGCTGGAGTGGGGGTCGGTTGTACTTCTCCCGGCTTCTGATATGCAGCGTATGCTTGCTTTGGCGGATCAGAGGCGCATTGCTGGTTCTGAGCCAAGGGATACAGGTGATGCGGACAGTGGGTACGCGATGAGCTAGGGCGGAGCTCACAATGATGGATGGTCGAGATGATGTGCATGTGTCGGGTGTTGTGTCTGTCTGTATGGGAATGCTAGGGATGTGTTCTGTCGTGTCGATAAAAGTACGTCAATGACTACATCCATCTTGCGGGAGTTTGTAGCTACTGTTGATAGTACGGTAATAGCGCCAAAAATCTAAAACATCTCCCCCTATGTTCATGCTTTCGTCACGGCCCAAACCCATACCACCAGCCACACTGTGCTCAAACTTCTGTGACAAGCTCAACCCTGCTGAAACGTCAACATCCTCGGGCTCGGCCTCTGTTCCCCTTTCTTCCCAATTCTCTTTAGTGTCTTCGGCTTGGCTACCACGTTCCTATAACGCATGTCACCCTCATGCACTCTCTGACACTGTGCTTTATTGCATGTCCCCATGGCGAAATTGAGGCACTGCGGACGTTGACACGCTGTACCAGAGCCAACACAGTTCTGACATGGTTCCCCAGCATCGCACGAATCGTTCCACCAGTTCTCGTAGCAGTGGAGGCACACTACGGGGCATAGGCCGGCTGGTGCGGGAGTAGATCGAGTAGACGTAGCAGGCGTTGAGCGGGTAGACGGTGGCGGAATTGACCGCTTTTGCGACAATGGTTGATACAGCAGAGGAGCATGTTGTAGAGAACGGTCGAATGGTGCGGTGGTCTGGTTCTTGGAGCGTTGGAGAGGTGGAAAATGATCGTGGCTCGAGCTGGGAGTGTTGAAGCTGTCAGCTGGGTTGGACAGCAAGGTAGGGTCGATGGCATGGAACTGAGGATGTTGCTGTAGCTGAGCAACGTGACTTTGCTGGTTTCTGTAGCCATTCGGATCCGAGTGATTTATCTGCATGGAGGGTAATGATTGCATTGCTGCTCCAGGCGTTGTTCGGATCTCCCCAAGACTGAACCCTGGTCCGAGATTCTGCGCGTCGGAGCTGGAGAAAGGAAGCTGTGTGTTGCCCATTTCGAAAGAAACGTTTCCACCTTCTACCGCAGGTGATTCCCCGTTAGGAGTCTCTGCCAGCATGCCGATGCCACCCATTTCCTGGACTGGCTCTGAATCTTCGGGGGAGCGATACATGCCCACATTTTCGGGCTGAAAAGCTGGCTGAGATTCACGATACAGGTCTTTCGGGTAAGGACTCGCCTGCAGTTGATTGCTCTGAACGTGGATTTCATCGTTATGGAGGGTCAACGGTGAGGTAGTGTTGTAATGAGTCGGCAAGATAGGCAGTGTATTGTCCAGATTTTGGCCTGCTACGTCAGGCGATGGTAACTTGCCATAGAGCTGACCTTGTTGCTGTTGCCAGTCCCTTTGATGAACTTGCTGCATACGTGCAACGTCAACAGAATAGCCTGGTGATGGCGGGACCATGTTAGGGGGTGTGAGTGTTTGTGGGCCAAGTGGTGTATTAGTGGACAGAAAGGGGAACTGCAGGCCAGTGCTCGAGCTCTCCCTCTGACTGAAGGCTAACGGCGACAATTCAGAGTGCTGTAATACGGGCCGAGAAGCAATATTATCGGAACTCGAAGCTAGTACTTGACGACCCAGTTTCTGAGCGACCCATTGGTTGAACAAAGGAAGTGCTTTTTGAGGACCAAGCTCAGTCTGACCGATGTTCAACCTTTGGAGATTCAGTTGCTGCAAAAAGCCTGAGAAAAGCTTCTCCGCTTGTGGAATGCCTTGAAGATGCGGAGGTAGCGTCTGTGGCTGTCCGTGAGATTGTTGGGAAGAACTGGTATGAGGTTCTGGGCGCTTCTGTTGTCGTGGCGTCATGTTAAGGTTTGACGGGGTCATCCATTGCTGTGGGGTTTCTTCTTGCTCTCTAAAAGCATTCTGAGCCTTCACATTGGGAGTGCTGACCGAGGCGTTCGGCTTGGTCGAGTTTCTGCGGCTACTCTGTCGATCTGGTGTGATGATACCAGCATTTCTGCAACCGTTAGCTTGCTTTTTATATCCCCACACACTATCCACTAACCCCATAGAATCGAGCTTCCTGCGCTTGTTGGCGGTTTCTTTGACCGAAATAGGGCTCTGTTGCGGTGGGAGTGGAAATCCAGCATGGATACCTGCGCCTCTTGGTTGACCTTGCAAAGCCACAGGCTCCGCTGTGTGCTGTTTCGTATGTTTGCGTTGCCACTCCAACATCTGTGTTGCTTGTTTAAGCTTCTGCTTGAGGCTCTCGTTCTCTGCCTTGCACGCCTGGTGAACTTTGTGAATTTGCATAATACCTGCCTGCGCTTTACGCGAGAATTCTTCACTCAGCTGCTGCTTGGTTTCTGCAAGACGCCCTTCATAGTGCTGAGCAGCCTCATTCTTGATTTGCGACTTATAAGCATCGAATTGGACGTGGAGCCCTCGGACTGTCTCTTCTGCACTTGTCTGCAGTCGGACTGAATCTTCCCTCTGTTCTACAATTGCTGCTTCCAGTCTGGCATTGGTGGCTTGCATCGCTTGAAACTGTTCCTCACTAGGTCCAGATCGTTGCGCTTGTGTGGCTGCAAGCTCGAGAGCAGTGATAGTTTCCTTGTATATGCGGAACAAAGTGGTGGCCTTGATCTGATCGTCACGTCTTTCCCACGCTTCCTTTTCAAGAGCCCGCTCTGCGCGCTCAGCGCGGCGGTTTGCGTGCATCATGTCTTTGTACCGCCTCGCTGCTCGCTGTAATGCCGCTTCCTTCTCTGTTTCCAGCTTCTTGTTCAGGTGCTTGAGATTCTCTATCGTTTCGAATTGCGACATGGTGGAGATTAGCGAAGCGTCGACCCGTTGCGACGGTCACTACTGCGGTCGGTATTGAAATTAGCAGGCGAGGTGCTTGCGTACAATCGAAACGCCAGCGGTGTCTGGTGCTTTGTCACGTAGCAGCCGCGTTCTTTGAGAGACCGGGAAAAGGGCTGGTGGGGCAGCTGTGTGTTATGGAAGTTCAAGTTGGTGGAGGCGCGCAGTGTCGAGATGCCAAGAGCGAAGGTGAAGGAGACATTGTGAAAGCTTTTAGGACAACACTCACAGAAGCTTCAATACGCCGAAAGCAAGGCCATTCGACTAACGGAATGCTGTAAGTATGGAAAGGTGTCAAAAATTCCAAAATAAATCCGAAAAAAATTATACTACCAGGCTAATGGTAAAATTGATGCTCGTAAGCTGAGAAAGAAGCAGCGACGTGAGATGAAATAAAACGATACGTGAAGAGATTATTCGATTGGGCATGCTTTCGATACAAGCCTAAGTTCCTGCGATTGTATTGTTTGACCATGTTATTTCACATGATTGAGCCATCCCGCTCTTCTCTGAACATCATATCAAACCAGCATCCAAGCACCGTGATTGAAATATATCTTTCGGTTTTTAGGTTTTCGTCGTCTTCGTTCGTTCGTCCTGTGATATGAGCTTCGCCGTCACTAGACAGCTGCGACTATCACAGCTCGCAGTCGCACAAACAACTATGCTACGCGATTTGTAGGTCTGCATAGTTTCTCATTGCTCTTTGATACCTCTGTTAATACGTATTTCGACCACCCTTGATGAGAAAATACAGTCTGTACAAAGCCCATGCCAGCGGTAAGCGTAGTAGTGCGCGATTTTTGATAAGGAGATGTCGAGTACGTGAGCCTGAAATAAGAACGGTAACGCCAAGTAGCATCTGGGGAGCTAAGTCTGGCTTCTACGTAGAAGCAAAATTGGGATTATCAGCTATAGGATTTAGTTTCTAAGCACAAGTCTTACAGTGTCTGCGAGGCCACCTGGATACCCACGAAGTTTTGGAGAGAGCCCGTGCCTCTATCTGATGTTTTCTGCAACATGGGCCTGTCATCTTGTTTTCGGTGACCAGGCTGCACCTTGCATGCCATCTTCAAGCAACTGACAAAATACCCCTCTGTTAGATGACGCCGTACATGCACGCTGATGAAGAGCTTGCGACAAGACCAGCGCTAGCTAGATGAAGGAGCAAACAAGCCTCGTCGCGAAGCGCCTTCCCGAAGATGTGCCATTGTCCCCACTTTCCCCGCAATCATCAGCCACCAGCATCTCTCAACACCAAACCGCTCCGGGCATTAAGTCCCGCCACGATACCGGATCAGTCGAGCCTAGAGGCTTTGGTGTGCATCATTGCCTGCCAAGCTCACGACGGATGTACACTATACGCACGCGATTTGACGCCTGTCCATGCCTCCTTTCGAAACTCCTACCAATGCCAACTGCCGGCGACGCCTCCCTTCCTGTCAACGAACCACGGCGTTTCTCATGACGATATTTGAGTCTAAGTGCCAAGATGCATCCATTCGATACCCATGTGACACACTTCGGAGCAAGTTCTAGGTCCATCGCGATGTGGAGGGCGAGTCGAAGTACGCTATACGTACCGACGAATTTGCACTGATGACGCGGGGTAGCTTGCTGGTAGATCTGTATAAAGAACAGCTCAGACGCTTTCGTAGCAGCAGAATACCGAATGCGCTTGTAGAGCTTTGGTACATTTTGAACATGTTGCGTACATTGAGTTTGCTTAGCTACGCAGCGGCTGTCGCAGCCCAATTCAATATCAGCCACACTCAGTATGGGACAAGCCCTCCAGAATATCCATCTCCCCAAACCAGTGGAGCAGGAGGTTGGGATGTAGCGTTGGAACGAGCTCAGGCTTTCTTAGCCGAGTTGACGCTGGAAGAGAAAGCTCAGATGGTAACAGGTATGCAAAACCTGAACGCCAGTCCACCTTTATGAAATCCCGCCACTTCGAGCTCGTATCGGATACTAATCACCTCATCGCTAATCCTTTTTGAGGTACCTCGGGACCATGCGTTGGGAACATCCCTCCAATTGAAAGACTGAATTTCTCTGGGTTATGTCTGCATGATGGGCCTCTTGCCATTCGACAGGCAATCTATGTCTCTGTATTCTCGGCTGGCGTGTCAGCTGCAGCTTCGTGGGATCGGCCCCTAGTCCGACAACGTGGAGCTTACATGGGCGCAGAGTTCAAGGGCAAGGGAGCTCATGTTGCTTTGGGTCCCGTCATCGGGGCCCTTGGTCGTTCACCCTTCGCCGGACGTAACTGGGAAGGATTTAGCCCTGACCCTTACCTCTCTGGTGTGCTTGTCGAAGAGACAATTCATGGCATCCAGAGCGCTGGGGTACAAGCTTGCGCGAAGCACTATATTGGTACGTCGCTATCAGCAATACTGTGAACATGACCTGACTAGTCCAGTCAATGAGCAAGAAATCCAAAGGAATCCTTCGGTTGTCAACGGAACGACAATTGAGGCTGTCAGTTCCAATGTAGATGACAAAACCATGCATGAAACCTACCTCTGGCCTTTCGCAAACGCTGTTCGGGCCGGTACATCGGCAGTCATGTGCTCATATCAGCGTATCAATGGAAGCTACGGTATGATGCTTCATTAAATGTGATAATGTGAGCCCGCTGACGAACGGACACAGGCTGCCAGAACAGTAAGACACTCAATGGCTTGCTTAAAGAAGAACTGGGCTTTCAAGGCTACGTGATGAGCGATTGGCTCGCAACTCACTCTGGTGTTGCTTCTATCGAAGCTGGACTCGACATGAACATGCCTGGCGGCATCAACTTCTTCAGTCCCACACCATCATTCTGGGGAGGCAACATTACCACCGCCGTGAACAATGGATCCCTTCCGCTCGATCGAGTCAATGATATGGTTCTTCGGATCATGACACCGTATTTCCACTTAAACCAGGATGTCGACTTCCCTCCTATCGACGGATACACACCCCGATTGGGATTTTTCGGCGCTTCCGGTTATCCGTACAACTTCAGCCTTGGTCCGATCGTTGACGTTCGTCAGGAACAACATGCGCAACTCATTCGGGACCTTGGCGCGGCTGGGACAGTCCTCTTGAAGAATACCAATAGCGCTTTGCCTTTAAAGACCCCCAAAAACATTGGTGTCTTTGGCAACGACGCGGCCGATTTCACAAAGGGCCAATACTCGCTTGTCATCAGCGGTACGAGCCTGCTCGACGGCGATTACAACATTGGCACCTTGGCAGTCGGAGGCGGCTCTGGTACTGGTCGCTTCCCTTATGTCGTATCACCTTTGGAGGCCATCAAGGCTCGTGGTCGGTCTTATGGAGGCACTGTGCAGTACATAACTGACAATGACTATATCGTCCAAGGTGGTCTCGCTGCCCTTGCCCCGGTACCGCCGGAGGTATGTCTCGTGTTCCTGAAGTCTTGGGCTAGCGAGGGAGACGATCGATCGACCCTGATTGCAGAGTGGAATTCTACGGCAGTCGTCAATCAAACGGCTGCTATCTGTAACAATACTGTTATTGTACTTCACGGTGCAGCACCAAATACCATGCCCTGGAGGAACAATCCAAATGTTACCGCAATCTTAGCAGCACACATGCCAGGTCAGGAGTCTGGGAATTCTATTGCCGACATTTTGTGGGGTGACGTTGATCCCTCAGGACGGTTGCCTTACACCATCGCCAACGAAGAGACCGATTACGCAAAAAACCTTATCAACAGTACTGAGCTCGTGACTACTACTGATCCCAATGCTTGGCAGGCGGACTTTGTTGAGGGAAATTTGATCGACTACAAAGAGTTCGATGCGCTGAACGCCAGTGTGGCCTTCGAGTTCGGCTTCGGACTAAGTTACACCGCCTTCAATGTTTCAAACTTACGGATTGAAGTTAGTGGAGTCAATGTATCAAGAACTCCAAACCCTGCTGCACCCATCCAACCAGGTGGTAATGTTGAGCTATGGGCAACGCTTGCTACCGTCAGTGTGACGGTTAGTAACACTGGTTCTGTCGCTGGCGCTACTGTTCCCCAACTGTATCTCTCTTACCCAGAGGAAGCCAACGCACCTGTACGCAGCCTCCGAGGCTTCGAGAAGGTTGCACTTAGTGCTGGTACGTCTGGAACGCTCGACTTCCCACTCACTCGACGTGATCTGAGCTATTGGGATGCAACTACGCAGGCGTGGACTCTGCCAGGAGGCGACATTGGCGTGTATGTAGGATTTAGCTCGAGGAAACTCCCACTCCAGGGCAGTCTGACTGTCTAGGTCTTGTCAGTAGTTACGGTCAGAAATGCAACACAGAGAAAGAACATAGTCGTCAATTCATACTAGCGACGGTTCAATGTTTCCCGTCCTGCTTCCTAGTACGATACATAGCTCACTCGTTTTACCAAAATTGCTATATGGTGCTGGAAGCCTGCCTCGCAATGTGGTCAGTCACTCCCGTGATCAGATTTTTGAGGTCGTCCAGCGTTTACTCCGTCCATTGCAGAGAAGTAGGGAAGTGGCAGCTGCCTGTTTTTACTTTGACCATTTCTAAAGGCCCATAGCAATATCTTAGCAAGAGCCTCGTAGCCTGCTCGACACCCGTAAGGTTCACATACTGCTGCAAAGCTTTTCCAACTGTCGCGGAGCTCCGATCTGCACTCTCCGCATCGTGAGGAGCTATCCAATAGAATTGGACGCCTCACGCACGGCTACATAAGGATTTGACATTGTATTAGGCGCTTGCAAGGTTACCCCATCCCCGCATCAGAGCACATTGACTACAACCAAGCTCTTCGTATTTCTCCGCAACCACGTTGTTGGGTTGCTCACATGAAGGACGTTCACCAACATTGCACGCCATGAATAGACTGTGTTCGCCACCTCGACGACATCGCAAATCAACACAGCCACTTGGAGTGTTTCAGCTCCAACTGCTATTCCCGCCTTAGACCCACTTGGGATGATGGCTGGCGACCTAATTTAAGATAACCATGTCAGATCTGCGCGTTGTCGCGCGTCTTAAGTTCATTGTGTGCTCACCTTCTCTTCGGTTGCCGTTCCTTTCATCCCTTTCCGTCCCAAGTCATTGTTGTCGCAGGCATGTCGCGCACGTCGCCTGTTTTGTTGTCAATCTTCCTGGCATGCGCCTCCATTGTGACGGCGGACTTCGATCAGTTCTACTTTTCGAGCAACGCGACCAAATATGTCTGCCCTGGTATCGGTTTTGGATGCAAACCACCGATGATATGCGCGCATGAATCTGTCACTGATCAGTACTATTGCTGTGCGCCCGGTGCTACGGATGCAGTCTGCTGGAAAGGATCATCATCCTGTGATGGTGGGAGCAAGAAGACACCTTCGGGGAGCCAGCAGTCATGCTCGAGTGGAGACAATGCTTTCTGTTGCTTGAAGTCTCGGTAGGTAGTATCTCCATTCGCCGCCTAGGCCTGGGAGCGATCTTGAGCATCGAGCACCCACAAACCATGCACTATACTGACGATCCCAGTGAGGAATGCACAGCAACAAAGAACCAAGTCAACGTTTGCTGGAGCACAGTCGAAAATCCAGTCGCAAACCTTTCTGATACAAAGTTGAATGACACTTTTTCCTCTCTCAGCTCTGCGCAACCCTCTGCGTCGTCCTTCCCCATCTCCCTCGCGCAACTGCAAGCAACAGCAACAGCCACGACTTCCCTCCCCGTCTCTCTGTCCGCATCCTCGCTCTCCAGCGCTTCCGAAACAGGCAGCCCCAGCGCCGTTGACACACCGTTCCCTGCCCAATCAACGGGGCAGAAAGGCATCTCCGGCGGCGCAATCGGTGGCATAGTTGGGGGCGTCGTAGGTGGTCTTGCCATCATTGGCGTAGTTGGTTTCTTCTTGTTTCGGCGTCGTAAAGCCAACGCGATAGGGGAGCACGCACCGATCGCGAGCGGCACTCCGAGTGAACATGAACACGGGAACCCGTATGAATTGAATGCCTACAAGCAGCAGCACGCTGCAATGGCGGAGGCGCCAACACCGATGGAGAAGTACGGGTACAATGCAGGTGCTGGATCGACAGGGCCAGCGAGTCCGTATAGAGATGTGCCTGAGGTTCAAGGAAGTGCTGTGGAGAGGCCAGGGGTTTTTGAGATGCAAGGAAGTGCGCCAGCGGAGATGGATGGCGGTGTGCCTGCCAGGAGATAATCGAGACGAGATGAGACATAGGAGTGTGTTTGTGGATGATGAATGGTGAGAAAGGAAGTTTGAGATACCCTTGAAATGAAGTTTCCTGTCAGTTTTCTCTATGTTTTCTCGAATCTGTCAGGGCTACGGTTTCTGAAATACTGCACTTGCCTAGCTGGGCTGTCGACGAACCTGTCACACCAAATGGCCAGTCGTTCCGCTCTTCAACATGAGCTATTGTAGTGTAGCTCCCGTCAAAGCTCTAGATTGTGTCGTGGTAACAACATCCCAGATTCCGTGCTGCATCAGACGCGATAGAAGGGAACTCCACCCGCAACTCCCTGCGACCATTGATGCCGCAATTCGATGACCACAATTCTTTTTGTAATCAATTCGGTCTCTAGCGAGAATAATTGTCTCAGTGGACTTTTGATGAAGAAGAATAAACATAAAAACATTTAGTCGACAGTGTAGAGCAGGAAGGAGCAGAAGGTTTAACAACTATCACAACATCGCATAAAGCAATGGTGACGGAACAGACAATGCGCCAGCCTTTACTTCGGACTCTCGGGCGACGGGTTGATGCGGTGGCTCATGATCGATAGTTTCGTCTTATTGAGTTGACATTATGATTAAGAAATGCTGAGACCATATTTCATCTACATTCCTCGGAGCACTTCCTCATCATCACCACCTTCTCTCAACACCACCTTCTCTCAACACCAAACTCCGCGACACCTTTCGCTCAACTGGTTTACAAAGCAGGGGCGTTGGGGTCCATCATGCACTGGTCAACACGCATAAGCTGCTTGCCAGTCGCCTTGGCAATCTGGATGAACTGCCTCAGGTAGCTGACAGTAGAGGGGTATAGGTAGTGTAGCACAACCAAGTTACCGCCCTTGTTGACATCACGCTGGAAAGCTGTCAACTGCTGCTCGGGGGTATCCGTCTCAGCCCACAACCAGTCCTCAACATCGACGGACCAGTTGGTGATAGTGGGCTTGCGGCCAACGGCCTTAGCCAGACGCTGGCGCATACGAGCACCCTCGGTGCCAAAAGGAGGACGGAAGTAAGAGGTCTCAAGGTTGAAGGACTGCTTCATGGCCTTGATGTCCTCGTTGTACTCCCAGTCGATCGACGCATAGTCAGGAAGACCCTCCATCTTGGGGTGCGTGAAGGAGTGGAGCGCAAGTTGGTGACCGGCAGCTTGCATCTCCTTGTAGACATTTGTGAGGTTGGTGGTCTCGTCAAGGAGGGGTGCGCCAACGGTGAAGAAGGTTACCTTGATGTTCTCCTCGCGGATAATCTTGAGGACTTCTTGGGCAAGGTCTGGGACACCATCGTCGATGGCGAAGGCAAACGAGTTAGGACGCTTGCAGGCAAACACAAGGTCACCGGTTTCCTCGTCGTTGGGGATGATGAAGCCAGCAGGGACGGAGGGGACAATTTCCATGACAGTCAGCTTGACGGTGTCTTGGGTGTAGAAACCCTTGAGCGCGAAACCGATGGCCTTGGTAAGGTCTATATTGAAATGGTTGATCGGGATGTAGATGTGACCGTTCTTAGCGTAGCGTGAGGCCTCGATTGAGTCCCAGGTGAAAGGGTATGGGGCAATGTCAGCGTTGCAGGCGCTGTTGTGCTGCTGGAAGGCAACGGTGAAGGCTGTGGAACCGCTGTAGGCGATGTGAAGGTAAGATCCCTTGTACTTGCTGAAGTCGCTGCAAGAGCCGGAAACCTGGGTGTAGAAGGAGTAGTCGGCGTCAGTAGACTTGATGGTGAGACCGCCACTATAGGTCAGGGTCATGCCATCATCAGCTCCGTGCCAGAAGCCCTGGGCATTGCTGTCGGCGCTGGCAAACTTATCGATGACATAGGCAGCGGCAGTGCCAGAGGGAGCAGGGACAGTAGCGGTAGGAGCGGAGTTGGGAGTGGTAGTGCTGACAACGTACTCGCCAGTAGCGCCACAGTAGAAAGCCATGGGACCGAAAGAGACGGTCTTGGTGAAAGCAGAGAAAAGGATAGTAGTAAGCTTTTCTGTGTTGAGCCCAGAGAACTTGGAGAAGGGGATGGTGTACAGCTTCTCAGTGCCATCAAAAGTCCAGCCAAGCTGGGTGGAAGTCTGGGTATAGGCCTGAGCGGCACTGGGGTCGCAGCTGCTGGAGGAGTCAAGCTCGACGGAGAACGTGGTTCCAGCGGGAGCCTTGATGCGCAAGGAGATACCAGTGTGTCCCTTGGTCTTAGCATTGAAGCAGCCGAACTGGGAGTAGAAGTACGAGCTGGTGTCTTTGGGAACGATCTCAACACGGTTCTTGGAAGGCTTTCCAACGGTGAGGGAGGTCATGGTACCATCCGAGGACGAGGCCTTGTTAAGTGCGTTGTAGAACAGAAAGGTCAGGCGGGATTGAGATGTCCAGTCATCGATCAGAGAAGCAGCGCAGGTTCCGGTAGGTGCGGCGGACGTAGCCAAGGTGGTGCGGGTAACCGAAACTGCAGAAGCAGTGACGGGACGGGTCGCACTACTAACGATGGAAGAGCGAACAGACGAGCTGCCGACGGAGGAGCTAGCACCACCAGTAGCACCGCTGCAGCCGAACTGAAGGTTGCTCAATTGCCAGGTGGCAGTGGTGGAGGAGAATCCGGACCACACGAAGCCGGTGACAGCATTGCCATTGGCGCCGGAAAACTGGCTCAGAGGGATGGTGACGGTCTGCGTGTTGCCAGTCAAGCCGGTGAACTGAGTGTAGTAGGAAGTGTAGGCAGAAGCTGAGCAAGCGGTTTTGGTCTGGATCTCGAGGGTACCGGAACCTCCGGCAACGCCCTTGATGGTGAACTGGATGGAGTTGTAGTTGTTGCTGGTGGCGGCCTGGCAGTCGAAGGTCTCGTAGAAGTAGGAGCCAGACTTGGGCTTGAAGGAGAGGACTCCATTGGCAGCCGAGATGGAGGTCATGGAAGCATCGTCTGCTATCATCAGTAGAGGTCACTCGAATCGGACAATGTTGCCATACCACTAGTCCATTGGCCTAGGCTGTTGGTGTTGCTGGACCATTTGGAGAAGTCATCGATCTTCAACGCAGAACTGCACGCGGCATAGGCCTGGCTGGCAAAGCCAGCCGCAAGGCCAATTAGAATAGATGAACGCATGTTAAACGTAGTAAGCGAGAGCGTGGGGCAACGAATGTACGGAAGTCAAAACTTCCAAGGCTGGAGGTGAATCGGACGATAACTCGTACAGAACCACCACCAGCGGGCTGCATGGAAGTTATATCCATCTAGGGTGCAGGGGCATGGACCATGACACACGCGAAATTTGCCTAGTTTGCTGGGCGTACAAGCCTTCGCGAAGCCATCCTTGTGTTTCGGAAGGACATGCTTCTATTTAGGGTGGGTTGGGGTCTGGGCAAGCGTCGATCTATCGTTCGTTTTGCCCTTGTCGAGGTTAGAGCGTGCTGGCATTGCACACCAAAACAGCGGTTAGGGGAGCAAGGCCCCCTGAAGACGGTGCTTCGTTCCTGGGCGTTTGTGGAGCAAGCATCCTTCCGGCAACAGGGATGTTGGGTCTCTTTCTCGAGCACCGCAAGCTTCTGCTGGAGGAGATGGAATGGTTGGATCCCTCATCAGCATGCAAAGGTGCAGCAACGTGGTTGCAGAGGTTGCGAAAGCGCTGCTGTCTGTGCAGGGCTCGCTGCAAGCCATCAATGAACGCCATCCCCAGGTTCGGTCGAAGCAAGGCGGGGACTGAAGCATGACAGCAGCCGAGCTGGGATATGAACAGAACGGCGGCCTTCCCTTGTGCCTGGCGTGAGAGGCACACAGCATTTGGGGGCAAACCATTCGCGCTCGTGCGACCAGGAACACGAGCGTAGACTACTTGGCTGGATATTGCGGCCCTTGGCCCTCGCTGCCGAGGATGGGAAGCGGGCGCCGTCAGCAAGTCATGGTTGTTGATGTTTGAGGGTGTATTGACGGGCGAGAAAGGCGTGCTGCGTGGAGCAAGCGAAGCAACAGAAGAGGCCCACGCTGCTCTTCCAATAACATTGTGCAGACACGAGCCTGTCGCGTGAACAGCGCACAGCGTGCGTGGTATTTGTGTAACCTCTAGTCCGCGGTGGTACCGTGGTAGCATGTCATGCATGTGTAGCGAAGTCGGTGGACCGAGAGCGGCGCGTGCGAGCACCGAGTCCAAGGAAGCCAATTCCAACACCCGCTTCCTCACAATCTTCCGTCCTCGCGTCTCTCCGCTGCCGTGATCGACCCGTGCACCTACATCATTCACGACCTGTGGTTGCGCCATCAAAGTCTCGTTCTGCTGTCGTGCATCTGATTTCGCATGTCGCAATCTCCTTTCAGTCTTTCGCCAGAAATGCCCCTGCCAAGTACGCTGTCAGCCAGACGGCGGATCGCCACAAGCCCGCTGTTTCAACAACACCCGCACGCTGCCGGTACCGCCTAGCGTCTAGGGCTGACCGGTTCTGTAAAAGCTGTTTTCGACCAAACCCTTTTGTGTGGATTTGTGCAACCCGGTCCCATTCCATATTGGTATCCATCACGATCGGTCTGCCTACTGTACCTATGAGCTCACAACGTACTCGTCCTGCGAAATGAGCTCATGTGTCCACCTCACGCCATGTGTACAGTCTCTACAGATTCATCGTTTGCTGCAGGAACCTGCGATCCTACAGAAGAGAGAACCAATCAACTCACTCGTACCAATTATTGGCAGCATTTTGACATGCTTCTCCTTTTACTGTGTACGAACGACAAGACTCGCTTGTCGCTGAATGATGCCCGGTCTACAACAACAGTGCACAGGAAGTGGACACCGCACACAAAGGCGACCGCTTGGCAACAGTGCGCCTCCGTGTTTGGCAAACTCAACTCCATCCTAGATTACCTTTGCTAGCATATATACAATCGACTTCCTCATCTCCTCCACAAACGTAGAACAGGTAATTACTCGAACGCTTAGCGACAACATGCATAGTGATTGTTCCTGTCAGGCAAGACGATGACACACGACGCAATTATACATCAGCCTGCATTTTGCATCAAGTGCTCCCTTTGGCCTCTCTCTAGTTAACAATCTGGAAGCTTGCGTCGAAGCTACTTTTCGCTCACAGGTTGCAAGGCTTCCCCGCATCCCCCACTCCCGCTAGTTCCGGGTCAGCACGCATCATCAATTGCTGCTATCAACCTCACCGTTGTGCCTGGCGTCTCGCATCCATCCAGTCCATATCTGATCCTGCCGTTCGTCCACATGCTTGTTTCCAAGTGACTATCAAGGAACACCCACAAAACACAAGTCATGACCAGTAATCACCCGTGAGTGCATACAACGGTCTATCGTTGGTACAAGAGGTAACCAATAGCTGCAGGCTTGCGCGGCTCGCACAAAAACTGGCCTCTGAAGGCCCGTACAGAGTGGAACAAACACCGCGAAGGGTGCGAGCTCTGTTCAACGGCAGATACGTCATAGATACGCTACAGGCGCATCACGTCTGGGAACACCCCAACTTTCCGCAGTAAAGCGCAGTGAACTGCTTTCCATGTCCAAGACTGACACAAGAAAGGTTCTACGTTCCCGATTCGGCATTTGTAGATGCTAGTCTCACGTCGACATCTGCTGTCGATGGCACGCACGGCCGCGTGCACTTTGGACGCCTTGCCGCTGGAAACGCAGCCACGGAACGTATTCTCATCTTCGACACGGAAGCGTTGAAGAGTCTGGTCAAAGTGGATTTCCACGCCATGGACCAGTGGTTCGAAGAGGACGTTCCCGTCTACGGTCATCCAAAAGACCCTTACAAACGCATCGACATCCTCCACTCTACGCGCAACATCAAGGTAGGCGTCGATGGTGTCACACTTGCAGACACTTCTTCGCCCCTCTTTCTCCTCGAGACGACGCTGCGCACTAGGCATTATCTTCCGCCCACGAGCGTGCGTTGGGAGCACTTGCGGAGGAGTGATACTGAGACCTTGTGTCCCTACAAGGGGAGAGCAAACTACTACCATGTTGTGGTGAATGGGAAAGAGTATAGGGATTTGGTGTGGTACTACAGATATCCTACGAGTGAGAGTGCACCCATTGCAGGATACATGTGCTTCTACAATGAGAAGGTCGATGTCTGGGTTGACGGAGTGAAGGAACAGCGGTAGGAGGTCGACAATTTGTTACAGGACAGCGAGTAGAATTCCTTGTCTTGTACTTACGACGTGCAGTTTTCCAACAAAGGATACCGTGTCTAGACCTTGCCAATGCTTTAAAATTAGACCACCTTGTCTTCATCATCCGTCTCGACGCTACTGTGAAGCAACAGTAAGTGAAAGCGCTCTGCCCACTGTTCGTGCCATGTGACGCAAACACTCGACGATAAAAACATTCACCCGGCTCCGCCGATCCTGCGCTTAGTAGAGATTCTCAATCCTTGATCTTACGCTTCGATTAGTACGACGACGACTTGGATCTGCCAACGACCATGATCCGCTTCAAGCAAGCGCTCAAATCAGCGCGTTCGCGCATCTTCAACCTCTTACCTACCAGCAAAACACGCCGCATATCGGCACGGGCCGAGTCGTACACGCAGCCACCTCAGCCCATTCCTTTTGCCTACCCTGCCGTGTCTCCTCAACAGGCTGCCCTCGCGCTGTCCAATGCCTCAGCACACTCACCTTCGCCGTCTTCACAGCGCGCACGGGCGCTCCCTCCTGGATCTTGGAAAGTTCCTGCGACCCTCAGTATTAGCAGGCACGAAGCTCAAGTCTGTAAGTTCTCGCACGGCTCAGGCCTGATCGTGTACATTAATGGTGCGCTGATGACTGCTGCGCGCGTAGCTCTCCAAGTCAACATTGCGACGCTGGGATTCGTCAAGAAACTGCCTCTCGATGAACTTGAGGCGATTGGCGGTTGTTTGGCTGCAGCGTTTGCAGATGGCCATGAACCAGTAGATATCAGCTATTGTGAGGTGGACGACTGGGAGGAAGAGGTGTGGCGATGTGCGGAGCGCGAGTGGGAAGCGTTTCCTGGTGGCCCCTACGAGTATCAAAAAATACCATGCTTGTGTTGTTCCTTGCGGCAAATGCAGGACCATGGAGCGGGTCACGAGGATGCGATATTATCTGCACCTCGTCGTCGGCTGCGTACTCGGCTGGGTGGATGTGATGGTGCAGAAACCCCGTCATCGCAATGCTCCTCCACTGGTTGTTCCAGCACATCGGGAGCATGCAGTGAAGAAGCACCAGCTCTCATGACAGACGCACAGTTTGAAGCGCTTCCTGACTACGACGACTCTTTCAGCTACGCCTCGTTGGAGGGGCAAGATGCCATGGAGCAGTGCGCTATCGACCGCCCTGTGACATGGCGCGAATCACTCTCTGAGGTGTCGTCGGGAACAGTACCTGCAGCCCGGTGGTCTCCAGGTCGAGGAGATGGTCCCATTGTGTCGAGCGCCCAGTTCGACGCGCTGCCAAATTGGTCTGACGTGGAGGATGAGCTGGACTGGAACAGCGGGTCGAGTGATGTGTCGCACGCGTCCGAGCTTGACACGGTCACACAGGGAGACATGTGGTAGCGAAGTCTGGTGTGTACGTTGGTGTGGTAAGAGGTTGATTCAACGTTCCTTCCCTTTCGGTTTAGGCATACATGCTGTGCGTTCGGTAGTAGCTGCTGCTGCTGCACAGCTTCATTGAATACGACTCTGTCACGTGTTCCGCTCGTTGTGAGCCGACATGCTGTATTTTCTTCTTGTTTCTTGTCGAGTTTTGTTGACGAGCGATGGTGCAGCGTGGTAGACGCGTGCCTGGTAGACGCGGTGGTGACAGGACGTGACCCAGACGGGCAAGGGTAAGCGCGTGCGGCCCGCCTTGCTGGATTCATCGCTGGCGTGGTCTCGGCTGCGCGTCTTTCGCGGCTCGTGTGTGGTCTGGTGGAACCTGGACGGGCGACGTTCAACGCTCTGTGCTGTCTGCTCCTCGACCCAACACGCACCCATCACCGCACATCGCGCACCTCGTCGACGGGCCGTCCGATGTTCCAGCTTCCCGCCCTTCGCTCGTAACCTCCGCCTCCACCTCCGCCTCCGCCTCCGCCGCGGCCTCGACCTCCACCTTGGCCTCCACCCTCCTGCGCCCTGTCTCCCCCGCCCGCGCCTGCACACCTCCTCCCCCCGTTCCCTCCCCCGTGCTCGACGTCCCGCAGTGCACCTCAGCATGGCGACGCTGAACGTGCTGGCGGCCCGCCTCGCCCGCCGCCCAGGCCGCATTCTGTTCCTGGTCGTCGTGCTCTTCTTCTTTGCATACACGCTCAAGGGGCGGAGACCGCACCCGCCGCAGCCTGTACACAAGGCCAAGACCAAGTCGTTCTTCCCGCCGCTCGAGCAGAAGAGCGCCAATAGCATCGAGCTCGACTACTGCCAGAACTTCCCCAAGGACCTCCTCAACGACGTCCAGGTCGTCCTCAAGGTCGCCGCCGGCGAGGCCGCCGTCAACAAGGCGCACCTCAACACCGTCACGAGCTGCATCACCAACCTCATCATCGTCAGCGAGGCCGAGGAGCGCCTGGGCGACCGCCAGGTTGTCGACATCCTGGCCGAGCTGCCCAAGAGCTACGAAGTCAACAACCTCGATTTCCAGGCCTACATCAACCATAAAAAGGCCCACTCGGAGGGCGAGACCATCCAGGAGTCGCAGCGCAGCTTCAAGCTCGACCGCTTCAAGTACCTGCCCATGGTCGACAAGGCCTACCTGTCCAAACCCAACGCTAAGTGGTATGTCTTCCTCGAGTCAGACGTCTACTTCTTCTGGGACACGCTGTTCCGCCTGCTCAGTCAGCTGGACCCCACCGAGCCACACTACCTGGGCGCCCCGCACAAGGGCAGCGAGGGCCGCTGGTTTGCCTACGGCGGTGCCGGCATCGTCATGTCCAATGGCCTGATGAAGCAGCTGATCCCAGCCAAGACGCCGGGCTCCACCGACATCCCCCGCGAGAACCGACTCAGCGTGCGATTCGAGAGCTGGGTCAAGGAGGAGGCGCGCGGCGACGCTGTCCTCTCCTACGCCGTCCAAAACGTCACTGGCCACAGGCTGGAGGCTTTGGACCCCACGTTTACGAGTGACGAGCTGCGAAGGATCACCACCTACCGTGACCGCTGGTGCGTGCCGCTCCTTTCGCTGCACCAGCTGTCGCCCGATCAGATGGAGAACTTGTGGAAGTGGGAGCGCACACGGCCTTACAACCTGGTACGTCTCTTTGGCGTGCGTTGCGTCTACGCTATACTGACATGGACAGAAACCTTTCACCTACTCCTCGCTCCTCTCCTACACGCACTCGTTCCTTGCACAGGGTCCTTCGCGCGAATGGTGGGACAACCTCTCCGAGGCGCCCGTACCCAACGATCGCCCAGCCCATCGCAATGCGGGCATGTGCGGTTCTGAATGCCACAACGACCCAAACTGTCTTCAGTGGTCATTTTCACAGACAGTATGTCGCCATTCCAACTACATCAGGTTAGGCGACGCCGTCAACAAGGAGAATGGTGGCCAGGGCGAATTCGTTTCTGGCTGGGACACGGAGACGTTCCGCACATTAGGCTTCGGTGTCTCCAACGAGAGGGGTGAAAGGCAGTTTTACGAGGGCTGCGACGAGGCTACATGGCTGAGCCCAAGGATGCTGTAGAACGGCCACATTGTGCCGCACACCACGATACACTTTGCGTCTAATGCGTATAAGCTTTTGTTTGAGTAAGAGCGGGACCATGGTTCCGACGGCGTTGTGGTGGTTCGATTATGCATGGCGTTATGGATACACACCACTGTTGAATACCGGCGACAAGCATGGGAAGGCGACTATCAGTTACTTACGAATGGCAGCTTGTATTGATAAGACGGACGAAGTAGCGCGAGAAAAGGTACGACCCTCTGTGCACACTTGAACTGGTGTCGGCTGCCCGATATCCGTTTTTCAGGAAAATGCGAGGGGGTATCTGAGCTAACCAAGAGCATTATTTGCATCACGAACCAAACTTTTGTACCGTCTCCCCCGTCCCATTGTTTCTTTCCAATGCTGGCATCTCTGCCGTAGAATCTCTGTACAATGAATCTCAATCATGCACAGGCGTTAGCGCTCCGGGCGCTTGTAGACCTGATTCATTGTCGCTATCTTCGCTGTTGGCTGCAGCTGTGTAGTGGCATACTCCACTGTGACCAAGACACTCAATGTGAAAATAAATTGCCAGTTTGGCAGTAGAGGCACAGGCTGGGCACGCCATTTCCTCTGCGGCATTTGCTCGGCCCTTCCTGCACTCTTGGCCACAACTGGCTGTTTGACGGCGACTCTTTCACCAGCAACGCCGAAATGAGGACTGCAACGGACGAATTTGATTCTCGCTGTTGATCGCCACGGACAACGCTTCAGGTTTGAGAAATCGATAGCTGACATGTCTCAGTCGCAGTGCCTGTTGGAAGCAATTAATGCACGATCAGCAAGTGTAACGGTTCCGGAAGTGTGGTGTCGGGATCCCGGACCGTTCAATGCCATGACTTTACCCTAGCTCCCGGCCCATGACGCTTTCGTCTCAGTTGACAGGTAGATTAAGCCGGCCTTATACTGCCACAACCTGACATTACTTTGGAAGATTTCGTATGCAATCCACCAAGGACCGAACGGTCTGTTTAGATGAAGGACCATGATCGCCACGTTATGGCGTTGCAAACATCTGAACAACGAACCGGATGCGCGGGTGAAAATAGATAAGTCCGAGAGTAGTTGCGGAAAGGGATGAGCAAGAGGGTAAGGCGAAATGCTCTACACAATCGTCACCATATAAGATGCCGGCAAGCCCCCCCCCCCCCGCACCCTGTGTTCAGTCGCTTTATCAACCCACCTTCAGTCGTTCATTTTCATCATCTTCCGCGATGTACACCCAGTCTTTTCTGTCTATGCTGCTAGCAGCACCTCTTGCCCTGGCGGCTCCTTCCGTCTACCCACACGTCTCCCTCCGCGGGCCATCAGACAACGTGAAATGCCCTATTGTCTTCGACGGCCGCGTCTCAACCAATCTCTCCCAGACGCCAACTTACTTTGACACTTCCAACGCTCTCTTCAACCCCGACTACGTCAAGGGCAACAACCTCACCTGGTCGCAAATCCTTCAGTTTCCCCAGGCCGCATCACGCTTTGATGGCGCTGCTCACACCGCTGTGGAGGTTACTATCTCAGACAAGAGCATCTTCCAGAAGCAGAACGGGTTCCGCCGCGCTGGCCTCCAATTCGCTTCCGACGCCCCCGACGGCCCTGGTGGCAAGGGAATCAAGACGCTACACTTCAGCGTCAAGCAGGACCCCGCCAGGCCGCTCAACTTGACACACGAGTATTTGAATGTCTGGCACGAAGCAGCCGACTACTCAAACAACCAGATCCAGTTCCAGGTCGGTACCTTGATCGACAACGCCGCCAGCAAGAAGCAGAACTTCAAGATCCTTGACCGCGCCGGAAAGCAAATCTGGGATATCCCGATCGACGCCAAGAAGTGGCAGAACTTTGCGATCAAGCTGGATTACACCAAGAAGTAAGTTTCTCGCCATGTCTACGGCACAAGAGATGACTAATACGTGCACAGCGAGACCACTGTCTACTACTCCAACGGTACCTCCAAGCTTACTCGTGTTGCTGGACCGTCCACCGTCAACCTTGCGGGTGGCGGCCAGTTCCAGCTCGGTATCTTGAAGAAGCCGACTGGCACCTCTGACGTTGCGAACGCTGGTTACCAGTCTCCCAACCTCAACGAGGGCCAGATCTATGGTGGTGTCTTCCTTGAGGATTCCGCTGATGGCTGCGTGTCGCTCTAGGCTTGAGCTTGTGCTTGTTCTTGCGCTCGCGCCTTCTCTTCTCTGTTCATGATTGGTGATCCGCTGCTTGTAGATGGGAGTAGTAGAATGTATATATCAGTTCACAAGATAGATTATCTTTTCAATATCAGATATACACTGTGAAGATCAGGCTAGTCCGGATCTTGATACCTCAACTACAATCAAAACATGGTGGTAGAACGACTCATTGTCGTCTAGGCACTGAACTTGCTCCTCATAGAGACCGGAGGTCGTGGCAATGCTGTGTCCAGGACCGCTAAAGAAGAATCCGTCGAGCCGACGGTTAGACTTTTACGATCTGACTGACTGTCTGTAGAAACTGCATCTATAAGTCTCCGCTCTCTCGCCGTTGTGCCCGCACTGCGCAGGATGCCAATCTTGTCTTCCAGCCAAATCAAAGTCCATCCACATCTCCTGTCTGCGCCAATCGCGCCTCAACGGTTTCTCTTCTGCCAGCTATTTTGACGTTTGGTGGTCCTCATCATGTGTCACTTCGGACACCCAGCCCTTCAATCGCTTTGGCATAATCCCGGAAAGCAGAACGCGGATTGCGGGTAAAAATACACAGACAAATGCTGCTGTGATTTTGAGCTTAGTTCAGATGACGATCGGAACAAAGCCCCATGTCGGATCACACGAGATTTCAAGACGAGGAGGGTGTGCATGCGGAGATTGGTGGTCATGCAGTCGCTGGCAGAAGCTAGAAGGCGGCTGGAGGAGAAACTCACCAGCACTCACAAGCCTCTAATCAGAAACATGATAGTGACAGCCAGCTTCTTTGAGCGCTTCATCTGTGGGCTGCGCATATGTTACATAAGCAGGATAACAAGAATGGGGTCTTGCACAATCGCCGAGTTGGGGTTTGCACAGCCAGTATTTGTATCCATGCACTACAGAACCTTGCCAGTATATTGATGTGGAGGAATTCATTGGCTGTACTGGCCTTGCCCTTCATGTCTAAATTCCAGAAAGTCCGTACAGGCGTACAAGCAAACACCATTCAAGAAAGATGACGAGGGTAGTTGCACCTCTGTAGCCAAAAACTGGCCACCCCACGATTTTGAAGCTGCGTGTCGAGAAGTCGTCAAGGTAGAACATGATTAGTGAGAGCTTCATGAGCTCTAAAATGGCTATGTATCTTGACCATGCGACGTAGACCACGCCCATGTCAATGACACTATGCTTCACAAGCTGAGTTGGAGTAGTGGCGATTTATAGTAGTGTAGGATGGGGAGAAACGCATCATTGTTCATATTCCAGAGGTGTTCTCCAAATCTGTTCTTGGACACTGTGAGTACACCAATCATTTCTTGTGGTTTCTGGTATTACTGGCAAGCACACATCCAATTGAGACAACGGCCAGTAGAACGGTCACCACTATAGTCGCATCGTTCCAGGCCAATTTCTTCGAGACGACCGTACCAGCGATTTGCAGTGCTACGAGAGTTAGAACGACAGTATATACAGTAATGGTGTAAACCATGACACTGCTTCGCTGCGATTCGGCTGGTAACATGCACAACTCTGGATTCACTCAGGCAATTGCTATGGCATTAGGGTTAGTCACCTACAGGGCAATAGTGCGGGCAAGCTTACTGACAGCGTCTTGCACTGTGCAGTTAATGAGCGTGCACTCGCTCAATGCGTATCCCCTCGCAAGATTTCTACAAAATCATAGCGTCTGGGTAAGACCACACCCGCTTTCGAGTATGCAGTAGATAAGGCATTTGGTCTTGTTGGAGGATCAGGTGACCGCTGTTTGTAGGCATAGATGTATTCACTCCACCGAGAGGATACCTGCTATACCCAACTCCTCGAACTCAAGTTGCGTTTCTTGCAGAAGTTTGGGAGAATGGGGGGTTCATCATTTATTGGTGCAGAATGGATTGCAAGCTCGGGCGGCGCTGGAATAGCACTACTGAAACCAATGACAAGGCCGAACAAGAGCAAACCGGCACATATAGTGAACGTCAGTAGTCTCGTCGCACCAAGGAAGTTGCGGTTGTGGAAATCCCACCAGAACCATTTCGGATAATGCAGATTGTATTCTATAGAGAAAACATTGGGCCCCGGTGTCAGTGATAGCATCAACCTTAATGTTTCTGGCGTTTTTCCGACGTTGATGGTAGCCCAAACTGGACCTCCCACGAGCCGCTCATGCATTCTTTCCAGGGTTCTGGAGATGACTAGATATATTCTATTGCTAAGCTATCTGGTTGCGTCAAACGCATATTCTCGCCTCTTACGTCATGGCAATCGCGCATGCGTAACAGTGGACGCAGTGGAATTTCCTCGACATGTGCACATCTTCAGTAGTCTTCGTTTCATGCAAGAGACTGTAATGCTATCACACCGTGTTTGTTGTGAGTTGGTAGAGTATGGACTCGCTGTTATCTCCTCTGTCCTTTCTCGGTATTGTGCTCTCGCCCCTCTCTGTTCATGCCTCAGCATGTAGAAGAACCTTTAGCTTGGTCAAGATATAACAACGGGGTTTTTCATTACTTTCTAAATGCGATGAATGAATCGAAATCGACTGGGCGCAAGCATAAGACCTAGCAGCATCTTGGTTCTGGATTCCCTGCGTTCAGCTACTGATCGTGTGCACGCGCGGACCCAGCAGCTCTCAATCGTTACTCTAACAACGTTGTCTAGAGGTGGATAGCTAAGAATGTTTCTAGTCTGCTAGGTAGTCCAACATATAACACTTCTGCGAAGCTTTCTCCGAGAGGCTTCCCAATGCTTAGAGATAGTCACGACTGGGTCCAGGTTTTCGTGCAAAGTGAGAGCCTGGGTGGAAGAAGCAGCAAAAGGGGAAGGCTACTTGAGCTGGATGGACGTTGCTTTCTCTGGATTGAGCTCAGATCTCGCTGAATTTCGGTCAATCAATAGTCAGAATTTTTGTTTTGACCCAGTTTCGTAGTCTATGCAGTCAACAGCGGTCGGCGTTTTTAGCACAAAGAAGGGTAAGGGTTAACGGACGTCTGGACGTCTCAACGTGAGAGAAGAATAGAATAAGTTTACCAGCAACTCCATCGCTCGCGGTGTTTGCGTCCTGAGAAAGCAAAGGGAAGAAAAATCAAAGTGGGAAACAGTGTACGAGCCATGCTTGCAAATTAGTAATTTGCTGGCCAAATCCAACGGCGACAGATCCACAAGCAGCAAAACTGGCGGATCACAAGATGTCGAATTTCTTGATCACCATAAAGAGTAGCATGGCGATGACACCCCAGATGCAAGTATCAATCCAGGCCAGCGATTGGTCAGGGCTTTGCTGGACCATCTGTTGCAGAGGTGGAACCGGCACTGTCCTTGTGGGCCTGGGCGGTGGTCCACTCGCAATCGATGATGCCATAGCGGGCCCTGAAGGCAGTGTCTTAGGTACTGCATCTTGGCTTGAGACTTCAGGTTGGACTTCAGACTCGGCAGCTTTGCTCTTCCCCTTGTCCACCTTTTCAACTTCGGCCTCGTCTTTCTTTCCGAGCTCATCTCGATATGCAAGTCTCAATTCTTCAGGGACTTCCTCCTCTTTCCTGGCACCTTCCTGCACCTCGGTCACCCTGACAGCCTCTTCCCTCTCTTCCATGATTTCGTCATTGCTCTTCCCGCATGCTGCACAAGCCCACTTGCCGCTGTCCCTCGCCATCCTTTCTCTCGCGTCCTTGCTACACTCAATTCCACCCAATTGGCCCTTTGCGTCGGTGTCCATGAAGCTCCTTATCGCAACCAGTGCCGTCCTCACACCCCACGCTGGCTGCCAGGTCTCTTCATGGTGTCCAGATATACTTAGGCAGATCTCGCGGTTGACTTCAAAGCGTCCTGTAGGTGTGAGGAATCGAAAAGACGGCGGTCGTAGGGGATACTGTGGCGGGAGTATTATGCGGCCATGGTAGATGCCGCCGGCGTATGCGGAGGGGGCAGGCGGGCCTCGGATTGTAAAGTGCCATTCGAAGATGTTGTCCTCCAGGGGTTCGGCGTGGTAGTCTTGTGATGGAGATATGGAGAGCTCAGAAGCCTCTTTTACTGGACTGAGTTAGAGGTATGTAAAGGGTCTTGAAGGGCCAAGCTTACATATGCGCTTGATGGTTGGATTCTTGGTGTTGAACTGCCCCCGGGTGGACATGGCCGCGATTTGAGAGGGAGAGCAAAGAAGCAGGTGCCTTCACCTACAGCCAGTGTGCCAGTAGCTGTCAAGTTGGTCGTGGTCTGTTGTTCGGTGGTTGAACGCCAGCAGCTGAAACGTTGACGTGGACGTTGTGACTGCGTTCCGCGGTTTACCGGCCGGCCGTATCGGAACCGATAAGCTTATCGACGCCCCGCCTTTCACTCGCTAGCATTCACTCTGGGGTACGTGTGGACCTGTACCACGTCTGCCGAACGAGTCGGCAATCTTGTTTGACTTAACGCAGTTTTTTTCTCTTACAGAACAAACACAAAAGCAGTTATAATCGCAACCAAAGCGTGAGTCGCGCAGTGCTGGCTACAGGCAGAGGCAGCCACTTCACGCTTTACCGTCCGCCGTGGGTTCTAGCCGTCTAGCCGTCTACTTTGGTTTACACAGTAGCAAACCATGGTGATCCGATTCTTGGTGAACGCGTTCAAGTATTCGTGTGCAACTGTTATTGCTGCACCTCTACCTTGACATGACCCAAACCGAAATTCTGTAAAAGCCAACTTGGTCCTCCCTTCATCTCGTCTGATCATTGCTGCTCGCTCCACTTTGGTGCATACTTGGAATACTACAACAGTAAGATGCTCTTGATCATCACCTCTGCATGCCACGCAGCTGCATCAGTCCCTCTGACCAAGGTGCTGGCTGCTCTTCGGCGCCGAGCAGCACGGCCCCCGATCTCTTCACTGTCAGCCCTACCCGCTGATCGCAGTGGAAGTTGCCCAGCGCCCCATCCCCGTGATCCACGTCTCACCTCCGGAAACCCTGACGATCACGTCTCTTCATCATCCTGCCTTTCTGCATCCCGTTTCAACTCCATCATCACGTTTGGCGTTTCGGCGTCTGCTTTCAGGTCATGTCCCACAGTGGCAAATCGATCCCTGACGGCTCCAACGCCACTCGCTTGCATCTAGGCCGCGCGCAGACACGCAGGGCCTCGGGACAGAATGACACCATCGACCGATCGAGATGGCGCTCCTTGTCTGCCTGCAAGACCCCTCGGTCCAGACGCCGCGTGAGCTTGACACGAGACGGGACTTGCAAGCTGCTTCTGCGCGTGGATTGTGCGCATGCGCAGGGTCTAACAGGGCTTCAAAACGGCAGCTTTGCCGTAGTCGACCGTTGAGAGGACGCAGAAGAAGTCGTGCGCCGCTACGCAAGCTACGCCTCTGGTACAACCGCTGTCTACGTAGACTGTACCACATCCATCAACATGTTAGAGAGTGCAAGGGCACTGCCCGTGTCCCTGCCAGGCGAGATCAACGCGGCCACTCGGTATGCTTTTTCCATTCCAACTCCATTTCGAGCAGCGCTCGGTATACCAGACATATTCACCAGATATACTCACCACACATGCTCACCACAACTTGCCCAGAACTTCACACACCAACCTCAACCGCCTTATCACAAGCCGCCTTCCCCTTGGCCTACCACCACACTCCGTCGACTCGACCCACTACGCAACCGGTCTACTGCATTTCGCACACATATACCTCACCTTTGAGAGCCTATGGGCAGACCTCATTTACCATCACACACGGCCTACCCCTCCGTCCGAGTCCACAGTCGATTCCTCCACAAACTACTCCACGGCATCTCCGCTCCTGTCCTACCTCCTCGTAAACCCCTATGACTCGCCCTCCCTTTTCACCTCTACGCTCGGCGCACCAACACCGCCATTGCCGCAACTCGCCTCCTTTCTTGCCACATTGCGCCCTCGAGGCTTATCACGCTCTGGGCGGCTGAAGAAGGATCTCGAGTACCTCCTTGATCTGCAATCTACAGATCTTGAAGTGCTACTAGCGAAGTATCCTGGAGACAAGGTCGCGTCATTTTGCACACACATACGCAAGAGCGTGCACGAGAAGCCATGGACGCTAGTCGCCTATGCCTGGTGCTTTTACATGGCTATTTTCTCTGGAGGGAGATGGATAAGGGCTGGGCTGCTGACAGCTGGTGATGAGTTTTGGCCTGCCAAAAATAAAGACGATGCCACGGAATTGAAAGAGGGAGGACTGTCGTTTTGGCATTTTCCTGGCCCCCATGACGGCGAAGACACAAAGGCTGAATTCAAAGTCAGACTCGAAGCTGCGGAAACACTGTTGACCGCTGACGAGAGAGTGGATATCATTGAAGAGGCAAAAAACATCTTTCAGCTTTGCGCCGAGGTTGTTTACGAGCTGGATGATCTGGTTGGGTCAGCTGATGCTGCAAGAAATCAGACCGAGGTACCACCTTCACGGGTCTTGGAGAAGAGATCTAGCGAGAAGCGAGTATTTATCGAGCGCGCTGCTGAGGAAAGGCATACGTCCAGCGCCATTAAATCGATTGCTGCACTGCTGCGGCGTCCGGAAATCACGAGCAGTCTCGTGGCGTTAGGCTGTTTGGTCTGCATAGCGCTGTTGCCAACATTGGATGTTCGTTTGTTGCAGGACTGGTAGTGTCTTAGTTTGTGCATCTGTCTGTGTTCTTTGACACGGCGCCACATCTTGGAGCGTTTAATTCCTTCCGTTAAACTCTGTAGTCTGTTATGCATGGCGAGGAGCACGATACCCTTGGCGGATCACGTAGCATCGTTGAATAATTATCGATATCATTGATCAATCTCAGACTTTAAAACGTGCCAACATATTGCTACCTGCGACCCTACATAACGAACGGTCACGAAGGCCATGGCCTGTGCTCGGTTACATAACGCAGAGCGAAGAGGCTGCAGCTCCGACACCTATCTCTTACTTCGCATCACCAACTGATTGACACTCATCAAGTAACTATGGCAGAGCACCCATCTTTTACACTCGCCGGCCTTCGTAAGTTTACCCAAGTCTGGAAATCATAAAAGTCTCGTTGTTAGTTAAACCCCTTTCACAGTTTCGGTCGGCGGAACAGCCGGCTACCTCCGCACGCGCTCAACACCGTCCCTCGTCGCTGGTCTTGTGCTCGGTGCCTCGTACGGCTACTCTGGTTAGTAATTTCCCTTCGAGATATCTGCATAAAACTTACGGGGAGATAGGCTACCTCATTAAGGAGAACAAAGACTACGGTGCAGAGCTCGCGCTGGGAAACAGCGTGGTGCTGCTTGGATCTACAATTCCAAGAATAATCAAGACCGGCGGAAGGGCACCTGTGCCAATTGCACTCGGAGCTACGGGCCTACTTGCAACCTACTACTATCAAAAGAAAGTGCGGGAGTTCAGGTACGGTGTATGAACACTGTTGAGGCGATCTTACTTTGTATCATATTGAATCTTCCTTGACCTTCATGCTACAACAACCGTCTCGGACGCTCATGTCGTTGGTGAAAAGACAGACTGTTGAAGCATAACTTTTGTCCGAGTCACTCTACCTTCTTGCTTCTTCGTATCTGACGCTCGACGATCAACGACGGACACAGCTCCGCTACGAAATGAGACTAGCCACTACCGCGATGACGATCGGCGAACTACGCACTACTCCATGGCAGATCACCCATATAGACGGAACATTTCGCCAATGAAGGTCACAGATCTGAAGCCATCACACAAGGCGAATGTCCTCTGCAACCTCACGCGTGGGTAGGCAGTGCGCGTCTATCACTAACACATGAACTCCTGACATTCAACATCGCCACGAGTAATTGATAAACGGGTTTGTTATGTTATAGTTTCTGCCACCACTCCAGTGCCTGCATTGCCGGAAGAGGGCGGCCCGCACTGATGCTCAAGCGTAGCTTTGGAGCAATAGATCAACAGATCACCCTGCAACGTGCAGAGTATGCGTCTTCATATGTACAGGTGACGAATATCTTATACAAATCTGGCAGCATCGCAGTACTCGATGGCACGGCTAGCTTGTTCGTTCGGCAGAATCTTCATACTGGGCTGCTAGCTCAATTTCCCAGTACTCGACCATTTCCAACGCGAAGCTATCATTCGCCTTCATTGTCCAGTGTGCTGGATGTTGTGACATGGCTGGGGTTTTTGCGAACAGACACTGGCACTTAGTACTTTGTACTCTGTATTCAGTATCGAGCATCATGCATATCTGCATTGAAAAAGGGGGCACAACCATTACGTGTCGATCGCAGCACTGTCTCAAGAGCCTCAGTTTTCAAATATAAGGCTGCCCAATATCTCGATCTCGGGCGGTCGATACTGACCATTCACGAGTTTTCCCCATAGCTCCAGATTGCAGTCGCTCCTTTTCCCCCAGCAAGTCTTTCAAGATGATCGGACCTCGTGCCACTGAGCTCATCCAGGTATACACCGAGAACCTCCCAGAGAGTATTTGACTGAACATAGTGCGTAGATAGAAGTATGTTTCCTCTCCGTGGCTTGGATAGTTGTAGGCCTGCGGGTATACGTACGGGCTTTCATTGTGAAGGCATTCAGCTGGGATGATGGATGGATGCTGTTTGCTCAGTTAATGCACACCATGAACTCCACATGTGCCATTGGAGGCGCACTTACCGGGACTGGACGGCTTATGAAAGATCTCACGCCGAGCAGCATGATGTGGGCTCTGAGAGTACGTAAATTTGTGACTTCTGACCATCTTGCCGTTGTTTGAACACAGACTGATCATCCATTCACAGTTCTGGTGGGTTTGTTATTTCTCATACTGCCTCACTATGATCAGCGCCAAGGTATCTGTGGGTCTCTCCCTACTCCGCTATACACCTATCACCAGACAGACGTACCGCTGGATCACCCACGTTATCATCTACACCAGCGTAGTTATGGGCTTGGTCTATGGTCTCTTGGCAATGTTCCAATGTAGCCCTGTGCAGTATTTCTGGACGCGGGCACTTGGTGACACCGGAACATGCATCAGTATGGACATCATCGTCGCCTTCACGTATGTGATGTCCGCCATCTTTGCAGCCTGCGATTTCAGCTTCGCCATCCTGCCAGTCTTCCTCATCAAAGGTTTAAACATGAGTCGGAACTCAAAGTTCGCTTTGATACCGATTCTCAGCATGGCATGCATGTACGTGTCGTCATCTTACCTCGCTTTCGCGATCCAGACAACTAACGCTTCGGGTAGTGCAAGTGCCGCAGTCATCGTCCGCCTGGCCTACGTTCCGACGTTCAGGGACCCCGAATTCCTGTACGCCACAGTACCTATCGCCACCTGGTCCGAAGTTGAGATGAGTCTAGCCATCACTGCAGGCTCTTTACCGACCCTGCGTCCGCTGTACCGCGTCGTAGCCAGGAATCTCAGCTGGAAGACCAGTTTGTTCAGCACGCGCAGGTCATTCAAGTCAGTGGATCCGAGCATCACTTCGAGGGGAGATGTGATTACTGAAACTTCGCGGAAGAAGGGATCAGAATTCACCTCATGCTCGGATTCTGAGCGCAAGATTGTGACTGTACAGAGCGAGGAGTTTGTTCTCGTCGATGGGAGACCCATGACAGAAAGTAAGCTCATGGGTATCACCAAGGTCACAAATGTCCAAGTCGGTTATGAAGATAGTAGCAGATTGTAGGGATATAAATGCTCATGTACAATGTGCACGTAGCGAGGGAGTTTGGAAAGCAGTATCACGGTACTATAAGGTATATCTCAACATCAGCTGTATTTAGAAGGCTTCCGTTCATGCGTTTTGCTGTTACGAAAATGATCGGCGGAGCCCAACGTGGGAAAAGCTTGCCTCACGATCAACATCACTCAGATGTAGATAATAGAAATTACATACCTTCGCCTTAATCGAGTTATTCAAGATACCCGCTAGCAATGCTATAGGAAAGTTATCGATGGTTCGCGGAATTCCTGATATATGTCCCGACCTCCAGCAGTTCGATCCACAAACCTGAACCGTGGAACATTGCGCAGCCGCAATAAACCAGGCGAGGCTTTTGAATTACCGTAAAATAGTGTTGATATAGGCTACGCCGTCCGCTCGCTCGTTGTCTTTCTCGATGTAACTTCGATCGGCGCGAAAGACGAAGTTTGACGTACTGTTACCATACTGCGGCCATTGATCCACGTTTGACACTGCGTGACGTTAGCTGGCTAGACCAAGAGTTTAGCTCCTACAACCTACGGCCGTGCCCGTTTGGATCCAAATCGTAGGCGAAAGATGTCCACATTCTGATTACTAGATTGGAAAGCTCTAGGTTGCCTGTGCTGTTACCAAGTGGTGTGATTTGCTGCTGAGTGTTGCCAAAGACAAATGGGATCTGTAACGAATCAGTAAACATGCAAGATTAACTTTTCACCTGATCAAAGTACCTCTGAGAAGTGGTTGATGCCTATGGTACTTGGTGTTGTGTTGAATCTTGGTGCATCCCACCGATAAGAGTAGACGTGCTCAATATAGTCGCTCATTCGTTCCGCCAACAGCCTTCGCGGTGCGTACATTGTTAAGTCAGTCGCGATGCTTTGATATCTTTTGTATTGTAGTCCATACTCTGGCCAAGTCCTGTTACCCCACCCATACGGCTCCCCTAGTGATGGGTCGTTTGGATACAGGTCTAGTATGCGTCGAGCTTGCTCTTCGTCTACGTTCCACCGCTTTGAGGTCAACAGCTGTTCAACAGCTTGGTTATCTGTATTGACCCCGTTTACTCCGAATCCTTCGTCCGTATTGGTCCCCAGGATCAGTGGAATTTTTGCGAATTTGCCGCTCAGGAGCGACTCTTGACCGTAGCGAGGTATAAACGAGCCGTCGATGACATGGAACCATTCGAGACCCACATATCCGTATGGTGCAATCTTCTCGTAAGGTACCTGCCGCAGGCACTGTAGTGTGTTTGTAGAGTTTGCGCAACCCACTGAGGCAGTAAGGTTCCTGTACATGCCCTGGTACCAATCCGTCCCATTTAGTGGAGGACCGACTGCACCGCCACTTTCGAGAATTGCAGCACGGAAGAGACCACCGCTCTCGCCATCATACGCGTTTATGTGGTCGCCGACTGAGTATGCACCTGCACTTTCACCCCAAAGAGTGATCTTCGCTGCGTCCCCGCCAAAGGCAGAGATGTGTTTGTTTACCCACTGCATAGCGAGGCGCTGATCGCGTAGGCCAAGATTCTGTACACCTGCCTCGTTGACTTCAACGCTTGAGATGAAACCGAACGCAGCCATTCGGTAATTGATCGAGACGCCGATGATGGGCTTGCGGTTTAGTACAGATTGCTCGACAACGTAGCTCATATTGTACCTGTTAGCTTGTCAGTTTCGATCACTACATATGGGTGTGGCAAGTATCATGCTCACCGTGGATCGCTCGTAGCGCCCTGTTGCCATCCGCCACCATATATCCACAAAAGTATCGGCAAGTTTTCCTGTTTTGTCCTTGGCTTGATGATGTTGAGATGCAAGCAGTCTTCGCCCAGTTCTGTCCAGCCTTCTTTGACCAATCTCGTGGTGTCTGAACCATAACCAGTACAGTCAAGCCCATACTGAGTTGCGTTGAAGTGTGCTTTCGGGGTGTCTTTATTCAGCTCGGCAGGAGCGAACCGCTCTGGCTTTGGCGCATACTTGATGCCCAGAAAGAGATCCTGATGAAACTCGGCGAGATAGCGGCCGTGAAAGATGCCTGCTTGCGACTTTACAACCGGCTGTTGAGCAGCGGGGGTACTGAGTACAAGCCCGCTGAATAGAAGCAATAAGTAAGGCCGCATTGTGAGACTTGACTGCTGTACAGAAGACAATTGGAGGTATCACTTCGCGGAGGAGGGAAAGACAGAAAATTTGCAGCTGAGATCAGTGAGGTGGAGAGTGATTAGCAGGCATGCTTGCAAGCTGCTTCGCAGTTGCAAGCGAGCACCGCAGAGCTTCGCACAAGATGTGTATTTACCCCGAGATCTGCAGCTTAGCCATAGTAGCGTTCACGGCAAGTCGACGCAGCGGCAATTTGAACCCCATGTTTCCAGGTATAGCGTCCGAGGTGGCGTCCGGGGTATGGGGAAAGCCAGGATTCGGGCATCTAAAAGATCCACCAATGACATGCTAAGATGCTAGAGCTTCTTAAAGCTTCGCACAGAATCTTACAACTTTTTATAAGCACTAAGCTTTTTCTATTAGTAAGTGATATCTTGTTTATAAGACTACACTACGTATCTACTGCCGTTCTGACACTGTACAAACGGACAGAGCAGTCGTCTGCTGCTACTGCAATTTGTTGACTTGCCTCTTCGTTCCTTCCAGGCCTCCAGTCAATCTGATTTATGGTCTTAGCGGGTGAAATCCGCGCACTCATCATTGTAAGCGCAACGCTGTCAAGCGTATCGGCCGCTAGAGTCACGATACCCATCTCACCCGTCTCTGTTCCAAACGCAAACCACGTTTTCCCATCCAATATTTTCTCGCTGCTTGCAACCGCTGTGACGGAAGCTTTTGCAGTCACTGTCGCTTTGAGTTTCACCTCGCTATTGACAATCTGCCATACCTTCACGGACTTGTCTCGCCCAGCTGTCAAAAAGGCTGGTTCCTCTAGCGGTGTCCATGCGCAGTTCAAGATCATGCGCGAGTGTCCCTTGGGGTTGGAGTGCTTCAGTGCGTAGAGCGAAGGTTCGTTGCTGCGCTCCCAAACAGTCCATTGCCTGTCACGCCCCACACTCAGCAGGTACTTGTCATCAGGCGAGAAATGTAGCGAAGTGACTGTGAGTGAATGTGCCTTCAGCGCCGGCTTCACTTCTAACCACTCCTTCGTGTCATACAAACGGATCACGGCGTGGTCAATTGAGCTAGCTCGACATGCTGTTGCAACAAGACCACCGTCTCGACTGACAGCCACAGCGGAGATTTCATAGCCGTGTCCATAAAGTTTCTCTGTCTCGGGCCAGAGCAAGTGTCGGGCAAGGTGATCTTCAAAAGGCGGATGCGTGAAATCGAGCGCAGATTTACGGATGCTGGAAGCAGGGTCAACAGCTTCGCGCTCGTCTGTCTCGTTGTTCTCTACTTCCTCATCATCGCCTATGGCTTGGATGGCTTTGTTTGAAAGACCAAGTACGGGGATGTTGGCTGCATCGGGCAGGTCGGTGGTATCGGAAGATTCAATATTGCAAAGCTTGCTCAGCATTCCTGCCACACCCTTTGGTTCGTCGAAGACGCGAAGCAGCTTTTCATCGGCACCGGACACGAATTGTGTGTCGCTTATCGCGTCTACACAATTGAGATCGTAGCCATGGATCTGCGGTCGAGAAAACTCGTGCCACGATGATGTAGCTCCTGCCCGTTGCCACTCTGAGAAGAGTCGTGTCGTTTGGTCTTGCGAAGTCGAGAGCAAGTATGAGCCATGTCTTGACCATGTGATTCCCCTGACTTCTCGAACATGGCCCGTGATGGCAACCTGTTGAGCCCACATGTCTTCGGCTGTGGAGTAGGTCCACTTTCTCCAGCTTCCTGTTCTGCCCAAAGAAACGACAGAGTCACCATCAGGTGACCAGAGCCCGATCCAAAGGCCGCCAGCGCTTCCTGTTGCACTTGTGGACCCTTTCTGTGCGCTTATCTCACCTAATCTTGTGATGCACACCCACACGCCTGATGCTGGGTCGGACTCCCAGATTGCAAGAGAGTTATCTTCGGAAGTCGAAAGTAGTTGCAATCTACCATCTCTGTGCCGCCACGAAGCTGTGTAGATCCAGTCCTCGTGTCCCAGCAATAATGCTTCAAAGGTGATAGAGTGTTTCGATTTTGGCGATTCAATCCAGTGCGCTTTGTTGGAAAGCGATTTGGCCAGACCACCAAGAGCTGGGTCATTGAGAGCGCTGCTTGCGACAGGGAGTTCGTTGCCGGGGTGGAATCTCCACAGACGGATGTACTTGTCCTGACTTGCAGAGGCTAGCAGCAAATCACAATTTGCGTCCGTGGTTTCGCGAGTAAAGTCAAGCGCACGGATCCATCCCTCGTGTCCAGCGAGTGTCGCAGAAAGTTGAAATTGGGCATCTCGGGAAACGAAGATTTGAATAGTAGGGCGGGTGCCTGCAACCGCCAGTACCATTGAATTGGAATCCAGCTGCGCCAGTGCGAGTATCAAAGGGAAGTATTTCGGTGACAGTGTAATTGTTTGTAGCAGCTTGATCTCGGTGGATGTAAAGGTATCATCATGGATAAGCTTCCATATCTTGACGGAACCGTCTGATGATCCGGAGGCAAAGACGTCTGACCCAGGCAAAGTCGCGATCTTCGTGATAGAATTCGTGTGTCCGGAGACAGTCTCTATACAATCGAACTTGAGCTTTCCCTTTATTTGGGCGCGCCAGACGCGAATTGTATGATCCGCTGCACCACTAAGCAAGATAGAGACATCTGATGAGTTCGTAGGAAAGAACTTGACAGCGTTGACAACTTTTGTATGACCATTCAGGACCGCACGTACTCCACTGAGTTTCTCATCCTATTTGTGGTCAGCGTTTGCTTCGGCGTGGCAATCATAGTAAATACTTGAGGATCCCACAACGCAATGCAATTGTCCGCACCATATGCCAATATGCCAGAGCCGTTCAAGTCCCAATCCGCTGCAGCGGGGTTCCTGTTACCGCCTATCGATACAAACTCTGGCGAGATGTTCATCTTTGATCTTTATGATGTGGAGTGGCAGGGCCCAGCAGCTAGTCATCATCTTCTCAAGGTCTTGAGGATTTCGCCTCGCTTAGTGCGCCCGAAACAGTTTAGGCTGCATCTGAGGCGCCTTTCACTGAAGTCGTCGCTTCAGGCCAGTGACTGATGTTCAGCAAGTTCAGCACAACGTTACCTTGAGGATGAGTGACGAAACCTTGTCCATAGAGGTCGAGTTTAGGTATGTTGCGGAGGGTACTGCAGCACACCCGCGTCTGACATCTATAGTGGGGGACTGGAGTTACTCTTCGCAAATCAGAAGAAGTATACACTCTCCATTCCCAGCAGAGATATCTCCGGGGCACCGTCAAATGTAGCTTTCCTTGTGACTTATCTCTGCGACAAGGTCATGAAAGATCCAAGGAAGGACATGTTTGTTCTTGATGGTACCGTGTAAGTGTGGCTGAACAACGCTATGGAAGATATCTGACTTGCACGGCAGACGTCCAGGAATCTTGGTCCTCATCAACGAGGCGGACTGGGAGTTAGAGGGCGAAGATCAATACGAGCTGCAAAAGGACGATCACATCATGTTTGTATCTACACTACACGGAGGGTAGCTGATTTGCACCTACATTTGGAGTAAAGCACGAACAAACACAAGGAAGAAAGTTTACGTTGTTCCAGCTGTGAAGAGCACTACGTTTTGTCCAATGTTGAGAGGCATTCAACATACCCCATCGCACGTGATGGCGCGAAAGCGCGTTTTGTTGTTCCCCTCGCCTAAGCTCTGGTTGCTGCAGTCACCTCAACCAAACACAAGCACCGCGCAAGAGTCCAAGACTCTCTAGGACTGCGATGGCCTCTTCGGACGACGAAGACCTCAGACTAGCTATGGCCCTATCTATGCAGCAAACTCCTTCTGCCGCGCCGACAAATCACACGGTTGTTGATCTCACCTCGGACAACGAAGGTGTCGACAGTGAAGGTGACGACGATGATCTGAAACAGGCCATTGCGCTATCGTTGCAAGACAAGGCATGCTCATCAAGACCACCGACGGAGCCCACGAGTGCGATTACCGCTCACGAGCAGTCGATTCCTGTCACCACGACTGGGAGCTTACTATCTAACACAGAATCGAAGCCCGGAGCCGCCGTCCTGGACCGTAAAAGCATGGAAGAAGATCGTCTCGCCCGGTTAGAGAAGCGGAAGCGGAAGCGTAGTGTCTCCACAGAGCGGCCTTTAACACCTGCACCGAGGGCATCGGCACTTACAGCGATAAAAGCCAATACGACAAACTCGTCGTCACAGACAGACTCCGAGTTGCAGTACCCGAGAGGAGCGATCAAGCGAACATTTGCGACCAAGTTTCCTCGCACCGACGACATCACCCTTGGTGAGCTACTTGAAGGGTCGATAGTCAATATTGCTGTTATTAGCTCTTTCCAATGGGACGCGGAATGGCTGAGCCGTAAACTTAGCCATACGAGGGTCAAGCAGATATGGGTGATGAACGCCAAAGGTGCAGATATTCAGACACGCTGGAGACGAGAACTGGCAGATTGTGGCATACCCAACTTGCTTATCCATTTCCCGCCTATGGACGGTGTGACACAGAGTTCGCACAGCAAGTACATGTTGCTTTTCAGCGATAACAAGCTGAGGATCGTGGTCACGACAGCAAACATGGAGAGAGAGTATTGGGGAGAGGTGAGAAACGATTGGCAACCCGGTGTCTTGGAGAACTCGGTCTTCGTGATTGACCTGCCTCGGAGGGCTGATGGTATGGTGGGAAGCAAGGAAGAGCTCACGCCGTTCGGTCAAGAGCTGGTCTACTTCTTGGAGGCACAAAAGCTTGACAAGAAAGTGACGGAGGGCGTGCTGAAGTTTGACTTTTCTCACACTGGACATGTTGCCTTTGTGCACTCCATGTAAGTGTACATTTTGAGGTGATTCACATTGGCTTACCCACGGGCAGCGGTGGTACATTTGACAGCACGAATGGGCACCCTAGTGGCCTTGCGGGGCTTTCCAAAGCCATTCGTGATTTGCATCTCGATGAGGTCACCTCCCTTGAGCTGGATTATGCAGCTTCTTCCCTGGGCGCCATCGACGATGCTTTGCTCCAGCGCGTTTACCTGGCCGCGCGAGGTCTGCCGTTCACGACCGAGTCGCAAACCACCGCACGAGACATTCAAGCCGACTTTCGCATATACTATCCTACCGAGGAAACCATCCAGGCCAGCATCGGTGGCCCTGACTGCGCTGGGATCGTTTCTTTGAAAAAGACGCACTATTGCTCGCCCACGTTCCCTGCAGCGTGTCTGCGCGACTACACGTCGACACGCACAGGCATGATCTCTCACAACAAGCTTCTGTTCGCACGCGGGCGACACGTGCATGGTGGAGCTTTCGCGTGGGTATACGTGGGCTCAGCCAATCTATCGGAGTCGGCGTGGGGATCGCAGAAGGTGCTGAAGAACGGAAAGATGGGCAAGGTGAGCATCAGGAACTGGGAATGCGGCGTGATTGTGCCTGTGGCGAAAGAAAGGATGGAGGCCATGGCGCTCCAAGAGGGCGAGGTTCCGCCGATGGATGTGTTTGAGGGTACCATGGAGGTTCCCTTTCGGTGTCCAGGAGAGCGATACCAGGGACGAGTTCCGCACTTGTTAGTGTCTTGAGCCATGCGTGTTGGGGATAGCTTCCGTGGTTAGGCGGGTGATGATGTGTCATCAAGCTGAGGCGGGATTGGGTGGATAGTGTTGCAAAGGCACGAGGAAGATGCCAAGGCCCAAGGACGAGAACGGGCGAGAGGGACGGGGTGGGGAGCAGGGGTGCGGGCGTATGGCCGTATGCGGCGTATTGCAGGGGGATTCGTGGGGAAGAGGATGCAGGGCTGCGGACCAATCCACGCGGCTCGGAGGGTGGCAGGAGGTGTTGGGTTGCGGCACCCTCGACCGGCGTTTACGGGCACCGACGACAAAGATGGGAAAAGCGAGCTAGAGCTCTGACGGGCCGGGCAGAGAATCGTCGAGCTGCAGACAACAGGCAGACGCTCAGTTGACCAGCTTATGCGTATCATGACCCCACTGCCTCGACCCTATCCTCGACACTGTCGCAGCTGTGCAGCCGCAGCCATAGCCGTAGCCGTAGCCGTAGCCGTTGTTGTTGTTGCTGTTGTCGTCGCCGTCCATGCCCAGTAGCACGCCGGCCCCTGCCCGCCGCACGCCCGCGGACGCTCGAGAAGAAGCATCGCACAACTTCCACCGCGCTGAGCGGCCCATCACCGCCCCCATCCACACCTGGTTCACCTCGCCGGCGCGCTCCCACCCTAATGCCGCCCACGCCAAAGAGCTGCCGCTGCACCTCATCCAGCTCATCCTCACTCACGTACGTCCTGCCACCGCCGCCTCGAGCCGCGACCACCCACCATGACACGACATGACACGACACGACACGACATGACACGACATGACACGACATGACATGCCATGAAGCCATGATATGCCATGAAACCATGACCTCATCCATGCTCCCCTGCTGACGCAACCGCAACAGCTCGACAATGCCGCCGACCTCGCGCGCATCACGCGCACCTCGCGCCTCTTCTACTACATGACCCTCCCGCGCCTCTACGAGCACGTCACCCTGCGCGCCCACGCCGACATCCGCTACATCGATGGCCGTCCAGAGGGCTTTGGCGGCGGCAGCCCCTTCGCCTCGGGCCTCAACACGCTGGTCTCGCGCAGCTTCAGCGACTACGTCCTGCTGTTCCGCGTCGTCGGCGACTGGCGCGAGCACGACGTCGACGACTACAAGCAGGGCCGCGTGCCCGACAACAGCATGGTCCTCCAGATTGCCATGCGCGCCGCCCTCGACCGCATGAAGAACCTCCAGGCTTTCGCGTAGGTACCGCGCCGCCCCCGCACCCCGAGAACACTGCTGATGTCCGCCAGCTGGGAGCTCAACACCAAGCCGCTGGCCACCGTCTACCAGGGCCTCGCCAACAAGCCCTCGCTCACCTCGCTCACTCTCCGCTGCCAGACGAACCGACTCCCTCGTCCCACCACCACCATACCCCCGTTTCCCAACCTCACCACGCTCGTCGTATACGACATCGACCCGCTGTGCTACCCAGACGACATCTCGCTCGTCCTCGCCAGCGCAAAGCGACTCGAGAACCTCAAACTGCACTGGAGTCCGCGCATGCGTGAGAACGGAGAAGAATCAATCAATTTGATGTCCATGTTCTCTCGCTGCGTTGCAGCCAAGGTCTTACTACCCGTTAGGCGATTTGAAATCTGGAACTTGTACACTCGTTTCATTAGTGACAGCAACGAACACATCTTCAACCCCTTGACCGTCTCGGAAGTCACCGTCATCAACTCGATGGGCTCCTCGGACCCCATGACAGTCTTTCTCGACGACGCCTGGCGCCTGCAGCACAAACATCCCGTACAACCCAACCTCAAGATGATACGCATGGACACCATGGACAAAGAGGGCGTGCGCATGCTGCAAGAATTCAAAGGTCTTGAACGCATGTACATGATCAGCACGAAGCGAACGCGGGGGTCCCCAAAGTCAGACAGTACCGTAGCAACACCCACCACGCCTTCCATGGCAACCCCTGGCATGACAAATGAAACCACGAGCGCGACTGGCACGCCCAACATCAAAGAACACCACTGTCGCGGTATTGGCGGCGACTTTCTTGCCGTTATACAGTGCAATCACCGCGATATGCGCCACCTCCTGCTCTCCGACCTGTGGCAGCTTACCGACGATGCGCTGTACAAGATCTGCCAGACACTGCCCAAACTCGAACAACTAGGCTTCAGCAGTAGCGTTACGCCATTCGAGTCGCTGCGACAGATTATGAGTCTGGTGCCGAACCTGTGGGCGATACGAATCCTCGTCAGGCCCGGCACCGAGCTTGCCGAAAAGATCGACGCCATCGAGGACATGCATCCCTTTGCCATTGCTACCGAGCTCTGGCGGCCCGAATACAAGAATGTGAAATACATCGGTCTAGGCGAACGGTTGGTGTACAAGCTTGGAGGTGTCATCTATCCCCAGAAGGGAGGACCGGAAATCCCAAAGGGCCAGGAAAACAGCATCAACGCAAAGCGCGCGGGTCCAGTTAGGCAGATCGAGAGAGTGAGTAGGGAGAGTGTGAAGTGGATCGAAATCTGGGGCATGGATTCGACCGAGTTTCAGGTCACCTACCCCTGGTGAGGGCAGGGATGAGAGGCTGTGATAGCTTGGGGGCCATCCGATCATGAAATCGAGAGAGGATGAAGGGAAGAGGGGACGTTCCGACAGCGTCTGCTATGATTCAACGACGCCGTGCAGAGCTGTTGATTTTCTTTCCTGAGCCAGGATCGAGAAACGACAGGTACGGCTTGCGCTGAGATGGCACGACGGCAGAATGCGCAGCGTGAGGAAGGGAGTAGCTGGCCATGGTCCAAGTGAGGGAAGTACGCTGAACAAGGCGGCTATCCTGGACCATGGCCCTGATCTGTCTGCGACCGACCGGGCGAGAGGAAGTGAAGGTGAAGCACCGAGTACACGACGATCGTGTCGAAGCCAACTTGCATCCTAGCCAAAGACAAGAGCAGGAAGAGGAGACAAACGAGGGTAGAGGGCGAGGCCCTTGATGGCACACGCACACAGGGCAAGAAGCGCGGGCAGCTTGGAGACACGACCTGGGAGCAGCAGCATGCGGATGGGAGCTGGGACAAGTTCAATTACCAAGTAAGCTAATTATCATCATCATGGTTGGGGTATAGATACAATGCATCATCGCGCTTCTCCTTTTCTCCACCCGTTGTCTCTTCTCTCCACCCGTTGTCTCTTCTCTCTACCTGTTGTCTCTTCTCTCTACCTGTTGTCTCTTCTCTCTACCTGTTGTCTCTTCTCTCTACTTATTGTCTTTTTTCTCTACCTGTTGTCTCTTTTCTCTACCTGTTGTCTCTTCTCTTTACCTGTTGTCTCTTCTCTCCACCCGTCGTCTCTTCTCTCCACCCGTCGTCTCTTCTCTCCTGCCCTCACTGTCCCGGTTCGTAATAACTAGCCGCGACACCCTTCTCGCTGCACGACCCCGCCTGCTGAGGGCGCGGCGGCAACGGCGGCAACGGTTGCTCATCCGGCTGCCCACCCTGACCTCGGACCAGCTGGCCGGGCACGCGCGGAGCGTACATCGGATGCTGTCCTAGCACAGCAGACCCGGGTCCTGAACCCGCGAAGCTGCCGGGCAACGGGTGGTACGCCGACTGCCAGCCGGGCGTCCTCATGTGCGCCTGTCCCGGCGGCGGCACAATGGCACCGCTCTGCACCATCTTCTCGATGATGCCGGCTGCCATCTTCTCTGCGTCTTTGGACACCTTGGATCGTCGGTGTCGGTGGCAGTCTACACATGCCCAGACGAACAAGGCAAAGTGCAGCACGAGACCGATGAACTGACATACCACGCCCGTCAACTCGGTGCGCGCGCGGTTCGGCTTGGCGTGCCAGAGCGCGTTGACGTAGGCGTCCATGTCTGCGCAGTTGCGGAAGGGGTTGTCGGTGTAATAATAGTTTCCGTACGAGTTTGTCGAGGACGAGGAGCCGTTGCAGGTGCGCTCGTACGTGACGGACGCGGAATCGCTGGCCTGTGTCCACACCCATGTGTTGTTGGGCTGGAGCACGTACTCGCCGTACCTGCTGCTCCATCCCGAATCCATGCCCAGCGTGCCGTACTCGCCCCACGCTAGGAGATCGAACAAGGCGATCATGGTGAACAGTGCGGTTGTCAGGAATCCAAGCCAGAGGAGTAGGTCCATGGCGACGCGGGCGCCGGGGTGCACGGGCCGCTTGCGGATGATGAAGAGCGCTATGCAGAGGACGCTCCAGATGACGGAGATGGAGAAGGTGATGAGCCCCCAGGGAAGAGACCATGTGCTGTCGTAGCCATAGTCGTAGCCCGAACGGAACTCGTGCGCGGTGCTGACAGCCCAGGCTATGCAGCCAATACCGATAACGCCCGTGAAGATCAGGATCGTGGTCAGAGCAAGCTTGAATTTCCAGAGGCGGTCGACGGCGTTGAGCTGTTCGTTATAGGTTAGAGGCTCTAGGTCGGCAGAGGTGCCTTGGACAGGCCCGGCTTGGAGAGGCGCTGACGATGGGGCCATCCTTGTGGGTGCGTTTGGTGCAAGCGACGACGTGGCCGTTGAGGGTTGAGAAGAAACGTTGGTTGTATGAGCCGGAGGTGAGGCAGGAACCGTGGTCGTGTGTCCTGCAGGTGAGGTAGTCGTGATTTGTGGCGCCTGGAGCGCGGGTTGAGGTTGGGGTGTAGACATTATGTATGGAGACCTGAATGAAAGCGAATGGCAGCGCGACAGTCGCGCGAAAGTGGGGAGCGAGCGCAAGAAAGAAGAAGGGAAGGAAATGAGAGAAGAGAAGAAGAGCGGAATTTCACACCACGATAATTCTCCTTGTTTGCTTTGCCGCAAGACGGACGCGATGGTTGCCTGACGCTAGGCGTGCATTTAGCCATACATGGCTCTAATTAGATTGACATGGAGGGCCCGTGCACCCGTGCCTGATCGACCGTCGCCTCCACGTCTCGGAGTTACCCGTCACCAGTCAACGTTAGTCAGCTTGATTGCTTTGGACGCAGCTGTGTCTCCTGCATGGATAGCATAGAGCCTGTCTCGGTCGATGAATGGTCTGACAGCTCGTGAATCGCTCGTGTACTGGACGACGCAGACTTGGTAGCCAATCGCGAAACGCCGTTACCTGGTACACTTGTGGCGTGTTCGCTGCAAGCCGCGGTCAGTACTGTTACGCAAACGCAGTGGCCTGGATGAGGATCAAATGGATGAGTCTGGTCACAGATCTCACCGCATCTGATATTCGTCCAGCGCCATTCCCTTGGCAATCTTCTTGACGAGTGCCTTCTTCAAGAACTGCTCGCGGGCTAGGCTTCGAGTTTGCTGTAGGCTGTCAGCGTGCGCAGTCCGATTTGAATCCATTCTTCCTACCTTGACAAACACATCTGCGGTGATCCGGCCCCTGTCCAGCGCCCTACCCAAGACGAACAGAGCATCAGCAATACCCCTCTCCTCGGCCGCGAGCGTGTACAGCTGCTGGCCTACCACGGTGGGTGCTACGAGGACGTCGTCCACGTCTGGTGCCTGTCTCCGCCGCGCATCATCCATTGCACGATCCGCTTCGACCATGGCACCTTTCAGGATTTGCTCGTTGGAAGCCAGCGCAGTATCTAGCTGGTGCAATTCTCCCAGCTCGGCTTGCAAGCGAGAATAGGCAGTTTGCAGCGCTTGCTGCTGTGCGCGAAGAGGCGTCACTGCAGCCTGATTCGAGGCTACTATTTGGCGTGTCTGCGAGACCAGCGCTTGGCTCAGTGCGGTGAGAAGGGCATCCTTTTGGGGGTTTGGTGGCACGGGAGGTACGGGAAGTGATGTTTGATTGCCCTGCTGCGATGGTAGGGTGACCTCGAGCGAATCGTCTAGGAGGTTGACTGGCGCTGCCTTGGGTGGCGGCGGGGCTTGTTGTGGGAGGGGCTGTTGGAACTGCTGGTATGGGTGTTGTTGGTGCTGCGGCGGGTACTGCTGAGAAGTTTGTCGGTACTGCTGTGGCTGTGGCTGTGGCTGAGGCTGACCGTGCTGTTGTGACGGCACTTGACTCGCATCGCTCGAGGCTTGCCGCTGGCCCTGGGGTGTCATGGGGCTTATGGGGCTCCCGAGTCCATAAGGTCCGGGCTGGAAGTTCTGTGCGTGTGCCTGCGGTTGGGAGCGATTGGACATGGATGTCGCTGGACCGATGGGGTAGCTTCCCTGTCGCTGTGGGGTGGTCTGCGCTTGTGTGGGCGCGGGCTGCTGCCAGTTGGGCGGCGCGCCATAGCTGTTCCTCTGTGATTGTTGATATGCCTGCGCCGGAGGTTGTTGTTGCGGCGGGTGCGGCGGCAGAGGGGGAGGTTGGGCGTATCGGTCGTGTTGGGGTTGAGGAGTAGGTCTGTTCTGCTCGTGTGGCTTGGGAGGCTTTGGAGGAGGGGCTGGCGGGCCATGCAAAGGCCCCGGCGGAGGTACTGGCGAAGCTGATGTAGCGTGCAGCGAGCGGCGATAGTCTGCGGGCGGTGGAGGAACGGGCGGTGGAGGAACGGGCGGCGGAGGAACGGGCGGCGGGCCCTGTTGGGCGGGGGCATGGTTCTGCGTGTACTGGGGCTGGGCCTGCCTCGAGCGGACGGGAGGCTCCTTGGCAAAGACAGCGCGGAGAAGGGCGAGGAAGTTGAACAGGGTCGACTTCTATCGGAGGGTCAGGCACAGGCGTGACGAGGGCGGGCGCGGGACTCACTTGCCAATACTTGGCCCACTGGGCCAGATACGGGTGGTAGACTCGCCCGTCGCCGCTCACATGCTGGCCGGGGCGCACCAGCATGTCCTTGTCCGGCTTGACGTAGACAATGGGCGATTCGTGCGGGTAGGCGTAGGGCAGCCACACGGCGAGGGGGAAGCCGTAGGTGGCGCCGCGGAACGTGACAGGCAGCGTTCCGCTGAGGTGGACGAGGAGATGGGAGGCGCCATTCTCGTACGCTGGGCCAGTCAGTCGCTGTGCGTAGCTTGGGGCGAGGCCGGCGTGGTGCTCGTCGTGGGCGCGGTGCTGCCCGCTGGCTTACGTACTGTACACGTCGGTGCGCACCGAGAGCGACGGGTAGTGGGCGAGCGCTTCTGTGGCATCGTGGTATGTGCGAGGGACGTCGGCGTAGTTCTGCGCAAGCGTGAGTGGGAGGGCTTGCTGTGTCGACGAGAGGGCCTGCTTACGCTGGTGAGGACGCTGTACAGCCAGTTGAGCGTCGTCTCTGGCACCGCCATGCTGCGTCTGGCGGCGGGGAAACCTGGAGGGCTGGCGCTGGAGCTGGAGCTCGACCTCCGCCGCAACCCACCATGTGATAGTACTAGCAACGCCGCCAAGCTCGCCGCTCCGCCTTTCTTCACAAACGCCTCGTTGACGTGCAGATGATGCTCATGATTCGAGCATGTTGTTCTTGTATTCAAGTATAACAATTCGTGTATTCAAGTATAACAATTCGTGTATTCAAGTATAACAATTCGTATATTCAAGTATAACAATTTGTATATTCAAGCATGTCAATTCATATATTCAAGCATGTCAATTCATATATTCAAGCATGTCAATTCATATATTCAAGCATGTCAATTCATATATCCAAGCATGTCAATTCATATATTCAAGTATAACAATTCATATATTCAAGCATGTTAATTCATATATTCAAGCATGTTAATTCATATATTCAAGCATGTCAGTTCTTGATTGAGCATGTTCATGGTCAACTACAGTGGCAGCAAGTATCAGCGATTCACCAATCAATTACACCTCAGCGAGCGTGCTTCGAACCTATCGTATCAATATAATCTACAAGAATCCACCGGGTATCCTCAAACCATCCTTCGCTCAGTGCTGACTCCACTCAATCGTGTTCAGATCAACCCCCTCCTGCACCAATTCCCACAACGGACTCAGCTCGCGCAGGAACGTGACACGCTCCTTGACCGCCTTCAACACGTAGTCAATCTCCGCGTCCGTGGTGAATCGACCAATACCAAATCGAATGCTGCTGTGTGCACTCTCGTCACTGCTGCCCAGCGCCCGGAGAACGTAGCTGGGCTCGAGGGATGCCGATGTGCAAGCACTGCCCGAGGAGAGGGCAATGTCCTTGAGCGCCATGAGCAGCGACTCGCCCTCGACGTACGCAAACGAGACGTTGACGCAGCCAGGGTAGTGGCGTTCGCGGTCGCCGTTCAGTGTCGTGTGCTCCATGGAGAGAAGACCCTCGAGCAGGCGGTTGGACAGCGCTGTGATGCGCTTGGTGTCGTACTGTTGCCTGTTAGTGCTGGCATCACGCCACGAGAACAGCGTCAACGTACCTCCATCTCTTCCTTGCAGATGCGCGCGGCCTCGCCAAACCCAATCACAAGCGGCGGCGCCAAGGTACCACTTCGGAGACCACGCTCCTGTCCACCTCCACTGATGATGGGGTCAAGCCTGACCCTAGGCCTTCTTCGCACGTAGCAAGCTCCAATGCCCTTGGGGCCGTAGATCTTGTGTCCCGAGATGGACATGAGATCCACGTTCATCTTGTTGACGTCAAGCGGGATCTTGCCCACAGCCTGCGCTGCGTCGGTGTGGAAGAAGATCTTGTTGGACCTGCACAGCTTGCCAATCTCCTCCATGGGCTGCACGACACCAATCTCGTTGTTGACCGTCATGATGCTGACCAGCATCGTCTCGGGACGGATGGCGGCGCGCAGCTGTTCCATGTCGACCAGGCCGTTGCTCTGGACGGGCAGGTAGGTGACGGAGAAGCCCTCGTCCTGCAGATGCCTGCAGCTGTCGAGGACGCACTTGTGCTCAGTCTGTGCGGTGATGATGTGGTTCTTCTTGCCCGAGCGCTTGAAGAAGCGGGCGACGCCCTTGATGCTCATGTTGTTGCTCTCCGTGGCGCCGCTGGTGAAGACGATCTCCTTGGGGTCGGCGCCGATGAGGTCGGCAATGTGTCGGCGGGCATCCTCGACGGCCTTGTCCGTCTCCCATCCGTAGGCGTGGGTGCGCGAGTGGGGGTTGCCGTACAGGCCTGTCATGAAGGGCAGCTGGGCGTCGACGACACGAGGGTCCGTGGGCGTGGTGGCTTGCATGTCCAGGTAGATGGGCCGCGATCCCTGGTCCATGACTGTGGCTTGCTTCAAGATGCCTGGCACGGTCAGCGTCGTTCGCTCGTAGCGGGGCGAGTGGCGGGACGCAGCACTCACCAGCCGTCGGGCTCATCATGGCGTCGGCGGCCATGCCTGTCGTCGGCATGGTCGCGTCGGCGGCGCGCTCTCCTGTCTGGTTCAGGAAGGCCTTCTTCTCCGCCTGGATCGTCGTGTCGATGTTGACGGTGGCGTGGTTGGACTTTGTCTCCGAGACATAGCTGCGGCGGCCGGCGGCGGTGCGGAGCCCTGTGCGGGCGAACGTCGACGTTGGGTATCTCCTCGAGGCAATGCGGAGGGCCTGCCTCGCCATGGTGGGGGCTATGTGCGACATGGTGGGTGATGGGTGGTGGGTGATGGGTGGTGGGTGGTGGGTGGTGGGTGGTGCGTGTGCGTGCTGTCGCCGTCACTCGACGACGCACGCACTCGAGGCACAGGGATTCCGGATGACTAACGCGCTACGCCCAGCCCAAAGCTTCCGCCCGCACAGCTCGGTGCACGGCCCACGGATCGATCGGACCAGGCGGACGAGGGCGTCGTCGCGCGACAGGACCGCCGACGACGTCGGGCTGCCATGGCGGTGCTGCTGCTCGCCTTCCGGGGACGAGGCGCCTTCACCCACCAGACAGAGAGCACAAAGACGCTTGTCCGAGGGTTGCATCGTCCGGCCCGCGCTTGGTCAATGCCACATGGTGTGGCTTAGACGTCATAGTCAAGAGCGTCAAGAGTCAAGACGGTCAAGACCCACCCAAGTAGCCCACCAGCCCGCCAGCCCGCCAGCCCGCCAGCCCGCCAGCCCGCCAGCCCGCCAGCCCACGGCGCCATAACTCACCACGCTTCTCTCCGCTCCACCCTGCTCTCCCTCGCGACTGCACCCTGCCCGACGTGTAAACACACCCTTGCCGCACATCCACCCCCAAATCATCCCCCCCGTGCTATCCCACAATGAGCTGGAAGGGCCTGACCAAAGGCGTAACCAGGGTATGGCCGAGCCGAACTTCCTCACGCGCCCAACATAGCCCGCAACACACCACTGACCGCACTCGCTAGGCGCCACAAACCATCAAGCAGCGCTTCAACATCGTACGTCTACCAGCACCCCTTCTCCCGCCCACGCGCGCACCCATGCGCTGACAGCACCATGTCTAGGGCGAGATCACAAAGGATGCCATCTACATTGATGCCGAGCGTCGCTTTGCCGAGCTAGAGAAGGAAACCAAGAAGCTCCACGAGGAGTCCAAGAAGTAGGCCGCCCTCGGAACCTCTGCTACAGCAACGTGAGCTCACATCCGCCAGGTACTTTGAAGCCATCAATGGTGCGCACACCCCAAGACATGCCCCTCTACTCCCCCCTAACCCAACCGCCCACAGGCATGCTCTCACACCAGATCGAGTTCTCCAAGGCCGTCGCAGAAATCTACAAGCCCATCTCCGGACGAATGTCGGACCCCACCTCGTTCCACGATGAAGGAAACACGGCCGGCATCGAAGCCTGCGACCAGTACGAGCAGGTCGTACAGGAGCTACAAGAAACCCTGAAGCCTGAACTCGAGATGATAGAATCACGAGTCATTTCCCCTGCAAACCAGCTGCTCGACATCATCAAAGCGGTACGGAAGCTGGGCGCCAAGCGCGACCACAAGCAGCTCGACTACGACCGCCACCGAACCACCTTGAAGAAGCTGCAGGACAAAAAGGACAAGACGCTCAAGGATGAAAAGGCAATGTACCGCGCAGAGAATGATGTCGAACAGGCCACGCAAGATTACAACTACTTCAACGATCTCCTCAAGGACGAGCTACCGAAGCTGTTCGCACTCGAGCGAGAGTTTATCCAGCCCCTCTTCCAGTCATTCTACTACATGCAGTTGAATGTCTTCTACACATTGCACGAGCGTATGCAGCGGCTCGACATTGGCTACTTCGACTTGGAGCTGGACATTGAGGCAGCCTACGAGAAGAAGCGCGGAGACACGCAGGCCGAAGCAGAAAAACTGTCCGTCGTCAAATTCAAGACGACTGGCGGACGCACAGGGCCGGGAGGACGACCTGGACAGTCAAAGTACGCAACAAAAGCCCTAGAAGCAAAGGCGGGCCGCGCGTCTACATCCGAAGATGCCGAAGCACCACCCCCATACAGCCCTGGCCCATCAGGCGCGGCTGCAGACGTCAAGTCACCTACACTGTCACAGGGCTCATGGGGCTCCGTCGCAAAGGCAAAGGGCGCAGCACCACCTCCGCCGAAGCCGAAGCCATCACGTCTCAGTGGCATGCCTGCCGCCGAGACCTGCACGGCTCTGTTCGACTTTGAGGCTCAATCAGAAGGCGACCTCAGCTTCCTCACCGGCGACAACATCGAGATCATCACACGGACGCAGAACGAAAACGAGTGGTGGACCGGCAAGGTCCGGGGCAAGCAAGGGCAATTTCCAGGTGCGTGCATGCACAACGACAAACAGACTCCTAAGCGCTAACAGCTCTAGGCAACTATGTGAAGCTGAATTAGGCGTTCAGACGGCGGGACTCGATGATGTCCAGATGAAGGAAGATACCTGTTGTTACTGCTGGTCGCTGCTGATGAGACGGTCCCTCTGGCGCCTGCATATTCGTTCTGCTAGACTTTGCACTGCTTACCCTTCAGACTAAATATTAATACTTGTCTCCATGCTGGCTGCCCACTCATTTTTGTACTTGATACGCCACCTTCCCCAGCTTCAGCCACACCTCGGTCCATCTCCATCCTAGCGTAGATCACCCCGCATGACGTTCGGCGACACGGAGCTCATCCGAAGCTGTGTTGTCTCCACCAGTTCGGTTGTATCCAAACATGTTTCTTTCGTGGTCATGTATACTGCCACCTCAAAGCCTTCACCTACACCACAACAGCTTCTCCCATTATTGGTAGCAACAAGCCGTTACTCTCAATCACCATGGGCTACCACTCCACAATAACCTTCACCCTCGACACAATATGTCCTTGGTACCTTCCTCCCTCCCATCCTATCGCACCACGTCCTAACACCTACCAGGACCTATCTCGGCTTCCTCCGACTCCAAACAGCGCTCACCCAACACCGCACCGCCAACCCCTCGTCACCCTTGACATTCGAGCTGCAGCTCGCGCCCTACCAACTGTACCCCAAGTTCAGCCAAGACGGCGTCGACCGACACGCATGGTACCGCGACGAAAAGTATCACGGCTCCGAGGAAAAATTCGCCCTGTACTGCGACTACATGCGCGCATTAGGCAAGGCCGAGGGCGTGGACTTGGACTTCCTCGGCGGTCCAATCGCGAATACGTTTCACGCGCACCGGATACTGCAGTGGGTGCAGGAACAGCATGGGCGGGAGGCGGCAGTCTGCGCGCTAGAGAGTCTGTATCGTCAGTATTTCTGCGAGCGGGCGCATCCCAGTAGCGCCGCCACGCTGGTCAAGGCGTGTCGCGCGGCAGGGGTGGGTGAGCGCGAGGCGAGCCAGGTGGTCGAGAGTCAGAGCGAGATGGCGGTGCAGACGACGATGGCGGTACAGGAGCAGACGGGGAATGGCGTGGATAGCGTGCCGTGTGTTGTTTTTGAGGGGAGGAAGAGGGATTTCACACTAATTGGGGCCAAGGACGTAAGGGAGTATGGTAAGACGCTGGAGCAGGTTGTGAAAGAGGCGTCGTAGTAGGACATCTCGAATACCATCATTCCATGCATGTGTGATGGCTAGATATACAACCAACGCAGCCGCTGAATCTAGATTCTCCGTGTTGTGGGACGCGAAGGCAAAGCCCGGTAGCTCGTTTTGACGACCTTTTCCTCTGTGGAATAGAACCTTCACACCTACAGTCTTTCGTGTTTTCATTGAGTTTGACCAAAACACCAGATGGAAAAGTAGGAGGGGAGATGAAATCATCTCACTGACACACAGGGCATCGTCGGAGAATAGCTAAAGATCTGCTATGCGACAAAGGGGATCGGCAGTTGCTGTGAAAACTCTCAACGGGCTGCTGTGACAGGTGCACCGATGGAGCTTTGCAAGATCGCGCTGTTCCGACGTCATACTGAGAAGATTCAAATAGCGGAGCAAGTTGGCTGCAGCCCAGTTGACGTGAAGTAAGGCAGGAGCACGAGATATCAAAAGAGGATTTGACTGCGACAGCATCTACGGTTCGGATGGGATGCGGAGGGTCACTGGCATCGGAGAAAGTATGAGGCACCATGTAAGAATCGCACGTTCCTTGAGTAAACTTGAGCCCATGATTCACCATCCCAGTGCTAAACTACGGTCTTTTTATCTGATAGTGGCTAGCACAATATTCCTTGGTCATTCCAACGAAGGATGCGCAGATAGAGCGACCGAGATTACCAACCCAGATGGTCAGAGATGCACCTGGGCGTAGCCTGGTATGAACATGAAAAGAATGAAGCAAATATGTACCGTAAACGCCAGTGCCATCCGGGGCAGTCATGCCGCTGAAGTTGTCGTAAGATGAGGCGGGAGGGGATGTAGTCGTAGCTTCCGCTGTGCACTCGTATGTCGTGCAGCCCCCCAGTAGCCCTCAAGCCTGTGAGACGCAAGTTTCACTTGCGTGACCAGTCATACCCGGCCTCTGCACGCTTGGTAGCCTCGCCGACCGAAGGGTCACCGCAGACGGGGCCCCAGACCTGTGCCTCGAATTGGCCGGCTGCAATATTATTGCCGACATAGTCGTAGTCTATTCCGGTCAGTCCTCGCCCATAGTTGACACGCACCATCACTCACAGCAGTAGAAGCGACCGGGCCAGTCCACCTGATCAGGGTTACAGTATCCGACAGCACAGCCAATGCGGGAAGTGTTGCGCCACACCATCTGCGTGAAGTGACCCCAAGCATCATCGTAGTGAGGGTGGTCGTACGGATACTTGGTCTCTTCTTCGTGCCAGCCGTGGGAAGCGGTGCGGGCAAACTCGATCCAGTCTTCGTACTTGGAGGGAGCCGGCTTCTGAGAGGAGAGGTTGCTGCCAGAGCGCATCTGTGGGTTTAGTAAGACTACCGGTACCACGTCATTGCTTTTTGACTTACGTGCTCAGGCATATAGGTGCACTCGGAGATGTCGCGACGGGCAGCATCAGCCAGACCCTGGTCCCAGACTAGGTCTTGGGCGCAGTGGAGGCGGCGCCAGAACCAGTGAGCCCGCATCACAGCACTAATGAAGTTGGGATCGTCTGCGTGAGGAGCATCGTCGTTGAAGAGGGCACGAGGTTTAATCTCGTGGGAGGGCGCAGCAACCGCAGTGGCTACCAGAAGTGCAGCAAACGCAGCGAAAGACTTCATGTTGTTGGTGCCGTTCGCCAGAAGGAACGACCAAGTTGTAGCAATGTAGATGTCGCAAATGAGAGACCAGGTTGTAGGTGAGCTGGTGTGGTGGATCGATGATGTTGCACACACAGGAAGTGGGTCAAAGGAGTGGCAAGTGTGTAAGGAGCGTGGAGGATCAGAGATGGGGAAGAAGTGAATGAGGATGACAACGTATTTATATGGCTGGTGGCCCGTGTCCTGGGGTACTGACAGTAACGTGCGATCGAGGTGCGCCTGCTACCTTCACCTGGCTGCCTCAGACTGCGCTAATCTCTGATATCAGTCCACAATACGTGGATTGGGCAAGAGCGCTGACGAGGACAGACAGACATCAATATTGCCATGAAGCGACTGCAGTGAAGCCAGTTGTAACATTCGTGAGGTTGACACTCAGCGAGCATCGAATAAGTCGTCGAGGTTACCCGACTTGTGTCGCGGCAATTTCGTGCGTGGTGATGACTAGCTCGTTTGCTCCCCTACCACTTCCTGCCGAGAGGCACGAACGAAGTGTCACACAGCGCCTATATGAAGGCGCCTGCAAACGGGCGCCACTCACATGGTGAGCGTTCTGGACCCCGCACAAGATATAGCTCACTTCAGAACGAGTGAAGCCACGCACAAGAAAGCATCTGGCCGGCATGATGCACCGCAAAGCAGCAAGAGAGGTGGGAACTGAATGCAAGTGTCTTCATCCGAGATTGTCGGTAGTGAACAGCGGAGTGATTTGGGTACAACAAGGTTTGGGTGATGGTCAGACTGAGTCAGGAGCCAGTCAACATGTCCTCTGCCATTTAGAAACCGCCGCCACAGCCTTTTGTCGCTCACGGCCGATAATCGAATAGCCGCGTAGCTCTACTCGTTTACAAGAGATACTCGGATGGCCTACATGCAGACCATTCCCTCTTGTATAGGTCGAAAAAAAGGCCCGGACTCCCATTTGTATCCACGAGCAGCTACCCTGTGGATATCTAGCGCCGCAAGACATCTTGTTGGCTCATCATCAAGATTCCTGGACAATATCTTTACAACAACTAATTGTGCGACCCTGTGAAATGAGCTTTAGAGCTGGCGGGATTGCCCCTCAAGTCCTCTGGTGCAACACGTGTACCGTGTACAAGTGTTTGTGCTGCCGGAACCAGGTATCAGGGGACAGCGGTAGCATGATGAGAATACACGCGGCCGGCTGCGTGGTCTCGCAAAATTGCTTCAATCAGGGCAAGCAACACCGTCGGTGCAGGGGTTGTGCTCAACCCTCCTTGAGACGTTTTGCGGGTCGGCCAATCAGAGAGTCATCTGGTAGTCCACTCCTCTTGGTTCCTGGCAAACTCGAGGTGCGAATGTCGTTGTCCTCTTGACTGACTCTCCGAACGGGGTACTTGATTCTAGAGTCATCAAAGCAGCTTTCCGACGGCTTGCCGTGTACGGTGAAGTACGGATGTTCGAGCGCGTTCTCTGCCGTCAGGCGTTTCAGCGGGTCGTATTCAAGCAGTTGCTTAAGCAGGGACAGGCCTTCCTGTCCAGGGGTGTCCTGTCCAGTGCCGACGGGGTAGTGGTTGTTGTTCAGAGTTTGATGGTACCACCGTTCGAGACTATCGCCCTGGGGACGAGGATAACGTGCTGCATTACCAGCAAGTAGCGAGGTAAGCTGAGGGTACTCAGGCATAGACGTCAGTAGTGGCCAGCGATCTTTGCTTGGCATACCCATGATCTCTACAATCTTCTGCATCTGATTGCGCTGGAAGGGTACGGTCTTCTTGTTGTCCATCTTCGCCTCCTCCCCCTTAAAGATTGGTCGCAGTGACAACAATTCAGCGAAAATACACCCCACCGCCCAGAGATCGACGGCCGGGGTGTAGTGGCGGCTGCCAAGTAACAGTTCCGGTGCGCGGTACCAGATAGTAACAACTACTTTGTCTCCCGAAAACAGCGATTGGAGTGGCTTGTGGAAAAGACGAGCCAGTCCCAAGTCACCAATCTTGACTTTGCCTGAGCTTGTCACCATGATATTGGCAGGTTTCAGGTCTCGATGCATGACCCAGTTGCGGTGTAGGTAGACAAGGCCTTGCAGAAGCTGGTACAGAATCGACTTGATTGTCCGCGCAGGTATGGCTTGGCGTTGTGGCTGGTTATGATGATGGATAATCTGCAGCAGATCGTGCTCTGCATATTCAAAAACGATGAATATGCACTTGTCTTCTAGGATGATTTCTGATGTGTGCACGACGTTTGCATGGGCTAGCTCAGTACAAAGGGCCATCTCCCTTATAGCAGACTGTGAGATGCCAGAATACTGAAGTTCGCCTTCCTTGTCCGGCTTGAACCTGTCTTGTCAGTACCAGGCAGGTGGAGAATCAAAGGAGGCTTACTTTTTGATGGCAAACTCGCCGACGCGGCCATTCTTGCCTTCGGCCTTGTACACGCGTCCATAAGTACCGCTACTGATGAAGCCCACGATCTTGTACCGCTCGTTGATGCGCTTCTTCGAGCTGTATCCTGCAAACATTTGAGTGGAGTCTCCGGCGTCTGCTCGTCTGCCAGTTCAGTACTCCATCCAAAAGTGTTGAGGTTTTTTCGACCCAAAAGGGGTGTAGGGGAGATGGCAATATCAAGCGCGTAAGATGGGTAAGATGATGTGATGTTTGACGGCAGCGAGGCTGGCTGGCCCGCGGAACAACAATCAAGCGAAGCAGGCGCGGCCGTTACGATCAGCAAAAGCAAGCGCTAAACGAAGGTGTTGCAGGCAACGATAGTAAGGGGGCGGACAAGGAGAGGAGAGACACGAGCAGGGACTGAGTAACAGCAAAAGCGGTAGCAGAAGGGTTACCGACCGTGCAAGGCAATCGCAACGTTACTGCGCAAGGCGGCTCGGGCGGAGGACGCAACAGAAGGCGGGCCGCCCGAAGATGGGGGATTCGAAGGCTGGCTCATGGTTCGGGCGTGATTTGCGTCTCGTCTGCACGTCTCCACGTCGGCAGACGGCGCATACGCGCATACGGCGTTTGGCGGATGCGCGCCCGTCGGCGACTTAGGGTGATGTCTCGGGGCTGCGCAAGACGCCTATACAGCACAGCAGGGTAGGTGAGGGCTCGCGTGGTGGGCACTTGATTTTTCTGGTCAGAAGGGTCTAGGTGCGTGTTCTTGTAAGAGCCAGGGAGACATTGCAGGAATGAAGCTGTGCAGCTATCTGGAGTCGGGAGCCATGAGCACAGCTGGGTGCTTCTCCCCCGCAGAGCCGCAGCATGTGAAGGCCTGAGTCGTCCAAGCTCCCATGGCCAACCGCCACAACGCATCACGAACCCCACACGCCATCTCGCTGTCGTGGTATCGGTGGCTCAGTGTGCGCACTCGCTCCTCGTAGTTGCACTAGCTGTCGTAGAATACATCTCTCTCGTGCCTACACGTGCCTGCACGTGCCCGCCGCAGCCCAGCAGACAGGTAGGTAGGTACACACGCCCTCCCGTTGCGTGCCGTTGATGAAGCTGACGTCCCCATAGCGCCGCACCCTGCAGCGCCTCGACAACCGCCGCCATGAACCCGCGATCATGGTTCGGTGACCTGACGGGATACTTTGTGTACATGCTCTTCGTTGCGACCCTGGGCCCTCTGTTGTTTGGCTTCCATCTGGTACGTGGCTATGCAACACCAACTCTACTCCACTAACCATGCCAGTCGGAGCTCAATGCGCCTGAAGATGTCATCCGTTGCAAGAAGAAGTCGATTACTGCCACCACCACCACTTCCCCCAACCTGCCACAATGTATCGAGATGACACCCACCCAATGGGGCGTTGTAGGCTCCATGTACACACTCGGAGGACTCATCGGCGCGCTATCAGCAGCACCTCTTGCAGGCAAATACGGACGTCTGCGCGCCATGCACATCACCTCGCTGTTCTTCACCATCGGGCCTGTGTTCGAAGCTCTCTCGCCCAGCATCGCCGTCATGGCCTTCGGCAGACTCGTGTCTGGCGTCGGTGCAGGAGCAGCCGTCGTCATCGTGCCCCTATACATCTCAGAGATCGCGCCGCCTGCCAACAAGGGCTTCTTTGGCGCTTTCACTCAGATCATGTGCAACGTCGGTATCCTGGTTACCCAACTGTTGGGTTACTTCCTGAGCCACGACTCGTACTGGAGAGTCATTCTCGCTGTCGGCGGCATCATCGGTCTTGCCCAGGGCCTAGGCTTGCTCTTGTCTGCAGAGAGCCCCAAGTACCTTGCAGAGAAGGGCAACATTGCGCTTGCCAAGAAGACGCTGAGGAAGATCAGAGGCGAGCATGCCGACATTGACGGCGAAATGAGCGACTGGGGAGTAGACGGCTCCAATGTGAGCGGTATGTACTGGCTGGAATTGATGAAGCTTGCGGCTCAGCATCGCTAACACAACGGCAGAGGAAGAGCAGACGCTTCTGACTAACGAAGGAGGAGCATCATTGCCTACTTCCAAGTCATCCAGCGAGGATGCATCTCTGACCATCATGCAAGTTCTGCGTCACCCAGAGTACAAGAAGGCGGCTATTGCTGTCATTATGGTTATGCTGGCGCAGCAGTTCAGCGGCATCAACAGCATCGTCATGTACGGTGTGTCCCTGCTAGCAGGGCTACTCGAGTCCAACTCTGCACTGCTCAACCTCGCCGTCTCTGCAGTCAACATTGTCATCACGGCTGGGGGCGCGCCTCTCCCAGACAAATTTGGACGCAAGCCATGCCTTCTCGGTTCCATTGCTGGCATGGGCATCAGCGCCCTCCTCCTTGCCATTGGTATCATCAAGTCGGTGCCTGTGCTCTCTGCGCTCGCTGTCCTCTTCTTCGTTTCTAGCTTCGCGCTTGGCCTAGGGCCAGTGCCTTTCATTCTGGCCAGCGAGCTTGTGGGCCCGGAAGCCGTAGACGCCACACAAAGTATCGCGCTTGGTGCGAACTGGGTCGCAACCTTCATTGTTGCACAGTTCTTCCCACTCCTGAGCGCACAGCTGGGCGGAAAAGTCTATCTCATCTTTGCAGCACTGTCTGCGTTCTTCTTCGCCTTCCTCTTGTGGTTTGTGCCGGAGACCAAGGGCAAGAAGAACGCCGACGAGGTCTGGGGCAGGGAGCGCCGGGTGGATTGAGGTTGGTGAGTGGAGGGTGAGGGTCGTGCGAATGAGGGATGACGTGGGTTGCACGGATTCGGAAGGCACATGTGCACTGCGTATTACAGCAAAACAAACGCAACCAACTTCTTTCTCGTCCGCTATCCACTCCACGACGTGCTTGGTGTTGCTTACGGAGACGCCGTGGACGCTTACCTATCCGTCCATGGCTCCGACGGTCGAATGTCGGCGCCCTTCCGCAGGCTTCCAAAATGAACCCTGGCAGCGGCTTCGGCTTCGGGACTTAGCACAGTATGACATGAGTCGCTAACCCCCACTGAAACTCCCTCGGCCTCATCACGACGTGATGCGCACACGACGCTCGACACTTGTTGCACCCTCACACTTGTCGCATTGCGTTCAATTCACTGTACCTATCTCTCCAGAATGTCCGAACTACCGTCGCATACGTCACCGGGCCTACCGCCACTGCACACACCACAGCCGCAGAGTCCGAGTCGCAGCGGCTTTGACTTCCACACACCAGAGAAGGCGTTAGGGGAGGATACAACACACAACCCTGGCCCCAGAGCATCGCAGCACCGTGGATCGGACCCGCCGCCCTCCATCATCTCTCCGGCGTTCACGCCTCCAGCGACGCCCGGCCTCAGCACACCATCGCAGCCCCGCCGACCACCCCGCTCCATACCCGTCGATACCTCCTTGTCCACCAATTCGCCAAGGCCTGAGCTCCTCGAGAAGCTGCCCGTGGTCGAGTGCGAGGTACGAGCGCGCATACCTACGACCACCGGCCATGAGATGTGGTTGCACGTATACCGCAACAATGTAGACACGAAAGAGCACCTGGCAATTGTGTTTGGCAGCCAGATTCGCTCACGTTCACTGGATGCAGAAAGACCTGGAGAAACTGAGCTCGACCGCATGACGAGAGGTGCCTACGTAGGACGCCTGTTCCCCGGAAGGACGAGTTCGCGGATAGAAGCAATCAAGCGCTCCGAAGGTATTCCCTCGAAACGCAGACCCGAACCCAGCACAGCGGACCTTGATAACGGCCTGATTTCGCCCTCGTCGGCGTCCTCTGAAAATGGCGATATGCAGACCCCGACCTCGGACCTCCCCCTCGTCCGCATACACTCTGAGTGCTACACCGGCGAAACCGTGTGGTCCGCGCGCTGCGACTGCGGCGAGCAGCTTGACGAAGGCGCACGCTTAATGGCTGATCCCACATTCTCACCTTCTGGTGGCGCCATCATTTACCTGCGGCAAGAAGGGCGCGGCATTGGGCTTGGCGAGAAATTGAAAGCGTACAATTTGCAAGATTTGGGCAACGACACGTACGAAGCGAATGTCATGCTGAGACACCCCGCAGATGCGAGGAGTTATGGATTAGCTACGGCAATGCTTATGGACTTGGGACTAGATGGAGAGAGAGGAATCAGATTGCTCACCAACAATCCGGATAAGGTTCGTGCGGTGGAGGGTCCTGCGAGAGAAGTCGTCGTCAGAGAGAGGGTAGCAATGGTACCCCTGGCGTGGAAGACAGGCGGAAAGCAGGGCATTAACAGCGAGGAGGTAGAGAAATACTTGAGCACGAAGGTGAGTCTTGGCGACTATTGGTCGGGAATCGAGCTAATCCGACCGCAGATCGAAAAGTTCAAGCACATGCTGGACCAGAAATAACCCCTATGTGCGGCCAACTGTACAGACGAGACCTGCCTGCGTGTAGACGCGACACCCCGGCGTTGGGAAATATATTTGAGCGATATTGAGCGCCTTCGAGATTGTTGTAGCAGTTGCTAAGATACCACAATAAGATGTTTATTGCTCCGGTTGTTGTGCAGTACAAGTGCCAACGCCATCAGCAGCCGCAACAACATACACTACATGGTCGCCCTGTCATACCGCCTCTCAGAGCAAGCGAAAAACGGCTGCAAGACCACAGCCAATCGTAGAGTCCTCTCGCTACCGCGATGCAGGCTGCAGCTGCAGCATCTTGCGTCAGCTGAGCATGCCGGATCTGGGTGAGGCTTAGCAATCGCTGAGGTGGCTCGTCCGCCAATTTTTCTCACAAAACTCGACCTTCCGCGATTTCTTCTCGACTCGAAGTGCAAGCACGATTGCCCGGATATATCGCAGCCATGGAAGTTAGCTCCAACATCGACCCCGCGAACATCGCATCAGTCAGCGGTTTCTATGGACCAGGAGATTGGAGTGCATGGTATACGATCATGATCCGGCCAGACGCCTCAGGTAGCTCGGATATTGTCGTCACCCTGCTATATACGAATTGGGCCGCCGTTGATCTTCTCGTTAAAATCACCTCGAAGCCTGAGAACGCGTCATACGCAGCCGTGGCCGCTGCAACCACAATCACGTTATGGGGGTCCGTTCATGTTATCATGCAGATAGCAGTTTGCGTGACTATCATTCCAGCTATAGGGCCTCCTAGGCGGCGGCTTTTGCTTTGCGTAGTGGGCTCCTTCATACCTTTCTTTGCAAACGTCTGGGCCACATGGGACACCTTGATTGCGTATAATACGAGCGCTCCTCCTTCAACTTCGCCTAGCCAGAGCAGCGATTCCGACTTCTGGTACTCCGACTTTGATGACGGCTACTGGACGACCTTTGGTTTCATGTTCCACGGCCTCATCTTGACTCTGGTCTGCAACACCCTGTGGCTTGTAAAGCCGGGATTTCGCGCGCTCATATGCAGTTGGTGTTTCATTGGCAGTTTTGCACTTACAATTTACGTTGGATACCAACGCTCACCAGGCTTCATCAAACCTTGCGCGCCGCAGAGCATTCGCGAACCAGACCAGGCTTTCGCGCTGCTATGTGGGCTGGCAGCACTTGTATATCAAGTTGGTCCCGACGCGTGGCACAGAATTAAAGATAAGTGGCATGGGAGGGCAGAGTATCGTTTTGAGATACTAGGGGTTGCGAATCCGGACGACGCAGTGTAGCTCGGCCAGATCAGTACAATAACGCATCACACATGCATTGGAGAGCTTGTTGTATCTTGGTTATGTACTAACTGCCGACCGGCGGCAGCTAGTAGCTTGAGGCCTACACACTGTATCAGTGATTACGATGAGCGTATGACGATCATTCTGCAATGCGGACCCGGGACCATAGAAGAACAATCCTCGTCCGGGGCTTGCCGTTTTTCTCGACTTACACCTCTAGTTGCTGCAGCTGGTGTAGATACATGCTATCATGTCTGTGATTAGGTGTCAACGAGCGCCATACATGTATAGGAAGAGACGGAATATGCGCGCTTGATGCGCTTGGCAAGTTTGTGTTCGCAGTCTGGCGCTTTCGTCCTGTCCCTAACGGCATACCATACCGATATACTGAAGGCAGAGGCTACAGCTCAGGCGAAGAGAACGATTGTGGCAGTGCAGGTTCTCAGTTCTGATTTGTTGGACATTTGTCATTGTTTCGAATCACTGATCAAGCTTGATGGAGATCAGAAGTGGCTGAGGAAGAGGTGGAAGTTGGACGTAAATTGGCAAGCACAGATTTTTGAAACGTTAGTCCTGAGAATTCAGGTTGTTATTTCGAAACATTTGGCTGAGTAGGGGATCTTGATTGTAGAGGCAGCCATGGTTCAATGGAGGGTTTCGTTCGCTACCGTATGAAGTCTCAACGCACAACAGCAGTCCGTAACCGCCGCCTTTCAAGCGATCACAGGCGTGAAGTTGCTCAAACACAGGCCATTAGTAGTTCCCGCTCTCTTGGATAAGTAAATGTGCTCGGGTTGCAAAGACACTCGACTACACAGCGCTAGCTGCAACTCTCCACTCACACTCCGCTTCCAACTCGCTTCCTGCCTCCTTCCGGCGCAGGGCTTTTTTGATTTTGTGCTCTAAGTGAGACAACAGCGTGTCAGGAGACCACCTCTCCACAATCATGAGCTGAGACTGTACGCCGTCTTTGGTACCGCAAACAGCAGCAGAACACGACCAGCGATCAAAGTCGTCGTCCATGTCGTTGTAGTCGCGCTTGGTCTTGACTTCGATAGCGGTATATTCAGGATACAGTTTCTTTGCATATTCTATGTTTGCAGATCAGCAGAGGCCCTGAACCTGTTCAAGGGTACAAACCTGTGATACGACCGACTCTGTACTTTTTCGGGTTTCTGAGGCCATCAGTGGCCTCGAGAATGACTCCGGCAGTAGTGCCAATGAGCGCAAAGAGAGCACTTGCAATTAAGAGGACCAGGAACACGTCGAACAAGGCCTGGAGTAGCTCGACCAAGATGTCTAAGAATGTCGCGGGGGCTGTGTTGGTCGACATAGCTGTGGCTTTGTTGAGTAAGAAGGGATGATAAGGACCGCAGCGCTCTGTGATGTGATTAAATGTAGTTTAGATGGTGAGAAAATATATATTGCATTTGTTCAGGTTTGCAGCGGTTCCATGGTTTACAGATATGTTGCGGCTTCAGGTTGGCGAATTCACATTGAGTGGTACCGAGACTTTCGCGACTACAAACAAGAGCCTCGAACAGATGCGTTCTTGCACAACATGAAGACACGAATCACTAATCGACAATGAAAGCGGGATGAGGTTTTGGCATGATGTGACAATCTGGGTCGTTCAGATGGAAATGTGAGTGTGACAATGTCACCATGATTTCAGAAGAATAGACAAACCCGAATCAGAGGTATATATGACTCACTGTCTAACTAAGATGAGAATATAAAATGAACAGCGACAACGCATTTGAAGAAGATAGTGAATCTGCAACAATAGAGTTGATGTAAGGCTGGGATTGATGGTGCCCCTCAGTTTTGGGGCACAGATTGTATGTGTGATTGCCCAGACGCGGTTCTGCCACATTCCCTCCAAAGCACCATTATGTCGACGCAGGCTAGAACACTGCAGATGTTTCTTTACTGAAGTGCCGAATAACTGAGGTCGAAAAGTCCCTGCGACCTGCCAATTCGGCACTAGCCGATGTTCGGCATCTGATGTCGTCAACACCGCGACTCACCGAGAAGTCCCCGCCTCACGCTTAGCATGAGGTACAAAATGTAGTAGTCCACCACGACGGCTTACCGGCCTACAACATAGTTTCTCTTCCATACACAAATATTACAATGTCGACCCAAGCCAACGAACAGAAGATTGCGCCGTCAATTGACGTGAAGGATTTGAGCTATGCATTCCCAGACGGTTCGAGTGGGTTGAAAGAGGTCTTTCTCAACCTGCCGCCGGGCAGCCGAACCCTTCTGATCGGAGGTAGTCACTACAAAAGAAGCCCCTCAAAACTCAGCAGCTGACAAGACACAGCTAACGGCGCTGGCAAGACGACGCTTCTGCGCCTGCTCTCCGGCAAGCGCATGGCCCCCGCCAATTCCGTGTCCATTGCAGGCGTCGACCCCTTCAAGCACGGCCTCGAGGGCGTTACCTACCTTGGCCTAGAGTGGGTCCTGAACCCTATTGTGCGAACAGACATCGACGTCGTCACTCTCCTCAACTCTGTCGGCGGCCAGTACTACGCCGAGCGATGCGCCGAGCTGGTTCAGGTTCTGGACATCGACCTTACCTGGCGCATGCATGCCGTGTCTGACGGCGAGAGAAGAAGGGTACAGCTGGCTATGGGCCTGCTGCGACCATGGACCATCCTTTTGCTCGATGAGATCACCGTCGATCTCGACTTGCTCTCGCGATCCAACTTCTTGGCCTTCTTGAAGAAGGAGACCAACGAGCGACCTTGCACAATCGTGTACGCGACACACATCTTAGACAACCTCGCAACCTGGCCGACACATCTGGTGCACATGTCGCTCGGCAAGGTCAAGAAGTGGGGTAGTCTTGACGACATGGGCGTGAAGAGCGACCCCGACTCGAGGGTTTTGTCTGGCAACAGCCAGCTTGGTGAGCTCGTGCTCAACTGGCTACAGGAGGATCTCGACGAGAGAGGTCCCAGGAATGGTAGGAATGCGCCACGCTCCGAGGGCAAGACCTACCAGAACCTGGAGGGCAAGGGTGGCTATGGCGCCGAGAAGAAGGTCGACAAGGAGTAAAGAGATGATAAAGGGCAAAGGCAAAGGAGACGGAGCAAGTCTGCTTCAACAATGCAGAATGCTGGTGTTCAACAGGCGTTTAGAGGCTTCTCAACGATGATACCCCGTTTCGTATTTCAACATCAATAGGACAATGCTTGTTTTGCATTGCTTAGCTCTTCCGTCTCTTATCCTTCGCTGTGTATAGGTGGTGTGTGGCAGCAGAACTTAACAAAGCGGTGATGCCCCTGTTCTGTGACGGCACTTCAGCGACATGGTATGGACGACATACGCGGCGAGTAGCTTGCTGTGCAACATAACTGCATAGCCTCTTGTACCGCCACTACGACTACGACACATCGAATCCGGCCGTCAAATGCGAAACTCTCCGCTATAAGTGCTCATCAAAGCAAATCGAACACTGCGGTTGTGTACGTAGCGATCTCACGTCGACTTAACTGTACGTGCGTTCTCACGATGAGGGTAGGTTTGCATGGCTCTCTGAATGGAGTGGGTACATATCTAGTTCGACGGCGGTGCAGAGATGCACGTCATTCTATGGGAGGAAAAATGTAGTATCAAATAGCCAGTACGAAACCAAGGAAGCACGGAGCAGTTGTGATTTTCCCGGCGAGTGTGGTGAGAGGCTGCTGTGGACCTTACTTCACTTCACTTCAGACATAAGCTTCCGCTCAACTCCCATTCCTCTACAACATCCTTCACAAGACCTGTGTAGCACGAACTGTTACCGAAAGTATGATGCGTCCTACGGTCATTCTCTGTATCAGCGCTCTAATTATGGGCATCACCCATCCTCTTTCTCCTCATTTCAAGGGCCATCATTATCTGTTCGCCGGTATGGATATGCGAGTCTCTTCACAATCACGTCATTTCGCACTGACATTCTACTGACAGGCACGCTTGAATTTTTGCTCGCTATATGGACTGTCACCATGTTAGTACGCTTCTACTACTTCAACTCTACCTCAGTAATTGAGGACCAACTTGAGCGCATTGAGAGTAAGTTGCAATTTACCGCCCGCGTAGCCAGATGTAATCGTCCCGCTGCCGACACCACTGACAGATAACTGCAGTCATAGCAAAACAGCGCAGTTCGATTTACAGCGAGATCGAAGTCTCTGTTCGTAAGCACAAGCCGTCACCCAACATCTACATGTTTTCCGCTGAGCGATGGACTGGGAAAGTGATGGCACAAGATGAGTCAGGTGGGGAGAGTATGGTAGCCTTTACCCCAGACTTTCACTCAAGTAAGGCTGCTGCATTGAACGAGCTCGAAGATTGGTTGCTGGGGTGAGTACAAAGCACGGCATGAGATGGTGCAGCGCTATATCCGGTTTCGAACAAGATTAGAGTGGCTTCCTTTAGTTCTGTACTTCAAAAATATGTGAACTAAACGAGCACGTTCTGGGCGGGCGGAATAAAACTTCCGGTTACCTACCACAAGCGGCGAGCAGAGAAGTGCTTGACAAGAAAACTAAATGATCTGCTCCTTTTGACCACCGCACCACATCTCTTAATATGGGAGTTGAAATCGTTGCTAGCTTTCTTATCATTTCGGTCACAGCTCTCTGTGTATACCAGCAGTACGAGGGTCGTCGTTAGACTCAGAATTATAAGGTCCACATCATCTGGTAATCAACCCAACAAGAGCCTTTGCTGATACTCACCCCTCAGCACTTTTTGGAGATACATAGCTTTCAACCACTCAAAACAGGACCTTCGACTTCAATATCTGCACGCAGGCGAACAGGAAATGTCTCCAAACTGAGTAATACGCTGCGTTGATTTTCCGTTTACACACCAGAAAGCGCAAGGACCTTTTACGTATTGAGTCCTGTGTCGACGAAGATGCTGCACTCCATGCATTGTATAGAGCAATTTCCCAGAAAAGGAGAGACTGGAACTGTGCTATTGAAGTGGCGGCTGTTTAGCTTGTTCGGAAATAGCAAGCGATTGTGCCGTCGAAGGGGTTTTTGATTCTACCAAACACAGACATAGCAAGATCGTCTTGTTGAAGACCATACCTTCAACTTCGGTACACTGTCGATATTGAGTGACGTCAAAGCAATAGAAAGGTGGAGGGACATCCAAATATTAAGTGTTTTACTTGATCGTCCTGCCACATCATTATGCCGATCCTCCCAACCACGCGATAATCCAAACGTATTCCGTCTTAGCTGTACATACAGGTAATTTTGGGGGTATATTCTACATAACCAATATCTCTTGCTTATCACTAATAACTCACGCACACACCTCTCATACGTTCACCATCGCAATCATAACACTCATTTAAACCGTTCTTCTAATTCACTTCTGCAGGAGTGCCTCGATGTATACTTCCAACGACGATACATCATAGATATCTTTTCCACCCGCCACGTCATCCGATGCCGTCCAAATTGACACACATAATCAGACTACGCTCAGCTTGTTTTCACTCAGTACAACATCTCCGCCGTCAACGCCTCAAGTTCTCGCGAGAGACCCTGGATTGCGGGTACATTGGCTGGGGATTTGGCTGGCGAGAGCTCGCTATCTGAATAAGGTCGAGGGAAATTCTGGAGGCGGAGCGAATGCCTGTAAGAGAGAGGCGGATGAGGGCAGTACCGGAAGCTGACGATTCGTCTTGAAGCTGTTCGTTGCGCTGTGGTGTGGAGTGATTTGCTGTTGACGAATAACATAGAAAAGCGTATAGCATGGAGGAAGGAATATGCTAATAATTGTGTTAAACTGACAGCAGTGAGATCAAGTATATCAATATCTAATCCTCGGTTAAATCAACAAAATCAGATTTTCTTTTGACTCCCGCAACCCCTCGCGGCGCAGCAAGATTCTGTGTCGATGCAGAGCTAGGCTCTAAATGCCGAGTTGAATTCGCAACCTCTTCCGCTGCGCCATTGCTCGCCAGCTGCGCTTCCAGATCTGCCGCTTTTTCGACGTTGATGCCCAGAGGCGCAAGTGAACGTTGCATGGTATTCAACTCATTGCGCATCTCACTGACCTGGACCCGCCATTGCGCCTCGAGTCTTTCGTATTTATTGTTAGTCTTGGTTACTACGAGGGTAAAGGGCGATCTCCACTTCTCGGTATAAGTGTGGAAGTCGGAATCAAGTTCGTACTCAAGATGTTTGCGCATCTTCTCGGCGCAGGAGAATCGACCAACGCGCTGAATTGGGTCCCTGAGAAAGCCGTTCAAGTCGGCACACCATCGGCAGGTGCAGGCATTGTACGGGCGTCCCACGGCCCGGGCCCAGTTCTGAGGCGCCTTTGGTTGGGATTGCGCGATATGACGGGCGCAAGAGTGCAGTACATCGGTGATGAAAGCTTGGCGACGGCTGTTGAGCTCTTCGTTTGGATGGCGGGAGAGCAAATCCATCAAATCGCTAACGAATACGAACCAATTCTTCCATTTCGACCACGCTGCTGTCTCTGTAGAAAGGGTTGGGAGACACGCGTTGAAAATTTGTACCGCCTCATTCTTCAGCCCAAACTCCAGGTAAAGATCTATAATTTTGAGCAGTTCAATTGCACAAGCCCCAATCTCAATCCTTTGACCAGCGTATTGGTACAGGTGAGCAAGAACGGGAGACTTCTCGGGCTCTGTGATGTCGGCTGCAGGTAACTTCAGAATGGCAGTTGCAGTTTCAGCGAGACGTTGATACGTAGATTTGACAGCGTCCCGAGGAACCGATGTGTCGTCAGCTAGTAAATGCATGAAGCGTAAAAGTACTTGACGCCGGACGTTGCTTGAGAATACACGCGTCACACTGAAGACGTTAGTAAAGGTGGAGTTGAGATTATTGACAGAGACTCACCTTTGAAGATATGTCTCACGCGAAATGTGAGGGATAAGATCGAGAATGGACTGTGCGTCATCTAAGCTAGCAAACCGCACATCTCGAACCTTTCTTTCAAGACGCGCCGTTCTCCATTGATTGAATGAAGTGGCGCAATCGGAAGGCAAAACCCTCGATATTCCCTCAAGAGCCTTCCGTAGTTCGTTTGCATATGCGTAGGTAGGTGCACCGTCAACTTCATGGGAGAACCTTCAGCCTGTTAATGATTTCGATAGCCAAGTGGTAGGTCACATTACCAGTCATCCCAAGTATCCCCCCTGCCGGTACGTGTCTCCCACGCAATCTGGTTAGCTATCAGACGGACAAGATATCTTGAGGACGTCCACTTTCTCTCGTGAGTGGTGCTCCATAGAAGCCCCCTGACGATGCTGCTCAGGTTTTGTTCGCGGCAATATTTTGCTACTGTCTCGAAAACGATCGCGTACCCCTCACGCTTCCCCTCAAGCTCTTCTTCACTATAACCCATAAACTCGGACGACCACCAGGGTCTGCTGTCTTCCTCTTGTGGAGTAACACGCCTAAAAGCCTTTTGTGCTATCAATTGGAGGACTTCATTGCGATACTCAGGCTCGCAAGCGTCGTCCTCGCGTACCAAGTCGAAAAAGGCAGTCAGACCTTCGGGCTTGTGTCTGTTGTGTATGCGGAAAAAGTCCAACATTCGTTGCTTGCTTATCAGAATAATGACAGAGTTGTGGTACCTGAGGGTTAACGGCGCATTTGCGTTGCCGGTATATTCGCCTTCGTCCTCGCTGTCTGGATCTCTGTCGAACAAATCATCCTCCGTGTTGGTGAGGATTGTACTTCTATCAACTTTGTACAATCCAACGTCGACATGTCGACCACAGGGCAGCATGATCTTCCCGAACGTGAGGTCCCCTTCACCGTTCCCACCTGTGCCATAGTAATCGTCTTCGACTTCCTGCTCCTTCGTCATCTGAGTCAGGAACCAGTAGTACCCATTCTTTTTGCACAGATGATCTAAAAATCGTCCCCTGGCGGCATCCTGGCCTTTGAGGTTCCTCATCGATAGACTTACTTCCGAGTACTGGTGTTCAAGTGGGTATACCAGATAAGTGAGATAGCTGTAATCTTCGTTCCATGTCTGGAGCAGGGCGGTGAACCTGCCATGACTTGCGTCGAGTGCGGCTGCAGTCTGCATTGGCATGCTCTGATCCTGAACAAGATTGTAAGTGAGCACCAATCGGAACCCTTTTTCGACCGGACGAATCTCGTGTTGTACGTCGGAGTACCATGCAAGCGTTTGCAGACCAAAAGCCGATGCGCTGGCAGTGTCCATTTCTCGTTGCTTGTTCCCGTGAGACAGATGGACCGAGCCACCGGAGTGCAGCGACGGCAAACACACGACCAAGGTTCCGAACATCCCAGGAACCTTCTCTGTGTCGCGGTGCGCCTTGAAGTGCGCACCTTCCTCGTAGACCAACAACTTGTACGGTTGCGCGTGGGCTGAGACCTGAACGCCCAGATCCTGGATTGCTTCCTGGGCCAACGCTTCCAGGTAGGCCTGCCAACCCGGGTTACTGCATCCAAATTCCGTCGCGTACAGCTCCCAGGTTCGCCTCACAGCTTCGTCGACGACTGTCTCATCGCCTTTCCCAAACGGTGCTTTCCGGCATCTGCAGGCAATTGCAACTGCGTCGCGTGTCGACAGCGGAAGTCCTACAGTACCCAAGTCGTTGATACCGAGTCCCGGATTGATATACTGCTTATGACATCGAAAAGCCGAGTAGGTGCCTTCGCTTTCAACCTCGTCTAGACAATCTTGAAGTTGGGCCTTATATATCTCCTTGCTGTTCATTTCTACATCATCCGACTCTTCCGTCGTCTCAGATCCCTCATCGGTACCCATTTCGGACCCACTCAGATCAACAATGTGGGATTGCATCTTGACATTCCAGTGTTTTGTTGGTGTGGTGATGTGTGACTGACGACGTGAAGGGGCTCCGCTCGAGAAACGCGCTAGCGGCACGTTGACGCGGATCATACACGACTTCACAAATCAGACAAGACAGAGCCTACCCGGCCCCCAATCTGAGCGAAGCTCACGTCTGCCGTATTCAACGTGACAATCAAGCTGAACGTGACACTAGTGTTGCACAGCTATCTACAGGGCTTCTTACAAAACTCTAAGAAGATAGGCTTATAGAGTACACTACAGGAAGCAGGTTAGGTTTTTTACCTAAGATTGTTTAAGAAACACAAATTGTATGTGTTTATTAATAGATTTCTGTATTTTTTTTAGCAAAGAGGAGATAACAGTAGAAGAATAGGCCTAATAAGGTAACTAGAAGCTATCTATCTATATAATTTCCTCTTCTTTCCTTCTCTTCTTCTCTCTCTCTCCTTCTATCTCTCTCTTCTTCTCTCCTTCTCTCTCTCTTCTTCTCTTCTTCTCTCTCTCTTCTTCTCTTCTTCTCTCTCTCTTCTTCTCTCCTTCTCTTCTTCTGTCCTTCTCTCCTTCTCTCCTTTCCTTTTAGAAGAGGATATAGTAGCTAAGCCCCTTCTTCTAGAAAATCTACCAATTTGTAAAGGCAGAATAAGACCTTAAAAGGCATAAAAGAAACTAAAAATAAGAGAAAAAGAAGAAGAAAAGAGAGGTAAGTGCTTAGAGCTGCAGATGTTAGGATGTAGAGAATACGCTAGCAAATAGGTACGGCGTACCACAGAGTATAGTAGAGGTAGGGTAGAAGCTGCATAGACTAGTAGTAAGGGCAGGATAGAGGCTGCACAGACTAGTAGTAGAAGCAGGATAGAGGCTGTATTAACTAGTAGTTAGAGCAGAATAGAGGCTACATTAACTAGTAATTAGAGTTAAGTAGGATAGAAAGTACCTAAGAGGTACCTTACTATAATAATTATACGTAATTTTACTTAGAAGTACGCAGATAGACTCTAAGTAATTGCTTAGATCTCTTAGATCTCTTAAATAAGTTAAGAATTAATCTAATCTAACTAGCTAGATCTCTCTTAGATCTATTAGATTTCTTAGATAAGTTAGATCCTTCTATTACATAATGTATCTTACTTCTACTACTAGTCTATGCAGCCTTTATTCTGCCTCTGCCTTAACTATTTATAGACCCTGCCTAACTCTAACCCTCTTAGCAAGAGGTTAGCGTAGGTAGGGGCTAAGTAGGGCTAAGATACCTTACGTAATATACTTAATCCCTACCTAGACTGTACCTATTCGCTAGCCTAATTACTACTAAGTGCTAGCTACACGTAAAGACTTAGTAGTGTTAGGCTCTATACTTAAGCGTAACCTGCGTTGTTTATTACTAAATTACACTTCTAGCACACGCTATAAGTCTACTTAGAGGTATAAGAGGCAAAAGCAAGAAGATAGTAACTCTACTAATAAAGGTTTATATAAAAAGAGTAAAGTAACTTACTTTAAGTGTAATAAGACTAGCTACTACGCTAATAAGTGTAAAAGTAGTAACTCTAACTCTAATTCTAACTCTAACTCTAACTAGATTCTAGTTTAAATTAACTAGACAGGAAAAGGCTAAACCTTACTAGCTACCTAGGGATAGTAAGGCGTAATTTAGTATATATCTTAATAGGCATAAAGCGTATGTACAGCGCATCTAAAGAGACTACACTAGAATAATAATTACAGGTTATTCTTAATCTCTAAGTAGATATAAGCTTAATTAGCTAGAGGACTACTATAGAAATAGACCTGCTACCTATTAAAGAAGTAGAGCTTCTATGCCTAGAATAGATTAGTACGTAGTAGTAAAGCACTTATGCTGTATATGCGCTGTAGGTAAACTTAACTAATAATATAAGCTTAGAGTGTTATATACACACTACTATGTATAGAGTTAATAAAGAAAAAGTCCTCTTACTTTTTAGAAATCCCTTTTTCTAATAAAAACACATCTATTTAGATTGTAGATTATATATCAGCCTAATAGCTAACGCCTTAGAAGGACGTTACAGAGTAACCTGTTCTAAGTTAAGCCTAGTATAAATAGTCCCTTGTACTAGATTAATGCCTAGCATTAAATAGTCTATAGTTAATTATACACCTCTATTGCTAATTATATTATTACTACTTATGTTATTACCTTATCTTTTAGTGCACCTTGCCTTAGGGCCTAATATTCTGTTTAATCTTACACTAAGAGACAAAGTAGCAGAATTCTATAATAAGTATTACACCCTAACTCTAAGTAGAAGAATTAACTCTAGAGCTAAGAGAAGGAACTCTCTTTACGTCTATAAGCAAATCCTCTATAATAAGGCCTAAGAAGCTCTAGAATAAAGCGTCTAGAGGCACTTAGCGTACAATATTTAACAACACATTAAATAAGCTCTAGATCTAGCTTCTGCTAACTAGCATAAGGCTAGATAGGCTACATTAGGCTATAGTAGCGCAAGATGTCCTAATAGTTAATAAAGTAGACTAGGAGCTCTAAGAGTTAGAAGCCTAGTATAAGAAAGCTACAAAGCTTCTAAGAGTAGCACGCCTTTAAGAGGCATAGGCTAAATATCTTATAGGCAACATAAATATATTGCAAACTACTTATAGTAGTATCTAACTTGCTATAACAGCACTAATAGTATTAATAGCAGGCTTACTATATTTAGAGCTGCTATATATGTTTATAAAGCGCAGCTATATAGACTATAACTGCTAAAAGCGTAATTATAAGTAATACTTTAAAAGACTGCCTACTAACTTCCTATAGGAAGTGTAGAAGGTTAATTTTAGTGCATAATATCTTTTAGAGACTATAAAGAGTCTATAAGAGGCGTATTAAGCTAATTAGCTATAGTTGTCCTTGTTATAGGCACTAACCTAGGCAACTATAAAAGCAGTTATGCTAGGTTCCCTAGGTACTCTCTTAGAGAGAAGGTAGTAGGCGTATAAGGCCTTAAGCAAGGCTTATATACTTTCTTAGAGTAACCTAACAGATCTATTAAATTATATAAGGCCTTACTAAGAGGAGTTAAGCAACACTTATAGCCTAGCACTATAAGTAATAGGATACATCTATACATTGCTTAAAGATGTCTAAAAGCAGCTCTTTATATACCCTCTAGAGAGAAGAGAGACTCTTATACAAGTAGAAGAGGCTGCTAACTAGATTTTCTACTAAAGGACCTCTTCTAAGAACTATTAGGGCAAGAAACCCTAGAAGGAATACAAGAATAGGAAGAATAAATCTAAGAGCAAAGAAGGATCTAAAGAGACCTCTAAACAGTTAAAGAAAGGAAGTTTAGGTTATAATAACTATAAGCGTACTAAAGGTAGAAACCTAAAAATAGGAAATATAAAAGTTATCTATTTTAATTACAAAGAGCTAGAACACTACTAATCTAATTGCCTAAATCTAGAACAGTCTAAGAAATCTAAAGATAGATTAGACCTAGGAAAAGACAAGAAGCAGAAGGCGTAGATCTATACCTTCTTGCCTATATTTCCTACCTAATAGAAAGTAAGGATCTTAGTACCCTCTATAACGCGTTGTACCTACAACTAGCTTAATTATTAACTATTAAGGCTGTAGTAGGGTCTTTAGGCCTATTTAAGGCCCTAATAGACAGAGGTTCTTAACTAAACCTGCTATTAGCAGTAGTAGCAAAGGAGCAAGGACTCTAAGTTAATCCCTTACTCTAGGTTTTAGCTAAGGGGGTAGATAGGAGTAGTATACTAGTTTATAGTACTATAATAGTTAAGACTACTATTACAGACTTATAAAGAAAGAAAGAATCTAGTAAGATACTATTTATAGTTACAGACCTAAGAAAGTATAAAATATACTTAGGTCTACTCTAGATTAACTAATGTTAACTTAAGGTAAACTATGTAAGCTAGCGTATATTGTTTAAAAGAAGCAGAGCTAAAGATTAGGCTAGTTTCTAAAAGATAGTAACTAAAGACGCTAAAGACTTTAAACGTACTATGCAAGACCTAGTAGTAGACGTATATACGTACGCAGTTAACTTTATAAGTTAGAGTAGAATAGAAGGACCTAAAGAGACTAACCTTCCTCTATAATACTACAAATACACTAATATAGCGTTAGAAGACAGCTTAAAGGAGCTTACTAAGCACAGCTTAAATAATCTAGTAATTAATATTAAAGAGGGAGCTGCGCCTCCTTACTAGCTACTATATAGATTATTAGAGGCGGAATTAGTAGTACTTTAAAAGTACATAGCTAATTTTATAGCTAGAGGTTAAATAACCTAATTAAAATCCCTAGTAGGAGCCCCTATTCTCTTTGTAAAAAAGAAGGACAGCACTCTAAAGCTTTATGTAGATTATTAAGGCCTAAACAAGATTACTGTAAAGAACTGCTATTCTCTACTCTTAATTATAGAATTACTAGAGTGTCTGTCCTAAGCAAAGGTGTATACTAAGCTAGATATTAGAGACACTTATTATAGGATTAGAATTAAGAAGAGGGATAAATAGAAGACTGCCTTTAGGACAAGGTATAGCTATTTTAAATACACAGTAATGCTATTTAGACTTACTAATGCACCTACCTAACTCTAGGCTTACATAAATAAAGCCTTAGTAGGGTTAGTTAATGTAATATGTATTGTCTACTTAGATAATATCCTAATCTTCTCTAACACAGAAGAGGAATATGTTAAACATATTAAGGAAGTCTTAATAAGATTATGCAAAGCAAAGCTATTTATAAAGCTTTTAAAGTGTAAATAGCACATATAATATACAGAGTTCCTTAGATACATAGTATCCCTTAAAGGGGTTAGTATTAACCTAGAATAAGTTAAAACAATCTAGGACTAGCTAGTACTAGCTATAGTGCGCAACATCTATATGTTTATAGGTTTTATAAACTACTATAGAAGGTTTATTACAGGGTTTAGCTATATTGTACTACTCTTAACTATATTAATAAAGAAGTTACTAGGGTAAGCCTAGAGCAGGCTAGCTATAAAGAGAAAGGAAGGTTAACGCCTAGATTTGCTAAAAGAGGTAAAAGAGGCAGTAAGGTACTTAAAAGACGCGTTTCTAGAGGTACCTATACTTGCTTACTTTAAGAGAGAGAGACTAACAAGACTAGAGGTTAATGCCTTAGGTAGAGCAATCTTAGGTATCTTAAGCTAGAACAGCCTAGAATTAGACAACAAGGACTAATAGAGACTAGTTAACTTTTACTTACGCAAACTTATTTAAGCAGAGTACAACTATAACACCTATAACTAAGAATTGCTAGCTATAGTATAGAGTGTAAAGCACTAGTAGCATTACCTCTTAGGAATCTACTTTAAGATTCTTATAGACTATATAAATCTAAAGTAGTTTATAGAGACTAAGATACTAAACTACTAACAGGTTAGGTTGTACTTAGTACTAAGCTAGTATAACTTTGTTCTAAACTACAGACTAGGAAGTATAAATCTAGCTAATAGGCTATTACAAAGGCTAGATTATATAGCAGAAGCATAGAAACTATTTTAGAAGTATAACAAGGCTTTTGTATAACTACTAAAGGATCTACTTTCTAAAAAGGAGGATTACAACACTTAGGTATTAGCAGTACAAATAAGAGCTGCTAAATGCTAAAACATGTTGCCTAAGATAAGGATAGCCCTAAAGGAATTCTAGAAAGCTAATAGACGCGCTCCTAAGGAATTTTAGCCTACTTAAGAAGAAACTAGTATAGAACTAGACACTAAAAGTTAGTTAGATAATTCTAGTCCTAAGACAGGTTAGAATAACCTAGAATAAGGCATATTAGCTTAGTTAGGCATAAGACACCTTACTACGTCTAAAGAGAAGGCAGCAGCGCTATAAGAGTGCTATAACAGCCTACTTGCAGGACATTTTAGCGCAAGAAGGACACTTAAAAAGCTCTAGCGCTAATATAGGTAGAAAAACATAAGAGAGAATATTAGCTAGTACTGCTAGGAATATGTACCCTGCAAGAGATTAACCCTAGCACAACACAGTTTATATAGATTACTTACACCTATACTACTACTAGATAGGCTGTAGGAAGAAGCAACAATAGATTTTATTACAGAGTTGCCTCTAAGTAAGCTTGCTAGAGTAGTGTATAACGCAATACTTGTAATTATGTGCTAATTAATAAAGATAGCACACTATATTCTAGTAAGAGGGAATTAGGATAGAGTTAACCTTGTATAGGTATAGATAAGAAAAGTAATTTAACTCTATAGAGTTCTAAAACGCATTATCTTAGACTAAGGTCCCCTAATAAATGTAGGTTACTAGAAGACCTTCTAACACTATTTAAACTCTAGAAGGGTATTATTGTCTACTTATTACCTAAAGACTAATAAATAGATAGAAAGATAGAATTAAACTCTAGAGTAGTACCTAAGGTGTTACTACTCCCTAGAGTAGAATAATTAGGTAATATAGATCTTAGTTGCAGAGTTTGCGTACAATAATAGCCTCTATGCTACTATAAGGACTACCCTATTCTAAGCAAACTATAGAATAGCTCCTAGGGGGACAGACTAGCCTAGTATGCCCCTTAAGTAGAGAGAGTCACCCCTAGAGTTGTAAGTTGCAACTAAGGTACTTACTTTGTAATACAAGTGCAAGAAGAAAATACTTACTATAAATACGTATTAGGAGGTATATTAGAATAAGAGCAGGCTACTAATACTATTTAGTGTAGAAGACTAAGTAATAGTCTTAAATTGCTATATAAAGTCTATAAGGCTAAAGTAGAAACTAGATTAGAAGTACATTAGACTAGGGCGTATAGTAGCCTAGATTAGGCTAATATTGTTTAAAGTAGACCTGCCTAGCCTAAAAATTATATATCTAGTGTTTTACGCGTCCCTCTTAGAACCTTTTAATCCTAAAGAGATAATTCTATACCTAGATAATTAGATTGTAGACACACTTTGCATCTTTAGTAACAATATATAGAACATAGAAAGAATTATTAAAAGAAGCTAAAATAATAATAGATAATAGCAATACTATATAAAATAGGCTAGAAATAGTAATAAAGAGAACACATAGAAGCCTAGAGTAAACATCTCCTCTAACGCCCTTAAAGATTTTTAGAATAGAGAGAAGATCCTTCTAAAAAGACAACAAACCTTAAAGACTAGCAAAAGGTAGCTAGGTTAGCCCCCTAAAAAGAAGGGGGATAGTTAGGCCTAGTAGCTAAAAAATTAGAAATTTCTAAGTTAGATAAAAAGAAATCTAAAGTTACCTTTACTATTTTTCCTACAGGGTTTTAGGTGTTTAATAGCACTTAGATCTAATAGAGAATAAAGTGCGCTATAATAGCCTATAATAGTCTAATATAGTTAAGAATGCAAAAGAAGAGGTTACTAAATATTATTAAAAGCTATAGAGGCAGCAGGTATCTTAAAGCACTCTAGGTGCAGTATTATAGCCTAGAACACTATAAAATGTTAGAGAATACTACAGAATTATCTACTATATCTACTAGCAAATTATAAGGTAGTAGTATAAGTAAGAAGCTTCTTGCGCTTCTTCTCCTTAGCCTTATTGCGCCTAGTTAGCTAACTCTTAGTATTACTAGTAGCCTTATCCCTCTAGGTTTCTAAGGCAGCAATCTTAACAACTAAGTTAGCAGCCTAACTCGACAATTCTCTTAATTAGGTGTTAACAACAGTGCTCTTAGCCTATTATAAGTTAGAACAAGCTATAATAGCTAAGAATAGCTAAAAAGGAGGAAGACTTACCTTCTTAGTAGAGGTTAAAGCCTTAGCAGCAATTTAGGCTTCTAACTTGCGCTTCTAACCTTTAACCTTAGCCTAGAGAGTTACTTTATTGCGCTTATAACTATTAGGCTAGACATTAGTAATTAGATTGTTAGCTAAACAAATTGCACTAGAATAAAGGTACAATTTATTAGCGTAAGGGCTAAAGCTGCTAAGAATAGTTTGTTATATGCTATAATAGCTTAGAACGCTCTATAATAGGATAGAAAGACCTATATTATAATTACTTTAGCTAAAGAACAATAGATCTTAGAAAGGCAGGTAATATTAAGTTCCTTCTTGTCCTTAGTGCGTTCTTTAAGGGCGTAGTCCTAGATATAGCTATAGATAGCTATAAGGTACTTATAATACTTTTTAGGGAGCTATAAGATGTTAGTATACGCTAAAATAGCTTAAAAATGCACAAATATACTGCAAAACAGTTAGAGTTAGTAAAAAAGTACCTCTAGCACTTTATAGTCTAAACACTGTCCCTATTCTTAAGCTTAAAGAGCTAAGCCTTGTAGATCTACTAATTTTTATTAGTAATTAGAGGGAAACAGCAGCTAACTATGCTACCTACATAACACTCTGTAGTGCTAAACTAGGTAACACAGCAGACATAGATATAGATAGTAAAGACAGTATTATTAGCTATGTTATTAGATGCAGGCGTAAAGTCTATAATAGACAAAAAGAGTGTAAGTAGTGCTAACTTAAGTAGATGTAGGCTAATATAGTGTAGAATAGTATTAAATAGTCTGCTATACACTAGTTAGCATTAAAAGAGTTTAGAAAGGCTATCTTCTACCTTAATAGACCTATTTTAGCTAATATGCGCTATAATAGCGCATAATGCCCTAGAAGGGAAGCAAAGGCAGGAAAAGGCAAAGTGTTAAATTCTAGATAAACTTACTAGAAAAGGTAGTAGAGTGTAGAAGTAATAGACTAAATTAATAGAGGAGAACCTAATATATACTACTCTGCTAGCAGCTAGAGCAGCTGTGCCCTTACTGCTAAGTTTAATAGTGAAGGTAAAAGAGAAAAAAGAGAAGCGCGCGCCTAGGTAAAGGTAGAATATTAGGCCTCTAGTTAATTAGAACAAGGTAGTTAATACTATCCTAGAATACACTATAATAGACTACAATGTACTACAATACTCTATACTAGGGCCTAATAGTCTAACGTTTAGTTAATTAGGGCGATTAATCTAAGAAGGGGGATAATGTTAGCCTAATAGCTAACGCCTTAGAAGGATGTTATAGAGTAAACTGTTCTAGGTTAAGCCTAGTATAAATAGTCCCTTGTACTAGATTAATGCCTAGCATTAAATAGTCTACAGTTAATTATACACCTCTATTGCTAATTATATTATTACTACTTGTGTTGTTACCTTATCTTTTAGTGCACCTTGCCTTAGGGCCTAACATTATAATCCTAGCGTTAGAGATACACAGAAGCTAATATCTAGCTTAAAAGCAGAGTTAAGGCTGCACAGACTAGTAGTAGAGGTAGAGTAGAAGTAAGTAGTGCGCTTATCTTAGTCCTAGCGTAAAACATATACTAACTAATATAAGTAGTAGAGGTTCTAGAGAAATAGTAAAAGGTAAGAGATATTTACTATAGTAATAGTAAGAGGTAGTTATTATAGCTATTTATTATAGTTATAAATCCTAGTACTGTATTAGCTTATCTCTTTTCTAAGGTCTTGCTTCTTGCTAAGATAGTGTTACTAGAGGCCCCTCCTTAGCACTATTACTATTATCTTCTACCTTTATAACTTCTATATCTTTACTAGTATAATCCTCTATATCTTTACTAGTACAATCCTCTGTATCTGCTCTAGGGCAATTCTCTGTATCTGTACTAGAACAAGCTAGTAGCTTAAAAAGATCCTCTACCTTATCTATTTTAAGGCCTGCTTTCTTCTTCTCCTTCTCTTGCTACTGCGCTAAAGATATATAATTCTTAAGAATTATAATCTAGTGCATCTTTATAGCCTTAAGCCTATACTATTAATTCTTAATTACATTCCTTAAAGTGTTAAACACTTACTTAACTTCTACTTTTATAAGTAGTACTGTAAGTACATCTTTTACTATATAAGTAAGTTGTAGGTAAGTTACAGTATTCTTCTTCTACTACTCTAGCAAATTAAACTTTTCTACTAGTTAAATAGGAGGAGTGCTAAGATAGGCCTCTTCTTTCTACTAAGTTTAACATACATCTATATTACTATTAAATAAACCTAAACTTAAGAAGCTTCTACTAGCTTGCTGGGTAGTTGTTGCTAGCCTTTAGAACTAATTATCTTCTTTAATTTGCTAAGTAAGAGTGTTTTGTGCTACTATAGAGCTACTAGAACTATCGCTGCTATAACGCCCTAGATAGTTAAGGAATTGCTCTTAGTACTGTTACTATCTACAGAACACAAGAAGGATTTGCCTAATTACAGTAGTAATAACAACAGAATAAATAACAAGTAAGCAACAATTACAGTGTTAGCACTTAGCTAAGAACTAAGAGAACACGTAACTTAATTAGAGGCTAGCGCAATTAGTATAATTAGTAATTAGTATAATTAGTACTTAGTATTATTAGATAATGTATAACACTAATTAGTTTGTATAACTACTACAACGATTAAAGTATATAGTTTATAGGAACATATATCTTACAGTTTATATTTAAATATGTTAATTAACTTTATTATTAGAATATCTTAATTCTACTTATATAACAAATAGTCTACTCTATACTCTTCCTTACAACCTAAGTAGATAAGGTCCTAGACGTATAGTACTTAGTTCTCTTAGTTCCCTACTCTTATATTTATCCCTAAGACCTAATTAAATAATTACTTATAGACTTTGTCTAAAGTGTAAAACTTAACATTTTAAACACTTCTAAGATAAGTACTTTAAAAAACTATACTACTTCTAGTAGCTCTAGCTTAAAAAATGTTAATATAGATGCTCTTGCTATATTCAGCACTATAAACGTTGCTAAACCTAACACCTATAATAGCAGATAAAGTAAGCTTAACAACTAGCTCTTCTAGTTTAACTTGTTCTTTAAATTCTAAAGAAGTAAGATTTTAGAGAGTAAGCGTGTTATACTAGCTTTAAGCTACATGCGTAGCAATGCTTTTAATCAAATTAAACTTTTTATTTAAAAGCTGTATTGAATTCATATTTAAAAGATATATTAGTTTAGTATAATAACTTTAATAAGTTTAAGAAATTAGTTAAACTAAGCTTTAAAGCATTAAACAAACTAGCTATTACATATTATAATAGTTAATTGTTGCAACGTTACTAAACGCTAGATCTACTTACTAGAAGCTTAGCTTACCTAGATCTACTCTATCTAAGGTTAGGCTAACTTACTAATAGATTTAAATCTCTCCTCGCTTATGCTACGTATACAACAGGTAGATTGTCTATATTAGGTATTCTAAGCAATTAACTAATAGGAGCACAGGACGCTTAATAAGCATATAAATAGTAACCTAAGTAGACACCTACATATAAATTAATAATCTATCTCCTAGTGATTCCTAAGCTTATTATCTAACAACAGTTATAAGCCTAGCTTTTTAAGACTAGGACAATCTCCCCTTGCGTACTTAGCTAAGATACACTGCTTAGTAACTACTCCTCTTAAATCTTTACAACCTTAATTAATCTACGCGATAACTAACGCCTTAATTCTAAAGGGAGCTTATACGCTTACTAATTAATCCTAATAGCTAGAATAGTATATCTAACTTAAATTCTATGCTATAAGCAAGGGAATATAGGAGCAGATTAATCTAGCAGCTAAAGACATAATACTAATACACAAATCTAAGCCCTAGCGGCTAGAGCCACCTAGCTTAATAACCTTAGATAATGCTAAGCTATACAAGATACAGATTGCAGAGTATAGAGCAAAATTAAGCAACTAGGCTGCTTAGTCTACGCACTTGCAGAACCTATAGACCTAGGTTAATACTATAGTAGATCCAGCAATCTTAACTCTAGCTATAATAACGCTTGTTAAAGAGAAAAAGTTAACTCTCTAAGCTCTAATTAAGGTACTAAAGAAGGAGCTAGCTCTATCTAATACTAGTAAGAAGAACTTAGTACGCGCCTAGTACTAAGCTTATCTCTAGAAGGCTAGGCAAGGACGACAGAATCCTAAGAAATAGCACTAGGAGTAGAACCTTCTATACAGCAAGGCTAAAGCTCTTAAGATTACTAATATAGAAAGCAAGCTTATAGTATATAATTGCTTAGACTTATTGTCTAAAACAGCACTAGACTAGTCTAGGGCTATGCAACAGTCTATTATCTAGAACTTAGTACTAGGTAAAACAACGCTTACCCTAGATAAAGTTAGTAGAGTGTATTTAGGTCTCCTTTAGGAGCACTCTGTTTGAGCTCTCTATAGCTTAGGCAGGGTGTTCGCTACTATAGGTTAACTAGCACAGGCGCAATTATTAAGCAATAGACTTAACTAAGTAAAAATTAACTGCCTATGTAGAAGATTACACTTCTAGAAGCTAATTAACTATAACCTACTAGAGGGAGCTCTTACAGGTAAACTATTTACCCCTAGTAATTAAGTTAAGAAAGAGATCCTAACACGCCTTAACAAACCTAAGTACAAGGACTAGAAGAGCAAGGTAATTAAGAAGAGATAGATAATAGATAGTAATGCTGCAATAAGCAGTAGTAACTACCCTAGATTAATTGCAGCGGCACTAATAGACCCTAATTTAATAGGACTACAATCTGTAGAACATAGGATCTACTTAACTATAGATTTTAACGCTTATCTCTTATTAGACAGCACTATCCTTAACAATAGAGCAGCACTCTACTTAGTTAACAAGCTTAAGCTTATTAACCCTACTACTTTCTAGAAGGCTAAGAAGCTTACTTATATAGAGGCTGGCACCTAATCCTTTCTAATCTTAGGAACTAGCACTAGAGTGATTAAGAAAGTGCTAAATAGAATAAGCAGGGAACGTACAGAGGATCTAATCCTTTAAAACGTTGCTATAGTAAAGGGATTTCATGTTAATATTATATTAGAAGCTTAATTAAAGAAGGTAGGTGTATAGTACTTAGGATTAGATTTAACACTCTGTATTAGTTTACTGCAAAAGAGCGTTGTATTAGCTACTCTAATGCGCTATTATAACCTTACTTTTATAGAATACAAGCTATTGTTAATCTATTTAGTTGTAATAAGCGTGACTCTACCTACTTAGAAGCTTAGATTGTAGACTACCTACTCTAGATCTAACAATAAGGATCTATAGCATGCCTAAGTAGGGCATCTAGGACCTACAGCGCTCTAGGCACTTGTAAAGAACGCCTAAAACATAAGAATTAACAGAACCTTGCGCTAGTAGTGCAAACACTGTGCTACAACTTATACTAGCTAAGTTATATCTAGGAGGCTAAAAGAATAATTACTCTAGCTATACTAGCAGATTGCGTAGAATCTCTTTAATATGCCTAAGGGTTGTCTAGGAGAGTTATAGATGTTGCTAATTAAAGATAAGTATAGTAGGAAGATCTATACCTACCTAATCTATGCTAAGTTATTAGATAAGATTATAAGGGTATTTAAGAAGTTTGTAAGTGTTTTATGCACATAATATAAGCTCTGTATATCTATAATTCTCTAGGACAATAACATCGCTACATTACTATAGCGTAGCTAATTAAGATTTAGTGTATAGGCAGAGGATTATAGAATTAAGATCTAGAGCACCCTAACGTATACACACAAGCTAAACAAAGGTGCAGAAAGAGCTAAGCAGGAGATAATTACTAAATCTATTAAAATAAGGAGTAGAGCTAACCTACTAGAGAAGCTCTAGCTAGAGGTAGTAGTGTAAATTTATAAGACTTTCTTCTTATAATCTTTATTAGATAGTTTCCTTTTTAGGAATAGTCATTACCTAAAAAGGCAACTTAAGCTATTTAGCCTAAATATATATATATTAGGCCTGAATACAGGTACTTTCCTAATTAGGTTTAGCTCTTACCTAATCTAGTAAATTACTATCTGAAGAATGCCTAACTAGAGAGCGTTAGAAAGCTGTGCTTATTATAGCAATAGCCTTACTAGATCTAGAGTTAGTCTTCTTACTATAAATAGCTTAAGGACACGTTGCCTTTACTAGTAGGTTGTGTGTACACCTACGTAATCTGCTAGTAGGTTGCGTAATTACCTATGTAATCTGCTTATAGATTGCGTAATTGCCTACACAATCTACTTAGAAATCTACTTTGGATTTCTAAGCATCTATTAGTAATAACTATTCTAGATCCTTCTGATTTGTAATAGAGAGAAGCGAAAGTAGAGTATAAATACTACTTGCTTTCCCCCTCTCTTTATTCTGTACCTAGCATTTAATATAATGACTTGTCTATTATATTATCTTATTATTACTATATTTACTCCTCTTGCCTCTTTAGGCTATACGCTTCCTATTTTGGAATTACCTAGTCTAGTTAGTCTAGGTCTTCTAGATTAGGGAAGAAAGTAGTCTGTCCTCCCTTTCCCCCTACTTTCTTTACAAGTAGAAGCAGCTATGTAGCTATATAACGTAAGCCTATCTTACAGCTATAGGATAATTGCTCCTAACACAGTATTAGATAACTAGTTTAAGCAGTACTTTAAGTACTATTAACTAGAGCAAATCTGTTACCACTTAGTAGATCTCTAGCTAGATTAGAGTAGAATTTATGCCTATAGATGCAGAGCATATCCCCTAAACAGGGATTAAGTAGCTAGGCGCAATAAATAGGGGTTTAAAGTAACTCTAAGAGGCTATATTAGATATCTAGTAGGATACAGAGCGTCTAATATATACAGGATATAGATTCTTAAGCTTAATTAGGTTATAACTACACACAACCTTACTTTTAATAAGAGCTTATTCTATAAGGAAAAAGAAGTAGTAGAGTACCTATACAAGGAGCTTAAGTTAATTATAGATCTATTGCATAAGAATAAGGTTAGGAATGCAAGAGAAGCGTTTAAAAGCATTTTTAATTAGCTCTACGCAGCGGCCTATAAGCAGGCAGGCACTAATAATCTAGGTTACTCTTAGCAGCAGCTAGGGGGTAAGGATCTACAGAATAATAATTAACTGCCTAGCTAGCTAGTAGATTATACTAAATAAGGAACATCTCCTACATAAGTAACAAACAAGGCTAGTAAGTTATAAGAAACCTATACAGGTAATCTAGAGTATTTAGGCCTAAGAACACTAGAGCTTATACCTAAGCCTAGCGTTGTATACTCTAGCAGCTCCTAGAAAGAGCACTTACCTAGAGGAGTAAGCCTGCTAAAGAGAGTAGGATTAGAGAGATCTAGGCAATATAACACTGCACCTATGCACTTTAGAAGCGCTGCTCCTGCAGCCCTAGGTAATAAGGGCAACGTAGCTACTGCAGAAGACTTAAATTAATTAGAGGTAATACACACCCTAAGCTTACAACTAGTAAGGAGGAGTTAAAGGTTACGCTATCTAGATCTAGAAGATTCTAGAAGTAATATACTAGGGGCTTATTTTCTCCTATATAACTGCTAGACAGATTATAGAGAGAGCTACCTACTAGATAAGTTAATCCTACTAGGATTAACTAACAACAAACTTAAAACAGTACATGCTGTAATATAAGCATTAGCAGAAAAGAAGAAGTAGCTGCTAGTCTTAAACTAAGCTTAAAGGCTACACAGGGACCAACTCCTAAACCTACTATAATAATAGAGAGATCTACTCTCTTACCTACATAGACTGCTATTTAAGCAAGCTACAGAGAAGGAGATTACTACTCTAGACAACGCAGGTACTTAGGAAGTAATTAATTTACTTACTAGAGATAATAAGCTACTGCTACTTAAATAGGTGTTTACGTACAAACTAGATTAGGATAGCTACTTTCTTAAATGCAAGACAAGGATAGTAGTACGTAGAGATCTCTAAGTTATTAATACAATCTAGTCTACCTACATAGCAACGCTTGCTGCTAGATCTTTTAGAACTGCTATAGCAATTGCAGCTGAATTCAACCTAGAAATTATATAGTATAACATTGTTAGAGCCTTTTTACACGCCTACAGAGATTACTAGCTAGTAGTAACTTATAAGCTACTAGATAGATATAAGATACCTAGGAAATACGTTTAGCTTAAACAAGCACTGTATAGGTTAAAAGACTTACCCCTCCTATAGTATAAGGAGCTCTCTTAAACACTTAAAGCAACTAGGCTTGTAGTATCTAAAGAAGAGCCTTGTTTGTTCTTTAGCAGTAATTACTAGATACTACTGCTCTTCTATATTAACAATATACTGGTTATGTACTACTCTACCTAGATCTCAGAGGTAAAACACATTGTAGATACAATTGCAGCAGCCTATACAATTAAAGATTAAGGCCTAGTCTAGTAGTTTCTTAATATTAGAGTACTTAGGAACTAGAAACAGAGGATAATAACGCTTGTTTATAACAAGTATATTAACAAAATTGCTAAGAAATTTAATCTTAATAAAACTAGACTCTTTCTACATACCCTGCTCCCTACTGTAGATCTAGTAAAGAGCACTAGAGAAGCTACTAAGCAGGAGATTAAGAGCTATTAGAAAAGAGTTAGATTAGTGCTATATACTGCAATTATGCTGTAACTAGATGTAGCGTTTACAGTAGCTAAACTATCTGTTAAGTTTTATACTTTAGACAAAGTCCGTAAGTAATTGTTTAATTAGGTCTTAGAGATAAATACAAGAGTAGGGAACTAAAAGGGGTAAGTAGTATGCATCTAGGACCTTAGCTACTTAGATTGCTAAGAAGAGTATAGAGTAGACTATCTGTTTTATAAGCAGGGTTAAGATATTCTAATAACAAAGTTAATTAATAAGGTTAAACACAAACTATAAGAGTTGTGTTCCTATATACTATATACTATTGTTGTCTTATACTATTCTATAGTTTCCTATTAAGTCCTATAGGGGGCCTTATAGAAACTGTAGAACTTTTATAAGAATTGTAGGTTGTTACGTAACTACTATTCTATAGTCTTAGCTCTTAACTATATGTTAGAATTTGTAGGACTATATATGTCTAAGGCTAGGCGTTCCGCTAATCTATGTCGCGTTATTAGTAATAACCTTCTAACCCTGCAGCCTCTTTTCTAGATTATAACACTATTCTCCTCCTCTACAATTTATGTTCTTATAAATTAACTAATAGTTTCTAAGAGTACCTAAGCAAGACACACAACTAGAGCCTAAATAAACAATATTAAATATCTTGCTATAGTTGCCTACAAGTACTGCGCTAAGAAGAGAAAGCCTTGTAAGATGTTGTTACTGCACAAAAAGTGTAGTAACTGCAAATACAACAGTATATAGAAATATAAACTAGTAGATCTCTCTATTCTAGATTTTACTAAAATTAATAACAAAATGTTGCAGTTAGAATAAATAGAAGACAAAGCTGCTAAAGTAGAAGAGGCAGTAATAGCTACTCTTTAGGCAGCGCACGCGAAGTTAAGTTACATACATAAGTAGAAGAAGTTTCTAAAGTGTTATAAATAATAGTTCTTTAATATAAGTGCGTAATTTGTTAAAGATATTAAGCAGCTAGAGCAATAAGAAGTGTTGCTTAATAACATTACTATGCTTAAGAACAGGTTAATGCCTAGGTTACTTAGTCTTAACTAGGGGGCGTATCCTCTATTATTAGATCCTAATGTTAGTAATACTAGCGCAACAGCTGTTAGCAGTTTGTAAGGTAAGTTGTAGGTTCCTAAGTGTTTTCTAATTGCAGATATCCTAACTATTTAACTAGGTATTTATTACTATTGCTAATGTTGCAATGTTGTATTATTTTTTTAACTTCTTACTTGTTGTTAATATTATCCTAATAGTAGAAGTCCTTCTAGATTAGCGTTCTAGGGTTGGCTAGTTCTAATAGGAATATGTAGAACACTAGATAGATCTTTATATCTTTAAGCAGAGCAAGTCTATAGTTAACTAGGCATATCTGCTTAGAAATAATAAATAGTCTAACTTTAATGTAATCTAGTTTCTTTATAGGTCTTTGCGTCTAAAGGTTTTTTGTAAAGAGATAGACTTTATTCTCCTCTTTTAGCTAAGGCGCTGTTTTTTATTTCTAGTTAATATAAGAGATTGCTTGTTCTTAAGCTTTGCTAATGTTTTCTAGCATTTCCTTGTGTACTTCCTTTAGTTTCTAAACTAAGGAGATTGCTAATTCTATTTATACTAGCGTGTCTAGTGCTCTAGTAAAGAGGTTTAGGTGTCTTTTATAATTTAAGAAGAATAGCGTTGCGCCTATTGCTTCTAATAACTTGTTATTATATGCAATTTGTGCTATAAGTAATAGCAAAACCTAGTTGTCTTGCTGCTAGTTGCTATATATTTGTAGAAATGTTTTTATAGTCTAGTTTATTTATTCTGTCTATCTGTCTGTTTGCGGATAATAAGCTGTAGATAGCTTCTTCTTAGTACTAATAGCTGCTAACAGCGTAGTCTAATAGTTTAATATAAAGAGCTTGTCTTTATTACTAATAATTAATTTAGGAATACTGTAATGCCTAACAACTTAGTTTAAGAATACTTAAGTAAGCTGCTTTGCAGTATAGCTATATTAAAAGGGTATTATCTTTGTAGCTTTTATAAATCTGTCTACTACAACAAAGATTAAGTTATAGCTATATTCTATAATAGGGTCCTTTAAGATAGGCAGCTGTGTAACAAAGTCTATTATAATATTTATTTAAGAGGCTATTAGTAGCTCTATTGCTTGTGCTTCTCTGTATTTAGTGTGCGTGCTGTGCTTGTTTTTCTAGCAATCTACACAATCTTTAATATATTTAGTAACCTTATCTTTTATATTTAGGAACTTGTAGTGTCTCTTAATAAGTTCTATTATTCTTATAATACTAGGGTGTCTGTAAAGCAGGTTATTATAGTAACTAGCTATAATCTTTTCTTATAATTCTTCTAGTACTTCTAATAGAATGCGCTGTTTAGCTTAAACCTATATTATGTTGTTAAGCTACTGCAATAGTCCTAACAATCTATTCTTATTAACTCTAAGTATAGCGTGTTTGTTTATTGTCTTAGTTCCTGCAAGATTATATTGTTAACTAAGTGTATTAGCTCTACTATTGTCTTTTCCTAGTGTGTACAGAATCTTGAATTTGTACTATTCTAGTAGTTTAGCCTATTAAACTTATCTCTAATTAAGTACCTTAGTTGTAGTAAACTATACTAGATTCTTATAATCTGTATAGATAGTAAGGTCTAAGCAACTTTCTATGTAAACTCTGTAATATTCTAAAGCTAATATAATTGCTAAGAGTTCTTTGTTGTACATATTATAGTATTCTTTAGGTCTAATAAACTTACGTAAGTAATAGGCAATTAGGTGCTATAAGCTATCTTGTTTCTAAGTTGCGTATACTCCTAATGCTAAATCTAAGGCATTAGTTTTAAGTTAAAGTAGTTTTCTGCTCTTAAATATAATTATAGTAGGTAGCTCTACATATGCTTACTTAAGCAATTAGAATATGTCTTTCTACACTTATTTTTACTTAAATAGTACGTTCTTCTGTGTAAGCTTAGTAAGCAGTAAGGCCCTAAGGGAGTAATCCTTAATAAAGCGTTAGTTAAAGTTAACAAACCTAAGGAACTCTTAGATGTTCTTAATAGTTTTAGGTGTTAGCTAATCCTTTACTACTTATATCTTAGTTTTGCTTATCTTAACTCTGTACCTTCTTATAACATAGCTAAGGAACTCTACTTTGTTCTTGTGCTATTTACACTTCTCTAGCTTTAGCCTAAGGTCTGCTTTTGCTAAGCATTCTAATACTTGTTGTATATAGACCTTGTGTTCTTCTAGCGTCTTACTGTACACTAGGATGTTGTTAAGGTATACTACTATAGTAATGTCTAGGTATGCTTGTAGCACGTTGTTAATAAAAGCCTAGCAGACTACTAGTGTATTAGTTAGCCTAAATAGTATAACTGTATACTTAAAATGTTTATAACAAGTTCTAAATGCTATCTTCTATTCTTTGTCTTTTTTTATATGTATTAGGTTGTACGCTCTGCGTAGATTAAGTGCAGTTAAGAACTTTACTCTTAATAACTAGTCTTATAGTTCTATTATATTAGGCAGCAAATACTAATTCTTAATAGTAATATTATTAAGCTTTTAGTAATTAACGCAAAGTTGTAGTTTGCTGTCTTTCTTTAGTATAAATAGAATAAGGAATCCTGCTAGGGATTTAGGTTTCTTAATAAATCTTTTTATAAGGTTTTTCTTAATGTAGTCTCTTAGTATCTTAAGTTCTTTCTTAGATAACTAGTATATAGGCCTAAAGGGTAGTTCTTTTCCTTTCTAGAGCTTAATCTTATAATTCTAAGGTTAGTGCTTAGGTAGCGCTTTTGCGGATAGCTCTTCTTTAAACATCTAGGCGTACTAACAGTATATATCTAGTATAGCAGAAGTTACACTATCTTTCTTCTTAATTATTATAGTAGGGCTCTTAGGGTCTACGTAATTAACTGCTCTATCTTAGCGCATCTAATTGTTTAAAGAGATATTATTAATTTTCTTCTTATCTACTAACTCTAGTGTAGGTTGCGTAGGCTAGTGTGTAGTTATGCTATATCTACACTCTTTAAATAAAAGCTAATAATCTTTCTAGTTAATTTGTAGGTTGTGCTTTTGTAACTATAGTTATCTTAATATAACATTGTAAGTAGCTATACTTAGGACGTCTAGTAATATTAATTTATAGTGTCCTTGTATCTAGAGAGGTTAGCACTTAACTTTGTATATTATAACTGCTTCTTCTAGCATTAGTTCTCTATTAGCTACTTAGAGCTAATACAAGTGTTTTTTACACAAGGGGTGTAGTCTAGCTAGCTATACTCTGCGTAAGGAAACGTAGTTCCCTTGTACTCCTAAGTCTAAGAGTGCTAATAGCTTCTTCCTATTTAATGTAATAGGGAGCTTAATAAGGTTATAGGTTCTAATAGAGTTAATAGCGAGACTCTAGGTGCCCTTGTTTATTCCTCTAAAAAAGACTTGTTGTCTGTTTTAAACCCTTTAAATTCTTTTAGATCTTAATGTTTCCTATATCTAGAGTTAAGATATAACTGCTAGTAGTTGTTAAAGTAGTTGCTATTAACTAATAGCTACATTTATGTTGCTGCAGTTAGGTTGTTATCTCTAGAGAATATAATGTAGTTGCGTTTGTTAATTAAATAAATATTATAAAAGTTGTTAGTGCACTTGTACTATTATACGCAACAGCAGTTGTAGGGTAATAAAAAGTAGTACACTCTTAACTTGTGTTTGTAGTGTGTTGTGTACCTATTATCTCTACATACTGTCTATAAAAGGTTTATATATTTAGAGTTTTAGGAATCTAGAATGTACTATGTGCAAGGGTTAACAGTAGCTAATAGTAGCTAGCTTGTTATATAGTTCTGTGTGCGTTGTAATTCCTAATTACACTAGTTTTCTTTCTCTAATTTGTTATTAATTTTGTTAATAAGGCGCTAGCAGTCTGTAAGGTCCTTCTTAAGTCTTTTAATAATTGTGTTAAGGCTACATCTTAGCTTTACGTGCTTAAGTAGTAGTATTAGCTAGTGTATAAGGGATTAATATATGTTGTAATATACTTAATTATTTTCTTTACATTCCTATTGTAGTTAAGTGTAGTAGTACTCCTTGTAGCAGTGTTAGTGTGCTAATCTAGATCTAACCTAAGCTAGAGTCCTTTCTATTGTATCTAGAAGGTTGTCTATCTTGTTTTAATATTCTTGTAATTCTTTGTAAGGTGTTGCTGCGAGCTTAGGAGGTTTAATATACTCTATATTATTCTTAGAACTAGACTCTAGGTCCTCTATAAGTTATTCTACTTCTTTAGTAATTACTTCCTATTTATTACTAGCATCTGTGTCTTTGTAACTATAGGATAGTATATTAACTTGCTAAAGAATCTTGTTCTTTATACAGCAGTTCCTAGCAAAGTAGCCTATCTTACTATAGTTATAATAGGTTTTGTTGTTCCTGTTGCCTAAGTTATTACTTCTTTTACTTTTGTTATTCTAGTGTCCTAGTAGGCTTAGTCCTTTATTAAGGTTTAAGAAGTCTATAGCTTTAGGTCTATAATATCTACTCTATGTATTGTTGTAAGTGCGTCTACTACTATTAGACTAATAGTTGTTGCAGTTACCTTAAATTCCTTAGTTTAGGTTATTGCGCTACTAGTTTTGTAGTAGTAAGTAGTTGTTAACCTTAGTTATAATACGCGCTCTAGGGTTGTTTCTAAGTTCTATCTAAAGCTTATATAGCTTAGTGTTAATAATAATTACCTTATTTATTAATTTGTCTAAGGTGTCTGTACTAGCGCTAGTGCACATTAGTTCCTCCTTAACTTTAGGCTTTAGTCCTTGTTAAAACATAGTAGTTAGAGCAGTGTTGTCCTAGTTAGTGTTAGCAGCAAGCTGCTAAAATTCTGCAGTGTAGTTAGTAGCTAACTTATCTTACTTAATCCTCTAGATGTTGTGTTAAGTAAGGTAGAGTTTGTTAAAGACTCTAAAGATTAGTTTAATCTTTTCTTTAAATAGGTTAAAGTCTGTTATCTACTTATCTACTTTATTAGGCGCATTGCCTGCTTAGTGTTATTGCACAAAGAGCTTAATCTGGGTAAATACCTTTCCTTGCATATAACTAGCTACAAGAATTACTTGTTTAATCTTAGAGACCTTCTTACTTTAGAAGGTAAAGAAGAGGTCCTACTAAAGGAGCTAGTTATTAAGCTTATTGCGTTCTCTATAATAGAGATTAGGCTTATTAATGTTTATAGTGCTAGTAGTGACGTTTGTATCTATGTTAACGTCGCTAGATGTAGAGTTGCTAGAGGTAGCATAGGTTCCTAAAGTACTTATCTTAGGGGTGTTTAAAATGTTAAGTTTTATACTTTAAACAAAGTCTGTAAGTAATTATCTAATTAGGTCTTAGAGATAAATACAAGAGCAAGGAACTAGAAGAGGTAAGTAGTATACGTCTAGGACCTTAGCTACTTAGGTTGCTAGGAAGAGTATAGAGTAGACTATCTGTTTTACAAGCAAGATTAAGATATTCTAATAACAAAGTTAATTAACAAGGTTAAATATAAACTATAAGGGTTGGGTTCTTATATACTATATACTATTGTTATTCTATACTATTTTATAGTTTCTTATTAAGTCCTATAGGGGGCCTTATAGAAACTGTAGAACTTTTGTAGAAATTATAGGTTGTTATATAACTACTATTCTATAGTCTTAGCTCTTAACTGTATGTTAGAATTTGTAGGACTATACATATCTAAGGCTAGGCGTTCTGCTAATCTATGTCGCGTTATTAGTAATAACCTTCTAACCCTGCGGCCTCTTCTCTAGATCGTAACACTATTCTTATACCTTACTAATCTAAGCAAGAAGCACTTTAAAGCGGTACACTAGACAATTGTCTACTTATACTAAACTAGGTATTAGTTAATCTAATATAGTAGGCATAGTAGAGCTAAGCTGCTTATTTACAGCAATGCCTTGTTTGCAGATAATATTAAGACTTAGCAATCTTTCTATAGGTACCTTATAATGCTCTTTAGTAGACTAATAGTATAGAAGGTGTTACAGCAGGCTACTGTTACTGCATTAACTACTAAGGCAGAGCTTTTAGCACTTAAGCATATTGCTAAAGAGACTATAGCACTTAAATAGCTATTTACTAAGCTTATACTAATCCTAGAAGCTGCCTAGACAATCTTCTATAACAACTAGCAAATAATTAGGCTAGTAGTGTAATAGGCTAGGCCTAGGTGCTAGCTCCTTAGCGTACACTGCCTTAGCAGTACTCTAGCTTACACTCTTAGCATAGACTAGAGCCCTGCTACAAAGCTAAAATATCTAAAACAAAGTTATAAAAACTCTGCAACCTCTGCTCTAGAGGTTGTTCTCTATTAAATCTATCTTGTATTTTACTAGCAAATTCTCTTAGAGGTTAGCTCCTTATAATTGGATTTAATTACTAACACAAGGATTAATAAGCAAGATGTTTAACAACGCTGCTAGGCGTCTAGGCGAATACAGCATTAAGCTATGCACTAGTAACAATAATTAATTAGACGTTAAGACAGAACTCTAGAACGTTGCTACCTTGTTAGTACTAGAGGAATAGCGGAATAAGCTACTAGCTTACGTACTAGAACGCCTAACTACCTACCTATTATAGGCAACCCTACTTAAGGCTGCAGTAGCTATTACTAATAATAAGGCCTACCTAGCTATAGACCCTAACTAGGATCTACTAAGGGAAGACATAAGCAAAACTATATATTAGCTAGTTAAAGCCTAGGTCTAAGCTTATGTTGTATCTATAGGATTACTAAACTATATTATAACACTCTCTACCTCTATACATACAAGTAATAACAAGCTAAGCAAGACTATAAAGTTGCCTAACGTAGGCAAGTTTAGTAGTAACTAATATACATATAGGACGTTTAAATCCTAGATAAAGGACAAACTAAGGTCTATAAGAAACTAAGAAGCTATTTTAAGAGTTGCCTACATGTTTAATAGGCTAGAAGGACAAGCTGCGTAAGTTAGCTTATTATAGAAGGACTGTAACCTAATAGGTACAACTACCTAGTTCTAGAACTTCTTAGATAAATAGTATAAGGACTCTTTGTTTAAGGAACATTCTTAGTAGAAGCTCTAAACTATTACTATAAAAAAGAGTAACTAGAGTGTTAAGGCTTTGAATACAGAGTTTATCTAGCTAGCCTACAACGCTGCTAAGGAGGATAACATAAAGAACCTTAAGACTAGATACATATCTACACTCTGCCTAGACCTCTAAGATAAAATAGTGTTAGTAGACATTCTAGATAACTAGGATCTCTAGAGCCTTATAGCTAGAGTCTTAGCAGTAGAGGTTAACCTTTGTAGGTCTAAAGCACTAATAAATAGCACCTTTAGACAACACACACAAAGAACAAACCTAGATAGTATAGACTAGGAACCTACTAAAGTCTACTCTAGGAAGATTAAGTTAAATAACTAACAGTAAGTAGAGTAGCAAACTTAAGAAGTTATAGAGTAGTAGAAGGCTGCTTACATCTGCTTAAGATGCAGAAAGAAGGGCTATACATAAACAGATGTAAGTTAGCTCTAGCTAAGAGACTAAAGAGTGTCTAGGTTAGAAGTATAATTACTAAAATCTCTAAAAATAAAGACTTAACAATAAAGGTTTAGAAAACTAGAAACTCCTATTTAAAGACGTAAATAGGGGTTAGGAAAAGAAGTTATAAAAAGAAAAGAATAGTTTTAAGAGTTCTACTAATAGTAGCTAGATAGCAAGCCTATATTACTACATGTAATAGTATAAGATAACACTATAGCACATACATTAATTAATACTAAGTGCTTAATATATAGTATAGTCTCCTCTAAGTTTATATTATAAAACAACTTCTAACGCACTCCTATGTATAGATGTAGAGTAGTAGGCATAGCTAGGAAAGTAACCTAGGTAACTAATATTATAAGAATAAAGATTAACATTAACAGCTATAGAGAGACCCTCTAGGCGTATATATTAGATAGGGAAAGAGAGTATAACCTTATCCTAGGGAGACTATAGATAGATAAGAACAAAGTTACTATAGCACTAGCTAAGAAGACGTTGTTTGTCTACTCCTTAAAGATATAAGTAAGAAGTAGAGAAGGCATCTATCCTAACTAGCTACCTAAGCCTGTTAGTCTAGAGTTGTACTAAGCGCTAAGAAAGAAGTCTAAGATAGACTAAAACATAGAACTGTTTACTACATTAATAGTAGACATTTAAAAGGCCCTAAAGAAGAAAGAGCAAATAGACCCTTAGAACCTTCTCTTAGAGTTCCTAAAGAATGAGTTTAGAACATTTATAAAGGAGGAAGCAGATAAGCTAGCTCCTTACTATAGTTCTAACATAGATTACGCAATTAAACTAGTTAAATAAGACAGTAAACCTGCAACAGTACTATAAGGACTACTATATAATATATTCTGCAAAGAGCTCTTAGTGCTCTAACAATAGCTTACTAGCTACTTAAACAAGAGTTTTATCTAAGTTAGTAAATCTAGCGCTTCTGCCCTAGTGCTGTTTTTTAAGAAACCTAGCAGAGGTCTCTAGTTTTGTGTTAATTACTAAGTATTAAACGCAATTACTAAAAAGGACTAGTACCTACTACTTCTAATCTACAAGACCTTTTTGCAGATATTAAAGGCGTTGTAGTTTACTAAGGTAGACGTTATCTAAGCCTTCTATAAGATTAGGATTACTAAAGGAGATGAATAGAAAACAGCTTTCTAGACAAGATTTAGACTCTATAAGTAGTTAGTTACGCTATTTAGACTAGCTAACGCCCTAAGTATATTCTAACGTTATATTAACTAGGTCTTAAGGGAATACCTAGACAAATAGTACTCTGCCTACGTAGACAACATGTTAATCTACTCTAATAGCACCTAGGAGGAACATAAGGCTAAAGTTAAAAAGATTATCTAGAAACTAGGAGCTGTAGAGCTACACTTTAATATAAAAAAGAGTAAGTTCTTTGTTAAAAGTACTAAGTATTTAGGGTTTATTATTAAGGCTAGAAAGGGCATCTAAATAGATTCTGTAAAGGTTACTGCTATAAAGTTATAAGAACTCCTAAAGATAGTAAAGGAGATCTAGAGCTTCCTAGAGTTTACAAACCTCTACTAACAGTTTATTAACTAGTTTTCTAGCATAGCAGATCCCCTTACACGTCTAATAAGAAAGAATATAATCTTTAAGTAGAGAGAACTCTAGCAGTAAGCCTTTAACACTATAAAAGCTGCATTTACTAGAGAACTAGCCCTTACAAACTTTAACCTAGACTTAGAAACAGTGTTAGAGTATAACACATTAAAATAGGCAATAAGGGGAGTTTTATTCTAATATAGGAAAGACAAGGTACTTTATATAGTAGCATACTTCTTAGCTAAGAACTCTAAGGCAGAAGTAAATTACACTATTTATAATAAGGAAATGCTAGTAGTAATTAAATGCCTCTAAGAGTAGAGCACAGAACTAAAGTAGGTAAAAGAATTTACAGTTGTTACTAATTATAAGAACTTAGAGTACTTCTGCAAAGCCTAACTTCTCTCTTAAAAACACGTCTAATAGTTAAGCCTTCTAAGCTAGTTTAATCTTACTTTTGCCTACAGGCCTAGCAAAGTTAATAACTAAGCAGATGCGCTCTTAAGAAAAGAGGAAGACGTTCTTCTATCTATATAAGACAAGAGAACTAAGACTAGATAGTTTTAACTGTTAAAACTATTTGCACAAGTAATAAGGACTAATCTAGAAGATAACTCTACTAATAATATATAAGTTTTTTCCTTAGGACTTAGAAGGGTAGATAGACTCCTTCCTACAACACTCTAGAATAAAGAACTACAGCAGAACTACTATAAGGAACTAGACTAAGCGCGTGCAGAGACACTTCTAGGCAGAAACCTAAAGCCTTATAATAATATTAAAGAATTTAAAACGCTCTAGAAGAACACTACCTAGAATAATAAGACCTACTAACTCGCTAAGTCTTCTATTTTATTAGGAGCTAGGAAGTTTCCTGCGCAGCTTAACTTTAAAGTTTCTCTCTCTAAGTATTCTGTAGATAACAGAGACTAACTATGTTACTACAAGAGGTTATAGGTTCTAAACTCTAATACTCTTAGGACTAATATTATTAACAACGCTTATTATTTACTAATTATAGGCTATCTAGGACAATGAAACATATATGCAATCCTCTCTTAATCCTACTTCTAGCTAGGAATAGTAACTGCACTATAATAATATATTAAAAACTATAACGTCTGTAGAAAGACAAAACTATAGAGGGATTTAAAACAAAGACTCCTAAAACCCCTCTCTTTGCCTAATAAGATCTAGAAAGAAATTTCTATAGACTTTATAACAGACCTCCCTAAAAGTAACAATAATAGTAATCTTATAGTTGTTATAGATAGACTCTTTAAAGATATTATTCTAGTCTCCTTGCTAGACCTATTAGTAAAAACAGTTACCTAAGCATTTATAGCCAACATAGTAGCCTACTATTAGTTGCCTAATGTAATTTTCTCTAATTAAGGAATCTAGTTCCTTAGTAACTTCTAGCAGATAATATACTAACTGCTAAAGATTACATAAAGACTCTTAACAGCCTTCTACCCTTAAACTAATAGAAGCACTAAGCGTATAAACTCTATAGTAGAGGCCTACTTAAGAGCCTATATTAACTAGGCCTAAGACAATTAGTCTGCTTAGGTACTAGTAGCCTAGATTGCAATTAAAGGCTAGGTAGCTATATCTACTAGCTTTAGCTCCTTCTTCCTCTAGCATAGTTACAATGTAGACCTAGTCTAGATAGACCTAGACTTAATAGCAGAGTTATTACACTAACACGCAAGAGAACCTACTAAAGCTGTAGTAAGTATAGTATAGAAGTTTGCTATATGTAAGGCAGACTTTACAAGCTCAAAAGGAAGCAATCTAGAAAGCTAATATATTTAAGGAGTAAACAAAATAGCAGACAGAGAGCTACAAGAGGGCGGAGATAGCTACCTACTTATAGTAGGTAGGTCTAAGCTCCTAGGTGGCTAGTAAAAGAAGGCCTAAGGCTCTAAGTGCCGAGTAAAAGGAGGCTAGAAGGAAGCTGCTAAGGTGAAAGGCACCTACTAGTAGGTTGTGCTATCTTATCTTAGCGAAAGTCCTAACACGTGCCCCCCCCTACTAATAGCAAAGTCTCTTAAGCTAGACGCTAGTGCTAAAGAAAAGAGAGAGTAAAAACAAGCTAAACTAAGGTAGAGTAAAGAGAAGAGGCTAAAAGCAATAGAAAATAGGTAAATAGTTAATAGGAGCCTTAAGTCAAAACAGCAGTTAGTGTAGAATAGAGGTTTATAGTTTATATAGCGCTGCGCAGGTCTCCCTAGATTCCTATATAAAAAACTAACCTCTAAGATTTTTTCTACTGCACAAACCCTGCAACGCGAAAATTATTTCTAAAGCTAGTTAGAGCATCTATAGGGGAGAGTAGTGCTAGCCTGTAGTAGTTTGTAGGTAATAGGTTGTTAATTGTTCCTACAGGGGGGTTAAGCTAGTAATTTAACAGTGCTTAGCTTGTTCTATTAGGGGTTGAGCTAGTAATTAGTAATAGTAGCTTACTGTTTTAATCGTCCTAATAGTGTTTACGCTAGCGATTAGCAGTGTTAGCTTGTTCTGTTAAGGGTTAAGCTAGTAGTTAGCAGAAGTGTATTACTTTTAATTGTTCTACTAGTAGTTGCATTGCTAGGGTTGTAGAGAGACGCTAAAGTTGTAATAGTTAAGTAATACTAGATGCGCTACTTCCCTAAGATCTGCTAAAAGGTTAGAGGCTAAGAGGTCTTTTAAGCATAGAGATTGTTATAATGTGCTTATTAAACTAAGGTAGCTCCTAGCTCTAAATTAGCTAATATGCATCTGCATCTGCCTTAGAATTAGGTTCCTGCCTGCCTTCTTTTAAATTTTAGCTATTATAGTTGTATACGTTAGGCTCTAGATTACAATTAAGTTCTTCTAGATTGTGGCTATTATAGTTGTTTGCGTTAGCCTAATTAGCTTCTTCTTAATTATAGCTATTAGAATTGTTTGCGTTAGGCTAGTTAGCTTCTTCTTAATTGTAGCCATTAGAATTGTTTGCGTTAGGCTAATTAGCTTCTTCTTAATTATAGCTATTGTAATTGTTTGCATTAAGCTAATTAGCTTCTTTTTAATTATAGCTATTATAATTATTTGCGTTAGCCTAATTAGCTTCTTCTTAATTGTAGCTATTGTAATTGTTTGTGTTAGGCTAATTGGCTTTAAATGTGTTAGCCCCTGCATAGTTGTATGCTTTAGAATTTAACTAGTAACTGTCCTAAGAGTTAAGAGAGGCGTTGCTACTAGAGAATCCTAAGCTATTATCTAATTAATATCTACAATTGTTATCTATAGAAGCATAGCCTAAGAAGTAATTTCCTATAGCAAGTAGTTAATTGTTAGTTAACGTAGGGTCTTCTTCTAAGCTATTACTATAAGAGTCTAAGTTAGTAATATAGGCTCTTAGGGGCAAGGGCGTCTATAGGCAGCAGTGCAGAAGATAGTTTAGGGCTAAACTAGTTAGAACAGCAGCTGTTAGCGTTAAAAGTGCCTCTTAAAGTGTAAATATAAGAAAGGTAGAGAGTTAAGTAAGCTCTCCTAGATTAAAGGCGTCTAAATAGTTAGCAATAGTGCTCTATAGTATCCTAGTAAGATCTAGTAAGAGCGTGTTGTAATCTAAGCAGTATTCTAGGTTATACTATAGTTAGAATGCTTGCAGAATCTTTATAGGGTGCTTATGTATTGCTAGAGTTTGCTAGTACTAGGCAGCTTTAGCGATGTTGTTATGTAAGTTGGCTTCTAAGCAGCTTATATTAAAGATGTAGTTAAGTGCTAATTCTAGTTAAGTAGGGAGTAAGTTGAGTAGTTAGCAAGAAAAGCAGAGCACCTAGTGCTTAAAGTAGTAGAAAGGGCTAAGAGTAAGAGCTGAGTAAAAGGATAAGTGTGCAGTAAAAGGTGTAGAGTAAAAGAGGCAAACTAGAGCTAAGTTACCTTATAAAAAGATACTAAAAGGTTAGCGCTAGACTACTTAAAAGGCGCTAAAATAGTAAAGGGAAGGCGCTAGACTACTTAAAAGGCGCTAGAACAGAGGCGCTAAACTACTTAAAAGGCGCTAAAATAGTAAAAGGAAGGTGCTAGACTACTTAAAAGGCGCTAAAAAGGTAAAAGAAAGGCGCTAGACCACTTAAAAGGCGCTAGAAAGGAGGCGCTAGACTACTTAAAAGGCGCTAAAATAGTAAGAGAAAAGATAGAAGCGCTAGACTACTTAAAAAGCGCTAAAGTAGTAGGCGCTAGACTGCTTAAAAAGGCGCTAAAACTAGGTAGGAGTAGGGCGCTAGACTACTTAAAAGGTGCTAAAAGAAGGACAGGCTAGTACTCTAAAGCCTGTTTATAGGCTAGTACTCTAAAGCCTGCAAGGAGGTAGAACACTTAGCACACTAAGGTTTAGCAGCTAGTTTGTACTTAAAGAAGCGCGCAGGTAAGGCTAATCTGTACTTAGAAATAGGCACTTGCTACCTGCGCAAGAAGGGGATAGGGACTAAGAAAAGAAGCTCTAACAGCTAGGGCTATTGCTTAGTTAAGAGATAGCTTACTAAACTAGGCAAAAAATTATGCAACCTTTAGCAATAGTAGCTAACTACTGTGCTAAATAAAGGCAGAAGCCTAAGAGAAAAGCTTAGTTTTAAGCTATTAGGTCTACTATTATGTAAGGCAGACTTCACAAGCACAAAAGGAAGCAATCTAGAAAGCTAATATATTTAAGAAGGAGTGAATAAAATAGCAGACAGAGAGCTACAAGAGGGCAGAGATAGCTACCTACTTATAGTAGGTAGGCCTAAGCTCCTAGGTAGCTAGTGAAAGAAGGCCTAAGGCTCTAAGTGCTAAGTGAAAGGAGGCTAGAAGGAAGCTGCTAAGGTAAAAGGCACCTACTAGTAGGTTGTGCCATCTTATCTTAGCGAAAGTCCTAACACTAAAACAGTTAACTTTGTTAAGGCCTAGATAGTAGAGGCTTAGTAGATATAAGAACAATAAGCTAACACACACTAAAGGGAAGCCCCTTAACTAAAGGTTAGAGACAAAGTCTAGCTAAAGCTAGAAAACTACTTCTTAAATAGCTAAGCTAGCTGGAAGTTAGATTAGAAGAACTAGAAGTACATAGTTATAGAAGTTATCTCTCTATATAATGTTAAACTAAATATTAATAGTAAAATCTATTCTATCTTCTATGTTAACTAGCTTAAGTTGTGCCTGCAGAACCTTCTTTATAAACAATTAAACAACAACCCCTAGCCTAGCCCCCTAATTATTACTAACAATAATAGCATATTTTTTAAGGAATAGAAAGTTAATTCTATCTACAAGGAACAATAGTCTAGAAGAGGAGGTAAGAGACGCAAATACCTAGTATAATAAGAAGGCTATGCTAGCAAAACATAGGAAAGAGAGAATATTTACAAAGACTTAGAGGCCTTAAACAGATAGTTGTCTACAATAAGAGATAGAAGAGATAGGGATAGGAACTTGCTTCTAGGATTCTAGTTAGAATCTCTAGAGGGGAATAATTAGCTCTCTTACTCCTAAGAGGGGAGAGGAGCAGAAAGAGAGGCATGTACAAGTAAAGAAGAGACATGCATAATTATAAAAGAGAAGTACTAGTTTGTTAAAGAGATTATTTATTGCATTAAGCTATCCTATAGGGATAGACTGCTCTAGATAGAAGCTATATTATTATAAAGAAGAAGAGCTATAAGCCTAGGTATTATCTAGCTAGAGAAATTCTAAATGCTATAAATAAAAGGAAACCTAAGCACTACCTATAGCAGAACCCTTATTACTACTATTATCCTTGTTGCCTCTTGCTATGTTAGCAATATCTTTAATAAGCATTTAGGCAAAGTCCTTGTGTCTAGAGACAAGAAGGAGCTTAAACTGCTTATAGAGGTTAGCCTTAAAGTTAATAAAGTGCGTAAGCAGCGCTAAGTTAATAGTAAGCTATGCTAAGCAAGAAATTAGCAAATACTTAAGAAATAGGTAAGAAAATAGAGAAATAACTTACTAGAGTCTTAACCTAGACTGCTGTCTCTTTAGCAGTAACAGCAGTGCGCTCTATAAATACTATAGTAGTAGAAGGATAAGCTTTAACCTTATTAACTTTAGCCTTGTACTTAGACTACTTAGTCTTGTACCTAGTAGCAGACAAGTAAGCGTTAGGCTAGAACACAAGATTAGTATAATACAGAAGGTCTTTACACTTCTTAAAGTCTGCTTAGATAGGCTTAATAACGCTTAAAAGCTTTATAGAGTTGCTCTTAAAGAACTATAAGAAGATATAGTACTTGTTTAGAGTCTTCTAAGTCTTACGCAGAGCCTAGGGATAATTAGCTAAAGTAGTAGACACTAAGTAATAAGAACTAAGAAACTTACCTTATAGTAGTAAGTATAGCTAAGAATATAGTTAGCGCAGCTAGTAGAACAGCTACTAGCAGTAAAAGTGCAGACCTAGCTAGCTAATACATAGTTAATATAGATTTTAGAATCTTTATAGCTGCTAGTGTGTTAAGTATATAAGGACTACTTACTCTAACCCTTAGGCGCAGTGTTAGCAAGAGCATTATTAAAGGCTTCCTTAATCTTATTATCCTTAAGAACAACGTTCTCTGTTGTAACCTTTGCCTTCTTAGATAAGTAAGTGTTAGAAGGAGCAGGATCTGCAGAGGCAGCACTGCAGGCCTAAGTAAAGTAGAAAGTTAGTAAGTAAATAGACTAGAAAGAGAAGGGCAACTTACCTACTTACCTTGCGCCTTCTTAGTAGGGGAACGCGAAGTAGAGGGCAACTTAGGAAGTGCTATTATTAAAATTAAGCAAGGCGCTTAAATAGTTAAATAGTAGTAGGGTCTTAAGAGGAAGGTGCGCAGGCTTAGAACGTAGTGCAATAGAGAATATAGAAAGTAGAGAGTAGGTAATAAAGTTATTTTAACTAAGGCGCGCGCTAATAAACAAGGAATAAGTAAGGGGGTACTATAATAAGCTAGGCCTAGGTGCTAGCTCCTTAGTGTACACTGCCTTAGCAGTACTCTAGCTCGCACTCTTAGCATAGACTAGAGCCCTGCTACAGAGCTAAAATGTTTAAACTAGAGTTATAAAAACTCTGTAACCTCTGCCCTAGAGGTTGTTCTCTATTAAATCTATCTTGTATTCTACTAGCAAATTCCCTTAGAGGTTAGCTCCTTACAGCAATATATATAGTAGGTACTATAACTCTAAAGCTATAAACCTTCTAAAGCTATAAACTTTCTAAAGCTATAAACCTTTTTAACCTTTATAAGAAACTAAGCCTACTAAATAACTAAATTAAAAACAGCAAGGGAAGTAATAAATTAAGCAATAGAAATTACAAAACTTTTTATAACTATAGTAAGATAAGCTAGTTTGCTAGAGACTGCTATATAAAGAATAAGATTCTTAAGTAAGTTAATATACTATTCTGTAGTTATAAAGACATAGATGCTAGTAATAAATTAAAAGTAATTACTAAAGAAGTTAGACAACTTATAGAAGACTTAGAGTTTAGTTCTAAGAGTAATACTAAGTATATTAAACCTTCTAAGCGCGCAGCAATACCTTATAAAAAATTGCAAGACTATTAAAAGAAGATAAATAACCTTCTAGACACTATAAGAAAGTCTCTAGCTTAGATTAGATCTAGATAAGCACACTAACACTACTACAAGAAATGTTACTATAATTTATAATAATAGCAATGCAAAGAAAATAATTAAGTTTACTATAATATTCTAGCTATTAGCTGTTTTGTGTTTTGATTTTATAACTAGTGTTTAGGAAGGCACTTATTTGCGCTACAAACTAGCACTATTACAGAGGTATTAATTAGCACTAGTTCTTTAATAAAATATATTATTAATTTTAAGTCTGACTAAAATACAAAAGACAGTTAATTATATCTGTTTTCTTATAGCAAAGCGCATCTGTATTAAAGCTAGTTTATCTAAACAATTATATATAACTAGAAAATAATTAACCCCTAATGCTACACCTAGCTAGCATTTATCTCTTTACACGTTTCTAACTTGTAATTGTGCTATCTGTGTTTACAACGTAAACACGCTTCTTTTTGCCTAAAACTCTATTACAGATTACCTTAGAAGTAGTAACCTAAGCTACTCTATCTCTTCTAGACTCTCTATACCCCCTTAGATAAACAAATAGCTCTTAAACGTTCCTAGCGCCTGCAGTATGTGTAGGATAGTGCTAATCTGTCTAGCTATATCTATAGCCTGCTGTAGTGTTGTTAGAAGGGCTAATAAAACGCTCTTACTAAACATATATACTCTTATTACTTTATTAATATTAAATTTAACATAGGAAATGCTGTTAATAAGAAAAGAAAGAGTAAGATATAATTAATGCTATATAGCTAATAAAGCACCTAGTTGCTAATAGGCGCAAGGGCACTAATTAGATATACTTAGGGCAGATTTTTGTGTAGTTTAGGTTGTAGTAGTTTAGGTCTTAGTTATAACCTAGGGGTAGGTGCTTATAATAAAAGCTTATAATAGTAGTAGGGTTATAAGTTTATTATGCGTACTATGTTTAGAGCAGAAGGTTAAAGAATACAGTTAAGTATAGGACACTAGCACAGACAGAAGAACTTTATAGAATTATAGACATTAACTGTATAGGCGTGTTACAGACTCTTCTTGCCGCCTAACTAAGAGCAGGAACTAGTTAGAACCTAACTAGCTAGCGTTTAATAAGGCTAGAAAGATTATCTAAGTGTTAAATAACATTTAACCTACACTTAAGCTAGGCACTAAGAGCAGAGCTCTATCCCCCTAGCAAGTAGACTAGTAGATTAAGGATATTAAGATAGCCTTCTAATACGCTTAAGTACTAGAGGACTCTATTATAAGGACCTACTAGGCTATAAGTACTATCTAGGTTGCTATCTATTGCAAACTAATCTAATAGCAGATTAACTAAAGATCTATCTATTTATAGTCTAACCTTAAGGTAGAGAAAGAGCAACTAGTACAAGACTCTGAGCTTACTAAGTATAAAAACTACACTAAGATTTTTAATATTAAGTAGAGAAATAGTTATATAGTTGACACCTTCTTAATACTACTAAATTATTAGGAGTTACTGCCACTATACAGCTTCTTTAAGTTTAATAATAGTACTAATAACTACAACTTTAAAATTACTTTTATATAGTCTAAACTCTACCTTATCTCTAACAGGAAATCTAGTGTAACAGTAGCTTAGATAATATCTAGTAATAGCGTAAGTTTAAACAAGCTCTTTGTAATATAGAAACAGCAGCGCGCCCTATAGTTGCTTATAAGAGTAACAACACTAACTATAGCAAGAGGCATGCTATATCCTCTAATTAGAAGGGAAATAAGAGGCATGCTAGCTATAGAGAAACACCTTCTTATAGCTAAGGCAACAGCACTCTAGTAGCTACCTAGTCTAATAACAGCAATAATAGCTAGAGTTAAACAAAGACTAGAGCAACTAAAAGAGTTACTAAAAAAACTATAGTAGCTATAATTCCTATTACAAGAGAAACAACAACAGGAATTCCTAGTTAACTAGAGAGTTAGGAAAAGGGAAGCCCTAGTTACTAACCTATCCTAACTATAACTAGGGCCTAAAACTAAAGAGAAATTAACCTGTATTATAGTTATTATATCCTTCTAGGACTCTAACAGGTCCTTAACGCTACTCTAAGCCCTCTACAACTTAGAAGCAGAGCTAAACCTTATTAGTTAGTAAGTAATAGATAGCCTCTACCTAGAACATAAATTATTCTATTAAAGGCTAGTAGCTATATTTCCTAATAGCAACTACCTAAACATCTAGCAACTCTATAATCTAACTATTAATTACCTAGATAGTAATAGTATAGTTAAATCTGTAGGCCTATAGAAGTTCTAGTTAGCTGCCTTTAAGAGGTACAAACTAGTACTAGGCTACTTATAGTTAGCATTAGCTAACCTATGTATCTACTTTTCTAAAGGCATATATAAGTAGTTCCTTAATAATATAGAAAGAGTGCACATTACTACTACATAGAATCTATTCTACTCTATAGAACTAGAAGAGAGAGCGTACCTAATACACCTAGGTAACCTAGTCTACTAAGTCCTAGAAGAGGAAATTAACACCCTTTTAGAAAGTAACTAGGAAGATAGTAGACTACTACTAGCCTAGAGGCTAAGTAGAGACGCTGCTTCTAATATAGAATATTTCTATAATAAGAGACTCCTCTAGCTCTAGAATTAAATGCTTAAAGTTATAGACTACCTTTAGTATTACATTACGCAGTATCTAGACCTATTATAGCTCTCTAAAGCAACAGGAAAGCGTATAGTAGTAAGTATTATCTAGAAGCTCTCTTAACGCTCTAGGATGCTACCTACAGGCATAGCCTAAGTCCTCTTAGATAGTAATAAAGATTATCCTTTAGTTAACTCTACAGACAATAAACTAGACCTAGAGAAGCTTAAGCATGTTTCTCTAGAGCTACACTATAAGTAGTTTATATTTAGCAAATACTAGTCTAGTGTATTAGCACTATATTAGAATTATAATTACTCTATTAATATTAAGCTAAGGAGTAAGATACTAAACATCCCTATCTATAACCTTTCTAAGAAGAAGCTAGAAATACTCTAGGCCTACCTTAATACAGCGCAGGAGAAGGGTTAGATACGTCTAAGTAAGTCTTCTACTAAGGCATTTATCCTGTTTATGCTAAAAGCTAATAGTACACTATAACTATGTGTAGATTATAAGAGCCTTATGTAATAAGCTAGGCCTAGGTGCTAGCTCCTTAGCGTACACTGCCTTAGCAGTACTCTAGCTCGCACTCTTAGCATAGACTAGAGCCCTACTACAGAGCTAAAATGTCTAAAACAGAGTTATAAAAACTCTGCAACCTCTGCCCTAGAGGTTGTTCTCTATTAAATCCATCTTGTATTTTACTAGCAAATTCCCTTAGAGGTCAGCTCCTTACACCTTAATAAGGTTACTATTAAGAACTAGTATACTATTTCCCCTATAAATAAGATGCTAGATAGGGTATTAAAAGCTGCTATGTTCTCTAAGCTTAATCTACGTAATGCCTATTATAGGCTCTAGATTAAGAAAGGCAACAAGTAGAAGACAGCTTTTAAGACTAGGTATAGTTATTTTAAGTACCTAGTTATACCTTTTAGGTTAGCAAACGCTCTAGCAACGTTCTAATCCTATATCTAGAGAGCCTTAGAAGGTCTTATTAACTGTACCTGTGTAGTATATCTAGATAATATCCTTATATACTTAGAGTATAAGAAGGATTATTAAGCCTATATTAAAGAGATCCTAGATTAACTTGTGAAATAGGGGTTGTTCTGCAAGGTAAGCAAATGCTTGTTTATAACAAAGTTAGTTAAGTTCTTAGGCTTTATTAATACGCCTAGTAGAGTAGTTATAGATCCTGTCTGCGTGTAAACAATCTAAGAGTAGCTAGAGCCTAAGAGATATAAGAACATCTAAGTATGTCTTAGCTTTGCTAACTTCTATTAAAGATTTATCTTTAACTACTCTAGGATTATACGCCTGTTAGTAGACTATATAACCTCTGCCTAGAGGCTAGATTTAAAGCTAGGTAGCTCTACATTAACAAAGATAGGGAAGAAAACGCTAGCAAAAATCTAAAAGAGCCTAACAAGATAGTACAAACTACAGAGTTAGCTAGAGAAAGAACGCTAGGCCTTCCTTACTATTAGGATGAAGTTTACTAAAGCCTCTGTGCTACAGCACTTTAATCCTACTAAGCTAATTATAGTTCTTACTAACGCGTTAGACTTTGCTATATCTGCTATACTGCTGTAACTACAATTGTTAGAGGTATTAACAGAGCAACACTAGAAGCTAGTAGCGTTCTAGAGTAGGAAGTTCTAAGGTCTATTAATTAGATAGCATACCTATAATACAATGTTAGCTAGAATTGTTCAAGTATTTAGGTAGTAGCAATATTACCTTATTACGCCCTGTTAATAGTCTAAGTACTCCCTCATTATAACAACCTATAGTACTTTATAACTACAAAGAAGCTCTCCTCTAAGCAAGCACGCTAAGCAGAGGAGCTAGCTAGGTATAACTTTAAAGTTAAATATAAGCCTAGACTAGAGAACTCTGTAGATAGCCTATTAAGGCGTCTAGATTATGCAAAGGGACTAGTTATTAGAGAATAGTAGGCACTATATAACACTATACTACCTACTCTCTAGCAGAAGCTTTAAATATAGACTATCTAGAAGTCTAAGGCTTAAAACGTTAAACAGGCAACTAGGGTAACAAGCAGCCCTAGTAAAAGTTCTGTAGGATCCTAGCAACTCTCTAAAACTGCCTCTAAGGAATTCTACCTATTAATAGATACTAGAGATACGTCTCTCTTAGCTCTTAACTAGCGATCTATAGGCTATAGCAGCTAGAGTTAATCTAATTTATTTAAAGCTTAGAAACCTAGCTTTAATATTATAGAGGCTCTCTTTTATAACCTTAATAGATAAGTTAGGTTACCTACCTACCTTATAAATAATACTGCGTAAGGTAAATCTGTATACACTCTAGATATACTAGAACGCTTAACTAACTATATTAGACAGGTTTAGGAGCAGGACGCTACTTATAAATTGCTAACAAATTAAGAAGTAAGCAGAGCAGCTAAGAGTTACTACTACTAGGAAGTTAACTCTAGTAGGATTCTACGCAGAAGTAGGAAAGTGTAGATTCTCTAAGATATAACTCTCTACTAAACTATCCTTGCAAAGAACTTTAACAACCCTATAAGAGGTTACTATAGTTATAAAAAGACTGCCTAGCTGTTAAAACAAAAGTACTACTAGCTAAACCTAAAGAAGGATGTATATAAGTATGTTAAGTGTTGTGCAGTGTGCTAACTAAATAAGATTTGCAGGCACAAGCTATAGGGGCTGCTAGTTCTACTCTTAGTACCTAATATACCTTAGTAGTATTACTCTCTAGACTTTATAACAGACTTACTAACGTTAAAGAATAACTAAGGAAATAAGTATAACTTAATTCTAGTCCTAGTTAATAGGTTTAGTAAGTATGTCTAGTACCTACCTATAACTAAAACAGTTACGTTCTAGAGGGTAGCTAAACTACTACTTAGGCAGTATTTTTTTAAACATAGTCCCTCTAATACTCTAATATTAGACTATAGCTTAGTGTTTACTAGCGAATTCTAGTCTAATATCTGCTACTATTTAAAGATTAACTATTGCCTTAGTACAGCCTTTTACCTACAGACTAACAGACAGATAAAGCGCTAAAACTAAGAGTTAGAAACCTACCTACGCATCTATATAAACTATTAATAGGATAACTAAGTAGACTTGTTGCTATACGCAGAGTACATATACAACTTAAAGGCTTACTTAGCGCATAGAGAATCCCCTATTAAGGTAGTATATAGGATTAATCTGCAGGGCTCTAATAGAGTTTTAGATAAGCACTAGCTATACTGTCTTCTAGAAGCCTAGGTAGACAGTAGAAAGGCACTAGACCTCTACTAGCAGGTAATTAGGCAACTAGAGCAGTAGCACAATCTATAGGTAGCAGTAAAGGATAGCTTAGAGTATACCTAGAAGAGTAATTCTTGTTAGTACAATACTAAGCAGGTAGATAGACACTTTGCTAAAGGCGAGTAAGTGCTACTCTAAGCAAAGAACCTAACAACTAGCTAACTATCTAAGAAGTTTAACGCCTAGTACTTAGGTCTCTTTAGTATTATAAAGAAGATTATAAGCTAGCCCATAAGCTAGACCTACTACTATTAATAGATAGAGTGCACCTAGTGTTTAATGTATTATTACTTAAACTATAGAGGGAACCCTTTATAGAGAAGAGGTTCTAGCTAGGTCCTACACAGATTCTAGAAGACACTCTTCTAGCTAAGAGGTAAAAAGTTAAAAGAATCCTGTAGCACTATAACACTTAAGCCTATAGGCAAGAGTATCTAGTAAAATAGCTAGGTTAGCTAAATAAGGAAGCTACCTAGAAGCTACTAAAGAACCTTAACTACTGCAAGGAAATCCTTAAAGAGTATTTTAAGACAGCTAGTGCGCTATAGCAGTCTACTTATAAGCGTAAGACTAAGTCTAAAGCAGGTTAAAGTAATTTAAACCTATGTTAGCAAAAGAAAGGTTGTTTAAGGAAGTCTCTCTAGGATAATACTTACACATGCTACAAAACTGTAGACAATATATTAACCTAGGGTTACTATCCTAAGGCTGTAAATTAGCCTAGCAACTATCTAAGGTAGAGGATAAGAGTTTTAAGAGTATTAGAGTAGGTACAGAGGTTTATATAATTATTATATTTAATCTATTGCTATATAATATCTAAAAAGCAACCTAAAATAAAAGAAATACCTTAAAATCCCCTAGTAGGGCTAGGCTAGAAGTCTAGGCTATCTTAACAACAACGCTTAGGAGTTTTCTAAGCTGCAGACTTAGTTAGAGACACTATTAACTGCTAGAAGAGAGCAACTAGGGCGTTATTAGTAGAAGGCACATTAGTACTATAGTAGTACTAACGCTTCTCTGCACCCCTAGTAGCACTATCCTACTAGAACACGCGCTTAATATCTACGTTAATAACTATATTAGAAGCTGCCTTTTAACTAAAAGTACTTAAGGCTACCTATATAAAGTTAGCTATAGTAAGAACAAAAGAATAAGGAACTTATATTAAAGTGCTGTAGGTTATACTTATACAAAACTTAATAAGCTTTATTATAGTGTAATAGACCTAAACTTAAGTCCTTTACATAACAGTTAGCAGTAGTCTTATAGGCTACTGCACTAAGACAGCAGGCCTTAACGTAGTTAAAAGCAGTCTGCTAGTAGTGCTAAGTTGCAGCTAGAATATTATCTTTAGTTGTAGTATTGCCTTATTAAGCAGTCGCCTTATTAAGCAGTCTTCTTATTTGTCTTGCGTTTAGTGTGAAAAAGTAGAAGTGATAGTTAAACTAATTAATTATTCTTTTTGCAGGACGAACGTCCAGTTTATATCTACAACAAGATCGGAGGAACAATCTATCCAATATTTAGATAGGTTTGTCTCTGAGTTTTAGATAGACTTAACTCTGAGTTTTAGATATACTAGTAAAACACTTAGTTAAAACAACAGTTACACTAGTAGATTGCAAGGTTTGTTGTACGTAGTTTAAAACACTGGTTTTATATCTAAAACAATTAGTGTTTTAAATTGTTTTAGAAACTTTGAAGTATTACAATACTATTTGTGTTAAGATTCTACTAAGTTTAGTAGGGTAATATAGTAGAGACTACTAGTAATTACAGAAAACGCGTTTTGGCACGATTGTAAACTAAGTGTCAAAAAGTCGATTTAGATAAATTTATTACGCTAGCTTCGCTAGTACTATATGCTTACTAAGCTCAGATAAGGTTCACTGACTAGTAATGAATCTAGTCTAAAAGGAGCTAGTGTAATCTATAATATATTACGCTTAGTACTAATAGGTTTACACGAAATTTGTGTGTTTGTTAGTACTTTTTCGACTTCTAATCTAAATATCAGATTAGTCATTTATGCTAGAGCCTAGGTAGTATTTTTATCTTGTTTATTAGGTATGTTATACCTTATTCCAAGTTTGGAGGTATTGTATTTCTTCTATCTTAGCTTCTTATAGCTTATACTAGAAACAATTAGAAAAGTTCTAAGTTGCAATCTACTTATTGCAACTTTTTTAGAAGTGTTTTCGTTTTTAACTTCTATTTAATTATTTAGAATAGTTATATTACTTAGTTTTATATAGATATGCTATATCTGCACCCTTTAAATAAAAGCTATTAATTTTTTTAATTAATCTGTAGGTTATGCTTTTATAACTATAGTAATCCTATTATAACATTATAAGTAACTGTACTTAAGACGTCTAGTAATATTAACTTATAGTGTCCTTATATCTAGAGAGGTTAGCACTTAACTTTATATATTACAACTGCTTTTTCTAGCATTAGTTCTTTATTAGCTATTTAGAGCTAATACAAGTGTTCTTTACACAAGAGGTATAGTCTAGCTAGCTATACTTTATATAAGGAAATGTAGTTCTCTTGTACTTCTAAGTCTAAGAGTGCTAATAGCTTCTTTCTATTTAATATAATAGGGAGCTTAATAAGGTTGTAGGTCTTAATAGAGTGAATAGCAAGACTCTAAGTGCTCTTATCTATTCCTTTAAAAAAGACTTGTTGTCTGTTCTAAACTCTTTAAATACTTTTAGATCTTAGTGTTTCCTACATCTAGGGTTAAGACATAACTGCTAGTAGTTGTTAAAGTAGTTACTGTTCACTAATAGCTACATTTACGTTACTGCAGTTAGGTTATTGTCTCTAGAGAATATAACATAGTTGCGTTTATTAATTAAATAAATATTATAAAAGTTATTAGTGCACTTATACTATTATACACAATAGTAGTTGTAGAGCAATAAAAAATAGTATGCTTCTAACTTATCTTTGTAGTGTATTGTGCACCTATTATCTTTATATACTATCTATAAAAGATTTACGTATTTAAGGTTCTAGGAATCTAGGATGTACTATGTGCAAGGGTTAATAGTAGCTAAAGGTAGCTAGCTTGTTATATAGTTCTGTGTGCATTATAATTTCTAATTACACTAGTTCTCTTTCTCTAGTTTGTTACTAATTTTATTAATAAGGCGCTAGTAGTTTATAAGGTTCTCCTTAAGTCCTCTAATAATTGTGTTAAGGCTACGTTTTAGCCTTACGTGCTTAAATAGTAGTGTTAGCTAGCGTATAGGGGATTAACATATATTGTAATATACTTAATTATTTTCTTTGTATTTCTATTTTTGTTAAGTATAGTAGTACTCCTTGTAGCAGTGTTAGTGTGCTAATCTAGATCTAACCTAAGCTAGAGTCCTTTCTATTGTATCTAGAAGGTTGTCTATCTTGTTTTAATATTCTTGTAATTCTTTGTAAGGTGTTGCTGCGAGCTTAGGAGGTTTAATATACTCTATATTATTCTTAGAACTAGACTCTAGGTCCTCTATAAGTTATTCTACTTCTTTAGTAATTACTTTTTATTTATTACTAGTATCTGTGTCTTTGTAACTATAAGACAGTATATTAACTTACTAAAGAACCTTATTATTTATACAGCAGTTTCTAGCAAAGTAGCCTATCTTGCTATAGTTATAATAGGTTTTGTTGTTCCTGTTACCTAAGTTATTGCTTCTCTTACTTTTGTTATTCTAGTGTCCTAGTAGGCTTAAGCCTTTGTTAAGGTTTAAGAAGTCTATAGCTTTAGGTCTGTAGTATCTACTCTATGTGTTATTATAAGTGTGTCTACTACTATTAGACTAGTAGTTGTTGCAGTTGCCTTAATTTCCTTAGTTTAAGTTATTGCGCTAATAATTTTGTAGTAGTAGGTTATTGTTAACCTTAGTTATAATACGTGCTCTAGAGTTATCTCTAAGTTTTATCTAAAGCTTATATAGCTTAGTGTTAATAGCAATTACCTTATTTATTAATTTGTTTAAGGTGTCTGTACTAGCGCTAGTGCGCATTAGTTCTTCCTTAACTTTAGGCTTTAGTCCTTGTTAGAACATAGTAGTTAGCGCAGTGCTGTCCTAGTTAGTGTTAGCAGTAAGCTACTAAAATTCTGCAGTGTAGTTAGCAGTTAACTTATTTTACTTAATCTTCTAGATGTTGTATTAAGCAAGGTAGAGTTTATTAGAGACTCTAAAGATTAGTTTAATCTTTTCTTTAAATAGGTTAAAGTCTGTTATCTATGTATCTACTTTATTAGGCGTATTGCTAGCTTAGTGTTGCTGCACAAAGGGCTTAATCTAGGTAAATACCTTTCCTTGTATATAACTAGCTACAAGAATTACTTGTTTAATCTTAGGAACCTTCTTGCCTTAGAAGGTAAAGAAGAGGTCCTACTAAAGGAGCTAGTTATTAGGCTTATTGCGTTCTCTATAATAGAGAGTAGGCTTATTAATATTTATAGTGCTAGTAGTGATGTTTACATCTATGTTGACGTTACTAGACGTAGAGTTGCTAGGGGTAGCATAGGTTCCGAAAGTACTTATCTTAGGAGTGTTTAAAATGTCATATTTTACACTTTAGACAAAGTCTGTAAGTAATTGTTTAATTAGGTCTTAAGGATAAATACAAGAGCAGGGAGCCTAGAGGGTAAGTAGTATATGTCTAAGACCTTAGCTATTTAGAGTTGTAAGGAAGAGTATAGAGTAGACTATCTATTTTATAAGCAGAGTTAAGATATTCTAATAACAAAGTTAATTAATAAGGTTAAATATAAACTATAAGGGTTGTGTTCCTACTAACTATATACTGTAATAATTGTAAGGGCTTACTAAGCTTAACATAAGCTGCGTGAGCTGTAGCTTACTAAGCTTAATATAAGCTACGTAAGCTGTTACATATAACCTACCTAGCTTAACTGCTAAGGAGTAAGCCTGTTACGTAACGTGGAATAGAACTGTGCTATAATAGCCTATAGTTGTAATTACAGTTCTAACCTGTACTAACATATTGCTTATAGGTGTTAGCAATAAGCTAGATATAAAGAGATTGTAACAGAAGGCAAAGCTTACAACAGAGGATGTTATTCTTAAAGATAATAAGATTAAGAAAGCCTTTAATAATACTCCTACTAACGCTTAGCCTAAGGGTTAGAGTAAGTAGTCCTAATATACTTAACACGCTAGTAGCTATAAAGATTCTAAGATCTGTGTTAACTACGCGTTAGCTAGCTAGGTCTATACCTTTACTGCTAGCAGCTATTCTACTAGCTACGCTAACTGTATTCTTAGCTACGCTTACTGCTATAAGGTAAGTTCTTTAGTTCTTATTACTTAGTGTTTACTACTCTAGCTAATTATCTCCTAGGCCCTGTATAAGACTTAGAAGACTCTAAATAAGTACTATATCTTCTTATAGTTTGCTAAGAGCAACTCTGTAAAGCTTCTAAACATTATTAAGCCTATTTAGGCAGACTTTAAGAAGTGTAAGAATCTTCTATATTATACTAACCTTGCGTCCTAGCCTAACGCCTGCTTGTCTACTACTAGTTATAAGACTAAATAGTCTAAGTATAAAGCTAAAGTTAATAAGGTTAAGGCTTATCTCTTTACTACTGTAGTCTTTGCAGAGAGCACTGCTATAGCTACTAAGAAGATAGTAGTCTAGGTAAAGACTCTAGTAAGTTATTTCCCTATTTTATTACCTATTTCTTAAGTATTTGCTAATTTCTTACCTAATATAGCTTGCTGTTAACTTAGCGCTGCTTACGCGCTTTATTAACTTTAAGGCTAACTTCTATAAGTAGTATAAGCTCCTTTCTGTCTCTAGACATAAGGACTTTGCCTAAATACTTGTTAAGGATATTACTAATACTGTAGAAGGCAATAAGAACAATAGTAGTAGTAAGAATTCTGTTGTAAGTAGTGCCTAGGTTTTCTTTTATCTATAGCGTTTAGGATTGTAGCTAGATAATACCTACGCTTATAGCTCTTCTTTTTTATAATAATATAGCTTCTATCTAGAGCAGTCTATCCCCTAGGATAGCCTAATGCAACAAATAATCTCTTTAACAAACTAGTACTTCTCCTCTATAATTGTGCATGCCCCCTCTTTACTACCCCTCTCCCCCCCTCTCTCTTGTAAAGAGTAAGAGAATTAATTATGCCTCTCTAGAGATTCTAGCTAGAATCCTAGAAACAAGTTCCTATTCCTATCCCTCCTTTCCTTAGTTGTAGACAACTATCTGTCTAAGGCCTCTAAGTCCTTATAAACGTCTTCACTTTCCTATGTTTTGCTAGCATAGCCTTTCTATTATACTAAGTATTTGCGCCTTTTGCCTCTTCTTCTAGACTGTTATTCCCTGTAGATAGAGTTAACTTTCTATTCCTTAGAGACCGTGCTATTGTTGTTAGTAATAATTAGGGGGCTAGGCTAGGGGTTATTGTTTAATTATCTGTAAAGAGGGTTCTGTAGGCACAACTTAAGCTAGTTAATATAGAAGACAAGGTAGATTTTCCTATTAATATCTAACTTAATATTGTGCAGAGAGATAACCTCTACAACTATATACTTCTAGCTCTTCTAATCTAGCTTTCTACTTGCTTAGCTGTTTAAGAAATAGTTTCTTAGCTTTAGCTAGACTTTGTCCCTAACCTTTAGCTAGGGGGCTTCCCTTTAGTGTGTATTAGTGTGCTATTCTTATATCTTCTAAGCCTCTACTATTTAGGCTTTTACAAAGTCTACTGTTTTAGTAAACTTCTATACTATGCTTACTGCAGCTCTAGTAGGTTCTCTTATGTGTTAGTGCAATAACTCTGCTATTAAGTCTAAGTCTATCTAGACTAGATCTACATTATAACTATGCTAGAGGAAGAAGAGGCTAAAGCTAGTAGATATAGCTACCTAGCCTTTAATTGCAATCTAGGCTACTAGTACCTAAGCAGACTAATTATCTTAGGCCTAGTTAATATAGGCTCTTAAGTAGGCCTCTACTACAGAGTTTATATGCTTAGTGCTCCTATTAGTTTAGAGGTAGAAGGCTGTTAAGAGTCTCTATGTAATCTTTAGTAGTTAGCACATTATCTGCTAGAAGTTACTAAGGAACTAGGTTCCTTAATTAGAGACAATTGCATTAGGTAACTAATAGTAGGCTACTATGTTAGATATAAATGCTTAGGTAACTGTTTTTACTAATAGGTCTAGCAAGGAGACTAGAATAATATCTTTAAAGAGTCTATCTATAACAACTATAAGATTACTATTATTATTACTTTTAGAGAGGTCTGTAATAAAGTCTATAGAAATCTCTTTCTAGATCCTATTAGGTAAAGAGAGAGGTTTAAGGAGTTCTTATTTTAAATCCCTCTATAGTTTTGTCCTCTTATAGATGTTACAGTTTTTAATATATTATTATAGTACAGTTAACATTCCTAGCTAGAAGTAGGATTAAGAGAGGATTGCATACATGTTTCCTTATCCTAAATAGCTTATAATTAGTAAATAATAGGCGTTGTGAATAATCTTAGTTCTAAGAGTATTAGAGTTTAGAACCTATACTCTCTTATAGTAATATAGTTAGTCTCTGTTATCTATAGAACACTTAGAGAGAGAAACTTTAAGGTTAAGCTATACAGGAAACTTCCTAGCTCCTAATAAGATAGAAGACTTAGCAAGTTAGTAGGTCTTATTATTCTAGGTAGTATTCTTCTAGAGCGTTTTAAATTCTTTAATATTATTGTAAGGCTCTAGTTTTCTGCCTAAGGGTGTCTCTGCACGCGCTTAGTCTAGTTCCTTATAGTAGTCTTGCTATAGTTCTTTATTCTAGAGTATTGTAGAGAGAAGTCTGTCTACCCTTCTTAGTTCTAAGGGAAAAACTTATATATTATTAGCAGAGTTGTCTTTTAGACTAGTCCTTATTACTTATATAAATAGTTTTAACAGTTAAAACTATCTAGTCTTAGTTTTCTTATCTCCTATAGACAGAGGAACATCCTCTTCTTTTCTTAAGAGTATATCTACTTAGTTATTAACTTTGCTAGGCCTGTAGGCAAAAGTAAGATTAAACTAGCTTAGGAGGCTTAACTATTAGACGTGTCTTGTAGAGAGGAGTTAGGCTTTGCAGAAGTACTCTAAGTTCTTATAATTAGTAATAACTATAAATCCTTTTACCTGCTTTAGTTCTGTGCTCTACTTTTAGAGGCACTTAATTACTGCTAGCATTTCTTTATTGTAAATAGTGTAGTTTACTTCTGCTTTAGAGTTCTTAGCTAAGAAGTATACTACTATAAAAAGTACCTTGTCTTTCCTAAATTAGGATAGGACTCCCCTTGTTGCCTATTCTAACGCGTTATACTCTAACACTGTTTTTAAGTCTAGGTTAAAGTTTGCAAGGGCTAGTACTCTAGTAAATATAGCTTTTATAGCGTTAAAGGCTTACTACTAGGGTTCTCTCTACTTAAAGATTATGTTCTTTCTTATTAGACGTGTAAGGGGCTCTGCTATGCTATAAAACTAGTTAATAAACTGTTAGTAAAAGTTTGTAAACTCTTAAAAGCTCTAAATCCCCTTTACTATCTTTAGAGGTTCTTATAACTTTATAGTAGTAACCTTTATAGAATCTATTTAAATGCCCTTTCTAGCCTTAATAATAAACTCTAAATACTTAGTACTCTTAATAGAGAACTTACTCTTCTCTACATTAAGGTGTAGCCCTGCAGCTCCTAGTTTCTAGATAATCTCTTTAACTTTAGCCTTATGTTCTTTCTAGGTGCTGTTAGAGTAGATTAACATGTTGTCTATATAAGCAGAGCACTATTTATCTAGGTACTCCCTTAAGACCTAGTTAATGTACTATTAGAACATACTTAGGGTATTAGCTAGTCTAAATAGCGTTACTAACTACTTATAGAGTTTAAATCTTGTCTAGAAAGCTGTTTTCTATTTATCTCCTTTAGCAATTCTAATCTTGTAGAAGGCTTAGATAACGTCTACCTTAGTAAACTACAACGCCTTTAATATCTATAAAACGGTCTTGTAAATTAGGGATAGTAAGTACTAGTCCTTTTTAGTAATTGCGTTTAATGCTTAGTAATTAATATAAAACTAGAGACCTCTGCTAGGTTTCTTAACAAACAACACTAGGGTAGAAGTACTAGATTTACTAACTTAGATAAAGCCCTTGTCTAAGTAGCTAGTAAGTTGTTGTTAGAGCACTAGGAGCTCCTTATAGAACATATTGTATAGTAGTCTCTATAGTACTATTACAGGTTTACTATCTTGTTTAACTAGCTTAATTATGTAATCTATGTTAGGACTATAGTAAGGAGCTAGCTTGTCTACTTCCTCCTTTATAAATATTCTAAACTTATTCTTTAGAAACTCTAGGAGAAGGTCCTAAGAATCTATCTGCTCTTTTTTTTTTAGGGCCTTTTAAATGTCTGCTATTAATATAGTAAACAGTTCTATGTTTTAGTCTAATCTAGACCTCTTCCTTAGCGCCTAGTACAACTCTAGGCTAACAGGCTTAGGCAGCTAGTTAGAACAGATACCTTCTCTGCTTCTTACTTATATCTGTAAGGAGTAGATAAACAACGTCTTCTTAGCTAGTACTATAGTAACTTTGTTCTTATCTATCTATAGTCTCTTTAGAATAAGATTGTACTCTCTTTTCCTATCTAGTACATATGCCTAGAGGGTCTCTCTATAGCTGTTAATGTTAATCTTTATTCTTATAATGTTAGTTACCTAGGTTACTTTCCTAGCTATACCTACTACTCTATGTCTATATATAGGAGTGCGTTAGAAGTTGTTTTATAATACAAACTTAGAGAAGACTATACTATATATTAAGCACCTAGTATTAATTAATATATGTGCTATATTGTTATCTTATACTATTATATACAGTAATATAGGCTTACTATCTAGCTACTATTAGTAGAACTCCTAGAACTGTTTTTTTCTTTTTATAACTTCTCTTCCTAACCTCTGTTTATGTCTTTAAATAGGAGTTTCTAGTTTTCTAAACCTTTGTTGTTTAAGTTGTTATTTTTAGAGATTTTAGTAATTATGCTCCTAACTTAAATACTCTTTAGTCTTTTAGCTAGGGCTAACTTACATCTGTCTATGTAGTAGCCCTTCTTTCTACATTTTAGGCAGATGTTAGCAGCCTTCTACTACTCTATAACTTCTTAAGTTTGCTACTCTGCTTACTGTTAGTTATCTAACTTAATCTTTCTAGAGTAGACCTTAGTAGGTTCTTAGTCTATACTATCTAGGTTTGTTCTTTATGTGTGTTGTTTAAAGGTGCTGTTTGTTAGTGCTTTAGACCTTTAGAGGTTAACCTCTACTGCTAAGACCCTAGCTATAAAACTCTAGAGATTCTAGTTATTTAGAATATCTACTAACACTATTTTATCTTAAAGGTCTAAGCAGAAGTGTAATAATGTACCTAGTCTTAAGGTTCTTTGTGTTATCCTTCTTAGCAGTGTGTTAAGTTTCACACTTTAGACAAAGTCTGTAAGTAATCATTTAATTAGGTCTTAAGAATAAATACAAGAGCAGAGAACTAGAAGAGGCTAGTAGTATGCGTCTAGGACCTTAGCTACTTAGGTTGCTAGGAAGAGTATAGAGTAGACTATCTATTTCACAAGCAGGGTTAAGATATTCTAATAACAAAGTTAATTAATAAGGTTAAATACAAACTATAAGAGTTGTGTTCTTATATACTATATACTATTGTTGCCCTATACTATTTTATAGTTTCCTATTAAGTTCTATAGGGGGCCTTATAGATACTGTAGGACTTTTGTAGAAATTATAGATTGTTATATAACTACTGTTTTATAGTCTTAGCTCTTAACTATATGTTAGAATTTGTAGAACTATATGTGTCTAAGGCTAGGCGTTCTACTAATCTATATTGTGTTATTAGTAATAACCTTCTAACCCTGCAGCCTCTTCTCTAGATTGTAACACTATCCTTCTCCTCTATAATTTATGTTCTTATAAATTAACTAATAGTTTCTAAGAGTACCTAAGCAAGACACACAACTAGAGCCTAAATAAACAATATTAGATATCTTGCTATAGTTGCCTGCAAGTACTACGCTAAGAAGAGAAAGCCTTGTAAGATGTTGTTACTGTATAAGAAGTGTAGTAACTGCAAATATAATAGTATACAGAAATATAAACTAGTAGATCTCCTTGTTCTAGATTTTACTAAAATTAATAATAAAATATCGCAGTTAGAATAAATAGAAGACAAAGCTACTAAAGCAAAAGAGGTAGTAATAGCTACTCTTTAGGCAGCGCGCGCAAAGTTAGGTTGTATACATAAGTAAAAGAAGTTTCTAAAGTGTTATAAACAATAGTTCTTTAACGTAAGTATGCAATTTATTAAAGATATTAAGCAGCTAGAGCAACAAGAGGTGTTGCTTAATAACATTACTATGCTTAAGAATAGGTTAATGCCTAGGTTGCTTAGTTTTAACTAGGGGGCGTATCCTCTACTGTTAGATTCTAATGTTAGTAATACTAGCGCAATAGCTGTTAGCAGTTTGTAAGGTAAGTTATAGGTTCTTAGGTATTTTCTAATCGTAGATATCCTAACTATTTAACTAGGTATTTATTACTGTTGCTAATGTTGCAATGTTGTATTATTTTTTTAACTTCTTACTTGTTATTAATGTTAACGTAATAGTAGAAGTCCTTCTAGATTAGCGTTCTAGGGTTAGCTAGTTCTAATAGAGATATATAGAACACTAGATAGATCTTTACATTCTTAAGCAAGGCAAGTCTATAGTTAACTAGGCTTATCTGCTTAGAAATAACAAATAGTCTAACTTTAATGTAATCTAGTTTCTTTATAGGTCTTTGCGTCTTAAGGTTTTTTATAAGGAGATAGACTTTATCTCCTTCTTTTAGCTAAGGTGCTGTTTTTTGTTTCTAGTTAACATAAGAGATTGCTTGTTCTTAAGCTTTGCTAATGTTTTCTAGCGTTTTCTTATGTACTTCCTTTAGTTTCTAAACTAAGGAGATTGCTAATTCAATTTATACTAGCGTGTCTAGTGCTCTAGTAAAGAGGTTTAGGTGTTTCTTATAATTTAAAAAGAACAGCGTTACGCCTATTGCTTCTAATAACTTGTTGTTGTATGCAATTTGTGCTATAGGTAATAGCAAAACCTAATTGTCTTGCTGCTAGTTGCTATATATTTATAGAAATGTTTCTATAGTCTAGTTTGTTTATTCTATCTATCTATCTGTTTGCAGATAATAAGCTGTAGATAGCTTCTTCTTAGTACTAATAGCTGCTAATAGCGTAGTCTAATAGTTTAATGTAAAGAGCTTGTCTTTATTGCTAATAATTAATTTAGGAATACTATAATACCTAACAACTTAGTCTAGGAATACTTAAGTAAGCTGCTTTGTAGTATAGCTATGTTAAAAGGGTATTATCTTTACAGCTTTTGTAAATCTGTCTACTACAACAAAGATTAAGTTGTAGCTATATCCTATAACAGAGTCCTTTAAGATAGACAGCTGTGTAACAAAGTCTATTGTAATATTTATTTAAGAGGCTGTTAGTAGCTCTATTGCTTATGCTTCTCTGTATTTAGTGTGCGTACTATGCTTGTTTTTCTAGCAATCTACATAATCTTTAATATATTTAGTAACCTTATCTTTTATGTTTAGGAACTTGTAGTGTCTCTTAATAAGTTCTATTATCCTTGTAATACTAGGGTGTCTGTAAAGCAGGTTATTATAGTAACTAGCTATAATTTTTTCTTGTAATTCTTCTAGTACTTCTAATAGAATGCGCTGTTTGGCTTAAACCTATATTATATTGTTAAGCTGCTGCAATAGTTCTAACAATCTATTTTTATTAACTCTAAGTATAGTGTGTTTATTTATTGTCTTAGTTCCTGCAAGGTTGTGTTGTTAACTAAGTACATTAGCTCTACTATTGTCTTTTCCTAGTGTGTACAGGATCTTGAATTTGTACTATTCTAGTAGTTTAGCCTATTAAACTTATCTCTAATTAAGTACCTTAGTTGTAGTAAACTATACTAGATTCTTATAATCTGTATAGATAGTAAGGTCTAAGCAACTTTTTGCATAAACTCTCTAATATTCTAGAGCTAATATAATTGCTAAGAGTTCTTTGTTGTGTATATTATAGTGTTCTTTAGGTCCTATAAACTTACGTAAGTAATAGGCAATTAGGTGCTATAAGCTATTTTGTTCCTAAGTTGCGCATGCTCCTAATGCTAAATCTAAGGCATTAGTTTTAAGTTAAAGTAGTTTTCTGCTCTTAAATATAATTATAGTAGGTAGCTCTACATATGCTTACTTAAGCAATTAGAATATGTCTTTCTGCACTTATTTCTACTTAAATAGTACGTCCTTCTGTGTAAGCTTAGTAAGCAGTAAGGCCCTAAGGGAGTAATCCTTAATAAAGCGTTAGTTAAAGTTAACAAACCTAAGGAACTCTTAGATATTCTTAATAGTTTTAGGTGTTAGCTAATCCTTTACTACTTATATCTTTAATTTACTTATCTTAACTCTGTACCTTCTTATAATATAGCTAAGGAACTCTACTTTGTTCTTGTGCTATTTACACTTCTCTAGCTTTAGCCTAAGGTCTGCTTTTGCTAAGCATTCTAATACTTGTTGTATATAGACCTTATGTTCTTCTAGCGTCTTACTGTACACTAGGATGTTGTTAAGGTATACTACTATAGTAATGTCTAGGTATGCTTGTAGCACGTTGTTAATAAAAGCCTAGCAGACTACTAGTGTATTAGTTAGCCTAAATAGTATAACTGTATACTTAAAATGTTTATAACAAGTTCTAAATGCTATCTTCTATTCTTTGTCTTTTTTTATATGTATTAGGTTGTACGCTCTGCGTAGATTAAGTGCAGTTAAGAACTTTACTCTTAATAACTAGTCTTATAGTTCTATTATATTAGGCAGCAAATACTAATTCTTAATAGTAATATTATTAAGCTTTTAGTAATTAACGCAAAGTTGTAGTTTGCTGTCTTTCTTTAGTATAAATAGAATAAGGAATCCTGCTAGGGATTTAGATTTCTTAATAAATCTTTTTATAAGGTTTTTCTTAATGTAGTCTCTTAGTATCTTAAGTTCTTTCTTAGATAACTAGTATATAGGCCTAAAGGGTAGTTCTTTTCCTTTCTAGAGCTTAATCTTATAATTCTAAGGTTAGTGCTTAGGTAGCGCTTTTACAAATAGCTCTTCTTTAAACATCTAGGCGTACTAACAGTACACGTCTAGTATAGCAAGAGTTATACTATCTTTCTCCTTAATTATTATAGAGAGGCTTTTTAGGTCTATATAATTAATTGCTCTATCTTAGCATGTCTAATAGTTTAAAGAGATGTTATTAATCTTCTTCTTATTTACTAACTCTAGTATAGGTTGCGTAGGCTAGTATATAGTTATGCTATATCTGCACCCTTTAAATAAAAGCTATTAATTTTTTTAATTAATCTGTAGGTTATGCTTTTATAACTATAGTAATCCTAATATAACATTATAAGTAGCTGTACTTAAGACGTCTAGTAATATTAACTTATAGTGTCCTTATATCTAGAGAGGTTAGCACTTAACTTTATATATTACAACTGCTTTTACTAGCATTAGTTCTTTATTAGCTATTTAGAGCTAATACAAGTGTTCTTTACACAAGAGGTATAGTCTAGCTAGCTATACTCTATGTAAGGAAATATAGTTCTCTTGTACTTCTAAGTCTAAGAGTGCTAATAGCTTCTTCCTATTTAATACAATAGGGAGCTTAATAAGGTTGTAGGTCCTAATAGAGTTAATAGCAAGACTCTAGGTACTCTTAATCCTTTCTCTAAAAAAGACTTGTTGTCTGTTCTAAACCCTTTAAATTCTTGTAGATCTTAATGTTTCCTATATCTAGGGTTAAGGCATAGCTGCTAATAGTTATTAAAGTAGTTACTATTAACTAATAGCTATATTTACGTTGCTGCAGTTAGGTTGTTGTCTCTAGAGAATATAACATAGTTGCGTTTATTAATTAAATTAATGTTACAAAAGTTATTAGTGTACTTATACTATTATACGCAATAGCAGTTGTAAGGTAATAGAAAATAGTGCGCTTCTAACTTATCTTTATAGTGTGTTGCGCACATGTTATCTCTATATACTATCTATAAAAGATTTACATGTTTAGAGTTCTAGAAATCTAGAATGTACTGTGTGTAAGAGTTAATAGTAGCTAAAAGTAGCTAGCTTGTTATGTAGTTCTGTGTACGTTGTAATTCCTAATTACACTAGTTTTCTTTCTCTAGTTTATTGTTAAATTTTGTTAATAAGGTACTAGCAGTCTAGTCTGTAAGATCCTTTTTAAGTTTCTTAATAATTATATTAAGGCTATGTCTTAGCCTTATATGCTTAAGTAGTAGTGTTAGCTAATGTATAAGAGGTTAGCATATGTTGTAATATGCTTAATTATTTTCTTTATGTTCCTATTGTTGTTAAGTGCAGTAGTATCCTTTATAATAGTATTAGTGTGCTAATCTAGATCTAACCTAAGCTAGGGTCCTTCCTATTGTGTCTAGAAGGTTAATTATCTTGTTTTAATACTCTTGTAATTCTTTATAAGGTGTTCCTGCGCGCTTAGGAGGTTTAACATACTCTGTATTATTCTTAGGACTAGACTCTAGGTCTTCTATAAGTTGTCTAACTTCCTTAGTAATTACTTTCTATTTATTACTAGCATCTATGTCTTTGTAACTATAGGATAGTACGTTAACTTGCTAAAGAACCTTATTCTTTATGCAGCAGTCCCTAGTAAAGTAGCCTATCTTGCTATAGTTATAATAGGTTTTATTGTTCTTATTGCCTAAGTTTTTGCTTCCCTTGCTCTTCTTGTTCTAGCGTCCTAGTAGGCTTAGTCCTTTGTTAAGGTTTAAGAGATCTATAGCTTTAGGTCTGTAGTACTTACTTTGTATATTGCTATAGATACGTCTACTACTATTAGATTAGTAGTTGTTACAGTTGCCTTAATTTCCTTAGTTTAGGTTGTTGCGCTACTAGTTACATAGGGGTAGGTAATTATTAACCTTAGTTACAACATATGCTCTAGGGTTATCTCTTAATTCTATCTAAAGCTTGTATAGCTTAACATTAATGTTAATTACTTTATTAACTAGTTTGTCTAAGGTGTTAGTACTAGCGCTAGTGCGCATTAGTTCTGTCTTAACTTTAGGCCTAAGGCCTTGCTTAAACCTAGTTATTAACGCAATATTACCCTACTCTATATTAGCAGCAAGTTGTTAAAACTTAGCAGCGTATTTAGCAGCAGACTAAGTTTATTTAATACTTTAGATATTGCAATGTGTAATAGCTAGTTTATTTAAGACTCTAAAGATTAGCTTAACTAACTTCTTAAATTTGTTAAAGTTGTTAAACTAGAATAATACTTTGTTAGAACATTTATCTAACATAGCTTTCTAGAGGAAAGGCTTAATCTATTTAAAAGCGTTGCTATACATATAACTTATAGCTAGCATAATATATTTATTATTAGGGGTCTTGCTTCCTTAAAATTTAAAGAACAAGTTAAACTAGAGGAGCTAGTTGTTAAGCTTATTTTAGTTGCTATTATAGGTGTTAGGTTTAGCAACGTTTATAGTGCTGAATGTAGCAGGTGTATCTATATTAACGTTGTTAGAGCTAGAGCTGCTAGAGGTAGCATAGGTTCCTAAAGTACTTATCTTAGAGGTGTTTAAAATGTTAAGTTTTACACTTTAAACAAAGTCTGTAAGTAATTGTTTAATTAGGTCTTAGAGATAAATATAAGAGCAGGGAACTAGGAGGAGTAGGTAGTATACGTCTAGGACCTTAGCTACTTAGGTTGCAAGGAAGAGTATAGAATAGACTATCTGTTTTATAAGTAGAGTTAAGATATTCTAATAACAAAGTTCATTAACAAGGTTAAATATACACTATAAGAGTTATGTTCCTATATACTATATACTAATGCTGTCTTATACTATTCTACAGTATCCTATTAAGTTCTATAAGGGGCCTTATAAGAACTGTAAGACTTTTATAGAAATTATAGATTATTACATAACTACTATCTTATAGTCTTAGCTCTTAACTGTGTATAGAAATTTGTAGGACTGTATGTAACTAAGGTTAGGCGTTCTGCTAATCTATGTCGCGTTATTAGTAATAACCTTCCAACTCTGCAGCCTCTTCTCTAGATCGTAACACAGACCTATAGATTTAACTATACTATTACTATCTAGGCAATTAATAGTTAGATTATAGAGTTGTTAGATATTTAGGTAGTTGCTATTAAGGAATGTAGCTACTAGTCTTTAGTAAAATAATTTATATTCTAAGTAGAAGTTATCTACTACTCGCTAACTAATAAGATTTAGCTCTGCTTCTAAGTTATAGAGAGCTTAAAGCAGTGTTAGGGATCTGTTAGGGCTCTAGAGAGATACAGTAACTATAATATAGGTTTATTTTCTTTTAGTTTTAGGCCCTAGTTATAGTTAGGATAGGTTAGTAACTAGAGCTTCTCTATTTCTAAATCCCCTATTAACTAGGAATTCCTGTTATTATTTCTTTTATAGTAGGAATTATAGCTACTACAGTTTTTCTAGTAGCTCTTCTAGTTACTCTAGTTCTTGTTCTAATTCTAGCTGTTATTGCTATTATTAGACTAGGTAGCTACTAGAGTGCGATTACTCTATCTATAAGCAGGCATGTCTCTACAGCTAGTAAACCTCCTATTTCCCTTCTAATTAGGAGATGTAGCATGCCTCTTACTATAGTTAGTGTTGTTACTCTTATAAGTAGCTATAGGGCAAGCTGCTGTCTCTATATTACAGAGAGCTTATTTAAACTTATACTATTATTAGATATTATCTAAGCTGCTATTACGCTAGATCTCCTATTAGAGATAAGGTAGGGTTTTAGACTATGTAAAAGTAATTTTAAAGTTGTAGTTATTAGTACTATTATTAAACTTAAAGAAGCTGTATAGTAGCAGTAACTCCTAATAATTTAGTAGTATTAAGAAGGTGTTAACTATATTACTATCTCTCTACTTAATACTAAAGAACTTAGTGTAGTTCTTATACTTAGTAAGTCTAGCCCTTAGCCGTTTTGTGTCTTAATTTTGTAGCTAGATTTTAGGAGTAAATTTGTTTAATATATTTGCAACAGTGCTACAAACAACAGCAATTACAGCAACAGTATTGCCTTACACTCCTTAGTTAATTCTTCTAAACAACAACGTCTATTTATTATTATTCTATAGACTCTAGACTTAATTGTATAGCAGCAGTGCAATTTATTTACACTTACAATAACTCTGTTGTTAATAACTAACTATTAACTACCTTATAAGCAACAACCTAAGCTACTCTATGCCTTGCGCAGTTTCTACTTCCCTAAAGACTAGAGAACCTACTCCTTTAAAGGAGCCTGTAAGAAGAATACCTAGAATAGTCCTATTCTGTCTTGTAGCTTAGGTAGCCTGCTTTAGTGTTGTTAAAGCAAGCGCTAATAAAACACGCTAACTAAACATATATACCCTTATTACTTTATTGATGTTAAACTAGCAGCAGAGGATACTATTAATAAGGAGAAGTTGTATGTAATTAATGCTACATTTCTAATATAGGGCCTTATTGTTAATAAACGTAATAGTACTAAGTAGGCATGCTTAGGGCATGCTTTTATACTGCTAGTATTAGAGAAGTCTAGGTCTTAGCGTAATTCTAGGGCTTAGAGCATATAAAGGAAGCTAGTATCTCTTATTAGAAATTCTTTTAGATAATACGTTACTTAGAGCAGTTACAGAGGTAGATGTATACAATATTATAGGCGCAGAATTAAAGTTTTATAGCTAGGTTATTAACCCTTTTAGTACACTAAAGGCCCCTCTTACAAAATAGGCTAGTGTTTTTTAGTTAAGGAGTTGTTGCCTACAGTTAGTAGACGCTGACCCCTTAACCTACTAACCTAATCTAGAGATTCTAGTCCCTAACTGTAAAGAAAGTAGAGGGGAAAGGAGGATAGACTACTTTCTTCCCTAATCTAGAAGACCTAGACTAACTAGACTAGGTAATTCCAAAATAGGAAGCGTATAGCCTAAAGAGGCAAGAGGAGTAAGTATAGATAAGATAATATAATAGACAAGTTATTATATTAAATGCTAGGTACAGAATAAAGAGAGGGGGAAAGTAAGTATTTATACTCTACTTCTCTTCTCTCTATTACAAAGCAGAAGAGTCTAGAATAGCTATTACTAATAGATGCTTAGAAATTATAGATGCTTAGAAATTAAGAGTAGATTTCTAAGCAGATTGCGTATGCAATTACGTATGCAATTACGCAACCTACTAGCAGATTACGTAGGTGTACACGTAACCTACTAGTAAAGGCAACGTGTCCTTAAGCTATTTATAGTAAGAAAGCTAACTCTAGATCTAGTAAAGCTATTGCTATAATAAGCACAGCTTTCTAACGCTCTCTAGTTAGGCATTCTTCAGATAGTACTTTACTAGATTAGGTAAGCACTATACCTAATTAGGAAAGTACCTATATTTAGGCCTAATGTATATATATTTAGGCTAAATAGCTTAGGTGCATTTTTAGGTAATAGCTATTCCTAAAAAGGAAACTATTTAATAAAGATTATAAGAAGAAAGTCTTATAACTTTACACTAACTAGTAGGTAGATGTTAAGTCTTACCTGCCTAATAAGGTACGCTGTTAACTCTTAGATTTATTAGAAGTTACTTAGCGTTTAACTTACTAAGTTACTCTAGCTCTAGCGTTACATAGGATGCGTTTACTAGGTTCTTAATAAACTTTTGTTGCAATATATATGTTACAATTTTAGTGCTACAGGCAGAGGAATTAGGCTTGTTTTAGTTAGTGCTTTTTGCTGTATACCTTTCTTTATCATGTCTTTCTAAACTAAATAAATTATACTTAGTAAGAACAGGGTCTTACACTAGTCGCTCCTTCTCTGCCTTAAGGTTAGACTATAATTAGATAGATTCTTAGTTAATCTATTATTAGATTAGTTTGTAATAGATACTAAACTAGATACTACCTATAGCCTAGTAAGTTCTTATAATAGAGTCCTCTAGTACTTAAGCGTATTAGAAGGCTGTCTTAATATTCTTAATCTACTAGTCTACTTACTAGGAGGATAGAGCTCTGCTCTTAGTGTCTAGCTTAGGTTTAGGTTAAATATTATTTAACACTCTAACAATCTTTTTAGCCTTATTAAACACTAGCTAGTTGGGTTCTTACTAGTTCCTACTCTTAGTTAGGCCTAAGGCTTATAAGGCTTAGTTAATCTAGTTCCTACAGATAGCTAGTTTAGCCTTACTAGCTCTAGTAAGCTCTGCCTTAAAAAGGTTCTTAAGAAGTTGCTTAACAAATAAGAGCTAGCCTGTAGTTAGGATAGCTACAGGTTGTACCCTAGGCGCCTTAGTAGTAGCTAGAGGGTCTGTATTTAAACTAGTTACTAGGTTTACTTAACTTAGATAGGATAGCATATCTGTTAGAGTACTAGTAGAGCTATAAGCCTAGTTATTTCCTAATTCTGTAGGACCTAATACTTAGTTGTTAGATATACTAGGCGTTTTTTACAAGCCTAGAGTATGCCTAGTAGTAACAAGTTTACTACTACATTGTGTATAGGATACCTCTAGGCATCTGTTAGGTTGCTACTAGGGCTAGGCTGTTATAAGCCTAGCATGTTATTATCACTAGCAGCACGTTAGCAACATTAATTTCTAACTATTATAATAGATATAGAAAAAATTAGATATCTCTTAACTACCTCTTCTAAGAGAGAGTATATAGGATTTAAATTATAAGGGCACTATAGGCAGGCAGAAGAGATAGGACAAAAACGTATAGTATTAGATAAGATAAGAAACAAATCCTAGGGAGTTAAGCCCTTAAGAATTTAGAGGAATATATACATGTGTAGGCTCTAAGAGGTAATTATAGTTGCTCTAAGGTGTTCCTAAGGGTTAGCACGCCTAAGGTAGAAAGCTCCTAATATAGCAGCTAACTTTACTACCTATATAACACTCTATAGTACTAAAGAAGGTAATACAGCAGACATAGATTTAGAAAGAGGTGATACTAATATTAGCTATGCTGTTAGATACGTAGGTAAAGTCTATAGTAGGTAAGAAGAGCAGAGTTAAGGCCTACGCAGACAAATATAGGCTAATATAGCTTAGAATAGCGCTAAATAGTCTGCTATATACTAGTTAGTATTAAAAAAGTTTAAAAAGACCTTTCTCTATTCTAAAAGACCTATATTAGCTAATGTACACTATAATAGCGTATAATGCCCTAGAAGAGAAGTAAAGAAGAGAAAAGGCAGAAAGTTAAATTCTAGAGAAACTTACTAAAGAAGGTAGTAGGATATAGAAGTAACAGACTGAATTAATAGAAAAGAGCCTAATATATACTCTACTGCTAGTAGCTAGAGCAGCTATACCTTTACTACAGAATTTAAAGATAAAGGTAAAAGAGAAAAAACACACCCTTAGGTAAAGGTAGAAATATAGGCTTCTAGCTAATTAGAATAGTGTAGTCTATACTATCTTAAAGTATACTACAATAAACTACGTTAGCCTATAAGGTCTTCTACTAGAGCCTATTCTCTAGATATATAGTTAATTAGGGCAATTAACTTAAAAAGAGGAATAATTTTAGAACATAGCTAATATCTTAGAGAGTTGTTATAGAGTAAGCTATTCTAGGTTAAGCCTAGTATAAATAATCCCTTGTACTAGATTACTACTAGGTAGTAAATAGTTTATAGTTAATTGTACACCTCTGTTACTAACTATACTACTACTACTTATATTATTACCTTATCTTTTAGTACACCTTGCTTTAGAGCTTAATAACAAGTATTATTTTAATTATTAATTACACCTATTACTATGCTTCTATTATCTATTTCTAGTGTTAAGCAAGTACTATTACTTATAACTAGAACCTTACACCTATCTAAAATCTAGTTTCTAATTCTAGATTACTTAGATAAAAAAAACCTAACCTATTTACTATAGTAGTAGACTTATGTATATCTTGCCTTACTAAGCTATAGTAGCTAAACTATACAGTGTTAAGTTATTTAAGAAGTTATGTTAAAATTTAGTATTACGTTTAAATTAGGAGGCCTAACCTCTAGTTAGGTAGAAGATATTAACGTGCGCCCTAATAATTGTTATTATGCGCTCCCCTTAAGTTATTATCTTTAATACTAACAAAGTCTCTTTTTAGTTCTCTTAAAGAGTCTCTACAAGGGTTTGTAAAGTTATAAGACTTTCTTCTTACAATCTTTATTAGATAGTTTCCTTTTTAGGAATAGCTATTACCTAAAAAGGCAACTTAAGCTATTTAGCTTAAATATATATACATTAGGCCTAAATACAGGTACTTTCCTAATTAGGTATAGTGCTTACCTAATCTAGTAAAGTACTATCTAAAGAATGCCTAACTAGAGAGCGTTAGAAAGCTGTGCTTATTATAGCAATAGCTTTACTAGATCTAGAGTTAGCTTTCTTACTATAAATAGCCTAAGAATGTTAGGCCCTAAGGCAAGGTGCACTAAAAGATAAGGTAACAACACAAGTAGTAATAATATAATTAGCAACAGAAATATATAATTAACTATAGACTGTTTAATGCTAAGCATTAATCTAGTACAAGGGACTATTTATACTAGGCTTAACCTAGAATAGATTACTTTGTAACAACCTACTAAGGCGTTAGCTATTAGGCTGACATTATCCCCCTTCTTAGATTAATCGCCCTAATTAACTAAACATTAGACTATTAAGCCCTAGTATAGGGTATTATAGTACATTATAGTCTATTATAGTATATTCTAGGACAGTATTAACCCTCTTATCCTAATTAACTAGAGGCCTAATATTCTACCTTTACTTAGGCGCGCGCTTCTCTTTTTTCTCTTTTACCTTTACTATTAAATTTAGCAGTAAGGGCACAGCCGCCCTAGCTACTAGCAGAGTAGTATATATTAGGTTCTCCCTTGTTAATTTAGTCTGTTACTCCTACACTCTACTACCTTCTTTAGTAAGTTTATCTAGAATTTAACTTTTTGCTTTTTCCCCTCTTTGCTCCCCTTCTAGGGCATTATGCGCTATTATAGCGCATATTAGCTAAGATAGATCTATTAGGGTAGAAGGTAGCTTTTCTAAACTCTTTTAATGCTAACTAGTGTATAGCAGACTATTTAATGCTATTCTATGCTATATTAGCCTATATCTGCCTAAGTTAGTACTACTTACGCTTTTTTTGTCTATTATAGACTTTACGCCTACATCTAATAACATAGCTAATAATGCTATCTTTACTATCTATATCTATGTCTGCTGTGTTACCTAGTTTAGCACTGCTAAGTGTTGTGTAAGTAGCTGTAAGGCAGACTTTACAAGCACAAAAGGAAGCAATCTAGAAAGCTAATATATTTAAGAAGAAGTAAACAAAATAGCAGACAGAGAGCTATAAGAGGGCAGAGATAGCAACCTACTTATAGTAGGTAGGCCTAGGCTCCTAGGCCAGAAGTAGAAGGAGGCCTATGCCCTAAAAGTGAAGTAAAAGTCAACAGGATAGATTCTGCTAAGTTAGATAAGCACTACTAGTAGGTTATGCTATCTAACTATAGCAGAAGTCCTAACACGTGCCCTCTCCTTATAATAAGCAAAAGTCCTCTAAGCTAATCTAATTTACAGGTGCTGTAGAGCTGCTGTTAACAGAGAGAAAGAAAGAAAAGAGAAAGAAAGATAAAAGCAAATAGTATAGTAGTTAAGAAACTGCAGAGAAAACCTAGCAGCAGTTAATATAGAATTAAGGTTTATAGTTTATATAGCGCTACGCATGTCTCCCTAGATTCCTATATAAAAAACTAACCTCTAAGATTTTTTCTGCTACATAAACCCTGCAACGCGAAACTTGTACCTAAATCTATTTAGAGCTTATATAAGGAGAGCAAGTAAGCCTAACAGTAAGCTTACTTAGCTTAACAAAGGTTTAATTAAATAAAGCTAGCAACAGCTAAGTTAGGTAGGCTTTAATAGTAGGATTAGTTTAGTTATAGTATCCTAAAGTTTGTGTGTAGGCGTTAAGGTAGCATATAGTGTTTGCTAAAAAGCAGGGGAACGCTGTTATCAATATACTAAAAGTTAATTATAGTATCCTAAAGGCAGCGTGTAGGCGTTAAGGTAGCATATAGTCTTTGCTAAAAAGTAGAAGAACGCTGTTATTAATGTGTTAAAAGTAGCCTAATATTATGCTAAACCTAGATAATCTTACAAAACGTGTAATAACTTGCTATTTAGAGTTACTAAGGTTGCTAAAATAGTTACTAATAAAGGCGTCTTTAGGTTATAGAGCCTAGTCTATAAGTATCTTAAAACTAAGAGGCTTTAGCTTGTCTAGATTCTTGTAGTAATACAAGAACGCGTTATAGTGTTTAAGGTGTTATTTAGCAGGTTCCTATGTTAGCAAAGAGTTATTAGACTACTTAATCTAATACTCCTAGGTGCCTTAGCGCCTGCAGCAGTTAATAAACTTATTAACAAACTATTCCTAAGAGATATTGCCCTAATTATTAACAATATCTACAGGTTCTAGTTTAGGGGTTGTTTAATCTAGTAGCCTATCATAAGGCGCTTCTTAGAGCAAATTAGAATAGAACACTAGAAACATGCCTTTTAAAATTATCTTATTAGGTAGCTAGAGTTTGTAAGCAGCTCTGTTATAAATAACTTAAGTAACTAGATACAGCCTAGCGTATTTATAATTAAGCTTCTTTAAAGGTTAAGCAGTGTTCTAGTTCTAGGTTAATACCTAAACTAAGTCTCTAACATTATATTTTAGCATTTGTTGTTAGTAAGCGTTAGCCGGTGTTTGCTATTCTTGTTGTGCCTAGGTTAGCTAAATCTTTAGGTATTCTAAAAGATTAGTGTAGGTTTAAAGGATCTTATCTACTCTTAGGATTTAATCTTTAGTATCCCTAGAAAGTAACTTAGTGTTTAAATAGTCTTTGCTAGGGTAAATCCTGCTGCGTAGGTAATAGCTAAGATCTGCAAAGAAGAGGGTAAGACTAGTAGATAAGTTAACAGTGTTATTAACCTAAAACTTAGCTAAGTGTAGCTATAACACCTAGTTGTCTTGCGTATAATTAATGTATTTGTAAAGATAAATTTTAATGCTCTAGTTAGCGTGCTCTGTTTTGCTATCTATTTGTAGGTAATAGGCAGTAGACAGTTTAGCTTAAATATTAAGACGCTTACAGACGCGTTTCTAGAACTTATTAACAAATAAGGTACTATAATTAGATATAATAGTGCGAGGTAACCTATGCAAGCAAAAGATTTGCACAAAGTAGTAGGCAAATTCCTTTAATAAGCAGCTAACTAAAGGGAAGAAGTGCTGCTATTTAGTAAGTTAATTAACTACTACTAAAAGATTAGTGTAAATTTGTCTATTAAGTGTTAAAGGTAGCAGGTCTTAAATATAATCTACTAAAATATCTGCCTATTATTTGTTAGGTATAGGCATAGATTAAAGGTAGCTATTATATGCTTCCGTAAAAGGTTAAGCGCATTTACACACTACGCAGAATTAGTAGTACTTCTTAATTAACTGCGCAAGACTAGGCTAGTAGTATTAATAAATTATTAAGTAAAGTATAGCTCTAGTTCCCTTATAGCCTATAATCTTATAATTATAGCAAAGGTTAAAAATCTAGTAACAGAGATAGGCGTCTAATAGTATGTATAGGTGCGTTTTGTTAATAAACAATTATTAGTAAGCTCTTTCTCTAGTAGTGTAGCAGTCTAAGAGTAAAACATAGTAACTGTTCTTTTAGAACTATAAGCTAAGTTTGTAATTGCCTTAGTCTAAGGCAGTAAACATCTTTTAAGCAGTAGAGTTAGTAGTGTAGGCTTTACTAAGCATTTCTTCTATTAAGCGCAGGTCTTCTAAATAAGGGGGCAGTCCTAATGTTACTATTCTGTTAATATTGTTAATAGGCTCTTTGTTATCTATATTAGAGTTAGGTGTTAGGCTTAGGGTAGTACAGAGTTAAGCTACTGCTTAAGTATCTAGAGTAACAAATGCAGAATTCTGTTAAGAGGAGATTAATAAGGCTCTTAGAGTAGCCTAGAGTGCAGGTGCTATACTAGAGGATAGGTGTTTTAGTTATAAAACAATCTAGTAAGTATTAATAAGTCTTGTATTGTTTTTGTCTTTAGGAATGTTTTAGGCTTGCTAGCTAAGGGCGTCTGCTTTGCTATTTGTCTCTCCTAGTGCGTAAATAATCTTAAAGTTAAATTACAAGAGAAAAAGTAACTAGCAGGCTTACCTCTAATTAAGTTTCTTAGTAGTTATAAAGGTTTCTAGGTTCTTATAATTAGTAATAACCTAGATTAAGTGTAGAGAACCTATAAGTTTAGGTTCCTATTCCTTAAATGCCTAAATAATAGCTATTAGTTCTATATTGTAGATGTTGTAATTGCATTTAGCAGGGGAGTGTTTTTTTAAGAAGAATACTATAGGTTGTAGAGCGCCTTTAGCATTGCGTTGTTTTATAACCCTACTAGAAGCCTACCTAGAAGAATTAGTAGAAATAAAGATTAGCTAACTAGGGTTAAAATAGTGTAAGACTAAGTTAACTGTAAAAGCTTTCTTAAGTTAAGTAAAAGCATTAATGTAGGCCTGTATAAGTTTAAATTTCTTATATTACACTATGCAATAAAGCTTGTTAGAGTCTTTCTATAATAGTTTAGTAATAATAGTAGACTTAATAGCTTGTGTAAGTAGAAGGGCGATAGAGGAGTAGCCTCAAATGAATTGTTAATAAAATCCTGTAAATCTAAGAAATGAGAGAATATCTAGTACTGTTTAAGGCATTTCTTATTCTTAAATAGCCTAAATCTTGTTAGGGTCTATCTGTACACCTTAATCTGTAATAATTATTCTAAGAAACTTAACTTAGGTCTTATAGAATTCAGACTTCTTAGAGTTAACATAGAATCTACATTCCTTAAGGCAGCTAAGAACTTGTTTAATGTGCGCTTTGTATTCCTAGAGAGTATTAGAGTATACTAATACATTATCTAAATAAGCTGTACAAAATTAGTCTAAATATTTAAAAAGTGCTTTGTTAATAGCCTATTAAAATGTTGTAGGGGCGTTATATAGACTAAAAGGTATAACTTTATACTAGTAAGTGCACTTTTAAGTAGAGAATGCAGTAAGCTATTCTAAGCTAGGTTTCATGCAAATTTAATAGAAGGCGTAAATAATATTAAATTTCAAAAAGATCTTAGCTTTATTAAGGTGTGCTATAGTCTTCTAAAAAAATAGAATAAAGTAGTAGTCTTGACCTATAGCTTTGTTTAATTCCTAATAATCTACGCATACACGTAGACTACTGCCTAGCTTAGCTATAATAAGAAGGTTATTCTAAGCTAGGGAGTTGCAGCATTTAATAAATCCTCTAGATTTGTTTTCTTTAATGTAATACTTAATAGCCTTTATTTGTTGTCCTAAAAAAGGTTGTAGGCAGTAGTTAGGTAGATTAATGCCTAGCTTAAGTTTAATTTTGTAGTTAAAATTGCTATAGTAAGGCAGTGTTTTAGCTGCAGCCTAGTTAAAGGTAGGAATAAAGTTAGCATATTCCTCTAATTCTTCTGCAGTAAGTAGGTTAGAGAGTAGGAGGTCTTTAGAAGGCTAGAAAAATTTGTTAAAATCATTATTAGCTAAAGCCCTCCTAGCAGTAGTAGTGTCTAATTGTTAAATAACAAAGACTAGGTGCCTAGGTCTCTTCCTATAAAGGCGAATAGCTCTAGCAGAGACTAAGCATAGGTTAACTAATTTATTAGTACATAGTGCCTTGCTTATAGAGCTAAGTTTAGGTTAGGTAGATCTTCTATTCTAGGGTTTCCCTAAACTAGACTGCAATAATTGTAAAAGCTTAGTGTCTAACTTAGAGCCTTTACATAGCAACAGAAGAGTCTAAGCTATAGTGTTGCAGTGTCTAGAGCAATATTTATTGTTAAAGCAAATAGAGCAGTTGCACTATAAGACTAAGAGATTGTAAATAGCCCTCTAGCAGAATTCTAAGATAAGTTAAAAAGATCTATAATTGTTTATAACATAGGCTCTAGTATATTCTAAGTAAGAGCCTAACTAGAGGTAAAACTTAGCATAGTAAGTAATAGTCTTAGAGGGTTAACTATTGTATTCTTAGCAGATAATTAGAGTAGCTAAAGGGATAAGATAAAGGGCCTTAGTATATTATAGAAATTTGCAAGATATAAAGCTAGAATTAGCCCTATTATTAGCTAAAACGCAGATCCTGTGTAGAGTGTTGTTATTGCGTCCTAAGAAAGCTAGAAAGGCAAGCTAATTATAATGTTGTAGGCTGTCTTTAGTTTAGTTCTATTTGCTACTAGCTTTTTAGAGTACAGTATTAGCCTCTGCTAAGCCTAACTAAGGGGAGAATAGGTTCTTAGAGCGCACTTGTTAGTAAACTAACCTTAAGTAGTAACTAGAACTTAAGGGCTCTAGTTTTCTAAGTTAGAGGCAGAGTTATTATCTAAAGATTTAAAGAATTTATTCTTAGTGTTATCTCTTAGGTTGTCTAAAGTAGCTATGTGTTAGTTTGTTAGTTTATCCTAAAGAACAGTTAACAATAGTGCCTTAGGCTTTAGTAGCTCTAGGCATTAGTTAGACTTATAGCCCTTAAGTCTACAGTTAAAACAAGTAAACTTATTAGAGGAGGCAGAAGTAGAGTCCTTAGAGCAACAAGAGCAAGTATCCTTAGCCTTAGAAGCAGATGTAGGTTAAGCTAGGATAGCTATAGCAGGTAGTACTAGCAGAATATTGCAAGTAGTTAACTAACTACGTAGGGCAGAGCGCCTAGGATAATTTCCTATAGAATCTTAAGTAGTTGTTTTATTAGAGATAAGAGTATAGTTAGAAAAGTAGGTGCTAAGCTGCTTGTAATATTCTTGTAGGCTAGAGAGAGACTTTTTATAAAGAATACTAGCTATCTAACAGCAGCAAAAGTCTAGTAGTTTAGCTTGTAGGCAATAGTAGTAAGTCTTAAGAGACTAGTTAAGCTGCTAGGCAAAGTACTCTATCTTAGTGCAAAAGACAGAGAAAGCAATTAAGGCATTAGCAATGTCTAGTAAGGGAAAGCAAGGAAAAATAAAGGCATTAAAAAAGTGTTTAGCTAACCTAAAGGTGTCTTTGTCTTTATAGACTTTTTATAAGCAGTAAATGTAGTCTATAGGTTTAGAATAGAGGCAACTAAAGCTAGATAGATCTTAGAGCAAGGCGTAAGCAGAGTCTTAAGTATAAATTATAAAAAAGTCTGTCTAATTGCTAGAGTGCTAGTAATTGCGTCTGTTTGCCTACATGTAATAAAGGCAATTAAAGAGCTATTTACTAAAGTTGTCCTTAGAGCTAGAGAAATACTAGGGTTTCTTTATAGCCTTGTCTAGCTAGTTATTATATTAGTCTAGTAACTACAGGAATTAATAAGCGCTAGCTAATGTAGGAGTTAATAACATAGAAGAATAGCTCCTAAGTAGTGTAAAGGTAGAGGGAGTAGTCTAAGTAGCTAGCATAGTCTAAAATTAGTCTATAGTAGCTAGTACATTATTACGTTATTTAGATTGTAAAAGGATAGTAAATAGCTGCTCTAAGTTGTTGTTAGGGCTAGCAAACAAATCCTATTCTAGTTTAGTAGATTTAGAATAAAGGGGGGTAGAGCAGCGTAAGTGCCTAAATTAAAAGGCAGGTTAAGTAGGGGCTAAGCCTTTAGCAGCTAAGATAGCTTCTTTAGCAACAATGTAGTTATAAGCTAAGCAGAGCTTCTAGTAATCTAATTTAAGTTAGTTAGTCTAGGACTAGTGTGTGTTAAAAACAGTCTTAAGAGAATTATATTTAGTAACTATATAGTTATATTTGTTAATAAGTGTAGAGCAGGTGTTCTTGTACTAAGCAAGCTCTATTTTAGTTATTTAAAGTTTAGAGGTAACATTTAAAATCCTGTTTAATACATTGTAGAGAAAGCCTATAAGGAAAGAGGCAAAGATTACTAGTTAACTATGCAAAAGACAAAAGAAGTACTAATTTAGCAAGTTATCTAAGAGCTAATAGAGGCCTAGAGATTAAATAAACTAGGAGTGTTAAGTAAGGTTATAATCCTCTAGGACTTACTAAAAGAATTAGGAGAGTATTATATTAGCTTTAGCATATAAGCAAGGGAAGTTCTTAGTAAGCTTAGCTAGTAAGCTCTAAGTGCTTAGCAAAGATGCGTTGCAGATAGAAACCTTAGAAGCTAGTGTATGCATAGAGTCCTTATAGCAGAAATTTAGTAGTTCTATAGTAGAAGCACTCTAGTGTTCTAGGATTATAGGCTTGAATATAGTTAACTTAGCGCCTTATGCCTCTAAACGTTAAATAGAAGGAGAGTTGTTTAGAAAGCAAAGGGTAGGTTAAAGAACTAGTGTCTCTTTATTGCCTAGAAACTTAGAGGAGGGTTAATTAAAGCTAGCAGAGGAAAGGCCTCCTAAGCAAGAAATAGAGCGCTTAGTAGTAGTTCTAGCAGAACAGCAGCTAGCTTTGTAGAATAAGTTAGCAACCTACTTAGAGATAGATAATATAGGCTAGGTTAGAAAGTTAGTAGAAGAAATGTACAGCCTAGACTTATCCTTATAGCGTAAGGAGTTGCAGTTGTATTTAGAAGAAGGTATCTTGTCTTAGCTAGTATTGTTAGAATTAGCTAGTGCTATAGCTGTAGTTTTAAAGATGCAGTAAGATTTGTAAGAAGTAGGTTAAAAGTTAGTTAAGAAGTAAGTTAGGTAGTTAAAGAAGAAAGCAGAGCACCTAGTGCCTTAAGTAGTAGTAAGGACCTAGAGAAAAGCTAAGTAAAAGAAGAGGAGGTGTATAGTAAAAGGTTAGCAAAAAAAAAAAAAACTAGTGTTAGTAAAAGGGTTAAAGTAAAAGAAGCTGCTGTAACTAATACTTAAGGTTGCGCAAAGAAACAAGTTAGAAGGTACTTAAAGAAGTAGAGGAAAGCAGCGCTAGACTACTTAAAAGGCGCTAGAAAGCAGCGCTAGACTACTTAAAAGGCGCTAGAAAGGAGGCGCTAGACTACTTAAAAGGCGCTAGAAAGGAGGCGCTAGACTACTTAAAAGGCGCTAGAAAGGAGGCACTAGACTACTTAAAAGGCGCAGAAATAGTAAAAGAAAAGATAGAAGCGCTAGACTACTTAAAAGGCACTAAAGCAGTAGGCGCTAGACTGCTTAAAAGGACGCTAAAACTAGGTAGGAGAAGGGCGCTAGACTACTTAAAAGGCGCTAAAGGAAGGACAGGCTAGTACTCTATAGCCTAAAAGAAGGTAGAACACTTAGTGCACTAAGATTTAGCAGCTAGTTTGTACTTAAAAAAGCGTGCAGGTAAGGCTAATCTGTACTTTAAAATAGGCACTTACTACCTGCATAAGAAGGAGATAAGGACTAAGAAAAGAAGCTCTAACAGCTAGAGCTATTGCTTAGTTAAGAGATAGCTTACTAAACTAAGCAAAAAATTGTACAACCTTTAGCAACAGTAGCTAACTACTATGCTAAACAAAGGCAGAAGCCTAAGAGAAAAGCTTAGTTTTAAGCTGTTAGGTCTGCTATTATATAAGGCAGACTTTACAAGCACAAAAGGAAGCAATCTAGAAAGCTAATATATTTAAGAAGAAGTAAACAAAATAGCAGACAGAAAGCTATAAGAGGGCAGAGATAGCTACCTACTTATAGTAAGTAGGCCTAGGCTCCTAGGCTAGAAGTAGAAGGAGGCCTGTGCCCTAAAAGTGAAGTAAAAGTTAATAGGATAGATTCTGCTAAGTTAGATAAGCACTACTAGTATGTTGTGCTATCTAACTATAGCAGGAGTCCTAATAGTAGCATAGTTAGCTGCTGTTTCCCTCTAATTACTAATAAAAATTAGTAGATCTACAAGTCTTAGCTCTTTAAGCTTAAAAACAAGAATAGTATTTAGACTATAAGGTGCTAGAAGTGCTTCTTTACTAACTCTAACTGCTTTGCAGTATATTTATGCGTTTTTAAGCTATTTTAGTGTATACTAACACCTTATATCTCCTTAAGGAGCATTATAAGCACCTTGCAGCTATCTACAGCTATATCTAAGACTACGCCCTTAAAGAACGCACTAAGGACAAGAAGGAGCTTAATGTTACCTATCTTGCTAAGATCTATTGTCCTTTAGCTAAGGTAATTACAGCGTAGGTCTTTCTATTCTATTATAGAGCATTCTAAGCTATTATAGCATATAACTAACTATTCTTAGCAGCTTTAGCCCTTATGCTAATAAATTGTACCTTTATTCTAGTGCAATTTATTTAGCTAACAATCTAATTACTAATGTCTAGCCTAATAGTTGTAAGCGTAATAAGGTAACTCTCTAGGCTAAGGTTAAAGGTTAGAAGCGCAAGTTAGAAGCCTAAATTACTACTAAGGCTTTAACCTCTACTAAGAAGGTAAGTCCTCCCTTTTTTTAGCTATTCTTAGCTATTATAGCGCGTTCTAACTTATAATAGGCTAAGAGTACTGTTGTTAACACCTAATTAAGGGAATTATCTAGTTAGGCTGCTAACTTAGTTGTTAAGATTGCTGTCTTAGAAGCCTAGAGGGATAAGGCTACTAGTAATGCTAAGAGTTAGCTAACTAGGCGTATTAAGGCTAAGGAGAAGAAGCGTAAGAGGCTTCTTGCTTATACTACTGCCTTATAATTTGCTAGTAAACATAGTAGATAATTTTGTAGTATTCTTTAACATTTTGTAGCATTCTAGGCTATAATACTACACCTAGAGTGCTTTAAGATACCTGCTACCTTTATAGCTTATAATAATATACAATAACCTCTTCTTTTATATTCTTAACTATATTAGACTATTATAGGCTATTGTAGTGCACTTTATTCTTTGTTATGTCTAAGTGCTATTAAATACCTAAAACCCTGTACAAAAAATAGTAAAGGTAACTTTAGATTTCTTCTTATTTAACTTAGAGATTTCTAGTTTTTTAGCTACTAGGCCTAACTATCCCCCTTCTTTTTAGGGGGCTAACCTAGCTGCCTTTTGCTAGTCTTTAAGGTTTATTGTCTTTTTAGGAGGATTTTCTCTCTATCCTAAAACTCTTTAAGAGTGTTAGAGGAGATGTTAACTCTAGGCTTCTATGTGTTCTCTTTATTGCTATATCTAGCCTATTTTACATAGTATAGCTATTGTCTGTTAGGTAGGATATATAAGCAAGAAGGTATAGATCTACGCCTTTTGTCTCTTGCCTTTTCCTAGGTCTAATCTATCTTTAGATTTCTTAGACTATTCTAGATTTAGGCAGTTAGATTAGTAGTGTCCTAGCTCTTTGTAAATAAAATAGATAACTTTTACATTTTCTATTTTTAGGTTTCTACCTTTAGTACGCTTATAGTTATTATAACCTAAACTTCTCTTCTTTAACTATTTAGAGGTCTCTTTAGATCCCTCTTTGTTCTTAGATCTATTCTTTCTATTCTTGTGTTCCTTCTAGGGCTTCTTACCTTAATAGTTCTTAGAAGAGGTCCTTTAGTAGAAAATCTAGTTAGCAGCCTCTTCTACCTATGTAAGAGTCTCTCTTCTCTCTAGAGGGTATATAAAGAGCTGCTTCTAGACATTTTTAAGCAATGCATAGATATATTCTATTACTTATAGTGCTAGGCTATAAGTGTTACTTAACTCCTTCTAGTAAGGCCTTATATAATCTAATAGATCTATTAGGTTACTTTAAGGAAGTATATAAGCCTTACTTAAGGCCTTATACGCCTACTGCCTTCTCTCTAAGAGAGTACCTAGGGAACCTAGCATAACTGCTTTTATAGTTACTTAGGTTAGTGCCTATAATAGGGATAACTATAGCTAATTAGCTTAATACGCCTTTTATAGACTCTTTATAGTCTCTAAAAGATATTATATACTAAAATTAACCTTCTACACTTCCTATAGAAAGTTAGTAAACAGCCTTTTAAAGTATTGCTTATAATTATACTTTTAGTAGTTATAGTCTATATAGCTGCGCTTTACAAACATATGTAGCAGCTCTAAGCATAGTAAGCCTACTATTAATACTATTAGTGCTATTATAGCAAGTTAGATACTACTATAAGTAGTTTGTAACACATTTATATTGCCTGTAAGATATTTAGCCTATGCCTCTTAAAGGCGTGCTACTTTTAGGATCTTTATAGCTTTCTTATACTAGGCTTCTAACTCTTAGAGCTCTTAGTCTACTTTATTAACTATTAGGACATCTTATACTATTATAGCCTAATATAGCCTGTTTAGCCTTATGCTAGTTAGCAGAAGCTAGATCTAGGGCTTGTTTAATATATTGTTAGATATTATACGCTAAGTGCCTCTAGACACTTTGTTCTAGAGCTCCTTAGGCCTTATTATAGAGGATTTGCCTACAGATACAAAGAGAGTTCTCTCTTTTAGCTCTAAGGTTAATTCTTCTACTTAGGGTTAGAGTGTAATACTTATTATAGGATTCTGCTACTTTGTCTCTTAGTGTAAGATTAAACAGAATGTTAGGCCCTAAGGCAAGATGCACTAAAAGATAAGGTAACAACACATGTAGTAATAATATAATTAGTAATAGAGATGTATAATTAACTATAGACTATTTAATACTAGGCATTAATCTAGTACAAGGGACTATTTATACTAGGCTTAACCTAGAATAGGTTACTCTGTAACAACCTTCTAAGGCGTTAGCTATTAGGCTAACAAAGGACACGTTGCCTTTACTAGTAGATTACGTGTACACCTACGTAATCTGCTAGTAGGTTGCGTAATTACATACGTAATTGCCTACGCAATCTACTTAGAAATCTACTCTTAATTTCTAAGCATCTATTAGTAATAGCTATTCTAGATCCTTCTACTTTGTAATAGAGAGAAGCGAAAGCAGAGTATAAATACTACCTACTCTCTCTCTCTCTTTATTCTGTACCTAGCATTTAATATAATAACTTGTTTATTATATTATCTTATTACTCTATTTACTCCTCTTGCCTCTTTAGGCTATACGCTTCCTATCTTGGAATTACCTAGTCTAGTTAGTCTAGGTCTTCTAGATTAGGGAAGAAAGTAGTCTGTCCTCCTTCCCCCCTCTACTTTCTTTACAGGGTTAAATCCTATAAGAGTTAAATCTAAGTAAGAAAAGCTTAAAAATTTAGTTATTTACAAAATCTTAACCTATTTTTACTAGGTTTTGCCCTTTGAATATGCTTTAAGGACAGAGGACTTGGAATTCTAGGTGTTGCCTACTCCTAATTTAGAAGTAGGTTTGCAGAAGAGAGGGTCTCACTGGCTGGATGGCTCTTATAGGGGCGCACGATAACATCTCCCCGGTCGGGTTGGTGGCCAGGTAATTGCAGCCAGTTTAAGTAAACAGATAACGACAACCAGCACACAGAAGCCCAGAAAACAAGCGCAGCGCTACCCTCCGAACACAACTACTCCTCGCCCTGCACGAGCCCACGCACCAGCTCCTCGATCTTCCTCCGCACAGCGCCCCGTCGCTCCTCCGTAACCCTCATCACCGCACCCCACACCACCTCGCACTCCTTCACCCTAACATCCCCAACCCTCCGCTGAGCGAACTCCCCAAACCGGCTCTCCAGCTCCACCAGACACTCCTCATGATCCCACGAACTACGCTTCACAGCCCGCTGAACACACTTGCGAAACTCACCCAACTCAGCGCCACTACCCGCCCGCCCATGGGAACCACGCTTGGGGGAGCGACTGCGTGACCGTCTATCAAACGACATGACGTCCATCATGACGGCAAGTATGTGCAGGAACGCGCTCTGGTCTCTGCGAACCGTCTGGTTGTATAGGATCGCGTACTCGAAACCTAGTTCCGCGCCAGCGACGCGCGAGTTGCCGAAATCAATGAGTTTGACTTGTGGCAGCTGCTGATGCTCTTCTGGATCGAGGGTCGGGTAGCCGAGGAGGATGTTGCCTGGATGTAAGTCGCCGTGTGCGATTCCAGGTTTGCAGTATTTGGTTAGCCATTCCAATGCTCCGCTGATTTTCATGTATACGAGCCATTTCAGAGGTTCTGGTACGTCTTGGGTGTTGAGTAGGAGGGCGTCGAGGCTACAGACTAGGGCGAGCGTGGTGGTGGTGAGGTAGTGAGCGTCTTGGTCTGGACATGGCGCTTGGTGTAGAGAGAGGAAGAAGGCGTCGCAACTTGTGGTATTACTTCCGCAAGCTGCGTTGCGTGTTGCTGCTTGATTTTTAGTAGTAATGATCTGTAAGACAGCGACCTCGTTGCATAAAGTTGGTACGCTCGTGCCTTGGCATATTTTGATGGCGACAAGCTGTTTGGTCAGATCGTTGCATGTTACTTTCAAGTCAGCCTGTGTCTTCGGAATATTATGAACTGTGGTGATGATAGAACTGCGGAGACAAAAGTACACGTCCCCGAATGTACCGCTCCCTGCTTGCGTGATGACCGTATATGCAGGAGAAAGAACCGAGGCCGGGTCGAAGCAATCATCGTAGAGGCGCGATTGGCAACGGTGGAGATCCTCTGACGTGGGGAATGCATTGAATCGGGTCATGTTGGGTTGGGTTATGGGCACTGTCTGGTTCTGATTGCGACAGCTCATGGACGAAAGCGATCCAATTGAAGTCAATGGACTATTTGAAAGTGTCGAGCGCTTGAAAACATTGTTCGTCAGTAACGAATGGTTTTCACTGTTGAGTCGCATTGTATGCTGTGCACATGAGAATCACAGCGGGATTTCTATCTGAACAGTGGTGCTTGCCCACACCGGGCTGTATGAGGTCTAGAAAACAGTGATGCGATTGCCGAAAAGAATCGCTATCTTGGCGTATGTCTACATTTTGTAAGATTAGTAACAGCTTCAAAAGTTGTTTTGGTCTTGTTCGTACGTACAGCAGGCCAGGCCAATGTTCCACCTTCAGCGTGTAGTCCACCACAAACTTTTTTCCTCTGTTTTTATGCTTATCTCTCTTCTGCTTATGTGCTGTTGAATCTTGCTCTTCTTCACGAACTCCGATGATTTGGTCATGTTCATTCGACGGTTCGCCTAGGTCCGGCCCTGGTTCGGCATCTGGCAATGATGGGCCTTCCAAAAGGCCCAAGATATTATAATGATCTCGACTCTCTTTTGGTACATCTCCTGGTGATTGCGAATACACCTTTGCGTGCAAATCCCCAAAGTCTTGCATGTCCTTTGAATCTTTCCGCTCCTCTTTCGCAGGTGGTATTGCAGGTTTCACTCGAGGAAACGGCTCCAAACCGGTGGGCTCTTGCCTCTTGTCCTGCTGTGAGCCAGTGGCACGCTCTGATCCATCCAGACCACAGATCTGCCTACAATCTCCACATCAGCGGCGGCTTCACAGAGTAGTCATTCGCCGAAGCTCCCGAAACACACAGCTTAGCCCAGCCTCGCCTGTAGCCTTCGCCGTGATTCCAGCCTTTCCACATATACTGTGTCTTGAGCTGCGCGCCAAAGCTGTCACCGGTGTGATCATCTTCCTTGTACATGACCATGCCAATGATAGGCTGGAACGACTGCTTGTCGTTGCGCCAGCGCTCCATGGCGAGATCCAAGGGGAGGAGATCAGAGTGATGGTTGAGGGTGCAGTGTTTCTTGAGGACGTAGTGGTGGTAGACGCTGATTGCGGAGTCGCTGGGCCATGCTGGATCCGGGTTGCGCGCGATCTCCGGATCGAATTTGTAGATGATGGTGTCGCCGCGGGCGTCGATGTAGCGATGGAACTCCACAGGTGCCATGGTAGTGATATTGCTGTAGCGATAGTTTGACCAGCGAATGATGGACCGAACAGAGGGTGAAGAGATGTGAAGATGGTTGACAAGTTGTTTGGACGTGCACGTTATTGGCAGTCGTAGTTGCCGCAAGTGGAAGACGTGGGGAGACGTGTGGAGATGTTGTGTTTGTTTGTTGTTTGCGCTGAGTGAGAGAAGGCAGTCAGCCGTTCTGTAGCTACCCGGCACAGGGATCGCCTTCACCTTGGCAGTGCATTCGAACTACATTCATCACGCAACCCATATCAACCCTGAGCCATGTTTTAGGGAGCTCGGTATTAGCGCGAAGAGCGAAACAAGATCAACTCTTGTGGCTGCTGCCTGTTCAAGCAGCGAAGAGAGAAGCGGCAGCTGGCTATGACTCTGCGTATCTGACTTGCAACGACCAACCTCGTCTGATACCGCGACTCCAGACATACAATCGCTCCTCAAGCGGGTGTCCTATCGTTATCAAACCGCTGTTGCCCATCTTTAGCTTCACATCCGCTTCCTTGATATGGAGCCTCCAAAACAACTCTCGTCCAGCTCGCAGGTGCAGGCAACCAACCTTCGTTATCAATTGTACACGGATATTGTCGTTCACTCGGCCAGTCTCGCCCAGAGCTAGGTGCTACAGAATCAGCAGACGTTTGGCACCCTGAAGACGCGCCAGAATGATCATCAGCGAGGACTCAACACGGTGCCGACGGCTCGAACCAAGAAGTCGTCCCTGGTTGAGGAGTCTCCCGAGAGTGTGGAAATTACGCACCAGCATCGCGTAAGACAGAGTCGGATCATGGAGCAGGGCAGCGAGATGGATAACGCACGAATCTACCATGACCATGTCCGGGCTCTCTGTGCCCTCGCGTCCTCGATGTTCGTCATGGAGAAGAATCTCCGGTACGATTCGTTGCGGCTACTTGCACAGTTGCCTAGACGGACAGACCCCGCATGGGTTCGCGCTGCCTATCTTGAGTCTCGACGCGCCCTGTCGATGGATGCTGGGGTTTGGATAGATTGGGACACGCCAGCATGTCCCTGGACCACGTGGAAGGTCTCCTGGGCCGATGAGAAGATTCAGCGTGTACGACGCACGAAGCCTCCAAGTCGGTGGAAGGAGCTTCTTCTCAGAAGGCACCAGCCGAGACCCTTCAGCCGTAAAGCCCGTGATCCACACACGACGGTACGCAAAGGCCCTCTCCTTGACACGGAAGAGGATGCCAGGAAGAGGGCAGATATACACGTTGTCGATCAAGATGACGCAGATGACAATGAAGAGGGTAGAAGCAATGAGCGTGAGGGGCTACAGAGGAAGCGAGACAAGCTCAGGCAGTTGATGCTGGACATGTTCTGTCTCTCATGTGTGGGAGGAGGGAAGTAGGCGGCGCCAAGCGTTATGGCTGCAGATCAGGATGGGTGAGGTACTATGGTATGCAGGAGAGTAATTAGGTGGAAGAGGAATGTAATATTGGTATGCACAGATAAGAAGGGACCAAGCCAAGTCAGGGTGGTGCACGGCCCGGAAGACGGTGCCGAAGTCATGTTAGAAATTGGCGGTGCTGACATGGATGCATGCGGTGCGGCCCTTTGAACAGTGAACACATGCATAGAACCCCGCGAACTGCCGACTGTTGGCGCCTGCCTCGATAGTTTCTGTGTAGAGCTGCTCTGCCACCGCTCGCCACGCACACACACACGACACACACACACGACACACGACACACGACACACGACACTGCGCACCCGAGGATCCCGCCCACGCTTCCCTTCTCCTCCGCCCGCGCCCGCGCGCTATCTCCGTCGTCGTCCCCCGTCGCCCGCGAATTTCCCACAGCTCTCGAGTCTCGATGCGCGCCGGGCCCTAGCTTTCCCTCGACGCTCCACCCCTCGACTATGTCCAGCACGCCGCCCCTCGAACCCTCCAGGCACCTTGCGTGCACCCGCGCACACGACACACGACACACACGATAGCGCCCAGGCTATTGTATACTGAATACCGAATACCGCATACCGCATACCGCATACACCACACTACACACACCACACTACACACACCACACTACACACACACCACACTACACACACACCACACTACACACACACCACACTACACACACACCACACTACACCACACATACGCCACGCATACGCCACACAATATACATCACACACCACACCCCCAGCCAATGGCCACCAAATAAACACCAACCATGGCCCTGCCCACGCTGCAGTTCCTGGCGGGGCTCCTGCTCCTGCTGTACCTGCTGAGCTTCGTCCTCTTCGCTTTCATCCGTGTCGTCACCGGCGTCTCCATCCAGCGATTGGGCTACTCAGGCCTGCGCCGCATCGCCTTCACCCCCAAGGACGGCCTGCGAATCGAGATCCGTGGCCTTGGCTTCTCCCTCCACCGCCCCACCTTCGCCCAGCCGACGTGGGCCAGCATCGTATTGACCGAGCTCAAGCTCACCCTCGACCTGAAGACGCTGGGAGAGAAGCCCAGGAGGAAGGCAGCATGGACAAATTGGTCCAGTGGCTCTGCGCACAAGGACAAGCCCAGGACCGGCACCAACACGCCAGAAGTCGTCGTCCAGGACGAAGAAACCAATCACAGCGAAGAGCACAGGCGGAGTCTGACGTGGAAGCGCCTCACCGACGCCAAGGAGAAGATCAAGCGCCTGCACCGCAACGTCAACTACATCTGCCTCGTCGACCTGCTGGCCTACACTACGACTGTCGTTGTCGTCGACGTGGGAGCTGTGCAGGTGGGCAACCTGTCGCTGGCTGTTGACACTAGGCGTAAGACAGTCGACCGCAGCCGCCTCTTCAACCACCACAAGCTCAAGTCGAGCCAGGAGCAGCGGCCCGCCGAGTGGCACCTGACCCTGCGCAGCGTCTTGTTCACCCCAGAAGGGGGCGAGTCGACCGAGGTGCTCGACCACTGCACCCTGAACATCCACGGCTTTCTCAAAAAAGAGCTCGAGGGCTTGCGAGATGCGTCCATCGCGCTCAAGCTGGGACGCCTGAGCATTCCCTACGACGACGTCAAGCTGTGCATCGAACGCGCCAAGAAACGCAAACCAGCGCCTACGCCCAAAGAAAAGGACACCATCGCTAGCCATCCCGATGTCTCGCTTACCGACGTGATCGAGGAGCTGGACCACCCTGAAAGTCGAGAGGAGAGCATTGTGCAGACAGTATCAGATTCGAGAGAGTTTGCTAGCTCGATCTTGCGCGGAATTCACGAGTTCCAGTTTGCCATCAGCTTTGTTGGCCTTACAAAGCAGATCAGGGCGAGTCGCAAGCATGAGCCCGAGGTCTACCTCAACGTCGCCATGAAGGAGGTTGGCATGGACCTTCTTCGATTGGATCCTCGAAGTCCCGCCCATCTCATGTACTTCTCACCAAACGATATAGCACACCAAGCTCTGCTAGCTGCCATCTCCATCTCCGTCGGTATTGATGATGGCTCCGGCCATCCTGAACGGCTCCTCTATGTTCCCATGGCCACCACCACGCTCAACACGACTCTGCCCTCCAAAACGATTCAATTCTCGAGCGACAAAGACAGCGCCGAGCGCAACACCAACATTCTCTTTGCAAATCTTGTCATTACCTCTCCATCGCTGGATCTGGATCCTAAGCACCTGCCATTACTACTGTCCATGTTTAATAGTTACGAAACACGCCGGAAGCCACAAAAGACGCGCAACAGCAAGCGGTACCTCATTCGACGTCTGCTACCCAAGGCGAACATCAAAATCTCCATCCATGAACCTGTCATTAGAGTGACATTACCTCCTATGGATCCTGAACGCCAAGGGACCGATGAATTTGATCTCCTCATCTCAGCATCCTCTTCCTTGTCGTTGGACGTGGAGTCGTCGCACGCCGCCGATGGCGAGCTTCACTACGCTCTCATCTCCACCTTCCGCATGAATGCGCAGCAGCTGTACTACCAGACTGCATCGATCGAGAAACACAACCTGCTTCTGACAGACTATCTTGAGTTCAAAATGCAATTGAGCGCTTCGCCTGACGTAACAGTCGAATTGCGTGGAATGGCACAGACTTTCTCTTTCTACCTTGTTCGTCCGGAGATCAGTGAAGGACTACGACAGATCGTCACACACCTTCAGAAAGATAGACGTAAGAAGCGTGGTGCTCCCAAGAGGAAAGGCATTAACTTCCTCCGCAAGCTGCCACCTTGGCTGTCTTACGTACACCTGCAAGGCTCAGACTTCAACATTGAGGTTGCCGGTGTCGACGAAGCTGTGTCGAAGCACAGCCGCGGAGTTGCAATCCATCTTGAGTCTTGTACGGCCGAATACAAACACAGCCGAGACGACGAAAGCGACCTCAAGCCAGTGCGCCGGCGTGCACCAAGCCGAACAATCAATCGCGACGAGCACATTCTCCGGCCGCCGGCGTCCCCTTCGCCCAAGTCACCTAGGAAGCCCTCCGGCAATGCAACGGATGGAAGACGACTTGCACTACACTTTGCTGGATTGGAAGGCTTTGTCATTGAGGCTGCCGATCAGTGGGAACAAGACCCCTCTCTATCACTACCGCGTATGGAAGTGGCATTCAATACGACTTCTGATAAGCAAGGCCCTATTTTCCACGTCCACTCCTTCTCACAGCGCTTGTATCTGCGCTACTCCTTATACCGCCACTTTGCCATGGGCATGGCCATGCAAGTATTGAGACGCTCGTTTGTTGTGCCTCAAGAGCCAGTTCCTTTTGATGAACCCATGTCACCTATGTCGCCCGTGTTGTCGCCTACACACCTAGCAGTCCCATCGCTAGACGGTGATATATTAGGTCCCATGGGTGGCGAGATCCCAGAGATTGTCACGGTCGATTTCAAGGCACAATTCATTCAGATCAAAGCCGACATGCCATCCGATCCGCCGCTCATGCTTCAAATCTATGGCGTGGAGGCCGGCCAGCATCGTTGGCAGCCTCCGTTCTTGCGATCACGCCTCGTCAGACTCTACGCTGAGAACCCTAACGTCAAGCGTGTCTGGAGCCGTATCGTCAGTGTCAAGTCGCTACGCTTGGACTACAGACAAACCAAGCGCAGATACGGCCACACCGTCACCGATGACAAGTCCATCGACGTAGCGACAGATGCTATTCGAATCGCCGTACCGCATCAACTAGTCGTGCATAAGATCTTCGACAACATCACAAACATTACCAAGGTCGCTAAACAAATGCATCATCGGTTCAAGACAGGGACGAATGAGTACGTACTGGACAAGGAACCTGAAGGTCCGAAACATGTGCCGAAGATATCAATTCGAAGCCGCGCTGTCCTGTTTGAACTCGAGGACAGCTCCTTTGAGTGGAAGCTGGGAACCATCTACCGCATTGGACTCATGGAGCAGAAGCAACGACTTGCACGTGAGCAAGCTTTCGACCTAAAGGTAAAAAAGCTGCAACAGCAGGATGAGCTGCGAAGTGGCGGATCCCGTCACCGCGCAAGGTCTGCTCACAATGGCCACCATGGACATCGTGGACGAAACAAATCCAAGACTCGGGAGAAGGGCCACAGGTTCCATCGCCGTACCAAGAGTGCAGATTCCAGTGATCAGGATTCTCTCGACGGTGATCGTCCCATGCGCTACAACAAAGACGGTTTCAGCGGCTTGAGTGGTTCTTGCCAAACATCTGTCGAGGACGCTCGCGAGAAATTGAAGGTGCTCAACGCTCAGACCTGGAGAAAGCGCATCGATCATGCACTAGCGACGCAGAACCGCTCGATGCACGACATCCGCTCCATGTTTTGGGGGCTGGACGAGCTGCCAGACGATGTCGAACAAAAAGAGACCATCCTTACGATCCCACAGCGACCTGCGCTCATGGCATTTGCAGTCAGTGATCTCAACATCACTATCGACAAGCCCTCGTTTCCCATGTCGGAATACCCCAAATTCCTCCAGCGTGTCGGCAAAGGCATGCCAACTGATATGCAGTACTCTTTGCTTATCCCCATGCATGTCCAGATCAACGCTGGGGAAGCCAAACTTCACCTTCGAGACTATCCGTTGCCACTTGCACACATCCCGTCGATAGGTAATTTGGGATCATCGCGTTTACCCAGCCTGTCGTTGAGGACCGACTTCGTGATCGCTGAGGAGTTTAGAGATGTAGAATCTTCACGAGTGAGCAGAGTGGTAGTCGTACCCAAAGAAGAGACTTTATCAGGCGAGCTTTCAGGCGGTTTCGCGGTCGACGTTCGCCGCACAGTAGCGCCTGTCAAAACCTACTCAGATATGAACGTCGACATCAACTCGGCGTATCCGACGAGGATCACGTGGGGCACATCGTATCAACCGGCCATTCAAGATATGATGCAAATCATCGAGAACTTCACCAAGCCGGCTGTGGACCCGTCGGAGCGTGTGGGCTTCTGGGACAAGATCAGGTTGACCTTCCACTCACGTATCAACATCTCATGGAAGGGCGATGGCGATGTGCATCTCATCCTCAAAGGTAGGTCTCTCGTTGCTTTCAAACAGCTCATTGCTAACAGCAGTTAGGTTCTCGCGATCCGTACATGGTAACTGGTCACGGTGCTGGTTTCGTCATGTGCTGGCAAAACGACGTCAAGCTCACCCTCGCAGAAGACGAAGATCCACGCAACTTCATGGTCGTCAAGAGTGGAAGTTACGTTCTCGCTATTCCTGATCTGGGTCATTACGCACGCCATGAAGCCGACGCAGAGAGCGCCCGGCCTGAAAGCGCTTCCAGTCTATCTAGTCGTAGGCAGCTTGCTGTTTTCAAGAAGACTGTCATGAAACTCAACGGCAATGTACGATGGGGTGTTGGTTTGGTCTTTGAACGCAACCTGGACAGCGGTGGTCGTTCGTTCGACTTCATCCCTCACTACAATGTGGCACTCAGGAATCCCAAATATGCGAAGCCATCAAACGGAAAGGTATGTCTACGTTACGTGACTCCCGGCATAGCCCTGACAATTAGTAGGAGTACGATGCTTTCCGTGGCTTCCGCAGTCACCATATCCACATGTCCATCGCCATCGCCGCACCATATGATCGAGAATGGTCAGTGGCGAACCAAGACGCATCTAAAACGTACAACAGTGTCCACCTCACCCCTCGCTTCTTCACTCACTTTTACAACTGGTGGTCCATGTTCTCCGGCGCCATGTCACTGCCTGTGCGACAAGGCAAACTTTGGCCCGGCGTGGAGAAGTCTAGCAAGAAGTTTGGCCGGCATCTGGCAACGATCAAGTACAACCTGCTCTTATCGCCGTTGTACATGAGCCATATCTACAAGCATAAGGATGCTGAAGACTACGGCTCGGGCGTTGTCTCCGCTACTGGTTTGAAGGCGCGTGTGGATAGCTTCATGCTTGACCTACATCAGCGTCGTGAAGAGTTCCGTACCGTGGTTCAGGCGCCCAAAGGGAAAGAAGACAGCAAGCAGAACCAGACTACGGGCATGCGCATGAACCAGGTGCAGCTGGACCTCATCAAGACTGACGTTCGAGCGGTGTCAGCGAGCATAGCAGGAACTGATTCGGATGACGTTGACCATGCCACCGCCGAAGACCTCGCAAGCTTCAATCAGGAGTACCTGAGCGCTGATCTGTCGAAATTCACGATCCCCGATAACGACTGGGGTTGGGTCGACATGGACGACTTCATCGAACTTGGATGGATCCTGCCATCAGATCGTCATCCCGAGACGCAGATCCTACCTCTAGCATTTGCACCTCACTTTACCTACTTTCGACAGACCGATCACGCCGATAACATCTCAGGCGACGTTCACAGGACCAGCGCATTTGGTAACGAGCCAACGCATCATTGTGTCATGTCAGCACGAAACGATCCGCGGCGAATTCAATGCGGCTTGATCGAACAACGGATACAGCGCGTCAAGAGCCAGATAGAGCACAACCATCGTGCAATTGGCGAGCAGGAGGTCAAGATCGTGCGTGAAATCAACGATAACCAAAAGGAAGCGGAGCGACGCCTAAATGCTTTCAAGAGCCATGCCCTTTTCTTACAACGGAAGCTAGAGTTCCTCACATCAATGCACGAGAGTTTACTCGATCGATTGGCAGCCAACGAGGGCAACGCTGTACCCAAGGGTGAACCTGACACGGACGATGAGTTCTTCGAAGCCCAGGAGGAAGACCCAACAAACGATCCGGACACCAAGGGCATGGATTCTGCTCCTAACATTGATTACATCAGCGACTTCAACAACCGCTTCATAATCCACAATGTGCATCTAAAGTGGGGTAACTCGTTGCGAAACATAATCCTACGCTACATTCACCAAGTCAGCCAACGTCGAGGTTTTGTCTACTACATGTCCCGGAGAGCGGTGAAATTCATTCTGGACGTTGTGGAGGAGCAGAACAAGTCACGCGGCCCGTCGACTTCTAGTCCCGATATGGACCCAACGACACCGAAAGCGCAGAGTGACCAAGGTCTCAGCATCGACGAAACCATCCAACAGCTTATGGCTGACGGGAAGAGGTTCGTTGACGCCGACGCCGAAGCTAACAACGGCGACAAGAACAAGGATGCCCAGGACAAACAGGATTCTGCGGAGAAAGACGTCAACGCCGATTATGTACCTCAGAACGCATACATCGTTCGTCTCATCGCCCCTCAGATTCAGCTGCAAAGCGAGCGCAACACTAAGGCTGCTGTACTCGTGACGGCAAAAGGCATGCAACTCAAAGTCTTGCAAATCATGGACAAAGACCGAGTCATGGATGAGGTCTCCGGTCTGGTGCAACGCCGATTCACTGCTGCTATGGACAGTCTTCAAATTTTCGTCACCAACGCTCAAATCTTTAGCGGCATGGACGACATCCACATGTACTCTGGGAGCACGTACGGAACTCCGGCCGGCTCCGCTTGGCCACCCTGGGTGCCTTTTGAGGTCATGTTCGAGTTCCACACAAACCCATACGGCTTCCAGAGGGTGGTACAGAGGACGTCAGCAAGTATGCGATACGACAAGTACAACACTCTGCGTCTGAAGTACAACGATGACGTGTCTGGCGATGCTGCGTCTTCGAAGAGCGCACAAAACATGGAAAGCCGGATCGATCATCTCTGGGTTGACTTCCCTCATGTCCGAGCCTTATGCGATTCACGACAGTACTACGCTATGTATGTCATCGTACTGGATCTACTGCTATACCGTGAGCCACTTGAGAAAACGCGCAACGAACGCCTGGAGAAGATCATGTTAGCCTCCGACTTTAGTGATCTGACCGGGGCACCGAGTCTAGTCATTGGCCTGCAGGAGCGTATTCGACAACTGGAAGAGATCAAAACAGTCTTCCAAGTCAATGAGAAATACCTGGACAAGCAGGGTTGGGAGGACCGTGTGGAGGTCGAGAAAGATCTGGCAGTGTATGAAGACGAATTGTTCTTTGTCATGAAAGCAATCACTACTGCTCAGCGCAAACAAGACGATCGAGCGCAGGCCAAGCAGTCCACGGGTCTCCTCCGATGGTACATCTCGGCGTCGGAGATTGTGTGGCATTTGCTGCGCGAGGGTCAAGAGTCTCTCGCCGAGTTCCAGCTCAAGAATGCCCTGTACGACCGTACCGACAACAACGACGGGTCCAACTTCAATTCTTTGGAGATCGAGGATGCTCGGGGTCTGAACCTACTCCCCAATGCGCTGTACCCGGAGATGATCTTACCCTATTTGGAGAACAACAAGCCACTACCTGAGAACGCTAAGTGCCTGAAGGTTCAATTTGTCATGCTGGAAGCGATTGCAGGCATACCAGTCATGGAGCATTTTGAAGTCATGCTATATCCGCTCAAAGTTCAGCTGGAATGGGAGATTGGCAAGAAGCTGTTTGAGTACATTTTCCCTGCCATCAAAGACAAGAACGCAGAGAACGGCAGCTCTTCGCCCTTCATGATCAGGCACACGCTGCCTGCCCAGGATGAAGAAGATGAAGACATCAACGGCAGCATAGCTTCCGGTGCCAGCACTGGCATGGGCAGCTCGCTCTCGCAGGACGAAGCCTCAACTGCACTCAAATCCCGCCTGACGCCCACTTTGAAGTTACCAGATCCACAGAACAGAGCGTCCAGTAAACCCAAGAGCAGTCCAGAGAAGAGGCCGGGTCTCAACAGTTTCCGATCACTTTTTCGCGACAACAACGCGTCTCGTAGCGGGACTGAGCTGCGCCGAACGCTACATCCTAATGCTGCAATGGCAACGCCTTCAGGCTCTTCGCTCAATATACACGCCAGACCTGGATCAGTCCGCTCCAACACGTCGTCCATGACCGCAAATGAGTCCGAGCGCACTGCAAAGAAGTTCACCCTCTACCGAACTGGCACAAGCATGACCATGACGGATAAACGCGCCGAGAAGAAGGACAAGAAAGAGAGGAGCGACGACCTGACGCAGATGATGAACCGAGCAAGCAACTACATGACTCTGGCCTACGTCCGCATCCCCTCGATGGTACTCTGCTTGTCGTACAAGGGCAAAGGATCGCGAAACTTTGAAGACGTTCACGACCTGGTGTTCAAGATGCCCACGCTAGAATATCGTAACAAGACCTGGTCGAACCTAGATCTTGCGCTGCAACTCAAGAAGGACGTTATTCGCGCGCTCATCTCGCACGCGGGCGCTATAGTAGGCAACAAATTCTCACACCACCGCCCGAGCAAAACCCAACAGACGCGTCTTCGCCAGATCGCGAACAGCTCCACTATGCTCAACGCGTCGCCCGATATGAGTGGCTCAGAAGCAGCATCTCTACGCGATCACTCCCCCGGTGGCTCATCCGCCGACGGCGTACGGCGCAGCTTCACATCCGGTCGCCAAGGTAGCTTCATATCTACTGTGTCCGAAGAGTCTTCGCTCCGGCCAGGCACAAGTGCTGACGGACGCTCAACACACGGCTCCATTCTCGGCGGTCTCCACCGACACCGTCACGACGACCACGGTCTAGGGATCGACGACATCGCCGACGGCCGCGCGTTTGCTGACGAGCTGAGCAGAGTGGATAATACAGAGCCGGGCCATGCAAATCTTATTCATAGTTTGAGTAAGCACATCACAAGTGTTACACCGTTCGCCAATCACCGAGCCAGAGACAGAGCTAACTCTACCGGAAACAACAGCAGCTTCCCATTCAGCAGGAATGGAAGCGTAGTCGAAGAAGGCGACAGACCCGCAACAAGCTACGGCGAAGGAGAAGACGGCGGCAAAAACAAGAAACAGAAAGCGCTTGCCGTGGGCATGAAGCTACTCGGTCGAGGCCCAAGTAAAGACTAAGACTTTTTGCATTTCATGAACCAAGAGCTACATGCATGTTTGCGACGCGTTGTTTTTGGAGAACATGGGTAATTTCGTTTGTCAGCATTTCCTGGCGTTTGGGAACGCATCTTGCAGCGAATTTTTCTTTGTACATATCCGCTCGTTGCTGAATCGCATCGACACGTCGGTGGTTTGGTGCTCGGGAATGGCGTTTAGATTGCGTGTGGGTGCACGTATAGACGAGCTTTACCTTGGGTCTCAGAGCGTGGTGGTGATGACGCCATCTGTTACTTCATTTATCAATATCATATGTATGTATGCCTTCCTTTGCAGATTGTCGCTGGTGGCCCGGCAGTACTGTGGTGAGCTCGCGAGACAAAAATTCGGTCTTGTGAGTTGCGTGCACTTCACTTCCACATTGTACAGGTAATCTAGATAACCGCTCCAACGCCTGGCTTTAGAGATATCTTCCTGATGAAATGACCGTATAGTGAGCATGTTTTCCTTCTTTCGACTCGAGTTTGCTTTGCTTTTCTCTTACCTTCACCTTTGCGGATACGTCTTGGCGCGATTGAGCTGAAGTCGTCACTTTCTCCTCTTCCTCCGTGTCTCTCCCGTCTAGGAGATAGATCATTGATTAGACTGTAGTACCTACTCTAGTCTCTATTTATATGCTACGTGAGCGTCCCATGCTCCTGTCAGTTGGTCACCTAATCTGCCTGATACGAGCGATCTGCCCGTTGCATACATAGGTAGTACTTGGTAGGAGCGTGGGAGATTTGATTCCTGGGAGAATCGGCCTGACCTCGGGTCTGATTTGGACTGTGTGCCCAAAGCTTCCTGTGGTTAATCTGTCGTTCTGTCGTTCTGCAACACAAACTCATTGACGGTAACGAATCTACATAGTATGCATCTGGCTCAGCCCAAATTCCTCGAACTTCCTCGAGAGATCCGCGACAGAGTCTATGACTACATCTGGATTGACACTGGACGGATTACTCAGCGGTACAAGAGCAAGGAATACATGGTGACATACGGCGAGCTATCTAATACTAGAGCTCTTGGTAAGGCAGAATGGCTCCTTACCAGCTCGCAGATGCTGCGCGAGGGGCTTGAGCAGTTGCACCGGCACTCGAGATGGTATTTTACCAGCAACACTGCGAGCCCTTCCTATATCGACTACGTTTTTCCGCTAGACACACCGGCTCAAGCCCGTGTGTATTCGCTAGGACTGACCATTCTTCACCACAACAGCGATTCTCAACGAGCGTACCTTTTGGATCGATGCGACGTGGACTTGGGCATTATGCTTGAATCGCGGAACTCAGATACACCTCTTACGACAATTGAAATTGGCATCTGGCGTTGGTACGAGGATGGCGGTACAGCAGAGTCGAGGTTCGACTTCTCTCCACTGGAGTCGCTCGCGGCACACTCTTCACTCCAGAAATTAACGATTCAACTGAAGACACATTATAATATTTACTCGCAAACGCTCACTGAAGGCTGGTCTAGCTCATACTCCGGTCCTATCTTAAACGCTGAGGAGGGTTTCATGAATAGTTTGGCAGCAGAGACGTCACGGGTTGGAAGAGTCATTGTGCCGGGTGGCATTGAAACTGCGACTCCCTTTGAGGACTACTGGGTTCAGTACCGTTCCGTTGAGAGTCTGGGCTTCAAATCAATGACTACCTGTTGGGAATACACCATCGAGAGGCAGTAGGGGTCTAGGCAGCGTAGTGCAACAGTCTCAGCGCGCGAACACGCCCACCAGAAAGTGCACATCTAAGCCAAATCAACATCCAAGGTATGTCTCATCGGAAGCGGCGGTCTCATTCGCGACTCAAGCTAATGTCATAGTAGGATTGCCATCAGATGATGAAAAAGTCGCGCACAAGCACAGTTGTAGCGAGCGACACCGGAGTGCAGCTAATGTTCGATGAGCTGCGAAACTATCTCGCGTCTCCACCAGGTGAAGTTCAGGAAGGTGGTTAGATAAGCCGGGAGCGAAGGTCGGCACGCGGAGTGCGGAGCTGAAGGATCTCCCATTGGCAGAACCATCGGCCTCCTCCGAGCGTGGGGCCAGCGGGGTAGCTTTCGGGCCGCTTCTGGTGTAGCAATTCATTCGAACTCTCCTTTCCTTTGTTCTTCTCTTACAAAGTTGAAGACTTCCATCATCCAGCTGTGAACTGCTCCTCGTAGTTCGTGCGACCCCCACCCTAGGTTTCCGCCACCAACGATCATCATCACGCATCGTAGCTTGAGAGGGGCCGGATCCTACATACAACCCGCAGGACCCCTCAGCATTGCAACATGTCTACCGACTCAATACCAACCACACAGACGGCAGCCTGGGTTGACGAGCCCGGCCCAGACTGCGTCCTCCAAATCCGCCACGACGTGCAAGTCAAGCAACCCGGCGCGAACGAGGTCCTCGTCAAGATCGAATGCTCCGGCATCTGCCACTCTGACTGCCATGCTCTCCAAGTTAAAGGAAAGTACGAACAAGTGCCCGGCCACGAAGGCGTCGGCAAGGTAGTGAAACTGGGTCCCGGGGCTTCCGAGAATCTGCTGGGAAAGCGAGTGGGCGTGAAATGGCTCTGGAGCGCATGCAACGAGTGCGCGAGCTGCAAAGTCGGGAAAATCAACCACTGTGCAGAGCAAATCAACTCCAGCCGCCAGGTACGGGGCACGCTGCAGCAGTACACAGTCGCGCATGCAGACTTTGTAACTCCCATCCCCGACGGCGTCAAGAGCGAGGTCGCTGCACCGTTGCTATGCGCTGGTCTTAGTCTAGCAGGCGCCGTATCTAAACTCGCGCCTGACGTTGTGCCGGGCGACTACGTCGCTATTGTCGGCGCTGGAGGCGGTCTAGGACACATCGGCGTGCAGCTTGCGAGTCTGAAGGGCTACAAAGTCATCGGCATCGACAGCGGGGCCGACAAGGAGAAGCTGTGCAAAGAGATGGGAGCCGTGGGATTTGTTGATTACGCGAAGCAGGACGTCGTTCAAGCTGTCAAGGACCTGACGGATGGCGAGGGCGCACATGGTGTCATCTGCGTTGCTGGTAGCGAACGCGCGTACGATCAGGCTCCCGCGCTTGTGAGGAATAGTGGTGTCTTTGTCTGTGTTGGACTGCCGCCGGACACGTACATGTTCCCTATGTCGCCTATCCATATCGCCAACAGAGGTTTGATTATCAAGGGTTCTTCGACTGGTACGGCGAAGCAGATGGAAGAGCTACTTCAGTTTGCGTTGGAGGGCAAGATCACGCCGAAGATTGAAGTGTATGACTTTGCGGATTCGCCAAAGATTATACAGGAGTTGATGCGCTACGAGGTGACTGGGCGGAAGGTAGTGCGCGTGCCATGATTCTTTCCTGCTCGACGATCTTCAAGGCATTGGCTGGGCGTACTGGGTATGGTTGAAAGTGGATCATGATTTTTAGCACTGCTATCACCGCTGAGCGTGGCGTTGCGGGGTGTGGCTCAGGTGTGGTATTCCAATACCAGAATTGATAAAATCAGAGTTACCTGACTATTTGGGGACAACATATACGTTACTAGCGAGTTGGCGCTAGAGCTTGGTGTCCCAACGTCTATCGTACACTCTTTTGCTGCCCGTCACGCTCTTGAGACCTGAGCGTCCGAATTCAACGGAGGACAGCGTCTTTGCCGATCTCAACCAGCGAAGTTTTTGTCGTCTCTTCTCCGATTACTTGCTGCTGCCTTGCTTGTATGGTTACCGTGTTTACGTTCGACCCCGTTCAGCAAGGCTTGTGAGAAGCTCGGATGTTCGGCAAAAATCTCGAGATGGGGTGCCTGATGCACTTCTGACTTACCCGATGAACTGAACCTACGAAGCTTCACCGAACCTTGATTATGAAGGGTTCTCGTTCTGCGCAAATTCACAAAATTGGAATCCTTGGTCGACTTTTAGGGTCTGAACTTCATGCGCTCAACAAGCCCGCTCACAATACCACCAAAAGTTCGCCGCCACCAGTTTACATTGATGTTCAGAGCTCATGTGACTACTACACGAATAATGATCTTGTATGTGGCTTCGTGCGGGTGCATCCAACAGAAAGACCCAACGGCGTTAAGATAGCAATCAGAGGGCGCTGCAAGTTGAAAGTCAGAACGGACAGCGGGAAACCTAATAGGAGAAGCACCTTCGGACTCTTTTCATATGAGCGAGTTCTCTTCAGCGCCTCCCAACTTGGAGGGAGCTATGGAATTGTAGACCATGGCATTGCAAGCGATGGCAGAGTAGAACTACCGTTCGAGTTCGCTTTCTCTAACGAAGTCCAGATGCCTCCTGACTCCCTCTACAAGGAGAGCATTGGCTTCGAGAACCAGAAAGGTCATCCAATTCCGACATCCCTGGGGTTTGCTGTGGGTCATGGTACCAAGACGGACGAGTACAGAGTTGAATACTTTCTTGAGGCTTTGGTCTACAAAGAAGGGACGTGGGAGCCGGATGATGTAATCAGGTTGATGCTGCCTTTCCAACCAACAAACTACACAAAGCCTTCTGATCTTGCTGTTGCACGACCAAAGTCTTCAGAGTTCTGCATTAGAAGCCATAAAATGGATCCGTGGAATGATCCAAATCCGAATGCTCTGACAAAGCTCAAGTGGTCTACCCGGTCGAAATACAAGCATGCAGTGCCTGAGGTAAGGTGGAACATCATTGCTCATTGCCCGTACAGGCTAGCTGCAGGAACCAGTATCCCGATGTTTTTCTCTTTCCACCATCTTGGTCGCTCCCCAGAGATCACCACCCTACCTACTGTCTACGTCCGACAGATCCGTGTGAAACTCACATTGATTCTTACAGTTCGCGTTCCTTACCATGGCTTCAGTGGCGAACGCGACATGATGAACAGCAGCGCAATGGATATCCTCAACGAAGCCTTTACTGCACAGAATACAACGATGCGCCATGGCTTGCAACTTGAGGAATTGGGAGAACTAGAATTACCGCCAGATGCCCTTCCAAGCTTCAAGACTTATGGTCTGCGGCTGGCATTCCGCATCAAAGTAGTCGTGGATGGAGAGTGCGCCCAGGAGAAAACTAGCGTTACTGTGTTGCGTGGCGAGTGCAAGGTTGTCTGCGGTGTGCGACGGTCGCCTGCTACTGCGGCCTCGAGTTTGGACGTCTTAGCGTCGGCACACACTCATTAAGAGACACCAACTTTAGAAGAGCAACTGCCAGCATATGAGCCGATTCTGAGCTACGAGCGAGAGAACCCATGTGTCGAATCGGCTTGAGGGAATGACCGGGCATTTGACCTACATCACAACCGTTCTGAGGGCTGAGCCACAAAGCACATCTAATTCTTTCCGTCTTTCAGAGCCTACGAAAACGAGGCTTTTTCATCAGGTCACTTCAATGACAGTTTCCCCCTCGTCTTCTGGATCCTCAAAACCGTTCCAGTACATCTCGAGAGTCTCCCTGCTGATATCGAACGCGGAGTCAGCCGTCTTCTTGTTCAGACTCCTCCTGCAGATTCTGTTCCATAGCACTTCTTTTTCCTTGGCCCGTAGAAACACCAGTACAACTCTTGCGCCATGTTTTTCGGCGATGGACCGAAACTCGTCTCTATCCTGCTTCGCGTAGAATGAACGCTCGAGGACAATGTCCTTCCCCTCAGCCAACAGTTCTAGGAAGTTCTGGAGGTAAACGGCATCAGCTTCGTCCTGATACTGGTCGTAGAGTGGTTTGGAGGCTGGGTAGTCGATGCCGTATATGCCGTGAGCTGAGAAGATAATAGGATCGATGGAGATCTTGGTGAACTGCGGGTACTGTTTGAGGATACTGTTTGCAAGTGTTGTCTTGCCAGCACCTGTAATTGTCTGTTAGAGTCAGCGAATCGATGGTGTTAGGCACCTACCTGCAATACCACATGTCATGAGTACTACTGGGCGTGAATCTGATTGGGTGCGTTGAAGCATTGGCTGGAGACTTGCAGGCAGAACTACCTCCATCTTTCTGCTCGTTCGGACTGAAAGCTCGATCAATCTTTCAAAACAATTCTCAGCGTAGGAACAACGCACACGTTCTCGTACTGCGTCAACGCTGACTCAGTAAATCTCACTGCATGAAGCTATTATGTGAGTCACTCAGAAGGTACAAAGACCGGTCGGAACTATTCCAGGCTGTACAGTCGAAGAAACCAAGCCCGACCGGTCATCATGCTTAGTAAAACTTGTACGGACGGTGATTGTTGTTAAGTTGATGAGAAAGAAGACACAGAAGCGGGGAAACCGGGCGCAGCATGCATGATCGACAATCATCCTAGAATTGCGCCCTACGCTTGAGCCGTCCTTCAACATCAATATGCGTCTTCCCTGTAAATATCATTTCTACTCCGATAACGGAAAACCGAAGCAAAAATCTCACGGACGCAAAACACTACGGTACGGTCGGTGTTGCTGCGCACGGCCGGTCAGTCCGTTGTACGCCTCCGCACTTCCAACTAGTCTCCCGCACTTTCACACCTCTAGCTGAAGCTTACTCGTTCATCCGAAATTGGATCAGGAACCAGGCCAGTAACATGTCTCGGGGACTTTTTGGGACCGTACGTAGACGCCTGCCGCAGCGTTTGTCCAGTCGCGCTCCCGCGCTCAAGCAACGACGACATGCCGTGCGTAAAAGAAGCTTAAAGGCAGCAGCAGAAGGTGTTGTTTGACTCCCAGCCACTTTGATCAGGAGTGTTTTGGCAGGTACGGGAAAATTCACATCTACCTTTTCGTAGCAAACTCGACGATACCAGCAAGAATGTTCATATTGCGATCCTTAGTAGCTTCGAGCCTCTTCGCATTTGCCGTCTCAGCGGCCTTTCCACCAAAGCCAGAAAATGTTACGACTGTACAATCAACGAAGTTCCCTGGTGTTTCAATCTCCTACAAGGAGGTGTGTTGCTCTAAAGTTCGTCGATCTACCCAATCTAACTATTCCAGACCAGCATCTGTGAGACTACAGAAGGCGTCAAGGGCTATAGCGGCTTTGTGAACCTCCCCATCGATCTATCGCGAAACCGAAGTTATGAGAGCCACATCTACTTTTGGTTCTTCCAAGCTCGACACAATGCGGAGAATGCTCCGCTCTCTATCTGGCTTCAGGGCGGACCTGGCGTGCCGTCAACCCAGGCTGCTGTCGGTGAGAATGGGCCTTGCATCGTTCTCGAAGACTCCAAGACCACGAGGCTCAGCCCATGGTCTTGGAACGATAAGGTGAACATGATCTACATTGATCAACCAGTTCAGGTTGGCTACTCCTACGATAGGCTGGTGAACGGGACTTTGGATGTAGTTGCGTCTCCATTCGCGTACAAACCGACGAATTTCTCTCAAGTCAGCCTACCAGATACGAACCTTACTTTCTTGACCGGCACTTTCCCTTCGCGAGATATTCTCAGCACTCCAAACACGACAACAGCAGCCGCACCATTCATCTACGATTTTATGCAGACGTGGATGCAAGAATTTCCCGGCTACACGTCAAAGGATAACCGCTTCAGTATCTGGGGCGAGTCGTATAGCGGACATTACAACCCGATCTACGCGGACTATTTCGAGCAGCAAAACGATCTCATCGCCAACGGGAGCCTCAATGGGTCTGATTTGGAGCTCCATATCGACACTGTTGGCCTCGTCAACGCTTGCATCGATATCGATACGCAGATTGACTTCTACCCAGAGTTTGCTTACAACAACACCTATGGCCTGCAACTCATCAACGAAACGCAGCACGGATTGGCACTTGCAGCCTCGCCTCATTGCAAGGACCTGACCACAGCTTGCAGAGCCTTAGCAGATGCGAAGGATCCTAGTGGCTTGGGCAACCAGCCAGACGTCAACAAAGCTTGTCTGGGTGCTTTTCTATACTGCTTCTCTAAGCTGCACGATGATTTCGACGCGTCGGGAGTAAGTCAAACCTTTCCGCGATCACTTGAACAATTCACTAACAGCTTTAAAGCAGAACAAGTTCGACATCGCTGCCCCCAACCTTCCTGAGTCCTTCCCTCCGAAGTGGGCCGCCGGCTACTTGAACGATGTAGAGACCCAGCAAGCCCTCGGCGTACCCCTCAACTGGACCGGCCAGTCGCTTCCCGTCGCAATCAGCTTCAACGCGACTGGTGATTTCGTCCTTGGCTACGGACTCAAGAAACTCGAGAAACTTCTCGACAAAGGTGTCAAAGTGTCGCTGATGTACGGCGACAGAGACTACCAATGCAATTGGCTCGGCGGCGAAGCCATCAGTCTCGCACTAGGATCGACTGACTTCAAGAAAGCAGGGTACGAAGACATTAAAACAAATAATTCGTACGTTGGTGGCCTTGTGCGACAACACGGCAACTTGTCTTTTGCGCGGGTCTTCCAAGCTGGTCATGAAGTGCCCTACTACCAGCCCGAGACCGCCTATCAGATCTTCAATCGAGTGATGTTCAATAAGGATGTGGCTACAGGTGAGGTACCTGCTGCCAATTACTCTAGCTGTGGATCGAGCTCGGCATGGACTGAGTCAGTATTGCATCTGGACGAGAAGCCTGCGCAGTGTTATCTTTGGGACGTGTTTGAGACATGCACAAAGGCCGAAGAGGCGGTTTTGAGGAGTGGGAGTGCGAAGGTGGAGGACTTCATTCTGGTGGGACAAATTGGAGGAAATGGTACAAACAGCACTGCCGCATGATCCATTGTTAGAGTATAGTCACCATAATGTGATGCAACATGTCTCTTTTTCAAACCCCAGCAAAGTGGCCAAAGCGTCGACAAAAAGAGCGAGCGAGCGAGCAGTGTTCAAACGATCGATGTGTCGGGTATTCAGGAACCTTCACAAGGTCAGCATAACCAGATGAGATTCCCTGCTAGATCGGGAGTGAGGAGGATCGAAATTGACCTTAGATTTCTCCCAAGGTCAAACCGTCTGCGCCGGATGCTTGCAGGCCCAGTCGCGGTCTGTTCTATCCTCGTCCAAGCATCATTCTCTTTGCAAAGGAATACCTGAGGGTATGCTGATGAAGACAAGGCTAGTGCTACTAACTGTTCAGTACCATCCTTGAGGCGAAAGGGAAAGTGAAGCTCAATTTGGGATGTGTTGAGGGGGTGCGTTGGGTCCTATGTCGACTGAGCGCCGACAATGAGATCGTACATCTGGTTGAGAGAGGAAAGGAAAGAGGTGAGAGCAGACCTGTGTCCACTTTGAGATTGCGCTGGTATTACTTCTTTTTTTGTACTTCTTGACAGACCAGAGCCATAGACGAAATATCACGCGAACAGATATTTAGAAGAAGCAGTTTTGTATCAGAGCACACGCAAGATGACTCGGATTTTCCAAACTTTCGGTGACGTATAGGTTGAAAGTGCAATCAGCATTTATCAAGAATAGAAAGGGTGGAGCTTGCAGGTGTTATCGAGAAGGAAATGAAAGCAAAGTGTTTAAAAAGTATGAAAATGTTCGTTATCCTTGTCCAGCTTCGAAGAGGGTGCAGGTGTAGAAGCGAATGCAATGCACTGAAGACAATGTCGACCAAAGATAGATAGATCGACGTTAAAGATTAGGAAGGACATGCATGAGTAAAGCTACAGTGCTTCAACTGACACCATGAGAGTTATTATAAAGCAACAGACCAGGGAAAGCCTCACAACCTCAGGCCTATGTCAAAAGGAGATAGCCTAGGTATGCTCTGTGGTAGAAAGCTAGTTCATCTCGATTGTCATGCGGACCCCGATAGCAGTGTACTGCTAGAATAGAAGTGACAGTGTTGTTTAGACGCATTGTATGCAAGCAATTTTTATCTGGAACGCAAGGCGAGAAGGATGGAGCAGATCAGTGGAGAGATAACGTGGGACGTGGGGTCCTGTGGGTAAGCTCAGTCAAAGAGGCTTAGCGTTCTTGGCACAGACGCGAAAGTCACGCGTCTTCGTACCCTGGCAGCAGTCATTCACCACCGCAAATGCTCTTGAACCCTACATCGTTTGTTCCTTACCGTATGCTGCTGCACCGTGATGATACCTCTTTTGTTTGTTTTCATCGTGAACGTGTGTAGCTCACGGATGACGGCGGAACTGGGAAGTCTTGCCGAAGCATCCCGCAGCCGCACTAACCCCATGATGACGATCATCGTCCTAACTCGAGCGATTTTGTCGTACCTCAACGTGCATCCCTACTCCAACATCAACGACACTGTATCGCTGTGAGCAAAGGCTGGTCTCGCAGTGTAGTAATTTGTCGATTTTCTCATCGTTCCCTATACAGCATTACAGCGGCCTCGCGTGGCAAATACCTAAGTCACTATGGCCGACGCCACTCCGAAAAAGAGCGGTCTTCGCGCCATGTTCGGGATGCGACCAAGTACACCGAAAGAACCAGGAACTCGCAAGAAGCTTTCAAAGAAAAGCTCCAGGATGGACATGTCTTCAAATGTCGGAACCGACATTGCAGCGGATCGTCGGCGCCAGGATTCGGGCAGCTTCTCAAGCCAACAAAACGGTGACCAAGCCAGACAACATGCGACCCTGCCTACATACGAAGATGCCACAGGTCTTGCATCATACGCCTTTCGAGACGATCCATACACAACAGTCAGATCCGCACCAAGTGCTGTCCCAGTCTATCTGCATTCAGATGCTGAATATCGCCGTAACTCAGAAGGATTACAACAATTTGTCGCTCCTTTGTATCAAACAAACACCGCTAGCTCTGCAAGAACGGGGTCGTTACCACAAATCTACCACGAACGTCCGGAGAATAGGAGAGTTCAGCAACTAGGATCAAAACCTCAGCCCTCAAAACTGAGTAAGGCTCACCGAGCGCCAGTCCGCCAAGATGACATTCTCGACAAGGATACCGGTGAACGCAAAGATCTGACAGACATGATGCATGCCTTCACATATAGCGAATCCCGTGACTCGATTGATGATGTGCAACATCATGCGGAAGAGGTTTTTTACGATCCTACGAAACCAGACGGAACAGCCATGCTAGGTGGTGTATCACCTGAAATCTGGCTGCATGTAGCGGAATACCTGTCGCCTCTTGATGTAGCGCATCTGTCCTCAACTTGTCGCACTATGTTTGCTCGACTCGGCCGTCAACCTTACAAGTTACTGTTGGATCCGCTCAATCGTCCTGATCGTCTCGACTTCCTCCTTGCGATGGACCACAAGCTTCCTCGTCACCTCTTTTGCTTTCCATGCGCACAGTGGCATCTGCGGATACAGCCAGGATTTGAGACCCTCAAACCTCACAATGTACTGAATCCGCTGTTCGAATGTCCCAACTTTACGAACAATCTTCTTCCGCCTCCAAGAATTCGCATTAGCGAGGGACGCACACTACCGTTTGCCTTTGTGCAGCTAGCACGACGACACTGGGCGTTCGGGCCCGAGTACGGTATTCCGCATCAGTCACTGGCACGGAGATGGAAGGACCCGTATTCTCCCTGGTCGCACGAGAGCATGTATCATGTCACCGACAAAGGACATGTCCTGATGCGCATCAAGTCACAAGCGTATGTTGAAGGCGGCATGACAATGGCAGCAAAGCGCATGCTGCTGTTCAGCAGAGACGACTACACACCGTACTTTAGCGTATGCAGCCATTGGAAAAACGGCGTGCTAACATCGGTACCAAAATGTGCCCTTGATCACATTCCAGTTCCGGAGGTGAACATGGTAAACGGAATCAGAGACCGCTTAGCTCCCAAGAAAGCTGTCGGTAACGTTCCAACCTGTCAGAAATGCAGACCAATGCGTCGTTGCCCAGAGTGTCCTACAGAGTACCTTTTTGAACTCAAGATGGTGGAAGACAAGACCGTAAAGAGCAATGGGGCGGAGCGTTTCAAACAAGCTCTCGTCGTTTCCAGATGGAGCGACCTCGGACCAGGGCGAAGTGCTGTAGATAGGGAGTGGGCAGCTATTACCGGGGAGTACGAAGAGTACGACAGCTTCCAAGAGATAGGCAGAAGAGCTATCAGCGGTGTATTCGAGAGTGCATTCACAGACACGATTCCCGGTCAGAGAATCGTAACCACGAATCCTCAGAAGATCAAGGCGAACGAGATTGGGGGCGACTGGTACTAGCGTCGGGTGGCACGGTCAATTTCGACACTCCAGTTCTGCTGTCTGTGTAATGATACCACTGGATCTTACCAACAGCAACCAACACGATCACGTGACTGGTATACACTCACTAGAGCGCATCTCGTGTACAGCGATGAAGATAAAATTGAATCGACTCTCACCCACTTTTTCTTTCGCCGACACCCCTCTTGGGTACGGTAATTGCTCTGGAAATCCCTGATCGGTCCGACGCATTGAAGTTTGCTGTGTACCAAGGTCGTGGGTGGAGCCAAAATCAGATAAGATGATCTGATAAAAATTCTTCCACCGCTTTTATCAAAGCTTCGTCACTACCACGGACATGCTTTACTACTTTGGTTCGGTTCTGACTGTACGTCTCACAGTAGTGAAGACTAGACGCCGCGGGACCACTGTTTAGCATGGGAAAGGACGGGTGATGTGTTGGTACTCCAGCGGAAACCATACGTTGATAGCCGTGCTAGGCTCACTATGGTCAAGTACGCCGCTGCACGCGAGAGATGTGGATCATATACCATGAAATGGGTGTTTATGGCCCGGCGACCGCTGTTGCGACTCAGTCAGCACGAGTGCGACGCGTCCGCGCTCGCACATAAGATAAAAGCATGTCGCTCATCTTATCTGATCACCATTGCGGTCCTCTCTATACCTCTCGCGTCTGCGTCATTCGAAACCACCTCCAACATGTATTTCTCCATGGAGCGTGCCCGTAACAATGTTTCGGTCGAGAGCCAACAGCAGACTTCCGTCTCAGCCGAGAAAGGGCCTGATGTAGTGCTCGCCAGCAGCGGATCGTCAGTCAGTGGTAGGAGCGAAGGTGGTCGAAGTACCCTTGTTCCAGTCAAGATGAAGCTCATCTCGATCTTGCTGGTCACTGCAATCGGCTTCGGCTCCCATTGGAGTAGTGGCGTGACTGGAGCGATGAAGAGTACGTTGAAAAAGGTATGCGAGCACAAGATTGCTGGGTTACCGAGCGTAGCTAACTAGAGTAGCAACTGCACATCAACAACTCCCAATACGCGATCCTGGAGGCATCCGAGGATTTTATGAAGACTGCTCTGATTCTTGTCAGCGGCCTTGTTACTGACAGGATTGGTGGTGCAAGCGCCATGCTTTGGGGGAATGCCATCTTCAGTGTTGGTGCGATCTTTATTGCTGCAGCCACGACTGTACGCTCATACAAGTTTATGATTTTCGGTGTCGTCGTCCAGGCTTTCGGTGACATCGCTACACAGGTTGCTCAGTACAAAGTATTCAGCTCCTGGTTCGCACCCTCCGATGGATTCGCTTCTACTCTGGGTTTCGAACTCGGCATTGGCAAGATCGGATCCTTTGTCGGCAAGGCTACGGCCAACATCATCGCGAAGAAAACTGGGGACTTTAGCTGGGTGTACTGGACCGCCGTCTTCATGAACGTCTTCACCAACGTCGTCACCTTAGTGTTCTGGTTCTTCACAAAGTGGTGCAACAAGACCTATTCGGGTATGGTTGACCCAGCGACTGGAGAGAAGCTCACAGAGAACAACAAAAAATTCGAGATCGGCAAGATGCTGCGCCTGCCCTGGACGTTCTGGTGTGTCGTATGCTTCTCACTCTTTCAGACCAGCACAGCTGGTATCTACAACCAGAATGCTACTGAGCTTGCCGAGCAACGCTTCAAGATCGACGCAATTCAAGCCGGTTGGTACTCGGCCATGTCACAGTACCTGGGCTTCTTCCTGGTGCCTCTCATTGGTGTTTTCATTGATCTCCTCGGCAACCGCATTACCCTTATGGTCGTATGCGGACTGGGCATGCTACTCTCTATGTGCCTTGCTGCTTGGGGCCCGACTATTGGTGGTACCGCAGCTTCGTTCGGCATCTACGCTGTGGCCACGTCCTTCGGCCCCACGGTTATCATCGATTCCATTCGCACAACAATGTGGTACCAAGAGGTTTTCGGCTCGGGCTATGCTGTCAAGATCGCCGTCAACAACAGCATGACCATCTTTGTCCGAATCATCACAGGTGTCATTCAAGATCGAGACGACAACTCCTACGACAACGTGGTCAAGGGCTATGTCTTCCTCGCTGCCGGCTCTGTTGTTATCGGTTGCGCGCTTCTCGCTGCCAGCTACTGGACTTTAGATTTAAAGCTATTGCAATGGACAAAGAAGCAGCGCATGGTTAAGGGTGAGACCATCAATGACAGGAGAATCAAGTTTGAGAGCGGAGAGGCTGGCACAAGGAACAAGAAGATCAGTATGACGTTTTTCGTTGTTCTTATTTTCTTCATCATGGGAGCATGGGCGGCGTACTTCTGGGGTGTCGCAACGGGCAACAATAACTGAACTAGGTAGTCCGACGTTAACAACCTGAGCTCTGCCTTACATAAAATGCGCTCACGATGCACTGTGACGCCAGTGCTGCGTGAACGTCTTTGGGTTTTGCGGTTGATCTCTCAAGTTTCATGTTTGACGCACTACTTTTTTACTATTAATGTAGCTTTGTCTGAATCCATGCCTGGACAGGAATCTGCCACTCAAACGCAACTTAAATCGAACGCCATTTTTCCGCCGCGTCTATGGAGCTTGTTCTGCCGGCTCTCGTTTGATGCCAACCACGAACCCGACCCTGAGCTAGTGTCAAGCATACAAACAAGTTGAAGTTCCGCAAAAAAAAAGAGAAGTTCAGCCTCAGACGCGTAGCAGAACATATCAAGGATCTTGTTGGCGGTAACCATCATGGTGATCAGGCGCATTGACTTTGGAGTTGCAACTACGTCTAGGTTAATCTCGAAAGGTCTGCAGTCTCAGACGAGAAGCTTCGATGAAACTTCGGGCTCTCTACAACACTTCTTAAGAATGCAGTTCCGTGTCATGTTTGGGTTTTGTTGGGAAGTCCCTATCGCACGTGGAACGTGTATTAGTAGAAGGTTGAACAAGGTTATCATTTTGGTCATTCGTTCGCCTTGTGGTGTTGCTTGTTCATAGGTTATGTCGACAAGCATTGTGATCTTCTCAACGTTCTAACCAATGCCGATCAGAGCATATTGTATCTTGTGAGAGGCATTCTGATCATCGATCGCGTCTGGCAAAGATGCGAAGAGCTGAGCGGTACCCAACTTGAAGACGTCGAGCTTTGTTTCAGTCGAAGTCATGACGTTGATGTCGATGAGGCGAAAATGCGGCAGGTTCGTGAGAGAACAAGAGCACAATGGTGAGCAGTTGGTACATGTGTCTTCTATGATGGGAGTGTTCACACGTAAACAGTATGGAAGTGGCATGACTTTCTCTGTCTATCTGGGGAAGATTCTGTATGGTCGGATGTGAGCCAAACATGCAATTTGATTGAAACATGAACTCCGGGTGCTAGCTATGCCAGTATAATGACGGTACATGGGTTGTGGACATCATTACCTCCCGCTCCTTGCCTATCGCCCGAAGCTCCATCAAGCCAAACTCTCCTATCCCTACCACCGCCCCATTGTCTTTCACATGCTCTTGCAACGTCTGCAGTCAATGATCACAGGCGAGGGACCGAAGATGTGGCGAGGTCCCAGATAGACTTAGTAGGTGAAGGAGGTATTCGACTACGTGCTGAATTCAGCGGGTACAAAGCTAGTCGTGACAAGATATTCGGGTTTTCTTAACTGAAACCTTTCCACTTGGTCATGTGATGATGATGGATAGTATTTTCCCAAGATCAGCAATTGGCTGTGTACGCTCTGACATCAAGACATTGTACGCGCTATGAAGCACTGGTCACCTCCATCCCCCATCCTGACTCCCGCAATTTTAATAAACCAAAAACTGAGAGCCATGCCATGGTTCCCTCACATTTTACTCGCTCCTGTAACACTTGTAGTTTCCCACCAAATACATCCACAATGTCCAAGGTCTGATTATCCAGGAAAGGCCCAACAGCGATGACGAAGTCGAAGAGCATATCAAGATTCTGCCCGCTAAAAAGATGACGCGAATCAATCATACTCGTAAGTATGTGTAGAGCGATACCAGGTGTAAGGCTTCCACTACTGTCTCTCGCAGCACCCAGCTGTCCAATAAACAAGATGAACCCATGACTCCACACTTCTGCCATCATCATCTCCGTGAATCGTGCTTGAAGAACCCTCATCAGTTGGTACTGCACAAGCGATGGCCCTCTGATCTGCAAAACCGGATGTGCGAATGCCGGGTCGATGAACGTTGCGATGAGGTCAAGAACTGCCACTGCCGCGCCAGCCCACAGTGAGTCGCGGTAGATACGCGCCTGGATGATGTCTAGGACATATGCAAAGCGGTTGTGGTCGTAGTTGAGTTGTTCAACGATTGCTTGTATGGCTATTGTAGTTGCGGGGTCATTTGCGTCGGTCGACAAGCCGTCGATGATGCTGGTAGCGCAATCTTTGAAGGCGCATAGGAAGATGTGGTTGAGGTCAGTTTGATCGAAGGATAGCTGCGCCATCGGTGCGCCGCGTATGGCTTTGGGCGGTGCTGACTGCAAGGTAACCCGCGATTGATGGATCCGCGATTGGTGGTTCTAGAAGGCAGCGCGATGGTCAGAGGATTGTTTGTCTGACTGAAAATATAGTTGCACAGACATGCAGCTGCCCTTCACCTTCCCGCAAGCAGAAACCTTCAACTTGACTACTCCGCGGAGAGTGTTTTACAGCACTATATTCCTAGTAATCTTACAGGTCTATTTACACTTTCACCACCACATCCACCATCTCCTCGAAGCACCCAACCGCTTCCATTTCCATGTCGAGTTTCGGTGGATCATATAGTCCTTGCTTTGGATGCTCTTGTGAATACCCCAGAGCCCTCCCAACGGCCATACGTTCTTCAATCGCATCCCCCAGTCCTTTTGCGCCATGTCCGTATACTTCTGGATATCGACGTGAACCTTGTCATGCACATCCGGAAGACCGCCAGCATTGTATTTCGTTCGTAGGCCCTCATGCCACTTGCGATCGAACTGCGACCAGAACTCTTTCTTGCTGTAGTATGTGTGCGCGTAAAGCCATTTCATACCACCCATCTCACCTAAAGTCTTCTCCAACGCACGGTTCTTGCTAAGATATTCCTGGGGTTCTTGAGGTCCAAAGCCCCAAAGACCAATATTAAGCATCTGAGTATCTTCCAGCTCGCTCTTGGTGTGTGGGTGCATTGTTGGCTGTTCGCTCTGCTTCAATGGGCAAAGCCAGATTGGCCAGATCTTGAACTCTTTGTCGGTGTATTCGATAAATTTCTCGGCGTTTGGGTAAGGTAAAGCCATGTCCTGCACGATGTATCTTGTCGCGATGCCACTAGCGTGCAGTGCGCGATAAAGCATTCTTGTATGGAGGAAGTCGTCTAGGAACCAGCGGGTGAACTTGTTGAAGGGGAAGCTCATGTAGGTGAAGGCAGACCGCCCGACCCAGAAACCGCCACGATCGTATCGAAACATATACTCGGCCAGTGGGATGTATTCGACAACGGGATCCTTTGAGCTGCGTGTTGCGTTTTCGACATGTAGGTAGAACCAGGGATCCAAAGCGTGAGAGAAGGTTTGTGGTTTGATGTTCGGTGGCAGATAGTCCGTCATCTCACCCGTTACGATAGCACCGTGATCCTTGGAAAAGAGAATGCCATCCACATAGTCGTTCTTCTCGCCCTTCTCACCCTCGGTATGCTCACGGACCTCCTTGACAGCTTGGCCAATGCTTCTGGTAGGGTAGTACGTTGTCTTCACATACTTCTTCGCCTCAATCAGTCGAAGATTCACAAGTGTTGTGACACCTAGTGTTCCAACTGCACCAGCAGCTCCACGGAACAAGTCTGCATTCTCAGTCTCTGATGCCTTCACAACCTCGCCGTCTGCCATGATTATCTCGACCTCATTGATGGTTCTGTCGAAGAAACCAAACTTGAAACTACTGCTCTCACCCGCAGTTCCTGCATAGCCTCCACCCACGGTGATACCAGGAAACTCCATTACGACAGGCGGCACCAGGCCGTGTGGCAAAGTAGCTTCTACAAGGCGATCCATGGGTACATTGGGCTCCACGAGAGCCGTACGCGTCTGTTTGTCCACCTTGATGACATTTCTCAAACCACTGATATCGACGACGCGCTTTTTGAGGTTTGGACGCGTAGAATTTGTCGAGCCGTGTGATATCCTAAAGGGCTCCTTGCGTGTGAAGTAGTCCTTCACCTTGGAGGCGACTTGCGCAACAATGCGCTGATGGCGATCCATCGCGGTACACTAAACGAACGAAAAGACTCCGGCAAATGCAAGTGCGTTCTATTGGTACATGTTGATGCTACAAACCCGTGATATCGGGAGTGAAGGGGTCACTCTCGACTTTTTTGGCCGTGCGCTAGGCCTCTTTAGCGCCATCTCATTCGGGCGTACTCATTCCGTTACATCAATGCCAGCTGTAGAACACGATGTTACATTTTGAATTCAAAGACGGATTACTATTTCAAGTTACAATCGCTGCCATCCGGGCTATGTAAGGCGATTGAGTGTGCAAGTACTGTAGACGGACTGGGACCTGAAGATCGATCGGACCCTGAAAGCCACTTCGCTTCTGCTTCCTGCTACCCGTCTCACATGTCCCACGTGCTAATCTGCCTGCACCCCGCGAATGTTCCAGAGACGCCACGTTCGAGAGTACCGGGCTAGCTCGCGATGTTCACGCACAGTTCTGCCTCGCAATCACAGCCTGGGCTGGTACGGATGTTACACCGAGAACAGTGGGGCTGACATTGCGGGGATACATCGAATGATAGCGGTTATCAGGCCTGCTACCCTGCCTGATGATCCCTTGGACTGCGCCGCGCGCCTTATAAAGTATACGAGCCGCCATGCCATCTAGCGAGGTTTGCGTCTCCCTCCTCCACCCCTCAGCATGATCGTATGGGCGTTTGCTGTCCTTTCTGGTACCGCTGTTGCTCTGCAGCCTTTACCACCGGTGCAATGGACTAGCACCAATACTTTGTCGAATGGTTTCAACGGATTCGCGACTCGCAATGCCTCCAAAACCATCTACATCGCAGATTCGTTCGCAGATGTTTCAGACAGCGAAGGACTGACACTCATCCCACCGACCGCATTCCAATTCGCCGAAACGTTCCGTGAAGACCTCTCATCCTGGGACACCGCAAACTGGACGCTCCAACGAGTCGATACATTTCCGACCAATGCGAGTGGGATCTTACTAGGACCTTTTAGAGGGTCTGACGATGAAGTGACATACGAGAACGGTGCCACGACCGAGGAAGGCTATGAGATCGAGATCACTAACCGCACTGTTTACATCGGCGGTAAAGGCGCCCGGGGCATGTTCTGGGGCACGCGGACATTGATGCAACAAGCCTTGATCGCCAACGGGTCTTCCTTGCAGCCAGGCCGCACCGTGGATGCGCCGGCCTATGCAACACGCGGATACATGCTCGATGCAGGCCGCAAGTGGTATGCACCTGAGTTTCTCAAAGAGCTTTGCACCTACGCGTCGTTTTTCAAGATCTCGGAATTCCACTACCATTCTTCAGATAATGCGCCTCTGAACCGCGGTCACAACGAAACGTGGAACAAGGTGTTCTCGCACTTTTCGCTGTATCCGGAGCAGAACACAGAGCTCCAGGGAATCATCGAACGAAAGAACGAGACGCTGTCACGAGCCCAATTCGAGGATTTTCAGAGCCATTGCGCGCGAAGAGGTGTGACAGTCATACCGGAGATTGAGGCACCAGGACACGCTCTTGCAATCACAAAATGGAAGCCAGAGCTGGCGCTCGCGAAGAAGGATCTACTGAACCTTACGCACCCCGACGCAATTCCCATTGTAAAGGCCATCTGGAGCGAATTTCTGCCGTGGTTTCAGACAAAGGAAGTGCACATCGGTGCTGACGAGTATGACTCCGAGCTTGCAGATGATTACATCAACTTTGTCAACGAGATGGCTGAGTTTGTGAACTCGACTTCCGGCAAGAGAATCAGGATCTGGGGAACACACGAACCGTCGGAAAACCTCACCATATCAAAGGACATCGTCGTTCAGCATTGGCAGTACGGACAGTCTGATCCGGTACAGCTTCAGAACGACGACTACAGTCTGATCAATTCAGAGGACTGGTGGGCGTACATGAGTTTGAAGAACGACCACACACCTATCTTACCGGCACCATATCCGCAGTTCTACAATACCTCGAGAACACTGAATTTCGCAGACGTGCCGGGATGGCAGTGGGATCCATCACTCTTCAATCCGGTGAACACGACAGAGCAGCTCGAGCCCGGAGCCAGCGGCAACAAGGGCGCGATCCTCGCTGCTTGGAACGACAATGGCCCCGATGCGACTACACAGCTGGAAGCATACTACGCCATGCGCGAGGGCATCCCCGTCGTGGCAGCACGCGCATGGGCTGGGAAACGCGGCGTCAACATCACCACGGAGAACGTGAATGCAAGCATACAATACCTCGCCTCCATGGCACCCGGACAGAACCTGGACAGGCGACCCATCTCGCTGCGCGCCACCTCTTCAACCCGCAAACCCGTCATCTCCTGGACCCAGCGAGACGGCGCCATGGCCCAAACCTTCGGCAAAGGCTCCTTCGGACCACCCTACACATTGAGTGTGAACGTCTCATCCCCCTTCTCCATCAGAGGCCCCGATACCTCGCTATCCATCACCAGCGTAGTCACAAACACCACGACAAACTCCTCGGTATCAACACTCGTCTTCACAACCGCAGACGGCTTTCCCTACCCCCTCCGCAACGTCTCCTACAACGACTATGACCCTGGCCATCCCGGACGTATATGGACGAACTTTTCGACCTCAACCCACGAACCCGTTCCCATCACACTACCAGTACGACTGCGCATCGAGACGGACATTTACAACGGCAGTCGGGTGTGGGTGAACGAGAAGTTTGCGGGGCGGTTCGAGGTGTTTGTGTTCGGGGGCCGGAATACGGTGTTTAGTTGGAGTCAGATGGCGCTTGTGGCGCCGCTGGATAACGTTGATGGTGGGGTTGATAGCTTGAAGTTGGAGGATGGGATCGGCATGTATAATGCCACCGCTGGGAATGGGAGCTACAATGCTGCACCGCCTGAGCAGAACGCTGGGGTGGGTGGAAAAAGTGTTGCGACAACTTTGCAGATGTTGGTTGGGGTTGTGGCGGTTTGGTTGCTTGTTTGAGTATGATACCATATATGAGCAGAAAAGAATGATATAATGTTTTCCCTCTGGCTGACCAAAGCGGCCAAGAAAAATGAACTGAATTTCGTGGTTGCTCTGATTTTTGAACTATGCTGCATACTCAATGGGTGAAAGCTGGCGATGAAAGAAAGAGTTGGGTGTCAGCCATCGCGAGCTATCAGGGATATATATGGAACCTGATTGGCTGCGTGTATGGTGAAATGAGCGACGCATCTACAACGAAGCTCGGTGACCCAATTTATATTTTACTCCGGACGTCTCGGCCTGAGCATGTAGTTGTGCTGCAGGAGTAGGTCGGGGTGGAGGGACACATAGAATTTGATTGCTCGAAGACTCCATACCATTTGCAGGATCTACTACATCAATATGTGGCTGTCAACCTCCCGATAATGTACTCTCCACTCTGCACGTCCTGGTACTTTCTCCCTGTTTCCTCATATGTGCCTGGGATGGCCTTGATCATCCGCTCGTAGTTGGGGTTGCAGAAGTATGCTATTGAATAACGCGGTGGGTAGCTTTCCTGGCCGTCGTCCTCTTGTTTCGGTGGTGGCTCGACGACACGGTGCTTTGTCGATTTGATGGTGTCGTTGGACCATTGCGCAAGCAGGTCGCCGGCGTTGACGACTATTGTGCCTTCGATAGGCGTGGCGTTGACGAATGTTCCCTTGGGCGAGCGTACCTGCAGACCACCGCGCTTGTCCTGGAAGAGGAGAGTGATGGAGCCTGGATCCAATTAGTATTGTATTTGATATCAAGCTTTCTGAGATGTATACCGTAGTCACTGTGTTCGCCCGCTCTGACTTGCAGCTGGCCATCGCTCCTCTTGAAGATCGACTTGGACACACCAGGGTAGTGCAGAAGACGTAGCGTGTTGTCGCCGGCGTCTGTAAACCCGTCGAACCAGCTTTCCTCAATGCCCATACCCAGAGCAATGGCTCGCATGACCTGCATATGCAGGCTTTTGCACGTCTCAAAGAAGCTCAACATCTCCTGCTTGAACTCTTTGGCGGCAGCGTCTCCGCTGGGCCACATGTTTGGTGTCTCTGGCTGGTCGTCGCGCCCAATCTCCAACGACTCCTTGAGATCTGGGACCGTCTTTCGCAGCTCCTCCTCTGTGCCTGTCTCCTCCAGTACAACCAGTTTCTCGCGCCCCTGGGCTACGTACCCGCGGTTTGCTGCCGCCGAGTACCATGCCATGGCATCCTTCTGTTCCTGCGGCCGCGCAAAGAACTGAGCACTCTGTGAGAAAGCACCCGAGATGGTCGAGGGCGAAATGCCGTGATTCTTGAGGTAAATGAAGCCAGCGTTCTGGAAGCCCTCAAGGACAGCTTGGGCAGTAGCTTTCTTGGCCGAGGGATCGCCGGAGAGAAATGAGGAGAAGTCAATGAGCTGACCAGTGTTAGAAAGTTCGGCAGGTGGACGGTTCAGCACACACCGGAATGACCAAATCGTCCTGCGCGACCGCTTGACCTGAGTTTATGTCTGCCATAATGGAATTGTGGGTGTCGCGTACAAGCAGGGCGTGTGCCGGAGGATTTATGTTGTGGGATATTCTGAACGACAAGCAGAACTAATCAGCACACAAGATACGCGCAGGCCTCGTTCAGACGAGCATCACCCGACATCCGCGCCGTCGACGGAGCTGCCCGTTGCCAGTTTGCCATAGCGAGATGCGCGGAGGTGACAAGGAGGGGTATGAGGCTAAAGACGGAAGGTGCAGACGAGCGCGATAAGCATGGTGGGGTTGGTGGGGAACGACTCAACACCATGTCACCATCGTGAACAAATCTTCCATAGTGTATCGAAATGCAGAAGTATCCTGAAATGACATGACATCAGCTCTAATGCAAAGATAGCTTCCAACTGCACCGACAGAAAATCTCGAAATCTTCGCCCTTTCGTCATGTCTATCGTGGAGAATCTGCACGAAAATAACCACCCCTTGGTCAATGTACAGACAAAAGCGCTACACAATTGAGATTCAGCGTTAATGGTAGTCATTTCGTTCGGTTCAGGTGTAATTACAGGCGGGCGAGTTGCCGCGGTTTACTCAGCACACCTCGGAATGTGTTTTCGGTAAGACTGATCACATTCTGCGTCGACGTCAAAGCCTCGTCGCTAAGCTTTGAAGTAAAGTGGATGAATGGAGCTAGCATGCTCAAAATTGCGTAGATGTTCCTTCTCTAATCTAACCTTAGTATTCGCACAGCGTTGCCACCAAGGACACTCTGTGCCTTGTCGCTGTTCCCTGAGAAAGCCTTCGAAATGGCCCCGTAGTTCGCGTTCACGCTGTGCCACTCCTTCGCATCCTCTTCCAGCGGTGGGAAGAACGGGTGATCCGTGCCGAACAAAAGCCTATCCGCGCCTGACGCCTCCACTGCTGCGTTCAGCCCAACCTCCGAGTAGATGACCGCGTCAAGATAGATGTTCGTCTTGAGGATATCCCATACGTCTCGGCGGTTCTGTGTCTTGCCGTGTGCTTTGAGGTGGCCGTCGTGCAAGATACAGCTCTCAATTCTGCCCGCCAGGAATGGCAATGTGCCTCCACTATGTGCGAGCAGCACGCTGAGGCCTGTGAAGCGATCCCAGACGCCGCTCAGCAGCATCCTCGTCACTGCGATCGTGGTTTCGAGCGGGAAGCCCAGCGCCAGAGGAAGCACGTGACCGTACTCGCTCGCCCGGGGGCCGTACACAGACGACGGAAGCCCGTAGTGTGGGTGCAGGAAGATGAGCTGGTTGTGTTTTTGCAGCGCAGCGTACACAGGGTCGAGCCTTGTGTCGTCGAGACCAGACCCTAGACCTGAGGTACCGAGGATAACGCCGCGCGCATACTTCAGTGTGGACAGTCTCTCAATCTCCTTCACAATGGTGTCTGTGTCTGAAGATAAGGGGAGCGTGCCGAAGAAGTACAAACGTCCAGGGTACAGTTCACACTGCTCATTCACGTCGTCGTTGATCTCCACTGCCTTGCTTCCCGCCTCCTCAGGTGACAAAAAATCCAGCCACGGATTCGCCAACGAAATTACACTCTTGTCAATCTTGTGCTGGTCCATGAATGCGATCTTCTTGGCGATGTCGAAGTACTCGGGGCCAATGGGGCGGCCACGCGATGTAGATGGGGTGGAGGGATCATCTTCACCAGGAAGAATGATCAGACGACTGGAGTCTGGGGCGTCGGGAAAGGTACGAACGTAGGGAACTGTTGTACGCGAGCGGAGGAGATCCATGTACTTCGGCGGATAGACATGAGTGTGGATGTCTACTATGGGCGCCATCGTGAGTGCGAGACGCTTGAGTGTTGAAAATGCTGCGTGATATTTGCTTGTATCAGAGCCTTTAAACCCACTTGAAGGTGTTTGTACTTGAATCTTTGGAGGAGTTCAGATGTATTTGTTGTGGACAGCTTGAACCCTGGCGGGGTAGCTCCAGAGAAATGCCCCACTCACATTCATCATCCCACCTTCCCCAACAAGTATGGAGCTATGGGGCGGCGGGCGGCGGAGATGACCGCACAGATGTCTGGCCACATTTAGTCATTGTAATGGGAAAGTCCTGCACTCGTACTGATTTGTCGATGTATTGCTTTGATACAAGCGAAGTGTAGCCTTGTGTCTTCGTCTAATCGGAATCTGTGCTCCTAAGCACCGGTTCGCAGGAAGACGTTTGGCGGCTTGTCCCAGTCTTTAAACTCATCGTCAACTTCAAACACAATGTCACCCTCGCCTTCATCCTTGAAACCCAGCTTTCTGTAGACTGCTCTTCCCATGGCACTTCCTTCCGTCGTGCACTCCAAGTCACCTCGCTTCTTCGCCTCCTCGAGTCCCCACTGTACAAGCTTGCCTGCAATGCCACGTCGTTGATATGCGGGGTCGACAGCACACAAATCCAAGGTGAAAATAGCAGGCATTTTGCCATCCTTGCGCTGCGAAACCTCCTTGATGTATGCGATCCGCCTCTTCCATAGAGACTTGAACATCTGATCTGCAAAGCGTTTGTTGGTTTCATCGAGCTTCGCTAATGCCTGGGTCATGTCGCCTGTGAACGGATCGCCGTAGCCATCAACCTCAGAGAGCTGTTGCCAAATGGCCATGCCAACTACTCTGCGCTGTCCAGGCTTGTCTGGGTCCGGCAAAGTAGCTTTAAGGTAAATCTTATTGGGTTGCCCGCTCTTATTGGTAGTCCCTGACTTCCAACGCTTGATCATGTCCTCTGCGTGGCCAGCCTGGCCTTCTTCAGTATCCCATCCTGGGTTCATGAGAATCCAGACAGCATCTTTTGCTTGACGACCGAAGGCTTCTGATACGCAGTAATTGGCTTGCCTAATGTCTTGCTCGGTCTCGACAGGTGCGACGATAATTTCGTCTTGGTTGGTGGACATGGTGTTGACCGAATGACTGGGTCAACTTGTTTTGTTAATGACGAAAGAAGATGTTTGAGTAGAAAACGTCTCGATGTTATGGATAAAGTAACGGCGGCTCAACACATGACGATGGTTGCCTTAGCGAGTGGACCAGGCTTGGCCTGCCATTAGCTAACAGAAAGTACTGAAACATTAATTGCCTAGGATCGAGTTTTGCTGTTTATTTAGACACAATCCGACAGCTCACCATGTGTGAAAGTAGACAGCTGCAGCCAAGTCAAAGACCAGATGGCGTGGTACAAGAGTGCCAGCAATACATTCATTGCTCTTGCCTCGGTATCTCAATGATCACGATTTCACAGGTATGTTCATGGCCATTTCATCAGGCGTTTGAGGCAGCATGAACTGCATCGGTATTATGGAGATCTAATTCACGCAATGGATGCAGATGAATACGACTAGGAAGTGCGATGTTGAAGTTGTGGCTGGCGAAGCGTGCTCATTAACACGTACAGGGATGTCGCGCACGTGCATGACGCGGTCGCGCCTTCCGCGTTCTCACGTCGCCCCAAAGTGGTACTTTCCGCGTCTTCTCCACAGCGCGACGCCCTCCGCAACAACATAATAACAACAACACTTTCTCGACAAGTGTTCGTTTGTTAAAGACGTCCAGCATCACGAAACATGGTCGGCCCTGTAACGAAGACGCCGGCAAAGCGAGCCCTCGCTGAAGCCTCGAGCAACCGCATAAACGCATCGCCCCGCTCCGCGAAGAAGCTCAAAGTCGAGAATGGCAACACCACAAGAGGGCCACCGATCAAGAAGGTCAATGGGTCGTTCAACTCGAGCCAGGCGGGACCGAGCCAGTTCGAGGACACGTTGGAGAAGATGACCCAGGACATCGAGTCCTTGAAGACGAAGAACACAGAGAGGGACCAGCAATGGAAGCGACCACCACTGCCCGAGGACTTCAGTGAGATGACCTCGAAGGTTGTCTTTCAGCAGATCGAAGCCGAGGAGAGTGTGCTGAATGGAGGGAAACCGGCAGTCAAGTTGTTCGGTGTCACAGAGGTAAGGCGGCTGTATTGTCGCTCGGCGTGAATCTGAACTGACATGCCCAAAGACTGGTCATTCCGTACTCCTTCACGTCACCGGGTTCCTTCACTACTTTTACGTTGCCGCACCGATCAACTTCCACAAGGAAGATTGCAGGCCATACCAGACCTTCCTCGAGAGCGAATGCCAGAAGCAGTTCAATCAGCACTCGGCCGTCATTGCGTCAGTACAGATGTGCATGAGGGAAAACATCCTGCGCTTTCAGGGCAATCAGAAGAGCCCATACCTTAAAATCACAGTCAACGATCCCAAGATGATCAACCGCGTGCGAATGATGGTACAAAAGGGCAATGCCAACTACAAGCGACTCTGGCCAGCGCACGCAGACGGCATCCTGACTTTCGACAACATCGCCTACGTTCTGAGATTCATGATCGACACAAAGATCGCTGGCATGTCGTGGGTAGAGGCGCCTGCTGGAAAATATAAGCTTCTGAACCCGCGAGATCAACATTCGAACTGCCAAATCGAGGCGCAAATAAACTACGCCGACCTCATCGCTCATCAGTCCGAAGGCGAATGGGCCAAGTCAGCACCTCTCCGTATCCTCTCCTTCGACATTGAATGCGCTGGTCGCAAAGGTGTCTTCCCAGAAGCGAACGTCGATCCCGTCATTCAGATCGCCAACGTTGTCACACGAAATGGCGAGGACAAACCGTTTGTCCGAAATGTCTTCAGTCTCGACACCGTCAGTCCTATTGTGGCCACGCAAATCTTTTCCTTTGCGGACGAAGGCGATATGCTGATGAAGTGGCGCGACTTTGTTGAAGAAGTCGACCCGGACGTCATCACCGGATACAACATTTCCAACTTTGACTTTCCGTATCTCCTGGATCGCGCGAAGCATCTGAAGCTTGCCAAGTTTCCCTACTGGTCACGACTGAAGACGGTGCAGTCAAAGGTGGAAAGCTCGATTTTTTCTAGCAAGCAACTGGGAAGCCGAGACACAAAGACCACCAACACTAACGGTCGCATTCAGCTTGACCTGCTTCAGCTCATCCAGCGAGACCACCAACTGAGGAGTTACACACTCAACTCTGTGAGCGCGCACTTTCTAAAAGAACAGAAAGAAGACGTCCACCACAGCATGATCACAGAGCTGTTCAACGGCGACTCCAACTCCCGACGACGACTGGCTGTGTACTGCTTGAAGGACGCTTATCTGCCGCAGCGACTCTTGGACAAGCTTATGTGTCTGGTCAATTACACTGAGATGGCGAGGGTCACGGGTGTGCCTTTCAACTACCTCCTCTCTCGAGGTCAACAGATCAGATTCATCAGTCAGCTGTTTCGAAAAGCCTTGGATCATCAGCTCGTCTGCCCAGATCTGCCAAACCAAGGTGACAATGGTGACCCGTACGAAGGTGCGACAGTCATTGAGCCAAAGCGCGGATACTACAAGCAACCGGTCGCCACCCTCGATTTTGCCTCGCTATACCCAAGTATCATGCAAGCACACAATCTTTGCTATACAACGTGGCTTGACAGAGCGACCGTGGAGAAGCTCAAGATGAAGAGAGATGAAGACTACATTGTGACACCAAACGGCGACATGTTTTGTACCGTCAAAACTCGCAAAGGCCTCCTCTCTCAGATTCTTGAAGAACTGCTGGGTGCTCGTAAGCGGGCAAAGAGGGAGCTCGCTGTCGAAACAGATCCGTTCAAGAAGGCTGTGTTGAACGGTCGTCAGCTGGCTCTCAAGGTCAGTGCCAACTCCGTCTACGGTCTCACGGGTGCCACAAACGGAAAGCTGCCCTGTCTTGCAATCGCCAGTAGTACCACCAGTTTTGGTCGTCAAATGATTGAGAAGACCAAGGAGGAGGTCGAAGCGAAGTACACTATCGCGAACGGTTATACCCACGATGCGGAGGTCATCTACGGTGATACCGATTCTGTCATGGTCAAGTTTGGCACTTCTGAGCTGGCGGAAGCTATGAAGCTGGGTGAGGAGGCAGCAGATTACGTGTCGTCCAAGTTCATCAAGCCGATCAAATTGGAGTTCGAGAAGGTCTACTTCCCGTACCTGCTGATCAACAAGAAGCGTTACGCTGGCCTTTACTGGACGAATCCCAACAAATGGGATAAGATGGACACGAAGGGTATCGAGACGGTCCGTCGTGACAACTGTCGCCTCGTGCAAACAGTCATCGAGACATCGCTTCGCATGTTGCTGATCGATCAGGATCCTGATGGTGCACAAGAGTAAGTTTGACTATACCTATCTTAATTCGCGGTTACTGACAAAACCAGATTCGTCAAGGATACCATCTCCGACCTCTTGCAGAACAAAATCGACATGTCCAATCTTGTCATTACCAAAGCCCTCACCAAGCAAGAAGATAAGGACGGCAAAGGTGGCTACGCCAACAAGCAAGCCCATGTCGAACTTGCCGAACGAATGAAGAAGCGTGACGCCGGCTCCGCTCCAGCTCTTGGTGACCGTGTTGCCTATGTCATGGTCAAGGGCGCCAGCGGCTCGAAGAACTACGAGAAGTCGGAGGATCCTCTCTGGGTGCTCGAGAACAACCTACCCATCGACACACGGTACTACCTCGACAACCAGCTAGCGAAACCCCTTGGCAGGATCTTCGAGCCCATCCTCGGCGAGAAGAAAGCCAACTCCCTACTCACAGGCGAGCACACACGAGCCATATCTGTGGCAGTTCCAACGATGGGCGGTTTGATGAAGTTTGCAAAGAAGACGCAGACATGCATGGGCTGTAAAAAGCCGCTCACTGCCGCTCACGAAAAGGAAGGCGCAGTGTGTGAAAACTGCCGGCCCCGCATTGGCGAGTTGTACCAAAAGACGCTGAGCAAGGTCAGCGAGCTGGAAGTGCGGTTTTCGAGACTGTGGACACAGTGCCAGCGATGCCAGGGCAGTATCCACTGCGAAGTCATCTGCGCGAGTAGGGACTGTCCCATCTTCTACATGCGAATGAAGGCGCGCAAGGACGTGGAAGATGCCGGGAAGGAGATGGTGCGATTCGACAAGGATGCCGCGCTCTGGTAGTTTGTTGTATATCATAGGTACGAGATGAGAGGGCGGGTGTACAGGCGTTTCGTTGCATGGATACCACGAATAGTACAATTCAGGATAGGGTAGGGTGGACAGGATAAGATAGCGGCGCATACCACTGTTTCAATAATGCATACATATCTCATATTCCATTCCATTTCATTTCATTTCATGCTCGTCTACACACTACTCGCCTTCTATCGTGTCGTTCGTTCGTTCGTTCGTTCGTTGTAAAGTCGTGAATCCCATGCTTGCTTGCTTACTCGCTTGATGCTCAAAATGGACCGAAAGGAAAATAAAGCTAAAACTGCACTCACTCACTCACTCACTTACTCACTCACTCACTCACTCACTGTACTCTTGATGCAAAAACACAGTGTTTAACAACCCCCATCCCATTTCATCTCATCTCATCTCATCTTATCCCATTTCGAAATCCATTCCGAAATCCATCACGCTTAGACTCTGACACAGAAACCAACCTAAACTAAACTAATTCCTTAACATTAACAAACAAACACAAACACAGCACAGCACAGCATAGCACAGCACAGCACAGCAAAGGAAGTAGCGAAATGCGATGCGATGCGGTACCGAGAGAGCTGAAACACAAGGTACTCAGTTGAGGTGTTCGCTTGTGGCGTTATCTGGGAGGGCACCGTGTGAGGTTGCTGGGCGAAGTGGGTGGAGTGAGGTAGATGGACGCTGGTGGGTGCTGTTGCCGTTGTTGGTGCTGGAGAGTAATGATGTTGGCGATGCTTTGATGCGTGTTTGTGGTGTAATGTAGTGTAGTGTAGTGTATTTGGTCGTCTACCGCGGACTAGAAAGCGCGCCGTAGCTACGCGGACTGGCATGTCGACTTGTTCCTAGCAAGGCTCTCGCTTCGTCTAATGCACCTCCGGGTCGTGAAGCGATGGGGATAGATTGGCTTGAGGACCTCTTATTTCCACTTTCGCTCCCACCTTCCCTCGCACTGCCGCTCGGGCTCGCAGGACTCTGGTTCCTAGGCGTCGGCGTCTGGGCCGGCGTCGTAGCCCGACTCACTGATGGTGTGGCAGCAACACTCACGGCTGGTGCCCATCCGCGCATCCACCCGGACACGCGCCGCCAGTGGAGTCGTCGCCGCTTTGGGACTCCGTTGTCGTCTACTGTGAGGATGATCTCGTCGTCTCGCATTATCGTTCGTCCGCGTGCGTCTTTTAATTCGCCGTCGCCGAAGTACAAGAATTGGAGGCCGACGGCTGCGTCCATGATTAGCACGCCTGCGGCGCCGAGGAAGAATGGCAGGGCCCGGAGGATCCACACTGATCGGGTACTGCCCGTGTCGGTCCAGCCGCTGTTCGGCGGGAAGTCTTGCCAGGCGCTGGGGTTGGTGAGGAGGGATGTGCTGTAGAAGAGGTTGCCGAAGAAGGCGGCTGCGAAGAGCGAGGGGGAGAGGCCGGCGGTCGAGCGGCGGATTTGATTCTTGTAGAGTTGTGGCAGCCGCGAGCCGAGGTAGAGGAAGGTGGAGGACCAGGAGAAGATTTTGCCAAGGAGTTCGCGTGTTGTCATGCCGATGTTGGCGGCTGAGAGGGTGGTGAGCGGGAGGGAGCGGGAGGTGGTTGGTCGGGCGGTTGAGCCTTGGGAGAGGACGGCGAAGATGAGGGTGATGTAGAGCATCGTTTTTGGAGAGGGCATGGGCGAGCTGGACGCTGCTACGCGGCGGATGTTGCGGTTTGAGGGCGTCCCCGGGGTGCCAGTTGCGCCGGGCATTGCTGTGGGCGAAACGGCGTACGATTCCTTGACGCCACTAGGCGAGCGTGCAAAGTTGGGTATGCGGAACGCGTCGAGAGGAGCCGAGCGCTGGACTTCAATATCCTTCTTATCCGACTTCGCATCTGCTGTATCTGGCGTCTTGCCCTTGGACACCTGCTGCATGCCGCCTGCACCATTTCCACCATCGTTCTCCCCGCTTCTCCAGCGTCCCCAGATCGGGCGGAGTGGTCGTCCGTGGTGCAGAAGCTCGTACCACACCCACTGGCCCGTCAGCCCACAGTCTACGAAGACGTAGTACCCCGCGATGACGATCTGCCATGTCGCCTGCCCTGTGAATAGACATCCAAGAAGATTCGTCACATCCCCCAACAGCCATTCCGTCAGGAAGTACACACTCAGCCCAGACGTCGACTTGAGCTTGTGGTTCTTGTATATTTGCGGCAGTTGGGCAAAGAGCCAGGATATGATGCTGCATGTGCCGAGGAGCGTGGAAATAAGGGCGAGATAGGAGGGTATGCAGGTGTGGAAGGTTATAGATAGGGCTTGGAGGAACTCGTCCGCGGGCTCGCAATGTGCCGGGAGACTCGGGTTGTCGAGTTGAGGTGTTTGGTAGGGCAACATGATGCCGCGGATTTGGTTCGGACCGACTGTCTGTGAGGAATGAAGGGTTCAGATGTTCTTCTCCTCTCTTGATGTTTACGTGTGCCGCGACTCGAGGTGGTCAGGTGCCGTTTCGAAGTGTCGCGTGGGTACAGCCACGAGGACGATATCGTGGCCTGAGGTTTGACGGGGCACAACTTCGGTAGTAGAAGGGACGGAAGCCCTCTTGACCCGGTTCTGAGGTCTGAAGAGGTCGTCAATGTTCACGAAGTCGCTCGGCGGTGACGTCGGCCTCGGCTGTAGATAAGACGCGCAAATGTCCACAGAACGTGACAGGAAGAACGGTCGCGATGTAGAGAGGAGGAAGGAAATGACAAGACACGTAGGGGAGAGGAAGTCGTCAGTTGTCAGTCGTCAGTCATCAGTCGTTAGTAGCAGATAGAGACACGCAGTCATCAGCACCATCGATCAGTCAACCACACCCTCAGGCCAGACGATCCCCCGGGGTCGGACAACCCGATACGAAGCAAAGCGCGCCATGCGGTAAACGGCGGCTCCAAGGCACTGATTCGAGCAGGCGGGCTCTGGGGCTGGGGCGGTACACGGGCAATCCCACCCGCAATGTGACATGGAGATAGAGATGATAAGAGATAAGCGGCGCCCTTTGTCTGCACGCGATCAGTTGCCGCCGCTTGTGGCTTGGCGGGGTCTCAGTGCGCCGCCGGAGCGACAACTACGGGCTGCGAGGAGCTGCGTGTTGCTCATCTATTACTGCGCGACTTGGATTGGCTTGCAGATGAGATACGCGGAGAGTAGTGATGTGCATACATGGCGGGCTGCTTCGCGTGTGCAGGGCACCCCGCCTCCGTCATCGGCTTGAGTTGCTACAACTAATAAACACCACTAAGGCGCCAGCAACGTAACAGAAACACGGCTTCCACTGTCCAGCACGTCACATGTGCATATGGCACGGGACGATGTTGGAGGTGATTGCCACGAGAAACATACCGTTCGATTGAGATGGTTGAAATTGCTAATTCACAGACACACGTCCGGATTCATCTTCGAAACCATCCGTGAACCTACACAGCTTCAGCGTCCCCGTCCACGGCTTTGTACCCTTGCTGCTGAGCCTTCCAACGCGGACTGCAGCTCGTCAGCAGCGCACCATCAAGTCACCACGCACCGATTCACGCACTAGAAGTAGTTCTTGAACCCGACAATTCCAGCCGTCATGGCCGCATACCCGCCCAACAGGTTGCCCCAGCTCGTTCCTGCCTGTCCAACAGCCAGCGCAGCAAGGTCGTACACTAGACACCCGCCGAAGATCCAATCGCTCATGCTGGCCGCTGCTGCGAAACCGACGCCCGTCGCTATCTGCACGAGGCCTGAGGGCGCGACGCCGGGGTAGTACGCCGCTGATGTGTTGTGCAGCAGATCGAGGACGCCGATACCCGCGAACGTCTTAGCGACGACGTGCGTGAGGAAGTTGGGTGTAGAGCGGCGATCGAGGGGTTCGAGCGTTGTTGCAATGTAGCCCAGCTGAGCGACTGTGTTGATAATGACAAAGATGTTAGAAGTCTCGAGGTTGTTGGAGTTCCAGAAGAACATCCACGCTGGTACCAGTCAGCACAATCATACCACAACACTGATCATGTCCAACGTACTTCCAATGCAGAAGTTGCCCAAACTGTACACCCAGGCAAACTTGTTCATCATCGCCCGCTCCTGCGAAGTTCCCTGCTGATTCCACAGCTTCCAGAGCCAGGCAAGCTGGAACAGCTGCTGCGGGAAGAAGAAGCCCGCAATTGCATACGGATACGGCGAGAAAGCAGCGAGGTTCTTGTTATGGATATCGAGCATGTTCGGCTTGGAAAACATGCCATACTGCTGTGCTGCGAAGTCGAAGAGGAACGACGCCGGCGCGAGGTAGCGCACTGTGGATTGAGTGTTGCCCATGTTTTATTGTTTGAGTCAATGGGTAGGTCAGATTAGATGTGAAGTCAGTGTGTTGTTGCGGTTGCGCGTTCTGACTTGCTTATGTTCGTTCCTCAAGTCGTGCACGTCATGTTCAAATAAGCTGCCTTCCCAGGGTCCACCCAATCGGGTACGCACGCTGCAACCATGATGCTCACAGTCGTTAGCACGCGACGGATTTGTATGCTGACATGCAAACTCCAAGGCATGCATTGCTACTCTTGTGACATTCTTCTAGATGCGAAGATGCTGTTTAACAATCTCGAAAAGGAACGCTTGCCACGAAGCAGTAACTCCACTCTCAAGGAGAGATGATTGTAATATCGATAGAGCTCTGTCAATTGTCAGTTAGCTTCAATGACCAGTTTAAAAGAACCGACAGTTACGAGCCAAGCAAGACTGTTCAGAGCGCCGTATGCGATGTTGGCAAGATCCATGGCTGATGGATTCTGTCGTCATCATTACCACAACCACGGAGTTTCAGAATTCAAAATACGAGCACCGAGCCAATTTCGTTTTTGAAATAATGCATTGCATGCGAATCTGTTTCGTGACTCTTCCACTAGGACGTACAAAAAGAATCTATCAACCCGCTTGCAAAACCGCTGAACGCCTTAGCTCTTCCCAAGATTCATTCAGACCGGACCCAGTATTACAGTGATACAATACAGTTTGGGGTAGTCGCTGGGGAGGTGATGGTGGTATATAGACAGTGTGGTGTGGAACTTTTAGGGAAACTTTCAAGGTGAAAAGGCTTAGACACGCGACACGTCGCGACCAAAGACCTTGGCCTTGACCCAGTCCATCAGCACCAGGATCCTGTTGCGGGTGCTGAAGCACATGCTGAGGTAGGCACTGCGCCAGAAGAAGTAGGTGATGGTACCACCGGAGGCAATGTTGCCAGAGAACCACGAAATGTCGGCGACGGCCTTCTCGGAGCCAATGTAGGCGAGCGAGCCCTGGTGGGAGTACTCGAAGGGGTTGACACCCTTGGTCCTCCTCAGCCTCTTCTGGAGGTCCTTGATCTCCTCAAAGGCCTTGTTGCGGGCCTCGGCGTTGGGGGCCTTCTCCTGGACCTCGGACAGCTCGACCAGCTTGGATTCAATCTCCTCCGTTTTGGCCATCTGGTTGAACATGCGGGCGAGGAAAGCACCCTCCTGGGCGGCGACCTGGGCGGTCGGGGCGTAGTTGGCGACAGCGCAGTCACCGACAGCCCACACGTTCTCGGTACCCTTGACGACCAGGTACTCGTTGACGGCAAGACCGCGGCGCGAGTCCTTCTGTGCGGGAATCTGGTTGATCAGATCCTTGACAAGAGGTCGCAGCGCGTTGCCGGTGGCCCAGACGAGGAGACCATAGGGGATCCGCTCGAGCTGCTTCTTGCCATCAGGACCCGTCGACTCGGCCTCGATGTACTTGTCTGTGACGTTCTTGACCATGGTCTTTGTGCGGATGTCGATGGTCTCCTCCTTGAAGGTCTGCTCGGTGTAGTCGATGAGCTGCTTGGAGAACATGGGCAGGACGTTGGGCAGGGCCTCGACGAGGGTGACGTGGAACTTCTCCTGGATCTCGGGGATCCACTTCTTCAGGTCGGAGTGGAAGAAGTCCTGGAGCTCGCCGGCGAACTCGACACCGGTGGGGCCGCCGCCAACGACGACCATGTGCAGCAGACGCTGGATCTCCTCGGACGACTGGTCCTTGAAGGTGGCTGTCTCGCAGCAGTCCATGATGCGGTTGCGGATGGCCTGGGCGTCGCCGACCTCCTTCAGGAACAGACCGTGCTCGCGGACACCGGGGATACCTGTGGCGCTCGATTAGCTGTGTGGCGTGGTAGAGACATGTGCGACGTACCGAATGTGGCGTTCTCAGCGCCGACACCGACGACGAGCATGTCGAAGGGTATCTCGGTCTGGGAGACATCGCCCTTGATGGGCGACTCGTCGTTGACGTAGACGACGCGCTTCTCGTAGTCGATCTTGGTGGCCTCGGCCTCGTAGTACTTGACGGCGGCCTTTTTGTGGCGCAGGAAGTTGCGGATGGGCTCCATGATGGAGCGGTGCTCGATGGTGCCGACGGTGCACGAGGGCAGCAGCGGGGTGAAGAGGAAGTAGTTGCGCGGCGAGACGACGATGACGTTGTAGTTCTCCGTGTCGAGCTTCTTGAGGAGGGAGACGGAGCCCCAGCCGGTGCCTGGCACGCGTGTTAGTCGGTGGTCTTCTGTGGCCCAATGCGAGGCCCAATGCGAGGCATACCAAGCACGACGAGCGTCTTCTTGGACGGGTCGGGCGGCGGCTGGTCGACGGGGTTGCGCGTCTCGTAGATGCCGTAGCCAACGTAGGCGAGGCCTGCGAGGGCGCTGACCCAGGTGAGGCGCCAGGTCCAGCGCAGCATCCTGAAGCCGCCGCGCTTGACCTGCTTCTTGTCCGGCAGGCTGCTCTGCTGGCGCACGCTCTGGCGCAGGGCCATCTGCGACTGCACGGGCCGCCGTGTCCAGCGCGCTCGGCTGGCAATGAGCGACGGGCGCTGGGTTGTGTAGGCGCGACGGCCAGCCAGCTGCGCCTGCGAGACGAGCTTCGTCGCAGCAAAGGGCCGCATGGTGGGAGCCATTGACGGTGGGGAGTGGTGGTCGCGGTCACAGATGCACGCGGCGATGCAGCCTGGTTAGTAGGCGATGGGCTGGGGGCGGGCGGAGGTGTAGGTGGGAGGTCGCTGCCGTGTGTCGTTGGCCGCGAGAAGGAAAACTACTTTTTCTCTGCCATGACGAACAAGAGAAGAGCTTGCCGAGCGCGCAGACACACGCACCACAGACAGGCATGGCCGCCAGCGCCCCAAGATAAGCTCTTTTCCAATTACAGACCATCCTGCCGCTTCCGCCGGCACCGTCTGCACGCTGTTTTGCCTCGAGCTCCCACGCGTTATTTTCAAGTCACACTGACGGCTATCTACCGCGCCAACACCAATTGCGTGCATTCCATCTCTCAACACAACCAACCCCATTGCCAACAGCCACTGCTCTTGCTGCTCGGCCTCGGCGCCGGTCCGCTATGGATCCATACACTGCATGCACCGGACAGCAGGCGAACACTGGATCCGCTCATGGGTGAGCGGACATTCATCCTTTTGCGCGCGACCCTTTCACCCTTCCACTTCGGTCCGTCTGGAGCTGAGGCTCAAACTTGCTGCTGCTCCAGTTTTATGCCTAGTCGACACGCGCCGCCGGCATGGCGCTCACTAGATCTTGCATCTTTGAATTACAATCGACCAGAGCGGTGAACAATAGAACGCCTGGATCTTGTCCTGTTCCTGATGCTCGCCTCGAGCATGTCACATGCAATTTTGTAATCCTCGACCTGGCTGTGACCTTCGGCGTCGCACCGCACCGAGCACTTGCAGTATATCTGAATCTCCAAGTCCGTGATTTCCTCAACCCTCCCTGCAATTATTGCAGCAATGAGCCTGCATCGGCTTCCGTAATCTCTTCGTCTGTAGCTTGTAGTGTGTCAGCCACTCAATCGTCGACAGCGTACATATCTCGGTGCCCTCGGAATCACGGCTTGAGCTCGGATCTCCCCAACCTCCCCCGCACCATCTCCGGTCATCACCGAGCACAACATCACGTATACCTCGTAGCGAGTGCCCAGGCCGCCAATGCTAACCACTGCGTTCCATTCCTAGCCATTGGCATGACTAGTATAATTCAACACAACAAGCAACACTCCAAAGCAGCCACACGAAAACAGAGCACCAGAATTCCTCTACAGCTGCACAATGACGCTCCCAAGCTTCACAAGCTCTTATCGATAAGACCATACTCCGCATGCAGTGATGACCACTCCACTCCAAACAACACAAGAACAATCAAACGACCATCCAACCCTCACCAAACCAACCTAACCTAACCTCCCCATCCCCAACCCAACCCCAGCTTCGTCTGAAAAATAAAATGCCCCAAGCAACAGCAACCGTAAACGGGGTAGAAGTAGCCCGCACCTCGACATGGGAGGTAGTAGATGGGAACATATACGTTTGTCTCTCCAACACCTCCCTCCCCACACCTCTTTCTAACCTCCCCCAGTTCCCCCCCTCCTCCCTAACCCACACCCACTTCACGCCCACCACCACCACCACCCACTGCCCCTACAAAGGCGACGCGAGCTACTACACCGTCACGACGAATAAAACGGAGTTGAAAGACGCTGCGTGGTGTTATCCTGAGCCGTTGCCTGAGATGCGGAAGATTAAGGGGTTTGTTGCGTTTTATAAGACGAAGGGGGGTGTTGTTGTGGGCGTGGAAGAGTAGAACCAGGGCAGATAGATGTGTTCCGTGCTCGAAGTGACTGGTAAATTCCTATCCCACTTGGCTCCGCTGCCATATCTCTTCTGCCTCCATGAAGTTGCCTTGCTCCTCTAGTAACGACGCAAGATCGTTGATGCTCCGAAGCGTGTCGGGATGCTCCAGTCCAAGAGTTTTTTCTCTTCCCTGCAGTGTTTGTTGATGCATTGCCTGTGTCTCTCCATACCTCTCCAGCTTCCTCAACACTATCCCAAGATTATTCATACTATTAAGAGTGTGTGGATGCTCTGGCCCAAGCCTTGTCTCTCTTCCTTGCAGCGCTTGTTGATGCATTGCAAGTGCCTCTTCATACCTCTCCAACTTCTCTAGCACTACCCCAAGATTGTTCATACTACTAAGAGTGTTTGGATGCTCTGGCCCAAGCACTCTCTCTCTTCCTTGCAGCGCTCGTTGATGCATTACAAGTGCCTCTTCATACCTCTCCAACTTCTCTAGTAATATCCCAAGGTTATTCATACTACAAAGAGTGTCTAGATACTCTAGCCCAAACACTTTCGTGTATCCTTGTAGCGCTTGTTGATACATTGCAAGTGCCTCTTCATACCTCTCCAACTTCTCTAGCACTACCCCAAGATTGTTCATACTAGCAAGAGTGCTTGGATGCTCAGGCCCAAGCACCTTCTCTGTTACTTGCAGCTCTTGTTGATGCATTGCAAGTGCCTCTTCACACCTCTCCAACTTTCCTAGTACAACCGCAAGATTGTTCATAGTCCCAAGCGTGCCTGGATGATCTGGCCCAAGCTCCTTGTTGTATCTTCCTAGTACTTGTTGGTACTTTGTCTCGGCCTCCTCATATCTGCCTAGATCTTCTAGCACCGACGCAAGGCTGCCAACGTAACCAACAGTTTCTAGATGCTCTGGCCCAAGCACCTTCTCGCTTTCCCTCAACACGTATCGATACAATCTCTCGGCCTTATCATAAAACCCTTGTTTGCACAGTATGTGACCCAAGAGTTCCAGAGCCCGAAGGCTGTCTTTATCTTCGTCGCCATCGCCGCTCTGGCTCCTACGACTTGCTGCGATCGAGCTGCGGACCACATCCTCGGCTTTCTTATACCTTCCCTGTTCGAAGAGCACGAAGCCCAGATCGTATAGCTTACGCTGTATCTCCAAAGTTTCGGTTCCGGTCGACATCTGTGCCATAGAGATGTGTTCCCGTAGGCGTTGTTCCTCGTCTTGTTTATATCGAGACCGTGTGTCAACAGTCGTCTGCCCGTCAGACATGTTCGGTATATAAAGTGACGAGCTGTAATAGTGGATTGGGAGTGATCGATACGTGAGGGCAGGGCCTTGTCCAGTAAAACTGCTGCTCCGAGGCTGAACAAGGCTCGAGATTGATAACGCGGGAGAGGCCATCTGTGGGCTTTGTGCTGCAGAGTTGACAAACCCTGGAACAGAAATCAAAGCTGCTGGGGAGTGTATGGAGCTCAGTGCAGGAGACCCTCGCTCGGATATGGTGTGACATTCCAAAGCAGAAGGGATGGCTGCAGCATGTTAGCAGGATATTGTACTCATTGCCAGTTAATGCTCACTTACATGCGACAGAATTGGGGCTGTATAGAAAGCTCTCTGCTACATCGTTTCTCCTCATCCATCGCTCGATCTTCTGCGGTTGCACTTGACTGTTTCGCACCTCAAAGACAAGCTCACGCTTATGAGACTCAAGAAGCTTTCTCCTTTGCCGTTTCCTGACGATCGCTTGCATCTCTTGTGGCTTCACGTTCTTGTCCCGTTTCCACTGGCTGATGCGTGTTCGGTATTGCCGCAGCCTGTACCCATGTCCGTCAGTATCATCTGTGCTTTGCGCCGATGGAAATAGCATACTCAGCGTCAAACCCACGTTCCTCTTTGATCATCTCCCTGACTTCTGCTAAGGGCAGTTTCTGCGTGACATGCAGCTCCAGGATACGGGTCTTGTACGGCTCCCAGACATCTGCGCGCAAAGTCGGCGCCTTCCTCTTCCGTGGCTGAGCTGGCGGACCCATGGACGCTGGGAATGCTGGAGGTGCTGCAAGCGTGGATTGATTGTTGGGAGCAGACTCCGAGTTGTATTGCCCTTGGCTGGACAGCGCTACGTGTGGGTCGTATGAGTTTGAAGCGTAAGGCTGTGCAATTGCTGGAGGGTCTCCTGGGTGTTGGGCAGGCAAGACAAATGCAGTAGTTTCGCCAACACCATAAAATCCGTACGCTTGCTGGGTAACATGGTGATAATCTGTGGAATACAAGAGGTCGTTTTGTGAAATGTCGGCTGACTCCTGATCAAATAGATACGGCGGCAAGTCCATCATCAGCGCCGCTTCGCTTGTCAGTCGTTGAAAAAAGCAGAGACGTCCTGTAGCCGGAGGTAGTGATGTATTGAGTCTGTCCCCAACACAAAGGCTGATCGAGGGGCGGACTTATACTTCATGTTGTTGGAAGCGGAGAGGCTGTGACAATGTGATGCAAGCCACAGACGTTGGGTCGAGAAAGATGATTGGACACAGCTCAAAACTCCCATCATCAATGCGCTAGGGTTTAGCGCTAGTACTCGCTTCGAAGGTGTCCAACACTCATTGGTCTGACATCACAAGTACTATACATCCACAATTGAACTTTTGCGAAACAGCCAATCACAGCAGAAAGCCTGCGACGAAGGGCTAAGTTCGGCCTCAGCGCCTTCACCGACTCCCTGTCCATCTCCCATGTCTGTACGTCCATGCCATGGCGCATCGTCGCACCAGCCTGAGGGACTCACTTTTAGGAGTTTTGATGCAGCAGCCAACGGAGAGTATTTGCTGTAAATACGACTATAAAGAGCAGGCTGGTTTCTATACCAGTAATGTAGTTTTCACATGATCCACAAATATCGTGAGGAACGTCTGCTTCTTGTCTCGTTCGATAGCCTCAAATAACCTCCATCAATTTTTCGACTTCCTGTCTAGTCATTGCACGTGACAGAACATGGATCAATCTCACTGGATGAATCCGGTTTATGTACCTCTCGTTGTACCTGATCAAGCTGGACAAGATTCCAGATCGAGCACTGACACCGGAGGTAAGTCTTGTCACCTTTCGACGACAACTCGCCTTCAATGAAATGACACTGATGAATATTGCCCAGCCGAGGACAACATTGATCCACCACATTCCAACTCCCTGAGCAGCCCTCCCGAGCGTATTGACGAAGGTGTCACTGGAGGTTAGTTCATGATTGCAATTGCCCCATCATATACCTAACAATTGCGTAGCATACCAGCTGAGCGATGTCGAGGACGCATCACTCTATATTCCTCCAAACACAATGGAGGGCTACGAAGCCTCGACATGGTCTGACCAGAACCTTTGGATGAACACGTATTCGGGCGACACACCAACCTCGTTCTTCATCAATGACAACGTTAACTCAACCGCCCCAAATCAGCTCCCACTGCCTTACAATGTATACCAGACAAGTAACTCCTCCAATGAGTCTCACTTCAATCTGCAAGAGCAAACAGCAAAGTAAATAACACTGGCAGTATGTATCGTAGTATCTCAAGCTCACATACCCTACAGTCAACCCTTCCCAGCACAATACACTCCCGAACAATTCCACAATACTCAAAACCTGATCCAAAACGTCCCACTCAACCTGAACACACGCTGCTCAACACCAAACCGCCTCCTTCCCAGGGCTTCCACAACCCAAAGCCACCCTCCCCAACTTCGATCTCAACAGCCTGCCGCCTCCAACAAAGCAACGCCAATCGGCACCGTCCTGTCCAACGGCAGATTCACCTGCCCCTCCCCGCAATGCGTCCACCTCACTTTTGCGCGCACAGCCGAACTACGCCGCCACCACACGACGCTCCACGCGCAGCACAAGCCGGAATTCTGGTGCGAGGCGCTGCTCTGCCCTCGTGGTGTAGATCTAGGAGGAAAGCCGTTCCATCGGAGCGATAAGTTGGCTGCGCATGTGAGGAGTATGCATTCAAGTGCGTGAAGAGTGTGTGTGTAAGCTGTTGTTTTGTGAAGGGTCGGTCACTGCGTAATTGAGGGAGGATATCGATCACTGGGTGATGGAGTGATTAAGTGGCGGTACAAGGGGGGTTTGTACGTTTGCATGAAGATGTGTAGCTACTGCGAACGCAGCGCATGATCCAGGGTCTTTAATGTCAACGATTGGGGGACAGTGAAATATTGGAACTAAAACATTATCGAATTTACGAAAAGAATGATTTACCCTTATACTACGCAAGACTGTGAGCTACCACTTCGAGATCACTTCGCTCGGCTAGTCAACGTCTGGTAATGATATCCAAGCCCTGAATTAGTCTATAAAAGACGCAAAGCAATTTCTTAAATCAAGAAACCGCGAATTAAAAACCCACCGAAACAAAAACAAAAGTGTTAAGAAGACACCCACAGCATGCAGAATCCACACTAGTCCAACAGCCATCACCACAAGTCGACTACCTAACAAACATGACACATTTTCTATGCATAACTAACCCTATTCTTATTCCTCTTTCCTCTTCGCTCTTTCCCCTTCCTCTATCCCAAAAAAACCCCACTCGATGAACAACCCTCTCCACGTCCCTACCACCATCACCAGCAGCACACCCACGACCAAACCCGCAAACAACGCAACTACTACCACCAGGACCGTCCTCTCACCCCACCATCCTTAGTCTCAGCGTGAAGTAGTAAATATAAGAACTAACTATTTCTAGTACAAGATAGAAATACAGGGTTTATAATCGTCTTTTAGTACTATATATCCTATCTTATTATAAGACTATAAGTTAACACATAATAGAGGTATTATAATATAAGAACTAGTTAGACTTAGATTATTAATAGATATTCTCTACTTTATAACTATAAGCTTATACAATATAAGTTAGTGCTAGAAGCAGTTCTACGTTATAAGTAAAGAGGGTGTAAATAAGTTAGTTGCACAGATAGATAGACATTAGTAGGAGAAGGTGCAAAGAGGGAGACAAAAGGGTATATTTAGATATTCAGAAAGTCATTTGTTTAGCTTTTCCATTCCATTCCATGCCATCCATCCATCCATCCATCTAAAACGCCACATAATGCGAACAAATCATAGAAAACCCCCTACACTACCCCATGACCATGGTATCGTCACCATCCATACCAACAGCAGCAGCCGGCTCAGCCACAACACCACGGCCCCTACCCTCCAGCAGCTCGCGGCGCACCTCGGGACTAATACCCTTGTGACCGCGCGTAAGGAGGAGATCGAGCAGAGCCTCGCGCTGGTCTTCAGTGATGTCGTTGCGGTAGCGCTGCGCGAAAGCGAGGAGGCACTGGTGCCATATGACGGGGAGTTTCCCCGTGGCGGCTAGGTCGGCGGCGACGGATTCCGTGTCCATTGCGTCTGCGGACGAGGCGCCGACGGCGCGGAAGCGCAGGAAGTGGAAGACTAGCGCGTCGATGACTTTGAAGGGGAGTGCGTATTTTTTCTCCAGTAGCGTCTTGATGAAGATGTTGCAGGGGCCTGCGGCGTCCGGGTCGCTGGACATTTGGTCTGCGGCGATTTCGCAGAGGCGGTGCAGTGCTGCGGCGGAGTGGAGGACGGGGACGGAGACTTTGGCGACGACCGAGGCGACGATGGTGGCTTCGCGTTGGGTGCAGCGGCTCTCGGTGAGCATGGGGAAGACGATGCCCTTGAAGAAGGCGCTCGGCTTGTACAGGGCCTTTTTCAGGGCGTTGTACAGGTGCACGTTCAGCTTCTGGGTCTCGGCGATGTGCTGCTGGACGGCCGGCAGAAGGACGGTGTTGAGGAAGATCTGGGCGTTGTAGGGTTTCGAGGAGATGAAGATGCGAGTGGCGGCGTACATGGAGTTTGGTGTCCAATTCTCGGGGCGGGTTATGGTGAGGAGCGTCTCCCAGGCGGGGATGGTGGGGAGGATCTTGAAGGGCTTGGGGAGCTTGCCGGCCTTGTAGCGGGAGAGGATGAGGCCGACTTTGCTGTATACTGCGTGTTGTTAGAGGATGTTCAGCAATTCACGTGGACTCGCCGTACCTTGGACGACTTTGGCGGGCAGCTCGACGGCGTCTTCTGGAGCGCCGCCGCCCATGATCTCGCGGGGCGCTTCGTTGACCTCGCCCGCGCCTCCTTCGTGTGCAGCAATCTTCTCGAGGATGAGTGCTGCCAGGTCTGTACCGGGACCAGAGGGTGCAGTTTCTTGCCCTGGCCATTGAATGGGGTTGTCGTCGGTGGGGATGAATTTGTTCCACGCGGCCAGGTCGTCTGCATCGATCTCTACCTCGTCGACTTCCTCCTCTTCCTCGCCCCACGCCTCGTCGTCGTCGTCGAACTGGCCAGAGACAATCTCGTCGAGGTCGTCTTCGCCCAGCCGCTTCTCAAAGTCGAATGCGGGGTTTGCGCCTTGGGGTGCGTCTCGCTGCTTCTCGCGCTCGTCCTCTTCCTCGAGTTCTCGACCAATGTCCAGAATCTTGCGCGAGCTCTTCGAGTCGACGTAGCCCTGCTCATCCTGCTGGCCCGTCTTGGTGCGCTTCTGGCGCTTTGCCTTTGTCTTGTAGGGGTCCGAGGGCAGGTATTCTTCAGCAAGCGGGTTGTGTCGCTCGCCCCGCACGCCGGGCGACTTGGGCACTCTCGGCATGGTGGGCGGTGGAATTGGGTGGGCGAGGTTGTTTGTGGGTGGCCCGTAGATTTGGCTTGGTGTGCTGGACTGAAAACTATAGTCCTGGCCCTGGAGTGCTGTCAAGGCACAGCGAAATGGTGTGATGCGCGGTGAAATGGCAAAAGCTGGCCCCCACACGGCAACAAAAAAGTAAAGTTCGCGCTTGGTCGACCCGAGGAAGGACGGTGGTCCGTGCAGATCAGATCGCCGGTCGCGCCTGCATCGCCGCGCTCAGCGCCCTGCCACTGCACAACAAGACACCGCCCGCCATGGCCGAACCACAGCCGGCCTCGCGCTCGAATACGCCCAGCGTCGCCGCCATGCGCCGCCCGCTCGAAGAAGACCACGTCCCCGCCATGCGCCGCCCGCTCGAAGAAGACCACGTCCCCGCCGTCTCCTCTCCGCTCAATCCCAACCCCAATCCCTCGGATGCTGCGACGCGTCCACGGCCACGAGTGCCTCCACGCGAGCGCGAGCAGCGGGAGAAGCGCGAGACACTCAAGAAGCGCGAGGCATCAGGCAGCGCCCGCGCCAACACGCCCAACCCAAAGGCGAACAAGGAAAAGCGCGCGCCCGCCGACTCGCCCATGCGCTACTCCATCCCCGAGCCCAAGGCCCCAGACTACAACGCCCCCAAGGACGGCGTGTTTCTGTCGCGCGAGCCCCAGCCCCTGTATGCCCCCGACGGCCTCACGGAGCTCAGGAAGCCGCACGACTACGCGTGGAACAAGAAGGGCTACAAGTACACCCACTGCGTCGCCGACCCGCTGTTCAGGCACAAGCAGTACTACCGCCAGACCGACTCGCGCCCGTACGGCCCGCGCATGAGCCACGAGGACTCGGACAAGTGGTTCTACTTCGACGACAGCGCCACCGTCGTCTCGCAGGAGAAGGGCTGGCGCATGGGGAGGGGGAACGTGGTAGCACGCGAGGGCCGCATCTACTACGAGGTCAGAGTGCTGCGCGGCATACCTGCACACGGGCCCAAGGACCCCATCGACCCCCGCACCGGCGACACAAAGCCCGGCCCGCACATTCGCATGGGCTGGGCGCGCCGAGAAGCGCCCCTCGATGGCCCAGTGGGCTTCGACGGCTACAGCTACGCCATCACCGACGCCCGCTTCGAGGCACAGCACCGCTCACGCGCCTCCAAGATCTTCAAGCCCCTGCCCAAGGGCGCCAAGAGCAAGCACATGAAAGCCAGACCACCCCACGGCAAGCCCGCGCCCGTCGAGTACGTCACCGACCAGCACATCCAGGAAGGCGACGTCATTGGCCTGGAGATCCAGCTCCCCTCCCTCTCCATGCACCGCAAAGTCGTCGAGGGCATCTACAACCCCGCCGTCGATCTCGCCGATGGCTTCGACACGGCCAGCAACGCCGACCCCTTCGACCGCCCCCTCGACATCATCCGCGACCGCATCCCCGTCCCCTACAAAGGCAACTTCTACTTCGAGCAGCTCGACTATCAGGTCACCAAGATGGTCGAAGCCTACCACGACCGCGGCCCTGTCCCCAAGATCCACCCCTCGCCCAACCACGAAGACGTCAGCGTCCGCTCCTTACCGCATTCGCACATCAAAGTCTACAAGAACGGGGAGGAAGTCGGTATTGCCTTTGAGAATCTCCTGGCCTTCTTGCCCCCGGCCAGCGTGCCTTCGGTCGAAGCCGTCAAAGCGGGTGCGCGAACAGGCTTCGACGACGGCATGGTTGGCTATCTCCCCGCCATCTCCGTCTTCAACGGCGGCATCGCCCAGGTGAACATGGGTCCCGACTTCTGGTGTCCACCCGAGGAGATGAAAAAGCACCAGCAGCGCGACACGCAAATGGGCGACAGCGACGCCTCAGACAAGCCCGTGCCTGAGGGTCGCAGACTGCGCGCCATTGGCGAGCGCTACAAGGAGCAGATCGCCGAGGACATCGTCTGGGACATCGTTGACGAGGTCGACTTCTTCTCCCAGGACGGCGGGTGGGAGTACAAGGGCGAGGCGCCACAGGACGTCAAGGGGAGCGCCACGCCTAGGGCGCGTGGTTTTGCGAATCCAGACGAGAATTTGGGGGTGGAGGTGGGGAGGAGATACTGAACCCCTGTACACTGCATGGCTGTACACTGGATGGCTGTACACTGCATGGCTGTACACTGCATGGCTGTACACTGGATGGCTGTACACTGGACGGCTGTACATCTTCAAGACCATGTATACATAGTAAAAAGCGAATACCCATTGATTTGACTCTACAATCTCAAGTCCGAGCAGACCACAAAGTACCTGACTTCATGCTCCTCAAGACTGACTCACTATGCAGTGCAAGTTTGGACCTTTGCACGTCCGCGGCACATGCCTTTACACGGCATCCACTGCTGCTAGTCTTCTTGCAGTAGCTGTGTCGCTGCAAAGGGTATCGCGTGATCATGTGCGCGGAATCGGAACCTACAAAATCGACATTCCGGGTACTGCAATACGACGACTTTGTCATTTTACGCCCTAGCATTAACAAGTCAAATCATAGATTCTTATTCAAAAGACTAAGACACAAAGTTCTTCTGAGTAAATCTCTCGGACCGATTGTACTCTGTATTACTTCCATCAATACCCCACCATGGACTCGAATCAATTTCGCGATGCGGCAAAGGGAGCCATTGACGAGAGTAAGCTCCCCTGAGCCGCTTACTCATGCATGGGCAACACAGCTGACCGTCTGCAGTCGCAACTTACTACGACAACATCGCAGACAGGCCTGTTTTGCCATCAGTCACCCCCGGCTACCTCCGTCCTCTGATTCCAGACTCGGCACCAGAAGAGGGGGAATCATGGGAGACGATCCAATCCGACATTGACCGTGTCATCATGCCAGGTCTTACACACTGGCAATCGCCAAAGTTCATGGCTTTTTTCCCGTGCAACTCCTCGTTCCCCGCCATGCTCGGTGACATGTACTCGGGCGCTTTCAATGCCGCAGCCTTCAACTGGATCTGCTCACCTGCCATCACTGAGCTGGAGACTGTCGTCATGGATTGGGTCGCCAAGCTCATCGCACTCCCTGACGCGTTCCTGAGCCATGGAGAGGGGGGCGGTATCATCCAAGGAACAGCCAGTGAAGTCATCGTCACAGCTGTTGTAGCAGCCCGCGAGCGCCTCATCCGCAGACGCCTCAAGGACATGCCTGAGGGGGAAGAGAAGATGGACGCCGCTGCCGACCTCCGTGGCAAGCTCGTAGCCATGGGTTCTGAGCACGCACACTCATCGACCCAGAAAGCTGCCATCATCGCCGGCACACGATTCCGCACAGTATCAGCCCCCGCAGAAAACAACTTCAGCGTCTCAGCAGCATCTCTCAGGAAGACAATCGAGGAGTGCAAAGCCAAGGGCCTCATTCCCTTCTACTTCACCGCCACCCTCGGCAGCACCGCAACCTGCGCGGTGGATGACCTGGCCGGCATCGCCGAGCTCGCCAAAGAATACCCCGACATCTGGATCCACGTCGACGCCGCCTACGCAGGCTCCGCGCTCGTATGTCCAGAGTACCAACACCTCTGCCCACCCATCGCAGCCTTCGACTCGTTCAACTTCAACCTGCACAAATGGCTCCTCGTCAACTTCGACTGCAGCGCCTTCTTCATCAAGCGCCGCGCCGACCTCATCGACACCTACTCCATCACCCCCTCCTACCTACGCAACGAATTCACAGAATCCGGCCTCGTAACCGACTACCGCGACTGGCAAATCCCACTAGGCCGACGCTTCCGCTCCCTAAAAGTCTGGTTCGTACTACGCTCCTACGGAATCAAAGGCCTGCAATCCTTCATCCGCAGCCACATCAAGCTAGGCTCGACCTTCGCATCGCTGGTGAAATCCCGTCCGGACCTGTTCGTAATAACAACAGATGCCTCTTTCGGCCTCACCACGTTCCAAGTCCTGCCCCCGCTGCCTGGCGCTGCTAAAGCGAACCAACCTAACCCAAGGCACGAGGCGTATACCAGCGACTTCACCCCCAGCGGGGCGGCGCAGTATCGCGAGGACTGCAATGCTGTGACGAAGACGGTGTATGAGAGGATTAATTCCAAGGGAGAGTTTTATATTAGTAGTAGTGTTGTGTGCGGGACGTATATTATTCGTATTGTCAGTGCAAATTTGGCGGCTGAGGAGAAGTATCTTAAGATGGTGTTTGACCGGCTTGTTGATGCGGCGGAGGAAGAGCGGGGTGGCGAGAAGGGGAAGGATTTGTAGTTTAACGTGGTGTGCTGTAAGAAGATCAATTCTTAGGAAGAGTTTATATTAGTAGTAGTGTTGTGTGCGGGACGTATATTATTCGTATTGTGAGTGCGAATTTGGCAGCTAAGGAGAAGTATCTTAAGCTGGTGTTTAACTAGCTTGTTAAAGCGGCGGAGGAAGAGCAGGGTGGCAAGAAGGGGAAGGATGTGTAGTTTAGCGTGGTGTGCTGTAAGTGATTAGGTTGAGGTTGGGTGAGCTTGATATATAACACAAGGAAGAGAGTTGGGTAGTTGATAGTAATATCTGCTCTCTTTAAACTCTCCTACACTCCATTTCCCCTCCACTCCTCTCCTCCTCCTCTTCTCACTATCTTGAGCCTCGCTAACCTACTTACCTAATTATTAGAACTGTAACAACTCACTGGTAAAGGAAGAGAGTTAGGTAGTTAATAATATCTTCTACTCTTTTCAACTCTACTACACTCTACTCCTTCTCTCTTCCTCTCTTTACTATTTTAAGCCTTGATAACCTACATACCTAATTAATAGACCCGTAACAACTGACTAGTGAATAGCTATGCACGAATGTAGTCCAGCTCAAAAGCTGTTCATATAGGGTATAACTATTACTATCTACAACTCTTTATTTTTTAAATTAAACATCCATCTTAGAAAGAAATTGAATAAAAGATTCTAACTAGAGACAAACTAATCTCTGAAAAGACAAAGTTAAACAATTGGCGCAAACCAGCACCTCCCAACCCTTAATCCCACATACCAACACCGTCTACCCAATCAACCATCATATCCAGATACATCCGTTTACCACGAACCACCTCAACCACCACAGCGTTAAACCCACATCCCCTCTTCTCGAGGTGACGCGCGACCCAAAACAGCTTAGCGCAAATTCGCTTGCGCGCCAGCCAGTTGTGGCCGATTTCACCACTCAGCCATCGGTCTCCTGCGCAACGCAGTTCAACAGCGGGTGTATGCTTCGACTCTGCCGACACTGCAGTACCGTTAAGATGGCACAGGCGCCTACACAACCACTGATTGCCATTGTGGGCGCCACGGGCACGGGCAAGTCGGAGGTAAGATGCTTGCTCTGGGTTCCCGTACTTTGTTCTAATCACAGCAGGTAGTTGGCTGTTGAGTTGGCCTGCAGGTTTGATGGCGAGGTCATCAATGGAGATGCGATGCAGATTTATCGTGGGTTGCCGGTTGTTACTAATAAGATTTCGACCGAGGAGATGCGGGGGGTGCCGCATCATCTGTTGGGATGTATTGGGTTGGAGCGGGAGACGTGGACGGTGGGGAAGTTTGTGAGTAGTGCTCTGAGCGTGGTGAGTATTTTGAGTATTCTGTCTTGTTGTGCTACGTTAATGGAGTTAGATTGATGAGATTCGAGGCCGGGGCAAGCTTCCCATTCTCGTGGGAGGAACTCATTATTACACGCAGTCGCTGTTGTTCAAGGACGCGCTCTCCAAGGAACCTGCGCTTGAGTTGAACGAGAATAGCGAGCGTTTCCCCATCTTGGACGAGCCTGCCAGCGTTATGTTGGAGAAGCTGAGAGAAGTAGATCCAGTCATGGCGAACCGATGGCATCCGAACGAAAGCAGGAAAATTCAACGCTCTCTTGAGATCTACCTGAGGACCGGGAAGCCAGCTTCTCAAGTCTACGACGAGCAACGCATCAAGCGCGAAATCGAGCAAAATGCTGCAGAAGGCGACTCAGCCGAGAGTAGTACGGGCTTACGCTTTCCCACCTTGCTGTTCTGGGTGCATGCTAATAAGGATATTCTGTATCCACGACTTGATGGACGCGTTGACAAGATGTTGGCCAAGGGTCTTCTGTCGGAGGTGGAAGAGTTGACAAAGTTCCGAGTCGACTACGAAGCGCGCACAGGATCCGCCGTAGACCAGAGCCGTGGCATCTGGGTGTCGATTGGTTATAAAGAGTTTTTGGACTACCAGAGTGCGCTTGCCAACGACACCCTTCCGCCAGCGGAGCTCGAAAAGCTGAAGATTGCGGCAATAGAGAAGACTCAGGCTGCCACAAGACAATATGCAAACCGCCAGGCTCGATGGATACGGATCAAGCTCCTCAATGCTTTGTTTGGTGCAGGTTACAAAAACAACATGTTCCTTCTCGATGGCAGCGATCTGTCGAACTGGGAGAACAACGTCACAGCGCTGGCCGCTGGAATCACCGATGATTTCTTATCTGGCCGTTCGCTAAAAGACCCTTTGACGTTGTCTGCCGCCGCCGCCGAGAATCTGACGCCTAAGCGCAATTACGACCTCGGGCAACGTCCGGACTTGTGGCAGCAGAAGACATGCGAGACCTGCGGTACGGTTGCGATCACCGAGAACGACTGGAAGCTACACGGACAGAGTCGTGCACATAGGCGGGCTGTCGGCATTAAAAAGAAACAGGCAAATGCGAAAGCTCCTCCAAATAAGGATCGTGACGCGCTGCAGGCTGATGTGGTGGACGTGCTTGAGACGTACCTAGTCAATCAGGCGGGTGACGAGCAACAGCATTAAGAGTGGACGATGCTTCACCTACACATGCAAAAGCTACTGGACTCCATCCCCACGGCACCTCAACACACAAAGCATTCGTCGCCCAGTCCTGGCTCTGAATTCCTTGCGAATCTTGGTGATTCTCATCGCACACTCTCGCCACTCATCAACGCCTGCACAAAGAACGCCTACGTGGGATTACCTGATTGAGATGTGAATAGGTCAGCCTTGGCACACCACAGATTGCGTCGTCCTTCATCTCCAAATCTCAAGACCTGCGCCTTTCGGAATCGCAGGGCAACATTCCTCGTCGCGACTGTCCAGGTTGATTTGCAGCTTCAATCCAATCGACGCCCTCGAGGCTAGAGTCGCAAAACGTACTGCTTCACCAGTGCCGCCATTTTCAAAACGATGCACTTTAAATACGGCAAAGTGGGCAGCGAAAGCCCCACTGAAAATGAGCAGCCATCTCACTCAGGACCCGGTCGCGTCACGTTCTGGACCAGAATCTGCGACATTACCAAATGGCTTCGATGGCCGTCCACGTTCTTCTTACTCTCCCTCATCCTCGCAGCCGAAATTTCAATTCTGCACAAACAGCCAGCTACGCTATCCATCGGCAGTGAAATCAACGGAATCGTGCCCAACTGTAACTACAACAGCCTATCACCTTTGAAAGAACCACCACTAACCTCCCAAGTCGGCACATACCACAAGAAGTTCACCCCAGACGACCGCTACAACTCCGACCACAAAACGCAAACCTCACTCAACGAAACAAAACAAAACTGGCTAACCCTCATCCCCAGTACGTTCCATCCTTGCCCTGCAAAAACCCCCAAACAACGAACACCCCACTAACACAACCCAGAAGGCGGCGGCTTCATCCACGTCCCCAACCCCACCTCCCACACCCTCCCACCAGCAATGCACTTCCCGTCTCTCCCCTCAAAATCCGTATACTCCATCGCCGCAATCCACCAACTACACTGCCTGTACCGCTTAACAGCCTTCACAGACAGCTTGGTGCTGCAGATGCGAGCGGGGAACAACACGCTGGATGAGATGGGGTTGGTGCATAATAACCACTGTGTTGATTACTTGCGGAACGCGGTTATTTGTGCTGCTGATACGACGCTGGAGGGGCAGGCGGTGGCGCGTGGGGGCGGAGAGGTGCCGGGGACGGATGGGATGGGGGGTGTGCATGTTTGTCGGGATTGGGATAGGGTTGTGGGGTGGGCGGAGGGGAGGCGGTTGTATGATGATTTGCATTTGTGAGGGGGTGTGGGTTTACAAGCGAGACGGGTGTTGTAGGGGTTTGGTTGGTTGTGTATGTGTGGGTTAGTTGGTACGTTGCTTTTCTTCCAAGTTGGTAGTTAGCGAACTGTGCATCTGAGAAATGATAACAGCTTCATGAGCAGATTTCTGTACCGGACATGTTGCGTGGTGACTAAGGAGATCTATGAGTCTAAGTAGAAGAGTCTATGTAACGAGATAACAAACCGAAAGCGCTCAGCTCAAAGGTCAGAGCTGATATGGGAAAACAAACGTGAAAAAGGAACCAAAATCAAACCCAGACAAGTCTATGAAAGCGAAGCAAAGACAGAACAAGAGAAGGAAATGAAAGAAATATACCAAAGGATTTCACACACCATTCATCTCATCCAACACCTCACATCCAAAACATAGTCTTTGCGACATTACCATGCCACGGGTTCCTAGCCTGTGCATCTCCCTCGCCATAAAACGAGCTCCTCGCCTCACGCATAGTCCACGCCTCGCACAGCTTCGCAATCTCCTCCTTATCCGTCTTAATCTGATCGAGCTCAGACCGAGACTGGACGCGTAGGGACCCATCAGCCTTGCGCAGTTTCCCGTATTTTGCCGTTCGGGCGTGCTCGCGCTGGTCTTCTTCGCCCCACTTGTACGTGTCGAGTGCGTGTCGCTTGGGGCCGCCAAGGTACATGTCCCGTAGGTAGAGACGCCCTCGCTCGCACAGGCGGTCGGCGTAGTAGGCGGGTGCGGCGTAGGATACGCCTACGGGGGCGCGGACGTACGTGTAGCATAGTTCGTGGGTCTATGAGGTGGTTAGTGAGATGTTGCAAAGGGGTGGGTTGACGTTGGGCTTACTAGTTGGCGAAGGTTGTCGGTGCTGAGGTCTGTGTCGTTTTGTAGGATGAAGTAGCGACAGGGCTTCGCGGTCCCTTTGAGTGCTGTGTGGGACTGTAGGTAGAATTCGTCAAAGAAAGGTGAGGTTATTACACTGTCGACATGTGTACCCGCGGGACAGTTATCGAAGGAGTCTTGTTGTCCATTGAGCGGATAAAATCGCACGTTATGGCGTTTGACGCAGACAATGGCAGCAATGTTGACAGCAGAGGTCGGAGACTTGTTGATGACTCCCTCCTTTTCGAGCTCGCGCTGTGCATCGGTGAAAGCTGCTTGGATGCGCATGACTTCGGTCTCCTTGACGTCGCGGAACTGTGGGTCGGAAACACCATCTCTGTAATAGATGATGTTCTTCGGTAGATGGCGTTTATCTTGCTCTTTGACCCAGTCCATGATCCGCTCCTTGACCATGGGCCTCACATGATCGATGATCTGACCTTTGTTAGAGACTTTGCACCCGTCTGGGAATACCACGACCTACCTCCTTTCGTGACTCATCCTGAAGACGCATAGAGCCCAGAAAGCGTCCTGCATGATCATCGACCGACCCAACGATAGCCGCAATCGAAGGGCAGCCCTGGAGTGCTCCCACGGAAGGGTGGGTGACATCAGCTGTGAGTTCAGTTAGCTTTTGAGATATGAGATGAAGTGATCACATACCTCCAAGAACAAGAGTGTCGGGCATGATCCCCGATATCTGGCCGTTCACCGTGGTATGGTTGGTGCCGCTCGCTTTTAGGTTCAGCTTCAGCATGACATTGGCCAGCTTCTCGGCATTACCCTGCCCTATGCATCGGGTAGTAAGGCAGACTGAATGGAGTCCGTACTTCCTGTCTGCGAGGTCTTTGAAGTTTGCGTAAGCTTGTACGTCTTTTTTGTTCAAAAGCATGAGCGCGAAGTCAATGGAAGGATTCGCCGCGGTCTCTGCTTGAAGTTGCGTGTCCATCGAAGAGTAGCTTGACGTATTTACCGAGACTGTTTTCGAAAGATTTAGCCGTGCGAGACCGTATCTCTTGGACTCTTGCTGCAGATCGTGGAAAGCTCCAGACAAGCCCCGCTCAAGGTTTCCCTGAGAAAGACCAATGACGTTGAATACGTTTCCTTTTTGCTTGTAGAGTTCCTTGTTCTTAAGATTCCAGCTTGACTTTGAGAGAGTCTCGTGATTTCCCCTTCCATACTGGATTCTAGGGAATGGCAATCGACTGCTAGGGATCTGAAGCAATCGCGGCTGGATACCAATTGCACTGCATTTTGGCTAAATCCTCAGTCAGAGTCCCGTCCACAGATTGCTCATTGAAGTAGATCAGTGACTTACCAGATCGATCGGCTGCCCTTGGGTACTGACAATACCCATTGCACGGAGACCCTCAACTCCAACCAGAGCTCTCGCAACGGGCGGCCGCTGGCAAGCGGTCTCGAGCATTCCCGCTGTCAGATTATCGGGTACCAACCCTTTCAGCTTCTGGTAAGGCAGGATTTGGAGATATTCTGAAGGATACCATCTCGGTTCGCCACGTGTACCCAGGTTGACTGCGTAATGGCTAGGATGATTGATCGCGAGAGAATGAGCTGGAGCAAGTTAGTACGGGTGCCAATGGTGTTGAAGGTGGACTAACTTTTCTTGAGGTAATCGAGGACATTTGCCTTGTCCGTGGAATCCTCTTTTGTGAATGTCTGTTTCTCGATTGGCTGATCACTGAGACCCTCAATTGTCTTAATGCGACCTTCCTTACTATTCAGACGGTCGTAAGAGTCCTTCTTTTTTGGGTCTCCACGGTCGTAAAGTATGGAAACACGAACACCCTTCAAACGTTTGGCGTAATCTGGCCAGTCCCAGTTGTCGTACAGAGTTCGATCTTCAAAGATGACGCTGAGCTTCACAGGCTGCCAGAAAGCACTCGTCGCTGCATTGACATTGAGCAACAGGTAACCAAGTCCGGGCTTTACTGCGTAAGAGTACCCTCGCAACGTGCATAGTGAATGAGAGTCTGCGCGCTGGCCGGTGTTTTGTCTCTTGCCGTTGCTGATGGCTTGCGAAGAATCTTTGAGAAAGAACTTGTTGGCACCGAACTGAACTGTATCTACAGGCTGCTCATCGAAGCATTTCGAGATCAGAATGTTCATTGCCCTCAGAACAGGTTGCAAGTCCATGTTAGCCCTGTTGAGCTCGAGGTTCTTGTGACCGAGGAGTCCCTGGACGTCGACGAGCCCTTCGTACTTCAGAGTCAGATGGATTGTAGAGTTTCCGTCGTCCAGCGTCAGCAGTTGCCACTCCGAATTAGGATCCGTGCCGTTTCCATTCAGCAGAGTGTGTTGGGATCCGGAAAGCCTGGTGTGAAGATTGGTCCACGAGACGATGGTGTCAAAGTAGTCGGTAGCAAAATCAGCTTTGTTCTGCTGCAGAAAGTCGCACTCCGCAATTGTTGTCTGGATGATAGCCTTAATCTTGCGCCTGTTTTTGCCCGATAAAGCTGGTAGGATCTTGTATTGGTAGAGCATCGCCTTGTTCACACCGATCCGAAAGTGGTTTGTCAGCACCTGGCCATTGGTAGTCTTGAAACCTTTGCGCAGAGGATATTTCAGTTCTGAATTGCCTTGTTGTAGTGTCCGGATCCTGTTCTCGACCTCTGCACTGACCGAGGCTACCATCGGGGCAACAGCAAGGGCTTGTGCTGTCGGAGCGGGCCTTGAAGAGAGCATGGCCAGCTGCACTGGCTCATACTGCACTTGTGGGTTGGGTTGAGAGGTTGACGCAAGGCTCGCTCTAGCCAGAGTGGCTGTTACGCCGGAGAGGAGGGTTTGTTGGTGATTTGTAGATGCCATGCTGACTAACAACGTCAGTCAAGGGCGTCTAAGGGTGAACTGTGGGAGCTACCCAGGAGATGGTAGTCGAGGTTGTGATGCTGAACCCATTCCCCTCCCCTCCGCACCTAATATACCCTCCCACCCTTAACCAGCTTGCTACGACCATGCACACCAACATCGCGTGCACCTGCACAAGCATTGTCTGTCTCTCACTCTGTCTCAAACGTCAAACCGAATCAGCTTGCTCCCACCCAAGCACCTCCACAACCACCACCACAATCACCGTGTCTCAATTGCCAAACCCAAGGAAACCAAGACCCTTCCACCGTCTGTCTTACTTAGCCACACACACCAGCATGCCATAGAGCACGAGACAAAGCAGCACGCAAGACCGGTCATTGCCAGCGCTTGACGGACTCATTGTCAATAGAAACGTGAGTGAAAGAGACGAATGAATGAAAGGGCCATGACGTGAGGAGATAGATTGTGGGGGGGCAAACGGATTGCTCGCTCGACCGCGTGAGGGGAGGAGTGTGTGTGGTTGAGACAAAGGGGAGGGCAATTGCGATGTTTGTGGTGAGCAGAAGTGGAGGTTTGAGGTGTCAGGGTCTGGGAGGGAACCGCTCTTGGTTCGCTGCTGGGTACCTTGGTATTTTTTCCTCGCTCCACGTGCCTCGCTCGACATGTCGCGAGCAGAGTCCATGCAGGGTGCAGTTTCATACAGATCCATTGACTCGTCTATCGAACCGCCCAATGCTCATACTGTACAAATCAAAAAAATCTACGTGGTGTAGTACAAAACGAGCCAATCTGAAGGGGGTATCTCAACCCGCGCCATGTGCGCGGACTAAAGAAAAAATGCAGCCACATAGCGTAGCTGGTATTAGAAGGTCATATTGGGGTAGGTGCAGACATTAGACAGAAAACCGGGTATATGCAGGAGCGCGCGCATGTAGTCGTAGGTGGGTATCGAGGGTTGGGTGTCGATGCCTTACTTGCCGCCTTGGGGGAGCTGGACGTTGTTGCTGAGCCATGCCTTGTCTACTGTTAGCCATTGTCGTGCTAAGGAATTGTAGTGTCCTTACCAAACCCTCAAAAATGCCCTCTCCCGTGGTCGCACAGCTGGGCTCGACCTTCCACACGTGGTCCTTTGCAATCTTCTCGAGCTGTAGCTTATCAGAAACCTCCTTTGGTCGCATGGCTGCCACATGTTAGCTCCTGTCGTGCACTCTTCACCTGCAAAACTTGATTGCACGTCATGACGCACCTCCTTGCAAATCTTGCTTGTTCGCGAACACCAGCAGCAGCGCGTCCTTCATTTCCCTGTCCTGGATGATGCGCGTGAGCTCGGTGCGGGCCTCGTCGATGCGGTCGCGGTCGTTCGAGTCAATGACGAAGATCAGACCCTGGGTTCCTGCGCGGCGTGTTAGCGTGCGTCCTGGCTGTATGGCTGATGGAGGCGATCTGGCAGGGTGGCAGAGGCGTTCGCAGTGCATGGTGCGTGCGTGCTTGCCTACCCGGGACAGAACCTTGTTTTCCCAACATACCAGAGAAGTAGTGTCTCCACAGAGGACGAATCTTGTCCTGGCCGCCGACATCCCAGACGTTGAACTTGGTGTTCTTGTATGTGACGGTCTCGACGTTGAAGCCGACGGTGGGGATGGTGGTCACGTCCTGGTCGAGCTTGAGCTTGTAGAGGATGGCTGTTGGTTCAGAGTCAGTCCTGTTCGTGGCGAAGCAACATATCAGGCTGGCGTACTGGTCTTTCCTGCGGCGTCGAGACCCAGCATCAACAGACGCATCTCCTTGGATCCAAAGATCTTGCCCATCATCTTTGAGATTGAGGCACCCATGTTGGCGGTGTTGCGGTATGCTTAGGTTTGAGTGCGTGTGAATGCGCCGTTTGTTGTTGCTGTTGTTGCTGTTGCTGTTGTTGTTGCTGTTGCTGTTGCTGTTGTTGTTGCTGCTGCTACTGCTGCTGCTCGCGTGGTGACGTGGGCGGCGTACAAGGCGGTAGGCGTGTTGGCAGCAGATGCTCCTGATAACCACGGCACGCAGGGCTCGGTGTCGGCGTAATGGGCCGGTGCTAGGGCGGTCACCGGTATGCTCGTGCTGAAAGAGGGCAGACAGCAGACGACAACAGGCTGCACGGGCTCGGCGGGGCGCTTCACAGGCGTCGAGACGGAAGAGCGGCAGAGGGAGCGAGAGAGGGCAGACGAGAGACGAAAGACAAGAGACGAGAGACGAAAGACAAGAGACGAGAGACGAGAGATGAGGTGAGGTTTCCAAAAGTTAAGACGGACGTTCGGTTGGCCGATCGGCGTCGCGCCTGCTTGTTTCAATTGCTGCTTGTTTCAATTGCAGTTGCAACCTTGCAACCCCTGTCGTGTCTTGACACGCGAACACCCGCGTTACACTGACAGCTTGTGCAAAAGGGGCCGTGGACATTTGGATTGGCATCATCAAACGCGCTTCATTACTGCCACTACGCGCCAGGACGTCTGCAGTTGCGCGCTCCACCTGCGCGCATCTCATGTATGCACTTTCGCTGCACCCTCGTTGACACTAATGCACCTCAGCGCACTGAAACGCCAATCTGCCAGCCAGGTACCTGAGGCTACTCCTGAGGCGGGCAGCTGCAGCAGCCAAAACTCACGCAAGCACTTCCTAGTACATTCCTACCCGAGTACGGCACTTGTTCCTCCTGGCCGGAGCCATTCAAACCGATCAAGGCGAGCGGGAACATGTCTTGATCGGGCCCTCTGCAAGCGAGGGGTGGCCTGCCGTGCCTGGCACTTGGCAAATGCGTCAATCGTCAATCATCGTCGAGAACCAGGCTCGCACGACAGTGTACATGTGTGGTTGATATTGCATGTACGCTTCTCTGCCGTAGTACGTCGGTTGCTGCCCAACTTGACGTCTCTTCTATGTGGTATCCAAGCCTCGTCTCTTCCTAGCCTTGGTCACTTCTAGCACACTCCCATGCTCGAGCTGCTGGGTACCTCCTTCGAAGTCGATACTTCGGAGGCTTGGCAGCCGCTGTATGTATTGCCTTTGCAAATGCGGCTTTTCCACCCGGCCTATGTAGCCCATATAGGGCAGGCTTGACAACTTGCGCTTTCTCACTTCTTATCTTCCAACCATGCCTCACTCAGGCAAGCTCCTCATGACACCCTCAAACGCCACCAGTGCCATGGCGTTTGCAGGGAACGCCCTCAAGAAGCATGGCACGAAGCCTCTCCAGTAGCCCTTGAGTCCGTTTTCTCTGTACACAGCCTTCACTGCATCCCTCCAGCGTGGAAACCGTCTCTCAGGGCCCAATGGGTCTGTCGTGATGCGCTGCTTTACGACATCGCTCGGGTAGGACGTGATCCAGAAAATCTGCGCTGAAAGTCCGCCAGCCCAGAAGTTGACTGCCGGTGTCGACAGACTTGTGTTGTTCTGCAGGAGGCGCGTGAAGACATCGTACGAACCCCACCAGAAGCAGAAGAAGGTGCGAAACAGCAGCGTTGCTGAGAGACCGTGATATACGCCGCGCATGCCGTGGCCCCGGAAGATCTTGGTGAGGCAATCGATCGGTCCGCTGTAGAGGCGTTTGCTCTTGTCGGCAGAGTATTGGATCTGTAGGCGTGCCTTGACGTGCTCGACAGGTGCTGCAACAAAAGATACGGTCCAGCCTGCCATGGTGCCTGCCATGGCATGGCCAACAACCGGCAGCTTGCCCTGCTCACCGCCCAGCTGGCGAGGGTTGAAGAGCCGGTCGTTCAGTTCACGGCGGTATACGCTGAGGGAGCCTAGCATGCTGTCGTACGTCAGCGATCATGTTTCACGTGTCATGGTGCGGACGAGCGCGCGTACATGGAGTCCATGAACATCCATCCCACCAGCGGCGGCGTTGCACCCTTGTAAAGTCCTGCGAAACCCTCTTTGCGTACCGTCTGCAGCAGACAGTCTAGTGGCCCTCGAAACTGGGACGTGTCGGTGGTCTGTAACCGTACTTTGACTGTGTCGAACGGATGTCCAACTGCGAGTGTTAGCCTGGGCGGCTCCTTGCCTGAGCATGATGCGTACCAGATAGCTTCGCAATGCCAGAAAATACGCCGGCAACGAATCCACGATAGTGCGCTGGCTGTTTCCGGTCTGATGGGTCTACAACGGCGGCCGCTGCGGGCTTCTCGCCCGTCTTCATGACCGTGGTAGCCATTGTCGAGGTGTTGTCGCGTTGAGAGACGGCGAAATCATGCCGGCTGAAGAGAAGTCAGCAGCATATTGTGGAGAAGCGTCATGGAGATCGCAGAGGCCATATTCGTTTGTCTGTCAGCGGTCGATAACCCTGCAGCAGAGCTCCATCGGAAAGGCACAAGCGCCCGCGAGGCCAGTGGTGACGTGCAAGGGCGAGAGCGAAGATCGGCCCTGCAGGGTCCAGCTCGATCTCATCGTTGTTCCTGGCGTAGCCCCGCCGACTTGTCGCATAATCAACTGCTGCAAACATGGATTGGCTCACGATGCGCGTCTTTGATCCCCGACTAACAAACATTTCACGCGCTGATAGCCCGTGTCTTCACGCTCACCTTACACGGTAGCACCAGTCATGTCGGGAACGCAAGCAACACCGTCAGCGCCAATCGAGTCCAAGAAGGGTCAGCAATGCCCTAGTGGGGTACATGTCATCTGGAGCGCATAACTGACATCAGCAGTGTGGACCACGTTGATCACCAACACGGCCTACCTGACGGGCCTCCTCACCTTGGACTACAGCCTGAAGAAGCACGGCAGCAAATACCCCCTCGTCGCCCTCTACACCGACACCTTCCCCGCTGAAGGCCATGCTGCCCTTGATGCACGCGGCATTCCCAAAGAGCACGTCAAGTACCTGCTGCCCAAGGTCTCCAAGGACTACACCAACGATCCGCGCTTCTACGACTGCTGGAGCAAGCTGACGCCCTTCTCCCTCGAACACTATGACCGCGTTGTTCAGCTGGACAGCGACATGCTGGTGCTGCACAACATGGATGAGCTGATGGAGATGGAACTGGACCCGCCTAGTGCAGCTGGGAAGGGAGAGAGAGTCTTCGCTGCAAGCCACGCCTGCGTGTGCAATCCGTTGAAGAAGCCGCACTACCCCAAGGACTGGGTCCCAGAGAACTGCGCATTCACCTCGCAGCACTCGGACCCTGACACCGCACAGCATACCGGCGCAGGCCCCACCGCCGGCCTTGGTATGCCCAACGGCGGTCTTCAAGTAGTAAACCCCAGCAAAGCCGTGTACAACCTCATCTTGGAACAGCTGGCCAACGAGTCATCGATGAACTACGACTTCGCCGACCAGTCGCTGCTGAGTGATGTCTTCTGGGCGCGATGGGTCGCATTGCCGTATATCTACAATGCGCTCAAGACGATGAGGACGGAGGGCGTACATCACCAGATTTGGCAGGACGACAAGGTCAAGAACATCCACTACATTCTGAGCCCAAAGCCGTGGGACGAGGCGCCTGGAAAGTGCAGCCACGAGAACCACGAGTGGTGGTGGGTGGTAAACAACGAAAGATTGCATGTCGAGAAGAAGCGAAGCATAGAAGATGGGTTCTAAGCTATGTTTCGACGTGGATAGATTACCTGAAGGCAGAAAGTCTAGACAAAGAGCGTGGTGTTGGTGGTAGCATTTGAATGTCTGATAGTCACGACAGCATCGTCGAGCATGTGTCATGCACTGCCAGTGTGCATTCAATATCAGGTTTTCCTTTCATGATGACAGCCCCAGTCGTTCTTGCTTATCTTCGTGCTGGGAAGCTAGCTCTAGCGTTCGGCTACGCGCCCCCGTTCCAGTCAGATTGCCGACCGTCACCCGAACACTTTCACAATCAACTACCAAGATGCAATGGATTCGCCTGCTGTAAAACGACGCCGGCGGAATCGACGTGTACCTGATGCAAATCGAAAGAGAGCCCCACGGGCGTGCACTTATTGCAAAGCGCGCAAGAGCAAATGCATCGAAACGTCTCGTGGGATCTGCGAGCGTTGTAGACAGAGCTCCTTGAACTGCGAATTTGAACGACAATGGAGCACGCCTGACGAGACAACCCCCGAGATACCGGTGGCAGCTCAGATCAGTCCTTCGGCAACTTTCCCTACAGATACACCGGCAGAGCGGTTCATGTGGCCTCGATTCCTCTCGAAATTGCGTGAGACGTTCTCTCTAGATACAGAGACTGGCCCAGAACTGCAGCCGTCCGTATTGCCACGGGCTCAAACACCAAGGCAATCGCCTGATTCGGCTCGAAAAGTTACTAAAGCAGCTCGTGCGTTTCCGCCACAAACAGTCGCAAGTTTTCTTCTTTCGGTGTGCAACGAACACGGCACGGATTCCTTCCACTACTTCGACACAGCCCAATTCTCAGCTGACCTAGACGAGTTTTATGCTGATGTCAGTTCACCTTTACGGCTCGATGTTGCCTTTGTATGCCTTGCGCATGCGACTTTTGCATTAGGAAGCCAGTGGGCCACGTTGGTGAGGCCTGAAGGATCACGCCCGATGCCATCCCCGCAAGATGGTGATCCTGGCCGCATCTTCTATCAGCAGGCACGCAACCTCATCCCAGATGTTATCGAGCTCAATTCTCTACGTACTGTGCAAGCGACGTTTGTTATTGGCGTATACCTTTTGCCCGCCAGTGCCATCGGTTCATCTTACGTTTATCTTGGTTTAGCTTTAAGAAAAGCACTGGCACTGGACCTACATCTCGAAACCGAGGAGATGAATATAAATGACTTGGAGAAAGAACTTCGCAGGAGATTATGGTGGGCTGTATACTCCTTGGAAAGGTAGAGCATTCATATTTTGGCACATGACACCCGTGAATAACATCTGTTGTAGGTGCACAACTGTCAAGCTGAACAGGCCAAGGTCCGTTGATACAGCCATCGTCACTGTTAATCTACCCACGCCGTTATCTTCGCTTGACTCTCAACAAGCCTTCAACAACGTCGATCATCAAATCGCCAATGCACAACTGATGATGATTCTTGATCGCGTCCAAGAGCTGGTGTGAGTTTTACTTCTCTTTCCCCCTCGGCCTACAACGCCTTTCTGCCGAGACAAAATAGGCCACAAGGTCTTTTGGCATGACAGCTTCCTAGGGCTATCGCAAATATACGAATTAGCAGGCTAACGTGTTTATCTTTACGGGAATGATCATAATTTCGCGCATCTCAAAAGTAGTGGCCTGGTCACTGACGCACAGCCTAGTACAAGACAAGATTTCTCAGTCGGTATCGAGAGTGCGTTGAAACATTGGAAGCGTTCCTTGCCGATCACGCTGAGACTGGAGTCGATTCATCCACGGTCATCAAGTTACCGCGCTACTTTTCACCTGTATCTCAACTACTACTTCACATGGATCGCGATGGGCAAAATGAGCGTCGTGGCGCGGGTTAGGTCTTACCTGAGGCATCGTCTTGGTCGAGATGCCCAACGGACGCCCGAGAATCACGACGATCATCTCTCGAAAGCCTGTATCAAAGCAGCTACAAAGATATTAAGACTGTATGAAGACGTTCGAAGAACAGGAAATCTGACGCGATTTTCCTTCACAGACTTTCAAGGTTGCAGCGTTGCGACGTCACTCGTGCTGTTGGCCGGCATATTGGAGCGCGGCTCAGATTACGAGAAGCATGTGAATTTTGGTCTCGATAGCCTTCGGAAAATGGCAGAAGGAAATGCCACTGCAACAGCTGGTTACAAATTTGTGGAGGCATTACAGTCTATTGCTGAAGAGGCCGTACAGAGGCTACGCCAACACAACACGACCTTTTCGAACGCAGCGCAATCCTCTTCGCAAACATCTGACTACAATAACTGGGCGGACTGGCTTGCTCTTCAATCGCGACAATCAAGCTGCGTAGACGAATCGGAAACTCGAATGCCATTCGACACTGGAGGTCCGTCCATGATGACAGGCAGTGAACCCTCAGAAATTCAGCCCGCTTTAAACTTCACTACATGGGATGGAGCTACAGCATTGCAACAATTATCGGCCCCTCCCATGGTTGTCAGACATGCAGGCCTTCAGTACGAAGACGCCTCTCCATCGATGGATATGCTCGACCCTGCAATGCTCAATGCGGAGTACAATGAAGACACGACATTCTTGATGGGTTTGACTGGATTTGACATGATGGGGTTCGGTTTTCAAGACTGAAGTTTGCAACACTGTCTTTTGTTTCTAAGCTTTTGTATGACTGGCCTAATAAAGCATAAAATAATCGGTCATCATGGTCTCCCAGGCTTACCAAAAACTCTCACACAATGTATTCACACGTCTCGCTCATATCCTCCGAAGAAACAAGAAGTTTTTGTCACATTTTCCGATGCGCGAGATGTCTTGTAGCAAATTTATGTTGGTGGGAAAACCATCGAGTAGCCCTAGCAGAATGTGCAGTCAAGTCTGTCCATCATAAGGCTGGCCTCAGTCGGACCGCCATGGAATCTTCAGCGATATAAGACCAACGGCTTTTGTACACACGGCCTTCCTTCATCACCGCTTTGACATACGTTTCTGGCTTGTCCAAGATCGTGACATCTTCCAGTGGATTCGCAGCGAGAACCAGCAAGTCCGCTTCGAACCCTTCCCTGACCTGGCCTAGGCTGTCTTCTCGCCCGAACATACGCGCTGGGTTGATAGTTGCGCTCCGCAACACTTCGATCGGCGAGAGTACTATGGATCGGAGATTGAACTCATGGGTCTGTGCTGCACCCAGTGGGCCGAGCAGATCTGTTCCAAAGCATATTATCACACCAGCATCCGAAGCAATTTTCAAAGCTCTGAGTCCGGCATCAAGAACCTCGATATTTTTCGAAGACTCTGATGGCGGCAGGAAGCCCTGCCACTTGGGTGATGCCATTTGATCGTATGTGATCAAGGTCGGTGTCAGATACACGCCCTTCTCCACCATCATGGCGGCCGTCTCAGCATCAAGGAAGTTGCCGTGCTCGATTCCCCTAACGCCGTTGTTGATGCAATGTCGAATCGCCTCTGAGGTGTATGCATGCGCAGTCACATAGGTACCGGCGTTCTTAGCACATTCGACCATTGCGCGAATCTCTTTCGGGGTGAACTGAAGATGTGTGATCTTGTCGGTAGGACTGCTGACGCCTCCAGATCCCATGATCTTGATGAAGTCGCTTCCTGTTCTGATCTCTTCTCGCACAGCCTGCATACATTGCGGTACTCCATTACACACACGTCCTATGCCGGTCGCATGACCACCACAGCAGGCCGAATGATCATGCTTGTTGCGAAAATCAGCGTGTCCGCCAGACTGACTCAGAGCATGACCTGCTATGAACAGTCTTGGTCCAGGGAAGACGCCATCCTCGATCGCCTCCTTAATTGCTGCATGAGCGCCGCCGCAATCGCGGATGCTTGTGAAGCCTCTGTGCAACATTTGCGCACACACATATGGCTGTCGAAGCAGGCTCACAGAGTCCGGGTTTCCAAAAGCAGCAGCCAGGTTGTCGAACCCAGGGGTCGCAATCAGATGGACATGGCTATCAATCAGTCCTGGACAGATGAATTTCCCGGAGCAGTCGACTACTGTAAAGCCTGCACGCGGTTCCGGTGTTGCCGATGAAGGAGAAACTGAAACGATCTTGCCCTTCTCGACAATGACCGTAACGTTTTGCTGTATATTGCCTTGCTTGACGTCGACTACCGAAGCATTGTGGAGGAGATATGATGGTGCCTCTGTGCGAAGCCACGGCTTGACGTCAGCCTCGGTAACCATTTCGATTTAAGAGGGTTTTGGTTGACAGATACCACACCAAAAATCAAGAGAATGGAGTTCGAGATTAAGAACTTGAGACGGTTATACGAGCTGTTGTCAGCAATCGGTATCTGCGAAGGACGACGTTATCAGTGCAACTAGCGTTCGGCTAAGCGTCGCAGCGTACAGACTGCCGACGGGTATCTGGCCATCGGAATCAGCGTTCCGTCAATTATCTCCAACATGAAATCGGATCCCAGACATCACTGCCTCATATTTCGGCAATTCGAACCAGGCAAATAGGACTATCAGTTTGATCGACCTTGGCCTGTCGGTAAACGCTCATATTGCTCCCCCATATCGCCTACTCCGCACTTCAGGTATATCAGTACTCATGTCTCGACCCATATGCTCCGCCCTCCTGCATAACCATATACTCGCACTGCCAGCACGTTTGACCTAGTTTTAAGATCACACTGCCGCCTTCAAGATGAGCAGCCCCGCTAACAAGCAGACACACGACTCTAGCATGCAGCCAGCTGTCGAAGAGAAGGGCGAAGTTGTTGAGATTGCTGCAACTTACACATCTGAAGAAGAAAAACAAGTACTTCGCAAGATAGATATTGCTATTTTACCGTTGATGTGCATTGTGTTCTTCATGCAGGTAAGGAGGCGGGACTCAAAAAGGAGCTGGAACATCGCTGACCCTAAAAAGTACCTGGACAAGCAGAGTCTAAGCTACGCATCTGTGAGCAAATACAACGTACCGTCTTCTCCACTGAGCTGACACATGTAGGTTTTCGGCCTTTTGACCGATCTGAGCCTTACGAGCACGCAATACTCGTGGTGCTCTTCGATATTCTATGTCGGGCAACTCGTCGCCGAGTATCCTTTCATCTACTTGATGTCCAAGCTGCCCCTCACAAAGTTTGTGGGAGCTACAGTCATAATCTGGGGTATAGTTTGCATGTGCCTCGCCGCGCCACAGAACTTCGCTGGCTTTGCAGCAGTGAGGTTTTTGTTGGGCTTCACCGAGGGTGCCGTATCCCCAGCATTTGTTACCATCACGTCAATCTGGTACCAGAAGAGTGAACATGCTACTAGAACTGGGTCAGTTTGAAATTTGGGCATAGAAATATGAAGCTGACGTGTGCCAGGCTTTGGGTGACGATGAATGGCCTCGCCCAGGTCGTTGGTTGCCTACTCATGTACGGCATCGGCAAGAACACCTCGCTATCTCTCGATCCCTGGCGCACGCTCTTCATCGTATGCGGCGCCCTAACGGCTGCATCTGGTATAGCTTTCTTCTTCCTTATGCCGAACGGGCCCAAGGACGCTTGGTTTCTTAACGCTCGCGAGAAGGAGGTCCTGTCAATGCGAATGGCAAAAGATCGCGAAGGCGGCGACAAGACATCGTTCTCCATAAGGCAACTGCGGGAAGCATTGCTGGATGTGAAGACCTGGTTCGTCTTCGCTTTTGGAGTTCTTGTTACGATGCAGAGCCCTGTTCTGACTGTGAGTTGCAATGATCCTTCATCTATTGCGGCTTCGCTAAGTCCTATGCACAGTTTGCTTCTTTAGTCATCAACACCATAGGCTATGATCGGTACCAGACTATGCTATACACGGCACCCTCTGGGGCTGTCCAAGTCCTACTCCTCTGGATTGGAGTCCTCGGTTGTTGGTTCTTCCCACATAATCGCACCCACGTCGTACTCGCGCTAATCATCCCTCCACTGATTGGCAACGTGTTGCTCCTCAAGCTGTCACTCGATGCAGGATGGGGCATGATAGCGGCCTCTTGGCTAGCATCCTGCATTACGGCTGTCATGTCGCCACTCCTATCTCTTACTGCATCGAACGTCAAAGGCAACACTAAGCGCTCTGTAGTTAGTGCTGTGTTCTTCATCGGCTACTGCGCAGGCTGCATCGCATCACCACAGCTGTGGACTGAGAAGCCGCGCTACTTCAAGGGGGTTGTCACTGCGCTAGTCACCTGGTGCACATTGTTTGTTGTGGTCATGGCGTACTGGCTTGTCTGCAAACGCGACAATTCCAGAAGGGATGCTATCAGTAGAGAGACTGTCGATGAGACGGTGCTTGATGTTGTGCTGGATAAGAATGGCGCACCCATCACAGATGTGACGGATAAAGAGGATCCCCGGTTCAGGTACAGTTGGTAAATGATACCACAGCCAGTGAGCTTGGGTACCTGTTACGTATATCTTGAATATACTTTTCATTCTTTTGTCATCCTACCTGCCTGTGGTGAGTCGCTACGGGTTTTGTATACATTGCTTCTATCTGAAAGTGGGGCTCCGTCGGCTTACCCACAATATCACCCTCCGTCAGAATCCTTACTCACAGCACCAATCGGAGGGTTACTTTCATGAGTTTCCACAAAAAGAGCACAAAGATGAGACGACACGAGTTCAACGTTGCCAGGTCGAGTAGATGTTGCGATGATTAGTAGGACCCCGCATGATGTAACCGCCGAGGTACCAGTGCATAAATAAGTGCAATTCGCAAAACGTTCACTACAAATAGGATCATCTTCCGTCACCATCCACCTGCATTCCATTCCAAATTTGCCTTCAACGTTCCAGCTCATAGCCTACCATGGAGGCCTTCAAAGCAGCAGATGTGGCCCACAAAAATGGAGAAACAACCCACTACTACGAAGGCGGCAGCGCAAATGGTATTCCTTTGATTTTCATTCACGGCTGGCCCGACATTGCAGAGACGTGGAAAAACCAGCTCAAGCACTTCTCCTCGGGATCGGCTGGCTCTGAATATCGCGTTATTGCCCTGGACATGCGGGGGTACGGCGACTCCTCGGGCCCAAAGGACAAGCGCGGATACTCCCTCGAAGTCTTAGTGAACGAGCTTTTCGATTTTGCTGAAAAATTGGACATTAAAAAGGCAGTGTGGATTGGTCATGATTGGGGCTGTGGCGTCGTCAGCGCACTTGCAGCGCACCACCCTGAGTTGTTTCTGGGGCTGGCTGTCACCTCAGTACCTTACCGAACGCTCGAGCTGGGACTCGACTACCTGGTCACATTAGTGAACCGGGACATCTACCCCGAGGAGGAATACAAATACGGCCAATTCGAGTACATGAAGTACTACGAGCTGCACCCAGAAGACAGCGTCAAATCGTTCGAGGGAGTCGTAGAAAACGTCACCAAAGCTTTCTACATGCGCCACGACCCAAGCAAGCACGGACAGCCCAGCGCCGCGACAAGCAGACAGCTCAAAGACGGCGGCTGGTTCGGCGGGCATCCTGAGAAAATCCCAGATATTCCGCTCGAGTACACCACCCTCGACCAATCTCTCTACAACAACCTCCTCGCAAGCCACAAGAAACACGGTTTCTTCCCGCCAACAGCATACTACCTAAATCACGACGTGAACGCCGAGTTTGCCAAGAGCGAGAAGAACGGCGGCGTGTTGGAGTTCCCAGTGCTGTACATTGATGCGAAGCATGATGCTGTTTGCTCGCCGAGCACGACGCCGAAAATGGGTCAGAGTCAGAGGGAGGCGGTGAAGGATTTGACGTATGAGACGATTGAAAGTGGGCATTGGGTGCAGTTGGAGAAGCCGGCCGAGGTGAATAAGGTGCTGGAGACGTGGTTAGATAATTCGGTACAGTTCAGATGCTAGACGGAGGATAGTTCGAGTGAATAGTGATACTGCTGGACGTTAGTCTATTGTCTACTTCTCAGTGGGTCTTTGTTCTTGGTTCAGATGTAGTGCCTTATGTTGAAACCTTGCGAACGATGTGTTCGTGCTCTTTCATGTGATTCAGGATGAGGTCTCATTCCGATGTCCAGGGTCTGCAGATGTGGGGCTCTTACACGCGGACGCTAACCTCGGAAGACGTCATGTATTTCTGTCGGCCGAGCCATGGTTATCCAAACGTCGATCCAAACAACACAAGAAACATCAATTCTCAACCAATCACTTGGCTTACAATACAACCTCAACCCAATCGACACAGCTTGAAAATGCTCAGAGAGACAATGCAAGAGGCGGACCTATTGATTCTAGGCGCAGGATGGACATCGACATTCCTGATCCCCCAGCTGAGGAAGGAAGGCATCACATACGCCGCAACCACAACCAGCGGCCGAGACCACACCATCCCGTTCAAATTTGACCCGGACTCCGGTTCTGTCGAGCCATACAAGCGTCTCCCATCGGCCCGCACCGTTCTTGTCACGTTCCCGCTCAAAGGCCACGGACAATCAAAGACCATCATCGGCCTCTACCGCGCTGCCCACGGCCCTAAAAATAACTGGATCCAGTTGGGCTCGACCGGTATCTTCGACCAGCTTCCCAATGATTGGAGTGCCGACGATGCTCCGTACGATAAAGAGGACACGCGTGCCATCGCTGAAGACGAACTACTCGGGGAGCACGGCTGCGTGTTGAACCTCTCTGGTCTGTATGGAGGCGAACGCGTCCCATCGAAGTGGTTGCCGCGTCTGGCGAAGAACAAAGACGATGTGAGGAAGCGCGGCGCTGTGCATTTCGTGCACGGGGAAGATGTAGCGCGCGCGATTATCGCCACGCATCGCAAGTTTACACCAGGCAAGAGGTGGATTATTGCCGATCTGCGGGTTTACGACTGGTACGATCTGATTTTGAGTTTCAGCGCGTTGACTGAGGGGGCCGAGGAAAGTGCGCAGGAGCAGGAGGAGCGGTTGCAGTTCGCCAAGTGGGTGGGTGAATTGATGGTCGAGGAGGGCATAAGAGCTTTGCCGAGGGATATGGGTTCGTTGGGTCGTAAGCTAGACTCTAGAGGATTCTGGGAGCATCATGGAGTTTGGCCCAGACATCGAAGGCTGTGCTAGGTATGTACCAAGGAGGGTGTGTCACGAGACGAACTGATGGGTATGTCGTGTAGTCTTGAAGCGTCCGCGAGAGGTCAGCACATATAGATGTGGATCCAAGATGCTGGATATCCAGTGCATATCATGGACATATCAGTCGGTCAGCAAGAGAGATCGCAGTCGTTATCATTGGACATACCACTCTCAGTTTTCGGTTCACTACCACCGTCCCAAAATGCAAAAATTAAATGAATTTTAGCTGACATTCAGCACGACTACAAATCGCTCCACCAGTCGCACTCAAACTCTCCCCATCAATTCCCCTCCACACACATCTGCTACTTCACCACCCAATAATCTCAAATTCCACATTCCCCTTCCCTTACGAAGGAAACCCCCATTTCACTCCCCAACACACATCCCATCCCATTCTCAACCCACTTAGAAAACATGTATCCCAACACTCCCTCCTACCTGTTGCAAATGCCGGGCTATCCCAACTGGTATTTCGATACACGAACGGGTCAGAACGTCCAGCTCGCGCCTATGGTGGTGCAGCAAATGCACTGGCACGAGCAGCAGGAGAACTATCTCGCACAGGCTCATGCGCGGGCTGTTATGAGTAAGTTGTTTTCGATATCTGGCAGTGGAGTGCTAATGAGTGTTGTAGATAACGTACAGCAATTTGGACATGTTGATGTCGGTGTGTGGCGGAATGGAAGCCAGCTGTGGGGTAATGGTGCAGGACAGTTTGGTCACTATCGTGCTGGTAGTCGTCAAGAGGCAGTGTGGGCGGTGCAGCAGAGTGAGTGGGTTTCGTTGTATTCGCCATGCAGATGTACTAATGTTCTTTTTGCAGACGCCCAGTTTGGTAATGGTGGCTACAATGCCCCAGTCATGCAGCCGGTGCGGCAGGCACAACTACAGCCGCTGCCTACAGTAATTGCTGTTCCCAGTCCGGCAAGCGTGAGCCAGATTCCCGCTGGTCGACAGCAAGATGCTGGTCCCGTACCAGCTTCAAATGCAGTCATCGACCTAACTGGTGACGAAGCGGCCGGAGCAGCTATTCCAGCTCCGAATTTGACCAAGAGCAGCACTAGCCCCCGAACTGCTGCTGCCGAAGGTCAAGCTGCGAGTAATGTCGAGCCTGCCCCAGCTCCAACTGGCCCCTCTGCGTGGAAAAGGGGAAAAAGACATCTCGACAAGAAATTGACAGCCGGCAGCGACTCGTCTCGGCTTTTCGAGTCGATGAAAACTAAACTCGCCCCGCTGCAAAGGAGTAGGTATTGTGACGCGCACTGGCCCACAGAGCAGGCTGCGTACGATGACATCCGACAGATGTCGAGGTAGTTCCTCGATGCTGATGAGATGCTTATGTATGCGCGCAAGTGGGACAATGTTGCTGCTCTGCCTGATCTCGAGGATCCAAGCGATGAGCTGCGTTTGGAGAGGGAAAAGCTCCTCGATGACATTGAGGATGAAAAGGCTCATTTACGACAAGGTCTGTGTGGGAAGAGGTCGGCTAAGGTGAGCCAGGAAGAGTCTGGACAATGGTCCAATATGGTTTCTAATATGAAGGGACCGGTGTTCCTGGAGCGCTTTGGCAGGAAGAAGACTGCCGATGCGGTTAGAGATGTGGTGAGGGAGAGGGGAGAGGAACTTGCAAGGGAGGAACTTGCACCGAAGGGGGTTTCCAACAAACGGAAGCTGGCGGCGGCGAAGAAGGAAAGGTCTTCCAAGAAGATCAAAACCAAGGCCGCGCCGCAGAGTGAAGCAGTCCCGTCTGATGCTCCAACTCCTGCTGGCTCTCCGGCTTCTGAGCCAACTCAAGATACCGAGGAGAAGCTTGACGCGGAGGGAGATGCCGATGATGGAGGTCAGATCGAAAAAGAGGGCGACGCTTTCATGCAATACCTCTTGGATCAATTTGAAGAGGAAGAGCCGACTGCTGATGGTGCAGCATCACCCAGCGCGGAAGTCTTGGAGGAGCCCACGAATGCTCCTCTTTCTCTTTCGCCTCCTTTTTCTCCCCCCTCTCTTTTCTCTCCTTCTGCTTTGGAGATGGAAGAAGACAAGGGAAACTCCCCCCAGGAAAAGATTTTGGAGCAGGTCACAGCTCCGTCTCCAACGATTTCTTCACCACGGGAAGAGAGTACCGTGGCGAGTGATACCATCTTGTCGGAGCAGGACACAGTTCCAACCTCGCCCGTTGTCGCACCACAGGAAGAAAATACTGTGGTAATTGCAGAGGAAGACGACCTCGACGACCTCTTCGTCGACAAGGAGATCTTCTCAGAGAATACTGTGGTACCTGCAGAGGAAGACAATGTCGATGACCTCGACGATCTCTTCACCGACAAGGAGACCTTCTCAGAGCAAGACCTCACTCCTCCTGCCGACCCTTCGCAGGAAGAGAACACCGCAGGAAAGCCTGAAGCCCCAGCAACCGCAGACTGGGAGCTAGTCGAAGCTGGCATCCACTATACCGCGATCTTAGCAAAGAAACAAGGCGAGATCACCGAGCTGGAACGAAGTATCTCCAACGGCCTCACGCATCGCAACCAGTTCTTCAAGGCCAAATGGGAGAAGCTTCGCCCTGCCAAGGAGACCGTGTTGAGGGTATTGAAAGGCGAGTACGAGGTGTTGGAGCTTTTGTCGAAAGAGGAGGTTTTCAGAATGTGGGAGGAGGCTAATCCTGTTGCGATTCAATGCCGTCGTCAGTATGAGGCTGAGAAGGCTGTGAAGTCGGCCCCTAAGAAGAAGGAGGCTGGATCGTGTGGTGGATCGAAGGGGAAATGGTGAGCGGGTATGGAGAAGTCTATCTTGAGGTGTTTGGTGTTTGGGATCGCGTTCGAGATACCCTAGGAATCGTGCTCTTATTCGTGCGTTGCGACGAGATTTGTTGAGTTAGGATGTGTAGGACTGCGAGTTTTGCTACCTTCTGTATTGTGTTGCAAGCTTGTTTCTCTTAGAACAGTTGTTAACTACTACCGCTATACTTCTTGCTGACTCTTCGTGTCTCTTTTTTTGAGCACCAAGACCTACATTACGAACCGTGACATCCGAATGAATACGCTCGAATTAGTCCTGAGTTTTATGCTCGCCAATTCACCTTCCTGCTAATCCATTGTCTCACCATGCTGGTATGAAGCAGCGGGACTTCAAGGCCGGAAGCACGGAATTATGTTGCTTCTGATTGGGTATCGAAGTAAGCATGGTATGATTCCACACAGCCACAGCTTCAGCCTCTTCAAGTTGAGGTTCGGTTCCTGTGCCACAGGCTGACCTCGCATCAGGGTCCTGGGCGATCTTGCAGCAGGGAAGGGCGTGGGTCAGCATCGGCAAATGCTTGAAGCAACGACCGGACATCCCGTTCGTAGCGGGCGACAACTATGCAAATCCTGAGCTTATTCGGCTACATTCACCCGTGTAAGAGATTGTTTTGAGGTAAGAGTTGCATTGTAATGACTATGCAGCTTGTGCTGTATGCTCCTTCCAATCTGAGGATTCTCGTCAGCGCAGACATGGTCGAACTCGCGCGTGCCTTGTTGGGCGACTGCAGAAACTTGGAAACATCAAACGGGCGAGGTGGGAGACTGGGAGGTGGCACGCGAGTGAATACGGCAAAGCGGGCTAGGAGATTAGCGCACAGACACTTGGCGGCGTCATTGACCGGGGTTTGAGTTCGGACGGTTGCTGGATCGTGCCCCACAAACGTGGATCTCTTAATGTTCCTGCGCAGATGAGCCTGGAGCATCAGTGAGTGAGACACTGCAGAAGACATGAATCATCCAGAGGTCCGACTGTATAGGACAAAGCCAAACAAACGCCCGCTACCATCGGCGGGACGCCCGGCGCTAGCATCTCAGCCCGCTGTCGCGCTGGCCAAATGATAGGTAGGCGGTGACGAGAGAGGCGCCGTGCCAAGTATGTTCGCGCGCTCGCACTGCCAATCCAGGGTAAAGCTAAAACACGTCGACCTTGAGCCAACAACGGCTTTTCTGTGACCTGGTTGCTTTGTTGCATTCCTTTCACAACCTCTCAGGACCTTGCTTCACCCTCGCCACCGTCACCTTGCTTCGAGTGCTGAAATTGCTTTTGTTCCTCGACAGTACCTCTCATGGCCTCATACTACTAGCTGCAGGGGGGTTAATACCACAACATCGACATACCGCGCGCAACCAAACACCACGAGCAGCGCTCGCATAGCGCTCCAAAGCAAACAAAATGTCGTCCACCGATGCGTCCGCTTCGGCGACGAGCACCTCAGGTCCGGGCGCCGCTCGAACTAGGGCGAACCAGAGCATCGCCAACTTCGCCGCTTCTTTGTCTACGGCTGCTGTCATTTTCGGTGTGCAGCTGGGTATCTTCTTGATACTGAGTGGCAACTGGAAGGTCATGCGGTCGAAGAAGAGCTCGATTGAAAAACCTACAGATCGACAGAGCCTGTTCCAGAGGATATAGTATGTGCTGCCATCCTCCTTGCGCGACCCAGCTAACAGCCCGCAGCTATTACAAGACAGCCTTCGTACCCAAAGCCAAGCGCATCGCAGCCCCCGTTACCGCCATTGAATCCATCAAGACTGTCTTTAAGATCAGCGACCGTGAACTCATCCGTATTGCAGGTGTAGACGGCTTCCTGTTCCTCCAGTACCTCCAACTCCTACTTCGCATATTCATACCCATGGCCATTGTCATCCTGCCCATCCTTCTGCCCATCAACCGCATCGGAGACGTCCCGAATGTCTCAGGATTGGATTCGTTCGCATGGCCGAACGTGGCCACCGAGGGCAAACAGCACCGTCTGTGGGCACACTTGATTCTGGCAGTGTTTGTGGTATGCTGGGTTTGCTTCAACTTCTTCCTGGCCATGAGGAAGTTTGTCCGCCTGAGGCAGACTATCCTCACCATGCCGGAGCATCGCATACGCGCTTCCGCGACCACCATTCTTGTACAGAGTATCCCCCGCAAGTGGCTGACCATGGCTGCGCTTGACGCGCTCTACGACGTCTTCCCTGGCGGCATCAAAGATATTTGGATCAACCGCAACTTTGACGAGTTGCAGGACAAGGTCAACAAACGAAGCAAATGCGCCAGAGCCCTCGAGTCTGCTGAGACAAACCTAATCATCAAATGTACGAAGAAGCACAAGGAGATGCAAGAGGCAAAGGCGAAGGAAGAAGGCAAAAAGAAGAAGACCAAGAAAGAGAAGAAGAGTGACGAAGCGCAAAAGAATGAAGAAATTGCCAATGAGACTGTCGACCATGGTACGGATGCCGGTAACCCTCATCAGATCGAACGACAACTGCAGTCCGTGCTGGAAGAGAGTGCTTCCTCTTCGTCCTCTGACTCATCCCGCTCCTCATCGCCCTCGCGCAAGAAGGGCGTGTTTCCGATTCCGATACCGTTTGTTGGCCAGGGCCTGCACGCGGTTGGAGACGGGTTCCGCGATGTAGGACAAGGCGTAGATCGATTCAACAAGAAGATCTATGGTGGCTTCAGGGGCGCCTTTGCAGGCAAAGACAAACATGAGCCTGCTCAGCCCCATCTTGATGGCTCCGGCGATCGACCAATCTCCTCGCCGACTTCAGCAGACTTTATGCAGCGGGGCACGAGTAGCGATACATACTCGCCACTGGCAGCTCCAGACCACGATCAGTTGGAGTCTGACCGGACTGTAACAGAGACAAGCTCGCCTGATGAAAAGCCCAAGCATAAGACAGAGAAGAAGGAGAAAAAGGGCGTACTGCAGAAGGTCAAGGACTCGGCTTTTAACCCAATTCGACCTTTGCGACGCATGAGCGACGATTTTGCAAGCCCTCAACCTTTCCGCAAACCCGGCGAAGAGCTACCAGAAGAACTCAAAGAACCCGTCAAAGCGAAGTACGACCTCACAGGTCTCTGGAACGATGCTCTCGAGGAAGACGACGACACTGCCCTCTGGAGATTGTATATCACACCCAAAGACCGCGAAACCATGCGTCTTCCTATCTTCAAGTGGGACTGGTGGCCAGCTCTTCCGTTGATCGGCAAGAAGGTCGACACAATCTACCATTGTCGCAAAGAGCTGGCACGACTGAATGTTGAGATCGCCGAGGACCAGGCTCATCCTGAACGCTTCCCATTGATGAATTCTGCCTTCATCCAATTCAACCACCAAGTTGCTGCACACATGGCTTGTCAGTCGTTGAGTCATCACGTTCCTAGGCAGATGGATCCTCGTACTGTCGAAGTCAACCCCAACCACGTGCTCTGGGACAACTTGACTATGAAGTGGTGGGAACGTTATCTCCGGTTGTTCGGAGTCATCGCGCTCATTGTTGGCCTGATCATCTTTTGGGGTATTCCGGTCTCATTCACTGGAGCTTTGTCCCAAATCTCTACTCTTACTGATGAGCTTCCTTGGTTGGGCTTCCTCGAGAAGCTTCCCACCTGGCTACTTAGCATCATTCAGGGTGTGTTGCCTCCACTATTGCTGGCCGTTCTTTTTGCGGTTCTTCCAATCGTCCTACGGTTTTTGGCTGGAGCTACCGGTACTACGACATCTGGAGAGCGCGAGCTTCTTGTACAGAACTTTTACTTCGCCTTCGTCTTCATCCAATTGTTCTTGGTCGTATCGCTTTCCACAGGTATCACGGCTACGATCGAGAAGATCACCAACAACCCCATCAGTGTCCCTCAGACCCTGGCTGAAAATCTGCCAAGATCCGCGAATTACTTCTTCTCTTACATGATTCTACAAGCCCTCAGTATTAGTTCCGGTACATTGTTACAGATCGGATCTGTCCTAGTTATCGTGTTTTTCGGATTTTTCGACACCACGCCACGCGACAAGGTCTCACGAGTACTCAACAGGTCGGGCATTAACTGGGGCACTATGATACCAGTTTACACCAACTTCGGCGCAATTGGTATTATCTACTCGGTCATTTCGCCTTTGATCATCATCATGATGTTGATCACCTTCTGCCTGTTCTGGTTCACCTACCGATACCAGATGATCTACGTCTCGTACGCTAAGGCCGAAACGAACGGATTGATCTTCCCGAAGGCCATCAATCAGCTCTTCACTGGGTTGTACTTTCTGGAACTTTGCCTCGTAGGTTTGTTCTTCCTGCAAGACAACAGAGAGTGTGTACCTCACGCAATCATCATGATTGTTGTTCTGGCTTTCACGGTACTGTACCAGTTTGTGCTCAATCGAGCCTTTGGCCCTCTCTTCACCTACCTCCCAATCACATTCGAGGACGAGGCTGTTGAGCGTGACGAAGAGTTCCAGCGTGCGCAAGCCGGACGATGGACCAAAGAGGAAGATGCGGAACACCAGTCACTTGTGGGAGAGCATGCCGCACAGGCAGCAGAGGACCGTGAACGTGCACACATGGAAGAGATGGATCGTCTCGATGCCCAACGCACACCGTCAGGCAACGGCAATGACGCCTACGAACTTAAGGATTTCGACAGCCCCGACCGATCACGCAAAACAAAAAATTGGGCTAACAAATCCCGCACCTCTGTTAACGACAGCCGCTCCCGCTCCCGCTCACACACTACGCCTAAGAAGCAGCGCCGCAAAGCTCCCCTAGACGTCTTTACCGACACTCTGAAGCGCGGCCTTAACGACGTCACAGACGGTGTGGCCCGCCCCGTGCGCGACATCGAATCACAGGTCCTTCCCCAGGCTAACCTGTTCGATAATATCGACGACGAGTTGCAAGACATCGAGCCTGAGGCTCGCCAGAAGCTCATCAAGCGTAGCTTCCAGCATCCGGCGACGCGTACCATTCAGCCTGCTGTGTGGATTCCGCATGACGAGCTGGGTGTTGCTAAGGACGAGATCCAGCGCACGAGTGCATTCAGTCAGCAGATCTGGATCACAAGTGTGAACGCCAGATTGGATGGCGGTGGACGGGTCATGTATAGGGGACTACCGCCCGATCGGGATCCGTTTGAGAACATGGAGGTGTAGAGAGAATTGAGGAGAGACGGAGACTGTTTCTTTCTTGGATCATTAGCGAGTATTCTTATCCTCATTTGCATCTTTTGCATAGCATGCGGGCTTGCATTGTATATATAGCGCATGTCGCTTTCTGGCATAGAGGAAGTCGGAGGCCTACCTGTTCTTGCATGACGCAATGGATGGGAGTGCGGAAGACATAGCTCATTTAATTCACTCAGATCATCGCCCTAACTTGTGTTGTAGGTTGTTTGTGCCAAAAGATACTCGTGCCAATCACATGTTCGACGCGTCACGCTAAGTTCCCCACAACGCGTCTGACCAACCCGCATCTACACCAAACTTTACAGTTTCATAGCAGGACCATCAACTTTCGCCAGAGCGCGTTACTACGAAGATGTCGAAACAAGGCACAGTTGTAGAGCAGAAACAGTTCTTTCTACAAGCAAAGAAACATCAGCTTTCACGCGCCATCAACCCTTCACAGCGACTCAAGACCATCGCAGAGGATGGAGGCATTGAGCTCGGTGTGGTGAAGGGCGCACTAGACAAGGTGAACCGAGACCTCAAGCAGCACTCGCGCAAGGTGTACAGTCGGCAAATGATGGAGCACATCGTGGAGCAAATCGATCAACTCTACTGGGAATCCGGTACACGCGACATTGACGACGAAGGCGCAGACGAAGCCACAGATGCAGCTGAAGACAGCAACGTTCTATACCAGAACGAGAACTTTACGCTTGACGAAAACATCGCAAAACTACCCACCGTTTGGGACACATCCGTCGACCCCACGTCCTCCCACGATGTAGATCAAGACGACTACACCACCGCCCTCGCACGCCTCCAAGATCTCTCCGCCCAGCGCCTCTCTCTCAAAACAAAGCTAAATACCTACCGCACGCTCCTCACGCTCCTCCAACCGTATCATAAGCCGAAAGAGAACATACAGCCTAATCTGGTGTGGAGGGATGCGCCACTTGCACCAGAGCTGGCCAAGACAAGGACGCTGGCTATACGCGTTGCGGGACGTGTGGGCGAGAGATTTGGGGACGTCCAGGTGCCGGCGACTGCGGACGAAGAGGAAGATGTCGACATGGTGGGATTGCAGGAGGACAGTAAAGTGAAGCTTGATCGCATACTTGCTGGGTGGTAGACGTTGCTTTGTTCGAGGAGCATATATGTCCAGACCCGGTGCTGGTAGCAGTCCGAGATCGCGTTGAAGCAGAACTGTGATGTTAGGCAGGCAAGAGCGACGGCAGTGCAGGCTGTCGCTTCAGCCTTGGTACGACGACATGACAGGAGCAGCCACGCACCGGCTGCGTATATACCCCATGCTTTTTTCACTTTGACTACACCACCACTCCATCTTTACTGTCAAAGCTGCAGACTCCACACTATCGTTATACGCACTCGTTTTTCTAGCCATCGTGAGCTGTAAGTATCCTGACGACCTCCTGGAAGTCGCCGCTGACAAATTATTAGCCCACGACCACTCCTTCTCGCAACAAGGAGCGCCAATGGAGTCGAATATCACAGCCGACTTCTTGAGGCTCTCAGGACTCAGGCCGGAAGATAGGCAAGAGGAGCGCCCGAGATCGAATGCGCTTTGGTCTGTTCCGCGCGAACTACCTGCGTTCCCATCAGACCAAAGGCAATGGGAGAACGCGGGAGCGACTGAGCGCTTTGCTGTTGGTAGTCGCGGTCGCAGTCCAAGCCCACTACAGAGAGCCGCCAGGGTTCAACGAGCTTCCAGCTTTTCTTCATCCAAACCCGGCGCATCTCGAATGTCTGATTTCAAAGAACTCCGCAAATCGCTTCAAATGACCAAAATACGCAAGGACTCTGGCCCCTCACCCAAGGAAGACGTCTCTACGCCCACCAGTACCCATTCTGAACAAAGCGACATCCCCCAAAGGAGGCGTCGCACCAACTCCGAGCCCGGCCCACGCGCATCCACACAGCGAGTAAAGGTGATGAAGAACGTCGTGCCCTAGGAGACACGCTACGAACCACGATCCGACGGCCATGGCGAGGCGCGCCTGAACCGAGCAGTCATAAAAGCAGCATCGTCATTTCTCCCTTCGCAGAACGAAATGCGTGAGCAAATGGTTACGAAGCTGACGGGCGAGATAAAGGCCTGGAAGGCAAGCCAGCGGAAGAAAAGGGATGAGGCGAGGAGGCAGGAGAAGATCAAGCAGGGATTGACCGCCGAGCAGAAAGTGGCCGACGATAACTGGAAGGACGTCCTTGGTGTGCATTCAGATGACTCCAGCGACTCCCCACGGTCTCACACGGAGGAGGTAGGCTTGCTTGACGGGTTCCAGGACGTCGAGATTGAGCGGTCGCCTTCGCCTAGCGTCGACTCTACGGATGCGCTGCTTGGTCCTGACAGCGAGTCGTGCGCAGAAATCCTCGGCTCGAGCGCTGTTCCCATGGGTCCGTTCCCGCACCGAAAACTCCCCACGATTCAGGCTGACGACTCGAACGCATCTGAAGACCAGGTCGATGGCTGGGGACGATGGAATGTCTGGGAGGTCTTGACGTGTTTGCCATGTAGACGGGGAGGCGACGGTTCGCATTGGGTTCTTGGGTAGGTGAACGTCTCAAGACATTATTCAGCTGTAAATGCAATACGGGTACAGGAGATCTACACCGTAGCCATGCCTTTTGATTCTCCAAACGCCAACGCTATGCCTTCCTGAACCCAAATAACACCACCACCAATCTTCACGCCTTCTCCTCCTCTTCCTCATCACTACTATCCACCCTGTCCTCCCACCCGGCCAACCTCCTCAACACACGATTCTCCTCCTTCAAACTCCTCACCTCAGCAACCCACGGCTCCTCCCCCTGGCCCTGCACCTTCAACGCCTGCCTCGCATATTCCGCCACCCTGCCCAATCCCGCCTGCCACTCCGCATGCTCGAGTCGTAACTGCATCGACGTGCCGCGCTCCTGCTCCAGCAGCGTTTGGTAGTGCTTGTGTAGTGCCAGGATGGACGAGGTTTGGTTGTATGCGTACGGACGCAGTTTCTCCAGTAAGAGGGTTAGGGCGTTTTCGTAGTCTGTTATTAGGGAGGTGAGGGATGTGGTGGTGGTTTCTAGGGTGTGGATTGTGGATTCTGCGGTTGTGAGGCGCGATTGTAGGGTGGTGAGTTCGGTGGCGCGGGAGGCTGCTGGGGGTGGGGGTTAGTTTTGGTTGTGGAGAGAGAGAGAGAGAGAGAGAGAGAGAGAGAGAGAGAGAGAGAGAGAGAGAGAGAGAAGGGAAATCAACTACTGCCATGTCGTGTGGAAAGAAATATGACATACCATTTATCTCCCCATTCACTTCCCTTGCGCTAACGCGCTGGTGCTCAATTCCACCTTCTTCTGCAGCCCGCTGCTGTAGCGCCTGCACGCCATTCAGCACGCCCTGTGTCTGCGCTTTGTTCTCCTCGAGCATCTGACTCAGCTGCTGCACCACCCCCCACAGGTGATTCATGTCTGTCTGCTGGCCGCCTGACGGCAGGCCGTTGACCATGGGAATGCCGTTCTGCTGGGGTGCGCCGTTCATTTGGGATGCTTGCGAGGGGGACGGCGAGGGTGCGGACCGTGGCATGGCGACGTTGCCGGTGCTGTCTAGGAAGGAGTAGTTGTTCATTGTGGCTGAGGGTGCGAGATTTGAGGCGGGTCGTAGGGCGCCGCGGCGCGACGTGTCGGGGTGGGGATGCGGGAGCTTGTAGGGTTGCGCTGCCGGGGGTGGGTGGAGAGAGTTGTGATGAGGATGATCAGTGTTGTCGAGTTTCGACTGCGGGACTGAATCGACGGCCTATCTCAAGCCAAGGTAATATCTCGAATGCAATGCGCCAGCACTTTGAGTGTGGGGAAGTTGCACCGCGGGAGTGTGCTGTCGCGCACGGTAGGGCTTAGCGTCTTGGCTGACCGGGGTGGTGGTGTTTGTCTCAGAGCTCTCCTTCACCTTGATGTCTCCAATTTCGTCTCATGTCTGAACCATGCTCAAAGATACGGTGCAGCGTTCTCTCAGTCATGGAAATTCTGTGTATTCCTAATCCGGTAGTTTCTCGTCAAAACCGTCGATTTCGGACAACGTCATGTACACCCCAGGGCGCGCTGTGTCATTGTGAAGGGCGCGTTTGGCCGTTAGCATCTTTCACCAACGCCTTAACGAGTAGGTTTCGCGTAAGAGTGTTGATTGCTGCTTGATTCATGTAGAGTGCAGGGCGTGTTGAATTCATCACAAGGGCGCAGTGGCTGATGATGTCAAGGCAGCATCGCGTCATCATTCATTAACCGTTTTGTATCGTGCTGAAGGTAGTTGGCTCTCCCAACCCTCCTACAGCTTCTCCTTGGCCTCTTCATCCAGCTGGCAGAAGGCCTTGAACGTGACTAAGCCTTCCTCATCGCTAGCATCTGTCTCGCTCTCGATGACAACCTCTGCTGTGGCGCCAACAAAGTACACATAGCCTTCCTTCAGCTCTTCCTTCTTCGGACCCACGCTGATCGATCCCTTGCCTTTGGTGCACAGCACGATACTGGGGCCATCGATAGGATCAAACGTGGTCTTCGCGCCGCTCTTGTTGAGCGCCGTCCTCACAACGGCAAACTCGGGGATCGGTGGGTCGTAGAGAGTGTTTGACGAATTGGAAGAGTATCCGGTAGTGTTGAGCTTCGCATAGGGGTAGTCTACAGGGCTCATCTTCTGCTCGCTGATGGGCGCGTACGAGTACGTCAGCATGCTGGTCAGAGTCTCAACATCCTTGAACTTGGGTGTGAAGCCGGCGCGCACGACGTTGTCGGACGAGGCCATACACTCGATGATGTCTCCTGACAGGTAGGCATGGATGTCGTCGGCCTTGAGAAACATGGCTTCGCCAACTTCAAGCTTGACGTAGTTCAGGAAGAACTGGACAAACAGGCCGATGTCGCCGGGGAACTGGGAGTCGAGGCGGACAACGAGGTCGGCGAGCTCTTGCCCGTCGTTGGAGGGACCGCCGTTGCCAGCGAATGACGGGCCCTCAGACTTGGCCGCAGAAATGAGCTCCTTGGCTGCAGAGGCTAGGGCGTCCTTGTCTACGTTCATGACCTTTGTGAAAGCGGACTGCAGGGCCTTCTTGTTGGCCTTGACATCCTCCTCCTTGCCTGACGTCTCCTTGCCCTTGACTGCATCCTCAAAGTTCTTGGCTGCCTCCTCGCCGACTAGCTTTCGCAAGGAAGGGATGTTCTGGAGGAAGTGCGCGATCTCGCCTAGGGGTCGGAAGCCGCAGAGTCCGTCGAAGGGTGTGACCGCGATGGTCATTTCCGGCTTGTGGTTGTCATCTTGGTTGTGGTGTCAGTTTGGTTGGCCGACAGAGAGCGTGCGACTGACCTGGGTAGTTCTTGGCGTCTCTCTTATGCAGCTGCTCTGCAAGCTTCTTGTTGGGATGGGCCTGGATGCTCAACGCCTTGCCAATGGAGAGGACCTTGAACAGAAAAGGCAGCTTGTTCTCATAGCGCTCGGCAATGTCGGCGGAGAGGAGCGACTGGTTCTCTTGTACGAGCTCGAGGAGCGAGCGTTGGGTCTCGAGGTCCTTGGACGGAAGGGAGGGATGTGTGCCCATCCACAGCTACCAAGGTGTCAGTCCGTCAGCCTGCTTAGTGGCGCCAGACGATTACCTCAGCATAGGGCTTGTCTTCCTGGATAGAAAAGTCGTCCGAGGCCGTAGCGGCGTGGAACTTTGCTGCTGCAGAGTCCTTGCCGACCTTCCCTGGAGCGCTTCAGCATGTTGCTGCATGAACATCAACCTCAACCGCGGGGCAGCGCACCCCAGTCGTAGCTGTTTACGCCTGTGATTGTCAGAGCATGTTCACGTGTGGTATTCGAGCTACTCACCGCACTGTAGTCTGATAAGAGGAACACGCATCTTGAAAGCAAAGTCGGAGGTTTGTTGTGGTGAAGGAACAACAACGTCAGAGCTTCCAAGGGAGGTTTGGTGGGGTCTCAGCAGCCCCAACGCCGCCTGGCCGCCTCCGCTCAGTACGTCCAATTAAGCTGTGTCCCACTCCGTCCACTATCCCCCTTCCAATCGCCTAGTGCCTCGGTACCCTGCATTCGCTGACCTCCGCACTGCCTACTTTATCATTTCCTTCTCCTCTTGACACTCTGATCTACTTCACGTTCGACTGATGCGCGTCGCGAACCGGATTCGAAGCTAGTCGCGCGTGCAGGCCTGGAAGCAAGAGCTTGCAACACACCGAGCTGTGCTTTCCTGAACCATGGCAGCACGCAGCAGGCCGCGTGGTGGGCAGATCAAGGACGAGTTTGACGAGGAGAGATCGCTCTGGAACCAGATCAAGTCTGATGCCCGTCAAATCGACCAACTCATGGTAAGCACAACTACGCTCCGAAACCTGCAGATTCATCAATTCATCACGATATGTCTTCTCATAAAGGTGAAGCTCTCTCGAGAGCAGGAAAGTTTGATGGATATACCTCAGTATTGCGACAAGACTCATAACCACAAACCAATGGCAGAAGGAACACCAGAGGAACGTGCATTGTGGGAGCGGTAAAAGGGACACTCTCGTAAGCGACTGATAGAGATGCATCGCTGCGCAAGACAGGTAGATGTTACAACCCTCAGTGACATCCGTCCCGTAGTCAATTACCGAACCAGCCCTAACAAATCTTATTACTACGTTTGGCGGCTGCTAACTTACCCCAAAGGCGCAATCAGAAGTTGTTCGCAAGAAGATAGTGGACCTGGAAGCCGATCAAAATGCTCGATTAGGTCTGTCCAATTCTTCATAATATAACTAACAGGATAACACTGACTGTCCTAGCTCGCGGGGCCCAACCTTCAAATCGAATTGATGACGATCTCGAGCACAACCTGCGTGAACTCATCAGACTCGACAACGAGGTGGTAGGTCTCCTCAAGTCCTCGGACGGCGACAACGACATCTCCACACAGCTGCAGGTCTTGTCTGCGCTCCGCAGCTCAGATGACGCACCCGCGTCCGCATCACGCGCAACCAGTGTCGGTAAATCTCGGGGAGATCGACCGGGCAAGCAGCGGAAGGTCACCGACAGCTTCGACGATCGCGACAGCATTGCAGCCGATAGCCCTGGCCCGAGTCCGAAGGTAGTCATCAGCCAGAAAGACAAGCTCATTGCAAAATCGTCTAGCAGCAGGGCGGGATCGGTGCCTGTTGGGCGCGAAGGAAGCGTGAAAGCCGAGGACGATGATAATGGTAAGGGTAAGAAGGGTCGCTCTTCTATTCCCAGATCTTCTTCCAGTTCTTCAAAAAGGGGTTTTGCCCGTTGAGCGAGCAGATGAGGCTCTGCAGACATGTTCCCGGCGTTACATCAGATGGAAACGATACCCGCTTTGGCATTCTTCATACTTCTGTTCAACACGCTCCTAGCTCTTAGTCTAGTGAGGTAGTTAAGTTCAGAATCATGTCTTTCCCGTTCATGTCTTTCCTCTGTCTCCTGTCTCTCCACATTGCATATCGACAACAGCTTCACGACTGACTTGCACATCCAGACCACCCGCCTCGCCGCCTGTCGCCAAACACCGAAGTCCTCTACCGCAACAGCAAGCAGCGTGTCAATCAGGAGGGCGAAGGCATTCTCTGCCGTGTAACCAGCGTGATCGGCGACGGAAAGCAACGTCGCTACGAGATCATCGACGCAGACCCTGACCCGCCGACACCTAGCCAGCCTTATCGCGCTTCCGTCGCTCACCTCGTCCCTATTCCATCACCTTCCGCCAACACCACCTTGCCGGACCTGCCCAAAAAGAGGGGTGTGCTGGCGCTATATCCAGGTACCACGACGTTCTACAAGGCGGAGGTTGTTGCCAACTGGGTAGCTGAGAGAGTCAAGAAGGAGAAGGACGACAAGGATGCAAGTGCAGACGGTAAAGAGAATTTGGTTCGTCTCAGATTTGAAGGCGAAGATGAGGCCGACCGGGAGATGAGTGTTGAGAGGAGATACGTGCTGCCCGACAAATGAATAGATCGACAGTGTGTTGGTATGCGTCATTTCCGATGTATTATCAATTGGATATGAGCTCAAATACTTAGACAATAAATACTATTACTATTCACATCAGTTTGGTGCTGGCACTTCGAGTCCGCATCTCCTAGGTTGCAAGATGGAATTTGCTTGTCTTCAGAGGGCACAAAGCATATGCTTGACAAGTGTCCCGAGCTGTCCGAAACATGTCGAACCAGGCCTTCACAATCCATTATTTAATCATGTGCTTTCGCGTTCGGTCTCCATGCGCTCTGATTGGCTAGTCACCTCTTGACGAATGACGCTGACGACGTTACTGTCCATATCGCGCACCAGCGCTCTCACATACATACAATTAGCTCAGGACGTGTCGAATACCTGTGGAACTTGACAGTTACTGCCATTGACTGCCTTCGAGATGCGCACCTCTCGCATATCGCGCGACACGTCGCGCATTCTCGCCGCGAATCCAACACTACGCCAGACGCGCTCTGGCGCGAACCCGCCCGTCCACGATGCTTCAGATTCGGAATTGAGCTCCGTACCGACAGACGTAGGTTCCGATGGCGAGTTCGCGACTCCTTCGCCTAAGAGACGGAAGACGGTGCGAGGCACTCCGGCGAAAGTCAAGCGTGAAAGCAAGGATGTATCTATAACAAGCGTCGCATCGCCGAATAAAGATGTCAAACCGAAGAAGGCTCGTCGTGCGCCTGCGAAGAAGGTCAATGGTGCGGATGGTAGTGTGAAGGTCGAGCCGCCGAGTAACTGGGAGGAGATCTATGCCTTGACACGGGAGATGCGCAACGAGAACCTCGCGCCGGTGGACACCATGGGATGTGAGAGCCTGGCAGACAGGCAAAGGAGTCCACGTGACCAGCGATTTCAGACCCTCATAGCTCTCATGCTTAGCAGCCAGACTAAGGATACGGTAACAGCCGTCGCAATGCGAGGCATGCAAGACAGGATGCCCGGCGTAAGCTTGCCCCACCTACGATCAAGTATGAGCAATCGCTAACATGTATAGGGCTTCAACCTCGAATCCGTACTCGCTCTCGAACCCACAGAACTGAACGGCTTCATCAACAAAGTCGGGTTCCACAATCTCAAAACCAAATACATCAAACAAACTGCCGAAATTCTGCGCGACAAGTTCGCCTCAGATATCCCTGACACCATAGCCGGGCTGGTCTCGCTCCCTGGCGTCGGTCCCAAGATGGCATACCTCACACTCAGCGCTGCATGGGGCCGCGACGAAGGCATTGGTGTGGATGTGCACGTGCACCGTATCACGAATCTGTGGGGCTGGCATAAGACGCAGAACCCTGAGCAGACAAGAGCAGCACTGGAAAGCTGGCTGCCAAAGGATAAGTGGCACGATGTCAACAACCTGCTGGTTGGATTTGGCCAGACGATATGTTTACCCGTGGGGAGAAAGTGTGGGGACTGTAAGCTGAGTGAGAAGGGGCTTTGTCCGAGCGCGGTCGTGGGGATGAAGAAGAAGATCAAGAAGGAAGCGGTTGTCAAAGTTGAAGCGGGTGAGGAAGTCATAAAAGAAGAGACTGTTGTTGCTGAGATTGGTCAAGTGAAGGCTGAGGATGTGGATGTTGCGGTGGGCGACATCGAGGATATTGGACAGGCACCTCGCAAGCGCACATCACGAAGCAAGACTTGAGCAGGACTGCTCATTTGTAAGGCTGCAAAGCTCTTGACCAAGAATCTACGAGCATAATGCTTGGACGATGATACCACCTCTGTTGTGCTGCACACGTCACGTTTCATACGTGTTAGTCTCGCGTTCGACAAGGCAGCAGCAAACGGTCACGGCAGTCACGGGCCAGACGCAACCTCCCTGCAGTGAGTGAAGCAAACGATTGAACATTGCTTGCGTCTTTGACTTCACCCCGCTCGAACTCGCTTCGAAACGGGCGCGGCGCCTGTGAATGGTCTATTGCCTACGGTAGCGAGAGCCCTTCCCACAAGATCCAACACGACTTCTCCTCTCAATTACTCATAAACCCGCCTCCGCTATTCATTCAGTCGGCTGCACTTCCACCACAGTCTCTAACGAACAACACACTGCCATGCTGTGGCGAGGTAAACACCGCCCACAGTCGCCATCACGCTCGCCCGCTGCAGCAGCTGAGACGAAACATCATTCCAACGCGATGCATCCGCACGTTTCCGACCCTCAAATCGACGAGACTGATGTCTTTGTCACCACGCATGGAGACTCACCAGCTCCTTCGGACAGTGAGGAGGACACGATCGAGACTCAGCCATCCAACCCAACCCACGAGGCCCTCTCACGCATTGCAAAAGAGCTTCCACTCGTCGCTGAAGAAGATCTCCAAGCTTCAAAAACATCAGAGACCACCAAAGCTCGCAAACGTAGGAACCCCAGCTCGGTCACAGCCACACGATCACGACCACGGATCTTGACTCTTCTTGTTTGCGTCTCGTATCTGCTCATCCATCTCCTGGGTGTCGATCTGGGATTGCGACTCATCAACGGCTATGCAGAGCCTCGATTACACCGAGCCGAAGTCCAACTGCGTGCTGCAAAAAGCGACCTGTTTCGCGAACAGTTCCTCTACTCCAATATTGACTACCTCTTAAGTGCTACGTTAGATCGACGCTACGGCGAGAGCTACGAGCAGTGTCTTGCTCGTGGCCTCTATCTGGTTGATGAGGTATTCCTTGGCCTCGACTTCACACAGAATCCTGAAGTTCGAGACTGGACAATGGAGTGGGCAACAAACAGCTGTGGCAGGCTCCTGCACACACCTCAGCTGCTCAGACCGGAGACCTTCAGGTTCTGGAAAACGGCTAGCAGGTATCGACAGCTTGCTGAGAAGACCTTCATCCTGATCAAATACAGGGCTGCGCTACTTCGATACCAGTGGTTCGGTATGGATCCTCCTCGGCTTGCAGCAAAGCCCATCGTCGTGGAACAGAACAACAGTTCAACGACGCCTCCTGTCAAGATGCCTTTCGGGTTCGCCCTGAATTGCGATGGATCTCCTCCATGTCGTTTGATCTATTCAGGGCCATCCAACTCAAACAGCAGCAAGACGACCTCAGAGAATGCTGTTATTGGAGCGCGCAAGCAAGTCAAAAAATGGTCATGGCCACTTGACAAGGCCCTTCGCTTCAATGACTACATGGTTGGCACATTCACTTTCTTACAAGCTCTACTTGGAAATCTTTTCCTTCTTGCGATCCTCATCTCCCGACCTCTGTCGCAGCCCAAGTCGTCCTCGTCTGCCAGGCTAGCAGGCGTATGGCCGCGTATCTGCAACATTATAGCTCGCTTCAACGAAGACGAACAGCTTGCCATTGGACTCATCATCAACACGGCGTTATACGCGCTTCTGCACTACCAACTTCAATACATCATTGAAGAGTTTGACCGCCCCTTGCTGCCAGTCGGCGCGGGCTTCTGCGCTTTCCACGTACCCCAGATCCTCGCGTTCTTCGATCCGGTATCAGATAAGATAGATTCCATCCGCAGCTTCTGCCGCGCTATCAAGGAGCTGTACATGATTTCCCAGGGCGCGGAACCTCCTCAGCTGGCGGACAAGGATCGTCGCCTTGCCGCCCGTCAGTCTTCTGATGCCAAGCCAGCCTCTAAGATCGCCACTCGTTTTATCTCGCCGCTGACGCCCATCTCAGAGGATATTCGGCAGGAGCGTGAAGCCATGCATGCAGAGCAGGGAAGGCAGCTTTGTGCTGACCTTGAATTCGAGGCCGGATATGCCACCGACACCGACTCCGACTACGATTCTGATGTACAGCACGCTAGCTACGTCGACCTCACTGGCGGTGCTACGCCTACGATTTCTGAGGATGGCTCAGACTGGTCTGTTGTTGAGGACTGAGGTTTCTTAGCAGCAGCAGGAAGGTCGTTGCTCGGTTGCGTTGCTCGCATTGCTACGGCAGCCTTCCAGCCGCACCTCATATACGTTCCACAGGGTTAACGATTAACGAATGCAGATTGTCAAGGGAAATGGAAATCCACATAATAGTAACCCCGCTAGCTCTACCACACTGCGACATCTTTTAGAAGAATGTAGTCAACTCACATGAACAATATACTAAACTCCAATCCGTGGTGAGCTTCAATCCATTCCACAACTCCGCCGTACTTTCTTTCCCTATAACTCTACTTTGCCTCGGTCTTCCCACCTAACCCCAGGCACTTGCCCGCATCCTCCAACTCAACCAACACCCTCTCCTCAAGCTCATTCCCACCCCCCTTCTTCCTACCCAACATATCGACCTCACGCTCATCGCACGCAACCACGCGCTCGCGCAACGCACTCTTCCGACTCAACCAGCTCTCCACATCCTCCTTGACACCCTCAACATCCCAATCCAGCACGGCAACCTCGCTAGCCTGAATCCCCAACTTGGGACCCTGCCTCCTCACATTCTCCAAAATAGCCGTAATCAGCGCAAGGGAATGCGTCTCGGAGACTACGGAGAGAGAAATGCCCGCGCTCGACTTCCGGAGTGAAGAAGGCGAGGAGTTCAAAGCTGCAGCTGCGCGAGCTAGTTGGTCGGGGAACTGGTTTAGGAAAGCGGAGATTTCGGGTGCAATGGGTGGGCCGACGTTGAGGAGGAGGTTGAGACATAGTGGGAGGATTCCTTTTGTCCAGATGGAATGGAGCCGCGTGGGTGTGTCGAAGGGAGTCATTCCTCCTGGGCGGCGGAAGTAGTTGGTTAGGTTTGCTGTGTTGAGGTGGCTTAGGATGCCGTCTACTGCCATTGTTTCGGCGAGGGAGGGGATCGTGGAGAGGGTTAGGAGGAAGAGGAGGGAGAGTTCGCCGTAGATTGGGTCCGGGGTGGAGTTGTGGGTTATTGTTAGTCGGTCCGACCAGGAGAAGAGGGAGGTGGCGTAACGGATTGTGCTGCTGTTTGCGAAGAGGAGGGCGGCTTGGGTTTGCCATTTTGACATCTCGGGGACGGCGATTATGCGTTGGAGGATGGCGGTGAGGAGGGCGAAGTCGGAGGGGGACACGGATGATGGGTCGGCGTGTAGTTGGTTTGCTAGACTGCGGAAGCCCTTGGCGACTGTGTCGGAGAGGATCTCGAGGAGCAAGGTGGAGCTGGAGGTTTCGTACGTCTTGTGGCTGGCTGGCATGGTGCCGCGGAAGCTGGAGCGGAAGTCGGCCTCTTCGTTCTGTTCGGTTTCTTCGACGAGGTGCGGCTGCAGAGCGAGATAGAGGATTCGCAGTTGTGAGCGGTAGTAGTGGACTGCATCGCCAGAGAAGACGGTTTCAAAATCTGACGTGGAAGCTCGGATGGCATTCCACACAGGGGCGAGAAGTTGCCTCGACTCGGCTGTGTGTACCTTAGCCTCCACCAGCTTCTTGAGTAGGGCAAAGGCTAGGTCGGCGCGGAGGACCATGAGCTGTCCAAACAACGCTTCCGGTAGGTTGGATTCAGCGTTGGCTTTCATTGATCTCTTGACGACTCCAATAAGCATCTGCACCAAACGCTCATCCTTGTCTACCACTTGGCTCAGCTCGAGTCCAAGCAGCTTCCAGCTTTGCAGCAGCTGAATCTGAGACTCGACCAGACCCAGATTGTAGTTTGCCTTCTCGACTTCATTGACAAAGCCAGTGCCTTCTCGAGGTCCTACCCATCTGCTGTCGAAGTCCAGGAGTTGCTCGGCAAGCTCAATGTCATAGAAGAAGCTTCGACCGAACGATTCTGGATACAATGCTGTCCGCTTGAGATTGGCCAGTGTGACGCCAGGGAACTGTCGTTCAAGGTTCTGCTTGAGGTTGCTGTGAAGCGAGACATTGTAAGATGGTAGCTCCAGAGCGTTGTCCTCAAGGTATGCCAGCGCTGGAACAACATCCTTGAGTGGTGTTACATCGCCATATTGTCTCGAACTGTGAAGGTACATTGCGAGTACCTCGCACGCCAAGGATGCGAATTGGTTCTGGTATGAGCGTTGCAGAACATCCGCATTTGACTTGGGGTTCTTGGGTTGTCGTGTCATCCAGGTCAGGAACGCAAGCAACTTCTGAGTCAGGCCCTTCTGCTTGCGCAAATCACCCATGGCCCATGACCAGTTGTTCTGGGCGGACGTAATGAAACCAAGCATTGCGGTGTACAGAGGCCATGGAAGGTCTGTATTGCTTGAAGTCGGCAGGCTCATGTCAGATATGGATTCTATCGCTCCCGTGAGTAGTGCTTTGTGTCCTGAGGCAGACGCAGCATCGTTCTTTGCTCGTAGTGACTCCTTCGGTGTATTCCCTGTGAGCAGGTATAGTGAAAACCATTGCTGCTTACATGTGACTACAGCAGACAGCAAATTCCACACATCTGTCTGGATGTCGACTATTCTGAGTGGTTCATCAAGCTGGGAGAGAATGCTTAGGAAGTTCTTGGCTGTGCGAGGCCCTAGGTGGCCAAGCAGAGAAGGAGGCTCTTGCTGACCAGTTGAGCTGTTAGGCTCTTGTGACTCCGTAACGCGAACAGCGCCCCTAACGAGAGTCTCTAGTAGTTGCACTACAGGGGACTTCCATCTGTCGCTGGTTGCGTACAAGCGTGCGAGCAGTGGTGTGGCCTTGAAAAGTTGTTGCTCAAGGTGGGTCCATGGTCTATTAAGAAGCAGGGCTACTCGCACCAAAGCACTGGCGAAAAGCAAGGTAGCCTGAGTTTGTTGCCTCCAAAGAGCTGCCGAGCTTGTGAGCAAAGTCAACCCGTCAGAGCCAGCACCAACGACTAGCGAGGCCAAAATAGGGTTCGTCGGCAGATTGCTTTCGGACTTCGTCAAGTACAGTTGGGTGATGTACTCGGCGATAGGCGCAACGAGCTTTATGAGTTTGGCTGAAAGTTGCGGTGCGTCGTCTACACCGTGAGCCAGCTTCAAGATCCTAGTGAAGACGTCGCAGATCGCGATATTAATCTCCGGGCGGTGATCTGGGCGCGTGTATTTCCAGCTTAATGAGCTCTCATATATACTTGCGAGTGTACGGCCGTAAGTGAAGAGCGTCGTACTCATGATCTTGTCAGAAGTACCACTCTCCGCAACGTTGGAAACATTGAACCGGCTGATTGCTTTGCTCGGGCTCTTACGGGCGACAGATCGGTCAACTGCATCCGTTACCAGTCGGTCGTAAAGCCGTATACAGCCGATAAGGAAGTCGTATCGGCCAAGGACCATTTCCGTGCCGATCAAGATGGTGGCAAGGCTGCCGCCGTTGCCGTCTCCTTCGAGCAATCGGCTCCGCGCCAGGAATGGCCAGACCCTGTTCGGTGCGATGAGCACTAACGCTTCGAGGAAGTGAGTGCAGTTGACGAGCAGCTCGAGCGAGACTTCATTGCCCGGCTCTTGACATAAGCGGAGCAGCTCTTCCTCAAAAACCGCAAGTACTATACTGACGGTGTCTTGACTACCGTTGGTGTTGATGCTCAACGCTTCTAGTAGTTCAACTGAGCACACCCCCTCAGACGACTGAAGTGATGAATGCAACAAATCCGCGAAAAGGCCGACTATCTCGACAGCGTTCTCTTTGGAGGCTGGCTCTTGAGTGGTATACTCAACCCTGCCGCTTCCACTGGGGTAGGATGAGAGCAGTTGAACCAGGTACGTCAGGGTAGAGTGTTGATAGTGCCAAACCGCTACGTATGGCTGGTCGCTGTCATCAACAATGATGCCTTCGGTGCCTGCAGGGATGGTCATGAGACCCTCACTACGTGGTGTGCTAGAGGAGGTCAACAGGCGGCGCTGGCCTTGGAAGCTCGAGATGGATCCAGACGAGAACAAGGGAAGGTCTGTTGTAAGTTCGACCCAATTCGCGTTCTCTTCCTCACGAGTCAAGGCATACCCTGCGAATCCTGCAGGCAGTCGCTGCATCAGCTGGTTGGTCTCCGTCAGCCTTTCGACGAAAGTTGGAAGGCCGTTCTGAACGGTCTTGTCGCCACGGGTGAGGACACTGAAGAATTTGAGGAAAGGCGTTGACTCGTAAGGGTAGCGAAGGCGCGCTTCATTGAGAAGTAACGGTCTGAGGATGTCTTCATCTTCCAAGAAGAAGGACACTACCGGATCGGCGTGGTGAACGGTTCCCTTGCCTGCCCATGCGCGGAATGATCTATCGCCTCCAAGGATTGAGTACGCTGTGACAATCAAGTCTGGGCTGTAGACGACGACTTCACTCCCAAGTGCAGCCCGAAGAAGTTGCAAGAAGGACAGTCGCAGCCTATCGCGCGATATTTGATCGACAGAAGTTCCAAAAGCAGACAGGCCTGTCTCGACGAGTTGGTCCAGGATCATCATAACGCCAGCGGCTGAACTGGCTTCGGCAAGATTCTGGTACGGTAGTTTGCCATCGAAGAGTTCAGTACCTTCAAGGCGGCTGATGACCATGGCTGACTCTTCAATCGAAGATGGTTCAGGTTGGGGTCGCCGCGACGCATTGGGCGACTCAAGCAGACCCTCGCGCATCCGTTCTTCGTGGCTTGCGCGGTTGGTGAGTCTCCAAGTCAAGATTGCCCAGGCAAACATGGGCGGTGTTGCAGGGCTCGGTCCCAGCGCTCGAGCTTCGCCGAAAATGTTGGTGATTGTCTCGACGACACCAGTGTTGAGGATGTAGGACGATGTTTCCCAGTTGGTACAATCTCCTGTCTCGAGGTCGTTGACGATGAAGTCAACCTCCAAGACGGCTAAAGACACAAGCGAGGTCAACAACTGGATGACAGGGACAAGTGGTTCTTGCCGAGCAGTGACGACTGGGAATTCTCGGAAGAATCCACGCGCGATGAACGTAGTGAGCCACTCCTCGATGGTCGCAGCAGGCACGAAGCCCTTTACAACTACATCAGCGTGCACATGCGCCAGGTGCAGCAGATGCAGCAGCTCAACAGTCTGTGCCACCACCCACTTTTCCGACGCCGGCTCAATGATGGGCTCGGCTACGTCCCACGTGTAACCGCCATCTAGAACGTCACATCTCTTTTTAACAGCGTGAAGACACTGGTCCAGCGCTGTGGCAGGGCCAGCATTCTGTGCTGTTGCAATGTTCTGGCCTAGCTCTTCGATCCATCCAGCGCCTACTGTATGGTAGTCGTTGCCGTAGATTGTCTGGCTGCGCAAGTAGGGGGCAGCACCCCATGAGATGAGGAGCTGACTGATGCGAATAATGGCGGCGCATGTAGAGTGGTAGATTTCGATGATGCGCAGTCGACGCTGGTCTTGGGTATCGAACTGTGTAGATGTTGAGGCGAGCGGTGTTGAGAGGAGGGACGAGTTGGGGACGAAGGTGGATGCGCCGAAGTTGGCAAGACCAGCAGCCTCCTGTACGCTCAGCGCCTCTTCCTCAGTCAGTCCGCTCAGCAGCTGAACAGTTGCCCTGCTCTGCCATTCTTGAGCGACCAGCTGCAGCGCTGCATACTCTGCGATTTGCGCCTCCTTTGACAGCCATAGACTGTCCTCTTTGATCTCGTCGAGGTTGTAGTGACTACTCTGGGCGGGCGTCACACTGATGGGTGCGGTTTTGGATTCAAACTTGCTCTTCTCCTGCGGCGAAGGGTCTGCGAACGGTTTCCAGGGCCGGCTGAGGATCTGAACGTTTTCTGGCGCGGTGAGGAAGTCACGCAGTGCTTCGCTCCTCGATGCAGTTTCAGGTTCGCATAGTGCGCGGTATGCAATGTCCCAAGTCCTGCGGCTGTCAGTAATTGTTTTGGATACACGCGCAGTCATGATAAACATACACAAGCTGCTGCTCGCCCTTGAAGCACTTGGACAGGTCGAATTCGGACGATTGGATGGGAGCCATAGTAGCGCTACGGTGCGCTGGATAAGAGACAGCTAGCCAAAGGCCATTAAGGCGGGTTGGGAGCGAGGGCGGGGCGGAGCCGGAATGTTTGGACGAGTGAATGTCGCGCAGAGCTTCGCGCTTTGATGCGAGTTTGGCGGAGCAGCCACAGCCACAGCGCCACAGCACCACACGCTGTGGTCGGTGAGTGTGAGCTGCCAGCGCCGATGCACTTCCGGCGGCCCTCCGCAATGAGGGCTCAATAAATTAACTGACTCACTTCACTCTACCACCACCTTGTGCCCTTGTAGCCCCTCGTTTCTTGTGTGGTTCCAATCGCGTGCATATAACGGAGCTCCACGCCTCACATTGAGCTCTTCCACCCTTGCTGAAGCGTCATCCTTCGCCCGCGCACTTTCTTGGACCTCACCCACGCTCCCCCAGTCGAGAAGCACAAAACAGTCAAGGACCGCGAGTACACCGATACTGCAAACTCCAATTCCCCCACCAACAAAAACCATTCCTCTGAGCACGCCCTCAAAATGCCTTCCCTCGAGTTGATCGATCACTCACCCCGCCATCCGAACCCCTCCCCGCCGATACCGACCGCCTCTAATGTCATTTTGATTGACAACTACGACTCCTTCACCTGGAACGTATACCAGTACCTCGTCTTCGAAGGCGCCACCGTCACCGTGTACCGCAACGACGAAATCACGCTCGATGACCTGATCTCGAAGAACCCCACACAATTGGTGGTCAGCCCTGGGCCAGGGCACCCTTCCAAGGATGCTGGCATCAGCAACGCCGCAATCCAGCACTTTGCCGGAAAAATTCCCATCTTCGGTGTGTGCATGGGCGAGCAATGCATCTACTACTCCTTCGGCGGTACAGTGGATGTCACTGGTCAGGTCTTGCACGGAAAGACCTCACCTCTCAGTCACGATGGCAAGGGTGTCTTTGTCCGCGTTACTCAGAACGTCCCAGTTACGAGATACCACTCGCTTGCCGGTACCCACAAGACACTACCAGACTGCCTCGAAATCACCTCTACGATCCCTGCCAACCCCGACGCCGATGTGAAGGAGGTCGTCATGGGAGTGCGCCACAAGGAATATGTAATGGAAGGTGTGCAGTTTCACCCTGAGAGCATCTTGACCGAAGACGGACGCATCATGTTTAGAAACTTCCTCAACATGCAGGGCGGCACCTGGGCGGAGAACGAGAAGCTGCAAAAGGAGGCACACGCCAAAGCAGTTGGTGCTGACACGAATGGTGCTACCAACGGAGCTAAGAAGGACAAGCAAACGTCCATCTTGGAGAAGATCTATGCGCACCGTAAGGCTGCGGTTGAAGAGCAGAAGAAGATCCCCTCACAGAGGCCCAGCGATCTCCAAGCTTCGTACGATCTGAACCTTGCACCGCCGCAGATCAACTTCCCTGAGCGCCTACGACAGTCGCCTTACCGACTATCGCTCATGGCCGAAATCAAGCGCGCGTCACCCTCCAAAGGCATAATCTCCCTGTCCACATGTGCACCCGCTCAAGCCAGGACATATGCAAAGGCAGGCGCTAGCACAATCTCCGTCTTGACAGAGCCCGAGTGGTTCAAGGGCAGCATAGATGATCTCAAGGCTGTCCGCCAAAGTCTCGAGGGCATGCCCAACCGGCCTGCGGTGCTCCGGAAGGAGTTCATTTTCGACGAGTACCAAATTTTGGAGGCACGGCTGGCGGGTGCCGATACTGTGCTCTTGATCGTAAAGATGCTGGACCAGGAGCTCCTGGAGAGACTCTACAAGTACTCGCAGTCACTCGGCATGGAGCCTCTAGTAGAAGTCAACAACGTTGAGGAGATGGAGATTGCAGTCAAGCTTGGATCAAAGGTCATTGGTGTCAACAACCGCAATCTCGTAAACTTCGAGGTCGACATGGACACCACCAGCCGTCTTATGAGCATGGTCACAAAGGACATCATTGTCTGTGCACTCAGCGGAATTGCAGGCCCTAAGGATGTGGAGCCCTACGTAGAGAACGGCGTCGGCGCGGTTCTGGTCGGTGAGGCGCTCATGCGAGCATCCAATACTGCAGAGTTTATTGTGGAACTTCTCGGCGGCACAACAGTAAAGCCTTTGCGGACCTCTTCGACGCCGATGGTCAAGATCTGCGGCACGCGTAGCGCTGAGGCTGCAAAGGCAGCCGTCGAAGCCGGAGCTGACCTTATCGGTATGATACTGGCGATTGGGACCAAGCGCACAGTATCCGCCGAGACAGCCTTGGCAATATCTGAAGCGGTGCACAAAACCAGGAAGCCGCAGGTGGTGAAGTCTGGGTTGTTGGCCGATGCCAAGTCTGCCACCGATTATTTTGACCATGCCGCACAGCGTCTCGTATCCGTCAACGACCGGGCTCTACTCGTCGGCGTGTTCCGCAACCAGTCTTTAGAGTATGTGCTTGAGCAGCAGCGATTGCTCAACCTCGACATCGTGCAGCTTCACGGTCAGGAACCTGTAGAGTGGGCGAAGCTCATCCCAGTACCAGTCATCAAGGCATTCAATCCCCACGATCACGGTATCGGGTCTCGCGGTCATCACGCATTGCCCCTCCTCGATGCTGGATCAGGTGGATCCGGCAAACAGCTTGATCTCTCAGACGTCAAGGGAGTTCTCGCAAAAGATGAGGGCTTGAAGATTGTTTTTGCGGGAGGCCTGAACGCAGATAACGTACAGAAGATGCTAGGTGGTCTAGACGAGTACCGAGACCGGGTCAAGGCCGTGGACGTAAGCAGCGGTGTAGAAGGGGAGGATGGTCAACAGAACCTGGACAAAATTCACGCCTTTGTCAAGGCCGCGAAAAGCTAGGGATAGGATAGATACTCGAATCACAGGCCTGTGTGCAGTACCGAACTCACGCAGAAGCAATCACAACATTTTCCAGACACGGATATCTGTTACCCAGAACCTACTGGGTTATCAGGCTTCCATATATCTTTTGCGTTTCTTCCTGCTGACTGAATAAAGCGCAACGATCGGGGCAATATCAAACGAAGCGGTGGCAGCCCGCTCTCTCACCCGTCACCAGGTTTGCACAGTCAAACGAGGGCTATCTCACCTCAACAGCGCCTTGTTACCAAATAGTAAAGTACGGAAATGCCTGCGAACTTCGTTTCGCCATATAAGCTGGCCACCCCGTAGTTCTACAACTCTCCAGACCGCGTTACTCATACACCTCTCTTTCCAGACATCGCTTCTTTTCTCGACTCTTCCAGTGTCTGACAACCTTCGAGGACAACACCTCAGGGGCAAACCAAGCTCCACACGCCATGGGCATCCTCAAGAATCTCGTGATAGCCGTGACCGGCACTCTTTCAGCCGACACCTCCCAGCTCAAGAAGTGGATCGAAGCCAACGACGGCCGCTACTCTCCCAACGTACGCAAGGGTGTCACACATGTCATCACAGGCTCGGACGCCTGGAAGAACGCCACAGATCCAGTGCAAGCTGCAGTCGAGGTCGGCGCATTTGTCGTCAGCTATGATTGGCTCGAGGACAGCCTGCAGAGGAAGAGGAAGCTTGCCGAGACGAAGTACACGTGGGAACACCTGTGGCGAGAGAAGAAGAAGAGGAAGCAGATGAAGAGGATCGGTACGCTGAATGATACCATCAAGTTCAACAAAGGGTGCGAGGAGGCGAAGAAGGCTACGGGTACAGGTACGTCCAAGTCTCGCACTGTCACCCGCAAGCCCAAGCCTTCGAAGAGCTTCTTCTTTGCAGATGTGATCAACGTGCCGTTCGTGTCCGCCGCGGACGATCTGAAGCGGAGGAGGGGGGAGCGCGAAGCGGCCAAGGCCAAAAGAGCTGAGGAAGCTGCAGCGAAGAGGGTTGAAGATACGAAGAGTGATGGAGTTACTTCTCGTGCACTCTCGGCAGCTACCGAGAGCCTCTCGTCTCCCTCCTCGGCGACTTCGCACACTCTCAGCACGACATCGTTCCAGACTGTCTCTCCTGCTGGACTTCAAGCTAAGAAACCGTCGCTCAAAGATCTCTACCACTACTACCTCGACATCACCGGCTTCGAGTACAAGATCGTCCTCACGCGCTGCAACCTCCGCGCAAACCAGATCACCAGGTACCGGCTCAGCGTCCTTGAGAGTCACACCAAGCCACATGTGTACTGCACTTTCGTGGAATATCTTCCCCCAGGCACCGGCGCCGCAGGCTCAGGGGAAGCTGGATGCATCCAGGCACTGATGGACTTCAACACGAGCTTCATAGACAGCGGTGTAGAGGAGATAGACAGCGACAGCGCCTCCACAGACGACACTGAAGGTACACCGCTCCACGACATGTCGCTCCCAGAACAAGACACCCACGACCATCCCCAAGCAACCCACCTCCGCTCCCTCCTCGCCCCACCCGTCCCCTCCCCCACGAACCCCTACAAAACCCTCCTTGCGCCCATGAACAGCCCCTTCACCACCGCGTGGCGCATCTTCCGCCACACCTTCCGTGACCTCACCCTCCTATCATGGGAAGAACGCTTCGACATATCCAAAACCCTCTACAAGATGCGCGCCGCCCACTTCAACACCGAGCCATTCGTGTACGTGCGTCCGAAGCCCGGGCTACCACTGGGACTACGCGTGCAAGAGGCAGGACTATTCCAGAACCAGACACTGGCAGCCGTAGACCGAGATTCCCACGCACAGGGTGCAAAGCAGGAATTGGAATCAAGTGCTGCCATGTCAAGAAACGGCAATAACATCGGTAATGATGAAGATTATACATACAACGCACACTCCCTACCTTCCCTCGCCCACGCCCTTGGCACAGGCATCATCGGTACCGCAGTACAGCGCGAGCGAGCCGCAGCAGAGAAGCAGAAAGAGCAAGCTCAGGAAGCTGAGCTTGAGCGTTCGCGCAGACAGGGCATCGCGGGGAGGAACAGCGCGGAGAAGGAGAAGGAGAAGAAGAAGAAGCCGAATTTCTCACGTCCGCTGTTCAACGGCGTCACGGGTCGACCGAGGACGGATGCGTGGGGCAGGTCTACGAGTGGTGGCGGTGTGGTTGGTGGATTGCAACGTGGTGGCATAGTGAATAGGAGACCTTTCCCAGCAGAGAGGAGGGAGGCATGATCGTGGCAGTGGAAACGCGTGAGAAATAAAATGGATGGATGGATGGATGAATGGATGACAGCACGGATTCACGACATATACCTCGGAGCGCTTCAAGAACTAGTCTAGCAGTACAGGTAGGTATACCTATCTCAAGAACGAACCAAGAACTTCTATAGACTAGTTCCCTTAACTTAAATCTAATACATTCCTACGCTTTTGTACGTACACATTGATGCGTGGTTTTGTCTATGTAGAGTTACCCATCTCGCACATACGCGTTACACATCCACCTCCCCATCCACCTCAGCACATCAAAACCACGACGGAAGTCAAGTCAAGAAGCCTGCAAGAAGACGATTGAATTTCATGTATCTGTGTGTCATGCTACACATACACACACTCTTCACGTAGTTACTCTGTCCAATTGCAATAAAACGCATGTCCTGACTATGTGTTTACATGTATAACTATCAGACTATCTATATAAACACACTAATCTACGTTTCTCTTCATTTACACGTACGTGTTTTGCTCTTGTGGTATTTAAACTCGCTGGTTCTATTCTCTTTTCCTACATCCTCACTTCACGAGCACCAAGCCAGCGCGCGCGAACCAGAAAAAGGGAGTACATGCAAGCTTGAGCAGCATATCCGCTATAGAACACCATAGTTTCCAATGTATTATACCTGTCGTCGGGGGGAGGTGGGTTTAAAAGCTGTGTTAGAGTAACTCGTAGAGAGTACAGTATGTACGAATACTAAATAGTAGGTACTACACATTATGAAACCTATAATCTATTCTCCTTCTATCTATTTGTTTCCCCCCGTTCTCTCTCTTTCCTTCCCTAACATCTCCTCACAACGCCTTCCCATCAAGGAACCCCCAAGCACCGCCAACCCGAACACAGAACGCGCGATCCGATTAGGTAGTTAGCAGTTCCACTCGGGGTGATTCGTAAGAGGGTTATAGTGCAGTGCGCAACGGAATTCATTGGTTCCTTGAGCTAATCACTAACTCAACGCCGGTTGTACGAGATTGCGTTTCGATGTAAAATGACTGTGCTGCCTATCTGTAGTCTTGCATTCGATATATCACGTTTTGGTGCGTGCAGATAAACAACCCGGCCACTGCATCTATCTATGACACTGATCCCAAAAGCTATGCACGCAGGGAGTTTTCGCGTGGAGAAGGTTGGGTAGATAGGAGGAATGTGCGGTTCTGTGAGAAAGCAGTTTATATTCGCACTTCACACTCGCATTTCAAAGACGTTTGTCTTGCAGGATCGTGTAGGGGTGTAGTATCGTAAACATAACTAGTCTTGCACATAAGTGAAACACTTCTCCAGTCAGCTAGAGCAAAACACATCTTCACATCCCCACAGGCGAGCAAAATAAAAGCCAAGAGAACGATCGACGGATGATTGATGCATTGATGTATTAAGTCATTAAACCACCCCCGCTGCGCCCTGCCGTCGTAACTGCCCCATGCGCGTCCCAAACAAGGCCGACGCCATCAGGCAAGCAAGGCGTATCGCTCGTTCGCGCTAACAAAGCCGCGCGCCGCGCGCCGCGGGCGAAAGAAAAAGAGTTGGGTATCGTGAGGGGGGTAATGTGTCGTCGACAGGTCACACTCAGGCTCTAGCTAGCCGACACGCGCCTGCGACATGACATGAATCCGGGGAGCGACTGCTGCGTTAAAATTTGAAGATGATGTACAGCGCGTGGATGATGCCCTGGGCTAGTTAGCATGCGCAAGGTTGGGGAGATGGGGCGAGGGACGTACGGGAATGTAACCCAGGATGGTCAGCAGGATGTTGATGAAGAAATCCGCGTTGCAGCCGCGCTCGAGGAAGACACCCACGGGCGGGAGGAAGAAGGCAAGGACGATCTTGCACAAGTCGGAGGCGGTGAGAGGCATGGTGGAGGAGTGGTAGTTCTTTCGAAGCTGTGTTGGAAGTGTGGTTTGGAAGTGTGGCTTGCAGGAAAGCTGGAGTAAAGAGGCTGAGAGTGGATTGAGTTGTCTCGCAAGCAAAGGGCGGCTCCCAGCGTGACTTTATGTGACGACTGCGGGAACGACGGAAAGTGCTGTCATGCCTAACAATGACGTAGCCGTTCCGAATCGGGCATGCAACCGGGCGTTGCGCACCAGCCACAGCAAATCAAGCTTCTTGCTGCGTGTTTCCAGACTGTCCACCGGCCCTGCTAGCAAGTTTTCAAACTGCGACACTCCTTGCGAGCCCAGCGTCAAGCGGCTGCGGTGGACGATGGCGTGCGTCACACGCTGGAATTGGAGCGCTGCGAGTGGCTGAGCCGCGTCGGAGATGAAAGTGTCTGCGCCACTTGACGCCACAGGTCCACGCGTCGACCGGCGTTGCATCATCGCGAACGCTTGTTGATGTCAATCGCTGTGGCAGACTTTCCTCCCATTCGGGCGACTTGTACCTGCGGCTGGTGTGGGTAGCTGGAGTGCCGTGATTCCCGTTGTGTAGCGCGCGGGTCCCGTACGAGCGCAGCGAGTACAATACGAGACCAAGGCACTCAAGCCGCACGAACTGCAACCCTGAACAATAATTTCCCTCGACCAGCACGCATGACTTTACGATCCATTCTTCCCTGCTTGCCCAATGCTGCGCTGCCGGGACATGCCGAGAAGGTGCATGTACACATCACAGCACCCATGATACATGATCCATCACGCTCCAGACGCACGCGCCAGCTACACGCGGGGGATCGACTTTCGCGTTACACATTGCAGTGCACATTCCGTACGTTGTTTCTAAACTCTGACGTACAAACTTCCCTTACATAACTTGTGAAGACTGTCTTCTACTCTACTCTTCTACTCTGCTACTTCTCCCACTCTATTGCTACCACAAGCATGCAATCAATCCAATCCCCACGTATTGACAGCCCCAGTACAGAAACACGAACAAAACAAAACAACAGAACCCTTATATTCTAATCATCTAATAAATCCCCTTTCCCTCTTCCCTCTTTCTCTCTCTCAATTCTACACACAACCCCACCAACACCCCCGTCCTCAAACCCAGTCCTCAACCTTGCGAAAAAGAATTCTGTAAGCCACTACCCCCTACGCACCTTCTCCCCACTGCTTACACCCCAAACCCGCAAGAACCCACAACCCAACTATCCTATCTACAAACTACCGCCTAACACCCCTACCTTCTTCTTCTTCTTCTTCTTCTTCTTCTTCTTCTTCTTCTTCTTCTTCTTCTTCTTCTTCGTCTATATCTCTTTCAAAAACCCAACTAAACTAACACCGAAGCAACTCTACCCACAACCTAATAACCTGTACAGATGTAATCTCGATTAAAGGAAGGGCTTGTATACATGAACAGGGTGGTTACGGCGTTCCTTAAAGGGTAAAGAGTGTAGTGTCGTAGGCTAGTAAGTAAGTAAGTTTTAAGGTATAAATTAACTACTTGCGAAGAAAGCATATTTAGTAATTAGCTAATAGTATATCAGGTATATTCCAATCCTGGGTTCATTTCGTTAGCAGTAACTAACAGAGACCAATAAATTCAATGGGTATTGATCTAAGAGAGGGAAGTCACGGGTTGATGGTAAGTAGAGCACAGTGTATGGGAATTGTATCGTATCCATCAACCATTCATTCATTCATCCATCCATTTATCCATCCATCCAATCCAGCTTCTGTAAAAAGGGTATCAAACCGCACCACCGCCTCCCAACTCACACACCAAGCTGCACCTACTGCGGCGCCTGCTTCTGCAAATCCGCCTCAACGCCCCGCTGCCTCGCCTTCCCCTCATCATGCTGCCTTTGCGCCTCATCCCTCTGCGCATGGTTCCCCGTAAGTCCCGCGACCGCCCCACCAATCGTACCGCCAACGCGATCCTGCACACCTTTACCCAGATCCGAAAGCTGGCCCTGAGCCTCCTGTCCCTTTCCTTCCTCGTTCTGTCGGATTCCCTCCTGCTTCAGTCCCTCGGCGCCCACGAAACCGCCTACGCTTTCTTTCAGCGCGCCGACGTTCTGGTTCCACGAGCCGGCGGTGCGGTTCGGGTCGTCTTTGGCTACGCCGCCTGAGGCGGTTGTGGTGAATGGCCCGGCTTTGGCGGTGGCGTGGGATAGGTCTTTTTCTGCTGCTGCTGTGGTTTTGCGGTTTTCGCCTTGCGCCTGCGGTGGGGATCAGTGTGCTGTGCTGCGGAGTGAGGGAGCAGAGTGTACCTTGTCTGCGGTGCTGCCGGTCAGGCTTCCGAGGGCGCTTTGGACGGCGCCTGTGGCTTGGTCGAGGTAGCTCTGGGCTGAGGAGGTTTGGTCTTTGTTGGTTGACATGGTTGTGGTTGATGTGAGTTTTTGGTTTGGGACGGTAGGTGTAGAGATGCTGTGTGAGGTGAGATATATAGGGTCCAGTCGTGTTTATATTCGAACAGTGCCGCGTTCGCCATCGCGACATGTGAATGACCCCATGACGTCACCCCCCACATGGCCGCGATCAGTCCAGCCCTGCCCACGCAACGCAACGCACAGCGTCCAACTTGGACCCTGGACACACGACCATCTGACGGAGGTGGCGCCGTCAAATGAGCTTGTTTCTGATTCACGCATCCACATGGACCTGGAGAACGGAGCTTCCCGCGGGTGTTCGACGTCAGCACGCTCGCAATGGACAGTATGATGCAATGCATCTTGGGACGTAATTAGATATGTGTCGTGGAGACACGGAACATGGTGTGTATTGCTTTTGTGTGGTCGAGATATGGAGTGAATGTGTATCAACAGATAGGAAAGCCTGAACAGATGATGAAAATGCCCTAGAAGCCAGCCCGTACAGTAACGTCTGCGGGCACACAGACGTCTGCAGGCATGCAACTTCGTCGAGGAAAGACCTCTTTGAGATGAGAGAAACTCTCAGCGAAGACGGCTTGAGAAAGTCTTCGCTTACCAGTGGCAGATCTAGGATGCGTTAGCTTTGCACTTTCAGTCTTGAAGAGAAAAACACTTACACCACCCTCGCTGTCATCGACACTCCAGGTTCCTGCGAGGCCGACGACTTCAACGGCGCCATCAAAACCCTCCTTGACCTTGCCGAGCCTGGCAATGCCCGCATCTCCTGGACCGTTGCCAAGTAGCCGACGTGCCCAGGCATCGATGGCAGGCTCACCAGTCTCGTCGCGAGCTTGCTTCAAGAATGGAATGAGAGCGGTACCACCAGTACCCCTGAGTGCCTTGCTGCCACTCCGCTGTACCGTGTTCGCGAGGTTGACAGGCTGGGGTTGGTTCATAGCCTGCTTGGGCGCAGCGCTCTTGTTCTCGCGAGATTTGATGATGATGTAGCGGGAGACAAGCTGGATGTGTTTATCGCGAAGAGTTCGCAGCATGGCCAAGCATGCGTCGAACGCTGTTGTAAGAGCGCGGTTGCTACGCTTTGACTCTACAAATTCCCGGATGTTTGCCACACGCTCGACAGCTTCGAGAAATCTGCGGTGGGGCCCAGGCATGTAGTTGCGCATCTCGGCGATGAAGTTGTTGCTGGGAGCGCCAACAGCTCCACCAGCAGACTCCGGCCCGTCTGTTGATTTCTTGCCGGTTGGACGATGCTCCACGCCAAGGACGATGTCGAAAAATTGAATGACGGAACTCTGTGCGTTACTTCCACCGCCAAACTGAACGTAAGGCTGCTGGCCAGTCCCGTCATCAAACTTAACTCCGTTCGGCAGGCCAGCATCGGCCATGTTCTTACTACCTGCGAGGAAAGGGCGGATTCGGTGGTAGAAGACATGCGGGTCGCAGGTCTCATACATGCGCTCCAGAAGAACGCCAATCTCGTCAAGGCGCTCGGCGAATGTCCGAAGGCACTCTGTTACTGCGGCACTGTCGTTTCGCCTTGCTGCTGCAATGGCTTCGATCATCATTGGGATGATGGGTCCAGCACGTGCTTCGATGGCGACGGATACAAGGTAGAACCACGATTCGTCCAGCGAGCCGGTAAAGGTCATCTGTGTCGCCAAATTGTCCAGAGTGTCTGCTGGCTCGTTGCTGAAGAGAGGTCGCCAGTTCCACAGGCAGACGCCTGCATAGGTAGCTACAGCTGGCATCTCAAGGTGTCGGCATGTCTCCAGGAACGGGATCGAGATAGAAGGTGGTACGACATCGGCCGGTCTGTCGCCTCCCCAAACATATGCATGGGCAAAAAAGCCCAGGATGGAGTAGGCTCGTTGCCATTCGGCTTGTGTAAGGAGGAGATCAGTAGACAGCACGGGTAGAGCATCGATTGTTCGCCGTAACCGCTTAGTAAGAATCAAGCCTTGGAAATTGCGCACAACTGTCTCCCAGGGCTGGTAGTACGGATCAGGAAGGACGTCAAGTGGCATGTCCGAAGGCAAGAAGCCGTTCTGTGGAGAGACATCGTAGTCGCTTAACCGGGGTAGTGGCGGTAGCATCGCGGAGGAGAGAATGTGGCAATCAGGTCGAGGTGAGGCGCGGTATTTGAGGATAGACGGATACGGGCGGGTACCCTGATGTAGCGCCCGCTGCTTTGCTAAGCACAGCTGTAATTTCTAGCTCAGGCGAGGTGTCGGAGGTGGGATCCTAGTTCATGAAGGGTAGCCCTTGGTCACGCGATGAGTTCGGTGCGTGATTGGTGCAAGTAGAGGTGTGTCCGCGAGGAAAGTCAATTTCTATGCACAAGCAGTGTCGCAGGACTTCCTATGAACAGGCAGGAGGATCGTCCAGCTTATATCGCGCGGAAGAAAGGAGAATGCTGAGGCGTGTGTGGGACTACTGAAGCGGAGCGGACGGTACTAAGGTTTTAGGTTCCTTTCTACTCCTAGCTGTGCGGAAGGCGACAAGTAATTGATGCAATCGCGACTAAACCCTCTGCGTGGATGAAACTCGAAGGCAAAAGAAGCACACAGCCAAACACTCTCCCCAACCAGATCCGCGGCCGATGAAAACCCTTCGCATGGTATGGTTCGGGCAATCAGCCGACCTCAGGCAATTGCGAAGGCGTCAGAGATCTGTCTCTCGTTCGATTTGTTATTACCAGATTGTCCGAAAAATCTAGAGCAACACGCAACATGAATTAGCAATCAACTTACCTAGCAAGAACTAGGCAGTCTATGATCCAACGTTTACAAGTGGAGACGCACCGAGCGCGAACTCGCCTACGGCGAGGAAAGCGCGCTAGCCATACAGAGTATAGTTGGTCATCCCTGCGTGAGTGATAGGGCTGCCCTGCCGAAGTCGGGGTGGTCAGCGTTGGTTACAGATGCAAAACACGACGCTCAACAGAGTGAGATCGGGGAGTCTAGACACGCCAGCGGTGCAATGATAAGGTTTACTGTACATGCACGTGTGAATGGCTTGGTGCAGAACTGTTAACTGATGAAAGGAAGCGATTCAAAGCGGATAGAACGTTCCTTCTACCCAGGCCATTTGTCCGTGCGCTAGACGTTCGTGCACCAATCCTTCAGGGCTGCAAAACAGGTGCATGCACTGCATGTCAAGACGTGCGAGCGGAGAGACGTGCGAGCAAACATGTCGCAGTACAGTATTCTTTGTGAGTGGGTTCCTTTGAGCCGTCACCACATCACCAACACCCGCCTATCCAATAGCCGTCAATCGTCCACCCTCACGTGAAGATAAAGCCACAGCCTTTCTGGGGTATAAACATCTACAACGAATGCATGCGAAGGGAAAATACACAACATGCTTTGCAGGACAAAGCAAACCCGTCCACTCCAACCTCAAACCCGGTATTAAATAGTTGTAAGTCCTCATGATATGCCGACATAGCTGGCTGGCGCCATTGGTTTGTAGCACTAGTCCGAGTTCATAACGGCTAGCGCGTTTTCTGCTGAGACATGTCAGTGGGCGCGAAATGGTCGTGGAGATGATGGCAGACTTACGAGACTGGCGATGGCCGCCGCTGAGGCAAGATCAGGCTTGCCAGATACACTGCGCTGGGCAACCCGCGGAAGATTGCTGGCAGCGTTCGCCGGGGCCCCATTTGCGGCTCGCTTGACCCCCGCTCCTCCGGGGCCGGGTGGGCCACTGACGGTCGAGTGGCGTCGGGGCGCACTGGACTTGACAGGGGAACTACTCGGTACGCGCTGATTGCTGTTGACTGCAGTGCCGTTCTTGATGCCAGCCGCAGGAGGCTCCGGCAGCGGTCGAACACGAGCTTGCGGGGTCTGAGAAATCGGCGCTCGTTTGACAGGAGATGCAGTCCCCGCAGACGTGTTCACCATAGGTCGTCGCCCAGCGTTCCTGCGGGCTCCCGTGATGAACTCGTGCTGCATCGCCTCGTCTGGTCGCATACGACGTTCAGGGTCCCACCGAAGGCAGCGCGCGATGAAGTCCAAAAAGGCTTCATCGTCGCACTTGAGGGCTTGCTGCAAGGTCTTGGAGCTGGGCCGGCGCCGGCGTCCCTTGGTCGAGACAGTGATCCTTGGCTTTCCTAGCGAGTCGAAGAAGAGCTTCTTCCTGCTGCTCTTTTCGATGAGGTGCTTCTCCGGCGGGCCGAAGATTTCCATAATACAAGCAAGCTGTTCTTGCTCGTTCTCTCCCGGGAAGATGGGGTAGCCAGTGAGGAGCTCGGCCAGGATGCAGCCCAAACTCCACATATCGATCGGCAAGCCGTAGCTCATACCCAAGATGACTTCTGGTGATCGGTAGAAACGCGACTGAATGTAGGTGTACACCTTCTCGTTTTCGAAACAGCTCGATCCGAAATCGATGACCTTGATCTCGGAATGCAGTGGATGTGCGAGTAGAATATTCTCAGGCTTCAAATCGCAGTGAATGACCCGCTGGCTCTTCAGAAGGACCAACGAGCCAAGCATCTGCTTGCAGAAGCGGCGAATCAGACGCGGTGAGAAACCCTTGAATTCGTGTGCCTTGATAAACTCGTACAGGTTCATGCCGAGGAGTTCGGTCGATATGCAGAGGTGTCCACGGAAATAGAAGCTTTGCGTGAAATTGATCATACTGTGCTTGTTGTCGGGATCCTAAAATCTGTCAGCAAATCAAAACCGGACCGACATCGATCAACATACCCATTCGCGCAGCTTCTGCAAGATGTTCACTTCGATCAGAGCCTGCTGGTGGAACCGCTTCTTGTTGCGAATGATCTTGATAGCCACGAGCCCTCCTGTCTTATGATCGACACAACGCACGACCTGTCCGAAGCTGCCCTTGCCGAGAAGGTCAACCACCTCGTACCGGTATGCGAGGTGATCGCCGAAAACAATGTTGTAGTCGCCTCGATCGTCATCGTATCCGAAGTTAGCGGTTTGTGCGTTGAGGTCGCCAACATGCTTCTTAGCATTCTTCGTGCCGCAGAAGTATATCTCTTTGTAGTCGATGATTTCGCCTCGTTCGAAGATGTTTAGATTCACCATTTGCAAAGCTTGTGCTGCCGTGACGCGCTCCTGGGGTACAGCGCGTTTGCGAAGTGCGTCCACGTCGCGCGCCGCGTGTTCAAAGTCCTTGCGCTTCGAGGCAAGCTTCTTCATCTCCTCGTCTGCCATCAAATCATCTCGATCAAGGTTTGGATCCAGATTTCGAGCTCTGAGTACGTTGGAGGAACTCTTTGCGCCAAGCATTCTCTGCATGGACGGCAATATAGATGAGCTTGGCTTCGTGGTCGGTTGCCCAGCAGGTGAGGAATTGAACCCGGACGCCGTTCGCGCAGTAGTCGTCTTCGTATCCTTGCGTGCTGCTGTCGCATCGGAGTCGTTTTCGCTCGTGATGGTCGCGGTAGAGGGCTTCCGCCGGCCATGCTCATGTGATGGTCGCACACGATTGGCGTTGGTGTCAGGGGTTGGGCTCGTATTGATGGCACCACTCCACGTGGCTGAGGCCGGCAGACGGGGAGGTGGCATGTTACCATGTTTGGGTGGCTGCGGAGCCGTTGCATCGGCTTGTTGAGGGCCTTTCCGAGTTTGTTGATTTTGTGCAGAGTGGGACGCAGCTTTGGACCCGGTTCGTCGCCAACCTAAGCTCAGCTTCCGCCTGAGTGACGTGGTCGACGAAGGTGTCTCTGGTTCGGTGGAAGTAGATGTCTTGGTAGAATCTGCCGTGCTGCTCTTCTTCAGTGGACGTGGATCGGCAGTTTTCATGGTTTGCAACTCGACATCCTTCTCGTTTGACTGGAACTCGCCGCTCGGGCGCGACTGCAAGCGAGTGAACTCACCACTACCCTTTGGCAAGGAATTGGAAGAGAAGGGCGTGGTTGCCTGTCGTCCAGGATTCAGGGTAGGGATTGGCATGGAAGAAAGCCCACCATGCGAGCTATCCTTTGCGTCTGTGCCACCACGCAGGTTTATGGCAGAGCTGGTGCTGCGAATGTGCTTACCAAAGTCATATCCCTTGTGGTAACCGCTGCTCGAGAAGAAGCTCGTCTTGGATGCTGTCATGGGTGTGCTGGGCGTCTTGTTGGTCGCCCGCTTTGGTGGTGGCGTCATGTTGCGTTTGTCGACTTCGTGAGACGGAGCTGGGAAGGAGGAGATGCGGTTGCTGACGGGCGTGTCGAGGGGCAGCAGATTCAACGGCGGTAGCCTGATAGGCTGTAGGTCCTTTTTGCTCGAATGCTGTAGTGTAGGTGTTCTATCAGCCTCTGCGCTGGTTCCCACAGTAAGGCCTCTTCTGTGCCTGATGGATCCTGTGCTCGCGTTCAAATGCGAAACATCATTGATTGTACGTTCGTTACCCCGGCCTCCGTAGGGTTGGTTCGTCGGCGCTGGCGGGTTCGTTCCTGACGGGGTGCTCGGCTTCGCTCCTGATGTCAAGAAAGAAAACGTCTGACGATCGGGGTCTTTGGGTGACTCGTAGGCCTTGGGAATAGCGGGCACGGGCGGCACGTCTTCTGTTTCTCCTCCCGCTGAGCTGTGGACGTTCCGTGGCTTCGCTGTGGGCAGCCTAGAGCTTTGCAGCGTCGGGTTAGTACGAAGAGGGATGGAAGAACCGCCCACTTTCAAAGAGTTGATGCTGGAAGTGGAGGACAAGGAGATGCCTGAAGCGTACGATTTACGGTTCTGCTCTGGCGTTGCACGCGCAGAAGACGGCGTTTCGCTCTTCCTGATGGAGATGGCGGGAGAATGGCTGAAGGCCTGCTCATCGAAAGTGAAGTCGCCCTGTGGTGTGGGCGGGCCAACGGGTCCGCCTGGGCCTGGGACTGGCATGGGCATGTTTGGGTTCATCGACAGCCGCTTCAGCCTTCGCGCATCTGTCGGGCTGATGGTTCTCGCGCCCAAGCCAAAGTGATGTGGCACGGTAGACTGTCGCTTGCTGGCTGAGGACGAAGGGGTGGGTTCACGCAGGGCCTGAGCAGGCGACTTGCCTGGCGAACGACCGTTGAAGCCAGGCATGGACCCTTGGTCGGGCGTGAGCGAGTGTGAAGATGGATGCTGGCCAGACGTCTGTCTCGAGGGCGGCTGGAGGGACTTTGCCTTTGCGGTGCGTGTAGCACTCGGCAGGCGCTGTGCAGCGTTGGGTGGGTTGGGGTGTGCGGCCAGCGTCTCGCGGCGGTTGCCCTTTGTCTTGGACGGCGAGCGACCCAGCCCGTTCTGGTCCATGTTGCCGTTTGCCAGGCGTGGCCTATCGTTGCGCCCCTCAAAGGCGCCCATGGGCAGCATGCCTGGGCCCACGCTCTTTCGCGGAGCACGTGCGGCGGGGTTGGGCGGTGCCTGGGCAGGGAACTGGCTCTGACGGCGGGTGCGAATGGCCATGTTGGCGGTGGAGGGCGGCAGAGCTGTGCTGTCGGTGAAGACGGGGTTGTTGGAGGCGCTTGGGTTGGAGGGGTTGGTGGTGCCTGGCTTGCGGGCGGTCGACTGGCTGAAGCGGCGCATGAACGAGTTGCTGCGGGAGGGACGTGTGTCGCCGTGGCCGGCGGTGAAGGGCTGCATGGCGGGGGCGGCGTTGGTGGGGGGCTCGGTGGTCCTGAAGGTGCCGGGGACGGGGAAGTCGCTCAGGTTGGGCTCGTACGTCAGGCTGTTGGCGAAGTCGTCGAAGTTGACGGCGGGGAGGAAGTCGTAGGCGCGGCCTGGGTCGGTGGGGGGGTGAGCAGCGTCTGGGTGCTGGTGGGGGAAGCTGAAGCGCGGCTCGGGGTTTGACGTGGATGGGTGCGGGTGCGTGTGCGTGTGCGAGTCCGTGTTCGTGTTCGTGTGCGTGTGCGTGTGCGTGGTCGAGGTCGTGGTCGAGGTCGTGTCCGGCCGTGTGGTGGGCAGGAGCGAGCGAGTGTCGAGGGAGGCTCCACTGGCAACCCTATGCACGGTCAGCACCTTCCCCCGTCCCATGCACGTCTGTCAGCAGGAGCAGCGTACCTGTGCTTGGAGAAGTCCTGGGGCGGCCCGCGAGGACCCAGCGGCACTTTCGCCGTCCGCCTCTGCGAGCCCAGCGGCCTGCTGTCGTGTTGGCCGGGGCGTGAGGCGGAGAGGGCGTTGGAGGCGTTGGAGGCGTTGGTGGCACTGGAAGCGTTGGAGGCGTTGGCGGCACTGGAAGCGTTGGAGGCGCTCGCCTTGCGCAGACGGCTGCCATGGTCGCCCGTCTTCTGGAACTTGCGCACGCGGTCGTCTGGCAGCATCGGTCAGTACGGGGCGCAGCACAGCAGGGGCAGCAGCAGCAGCAGCAGCAGCAGCACGCAGCGGCAGCAGTACCTGTGGAGCCACTCGAGTCCTCGGAGGCGGCCGAGGCTGGGTGGTGGGCGTTCATCGTAGTCCCGCCGGTCCGCACAGGCTGCGCAGACATTGTCAACACGACACAGCTGCCCGGTCACGGCGCGGGGCCCGCACGGGTGCTGGCGCTGTCCACGGCGCTGCGCCTGCTCTCAATGAACCCCTCGGTCTGCGCGAGACGCGTCTCCAAGCGTCGAGCTTGGCGAGCAGCTCAGGCTATGCGCACATGTCGAAGGCGCTGGGCTGGGCGTTCAGGCGGCGGTGAGACGGGGCGTGGTGGGCAAGGGGCGGTCTGGGAGGGGTTGCGTGTGTGTGTGTTTTGCTGGCAGCGAGGCAGAGCAGCAGAGCAACAGACCAGACGCGGTGCACTGCAGAAGAGCGAGTCGAGCTGCAAAGGGGGAGCGTGTTGCTAGCGGACGTCGTCTATCAAAGTCACTCCAGACGACGACGGAGCTACCAACTGCTAACACGAACAGCCACTAAGCCCACCCCTGTCGCTCACGCCCAAGAGCCGCTGTGATTCGCCGGCATGGGCTATCAAAACACGGCCCTCACCCAGGGAACCAGCGCCAGCGCACGTCCTGCCTTTTGCATTCTGCATTCTGCATGCTGCACCCGGCCTGTCCTGGTACCATGCTGCTTGCTGTCTACTATGTGTGACTTGTCTTGTCTTGTCTTGTCTTGTCTTGTCTTGTCTTGTCTTGTCTTGTCTTGTCTTGCGCGTTGGGAGCTGCTGCAGCTCTCGTCACAGCCTCGAGCAAGCCCGCTGCACGACGGCAACACACCTCAACGCTAACCCGCCCTGACCGTACCACCGCCGCTGAGCATGAGCATTGTGCACCTCGTCTTGAACCCTGATCGCCGCCGCCGCTTGTTTTCTCATCTCTCGCCCTGGTGCTGGGCGTTGGGCACCATCACCCCCGGATGTCGCTGGATGTCGTAGATGCCACATACGCTGCGTTCCTCATTACACAACACATGCTCTGCTTTCTGAATGCACCCTGTCGTCGGTTGTCATGGACACCTGCGTCTGAGCAGGGGTTGCGGGTGGCTGATCCTTGCCAAGCTCGCTATGCCTGTTCACATGCTACTGCGTCATTCCTATTCCACCACACCACAACGTCAACGTGAACCACGTCAAGAAAGACATAATCCCCGTCCTGACAAGAAAGAAACCACCAAATGAACAGCAAGAGACGCGCATCCTGACAAGTAGAGCCAAACACCAAAGACATGACTTGACTAAATCGATGCTTTCGTCTGAACCAGACCGTCACCACAGACTACTGCAGCCTATCTTGACACAACCACCACAATGAGCAGCCACAACGCTACCTCGTTCGCCAACAGCGTCACCCCAATACCCGTCGTTCACATCCACCCCGCAGACACGCCGGGCTCACAGACGCCGAACCAAGCACATGGCTCACATCGACTCTCAGCCACCAAGCTCAAAGACAAGCTCGAATCACTTGGCGACAATATCAATCGTGAGTCGACGAGCAGGATGGGCGACCGCATGATCAACCTGTAAGCGTCTACATCGACATCACTCGCCTCCAACCTGACCATCACAGCCTCCTCGCCCAGGTCCTGCCCAGCGAGGATCCCTCTACCGCCTCCCCTCCAGATGGCGCTCCTGATCCTACAGCCCCCCAGGTCAAGGACCGCCGCTCACGCACCTACGTCGAGCGCCCCAACTTCAGCCTCCCGACCATGTCGTCCAACTTTCGGCGCTTCAACTCGCGCATAGGCGTGGCCTTTGTCTTCCAGAACCGTCTCATCCGGCTCTTCACCTGGAGACAGCCGACCCAGACGCTCTCCTTCCTCTTCATGTACACATTCATATGCCTCGATCCGTCCTTGCTCCCTGTCCTCCCTCTCGCCGGCTGTCTGTTCTTCATCATGGTGCCCGCCTACCTGACCCGGCACCCGCCGCCGCCAACATCCTTCCCCACCGACCTCTACCCGCTGGGCGGCCCCGCGCTCGCAGATGCGCCCACCATCAAGCCCGCACCCGAGTTCAGCAAAGACTTCTTCCGCAACATGCGCGATCTGCAGAACTGCATGGAGGACTTCTCGCGCGGCCACGACGCCGTCCTGTCCTTTTTGACGCCCCTCACCAACTTCTCAAACGAGAACCTCAGCTCCCTGCTCTACATCGCCCTGCTCCTCGTATCGTGCGCGCTCTTCCTCGTCTCGCACCTCCTCCCCTGGCGCTTCATCTTCCTGCTCCTCGGCTACGGCGCCCTCGCCATGGGACACCCAGCCGTGCAAGACGTCCTCTCCACCCCAACCAACGAAGCGCACCTCGCCGCCGCCGAAAACGAAGCGCGCTCCCTCCTCCTCAGCGCCAGCAAATCCGACATCGAACTGCAAACACACCAACACCCGCGCGAAGTCGAAATCTTCGAGCTCCAACACCGCCCCCTACACGACACAGCCGGCGAGTACGAGCCCGTCCTCTTCAGCACCTCGCCCTACTCCCCTCTATCACCCGCCCGCATCTCCGGCGACCGGCCCCGCGGCTGCGCCTTCTTCGAAGACGTCCTCCCACCGCGCGGCTGGCGCTGGAGCGACAAGAAATGGACGCTCGACCTGCTGAGCCGAGAGTGGGTCGAAGACCGGTGCGTGACGGGCGTGGAAGTAGAGATCGAGGGCGAGCGATGGGTCACGGATTTGTGTTACGAGGTCCTCGACGACTCTCCCAAATCAACCGAAAGGAGAGATAAGACGAAGGGGGGGAAAGGCAGTAAAGACATCAGCGAGCAGGAACGCGACGTCCTCCGTCGCGCGTGGGAGAGCGGGCGCCCAAGCCGGAAAGGCGAGTGGAGACGCCGCAGGTGGGTGCGGTTTGTGGAGCGGGTAGGTACTCTGTAATGCAATTCCCATACAGCGTTAAAAGAAACCCACAAAAGAAAACTTCCCTCCTTGATATCTACTGTTCATTCTATGTATCAACTTAACGTTTTGATCCCCTATCCCTACATTCATTAACAACAATTAAGCCAAGAAATCAAGAAAACCAACCTAGGAGTATCGGACACTAATACCCCAGAATGGAAATCAAACGCGGTCCCGCGCCGCAAGAACTATCACACTCAGTCAGCGAGCATACATGGAAAAGATGCTCGACAGGTACGAATACAGTAGGCACCGACGCAAGGTGAAGACGCCGATGGCCAAAGGTATTGACAATGCCTTGGACTATTTGATAGTATCGCCACTGGAGCTTCAAGATGAGAACGTGCCGCCCAGTTGGGATCCTTTATTGCGAAGCAGAGGAGCGAAGCGACGATGCAAGCACTGTATTCGCATTGTATAGCAAAAGAGCGGGAAAGCTGAGTAGTCGACGCTAGCGTGCTAAGGATAAACAATTTTTTGAGATTACGTAAGGAATATTAAAGTTAATTGCTCATAACTCTAACGCGTAATGCGATGTAATGTAACATTATTACACAAATATTCTTCTAGTAGCTTAACACTAAGCCCTTACCTATCACGTATTGCTGTTGTGTGCTGTAGATGTGTCTTTAGTAGAAGCTTTACAGCAAAAGTACTTAGCTAGTCTACAACATACGCATCCTATCTACATACCTAATTGCTAACATTAATAGGATTAATTCACTCTGGAATCACGAGACTTGTTGCTTTGTTCCCCTGCTTTGCACGTTTTGGTCTGTTTACGTCCCAAGGCTCGTTATGTACGCTATAACTACCATGCGGCCGGATATAGCCTTCGCTGTCTCATCACTTGCTCAGCACACCAGCAATCCCGGACCGGAGCATTGGAATGCAGTGAAAAGGATCTTCTTCTACCTGCGCAACATTCGAATACCGTGTCACATTTGGTGGAGAAAGCGCTGACAAACTTGCTGGATACACAGATGGTAGCTTCGCTGAAGATTTTGCAACCAGGGAGCCTTTATTTTTGACCTTGAACCGAGGACCCATCCTGGACTTGAAAAAGTCAGACAACAGTCGCGCTGTCAACCACAGAAGCTGAATATATTGCTATGTGCCAGACTATCAGGGAAGCCACTTGGTTTAAACAATTGTTGACTGAATTAAGCCTACATGATGAGTCTGTCGAGATTCATGCAGACCGAAACCGCTATAGCGCTGGGTAAAACCCTGAATCTCATAAACGCTGGCACATCGCCGTTCAATACCGTTACGTACGAGAGCAGGTACAAAGTAGACGAGTCACTACGCTCTACCTGCCTAGCAGTCCAATGATCGCAAATGGCGAAACAAGGTGGTCAGTCCGGAGTTGCATCTTCGATATGTTGATTGTCGGCTCGACCCAGACAAAGCAAGAAGAGGCTTGATTGAGACATTCCAAAAGCATCGTACGTAAGCTTAAGAGGAGTATTGGCGAAACTGATATGGGCAACCTTGCCGATCTTCTCCCCCCTTGTCAATCCTTGTACATCAAACAGAACTTAATACTATTCATGTTCGATAATATCGTCCAAAGGATTCAATCAATAGTTCACTTTGAAAGATGATTTTCATGAGTACTTCCAGTCGCTAAACACGAAAACGACGAAATCACAACACAACCTTGATAATGCCAAGAAATGTTGTCTTTTCCAGTGGTTTATTGCTCTCGGTGATGAAACAATACATGAAAGGAGTAGGACAGTAGAATTTGCATAGAGTCGGCCGAGCTTAAACCAATCATGAGATGGGAACTCCATACAACGACTCAACCTCTCGACCTCCCATGAAACAATCTCTGCTATAGATACACTTAGGGAACCTTCGATCGACAGCTAGAATCAGCCCCTGTTGCACCTGCTCCCTGGCATCGTCTTCTCCAGTCGCAATTGTCGAAACTAGAGGCGCCGCCAAACGTCGACGCTTCGCACTCATTGTTTGGGGTGCCTGCGCCATACTCCGCGACGGCCTGCTTGATTGAACCGCCGAAATGATCGCACACAGTTTTGGTGGCACCGTTGTTAGGCTTTCCGTTACTGTCGTAACAATGACAGTCGTTATAGTTTGAACAAGCAGAAGCATAAGCCGAGAGAGCTAGTAGTGCCAGAAGTGTCGCCTTCATTGTGGATGAAATCGAGAGCACACAATGACTACATATGTTAGGCAATAGATCATAACTGCAGACCTGTACTTACTGTATAACTTAAAAAGCCAACTTGATAATATTTGGCTGTAGGATTGTGTAGCTTATGGATCTATTCATGTGGGGGATTAGACGGATTCTTATAGGAAAAGATGCTTAGTAAATCTCCCATTGTCTCGAGCCTTTCGGCGTGCATCGTGCACTAGACACTTTCCACAGCTCAGGCGTCTAGAATTTAATTTACCTGGTCTCTTATTTAATATAGAATCCAGGCCTAAATACAAGGAGGGTGCCTGAACGGAGTAGAAATACGAATTGCTACACCTGGGGTTTTCTGGTTGTAAACCATCACTAGATGCTTAGTGCAGGCAGCTCGTGTTTCTACTCCGTTCAGGCACCCCCCTGTACCCTCCCCAACATTCTCCATTGGCCTTGACTTCAGCGCGCCCGGATGCATGCGGACCCTATCTAGCTTCAGGTGGGTTAGTAGTCGCTCGGCGTGCCAAGATACCAATTCATCAGCTGCGACGAATGACTTCATCAATTGAATAAAGCTGATTTTGCAGGAGGCTCAGCATTCCACTGTCGGGCTTTCGTTCCCACTATCGAAGTCCGCAGCAAATCATGGAACAGTTCTGAGCGGTCTAAGTAATCCCTAGCGTTAGAGGTACGTCTAGCTGTACCTACCAGCCCTGCAACGACTTGATTACTTTCACAAATTCGTTTAGAGGCTAAAAGGCGTAAAATGATTTCGCCCTTAGCTACAGGCACAAGGTAAGGTTTACAGTCAGCGCTTAACTGATTATTAGTCTTGATTAACTCGTAGCAGGTTTACACCGGCTACTCCGGAGACTAAACATTAACTAAGGATTACGCCGTTCTTGTCAGGACACGGCTCTGCCCACTGTGCCAAGGCAACCTAAAAGGTACGTATGATCACTCTGATAAGTAATCCGTGGCCAGAACAGTACTATATCGTCAGCCAGACAGCCTGCCTAACAGTTCTCCTTCCCTGTTGATTTAAGGAGGCCTAACTTAGGGACATGTAGAGCTGTTTTTAAATCGCACGTATGAGGTACATTGTCGTAGGTTAAACTGGTACTTAATCGCGATTTTATTATTAACTGTTAGGGCACGGCTCTGCTTACCATGCTATCTATGCCTGACATTATCTCCCTTCTTAATAAGGGCCTGTCCCAGGCCCAACGCACCTGGGGTCATAGGATCTGACACCACTCAGATAGATCTCTCTCGAGTACTGGACCTTCTAGTAGTAACAGCACATTATAGCCCACGTTAACCTGTACTAGGCCACATTGGCCGCTCCAGCGTTACCTGTGGCTGTGCCTCAGCTTACCCCACGGATAAGCCGGCTAAGGCTGAGACTAGACCCGTGCGCGGTCAATCTGCAGGTACCGGCAAAAGTAGAGTTCCATGGCCAGTGCAGACAGGGATTTAACAAGGGTTTCTCAAAGCCTCTACTAAAATTAAGAACATGTCCTACACTAATAAGCAGGCTTAGTAAGATAGAAATTGTTTATGTATATCTATAATTAACAGTTCTGTATACTAGCCTACGCACTAGCTATAAGACTCTACTTTTACTAAAGACTATAGTAGACAGAAGTCTACTAGATTTAAACCTCTGCTACGCTTTAGAGTCTACTTACTTTGCAGCTAATTTCTGTGTTAAGAAATTAGCTAATTTTGTAGAAATAAGCAGATTTTGTAATTAGAAATTAGTAACACTAGAACTGTTTACTTCTAACAGCTAATTTAAACAGATCTAGACTATTTACTAGTAAATAGGCTTTAATCCTTTAGAGTTATTTAAATAAGGTAAGGTTAATTAGTGTACTAATAGTATAGTATAGATACTTAACCTTAACCTTAGTCTTTTACTTCTATACCTATTAACTAGCTCTAACTAGTATAAGAAACTAATGTTAATAGATAAATGTAATAATAGAGAGAAAGAGACTTAGGTTTTAGTTCTACATAGAGATGCTGTAAGTCCTGTTTAAAAAAGAAAAGGAAGAGCTGCTCTTGCTTGATTACAGGATATATAAGACAGTGATTCATCATTCCTAGTTCTAGAGCATGATTCCATTGTGAAAAGATCTACGCCCTCCCGACTTTGAAACTCAAAATGTCATTCTTCCCAACAGCAACGACATCCTCCTCGCCAACTCTCCGCGCGCCCTCAGTCTCCACATACGCCAGCGGCGCATCGCCCATGACCTTCCTGTACACGTCGCCCACGGTGCTGCCTTTCTTCACGAGCACGCAATCCCGGAACACGGCCGTGCTGGCCGCAGACCCGCTGGTGTAGCTCTGGATGTTGCGAACGGGGAACACTGGGACGAGACCGAGGAGTTCGGCTGCCCGCGAGAGCACTTGCACGACGCCCGTGCTGCCGAAGCGGTAGAGGACCATGTCTTTGAGGTTCTCGATGCGCTGTTTGAGTTTGTCGTCTAGTTCTTTTAGGCCGCCGCCTGTTGGGTCGCCCATCTCGATTAGGTCGTCGCGTGTGTCGACAAATTCGGAGCCTTCGACGTACTTGATGAAGCCTTGTTTCGCGAGCTTGCGGAGGAAGACTTCGCTGATGGCGCTGCATAGGACGATGCTTTTAGGGTCAGCGGTCTTTGCGATCTTGGCTACGTTTTTGTCGGCGTCTGGGTGGTCGATCTTGTTGAGCGCGATGACGGTGGGGAATTTCTCGTCGGTGAAGGCGTTGACGACGCGCTCGATCGTCTCGTTGTCCCAGTGCTCGAGCGGGACTTTGGTTGTGCCGCTCAGCAGGCCGAGTTTGTCGAGACAGCGCGCGACGACGGCACTGGTGGATCCGTATCCCGAGAACTGGTTCTGCAGCGTCTCGATGGGCGTCGCCTTGACTGCGATGTGTCGCCGTTTGATGGACCCCCACTTCTCCATGAGATTTCCCTGGATCCAGCGCACAATCTCACTCCTCAGCCACACGATATCCTGGCTGGGGTCATAGCCTCGTGTTGCCTTGCCTTCTGCGTCTGTAGTCCCGCTCACATCGACGACATGCACGAGAGCGTCGGCATGGCGCAGGTCGTCGAGGAAGCGGTTCCCCAAGCCCTTGCCCATGTGCGCGCCGGGCACGAGACCAGCGACATCGAGGAGTTCGATCGGCACGGAGCGGCGTCCTTGGATGCAGGCGCCGTAGTTGGGTTTGCAGCGGTCAGCGAGGCCGAGGCGCGCACAGGGGCATTCTATCTGGAGGTAGCCAATGGCTCGCTGGGGGTCGATGGTTGTGAAGCTGGGCGTGTTAGATGTGCGCCTGGGCGGGCGGTGTGGGTGGAGCACTTACGGGAAGTTTCCTGCACTTCAATCAGCCTACAAGCCCCTCAACCGAGTTACTGTGGTACGGACCGACTTTTGAGGTTGCGTCTGTCAAGCTGCGACCGAGACTTAGACGAGCGATCCATGGTGGGGGAGGGGCAATGCGCACCTGTTGAGCGTTGTTGATTTTCCCGAAGACGGTTTGCCAACGAGGCCGATCAGCGGGTCGCGAGGCATGACTGAACGTGTTCGCAGGAGAGGTGAGGGAGAGATTTGTGGAGTCGCGAGAAGGGCGCACGAAACATGGTGTCGTCAAATCAGCGCTTATCGATAAGCAGACGGATGATGGACAGGTGCAGACACTAGTATGAGCAGTACTGACATGTACGAAGGAGCTGGTATTTGGTCTTGCACCGAACAAGCCTAGTTTAGTATTACGCCCGGTGCAACACCAGTTACCATATTTTAAAAGATTTCTTATAGCTTACTTTCAACTAGATGCGACCGGCAGATATTCAGATAACGTTCTTATCAAGATGGAGGTCCTCACCGTTACCAAGATTGCACCAACTGTCAACAGCTTGGTTGCAACAACACTCACTACAAACATGGTGTCTGGGTTTCAACTTTCTTTCTGATTTCTATCTTATATACAACGACCAAAGGATCGAGTTTAGTCAAAGACGCCAGGCCGACTCATTGCGAGCCGACAACACCAAAGAAATTTAACGTCAAGAAAAGGTGCCCGCACTGGGTCTTTCATTACATCCAGCCTGCACTCATACAGCGCTAAGATATGGGAGAAATAGCCTTGCTCAAACAACTGCCCTTACAAGACGAGGAGACCACCGAAGAGGGAGGAGACGAGGACAACGGCACCCATAGCAAGGGGAGCCAGAGAGAACTCGCCAGGACGGAGAATGGAAGCGGCACCGGTGCTGGGGGAAGCAGATCCAGTGCTGCCGGCAGTGCCACCGGAGGTGACAGCGCCCTCGTCAGCGCCAGCCAACTCAGTCTCCTGAGAGCCAGATGACTGAGAGCCAGAGCCGCTGAGACCAGGGCCCTTACCGGCACCGTTCTTGAGGTAGTCGCTGGCACCGCTGGGGAAAGCAGGAAGCTGGTCCGACTTGATAGTGACGTTCCAGGACTTGGACTCGGTAGGGCAGGTAGAAGCAGAGCCGCTGGACTTGTAACCACCGTCGCCAGAGGGGTCGGTGGCGTTGGCATAAGCGTTCTTCAGGGTGGTGAAGTCGGTGAGCTCCTTGACGCTGGAGCCGTCAATCTCGACCAGACCGTACTTGGAGTCTTCCTGCGAGTACTCGTAGACGAGACCTCCGGAGTAGACGGACGACATGTCGGTGCTGTAGATGGACTTGACCTCGTTGAACTCGCGCTTGTTGGTGTTGCAACCGAACTCGGAGAGGCTGGGCAGGTTTAGCATGCGGATGTACACGGAACTTGGAAGCGTACTCACAAGATGGGGATGCTGTAGTTGCCAAGCTTCTCGACCTTCTGGTCCCAACCGGAGCCAGTGAAGGTGTTGGGGTCGCACCACGAGTAGTCGTTGAAAGCGTAGAAGTCGGAGCGGACAGCGTCATCACCGCAGTTCATGTAGTCGGCCATCAGGTAGCGGTTGGACTCGACGTCGGCAGCGCTATAACCGACAGGGACCTTGCGCAGCTTGCGAGCGTTCATGTACGACTTGATGTCACGGGTGACGGCCTTGACGAAGGGAGCGCAGTTGGTGGTGGCATCGTCGTTGATAACCTCGTTACCGGAGAAGAAGAGCAGCGTGTTGGGGTAGGCAGCGAACTTCTCGACGGTCGCGAAGATGCTCTGGAGGTAGTCCTTGTTGTACGAGACCTGGGGAGAGGCGCGGTTGATCGAGTACTTGGGTGTGTTGACGTCCAGGGCGAGGTAGATGCCGGCATCGGCGAGGGCGTTCATGCATGTGTCGTGCTCGGCGGTGTTGTCGACAGTGTAGACACGGACAGTGTTGATGCCGAGCTCCTTGAACTTGGCAATGTCGCGCTTGCAGCCAGCCTCATCAGCGATGGGGTCCTTTGCGTCAGATGCGCCGCCTGGAAGTGGTCAGTCTAGCATCTAGGCTATGTGGATGCTCAGTCTTACCAGGCTGGTAGTCGACACCACGGATGTAGAAACGCTTGTTGCCCTGCCAGAAAGCTGAATCAAAGTCAGTACGTCGTCTAGCTGTATCCGGAATTCATCGGCAACGCACCATTTCCCTTGACGGTGATGGATGTGACATCAGCACGCTTCTGGACGGGAGTGGCAGAGCCAGCAACAGAGGTGGCGAGGGCGCCAGCAACGGCAGCAATGGCAACTGTCTTCATGGTGATGATTTTGATGTGAGTGATGGAATAACTTGGTTGGTGCAAGTCGTGGCGAGAGAAGAGCTTTTCGTAGACAGAGACGAAGCAAGCGACAGACAGTGAAAGAGCAGTTGCAAACGAGAGTATGCGCCGGAGCGAAAAAGGTGCGATTAGAAGGGTGAAAGGAAGAAGTCGCGCACGAAAGCAAGTGACGGCGAGGGAGTCGATAACGACGGTTCAAACAGTTGGGGAGACGGGTTATTAGAGAAACCGGCTCCCAGCGTAGCAGCCCATGCGGTTGCCATCTGCGGAATGCGCAGTGGCTGTATGATTGGCTGGGCGTGCCCCACAGTGACTGGGATCGCCTGGGATGGCGCCTGCCAAATCTTAGAAGCATCCGCCGAGCCAGCCTCCGCCCCTGAATAGAACAGACAAGCCGGCGACAAGCCAGCGACAAGCCGTGGCCGAGAAAACCGGGTCGCGCGGCGATCGTGCTTCTTTAGCCTGCTTCAGAGGGTGCTGAAACGCGCGTCGCCGTCATTCCAGCGCCTGTGAACGAAGATCTGTATCAAAACACGCCTGCAGTGCCCTGTTGTGCTGCTCAGCGGTGGAGAGCCGTGTGGACCACACCAAGATGAAGTCGTGAGCACATGGTTAAGTGGCTACACGACTCGCTGGCATCTACTGAGACGGCTGCACAACTGTAATACTGGTGGCTGGCTACCAGCACGTCGAGCGGCCTAGCCAACACGAGTGGCGTAGAGGATGCAGCCTCTGCTAGCACAAGGGCGCACTGGTGTATTGGATGTGTCGATGTTACGAGGCTGACCTAATCATAGAGTAGGGCAGGATGGTGTTCCTTGCCATCATCATATACACGAAATGTCAACACAACACAGCCTCAGTCGGGATTGGGATCATCATTGTTGAACAGGTGAATCATATGCATCCGTAAAATCTATTCTATACATTTCACAGATGGATCATGTGCATTCGTACTAGTGCTAACCTTTTGTATACATTTCACAGATGGATCATATGCATTCGTACTAGTGCTAACCTTTTATATACATTTCACAGATGCATCATATGCATTCGTACTCAGTGTTAATATGTTATATACATGTGCTAATTTATCTATCTACATTTCACAGAAGGATCATGCATTCGTACCAAGTGCTAACTTCATTATATACATTTCACAGACTGCCAGCCGCAGTCTTGCATTACGATTAACGACGATTTATAACACACGTCTACAGCTTCTTGCGCCGTTCCATGCAACCATGGCTTGCCATCTACTCGGTCTTGGGTAGGCTTGCTTGGGGTCAACTGGGAGCGACCGAGAAGGAACTGGTCACTCGTGGAACTCGGTCCTAATCGAGGCGTCACTCTCTATGCGCCGCCATTGTTGTTGTTGTCCTTTCGGAGACCAAAGTACAGACCAAGAGCCAGCGCAATAATGGCAATGATGAGGACCACCACAAACAAAGTCCACCACTTGAGCTTCCTGGCACGACGGGCAGACTTGATGCCCTGGTCTAGTTGTGTGTTTGCGTGCTTGGCGTCCTCGTTGACTTGGATAGTTTGGTTCTCGACCTGGACGGTCTGCTCCTCCTGGTAGACGACCTGCTCGTTGAGCTGCTGGAACAGAGTGGCCAGCTCGACCATGGTCTTCTCGATGCGCTGGATGTCGTTGTGGCGCGCACGAACGGCGCCCAGTACGCTAGAGGCTTGCCCGCTGCGGTTGCTCTTGAGCTGTGACAGAATTAGCACCACCACGGTCTACCAACACGCCGGGATACTGACAGCCTGTGTGAAGATACCCTCGTCGCCCCAGTCGGCGTTTGCGGCCTCGTGCACCTCTGCTTCGGTCGCCTCCGGGTTGATGACCCTGTACTGACGGGCAATGGCCTCGCGGTACCTCTTGGAGTAGTCAGCTTCTTCCCGCTGGAAGTCCTCGAGCTGCGTCTTGAAGGTCCTCTTCAGCGACTCGACCTGGGTCCTCTTGAACGAGTTGGTGGAGTCGCGGGCAGCATCGCGCTCGAGGAACTTGATTTCGTCCTTGATCTGCGTGTTCCTGATCTGCGTCTGCGACACAATGCTCTCGAGCTCGGCGGACGAGCGGTTGTCGGGCGACGACAGCATGCGCTGGTGGATGCTCGAGATGGCGCCAATGTCCTGCGTGAGCTGCGCGATCCGGCTCTTGGTTCCGTCGATGCGCTGGAGGAAGTCGGGCTGGCTCAAGGGCTTGGTGCCGGGCTGCTCGAGCCCGTACGGCTGCTGGCTGTGCTGCGCCGTGTTTCCATACGCCTGCTGCGCCGTGTTGCCATGGGGCAGAGGGGCGTCTGTGTGGGGGACATTCTGCGTCGGCGCAGGGGCCGAGTACTGCGAGGGCTGCGAGTAGTTGGAGTCGGCCTGTGTCAGTTGCGCTGGGCGGCTGGGCTGCTCGTCATACTGTATTGCCGCGTCAGTGACCGTCACATGTGCGCGCAGTAGCAGCTGTGCATGCTTACGCCGCCGCCGTACGGGTTCGACGAGCCGTAGCCTGTCGAGCCGTATGGGTTGCTGGTGCCGCCGTAGCCCGCCTCAGCCTGCCCGTACGGGTTGCCGCCGTACTGCTGGTAGTTGTTACCGGACATGCTGGTCGCGCGTCTTGTTGTGTTTCGCTCGAGGTTTCGGAAGCCCTGTCAGGCAGATGCAGATGCGGATGCGACGGAAGAGTGCGCAATCACGTCACAACAATCTACAGTCCGGTGCGAAGAAAGATAGTACGCTGCGAATACGTATAGCGATGTGAATGGATGCAGCGACGGTGGAGAGAAGTGGCTGCCACGGCTTGTTGTTGAGATGAGTGGGCCTGCGCCAACGGGACGGTAATCTTAAAAGCTGATGAGATGCGCGTACGGCCGCCCAGGATTCACAGCCTCCTCCAACAGACGTCACGCGCTAGTCCTGTCAGGGCCGTCCCACAGCGAACTATCCCCCAACACCCGCTCCACAAACACCATTGGATCTCACGATGCTGGGGAAATGCTACATCAGCACGATATTCACTCGAAACATACTCTGCCGATGCAAGATCGGAGTAAAATCCCCAATGTAGACCTCCACACAACTAGAAATCGACCACCAAACATCACACCCGCCACATCCCCTCTCGCAACGCTTACCCCGAGCAGCAGCTCAACCCACTCCGCCCCTTCCCCACCATGACCAGTCTTCACACACAACCTCTGAATCCGCCTCGCCTCGAGCATGAACGCGCGTCGCCAGTTCCTACATAGCTCGCGTGCAATGCTCGCCTACTCGCTTAGCTGCCACGTTACGAGAGGAACGCTCGACACGTGCATAAGGCGCACTTGGATGTGGTGTTGGTTTGGGGAGGGAAGGAGGTTGTGTTGATGTGTTGCTTGTAGATATGTCGTGGTTTTTTGTACATGCATGATATTCTCAGTCTGTTTCGTGGGATACTTGCTATACTGAGGTGCAGAATACTGCCGAGAAGACTGGGACTGGTATGGAAGCAGTAGCTGAAAGAGATTTGAATCAGGAAAAAAAAAAAGAAAAAAAGGGGGGAAAAGATGAACGTAAAGGGAATTACTGTATAGAACCTGAGAGCTAGTATCAGAAAAAAATACAAGAACAGAGCAAACCACCTACCAGCACCGCTACTACAATCTCACAACAACATCCTCCTTCCAACACTATAGACTTACACCAGCACATGATATCGTTGAAATAATTTTCGTCTTCTCTGTAAAGAACGAGAACGAAGACGTCGAGTAACCCTTCGTTCGATCTGCCCTTAAGCAAGCTCTCCTTTTCCAAAGTCTACCGCGGTCTATTGTTTTTCACTGCAGACTTGACACTGGGGCTATTCCTGTAAGTGAAACTCGTCTTGGCAGGTAAAATCGGCAAGCTTGACTAGACTTCGTCACTGGGACAGCGCCAAAGTATTGGAGTTCTTCAAAACATAGGCTCGGATCTTGACTACCAAGTTGTTGCGAACGCTCAAAATGGATGGACTATGGTTAAGAGAACGCCAAAATGAATGAGTTGTGAATTGACCAACTCAACCTTTGAAAAGCACAGGTAGAGGATAGTGAGATGCCATTAGGATGAATAGAAAGTATAGTTCAAGACGTCGTTACCCTCCTTCATCCATGGCCTTTCCCTCCTCAATCCACGATCTGAAGTCCCTTACCTCCTTGATCCACATGTACCTCACGCATATCTCTTGAATTTCAAAGTACAACACGTCCATCCCCATCAACCCCTTTCGTATCAAGTTCCTGATAAAGAGCAACAAGAGTCTTATAGCCCGACTCTGCGCCTCGCGACCATGGTCAAGCATGTCCGTGTCCATCTCGATGCCTATCTCTGTCTGGCGCGGGGTCTCAGTGTTGAGGCCCGGTGGCTGGCCCATATGTTCGACTAGGCGGAGCGCGTGTTGGATGTAGGACGTGACGAGTGGCGCAGATTCAATGTCATGTTTTGCGAGGGTGTCATCTGTGAGGAGCGTAGTGAGGAAGTCGAGCGCCGGGAGTGCAATGGGGAGGTGTGTGAGGTCTTGGCAGGCAGCGGCGGGGTCACTGGACAGGTGACGGAGAAGGTCTTGTTTCCATTCTTGGAAAGTCGGTTTCCGGGGTGTGTCATCAGAGTCGTGGTGTGTGAACTTGGGTAGGTCTGTCACGGGCGAAGGCTCGTAGATGCCTTCTTCCTCCAGCATGCGTACGTACGGTTGTACGTGAAAAGAGGTGGTGCGATGCCGTGCATCGTATAGCTGCTTTGGCGTTGCAGTCGCGAAAATGTTGGGATCCTTGCTCCCCAGTATGCCCTTGATCATTTCGAGGCGAGTGGCAGAGATGTCTTCGGCCGATATATCGAGAGCTGTGAGCTGTCCATGTTGTGTCTTGGTGCCAGCTCTTTCCAGCCGTTGAATTGCCTCGACCCAGTGTGACAGGAAGGGATTATGTCGTAAGGGCGTCTCAGCATTCAGCTTCCACAGCCTGTACTCGCTGTTGATGACTGCAGCGAGCATTTTCCAGCTCGGCTGCTCTTGCGCCTGGCCTTCCAGCGCATCGACAGTGCTCTTGATGCGCAGGCTCTTGTCGAACGCGCCTCCTATGCCGTCTTCTTGCAGAGTAGAGACATGCTCGAGGTCCTTCACTGCATCTGCGCACGTGCGGTCTGGATCGCTCAGGGCATCGAGTTCAATGCGCGCAAGCGCTGACATGAGGTTCATCGTTCGCGGGGGCGTTGTCGCGTTTCTCGACTCGAGAAGCAGCTGTTTGGGACGTGGGGTGTGCTTGGCTCTGGAGAAGCCATGTGTGCGGGAAGGTGCGCGTGAAAAGTGCCGTGTCACGGTTGTGGGTGGAGCTGGCGGGCTATGGGAAGCTCAATACAAGATATTCGACGCCAAGCATCGTGCACAGGGGTCTGACAGCAGCGAAAGCTTCCCGAATAGAATGTTAAAATCATAGTTATAGATGCACAGACTCTCATTCTACCAAGACGGCATTGAAGACCTTCACCACACCCGGCCACAAGGACAGTCTTATCATAGCCTGAAAACGTGTTCGTCCCATCATAGCTTGATGACGAAAGGCCTCGTGGAATTTGACTCCAGACTAATAGCATGGGAGCTCCACGCTCCCGCAAGGAAGGCCCCGCATCGCTTGACACTAGTGCTACCGCAGACCAATTCCAACAGCTAGGCTGGTGTTCCCATCAGTTCCATCGACTACAGCGGACCTGCACCCCTGAAGCTCTTCGCTACCTCAGCACCCTCAACCGGCGTGGGTACCGTCCAAACAATCACCGCGCGTGTATAGACGAGCCCTGCTGCATCGCCAATAATGTAAATCCGCAAAAGTACAATACTGCCCACACACAACTGTGTCCAGGCTCATGTCAGCCTATTGCCGTCGACTACACTGACGTTGTCGATATCATCAGTGCTGGTGGAATCCCCATCGTCAGCATCCACGTCGATATTGCATCACCCGTAGACGAGCCCCTACTTCGCCTGAATGTCACGCCTCGTACCAACTCAACACGCTACACGGTCATCTCTCACGTGTGGTTCGACGGTCTCGGCAATCCCTTGGCCAATGCCCTGCCAACATGTCAGATACAACGCCTCTATACACACTTACTATCTATGCCGCGCGATTACGAGAGCGGTGTCGTCAACATGGGTTCGCTGCAGGTTGACTGGTCACGACAAAGCTTTGTGCAGCATCCTGAACTTCAGCCACCGCTGTTCTGGATGGATACCCTCTGCATTCCTGTTGGCGAAGACCACAAACACCTTCGCAAGGTAGCCATCAACCAAATGGCGTCCATCTATGCGGCAGCCGTTCAGGAGTTGGTGCTAGATGCAGAGCTGATGCAGTGCGAAGTTGGCGCAGGTGGAGCTTTGGAGACGCTCGCGCGTGTGGCATGCTCAGCTTGGATGACGCGCAGCTGGACACTGCAGGAGGGCGTTTTAGCAAGGGAGTGTGTATTCCAGTTCAAAGACCGCGCCATTGATCCCATACACGAGTGGGTTCTGCATGGGGCAAGACCGGCAGGCACTACCAAAGCAATTTCTGCAAGCTTTCCACCTCCTGAAGACGAAGAGCTCTGGACGGTATACAAGGAGCTCTACAATTTTCTGTGGGACACGCTGCATCAAGACTGGAAGAGTAGGTACCGCAAAGACCCCCCTGTCCCGGTGAGAGGCCTTCGCCCAAGCTACGCAGCGGGCAGGATTCACACTCTTCCCGCCGTGGATGGCCTATCCAAACGTAGTCAGAAGGGTCTGGATGAGAAAGACCACTTCACCATGCACCTCCGAGAAGAACACCGCACGAAGCAGTTGGTCGACACGTGGAACGAATTAGCGCACCGCTCAACCACGATGCCGGAAGACTTGCACGTCATCATCGCAAACCTGCTCGATTTCAATGCTGACAGAATTATGGATATACCCACACGCGAAGAACGTATGAGAGCTATAATCCTCAGTTTCGAGTCTCTGCCTGTTTCACTGTTTTGGAATACTGGACCCAAATGGCACGATGTTACAGATTATGCTGTTGGCGGTAACAATCGATGGATCCCCATCGAGCCAAGTAAGAGCGAGTTATCCCTAACACCGGTGATGGAGGTTCGTGATGAGTGGCTGCATCTGGATCTCGCCTCTGCAACAACAGGCGGTATGCCGAGTGCCCGTGTTTTCTTCTTGCATGAGAATGGGAACAATGTTCTTGCGCAGTCGAACTTTGCCTGCTCAGGTCTGTCAGAGCTGGTGTACACCGTCACTCTACTTAACACTCAATGTCATGGCGATCGAGCAGCCAGTCGCATCATGATAGACGGGGTTTCCTATTGCGTCATCGTTGAGACTCCTGCGCAATCTTCAACAACGTATATGACTAGAGGTGCCTTATTCCGACACCTGCCATTCAAAGGTTCAGGCAGTCAAGACGTTGTACAGCTCTCTTACTGCTGTCCAATCACTCTGCGTCCCCGCGACATGAACCTGGACTCGGACGAGCTTCACGCGGTAGCTGAAGCCCTAGCTATTAGTACAAGAGTTTCAGTCAAGTACGGTGAGTCATGTTCTTAGTGACCAACGACTTCATCCAGATGTGTCTTCATTCTTTGCTATCATACAAGAACCGAACCTTGTAGTAACAGTGGTCAAAAGCCCGGCTAACCACCCATGGCCAGACCCCATCCCCCACTTCACCAGACACCCCCGCCGTCTAAACCGCGGCCCATCCATGCAAGGTGGCGTCGCATTCATCGTGCTGGTCCCCATACCCGCCGTCATCGGAGTATACTGTCTGATCGCCTTCATCGTGATCATGGCACGAGCACCGCACGATTTCACGCCAGCGGCCCAAATTCTCCTTACTTTGTTTCTCGTTCTCTTCGTCGGCTGCTCGCTACTGGGCCTTGCCTGGCTGTTCTTCATCGAAGCGTTCATGTACCGCATGTGGCTTAGGTCGTTCGACAGTGATTATTGCGTGGAAATCGAGAATAAAGGGTGGTGGGGCCGGTATGTGAGGTTGGAGAGGTGGCTGGGTGGTGTCGAGCATACTGTGTATACGCGTATCAAGGGGGGTGTGGGGTTGTTGAGGAAGCTTCACGTACGGACCGAGAAGAACAACAGTCATGATGGCGACGAAGAACATGAGCTGCATGGGTAATGAGGTCAGTAGTGTCGTTGTATAAGAGCTGTCGTTGTATAAGAGTCATGGTAGCTGGAGACGTCGGATGTGGTTTTGATGCGACATTGTCGCGTAAAGCAGTAGGTTCTTTTAATTTGAATCTAAACCGATATTGTAGAAGTGAATCATCTCTACCGGTATCACCTACTACCCAGAGTACATACCTCTCTTTCGAGGCTTTGCTCATACGACTCTGCCTTTTGCTCGAAGTTTGAGTCTATGCCAACTTGGTTAGGCTGGATGTAAGCACGATTTGTTCAGGAAAATTTGAAATAGTCATCGGCCGACATACAACTACGCTCACTCACAAATGCCGTACTTCTAGAAGCCATCTAGTCGAAATTCTACAAGAGAAGCCCTTCTGTACCTCAAAAGGCTTTGAAAATGTGATAGACTAGTGTCTTCGTTTTATGCATCGATCTGCGATACCTAAGAGTTCAAAAACGAAATCATGTTAGTCTGTCAAGCCCGCGCCCAAGTTACGCCCAGCACGCAACAGATCGTACTTTACTCAGAAAATGGAAGCACAGGGACTGCGAAAAGTAATCCATTTAAGGAAAACTACATCGTGCTTTTTCTGGAGAGCGCGACGGGGAAGTACACATACCGCCGCGCTGGAATGGGTCATGTGTTCTCGTGCGAGAAGATTAATAAAATTGGTATCTTCCACAGGTTTTGACCTGGACTCTTTTCTAAAGTCATGAAGACGACTTTGAGACATCAAATTGACTCGACTGGTGCTAGCTGGGGCTTCTGAACCAGATGTCACTCAGTCGTAGTACTTCGCACTCATGCCCCCGATGATTGCCTCTTCTTTTCGTTCGCTCCTAGCCTGCCCTTTGGCAACACCTTTCTTCACTCGAGCCTTGACCCACTCGCCTGCAGTGATGCCAACGACGCTATCGTCGAATGTCTTTGTGTACCCCAACTTCTCCAGTACATTGCTTTTGATTGGCGTTAACTTGACATCATTTTCTGGCCTAACGAAGTACAGCACTCCCAGTCTGTCAACATCAGCCTGGTCAGGCGGCGGAGCAACCACACGATGGATGCTGCTCTTCAAAAAGCCGTTGGTCAGGAACTCAAGCGAATCAGCCAAGTTTACGGTAATGCTGCCAGGGTGTGGCTTTACGTGCTTCCATTGACCTTCTGGTGTGCGCACTTGCAGCGCAGCGACTGGTTGACGGAAACGGAGAGTCAACGAGCCAAAATCCGTGTGACCTTTCACCCATACATCTTCTAGTTCGGCGTTCTGCTCCGGCGTGCGATGGTGGTATTTCATGTATCTCAAGTGGCAATCGCTTATCTCGTTGTATCGATGCTTCTGGAGAAAGTAATCTTCCGGTAGCTCCAAGACGATAGCTATTAGCACAAGTAGTTTGCCAGCCACGTTATCGGAGATGTGTCTGGAAAACTGCTCGATTTCGTCTCGATGTTCATTGATAATACTTGGTTGAGGTCGCTCAAGGGCTGGGATGAATTTGGGAATGTTGTAGATCTCAGTATTGTCTTGAATCCCTGGTCGCACCTCTCGCAGTCCTAGAGGTTTGTAGCCGTTGTAACCTCCGTTCTCCAGGTCAGCTCGGAACCTGAGCTTCTCCTCAGTGGGTAGTTCAAAGAGCTCCCTGCCGATGGCGAACTGCCGATGGCGAACTGCCGATCGACAGCTTCTTGGCCGAGACCAAAGTTGGTGATGTAGAAGAAGCCAATCTTGTCGATGGCCTCATAAAGTTGGTTCGCAAGCTTTTTTTTACCATCCGGTGTATCGAAGACAGACAGATCGAGCGTAGCAAGATCTGCCCAGTTCACTGCTCGAGCATCAGTATGGAAAACGGTTGAATGGTAGTCATATAGACAACTGACGTTCGTATTGCGTTTCTGGTACCTGCTCGTAAGTTGGGAGAGCGGGCGTCGCGCTCAAAGTCTTTGCAGTAGCCATCACGTAAGGTTAGGTCGACTTTGCCAGTATCTTTGGATCATTGGAGGCCTCGCTCGATGAGCGAGCATGGATATATAGTTCAATGGCATGTGGACATCTCCCAAAAATGCCGGAAATAAGTTCATTATCCGAGAGGGGGCTGCAAAAACCGCAACAGCGGTGACTGCAGGGCGCCTGGGATTCGTGATTCTTGGCCTTGATCACGGAACGCTCTCGACTATATGCGGCAAAGATCGTCGCTAGAGATACTCTCCGATGTAATGCTCCAGCGTCAAAGTGGGAACAAATTTCGTGCTTTCCACTAGACGACGGATGACGCTCCAATAGCGGGTGCAATTGTTATACAGCGAGTTGGTTCGCTCACGAAGCCTGCCGGATCCACGCAGCTTATCGCTATGGCTTGGGATCCTTGGGAGCTATAGGTCTCTGCTCCATGGTTAGCCCAATGTCTGAGACAGCTATATAATTCCAACCTGTATGCAGATCTTGATCTTCTACAACCCTACTCACAAGGACTGACAAGACTGGAGGTCTGGCGGCAGTCTCTACTCCAGTGCAGGAGTCGCAAAATGCCTTTCACTATGCAAGGCGTGGATCAGCTGTCAACGAAGCTGCTCTTGCGAACGACGCAATTGAGGGATATGAAGACAATAGAATGCAAGCACGAACTCTGTTGACGGCTGAGGAAGAGAAGAAATTGATGCGAAGAGTGGACTGGCGTCTCATGGTGAGTATCTCCTCCGTCCATCCCCTACTCACTAGCTCATCTTACCAAAGACTCTCTGCTCAATCATGTTCCTATTGAAGAACATGGATTCCGACAACGTTTCGAACGCCCGCATTATGAACAAAGGTACCGCAGGCAATATTATGACGCAGCTCGGCATGACTTCGAATGAGTACAATCTCGTCTCTACCGTCTATTATGTGAGTTGAAGGCTAGTGTAGTATTGGACCGAATTCACAGTTGACGCTCTCAAGATCCCATACATCGTTGCGGAGGCTCCATCCAACCTATTGATTAAGCGCATGCTGCCTTCGAGATGGCAAAGCCGCATTATGATCACATGGGGTATCTCGACGGCATGTCATGCTGCAGCGATCAGCAAAGCTGGATTGTATACTGCGCGTTTCTTTCTTGGCTTGGTGAGTTGGCCAGACCTGTTTCGCCATACCCGATGCTAAGACAACGTTGTAGATGGAAGCTGGAATGTTTCCTGGTGTTATTCTCCAAATGTGTTATTGGTATAGACCGGACGAGATGTCAGTGCGCTTGCTTTATTTCTGTAAGTCAAAAGCACACAATCTTACTTGCCCAACAAAGCTGACTAACCTCCCAAGATATCCTTGGCAACCTCTCCGGGGTGTTCAGTGGCGTTCTTGCTTTCGCTTTCTCTCATCTCGACGGAGCACACGGGATATCTGGATGGCAGTGGCTATTCATCTTCGAGGGGGTTGTCACAATTGCCTTTGGCTTCGTAGTCTGGTTTCTGCTACCAGACTTCCCTTCGCAGGCGAAATGGCTGACGGAGAAAGAAAAAGCGTTCATTCAAGCTCGCCTACCTGGAAATGCTCCACAGGCCTCCGAAGCGAACTTCCGTTGGCGAGAGATCGTCGAGGCGCTCAAAGATGTCCGCCTTTGGCTTTTTACACTCATCTGGGCACTGTATACCGTTGGCACTAGCGGTGTTCGTTTCTACCAGCCGACCGTCATCGCCAATCTCGGATACACAGACATTGCCTCAGCTCAACTTTTGAATCTTCCGATCAGTATTTTCAGCATTATCATCATAGGCGTCACTGGTGCGTTTGCAGACAATGGCCGTTTGCCACGTCCAGTCTATCCGCTGTCTTTCCTAGGCATGATACTAATATGCTATGGCGTGCTATACACCTATCCAAACAATGGTGGAGTACTCGCAGCGACTCTGATAGGCAACGGCGTTACAAGCGCGTGGTTTCCTATGATGTGGCCGTGGCGAGTTCAGACGACCAGAGGAGCTACCGAATCGAGCTTTTCAATTGGATTCGTCAACAGTTATGGCCAGATTGGAGGTGCGATAGGTCCCCATCTCTTCAACAGTCGCTTCGCGCCGCATTACCGCGTCAGTTTCGGCATTGCAATGGGCTTTGTATCCGCTTGTATACTGACGTCGCTGTTCACCTGGCACCTTACAAGGCACACCGAGCAGGATACGCGGAGATTGAAGATTACGAGAGTAGAGGCGCAGAAACGTGGGGAGACAGTACTAGAGGATGTGGTTGATAACGACTTGAAGAAGGCGTCGAAAGATCAGGATTCCATGTAAGCAATCGCAATGTGTTGACAGCCGATCGAAGTTGGCTGTGGCGCAGCCACTAGCGTGGCCCAGGTTCTGAGAACACACCACCTCGAGCTCCTACCCCACATCTACACCCTCCACCTCAGATACACAACGTAGTTACTTCTGCACAAGCTCTATTGCGAGCTAATACAACCATGTTCCAAGCTTGTACCTAGCACACATCCATGGACGGCTACGTCAGTTATTCAACAGTTGATACGCTTCAACCACAAGCGCGTGTTTCTGTATCGCAGGCTCACAGCACCGCTCGAGGCTAATTTCGGCAATCTATCGACGCCTCTCGCATGCACAGGGGCATACCGAGGCGCATACCTAGATGAAATGTCTTCAAATACACTTACCCCGTTAAACCTGAAGAACATACTGCCTCAACCTTCTGGGAGTACGGTAGCAGTGTATGCATCGAAACTGCAGAAAGCACAAATACTCAGCTGATATGTTTAGTCCTCCAACTATCAGGAAAAAGAAGTCGCCGACCTCGAAGACTTCTTGGATGCTTAAAAACACTAATCTCCTCGTACGCACAATACCAGCTGCGTCGCTCGAGCCTAACGATGTAGCTGTCTCCTCAAAACCTGGATTTGAGACTCTATGCAGCTACAATTGGTTGAAAGATGGAAGTGCTATCCTTGTTCCGGGTTTGTTGTCTTTCCCCACTCATAGCTTAGACGCAGCTGACAATATGGGCAGGTGGGCCTCCTCTATGGAACCCCCAACCGTTGCCAACTACGTTACCCCAAGACAGAGGATATCAGTTCGTGGATCAGAATGCTTTTCGTATACCCCAATACCCTTTTGAGCCCGCATTCCGAGCACTGGAAGCCATGAATCGTAGCGTTCACTTGGATGACATTGACATTGTCGTCAATCGCAACAGCCTCCGCAAACTGCTTGACTTCGCGGCAGGCAGGCGACAAGACCCTTTCCGAATGGACCTTCATATGGTCAAAGATACACTATTCATCAGCCGCAAGGAAAGGACTGCTCGAATGATGATCCACGGAGCTGCCAATTCTGGGTATGGTCATAGCTTTGAGACGACCTTTACTCAACCCCAATCTGGATTGGACCGGTCAAGTAGCCATCACAGAGTTATACGATATCTGCTTGGTGGCCTCGAATGCGTTGTTCGGTTTGAGGTCGATGCGTGCTACGAAGAAGATCACGCTCAAGATCTCTCCGTCGCTTCTAAGGTAGAAATCGACGATATCCTTACATCATTGACGAATCTATCCATCAACCAGACACAAGAAAACGAAGGGATTGCAGGCTCCACGCAGGTCATCATGAAGGGCCCTTCCGTGATTTCAGAGAAACTGGCTGAGCTGAAAGCTCACAAGGCTGAAAAGGCCGGTCAAGCCATGCCGCAGCTATGGTTTGGTCGAACACCCTACTTGATCACAGGCAAGCACACCACCGGTACGGTCCATTCAGTGAGCTGCAACAACGTTGGCGAGAAGTTTGAAGATTGGGAGACTACAAATCAATCGACCCTGCGCAAGCTAGTCAGCTTACTCACAGATTTGAAAAGCATTGCGTGCACAACCCGAGATCGGACCGCGATAGTGTTGTGCAAAGAAAAAGGGGAGCCTTTGACAATCTTCAGCACAAAACAGACTATTGCAGTTTTGCCGATGGATATCATAAAGAAACACTGGAAACCTAGGGAAAAGGGTAGAAGGCGACCACACCCACAGTCGCAGGGTCTTCGAGTAGCCCAAAGACTTCCATCTGTTTCAAACCCAGAAGTTCCTTCTTGATCGATTGGACAACAATCACAACATAATGCGGTTCTATAGCGACTATCTATCCATGGCCTTCTCTCGACTAATTCGCTTCACGACATCATGACATCGTCGATCTATGGCTTTGGCAGTGCGGCTTCCTACAATCTCATTTGATATTGTTGCATTGGTTGCACTATGTCTCTGTAGTATCTTTCCTAGTTAGGTTACCTTGGAAAATGCCATACATTCGAAATCGTTAACATGTGCATGTTTATTGCAGAAAACATCACACGACAGTCGATTCAGATGGCAAGGTCGGACTTACACAGTGGCAAACGCAGCTGAGTCGTAATCAGAATGAGGCGTATTTCAAAATCACCACGTAAACATGCAGATTGGTCCTTCAGAAAAGTGGGGAAAAAAAAGAGCCGCAGTACCTTTCACAATACATGCAGCCACGCATTGTTATAACAAGCCACACTCAAACTATGTTAGACTGACGAGTTTCAATTTCAGACCTTTCATTGCATGATCAACACTCCCCAATCATCATGCCATAAACATTGGCCTCTCCGGGAAGATAAATCTGCCAGCTTTGAGTCGTAAGATCATTGGCATTTTCCCACCACACAACAGGCAAACTCTTTCTCCGTGCACCACATCATCGTTGCAGACTCCAACGTTCCGTCCCCTCGAGATATTGATCAACGGCAAGGGTTTTGTAATTAGCAGTCAGGCCTGATGCGTCGGTCAGGCACAAAGAGGTCTCATTTTATGTTGTTACCATATTCGCGCAGGAGAGCCGTTTCTGATTTGCACTTAGTCTGTCCACGTCTCCAATGATAATTCCATTTATGAGGCAGTAACGTGCCTTAGTTAACTCTTAGCAAATGTATTCAGTTGAGCTTATAGTACGTGACAGCCTCTAGAGGTGCACTTGTGGCACTCTGAGTTCAAGACCTTCAGCCTTCTATGTGATCTAAGTATCAAAGCACATCTGCACTTCGACAATCTGTGGGCAGAGTTGATGACCAAGATGGTTCCAAAACGCCATTTTACCGACCTGGAATCCAAAAAGACAATGGTATAATCCTATGCCTAACCACTGGATAATTTAAACGTGTTGAGAGAAGGGAAGAACCAGCAAGTGAGCTCAACTGTCAGTCCTTCATGTTAGACCTACAACCACTAATGGCTTCACTTTGTCCCGCATAAAAACCTGGAGAAAAATTAAGTCATGTTACGCGTAGCTAGAACAAGCAGAAGACCTGTATTCAATGTTATTCCGCTGTGATGTAGGTCATCTCGACCGATTGTGGTAGTTTCTTACAGATAAGCAGCACATACACTACCCACAATACTCAAGATAGAAGACAGGCATAATGCGTCTATTTCCTCGCCGCCTGTAATATCGTCGACAGCCAAAGCAGTCGGCTCGTGTTCTGATATAAGCATAGAGCATACCTACACCACTCTAACCGCATCCAGCAACTCGCACGGCCAAGCTTACAGCATCAACGTGTGCCTCAGTTGTGGCTAAGCCCTGAATTGTAATTATGAAAGGGGCTAATATGAGACATACCGTTTCTCTAGCTAATTTCGTTGAAACTACCTACTCACGTAAATCACCATGCATTCACCCTTGCAGAAATTCACGAGCATCTTCAACACTCCCTCATTAAGCTAAACCCCAATCTACATGTACTGACACCTAATGATATCTGCAGCTGAAACCCCCGGACTTACCTAAATAGGCAGCACTGTATTTCCCTGTTACGGAAATACACGCACTTCAAACAAACCTCAAGATGCTACGCTGTAGCTAGCAATCAGCAAGAGAAAGACGGTGGAGCTGGGTAGTACTACATTACGTGAGAACTGCCTACCTAGGAGACAACCTAACTAGCCCTAGAAAGAAATACGAGAGACTTAACTCTTGCCTACTAAAACAGTACAGGTTACTTTACGTAGCTGACAGCCCAAATGCTCTTACCTTCTTAACAACACTACTCTTACCTTGACAGGAAACTCGCAAGCAGCTCTAGCTACAACCAGAGAACGGAAGATAGAAACCAAAAGTCATGATCCTATAATACCTAAAAGGGAGGTGAAAACATGAAGTCGTTGTGCTACATTTTTAACTACCATAATCTTATATATAAACTTGAAGTATAAAAACCATCACACCAACACCCACCCTTCCACCCACCAACAAATTCCCACACAACTGCAAACCCACAACACCAGCCTATGTAACCTTTACTCTTTCCCACTACTTCGCTCCCTCCTTCCTTGCGTCTATCTCACTCCACCGCCCTCCACGCTAAACTCATACTATTCGTCAACATCTCTCACCCGACATGGTACCCCTCGCTTTCTCAGCAGCTCTGGGCCCTACGTTATCGGGGGATACGTTAGTTTCTGAGCGTGCTACTGCTTCTCCATCTAGCCGTTCGACTACCGGTTCAACGACGTCGACGACGACGACGGTTGATGCGAGTTCAACCACGACTACGACAACTACGACTACCAAATCGAGTGCAAGTTCACGTTCGAATACCTGCTAGGGCGTGGTACGCGAGTGTGGATTAGAAACCACAACGTGGGTGAAGTCAAACGGGGGTGCTGAGCATGCGCGGGTTGTAGGTTGGAGAGGAAAGGGGAATAAGAAGGAAGATGATTTAGGTTGCTTGTTAGGAGAAAAACTCGTGAATGCGATTCTAGGTTAGAGAATGTATGGAACACAATATAAGCGAAGATGAAAGTATAGTGAAAATTTCGTCTTTTTCGTAATCATGTTGAAGAAGAGAAGAAGATAGACAGTGGGTTGGTACAAAGATAGTATAGTAGGGTAAGAGAAGGGAGGTGATCAATTTACTCAGTAAAAAGGATTGGTCTACGTTAGGAAATGCACAAAACACAACACAGGCGAAGATCAAAGCATTTTACCATTCGCCTTTTTAGGATGATATCAAACGCCGAGAATGCACTACCACTACTACAACTACTACCACTATAAAAACAACACATATTTACTTCCTCTTCTTAGCCGCCCTCTTCTCACCCCGAACATCCTTCTTCATCCTAGCATCCACCATCTTGTACTTGCCCTTTGTGCCCTTGGGACGGCCCTTGATACCGTTGTTGCCGCCGCGGGCAACGACGACGCTGACCTTGCCCTTTGGTTTCTTCTTGGATGCGCGGCTCATGAGTCGCGCGATGCTCTGGGCTTTTTCTTTCTCCGTCATGCCCTCCTCGTCGGCTAGCATGGCGGATTTCTTCTTCAGCTTCTCGAGGCGCTGGGCTGCCTTGAATTTCTTCCTGGCTTGGGCCTCGCGGACTTTCTTGATGGGGCGCGCGTTCAGGGCGCGCATCTTCTCTTTGATGGCGGCGGCGGCTGCGGCGGTGGTGGGGCGCTGCAGCTTGGAGTGTCTGTTTTCGTCGTCGAGGAACCAGTCTGGTAGGCCGTCGACGTCGCGCAGAGAGTAGCGGTTGAAGGAGTCGTCGAGGAGGTCGTGTTTTGTCTTCTTGCCTGTGGCGATCTGGTGCGCGAGCGTCATGGCTTCGGCGGTGATGATGTCGATGTCGGGCTTGCCGTCCTTCATGGGCATGTCGTCTTGCTCCCACTGAGATTCGTCGCGGGCTACTTCTTCAATCTTGTCCTCGTCGTCGTCAGACCACTCATCAGGAGTGGGCTCGGCGAATGTGGCTTTCTTGGTCGTCTTGGAAGGTTCCTCTGCGACTTCCTCCACATCCTCCATCTTGGTGTCCTCGTCACCTTCGACGTCAATGCCGCTGTCTTCGTCTTCATCTAGATCCTCCAGACCGTCGATGCCCTTGAAGATGTCCTGGTCGAAGAAGCGTGCGGCTCGTCGTGTCAGGCCGTTGCCAGCAGCATCCTCTGGCTCGAGGGTTGTGATCAGCTTCTTGGGCCCGTCCTCTTCTTCGTCGTCGCTCGAATCGCTGTCTGCGTCCTGCACAAGCTCTTCGTCATCGCTTTCGTCCTTTTCGCCGTCCGAGAAACCGTTCCATTCGCCGTCCTCGTTGTCACCTCGGGCTCGCTTGGCGCGGTATTTGGCATCGCGGGCGGACTTCTGCTCAACATACTCATCGTACTGGGAGTCGAGGTAACGCTCAAGGTTGTCGCCCTCCTCGTCGTCTGTCAAGTCCTCGTCGCTGGAGTCGTCTCTTTCCTTCTCAACAACCTGTGCCATCTTGCCGCGTGCGATCCTCGAGAGTGCGCCGTCCTTGTCGACGGCCTTGAGGGCGAACATGGAGTCCTCGCCAGTAGGGCCAGCTTGCTCCAAACCGATGTCGAAGGGTGTTGCCATGTTCATCTGCATACGCACAATCTCCTTCTGCTTGCGCTCGTTTTCGATGCGGCGCTGCTTCCTCTTCTGCTTGGAGTCCTTGTCCTTGAGTCTCTCGAGCTCTTCCTGTAGCTTCATCTCCTCATCCATGTCCTCGATCTTGGTTACCTCTTCGCCTTCTTTGGCCTCTTCAGCCTCCTTGGCGGCGGCGGCATCCTTTTGCTTCTTGGAGAAGCCGAAGATGTCACGGACTTTCAGTCGCCAGCGCAACAGTCGCTTGAAGTCAGCTCGGCCGAGGACCTTTAGATCAGCACAGCAGTCACGGATCTCCTTTGTGGTTTCTGGCAGTTTGTCGATGGTGGCGATGGCGATGTCTCCGTTGCCCTTTTGCTCGAAGCTGAGCTTGTTCAGGCTACCCAGCATGGCAATGGGGTCGGGTGTTTCGATGAACTCTGAGACAGTGGCCTCGTGGAACTGCGTCCAGTCACCCTCCTCGTAACCACCACGCTTGCGCTTCTTCTTCTCTGGGTTGAAGACCTTGGCTTCGTTGTTGGGGGTTGGGTCGGCGAGTTCAGCAAAGACATAGCGGGCGTCGAGGAACTTGGGGTCGAGGTTCTTAGGCGCTTTGTAGCCGCGGCAGACGACGAAGATTTCAGCGGAAACGTTGCGACTGGAGGGCGGCTTGGTGGCCTCGACCTTCATGAACAGCTGCTGGAAGGCCCAGAGCAGGGCGTTGTAGTCCTTTGATCGGAAGACCTTTGTGACGAAAGTGCCGCCCTCGGCCAGGAACTCGGTGGCCAGCTTCATGGACTGCAGGACCAGCTCGGCCTGGGAGAAGGCGTCCTGGACCCAGGCGGTACCGACGTTGGGGGCGCCGTCGTGGATGACGGCATCGGCCTTCATGTGCTTGAGGTGCTGGCGCAGGGTGGTGCGACACTTGTCGGTGGTGATGTCGCTCTGGAAGGTGATGCATCGTGGGATGGGCTTGATGGGGGCGAGATCGACACCGACGATGAGAGAGCCGGCGGGCATGACCTGGGGTGGAGTTAGCCGGGGGTTCTAGTAGGCGGGGGGTTCTAGTAGGTGGGGGATGGCGTGACGGCGATTCTAGTAGGCGGGGGATTCTAGTGACTGTAGCAGGACATGCGCACCTCTGAGGCGACCTGACACCATGAACCGGGGGCGGCGCAAAGATCAATCAAGACCTTGCTCTTCTCGAGAAAGTTGTATTTTTTGTTCAGCTGGATCAGCTTGAAGGCGGCACGGGCGCGGTAGCCCTTTTCCTTGGCGAGCTTGTACCATTTGTCGAGGCGGCCCTTTCCGTGCTTCTTCTGGATTGCCATGGCTGCGGTGGGCGGTGGGTGGTGGGCGTGGTGGTGAGGCGGGTAAAGGTTCGAAATGGGAACTTCACGATAAAATGTTGGGCGGTGGCAGAACGCGCCACAATCGGGGCCAGCCACACCTCCGCGGTCGCGCCTGCGTTTTGGTAGCGCACGGGGCAGTGACATGCGTCATGCTGCTGGTGTGGAGGCAGCTTCAGCCGCCCACGGGCACGGGAACGCGCGGGCTTGCTCACATGGTCTGCACTGCGCGACATCCTCCTTGAGGCCGACTCTGCCTGCTCAGCGCTCAGCGCTCACCGAGCCATGGGGCCCCGCAAGAAATCCAAGCCCAACCCGGTATCCACCGCCAACACACCAGAGGCGAGCACACTTGATGCAAGCACACTAGATGCGAGCACCACATCACACGAAACCACCGCCAGCACATGCACGCCTTCAGCAGCAACCAACGACGCATCCACCCCCTCAGCAGCAACCAACGGCGCGTCCACGCCCTCCACAACAGGCACGCAGACGCCGAAGAGTGGACGCAAATGGCTAGGCGGCACGGGCAGCTGGCGCTTCAAGGCACCGCCAGTGGTGAAGACGGTCCAGGAGACGATTGGCATCACCGTCAGCGGAGGCGCCACGTCTGAGCTGCCCAAAGAAGAGGCCAAGAAGCCCCACAGCCAATCTCCCGCAAGATTCCTGACCAAGCGCAAGTCGAGCAAGAGCTTTGCACTGCCAACATCGATGACCAAGATCACCGTCTCCTCGGACGGCTCCGTCGAGGAAGCCGAGAGCTTGGCCTCGAACAAGACGGAACCAGACCCTGCACCAGACGCAGCACCGCGCGGAGACGAAGCCCCCTTGCCACCCGAGCCGCCCAAGACCGAACCACCAGCGAACACGTGGGGGTGGACGACCTGGTGGTCACGTCCTGATGGATACACAGATGCTGCCAAGGCGAAGAGTGTGGAAGAGGCACAAAGCACCCCCCTGCCCGGGCCTACGCCGTCAGAGGAGCCTGATGCAAAGACAAAGGGGCTTGAGAGTGCAGTGACCAACATTGCGACTACAGATACTGTCAAGAAGGATGCACTCCTTGGGGTAGTGGCTTCTGAGAGTGCCGCTGAGAGTGCTGCTGAGAATGCTGCGACCAAAGACCCCTCACCGGCGACTACTACGCCCACAACGAGGAACACAGCAAGTGGCTCGTGGTTTGGCCTATGGAGCAGTGCTCAGAACGTCCAGGCCAACTCTCCTCCCCCGCAGGCCCCCGCCAGAGACTTCTTTACGCCCAACACATTTTCAGACCAAGCAACCGAGTTGGCGCCGCCCGAGTCAGCAGCAGAGCCGCCAACCGAGACACAACCAGCAGAGCAGGCTGAAGCCCCAGCACCCCCTGCTGCTGTTGTGGAGAGCGCACAAGAGCCGTCAAAGGGACAGGCAAAGGCTTCAGGCTGGGCCTTTTGGTATCGAGAGCGAACAGCAGACAGCAAGCCTGTGCAAGGCGAGGCTCAGAAGCATGTCGGCGAGGTGGCTGTCTTCGATACTCCCTCGCAGTCTCACCCAGAGGCAGCCCAATTCAACGAACAGGAGCAACCGAAAGCAGACGTACCAGAACCGGCGAAGAAACCACTCAAAGAGTCCATCGTCAAGAAATCATTTGGCTCCCTTCGAGGACGGTCGAGAAAGAAGGCCGTGTCCAAAGACCTTGCTGGAGAAACGCCAATAGACACACCAACGTCGAGTGCGCCAGCTACACCTACCAAAGCTTCGCCTGAACGTGAGCCGACTCGCGCTGATACAGCCTCTGCAGCACAGCCAGCACCAAAGCAAGCAACGACAACCAAGCAGGAACCGTCGAATCTCATCCTTCCTGGATTCAATTCCACATACCGCCTGGCGCAGCAGCCGAGCTTCTGGAAGCAGGTGCGTCAGTACTTCTTGGGCGGCGAGTCCGCCACACCCCATCTGCACATCAACCCGGCGCCGCCGCGGATAAAGAAAGCTGTCGCCATTGGTGTTCACGGCTTCTTCCCAGCACCCATTTTCCAGAGAATCATGGGCCAGCCCACGGGCACATCAATCCGCTTCGCCAACGCTGCGGCTGCCGCCATCAAAGAGTGGTCCGAGGCTCGTGGTTACAGCCCGGAGATCGAACAGGTTGCCCTGGAAGGCGAGGGCTTTATCGCCGAACGCGTGAACACGTTGTGGAAGCTCTTGCTCAACTGGATCGACCACATCAAGGAAGCCGACTTCATCCTGGTCGCCTGCCACTCTCAAGGAGTACCCGTGGCAATGATGCTGGTCGCAAAGCTGATCCAGTTTGGATGCGTCAACGCCACGCGCATTGGTGTCTGTGCCATGGCTGGAGTCAACATGGGCCCGTTCATCGAGTACAAGACAAAGTACTTTGGCCCAACGGCCGCCGAGCTTTTCGACTTCTCAGACCCCAAGAGCTTGGTCAGTCAGATGTATCTCGCTGCGCTAGACGAAGTTCTCCGCTTTGGTGTGAGGATCCTCTACGTTGGCAGCATCGACGACCAGCTCGTTTCGTTAGAGGTATGTACCGTCACTCCAAATCTAGGCTCTACTAACCATGCCAGTCTTCGACTTTCTCGACCCTCTCCCACCCATACATCTACCGCGCCGTCTTCGTCGACGGCCGCATCCACGCACCCGACTTCCTCACCCACCTCGTTGGCTTCACCCTCAAGCTGCGCAATCTCGGGCTCCCAGACCACGGTCTAATTCGCGAATTGTCGCCCGCCCTCGCCGGCTCCCTCTACGGCGGCGAAGGCCACTCGCGCGTCTACGAAGACCCGGCCGTATACTCCCTCGCCGTGCACCACGCGCTCGAAACAACCTCCCTCCCCGTCCCACCCCAACAGCGCCCAAGCAGCAGCGCCAGCTTCCAAGGAATCACCATCCCCGTCGTCGGCGAAAAACTTGCCCTCACCACAAAACAAGACATCTACAAACTCCGCGTCAAAGACTACCAAGCCCCCGCCACGGCAGCCACGCAAAACCCCTACTTCCTCCCCTGGGCCATGCGCGGTCTGCTGGAGGAAGAATTCGTCAGGAAGGAACTCGGCGCTGAAGTCGATGAGTTGCTGGGTTTGTTCGAGAAGTGGAAGCCTACTGCTAAGCAGCTCAAGGAGGTCAAGTTTCGGTTAGAGGCTGTGAGGAGCAAGCTTTGATTTGCAGTAGTTAGAGCTAGGGTTGTGTGTATCACAATAAGGCAGGCGTTTGAGGGGATGGGAATGGGTCATGTTTTCACTTTATCTCTCTCGCTGATACCATGGTGGGGTTTGAGGTGCCTCGTAGATGTACAGTATAACAAACACTTCATTCCTTGCACCTCCTTTAGACGTAGCCACACATTCGATCCTGTTCTGATTTCAAACGGCAAATTCGACTTCACCTACACAGCCCACATCATTTAATCCCAAGGACGAACCTCTGTCTTTTTTTTTTTTTTTTTTTTTCCCTTCCCTACTATCCCTCCCCAATCTCTCTCAGCCCAGTTCATCCTTCTATAACCACAGAGATACCGCACGCCCCATCCTCTTCGTGCAATGATTTCCCTCGCCACACGCACTTCCCTTTTACCTTCACTCGTCGTAGAATATCTCCTTATGTCGATGCGTGGCCTCAACTACGGCATTTGCAGCGTTGAAATCTATGCCTATTAGTTTTTTATTCGTGTGCCGAACCGCTCATCCTGGAAAAATACGGTAAAGGAGAGGAAATCGGGAAGTCGATGGTAGTGTGAAACCGTGCAAGCGTGAAACCGTGCAAGAGTAAAAGGTGTCACGAAAAGAAAGGACACTTACCAACTCCTGTCCCGAAATCGGTCGCGGCTTGTACTTTGATGGCTAGGTTGTTGTCGACTTTGCCGATGACTTCGACTGCGTGCCCGACGGAGAGGTGTGCGTCCTAGTCTCTGATTAGTTTATTATTTGAATCTACCAAAGTTGAGGAGTTTGGGAGGGCATGAGAGTTGAGTTTGGTTTGGTTTGGTTTGGTGGTTAGGATGGTGTGGTAGGGCAGAACACAGAACAGAACAGAATAGTACAGCAGACGATATAACATCTCTCCGCTCAGCACACCACACGTCAAGATGCCGCTATAACGTAGGTAGATGGGTAGTAGTAATTACCAAACAACCGCCAAAAACAGGAAATAAGACAGAAAAGTATTCGTGTACGCACCCGGTTCAAGATAACGTCAATCTGCCCGCCCGCGTCTATGACTGCGTTTTCGCCGCGTAGTTGCACTACTTTGCCCAGCACGCGCACGATGCGGTGTTGGAAGGACGAGAGGTGCGGTTGTAGCACGCGTGGGGTTTGCGGGTGGTCCATTGTGAAGGGTGTGAGTTGTGGGTTGAGAGGGTGATCAGGCAAAGTGCGAAGGTGGACGGTGGTGGGGTGGAAAGGTGGTGATGGAGGGCAGACGCGTCGCGTGAGTGCAGATTGGGACTAGCGTTGAACGAAATCACGTGGGCTGAGTGTTTGTTCGAGTTCTGAGTGTTGTCGATGTCGATGTTAGAATTGTCTTGGTAATGAGTTAAGAATAACGTCTGATTATGAGAATCTATCTATCTATCTATCTGGATACACCCACCGCCTACAACAACGCAAGGCCAGTAAAAGCGCGCTTGTCATCTTGGTAAATCGTCTTCTTGTTCCTACCATCCAGATCGCAAACATACACACTCCCACCTAAATCAGTAACATAGATACGGTTATTCCCCCCATCGATCTTCAAACCAATCGCCTCGTGAAACCTCCGCGCAATGACAAACTTGCTCGGCAGCAGTGCAGGATCACTCAGCACCGGCAAACCCTCCTCGTTCAAGTCCACCCTGCTGAGCGTATTGCCCCACGGCAGCTCGCCACGATCCGTCCAGTAAAGGCGGCCATTCGTCTCGTCGATCTCGAGATCGATAGGCTCGGGCAGGCCGTAAAGAATGCATTTCACATCCTCGCGCGACTCGGCTGTCTTGCCCTCAGGCATGGTCATGTTGGCGCAGAAGATCCGCCCGCGTCCGCCTTTTGAGGGACCTTTCTGGCTCCAGTAGAATTTCCCACGAGAGGGGGATACCGCGATACCAACACACCAGTTCATTGCGTTGGCTTGCCCTGCCATGTATGATGCTGTGCCGCCGTTCTGGGCGAGGATTTCCAGCGAGGAACCGTCGTAGTTGCAGCGGTACACGGTGCAGCCTTCGCGGTCGCAGAAGTAAACTTTCTGGGCTTTGGTGTCGAGGCAGAGTTGCTTGGGGGTGTTGATTCTACCGGAGTCAACGACGGTGTGTTGAGAGGTGCCGTCGAGGTTTGCGGAGTAGACGGCGCCGTCTTTTTCGCCTGCCTCGCCCATGCAGGTCCAGAACATGCGTTTGCTGTCGTGGTCGATTGCAATTCCGTCTGGGAGCGCCTGGCTTGAGATAAGGGACTTCGGTGCAGAGCCATCCGTACTGAGTTGTAGGACTTCACCCGAAGATTTTCCTGGCTCGGCTGCAGAAAGACCGACGTCAAGAACAATCAGTGTTGGATCAGAGGACGACTTCTCGTTGACCGTCCCGTTCGCAGAGGTGCTGTTGGTAGAGGCGTTCTTGTCTTTTGGAGGGTACAACCCGCCCTTGTCGCACTTGGACCCCAGCTTGCCGTGATCGAGGTACTCCGCCTTGAGGTAATCGGTCGTATGTGTAGACGACAGTCCGCGCTCGGCGATGTAGTGGCCCTCAATGAAGGCAACAGTATCAAGGCCAACCTGGTCCATTGTGCGGCAGGGCTTCGCTCCACCTTTGATGAACATCTCTGTCCAGAGGCTGTCAATTTCCTCCGCATCGCTGACACCTTCAGACAGTATTGTTAGACTCTCCCGCTTGACAGCCGCCCAAAGTCGGTTGAAAATGAAGCCAGTTGACTCTTTCCTCGCCACGTATGGCTTTGCGCCGCTCTCCCTAAAGCGATCGGACAAGAAAGGAAATATTGCGGGTTCAGTAAATCCGTCAGTCATGAGTTCGACAACCATGTTCTCGGGAGGCATATAGTAGTGAGTGTTCAGGACGCGGCGTTTTGTTGCCTCAGATATCCTGGTGATCATCTCTGATGATTTGTAGGACGAGGAGTTGGTCGCGAGGATACAGTCTTCCGGTGCGACCTTCTCGAGCGTTGCAAATGTCGATATCTTGAGTTCAAGTTTTTCAGGCACAGCTTCAATGACCAGCCACGCATTTGCTACAGCATGCTCGAGGTCTTCGTAAACCTGGACATTTCCGGCTTTTGCTGCTGTTGTCATGTTCTTGTAGGTGGCTATGTTCTCATCCACGTATTGCAGGCATTGCGCCCGCTGCTCTGTACTTGGATCTCTGACCTGCACTTCGTAACCACCGGCTGCCCACGTGCATGCTTTGCGATATCAGCTTCGGTTGTCCTGGAATGCACGTACTATTAAACATACCGATGCGGCGGCCAAGCACTCCAGCGCCCAGTATAGCGACTGGACGCTTCTCGTATTCTTTGGGTGGTTGCCAAGCCATGGGAGGTCAACAGGGATGATTGATAATTTCGAGATTGCAAAACTACGTTGAGGTCTGAAAGTGTGGAACGGGAATACTGAATTTGGTGTCTAGAGAATGTGGCCATCTCACCTATATACGTCAATTGGCCGATGGTGTCTAGAGCACCATACCTACCGTACTATCCGGCGCTTCCCATCGTTCACACTCTCAGAGGTGCGGCGACGTCATCGGCTCTTAGTTGCCAGTAGGTCGCTCGCAGCTGTGCGTACCTCGCAGACTGCAAGTTGTCGCCAGAGAGCTCATCTCGGTATCAGCCTCGTACGAGGTGTTTAATCGAAGCCGAATCGACTTGACCCGTGTCTTCCAAGCGGACGTTCATGCATTTGCGGTTGTTGCGTATACACCGCAAAAATAGGTCGCTGCGGTGACGGAGAGCTCCCGAGGTGGGCGGTCCTTACCGATTGGCTGCAGGGATTGCGGAGCCTCATTCAAATGCCATCGTGGCGAGTGGGCAAAAATTCTTTTGACGTGTGCCTGGACGTGCTCTGACGTTTGATGCGCTTGGAAAATTCTCGGGAACCATGTCTTTAGCGCGCCGAGGTTGAGATAAGGCTGCTACAACTGGGTTCAACCAGGTTGGACGTGTGCGAATCTGCAAATAAGCCACGCAGCGGCACTTTGCAGATATTCTGAACGGGTCTTTGATCAACGACATTTGAATGGGCAATGTTGAAAAGAGTTGAATTCGCTATGCTATGGAGATGATAAAAGGAAGACATGCGCTATGCCGCATTTGAACAGGAAGAAATCTTGCCAACTCCAACGTCATCCTGCTCATCACCACCGATGACACCCACGACGCTGGTACGCTTCTAAAAACAGAAAATCTCATCAGACATCTTTGCAACAGCTCCTGGGGCCTTGAAACCTAGTGTCGCCAGTGCTTTCTTCGACGCATTCACCATCCCTGGGGGCCCACAAAGCATGATCTTCGTGTCCGGTGCCGGCGCGGGTAGCTTCTCCTTCATCACATCCGCCGTTACAAACCCGCTGCCGTAGGCCCAGTTCTCCGGAGGGCTGTCCAGCATGTACCAGAGTTTGAAGTTCTTGGGGTATCTCCTAGCGAATGCCTCCAGCTCTTTGCGCAGGAGGATGTCATCTTCGGATCGGTTGGCCAGAATCAGAGATATCTCTGTTGTGTCATACTCGTCCTCGCAGATAGCGCGGATGAGCTGGTACATGGGTGTGATGCCAGTTCCACCCGCGATCATACCGATCTTCTTGCACTGCCCGACGGTATGGGTGTAGGCTCCCTTGGGCCCGCGGAACAGGACCTCATCGCCAACCTTCAGGTTTGCGAAGAACTTGCCTGTGAGTTGGCCATCTGGGTATACCTTGATCACCAATTCCAGAAGGCCAGCGTCGAGGTTGTTTGAAGTGGGCGTGTATGATCGAGTCACAGACTTGCCGTCGATTGTGGCCTTGATGGCAACGTGCTGGCCAATGGGAAGACCAACGACGTCTCTGGGATCGGGGAGTTTGAAGCTGTATCGGAAGACATTCGAAGACAACTGGTCGATCTTAGCGACCTTCAGTGGCTTGAACTCCTTGGCATCCAGGAACCCTCTTGCCAGGTGTGGGTTCGCTGGCTTTACGTATTGTCGCTGCTTCCGGCGGGGAGGGTATCTTGTGAATCCAGAGTCCACCTGGGTGAACTTGGCAAGCTGCTTTGCGACAACGGTCGCACCGATTGTGGATATAACGCTGGCAACCGCAAAACCGCCGATGAAAGCATTATTGCCGCTGGACAACGATGAGCTTGGCAACTGAGGAAGCCTGGGGAAGAGAACGCGCGGCGATGGACCGTATGTTGACGCGCAGTAGACCGCGCCAGCAAGGGCCAAAGAGCCTGCAACCGCCTTCACGACAGTCGAAGATGCTGAGCCACTCTTTGCTACAGCGGTCGGTGGCACTTGTTGTACAAGTTTGACGTTCTTTGAGCGCTTCAGCTTCTCCGGATTTGCTGCGATGCCAATGAGATAGCTGTTGAGAATCTCATCTGCGTCCTCAGAGTGGCCAACGTCTGCGTAAGCCTCGGTCGCATCCGCTCCAGCAACATCAATCAAGACATCTGCGCCGCCCGGGTGGTCTCGTACGTATTTGGTGACATCGTACACTGCGCGCTTGGGTCAGTTGTGAACCTTTTTACAGAATTGAGTTTGCGCACCTTTCCCTTGGATTATGACCCAAAGGTCGTCCCTAGTGGAATGTGTTGCGACATCAGCCGCGCTGAAAGCAGGTAATTCGGACATCGTCACGTCGACAGTGAGATAAAGTAAGGAAGTCTCGGGGCAGCCGTTAACCTTGAACGAACGGGATAGGTCCTATTATGCACCTCGTTATCTCGAAGCTTTGCGCAGCCTCGGTACATATACGTTGCATTGCGACTACTATTGAGACGAGGCATGACCGAGCATTTTTTTGTCTGAGCGAAATGGCGACTTTGACCATTTGGTGTCATGTCAGACCCACACAAGGAGATTAGGGCCACCATACCTCGGTATGCTCCCGAGGTAACGCTGATCGGAGCTCCGACAGCCAATCGGGGACGCCCCAATTGCGGGACGTTGTAAAAACTACTGACGCAAACCCCTGTCAGGACCCTGCTAAGCTCCGGAGACCCAATGCGTAGTCGGCCGATGATGCTTGATATCTTTGACTTGCTCCGTGAGCCCTGGTAGCATAGGAGCTCACACTAACTTATATGTTAGCCCTGTCCGACTTCGTTCTTGCTCACTTGCCTGTCGACCACACCACATTCACAACATGCTGTCGCAATTGTTCTACTTGCTTGGAGAAGCCCCGGCATCCGCAAAGACCATTGAAGCCGATGAGAATGCCTCTTTGGACGATTTGAAGGACTTGATTGCATCGCACTTTGCGATTGTTGTTGCCGATGGTGAGTTGTTTCTTGCTGTACCACACTCCGAGCCGTTCTCTGACTTGAGCAGGGGTTGGCTTCACACATGGAGACAATGTTCTGTCGAACGTGAAAGAAATTTTGTCTTTCGAAGATGCTATCGCCATCTCAATAGATGGGCATGCGGTTCGCAACGTCCCTGGACCGAAGGGTCTCCCCTACATTGGAAACTTCTTCGAGGTCTACCCAGACCATCTTGGCAACCACCAACGTCTTTTTGAAAAGTATGGGCCAGTTTTTCAGACCACCAATATGGGTGGAACGATCTACCACTCGAACGACCCAGATATTGCTGCCATTGCATTCGCTGAGTCAGACTTCTTCACTAAGAAGATTAACGAGTCGCATCCTCTATACGGCATCAAGACGCCTGAAGCAGGTGTCTTCCTTGGTGACACAGATACACCAGAATGGAAGATTACCCACAAATTCCTGCCTCCTGCCCTCGGCCCCAGGGCTGTGCGACACTACGCTCCAACCATGCAGAAGACCATCGAGAGCGCATACAAAGTCTTCGACGAGCTAGACTCGATCGGTCAATCGTGGAACGTGTACATTTACATGCTAAAGCTCGGCTCACAGGCCGTAGCTAAGCTGACCTTGGGCATGGATATGGAGCATTTTGCACACAAGGTATGTTTGTTAAGCTAATCTAGACTGATACGTTGCTAATGACGCATAGGATGCTCCTGTACACGAGATGGTACACCTCATTGCTGAAACATTACACCTGAACAAGAAGGTCACCTCTTACGGTAGCTGGTACGCCAATTTGCCTTTCGGCGACCCTAAGCTCCTGCGAACAAAGAAGGCCCGTATGGAAGTCTTAGTTGAAGAGCAGATTGCAAAGGCTCAGAGCGGTGGCGTTGAAGACCTGCCGCTGCAGGAGGCCGCTGAACGAGCGGCGAACATGGTGGACTACGCAGTCCGTGCTACAGACAACAAGGGCGAGAAATTGCCCAAGACCAGTTTGAGGGAAGCCCTGGTCGTCGCCACAGGTGCTGGGTTCACCACAACTTCATCGCTTCTTTCATGGCTAATCTATGGCCTCGTCACGTACCCTGGTGTTCAAGAGAAGTTGCTGCAAGAGTTGGTGGACAACGACTTCAGCGATGAAATGGAGATCACCGCCGACTTCACAGACAAGCTCGTGTACCTGGACCGCTTCATCAAGGAAACACAACGTCGACACAACCCCTCTTTCCAGCCTGGACGAACCGCCAAGGTCGATCTGGTCCTCCCCGGTGGATACAAACTAGCCAAAGACTCTGTCATTATCCCTGCTCTTCACCACATCCACAACAACCCCGCATTGTGGGACAACCCCGCAAAGTTCGATCCTGACAGGTGGGACACCCCTGAGGTGAAGAACCGTCACAAGGCAGCGTATATTCCCTTCGCAACAGGGCCCCGCATGTGCATTGGATTCAACTTTGCTCTGCAAGAAATCAAGATCTTCTTGCCCAAGCTGATTTACCGATACAAGTTCGTCAAGGATGGCGACGACACTATCGAATACGACCCCATGTTTCAGTTAATCAGGCCTAATAACCTGTATGTACGATCGGAGAAGCGGGCGAAGTTGCCGCCTAAGACTGAGGTTGAAGCGTAGCGTCAGTCTGGACGTTTACCGTAATGGTTATATCCTTTTCTACATGATTATCTTTGTGTTGTAGCATAGCATTCTTGGAGTAAATCAGAGATACCTTGATATTAGGAAATTTGCATCGTCTATTCATTCCACGCGTTATACTATGACAGCCCAGATGCACGCATATTGTGAATCTGAATTTAAAGGACGCCTCCTGGTCCTAGAAAGAGATAGATGTGGTTCAAAGGATGTCAGGCTACTAGATGCAAGTTAAATTTTGATAAAAAAAGATAGGACTTAATAGAAATGCATAGGTAAAAGAGAGGCAAAGAGAGAAGAAATGCTGCTAGACCTCTGTGCAAGTTTTTTAAAAGGTTTTTCTTGTACTTTAGACATTTAACCTTTAAAAGGGGGGGTAAAATATAGTAGATAAAGTAGATCTTAGGTAGAATTAATAGATATAACTCTAATTTTTATACTTTTCTTTGTAGTAAAAGGGTAATTCCTTTATAGCTAGCTAAAAATCTTAATCTAAATTAGAGTTGCACTAAAGCAATTCCTATTTTTCTTTAGACACTCTGCTAACGCTTTGCCTGGCTGCTTAGTAAGCAGCCGCTGATTGGCCAAATTGTTACAATACGCGGAGCGTCTGATTCATGAGATAAGCGTCTGTCGTAGTTTCCCAATTTCGCTGATGACGCATGGTCCGTGCCATCGGCATCCAAACATCCAGACCTCCACAACTCCATCTTCACCAAACCACACTGCGGAGATATTTTCACATATCCTAACCCGCTTTGCCGTGATGGATAACTAAAAACCTGGTTATTGTAGAAGGGTGTCTTCATGCCAGCACAACGTCGCCATAGGTCGACAGTCGCCTGCCACAATTGCAGGCGGCGCAAGGTGCGGTGTAGTGTAACAGTTACCGGCGTACCATGTTCGAATTGCATCCAGGATCGAATCACATGTGCCATACAGGCGATTGAACATGAGTTGTAAGGCCGGCACCGGCGTTCCTAGAGCCTGCTATTCTGTACTGACCGCTATTCTCAACGTCTACAGGCCCAAAAGTACCTTCTCGATATCCGCACGTGATGCATCGCCGGTGGATGCTTCAGAGAATATTCCAGCTGATGGGTTCTCTACTACTTCAAGAATCGGCAACCTGGTCTCTTCTCCAGACTACACATCCCAAGACCACAGAGTGCATGCATCGGGGCCGTCTTCGGCATTCGATACAGCCCCTGTACTACACCACAGTAACGACGTCCAATTCGATCCAGAGCGTCAGAGAGATCTTGATGAAGAGAAGAGTGGCGCCGAGCTTTCCCATGCTGCAAGAGGACAAGGAACCTCTGGCTCAGGCAGGCCTTTTTACACGGGTAAGATCTGTTGCGAATTTGACCGAATTACATTAGCTGAGTATATCTCCAGGGGAGCAACCAGGAGTCACTTCCCTGATTGATACACAGGAGCCTTTGCCACGGCATATTATGCTTCGACCTGCTCCACCGAGTGTGCTGTCACGGGACGATCGTGATTTCCTACAACGCAAAGGTGCATTGACGCCTTTGCTCTTATATTCCCATCAGGAACTGCTCCGCGCATACTTCCATCACGTTCACCCTATGCTACCGATAATACATCTTTCTAAACTGCAGGAGTTCGAATTTCCGAATTCGATACCACTCCACAGCATGCTTCTGTATTGGAGCATGGCTGTCGTAGCGGTGAATGTGAGATGTTCTAGTCCAACACTCTACTTGCCACTGAGCTGACATGCGCGCTGAAGTTTGTCCCGAGCGACGTATGGAAGGGAGAAAATTTCACGTCAAGGAAAGACATGAAGGATACGATGTATGACCGTGCGAAGGTAAGAATACTCTAGCAGTACATGGCATCTTGTTCTTTCTATACCTACTAACAGTCTTCGTAGTGCATGTATGATAATTCTGGAGAAACTGACAAAGAAGCCCTTCTGCAAGCCGCCCTTCTATTATCTTTTTGGCATTCGGACAGAGACAGTCATTCACAGCCATGGTACTGGAGCGGTAAGTTCAATGGAATCGCGCACACAGTTTAGGCTGACATGCTACCAAAAGGCGTCGCGATCAACTGGTGTCACATTATAGGTCTGCACCGCAATCCGGATGCGGCGAGGGTGAACCCGCTTGTCTCTCCCCAGCGCCGTAACCTGTGGCGACGATTGTGGGCTAGCTGCCTGTTTCGAGATCGATGGCTGAGTTTGACACTTGGAAGACCACTTAGAATCCGCCTAAGTGACTGCGACATGCCTTTCCCGGTTCCACAAGATGTCTTGGATGACCTTAGCGCGCTCCCTGATATGCTACGGGACTCTTATGTTCCTGGCGATCTCAGTATCATGATCGAGCACTGGGTGTCATTGATTCGACTTAGTAGGATGCTTGGTGAGATCCTCTCGCTTTTCTACCAGCAGCTGGGAGTTCGACCGACCCTGTCACAATTTGACACCCTCGAGCGTGAGCTCAATAGATTTGCAATTTCCGAACCTTCCGAAATTTCCCAAAGTTCGCTCGCAACGTTCAGCTACTACCATCTGCAATTGCACTATCAGTAAGCTGCCTGCTCTCTGGTTTACTTCTCTGTTAATACAGTACTAGAGCGACTTTGATAACGTTCTATCGCCCATTTGTCTCTACAGTCCCACAAGGCCTCACTCTGCACACAGAAGAGGTCTGGAGGAGTCGGATACGGGCACGCATGGAGAGTGCCGCGACGAACTCAAACGGGGTTCTTGACTGTATTGCCCGTGAAGGACTTGTAGGCTTCGCAACTCCAATGACGTGAGTGCTACTTTTTCGCAGTGTTCTCGAAAGTTATGAACGACTCTCTTTGAAGAGCAAGTCATTCATCATCAGCAGAACCTCGCTAACAATACCTAGACCGCCGCTGCTTGTGCCCGCTATGCATGTGCACCTCTTGAATTGCAAGTCCGAGAATCACTTGACCCGTCGGTTGGCTCTCAACAAACTTGAAATGTGCATGGCAGTTATGCGAGAATTGCAAAAGGCTCACACCTCCGCATCGATTTTCTGCGGGGTATTTGGAGAAGCAATTCGCCAGCTTGCGCCAGGATCCTTGAATGAAAGTATCTGGGGTGTGTCCCAGACCAGACGTCCTTCGACAGCAGTGACAGTATTGCCTGAGAGTACGCAAGTTCCTGGCTTTGATAGCTTGTCCTCGCAGACAGTCGTCACCGATGATATCTTGGAGTCTCTTCTAAACGAGACCTCTACGTATAACTTCTGGGAGTCGATGAATATGCCGGAACAGTCTTGGACGTACTACAGAGAACTATGATTGTAAAGCTCGCTGTTCTGATAGCTTGCCATGCTTTATCGCTTGGAAACCGAGGGGCAAGGTCTAGGCGCCCAACCTCGACGGAGCGCGATCTTTGGGGTCCAAAGCAAAATCGTCTACCCAGCACCCTCTGGGTAGGTTAAGCCATCGGACATAAATAGGAGCTTACCTCAACCATTCTGCAGCCGAAACTGTACACTTTGTACTTCTACTCTGTTTCGGGAGCTCGATTTCACTTTCCAGTAGGGCAACTGTGTCAAGCTCAGGGAATGGTCATGAGCCCTCCCACACCTACTGGACGATATCGGGCGATTGCCCGCCCCATATTCTATGTGCCTCTCAAGATATGGCGAGCCATGTGCGTCATAGTAATCACGATTGAGTTATTCGGAGCTTGGACGATTATGTCGTTCTTTGCACATATCATTGGCGGGGAACGCAGCAACGTAGCAGAGAACTCAGCGGGTAATGAAACACCGGCATTTCGAAGTCGCCGTGTAGAGCGCTTCTGGCGCTCATTATTTGTTCACCCCTTGTCGGCGGGCTGAAAGAACTCTGTCACCCAACATTGCCTTATTTCTTCATGTGGGGTCCTATCATGGGATTAATGTATATGTTTTGGGCCCTGGAAACTCGTCAAATTACTCTACCTGGGACCGAAGTTTTACCCACCTCCTGTCCGCAAATGTCCCGTCGAACGCAGACCTCAGCTTTTGTCAAGCTATTTGCTGCAACCTTTACAACAGTGGGTGTTCGTGGGCATTTAGGATCTCTCGCTGCCTCGACATCTTGGAAATACGAGCTTTTTCGTGCAATCGAACTCCTTGTCAGTCCTCTAGTGCCTGTGTTCAATTTCGCCGCGATGCTCTGGTAAAGCTTCATGGATCTGCTGGCCAAAAGCCCCAGATCATGGGAGAAAGGCGGTGCACTCAAATACCGACTGGCAAGGTTGTGTCACTGCCACGTCGCCGTCCAAGTTCCTCCTGAAGCAACGAGCTATATACATATCAATTCTACCAATCCTCTTCAACTCGGAGCGATTCCGTCAAAATGCGACTTATGATGGGGCGGTCGGGTGCTCATCTTGTTCGTCCTGCTCGGCCAATACGGCCAAGAAGTGTACTGCTTGCACGGCGCCTCCTTTCGGAGACAGCGGCAGCAATCGATCTTGCTATATTGTTCCTTGTTCTGTCCGGTCTAGTGATCCTGATTCAGTCTAATCTCTTGTTTCATCTAACGTTGCACCTATGATCATCCAGCCTCGAAGAAATCAGTGTAATACGGCACATGTTGTTCGGATGCTCAGCTCATTCTGCCACTTTATTGGGAGCTTCTATCTTTCTTGTAGTAGCGGTTCGCTGTTCACTATATGCCAAGTATAACTCGCTAGACAGTAAGATCGCACCAATCATGCAGTTGGCCAATCATTCTGACGTGCCCCATGGTGGCACTTCCAATCATGAACGCATCGCAATAGACAAAATGACCCATTATCCCTTTTCAGCTCCGTTCAAGCATATTCGGGAAGACATGCAGTATCACAAGCACAACAGAAGGGATTTCTAACATACCGCTGCGGTTACGCGTCTGACGAAGTTTGGACCAAATTTCTATCATATCTTAACCGAAAGATAAAGCAAGATCTGGAGATACTGAGAATGGAGGATCTACAAGGCACGGAGAAGATGATATCAATCGAAGACAAGGAAATGCATGACAGCGCAACTGTTGATCAGGTCTACAAGAGTTTTACAGAGTAGGCGAGAAAAGACGAAGCAAGGGCCGAGAACAACGGCGAACCCTGCGGCGCTTCACGTATCATAGACATACATACTGTGCAAATGCAAATGCCGACGTGCTTGATCTTGTGATTAATTGCGCCCTCAGCCGCCAACACGGGATTCGCGCTACATACATATTCCATGTCAAGCTTGAGCAAGTTTGACAAGAGAACCTTGCTGGAAGACTGGGTCTACCGGTGGGAGGGATCACGAACGAGAATGAGGAGATTCTTGAGGATGATGGCGACATTGATGAGAGTGAATCTCGAGACAAGCACTTTGTAAAGGTGCCTTTGGACTGCCTTGGCCCAGAATTTGATATCAAATTTCGAGACTAGTTAATCTCTGAGCAGTTCGTAAAATACCGAAAAGCCGTCATGTGTCCCTTGGAAAAGGCGGTTTGAATCCCTGAGACATTTACAGACCACTGAACTTGGAAACAGGTACAGAATAGACCCCATGATGGAGTCAAGTGGCGACCCCAAAATAAAGAATGCTATATTTCTAAAATCAGCGGAGAGCGTCTCTGGTGATTTGTGAGGTCTTTCCTCGAAAACGGTGGGTTTGAATTCAGTAATTCGTCAATTGTCATGGACGTTGAGTTGCACGAATTGAACCGCCACCGCCAACGCGGCCGGTAGCATAGCACTAACACTTAGACAAAAAGCTGCGGCCCCTTGTAGTCCTCTAAAAAATATCGGGACGTTGCGCGAATTTGCGTATTACCCGCACAGACACTGCAAGCTATAAATAGATCCTGGTTGCCTCACGATCTTTCTGCGTCAACAAACAACCCTTCTTTCCAGTCTACTTCGACTGCACAACAACTTCCCCACCTTTCCCCCACGTGATTGAGCACTCCACAGTCCACGGACAGTGTTCCTTTCAAGCACGAGGACGATACTGTCAGCGAACTGTAAAGCACGCAGTAACATCCAATCCACCTCGTCGCACTCGTTCCACAGTCAACACAGGAGGCGAAAGAACTGGTTGCTAAGATAATTGATCTTTACTTCACCCTATAAGCCATCTGGGTTTGGCATGGCCTTAAACCTTGTACCAGCCGGCAACATGACCGAAACTACTTTGTCCAAGGACACGGTGCCGCCGTTCCATTATCGAAGTCCTTATCTGCGTCAGATACCCCATTATCGGACATGTTTACCAAGCATTGGCCATTCTTGCAACCTCTTTGCCGACCCACCTTCTCTCCGCCTGCGGCGCATCGCCTTTTTATGCATCATCTCGCTGCGCATCATCGAGGCAATCTTCTTTACTTTTGTCCTTTACATACGCAAACCCAGCCTCCTAATTCCAGGGATCTTACTCATGCTCGTAGTGTTCTTCATAGTCGCGTGGAACTTGCATCTCGTTGTTGAAGCGGAGGGCCAGCGGCAATTGTTCAGGGCTAGGATTTCAGGAAGAGCATTTGGTGCGTTTCTTTGGGTCCTGGTTGTGGTACATGTGGTTTTGATTGGGCTGGAAATCACTGGTCTCTCGTGGTTTGTTGATGGTACGCAGAGAACTTGGGCATTTTGGGTATTCACCATTTGCGTTGCTGCTTGGGTCGCCGGCAAAGAGCCGGTGGACGGAAGTTTGAGTCTAGTCTAGCAGAGCCTTGTGGGCGAAAGTAAAATTCTCGAAGTCTACTTTCATTCCTGTACATCAACCAAATTCTGCAATACGTAAAACGGCCATTCAATCTAACAGTAATAGCTAGTATCTCTAAGCTTGATGTAGACAGTGTCCCATCATGCCCAAGCTCTCGCTCGAAAGATCGCAATTATGGACAACCCAGCACTGAGCCAAATGAGATGAAATTGACTTGGGTAGATTGAACCGTCGCTACCAATTTAAGCAATATGCATAGCCCGCCATGTAAGAACAAGAAGTTGCCGCCTTTCATGCTATGAGATACTATCACATTGCCCACTGTCCAACAGGTCAACCACGACAGGCTTGAGAAATCTGCGTACTTGAAGAAAGCCGTATACAACATCCAAGTTGATGTTTCCCCAGTATCGATAAAAGATAAGGGCCATCTGGCGTGTTTAACGTTGAGGGTTCATTGTCTAGTCGTCAGTTGCTTTTACAATTTCAGTTGTGACGATGGTCTGAAGACTGTACAAGAGCCGCAAGACCCAGCCGAGAACTTCAAACTAGTCGCCACCAATCTCAACATCCACTCGCATCTGTCGTAGCTTCTAGAACTCATTACGATGATGCATTCTCGACTTCCCACCCTGATCACCGTCACAGGAAGCGATGTTCCAGACTGAGCCATTGGACAAGAAAGGACGAAATTGTCGTTATTGGCAGCCCTTTCGCCGAACTTGGTCCCTTGGACGTATCAGAATATCAACAGCCGACGCCTGGCGAACCGAGTCCCACCTTTGTACTGTGGTATGATCACTCCAATATTGTGCGACTTTGAAGATATCGAAAGACTGCAGGCGCCAGAGGCTGCAAAACTGACGCTTACAGCTAGAGATTTCGGCATGCGAAGACGTGATTGATGCTCCATCGCATGGTAGCATCGTGATGCACGACATCTTCCTGGGACAAGCTATGACCTTCAGCGATAAATTGCCCAAAATGGAGCGCTCCAACATTGCATTGTGAGCTCAGAAGTGTCAACCCAGCCTGTTATGCAGCAGCGAAACCCACTGTCATTTGTGTACTTCAAATCTGACAAGTTACTCGAAGCAGCATACAACCTGCCGCTACGTCATGTACCATGATCGCTTAAGCTAGCTTGTTGTCATGTATGTTTCCCACATTGCGCTGTGATGACAGGACGCTATGTACCCCGCATCCGCTGAGCCGCTGTTAGCATGTCCAGACCTGCACAAGGTTGCTACCGGTGGCGATCTTCTCTTCGAGAACTCGTTATCATTACACACCAAAAACTTAGTTGCAGAACGCTTGGATGCTGAAGATCTTCAAAGTTTTTACTTATCGTTTTGAGTAGAGTTGGCATCAGAAGGACACAGCAAATGAGCTCAGCTTTGGTGGGTCTCTTCATCAATTCTGTATAGGCTGAAAGCTATCGATCACTGCTCTCAGAGAAGCCCGATTTTCTCTCCACCCCCAAGCTGTCTCATTGATCAGCCGAAAAAACGTTCCTCATGATCACACAATGTGATCGCCACTGCCTGCCCTTCCTACAGTATGTTCCATGTCGCTCCTCTCCCAGCTCATGCCCCGTTGGGACAGCTAGTTCCAACCCATAGGCAACTCCTAGATGCAGCAGCGCTGGCCGCTTCGGCAAGGAGTCGGGCTGTCGTAAAAAACTGGTCGGAAACCGGATGGGCAGTTTCTACCTATAGCGACACATCTTGCGCCTCGTGAGCCGGCTTGATCACCGCAAGTAATAGCTGCAACTTCTTCAAACGGTCGTTTATCAGCAAAGCCATTTAGAGGAAAGCAGTCAGCGTGCGGGCTTACCGCCAATACAAAGGCTGTCAAAAGATTAGTGGACGATACCAACGAACCATAAGATGGGTTTTATGCTTGCCTGAGGAAGGTAACTGCAACGACTAGATACTTCATTCTAACAAAGCGTAAGACCAGATGTGAGACTGCGATGATTTGTCCACTGTCAGTTGGGCTGGAAGATGATGGGAGAGTCTATAGCAGTCAACGTCGCACTACTTATACTCACTGCAATGGGGGGCATACCTCCTTACAGGACTGTTTCTCCCATCCCCTCTTCTGGGCGCCTGCAGGATACTCGAGTGGCGCTCGTATTCAAGCACATCTTATTGCAAGCTGACTATATCGGCCCTTCAGTGCATGGCGAACAATCGATATTGTTACGAGACCTAAACAGGAAGAGGGTGGTTTCTCCAGGTTCGTGTGATTTTACTTGTACATGGAAGGGCTTTCGATGTTATCAGATCTGACTCTTCTGCCTAACATCCATTGCTGTTTAATACGCAAAAGCAGAAAGTAAAGATAGCTTGACCTGAACAGTGAGTATACCAAGCTCTATGGCAGTGTAAGGTTCCATTGTGTAACAGCGAGATCAATGTTGAACAATTATCAAGTTGGTTGGTGTGAAGCCCCTCACTCGTACAGCATAACCATGATGCTTTGTCAAGGTCTCATTACATGACATAGGCGTCTCGTGATCCTCGCATTCCTCACTGTGGTTGGCATGACCTGCAAGCGGTAGTGAAGAACTGCAACTCATGTTTCTCACTTTACCGAGAATGTGTTAGCGAAGTCGTACTCACTTGATGGGAGATGGTTGATTGGTTGATTGATTTAACCAACGTTCAGGGTTTATAGAACCGAGCCTTCCAAGGGGCACTGTTAGATGGATGGAGATTTGAGTGACTTGGTGATCTAAATGCTATCATATTAACACCGTCTCTGGTAATACTGCGTTGAGTTAACGGGAGATGGACCACCCCGAAACATTCAATTGACATGTATTCGGCTTTTTGCAAAGAATTGGCACCACATCGCAATCCAGGTCACTTTAAAGAGCTGAATTGCATTTTGCATTGTTAACTCAATGCAGTGCGGAGAACCAATCGCAGATGCTGCATTGATGCACTACGCAGCCGTGCGGGAGGATCCGACACCCCGCCTTAGCACAACGCTATTGAATGATCGGCGAAGGATCACCCATAGAGGGACCGTACTGCGGGGCTGGTTACCAAAACCATTCTTGCATGTCTTGGTAGATGAACACACCTTCCATAATGGAGTTACCCCACTCGTTTCTTGCAGCAGGGACGGCGCGAGCTTCGGTCCGTTTCCCCCACTGCCGACACTAGACATTCAGGGCTGTCTTTGCAGAAACTGACTGACTTGGGGTCAACAGGCGTTTTTGATATCATATTATGGAGACTAAGATAGCTGAAGTAACTCATCGCCTCTCGAACTTGTCTCAACAAGAAGATTAGCCTCAAGGTCCGGTCAAGGTTTCCAGATAGTGCTGTCCAACATCGCAAAGGTGATCAACCCCTGATTCACGGCTTTGAAAAGACCGCAAAAGCCGCGACGGCTTACCTTCACTGCCTCAAAAAGATACAATCGGCCGACATGCATTCGCCACCTCGAAACGAGGAGTGAAGGTGACTTGTCAGGTCCGGACTATCGCTAAGAGTTCAGCTGCTCGACTCGGCCAAATCGTCGTAAAGTGCTACAGGCTTTGAAGTGGTGATAGCTCAGTTCTTGCCCCAGCTAACTATCCCGCCTTAGAAATTTCTAGGTGTGAAATGGTGGGCGTATCGAGAATATCGCTTGAGGGTTGAATAGATCGCAGAATACCAGAAAAAGAGATACAACACATTGAACCAACTCTCTCTCCTTCTCACAACAAATATTAAGCTTCCTAAGTAATAATACATAGCGAGATAGTCACCTCCGCCAGTTAACCTAAGGCAGCCCTTAAGGCGCTTGATAAACACATACCCGTCTTACATACATGGACATGCCTGCAATTTAGGAATCTCGTATCCATTATATTCACAATACCCTTCCCATGTAGCGCCATTGATGTAGCCTTCCAGCCCTGAAGGCAACAATTATCCTGCTATTGACCTTAAATGGAGCTACAGAAAGTTCACATCATCTATTGTTGCAGCTAGCACAGCTGATGAAAGTTCGTGCACTCTGACTCGTAAGGGTACCCATGCTTTTTTCCTCAGCGCATGGGTACAAGTGTGAAAACCAATGGGTCATGGTGTATACTGTGTCACTGAACTAGGTACGACCGAGGCCAGGAATGAAGTTACTAGCATCAGGCCGTCACTTAGCTTAGCTTAATAGTGGATTTGAAGCATATCATGATGGCGAAGATGTTGGTGTTTCTATCAAGAGGCTCGAAATCAACGATTAAAGTTGTGTAAAAGAAACTATCCTTGTATTAAATGCGTGTTTGTAAAGAGTGTAGCTATCGGTTGATCAAGTCGTTCAAAAAATAACAGACAAATAATGATATGTGCTCTGACAGACTTGGAGTACTGCAATGTCCTGTAACCTCCTCTTAGGCTCTTCTCACCATTTATGCAAACCTCACAGAATGTCGACACAGTTAAGTACCGAGATGCTGACAAGAGCTCCCTATTAAAAAAGTCAGTGTCGGCTTAACAGGGTGGGGTAAAAGGGTTACTTACAGGTGCAGCATTAGTGGTGCAGTATTTCTTCGTTCCGGTACATGTGCCACCTGGCTGCAGAACAAGGCAGACCAGATTGAGCACATTAAGTCCGGTGCAGCATATCGGCTTTTGGCCGGTACTAACACTAGGGACCGGGATGGGCACTGCGACACTGATGAGGGTTGTGGATGGGATGATGACTGGGTTGCCAGTGCCTGGAAGAACGCTCGTGATCGGGTTGACGGTGGGGACTGGGGCTGGGCTTCCGTTGCCAGGAAGCACGCTTGCAATCGGGCTCACAATGCTTGAAACAGCACTTGCAATGGGGTTGACGATACTTGCGACTGGATTTCCAACGCCAGGAAGATTGCTTGCAATGGGGTTTCCGGTCGGGATGATACTTGCGATGGGATCTACAATACTTGCAACAACGCTTCCAACAGGAGCCATGTTGGTGCATGCATTGTTGCCTCCGCCGACGGCACCAGGTATGTTACCAACAACACTTTCGATTGCTGGGAGAGCGCTGTTTACTACACTGACAACGGCGCTAGGGATGCTTCCGATCACGCTGGCGATGGGATTCGCGGTAGGGTTGGGGATCGTGCCTCCAACAATGCTTGAAGCTACAGCGCCAATGGGATCCGCAATTGCACTTGGGTTTACGCCTCCAATCACGCTGGCGATGGGATTCGCGGTAGGGTTGGGGATCGTGCCTCCAACAATGCTTGAAGCTACAGCGCCAATGGGATCCGCAATTGCACTTGGGTTTACGCCTCCAATCACGCTGGCGATGGGATTCGCGGTAGGGTTGGGGATCGTGCCTCCAACAATGCTTGAAGCTACAGCGCCAATGGGATCCGCAATTGCACTTGGGTTTACGCCTCCAATCACGCTGGCGATGGGATTCGCGGTAGGGTTGGGAATTGTGCCTCCGACAATGCTTGAAGCTACAGCGCCAATGGGATCCGCAATTGCACTTGGGTTTACGCCTCCGATCACGCCTCCAGTGGGGATCTCGATGCCTGGGAGTGCACTTTCGACTGGATTCGCGCTGGGGACTGGGATGATACCTCCGACGATGCTTTCGACCACGCTCACGATAGGAATCGGGCTTGAGCTCGGGATGACTGCTGAGACGATGCTCTCGATCGTGTTTCCGACTCCTCCGATTATGCTTGCGATGGGATTTCCGGTAGGGTTTGGCGCAGTACCTCCGATAATGCTTTCAACCACGCTTACAATAGGGACTCCATCTGGGAGTGGGTTCGTGCCTGGAACAATGCTTCGAACAGGGTTCTCGAGGCTTTCGATGACGCTTGCTATTGGATTCCCAGTAGGAGCTGGAACGTTGTTTGTAATAGTGTTGTCGCCGATGTCTAGTCCAATACTCGCGCCGACGCCGATGCACAAAGGTAGACGGGTGTCCGCCGGCAAAGCGGAAGCCACAAAGGCCATGGAAAGCGTAGAAATGATATTCGATTGTCTCATCTTGGGAAGAAAGGCAAAAGAAGATGCAAAGTTGGCAAAGATATGATGATAAGTGCGGTGGTTATTGCTTCAGGATCTTTGAGTTGCTCTGATACTGGAGATATGAATGAAGTGAAGGCGATCTTTATACTACTGCTTGAATATGCGTCGGTAGGCTGCTCATCACGTCCACTACGTATCCGATCATGTTGTCCAGCACCTTCTCTGCTTTGTTTCTCACTGTTGACGGCTGCGACAGTCCCGGCTAACCCGGTTGCAGCGTCTGCAAATCTCAAAATTCCTTTGAAATATACGGAAACGGCACACTGACGGTTGTTGAAGTGGCTTAGAGTGTGATGTATACATCTAAAGCGTCACTTTTTGTATCACACAAAGACAGAGGTGTAGTTAGCAAGAACGCCACGATACACGAAGCGAAGAATGCAAACATACCTTCTGTGGTTCCAGAGTTCCGAGGCCACCATCAAGCCGATGATCTTAGACGAATACGTTCAAGATCAGCGTAAAATAATGGAGGACATTCCCTGCAATGACCAGTGGCGTAGTGAGTGGCGGGAGGTGCGAGGATCGTACAGCTTACATCGAGCTACTGTGGATGTTCAAAGCCAAGCTGCCTCCTTTCCTGTCGGTATTGGCTGTTTCTTACTTGGCAGAACTAAGCAGAAGCTTCAGCTCGTTCTTGGTATGTGGGGCCATATGCTTGGATGAAGATCTCAAGCTCAGATGTCGTATCATGCTGCATTTTGGACACTGAAATTGTTTTTCTGGCTAAATTTGCTTTTAGTAGAGATATGGCAGCATTTACTGCGTGAGGATGAGGTTCTGGGTTGATTCACGTTTCTCTGGATATTTACCTTCTAACGTGGAGTGTACGTTGGTTCGGCGAATCCGAATATCCTTGTCTTGAAGATCAGCGCCCACTTCCCCAAGCTTGCTTGATTGTATAGCATTGGTCCTTGCTGTCGTTTGTGGATAGAGAGAAGCGAAGCGGTCTCTAAGAGCTGCTTTAAGTTAGTGTCGATGTGTCAAGATCTTGCTGATCAACCCCAAAATAGAACATCTTTCAATATGTCACGCTAGATAGAACTAGTTTTCCGTCCATGCCATCTCTTTATGTTCATGTGCTTGGCAGAGCTCAGTCGCCGAGAAGGCCATTCCATGTTGGGTGATTTTCGGATCTGTAACCACTTGAGAGTCGCCGACTTTTGCTCCCTAGTGCTTTTGCGATGAGGCAAAATGTGAGTCCTGCAGTCTTGCTACCCCGCATTATCGTCATTTTCCCAACGAACCAACAAAGAATGAATGCAATGGTTATCACTACGATTGGTGACGCGGCACCTGGAAAGCCGTGGGTAAAAAAATCTCGCAAACGAATCTCGAGAGGTTGAGACCGTGACATCAGTTTCAATGCCAAATACCCAAATCACGCGAATGTGTGACGATTGCCTTCTTTGTCCTGACAGATTTTGTCCCAAAGCGGTCTAGTCGAGTCGATGAATGATCTTGACAACATGTAGCACCACGCTAGCTTCCCGAGCACTTGGCCACATATCAGAGCTCCGTTGTCGAGTCCAGAAATAGGCACACAATCGAACGACCCATGTCTGGTCGAGAAAACATCAGGGCTTTGCGCCGATTTTGATTCATGGTAACACACCTCACCGGTGCCGATGTTCGCTATGTCAGATCTGTCCAAGATAACACGTCGACTCAATGTCTTATCAACCAAAGTGACCATGAACGACCCATCAACTTATGTGCCGTGGCTTTGATACAGTTCCCTGCTTTACGTGTGACGTAGTATCACAGACTACTCAGTTTTCTCATCGTTGCATCGATGCTGCTTCTATCTTTACCTTATTGAGACGTCGCCTGCTTTTTGATATTTTGTACAAAGACTGGCTCTCCTAAAAAGAAGGAAACACGAAAATAAGGCCTGCCGTGAGATTCGAGCCCGCGCATGAACAAAGCTAGTAGGTCTGCCTAGATGTTCGCAGCCATCCTGTGGGAACGCTAGGTCAAGCATGTAGATCTAGCGCATAGAATGTGTTCAGCTTTACAGGGATCTATGGATACTCGCGAAGGTACAAAGCTAGCCCTGTTCTTCCGTAGTCCGGTGTGAGGCAGGATCGCGCCAGGCGAATGCATGGTACGTTCTCGTCGCCAAAGCTGCGCTGTCAGGCACGAGATTCTATGTTTGGTAGACGCGTTCTTGGAGCATAGTGACCCATATATATGACCGGAAACAGTCCTCAAGGGACAAATGGAGCACAACATCTCACAGCGCAGTCACCGATTGTAATTTGAACGTCGGCGACTACTATGGTGCCCCCTCGAAGTTTTCAGTAGCTACCTACGGCCACCGCCACCTGCATTATTCATTGAATACACAAAGTTCTAGCTCACTAGCTATAGCTTGCTGCGCGTTACATTTTATAGCCCTGATTGAGCGCTGCTAAGACTGATTTAGAGCGCGCAGGGGCATCTACAGACATTCGTCAGCTGCTTTTTTGTATACATACGCATAGCAGGTGCAGTGACAAGGTGTTACCCAAGATAGACTGACTGAAAATTTCAGGGGGGCACCATAGTACATCACCCGCTACTTTGCTCACTTGGAAGCCAGACAGCTGACCAGGGATCATTTATTCGATACACAATGCTATCAGAAAGCTGAAAGTCCCCGATTCCAATCAAAGACCCATGTCTGGTCCATTGCAAGAGGCCGAGTTTCAAAGTCTTCTCGAAAGCTGTCTTGGGTAGCCAGACAAGTGGAACCCCAACCGTGATCTTCAGCGGTATCTTTCAGAGAGTGATAACAATACAAGGGGGGTGCCTGAACAGATGGAAAATACGAGGTGCCCCACAGAAGCATAGCACATCATTAAAGCTTCTACAAAGCTAGTTAAATTCTGTATGGATTTTAGCTTTTTAAGAACAGCCTAATGTCTAAACATGTCATTTTATCTACTATAGCACTAAAGACCCTAAATTGTTATCTTACATATACTAAGCGCGCCTAAATACACGCTCTAAGCTACAAAGCAGGATAGTCTCTTCAATCTATCTTGAATAGCCTTAGTAAGGCAGTCTTAAGAGCCTTAGGGGGCTATACACTATTCTAATGCATATCTATGTCTAGTTTTGTATGTAGATTACTAAGTAATTAAGACAGTTTAATGCGCTTCTGTGGGGCACCTCGTATTTTCCATCCGTTCAGGCACCCCCCTTGTAACTGACCCGATGGCCAGGAAGATTGTATGGATCGACATAGCAATCAGTCCTTTTGAGCTCGATTTTGACTTGAATGACGCCTTGATTATCATCGCGAGTATCTTGTTTGATCAGTTTCGACAATCACAGATCTGGCAAAGGGATTACCAACAACATTCTGCCCTAAAGTAGGTAGTTCTAGACTGGTCGTTCAGCAGTTGTACCGAAGCTGCTGCAACAACTATCAGTAAACAATTGCGCGGTCTCATCGAGCAACACCGAAAAGAGCAAGCGCCTGAATGTTCCGAAACTGAGGTTAGGAGACAGGCATGACAAAGATAACGAGCGTGGTCCCGTCCGACACGGTGCACTTTACGATCTCTACTCAGGGCGGGTTGCGCATGGATTTCGATGACGTCCGCGGGTCAGAACGCAGACGTCATCAAATTTCGTTAGATACTGACTTTTAAACAACCATTTCCTCAGTTAAAGTTACACATTTGATCATTAAGGACAAAGGGTCTCAATGCTACTGTGCTAAATTAGATTTACAGCCGTGGTACAGAGACAAAGCATTCTAGACTCACCCTAATACCTAATCCTTCCAGACACTGACGTGTAACAAAATGTTGGCACCTTCCTAGAGAGGTTTATTGTATGTTGAAAGCAACGCTTCAGGACCTTGAGCCGTCTGACATCCTCGAGTTCAGTTCATCAGCGAGGAGACACCCTGAAAGACCGATAACTGTGATCTTCTTCCCAGTAGCGACGTTGATCTCCCTCTGGAATTGGGTCCAGACAAGATCTGAGTGGATTTACAGGAAACAATTGTATAATAGACCTCTTCCTAACCTAGCTACCTACTAGGCAGAGGCACGAGTTTAGTAATCTTACTAACATATAATAGCGACATAGAAAAGAGTACATTAGATAGTAAGTAAAGAAACAGCTTTTCTTAAATATGTTAACAAATTTAGTCCCTGCTAGGCTACTATTATTAAATATAATGCTGGTGTACATAGGAAGAAAGCTCTTTTAAACTAAACTAATATAAACCTTAAGAATAAAGCTGTAAACATTGCTACTATAATAATTAGGTACAGTTTATAACTAATTTAAAAACGTTTACTTACGTAATTGCAGAACTAGTTAACCTGTTTATCTAGCGTAGAGGAACGTTATATCTACTACTAGCTAGAGGGAAAAGATGCTTTAAGAAGAAGGATTTAAATAGTAAAGGAGGGTTTAAATAGCATTAAAACAGTAAAAAAGGCAAAGTAAGAACAGAAAATAGAAAATACGCTTTGTAGGTTCTAGGCACCTTAAAGAACACGTGTAGGTAACCTTAGTAATATAATATACTTTTATTTTAACTTGTTTATACATGCGCCTGCAGGCACCTAACCTAGTATTAGCTAGAGTTAGAGTTAAATTTTATAATTTAGAGTTAAATTAAAAGCGTATAATTATACAAAGAGAATGTACTCTTCTAAATTATAGTTTAAAGTGTAGTTGTTAGTTACATATTATAGCTAAAAGGGAGTAGTATTACAGCACAGAACGCAGGTTGCGCTAGGCTAAAAAGAGTTATTATTACTTACCTCTAGATTTAGCGCTATATAGCTAGCAACTACTCTAGCTAACTTTAAATAGGCTAAACAGGGCCTTGTAAGTTAATAGCAACTTATAGTAAGTTAATTACAACTTATAAAACTATAATCTAAGTTGTAGTTATTGCACTATTAGGGGGTAGTACTACAGCGTAGGACGCAAGTTGCGCTAAGCTAAGAAGAGTTATTATTGCCTACCTCTAGGTCTAGCGCTATACAGCTAGCAACTACTCTAGCTAACACTAAATAGGCTAAACAGTGCTCTGTAAGTTAATTGCAACTTATAAAACTAGACCTTACAGCGTTCCTACCTTATACAATAGCAACATTATTGCCTACTACCTATACTAGCTGCTAAATAAGGATTATAAGGGTGTTTCTTTGCTAGCTTTGTATAAGGAACTACAGTCCCTGCTGCGCAAACGCCCTAGGCAAGTTAAATTAATATAGAAAGTAGATTCTAGGCACTCTAATCTAGTTTTAGTTTAAACTTCTTTTATATTAGACTTTTTTCTCTTGCTAACTCCTAAACACCTTCTTAAACTGTGTTCTAGACAAGCTAAGACAATACATAACATACAACATGCTATAAAGAAGACTAAGAAAGTATATTACTAATAAAGAGAGAGTAGAGGCAAGGTAAGAGACTTACTACGCATTAAAATTACATAGAAAGTGTTGCGCGGGATAGAGCATGTGGGCTAACTGCTAGTTGCTTAGATATTTAGCACTTACGAAATGAGCGGCTCTACAACTGCCTACAAACTTAATTTAGCAAGATTATGTTATCTCTAAATTTCCTTTCTATATAAGTAGGCTTCACATACATAAAGCAGATAGACACTAATTAAATACAATTAATTAACTAAGTAACCTCTTACTAGCTTGTTACAGTTATAAGCCTAGCTTTCTAAAGTAGTAGATCTCCCTGCGCACTTAGAAGAGCTAGTAAGACTAAGCTTATCTGCTCTAATTTTTCACTTATCTTTTCCCTTAACTTTAAGACCTACCTATAATAGCTAAGCTAGTTAGCTATAACGCGCAAGCTCTCTTAAGCATCCTAACTAGACCCTACCAACTTAAGTTACGTGCTAACTAGCCTAATTAGTATATCTAGTTTACTTAGCACGCTAAGCTGCGCGATGTGTAGGAAATTATTAACCTAGACGCTGCTAACGCTGGCAGATTACACTATAGAGCACCTAAGCTACTTATAATAGGCTTAAACACGCCTGCTCTAACTCCTTTACTAGCACTATTAGCCTAGCAGCAAGAATCTAAGTTGTTTAACTCTAAGTCCTCTAAGTCTGCCAACACGCCTCTACCTGCTTAATCTACTTGCAGTTAAACTGCACCTTAATAACCTACAATAGAAACACCTTATATAACACCTGCAGTCTATGTTAGGTTGTTAAGCCTAGAGATCTATAATAAGGAGCTTGTAAGGTACAAAGTGGAGGCAAGCAAGTAGACAGCGCAGGCAGAGCGACTCTAGAAGCTCTAGAACTAGGTTAACGCTACAGTGTTGCTAGCGATCCTCTTACTAGTAATAGTTAAGCTTGTTAACAACAACTCTACAAGTCTTCAATTGCTTATCTAAGCACTAAAGAAGGAGCTCGCTCCTACTAATGTTAGCACCTAGAACCAGGTCTGTGCTAAGTACTGTCAACACCTTAGAGCTGCTAGGCAGGGACAAGTAGCTCCTTAAGACTAGTACTATAAGTGGTTATACCTATACATGTAAGCTAAGTTCTACAAGCTTGCAGAAGTTAAAAGGGCGCTTGCTATACAGGATTTCTTAGATGCCTTAAGTTATAGGATTGCCTTAGAGTAGGCTTAATTAATGCACTAAAGGATTATCTAGAATAGTATCCTAGAGCTTAAACTGCTTACTTTAGAGCAAGTAAGCAGGGTGTTTAGTAGTTTAATGCATAAGCACACTGTTAGGTTAAGCAAGGACAATCCTAGAGTATTTGCCACTTTTAGAAATTAATTAGATTTAAATAACAAAAGCTCTTCCTCTAGCAACACTAGAAGCTCTAATAGTCATCCCTGCCTATGTAGGAAGGTTGACATCATGCACAAGTAGAAGGCAACTAAATGCTGTTTCCTACAAACTGCTGTTAAAGGGAGCTCCTTACCACCTGTTAGGATAAGCTAAACCTATTAACAAGAGGTACTTAATTAGCTTAATAGCAACAAGTACTCTAAAGTCTAGAAAGCAATTGAGCAAGCTAAGTAGACAGCAGCCGCTCCTTTAGCTATTACGGGATTAACCTAGCTAGTTAAAGCAGAGTTTTTAGGCAATGTATAGGCTGCTCTAATTAACCCTAAGATAATAGCTATTACTAACTTACTGTTACCTAGAGTCTATAACATTATAGATTTCAACGCTTATCTACTATTAGACAGTACTATTTTAGACAATAGAGCTGCTACCTACCTAGTTAACAGCTCTAATCGCCTTATCCCTAGATTCTTCAGACCCTCTAACTACACTAATACAGTAGAAGCCAGCACCTAAGCTTTTCCTATTAGCAGACGAGGCGCTTGTTTGTTTAAAAACGCCCTTTATAGAAAGCGCGGCCTGTATACTAAGAACCTAATCCTTTAGGACGTTGTAGTAGTAGAGGGGTTCTATGTCAACATTATTTCTAAAGCACGCCTCTAGGAGAAAGGAGTTTAGTACCTAGGGCTAGATAGCTCTCTACGCGTTAGTTATATTAACAATTTAAATAAGAGCATTGTGTGTGCTACGCTTAAGCGTGCTCACAACCTTACTTTCTTTAAATATAAGCTACTTTCCTGCTATTTTAACTCTCTTATCCTAAACGCAGTGACAAAACGATCTTACAAGTTATACCCTAGAAGCTCTCTAGAGCACCTATAGCACGCACGTGCAGGACACCTAGGACCTAAAGCACTACAGGCCCTAGTGAAAGGAGCGCGCGGCGTGCTTATTAATAGAACGCTTTAAAAGGATTGTGAGATCTGTGCCACAACCTATACTAAGCAAGTAATCTCTCAACAAAAGCGTGAAAAGCCCGCTAAGCTGTTTTAGAGAATTAGGTGGGATTTGTTTAATATGCTACTTAGAAGAGGAGGAGAGCTATAGGTGCTTTTAATTAAGGAGTACTACAGTAGGAAGCTCTTTGTTTATACCTTACAAGGTAAAACTTAAGTTAAGATATTGCAGGTACTTACGAACTTTTTAAGCTAGGTTGCTACCTAGTACAAGCTCTAAATCTGCAAAATTAGCTAGGACAACAACACTGCTACACTCTTATAGAGAGGGAGCTCTGCGTACAAACGCTAGGCGCTTAAACAAGGAATTAACATAGAGTAGGTTCCTCTATACACACACAAACTAAATAGAGCAGCTAAGCAAGCAGGGCAGGAAATAATCACTAAATCTATTAAAATAAGGAGCGGTGCCAACCTACCTAAGAAGCTCTAGCTAGAGGTTGTTGCAGCAGCAGCATAGCTTTACAACATAAGTCTAACGCACTTAAACAATCTGCAGAGTCCTAATAAAGAGCTTAATTGCTAGTTTAATTACTATTTCTGCTAGTATGAACTAGAGCGGGTAAGAGCACTTACAGCTAATCTAAGACCTAATTAGAGCGGGATATACGCCTATAGATGCCGTGCCTATCTATTAAACAGGAAAAGAGCAGCTAGGCGTAATAGGAAAGGCTTTAAAGTCGCTCCTAGGGGCTATATTAGTTACTTAGTTAGTTACTAAGCATCTAATATATACTGGATATAGGTCCCTGCACTTAACTAGGTTATTACAACACGCAACGTAACCTTTAACAAGGAGCTCTTTTACAACAAAACTAACAAGTCTACTGCTATCCTAGTAGCTAAGTTAGCTGTATTTGTAGACCTCCTATATAAACCTAGAGAGATAATAGATGTAGGAGAAGCAATTGAACTCCCTATTACTAAGCAGGACCTATTAATTGATTCGCCTACTAACTAACAGCTTAGGGGTGACACTTAGGAAGAAACTCTAGCATTAGATAGCTAGTCTAGTACAGAGGGAGCTTCTGCAGAAGAGACTAAACGCGCAGTTAGCTTAGCTAGCTAGCTGCTAGAGATCTGTTTAATGCAAAATTAAGAGACAGGCCTACTTTCCCCTAACTAAACACTAGAACTAGAGCAACTAGTACGTAGCGGGGAAGCTCCTTAGCAAGAGGAGGACCTAACTAGAAGTTTACAGGAAGTGCACTTAACTATAAAAGAAGGGAGCAACCTAGCAGGCAACTAGGATTTTAATAATCTATTATCCCCTGCATTACAGATTGTTACCCCTCTATCTTAGGGAACAACAGAAGGAGCGGATAAAGCTAGTAGCTAGCGCTCTTATTAGCGTAGAGTCTAGGGCCTACTAACTAGGCAGAGCCGCTAGATTGCTAACAAGGAACGTAACAAACTAGCTAACAACAAAGCAAGCTAGTACGCAGTAATGAGCTTAATTTAGCCTTACAACTAGTACTTATAGCTTCTATCTCTACTAATAGATTAGTTGGATAAGTACAGCAATAGAAAGGAGCACCTTATGTTACACTTAGTAATTGTTGCTACTACCTTACAAAATAAGAGAGTTATTTAACTAAATTGTTAGATACACTGCGACGATCTTCTACCTCTCCTAAAAATGTAGAAAGATCTTTCTTACTACCTACTAGGAGCTCTTTTCTGCTAGGCGTGCGAAAAGGAGATTATAACTCTAATTAAGAAGAAAACCTAGGTAGAAATTAATAGATTAAGTACTACAGAAAGGCCCCTGCCGCTTAAATAGGTGTTTGCTTACAAGTTTAACTAAGATAGTTACTTTCTTAAGTGTAAAGCCTAAGTATGCGTTAGAGGAGACCTCTAGGCTAAGGATTTAATTGTCTCTACTTACGCTACAACGCTTGCTTCTTAATCTTTCTGCACTATAATAGCTATAGTAGCCTAATTTAACCTAGAACTCTAGCAGTATAACGTTGCAGGAGCTTTTCTTAATGCAAGCTGCTAGGACTAACTCTAGGTGCTCTGTAAATTGCCTAATAGCTTCTAGAATCTAGAGAAGGTAGTCCTACTACTGCAAGCTCTTTATAGGCTTTAGGATTCCTTATTACTATAGTACAAGGAGCTCTCTAGCACCCTCTAAGAGCTTAGACTAACAGCGTTAAAAGAGGAGCCTTGCCTCTTCTTTAACGCTAAGCGGAAAATCGTGCTACTATTCTATGTAGACGATATCCTCCTTGCTTTCTACAACAACGATTAAGCGTCTGCTAAGAAGCTAATAAGCTTATTAATAAGTAAGTACTAGATTAAGGATTATAGAGCTGCTAAATAGTTCTTAGGCATTTAGATTATACAGGATAGATCTGCTAGAACTATAACACTCGCCTATAACGCCTATATCAAGAAAATAGCTACTAAGTTTAAAGTTGTAGGCAATAGATCCTTCCTATTAGTACTATTGCCAACAGAAGAGCTGCTTAAGCATACTAGGGAAGCTTTAAAACAAGAAGTTAAAGCTTACTAAGAGTAGGTTAGGTCTATACTCTACACAGTAATTATAATCCAACTAGATGTAGCACATGCCGCCTCTTAACTCTCCCACTATTTAACTAATCTAGGAGCGGCTCACTTTAAAGCAGCAGCTTAAGTACTAGCGTACCTCTACAAAACTAAGCACCTAGGCATAAGGTACAGAGCTTATAATAGCAGTTAATTGCTTATCTATAGCAACGCGTTATTTGCTAATAATTAAGAGAGCTGTAGGTCCTTCTAAGAGTATATAGTCTAGTTGTTTAGAGGTCTAATTATTTAGAAAGCAGCACGCTAATTAACTGTAACTACTTCTACAACAGAAGCTAAGTTGCTTGCGTTAGAGCACGTAGCTAAGGAGTTAATTGCTCTAAAGCAATTTCTAACTAAACTCTGTTTGGACTTAGGGGTGCTGTGGAAGATCTTCTATAACAACTAACAAACAATCTAATTAGTTGTTAAAGAGAGCAAGCAGCTTACTACCTAGCTGCGCTATATAGACATTTAAAACATATAGTTAAAACAAGAGTACGCTAAAAGAACAATTAAGGTGACATATCTAAAAACAAGCAAGATGCTAGCTAACAGACTTACAAAAGCACTGCCTAGACAAGCTTACAAGCGCTTTTTAACACACCTTAACCTATACAGCATGCATTACAAAGAAACAGTTACTAGAAAGAGCTAGTTAATAGGGAAAGAAAAGATCTTTTTTATTAAAACTAATAGGGAGGACAACTCTCTCCCTAGGGTGCAGAACGCTACTGCAGCTACTAGTAGCAGCTCTTTTAAGCGCACGCCTAGCAGCTGCAGGGCTTAAAAAACCTAACAAATAGCTACCTATCCACGCTCTAGAGAGGTCTAGGCATAGTAGCTATTATTAACTATCTCCTTTATTACGCAGATAGCGACGCGCAGCTCGCTAACCTGCTACACACTTAATTAGCTATAATAGTAATTAATTAACAGAATAGGTTACTTACTAGAGTTGTTACACTATTAGACGCAACTAGCGCGTCTACTAGCTCTATCCCTAGCAGCTCCAACGCTAGGTGCCTAACAAGCTGTTAGTCTACTATCTAATAGCTCTTTTTAAACAACATATAGGGGGTAGCAGGAGTGCCTAGAAGCACAGCGCTTGCAGCGCCTACTGCGCAAACTTATATTTAGGTTCTCTAGGCACAGCGTAGCTAAGCTGCTTACTAGCAGCGTATCTACGCAGTACGCGCAGGGGATTAGCTAGCGCACTAGCTCTAAAGCGTCTAACAACGCAGCGAGAGGCTTAGGCAGCAGCAGAGGCAGAGGCAAGACAAGGGCAAAGGCGCAGGTAGTAAGGCTAGCAGCAACTATAGTAGTAACAGCAGCAGCGTTAAACAAGCCTGCAGGCCTAATAGACAATGCGCAATTAGCTAAAGCTAGCGCAGAAGGGGGCAGAGGCAGGGAGAGAGAGTAGCTGCGTAGTGCGCTAGGCGCGCAAAGCAGCAGCAGCAGCAGCAGAGGTAGTAGCAAGAGCAGAGCAGCAGCAGCAGCAAGGGCACGCGTAGTAGTGTTAGCAGCGTTAGCAGCAGCAGTGCGCGCGCAGCGCTGGATCTTAGATTGTTTCTATACTACGTTAGCTAAAGGTTTAAAAGAGCAGACAGTAGGACTAGGAGAAGCTTAATTTAGACACTATCTAGTCACAACAACTACTAAAGCTTGCTAACAGAGCCTTAGAGCCACCGCAACTAAGAGGAGAACAAATTAACGCTGCTAACAACTAGCTAGGGGGTAAGAGGATAAGAGAAGGATTGCTAGCGAGCAATTAGGGAGTGTAGGAGTTAATTAGAACTAGATTTAGGCATACGTACAGTCATAATTAATAAGATAGCTAAAGAAATAGAGAAATTAGGGGAGTTAACAATTTATATAAGACGCCCTAAGACTAGTAAAAGTAAGGGTAACGCTTGATTTCTCTTAACAATTAAGCGTTATATAATAACAGAACTACGCAGTTAGTTATAAAACCTTACTCTTACTTTTACTTTCTAAAAATCAACACTCACACACACTAAATAGAGAGAAAACCATTAACAAGCAACTAGTTAATAACTAGAAGCTTAAAAGTGGTTAGAGGCAGAATATAACTATAAGATAATTACTTAGGTTATATACCTAGCGCTTAGAAGGCAGATAATCTATACTAAACTATCTAGGGGGTGTGTTGCGCAGGATAGAGTATGTAGGCTAACTGCTAGTTGCTTAGATATTTAGCACTTACAAAACAAGCAGCTCCACAACTGCTTACAAACTTAATTTAGCAAGATTATGTTATCTCTAAATTTCCTTTGTATATAAGTAGGCTTTACATACATAAAGCAGATAGACACTAATTAAATACAATTAATTAACTAAGTGACCTCTTACTAGCTTGTTATAGAAAGTAATAAGTAACTTGCTCTAACTTTGTTCTCTATGCACCTACACTCTCTAATATTCTAGCTGCAACTATGCTAGGTGTTAGCCTTTGCATTAGCTCTAATATAATTGTCCCTTATAATTCTCTAAACAAAGATAAAAATAGAGATAATAAGAAACTCTTTGCGCTGCTTATAGACAATAATATTAAGGCTATAAAAGTTGCTAGCTAACTTTAAGCAAGTAATAGAGAATAGGCTTATAAGCTAGACAAGCATAAGGCACGTGTTATACAATAAGTAGAAGAAATAGATCTAAGAGCTAAGAATGTGTTAATAGAGTTGCTATCTAATATTAAGTATACTTGTAGTAGGAGTTACGCATCTACATCTATTATAGAGAATAGTAACAACACGCTATAAGACGCTCTTTACAACCCCTAGACACTAGTCTAGTAGAGAGCAGCGTCCTTAGCTAGGTTAAGAAAAGGAGGTAGCTAGCGCAGAACTCTACTTCTAACGTAGAGCAATATGCTTCTATCCTAGGTTAGCTCTATAGCAAGAGAATAATTAAGCAATAGTTGCGCATAGCAGCTTGCTAAAGCGCCTCCTGCATAGAGTGCCCTTTTAAGGCAGACACCTTAATTACTATAGTCTTCTTCTAACTAACTCTTAACCTGCAGCACGCTGTCTAGCTAAAATATTAGCCCTTAGCCTGCTACAACGCTAGAACAGCAAGATGCACCTAATCTAGATGTTAAATAAGCAGCGTTGTTTGCATAATTAACGCTTAGAGCTAGTAGCCTAGCAACACTGCTTATAGAGCAAACAGTGTATAAGCTTACAAAGCAACTATAGAAATTCTAGAGCTATACATACAAAGAGCACAAGAAGATAGAGAGAAAACACTAGAAGCACTATAAGTAGCCTAATATGCACTTAATCTATAAGAGTCTTAAGTAGATTACACACCTGCTTAGTAGAGTGTACAATAGGGACTAACTGCTCTCTAATATTATTAATAATCTTAAGATAATAATAAAACAGTCTTTCTTACCTAAAGGGCTTAACTTAAAGGCTGTATTTAAGAGTACAAGCCTAGCTGTATACTCTAAGAATGTAGGTACACGTAATAAGAACCTACCTTACAGCCTATGCCTAGGGCAGCACTACAATAGGAGTAAAAAGGGGCGCAGTGTTAAGGTAATGTTTAACATAGATAGCGTGTGCTGCTTTTCTAGCAGCCTAGCATTTGCGCAGAAGAGAATTAAGTAGTATCTTTAGATATATACTACCTTTAACCTAGACACTAATATTTACTTTAAGCTAATAGTTAGAGCGTACAACGCCTATAACAAGCTAACTATAACTATACTACTACTGTATAAAATCCTATATTACTACTTTAGTATAGTTGTAAGTAGCATTTAGTTGCTGCTAGTGTATGTTTTCTTCTTTAAGCTGTGTCTAGAGAGTCTGTACAAGCATAGCAGCTTTTTTAGTAAGTAAGACTAGCAGCTCTAGTTAGACACAGTGCTGCTTTCTGCTTTTAATACCCTAGTGCTAGCAGCTAGAATAAAGTACTATTTCTACTTAGAGGACATTACTGCTATAGACATTACTACAATGTTAAAAGAGGCTAAGCAGAACAAGGACAGCTTGTAAGAGTAGATCCTACTACTTACACTATAGGCTAAACACCTAGACAGGCTATAAACGTTAATCCTTAAGAGAATTGCTAAGAATTTAGGCTTAAGTTGCTTTAAGAGTACTACGCTCTTTATAAATGCTAAGAACACAAAGCTTGCCTACATGCAAAAGCTAAGCGTTAGTTTAGCAACTACTTACTAAGCGTAGAAGACAGTGTAAGATAAAATTGCTAATCTATAGTTTTATAGCAGGAGCTGTATATTTGTAGATATAGTAAAGAATGTATGCTTAAGGAATTACGTGCTGCTATACAACACTATTGCTAATAACTTTAAAGCAAAAATGTTTCTCTAGAAGCGCTACTACCTAGAGGCCTATACGCGCACGTAGGTAAAGCTCTTAGCAAATAGTAGGTAGGCTAAGAGTAGTCTGTAGGTAATAATGTACTTATAGGCAACTATGCAAGACACTATAGGCCTAACACTAGTAACAAAACTACGCAGATAAGAGAACATAGATAGGCTAGTATACTTATAGTTCTATAGCACTATTAAGTTACTATTTAACATGTCTAAGGTGTACGTGTTTAACAACTAGGCTATAGAGAATTTAGTGCTTAATCCTAGCTATGTCTGCTTACTGTAGAAGTAGAGCAGTAGCATCTCCTTTAATAAGAAGATCTGCACTACTGCGTACGTGCATAGCAAGAAGCGTGCTACTATCTACTTTAAAGATAGCTAGCAGTAGTTATATAGCACGCATAAAGAGTATTGCGTATCTCTAGCTATAATAAATAATATATGCAGCTTATAAAAAGAGTAGAACTATAAAAGTAATAGCAATGCTAATAATGCTCTACTACTACTTTTACACTATGTTATCTCTTTATAAGTGCTGTTTAGGTTCTTCTGCGCGCAGATAAATAAGTACTACATGCTATTTAAGCATATGCTTACTAATATAAGCATAAGTGTCTTGCTGTAAAAAATAATAGTAATAGTAGTAGCGCTATAGGCACTACAGTTCTGCTACAGCAGCAACCTGCTAGCTAAAAAGTTGCTACTGTTTAAGGACTACTAGAAGTAGACGTGCAGAGTAGATGTTATAGTAAAAAAAGAACTAGAAATGCAGCAGACTACAGCTAACTATAAGCTTAGCTAGTTCCTGCCTAAGTTTAGCTAGGTGTTTAAGTAGCTTGCTTAGCTGTATAGCAACAACATGTTTATAGAGAACCTACTAATACACGCTAAGTACAAGCGCTAATAGAGAGTAGTAAAGAACCTTAGCAATGTGTACACCTACTTCTACTAGGCTACTTAGTAGTTTACGTAGTATAATGTAAAGCAGAACCCCTAGCTACTTAAGAAGTAGTTAGAGTATATATTTACTCTTAACTTAGAGCAGTTTAATACTAATATATAGTTAGCAATGCTAGCAGTGTATAAAACACACCTAGAGCTATTATAAGCTGACTTAGAGTAGAATAACTGCATTTTATTCTACTACTATAGCATGCACAGGATGTTCCTTAAGGACAGCGTCTAAGCACTACTGCATATTATTGCTAGCAACTAGATACACATTATAAAAGTAGCTAACCTACTAGACCTGCTCTTTTTTTAAGGCAACAGCACTAAGCGTAAGGCATAGGCAAGATTGCTATTCTAGCTTATACTACAGCAGAGCTTTAAGTTTATTATAGGTTAGCTTAGCTACCTAAAAGCAAATATATAGATAGAGTAATACCTCTATCTTGTCTACCTAACATACTAGATTCTGCCCTACCCCTTAATCAGCGCGCTAATCTAATTAACTAAGGAGAATGCTGCTAAAGAGTAGACTAGGTAGATAATATAGTTCTTATCTATCTTTGCCTACTCTAAGTATGTGTACATGTAGTGCAAGAGAGTGCATAAGAAGAAGCTAGTAGAGAAGTAGCTGCTACTAAAGGAACCTCTACTGCCTACTTAGCTATTAACTATTATTTACTAGCTAGTTTGCAGAGCGCACTGCGCAGCGTAAACCTATGCTCTTACTAACTTATAGAACACAGCAACGCTAATTAAAGAATGTAGGAAGGTAGGCGTAGAGATTCTAGACTTAGATAATAGTAAGCAGTACTAGGTTGCAGGCTAGGTTAGCAAGAGTAAGAGATCTAATATAGCTATATAAAAGGAGTATGTACTCCTAACACTATCTATACAGGCTAGGATACAGAGCTTAAGTCTAGATAAGCTAAATGCGCTAATAGTTATGTTTACGTAAGAGCAAGGCGCTGTAGCAAAGTAGAGGGAAGTAGGCACTAAAGCAGTTGCATTAGCTAGCCTAGCTAACTTAACGCTGTTAAGGTAGTCCCTTTTAGTAAGAGATGTCTTTAAGCAGACTAGAGAGCAGTTGCTAGAAGAGCATAGCAAGAGTAGCAGCATGTTCTAGCTATCTAAAAGTAGCTAACAGTATACGCGTTTTATATAGCGTCCTTGTTCTATATAGCCTAGTACCTATTTCTTACAACAACCTTCCTTTTAAGTAGGGTGTTATATCTATATAGAAAGCATTTAAGTAAGTAATACTAGAGTCTTACTTATGCGTATAAAGTATCTAACAGCACATTACATTAAGAGATTATAGTAAGTTATATTAAGAGACTATAGTAAGTTGTATTAAAAGATTATAGTAAGTTGCGTTAAGAGATTATAGTAAGTTACCTTAGCAGATTATAGCAAGTTGCGCTAAGAGATTATAGCAAGTTATATTAAGAGATTACAGCAAGTTATATTAAGAGATTACAGCAAGTTGCAGTAGCAGATTATAGTAAGTTAAGTTAGCAGATTATAGCAAGTTATGTTAAGAAATTATAGTAAGTTGTGTTAAGAGATTACAGCAAGTTACATTAAGAGATTATAGCAAGTTGCGTTAAGAGATTACTTAGTAGTAGCTATGTGCGTGTCTATGTAGGTTATATATCTAACTTGCTACACTATGCACTTGTAGGTTAAGCAACTACAGGCCTACACTACCTGCTTAGCTAGAGCTACTACTAGGGTGTAAGATATGTTAACCTACTACATAATTGTGGTAGAGGCTCTAGCTAAGAGGTGTACTAGTATAAAGAGGCTTTTTTTAAACCTATGCACAGCCTTTATATATGTAATAACTATTAGCTTGCGCTACGCTACGCTGTAGAAGAAGCGCTCTATTAGCAGCGCCTTAGCTAGCAAGTAATAAGAGAGCTAGTCCTTCTACTTGTTAAAGCTGTTGTTAGGGTAGCAGAGGAAGCTGTAGCTAGCTGCTATCTTGCCTAGCTAGTTAACTACAGCCTTTATAGATAGAGTTAGCAGGGCAGCTATACTAGTCTTTAAGAAGCCCTAGTTATTAAGGTTAAGCAGCAGAACGTGCAGTTTTCTTAGACCTAGAAGCGTTAGCGTGTAAACTACTGCTTTAATGCCTTTTAAGTTCTAAACATAATGCTTGCAGTACTTTACAAGACTAAGAACTTGCCTTTACTGCGTTTAGAGTTCTCTTATCTAGATGTTGTTATTTTTCTAACATAACTAAGCCTCTTCTACAGTAGTCTAAGCAATAATAAAGTATTTAACTCTTTTATTTACCTCTTAAAATCTAACTAAGCTACTATCTAATATAATAAGTAGGTTCGCACTACAGCTCCTAATCTGCTAACTAGGTTTAAACAGCTTTTTAGTGTTTATATTAAGGATTATGTTATATGTGTTTAGTAGATCTTTCTATACCTACAGTACTCTTAAGCAGCTATTGATTACTGTTTAACATACCTTGTCTTTCTAAAACTAATAAAGGAGTTCCCTTAAAAACTTTCTACATTAGGCTAGAATCTAGGCGCAGTTAAGAACTACCTAATTACTAGATTTAGTAGTACAAATAATACGCTTTACGTATTACTTCTTGCAGTTAAACATCTTAATCTATTAAGTTAGAGTTATACTAACGCTTTAGTCCTTAGTTACTTTATGTAGGACAAAACAGCAGTTAAGCAACTTACAGCTAGATTAGTAAGAATAGGTAATAAGTATTTCCTTGCTATAGCCTCTAGCTCTTAATATTCTTCTGCTAGGTTATTATCCTAGTTGTTGTCCCTGTTGTTGTCTTTGTTAGTTATTGTCTCTCTTGTTGTCCTTGTCTTCTTCCTAGCTAGCAGTATTGTCTTGTTTACTAGGTAGCAAGTAAGCGCTTAGGAGGTCTGCTCTTAGCTAGCTACGCAGGTACTATGTCTATCTAGTAAGCTCTAACTATAGGTTTACCTACACGCAGTAGCCTTCTTAGATAGTCTAGTCCTGTGTAAGCGCCTTAAGCGCCTCTTTATAGAGCTAGTAGTTGTCTTGTATCTTTGTTACAAGGGTTGTAGTGCTAAGCGCCCTAGGCAGGGCGTAGATAGCAATGTAGGTAGGCTAGCTAGCAGCCCTAAATAGTAGTTAGCAGGGCTAGTACCTATTGCGTTCGCTAGGTTTTAAGGTAATAGGTTGCTAGCTGCAAATATCTATTGTACTAAGCGTTGCTTAATTAGATTAATAGCAGGTTGCTTGCTACTAGGAGTAAAGTTGTAGTGCTTCTTAAGATAAGATGCTGCTATTAATGTAGTATTAGTAACGTTGTACTTTCTAGCACTACTACAATCTGTAGACTTTAATAGATAGCAGGTATAGCAGATAATGAAGTTATAATAAGGATCTCTCTCTAGTACATAGTAATAGCTATAATAGAAAACCTACAACTTCTTATGTATAGGTTGTAACAGTAGCTTTATAAAACCTAGTAATTGTCTAAAGTTAATGCCTTTAAAGTTATCTGCAAAGCAATTTCTATTATCTAGCATACTATCTCTGTTATTAGAGGCCTCTATTGCTGCTATAAAGCTATCCTCTAGTAGCAAATAACGCGCTCCTTGCCTTATTATTATGTACTATTAATTTAAACAGCGCGTCTTCTGTAGAAATTTGTAAAGCAAAGCGTATAAAGAGTAGATATATAGGTAACTAATAATATAGAGAGGCTTATAGAGTCTAGAGTAGCAATGCTAGAGTAGTTGCGCGTGCTGTATGCTAGGTCTATATAAGTAGAAGCAATGCTAGTTGTTAACTCTTAAGAAGCTGCTAAGTTAGCTGCTAGTAATATTTAGTAGGCAGCAAAGTGTCCTCTACTAATAGAGCAGCGCGTTTCTTGCCTTAGGTGCTTATTTTAATAGTAACTTAGATAGTAGGTTAGGTTTGTAATAGGCGTAGTTAACGCGTTAAGCTAGTTATAGATAATAATAATACTTAGCGCCTAGCCTTGTCTGCTTTAACGTGGCGTATAAAACTACACTATTAAACAACTATACATTATTTTTTTTTAAACCTAGCTTAGAAAGTTTGTATAGGTAGTACACCTTAACTTTCTTAAAATATCTAAGAAAAATAATTGTGTAGTGGTTGTAGGGAATTTTATAAGCATTTTGTAGAAAAGGACTATAAAAGAGATATAACAGTCTATTATTACAAACTCTAGTAATAACATATTTAACAACGCAACTGTAAACTAGGCCTGCTATTACAAAAGCTATTTAGGACTATATAAATACAGAGATCTTAACTACTAGAAATAAAATAAGTAGTTATAGTTAGGTTGTTATTGTTACTATCTAATTAAGTTCTATGTTAATTTATTAGTAGCTTGCTAAACTCCTAATGCATACTAAAATCTAAGCGTCTACTTAGCTAACTAATTAAGTTAAGTTTATTAAGTTTTTTGTTATCTAAGTACTTGTTTGCTTGCAAATTTAGGTAGAGCGACTTAATTATTAACGAATCTAGTTAAGGTGCTAAGAATTAGTAATCTTTTGCCTAGCTAGTTAGTGCGCAGTCCTAACTTGTTAGGCTATAGTCTAATTCTAGTTCTCTATAGCAGGTTGCCTAGAACCTAAGCAAAACTGCATATTGCACTTAACAAGTTGCTATAAGTTGCTGTAAGTTGCAGTTAATTAGTAGCTAAGGCTGCTAAGGTAAGTTGCATTAGGCTCTTAGCTGCAAGTAGCAGTAACTTAAGGCTATAGTTAGTTAGGCTATAGTAAGTTGCAAGTAGCGCTTAGCTGTAAGTTACTATGTGTCTATATATTTATGTATCTATATGTTATACTTTACCTTTGCGTCTAAGCACACGCTGTTTTCTTAACTCTCTCTTCTCTTCTTTTATCTCTTTTCCTTAAATTGCTGTTGCAACTCTAGTAGCTTTAAAGGCAGCGCGCTAATAATATACACTAGTTTACTACTCTACACTAAGCTGCAAAGCGATTTAATAGTAGTAAGCATAGTTTCCCTGCGCCTAGCAACGTAGCTATTACTAACTGCTATAGATATAAACTACTAAACAAAGACTATAAGCAGCTGTTTATCTAGTATACATAGAGTTTGCTGTTATAGGCTAACAAGAATAAAATCCTGCATAGTGCAGGTTAGCTAGTTCCTAACCTAAACAATTCCTATTACTGCAAGCCTATTTTTGTTGCTTATTTCTCTCTTGCTACTATATAGTTGCTTTGCAAGACACTTTCTAATAACGCTCTATTTGCTAAGAGCTAGGACTGTCTTATGCGCGCAGTGCAGTCTATTGTAGAAAAGAGATAAAGAGCGTAGGTTGTTTTAGTATCTATATCTATAAGTGTAGCCTAATCTAATAGCAAAGAAGAGGACCCTCTATCTATGCAACTGTCTAGTTGCTTATAACTAGAAAAGAAGCAGTGTGTTGCTTTAGAATTGCTAGACTCTTGTCCTAAGTGTGTTCGCGTAAACTTTAGTAAGTTGCTAGCTCTAACGCCCCCTCTGCCTACTAAAGACATAATTAAGCTAGTACCTAAGCAAATTACAACAACTATAAATAACAACTACTACGCTAAGCTCTAATGTAACTAGAAGTTAGAGGCGTTCTACGCAAAGAAACATACAGACCTTAGCCTACAGGTTCTAGGTAATAAGGCGCTATTATAGAAGCAGGCTGTCTACAACTCTATTGCCTAGAAGGACATAGCAACTATTGCCTAGATTATTAAGTAAGGTGTTGCTAACAGTGCTAACTTCTATATAACTTCTCCTACGCTCTACTTTACAGCCTGTGCAATGCTAGAGAAGGCTAGAGCCCTTAGTAACTAGTCTTTGCACTACTACGCAGCACACTTCCTATAGGCGTAGTAGAAAGAAGGCATACCTTTCTAAGTTAGCATACATAGCTAAGCTATATAGACTCTATAGTTGCAGCTTAAGGAAGACGCACAGAGTATATTATGTAACTCTAACAGCGCGTTCTACATTGCTTAAAATAGGTGCAGGCGCTATAAGATAGAGCTAGCTACTATTTACATTAGATTGTAGTAGGCGTTTATATAGCTAGGCAAGGCCTACACCTAGAAGATTAAGTAGATCTAGCAGTGCAACTTTGTAGCAAGTAATAACTAAATACATAACTACTATAGAAAAGGGCTAGTCTACATAGAAGCTATTACAGTGTTAGTAAAGTTAGTCTACTCTACCTCTATAAAGAGAGACAACAAAGTCTTTTATAATTAGCTAAAGCAAGCAGTGCGCTAGCACGCTATTATAGAAGGCCTAGGCTAGGGCAGTCTACTATTAATACTATATAAGCAGGTGTCCTACTAGTAGCTAGAGCAAGCGCTTTACGTAAGCTAGCTAGATGTCTTTATTAACTTAGTTAAGTGTAAGTGTCCTAATCTGTGTGCTGTAAGTAAGGCGCTTAAGCGCTAGCTTAGAGCAGATGCAATTGCTAGCAGGCTAATTAGTAGGAAGAAGATATTAAGCATAGAGACAGAGGCTCTAGCTACTATATACAAAGTTAAGGAGATAGTAGATAGCAAGAACAATAAGCTTAACAGATAGATTAAGGTTTTCTAGTTATAATATACACAGGGCGGCCTAGCGTTAGCTATAGCATTGCAGCAAATAACGCTGCTTAAGTTATTTTACTTAATTTACAGTGCATAAGAATAGTGTTAGTCTTGTAAATAGATAGTATTATTCTCTTACTTTGCCTACTTGCTTTGTGTGCTAGTATATACAATAAAGCACTACTAACTTATAGTAAGTTGCAGAACGTTACTACAAGTTACTACGCTGCTATAAAAGAAATAGTGCTGTAAGTTGCGTATAATACTACTGCAAGTTAAATCTGTAATAAGCACTTACTAGTGTTTTAACGCAACGTGCCTGCTATTTTAACGCAACTTGCTGTGCTATTCTAACACAACTTGTTATGCTATTCTAATATAACTTGCTATAATCTCTTGTTGCAGTAAAGGTTACACATTACATAAGTGCTAGATTAGAACATATAGGCTATTACAGATTATTACAGAACCTAATCCTAGAGTACAATCTCCCTCTCTAGAATACTTAGAGATTAATCCTAATACTACAGGTATATAGATGTAATCCTTTACTATAATAATAATACAAGGAACTTAATTACGTCTTTTACTTATTAATTACTCTTTTTAGTTCTCTTAGCTCTAATAGTTATAAGCCTAGCGTTATAAAGACTATATAGTAGATTTTCCCTACGTACTTTGTATAGCTAAGAAGCTAGTTAAGATTAATTATATACTTTTAAACACTTAATCCTCTCTTAATTCTAAACATAGAATCTAACTCTTAACTCTTAACTAGACAGGTTCTTCTTAAGAACAGATCTAATTAGCTATACTAGTTTGCCTAGCTTAAGCTCTATGCAAGAGACAAGGCAGTATAGAATTAGATTAATCTAGATAGCAAAACTGTTGCAACTATTAATAAGCAGGAACTAGAGTATTCTAAACTCCTGCTAAAACTACTAAAACCCTTAAAACTATCTGTCCTAAATACTCTAGGAAGTAGCAACAACTCTAAGATAAACATTGTTAGCACACCTAATTAATTATCTAAGGATTAAGAGAAATATAAACTACAACTCTAGGTGTATAATCTTAAGACAGAGGCGTATAAACTTGCTATTAAGAAGCATCCTAAGGATATCTAGAAATACAAGATCGCAACCTCTAAATAAGTTAGAATGTGTTAGGACTTCTGCTATAGTTAGATAGCACAACCTACTAGTAGTGCTTATCTAACTTAGCAGAATCTATCCTGTTGACTTTCACTTCACTTTTAGGGCATAGGCCTCCTTCTACTTCTAGCCTAGGAGCCTAGGCCTACCTACTATAAGTAGGTAGCTATTTCTGCCCTCTTGTAGCTCTCTGTCTGCTATTTTGTTCACTCCTTCTTAAATATATTAGCTTTCTAGATTGCTTCCTTTTGTGCTTGTGAAGTCTGCCTTACATAATAGCAGACCTAACAGCTTAAAACTAAGCTTTTCTCTTAGGCTTCTGCCTTTGTTTAGCACAGTAGTTAGCTACTATTGCTAAAGGTTGCACGATTTTTTGCCTAGTTTAGTAAGCTATCTCTTAACTAAGCAATAGCCCTAGCTGTTAGAGCTTCTTTTCTTAGTCTCTATCCTCTTCTTGCGCAGGTAGCGAGTGCCTGTTTCTAAGTACAGATTAGCTTCACCTGCGCGCTTTTTTAAGTACAAACTAGCTGCTAAACCTTAGTACACTAAGTGTTCCACCTCCTTTTAGGCTACAGAGTACTAGCCTGTCCTTCCTTAAGCGCCTTTTAAGTAGTCTAGCGCCCTTCTCCTACCTAGTTTTAGCGTCCTTTTGAGCGGTCTAGCGCCTACTGCTTTAGCGCCTTTTAAGTAGTCTAGCGCCTCCTTTCTAGCGCCTTTTGAGTGGTCTAGCGCCTCCTTTCTAGCGCCTTTTAAGTAGTCTAGCGCTGCTTTTCAGCGCCTTTTAAGTAGTCTAGCGCTGCTTTCCTCTACTTTTTTAAGTACCTTCTAACTTGTTTCTTTGCGCAACCTTAAGTATTAGTTGCAGTAGCTTCTTTTACTTTAACCCTTTTACTAACACTAGTTTTTTTTTCGCTAACCTTTTACTGTACACCTCCTCTTCTTTTACTCAGCTTCTCTCTAGGTCCTTACTACTACTTAAGGCACTAGGTGCTCTGCTTTCTCCTTTAACCACCTAACTCACTTCTTAACTAACTTTTAACCTACTTCTTACAAATCTTACTGCATCTTTAAAACTGCAGCTATAGCGCTAGCTAATTCTAACAATACTAGCTAAGACAAGATGCCTCCTCCTAAATACAACTGCAACCCCTTATGCTATAAGAATAAGTCTAGGCTGTACATTTCCTCTACTAACTCTCTAACCTAGCCTACATTGTCTATCTCTAAGCAGGTTGCCAACTTATCCTACAAAGCTAGCCGCTGTTCTGCTAAAACTACTACTAAGCGCCCTATCTCTCGCTTAGGAGGCCTTTCCTCTGCTAGCTTTAATTAACCTTCTTCTAAGTTTCTAGGCAACAAAGAGACACTAGTTCTTTAACCTACCCCCTGCTCTCTAAACAACTCTCCTTCTATTTAACGTTTAGAGGCACAAGGCGCTAAGTTAACTGCATTTAAGCCTACAATCCTAGAACACTAGAGTGCTTCTGCTACAGAACTACTAAATTTCTGCTACAAGAACTCTATGCACACACTAGCTTCTAAGGTTCCTATCTGCAATGCATCTTTGCTAAGCGCTTAGGGCTTGCTAGCTAAGCTTACTAAGAACTTTCCTTGCTTATATGCTAAAGCTGACATAATACTCTCCTAATTCTTTTAGCAAGTCCTAGAGGATTACAACCTTACTCAACACTCCTAGTTTATTTAATCTCTAGGCCTCTATTAGCTCTTAGACAACTTGCTAAATTAGTACTTCTCTTGTCTTTTGCATAGTTAACTAGCGATCTTTACCTCTTTCCTTATAGGCTTTCTCTACAATGTATTAGACAGAATTTTAAATGTTACCTCTAAACTTTAGACAACTAAAACAGAGCTTGCTTAGTACAAGGACACCTGCTCTACACTTGTTAACAAACATAACTATGTAGTTACTAAGTACAATTCTCTTAAGACTGTTTTTAACACACACTAGTCCTAGACTAACTAACTTAAACTAGATTACTAGAAGCTCTGCTTGGCCTATAACTACATTGTTGCTAAAGGGGCTATATTAGCTGCTAAAGGCTTAGCCTCTACTTAACCTGCCTCTTAATTTAGGCACTTACGCCGCTCTACCCCCCTTTATTTAGAATCTACTAAGCTAGAACAAGATCTGTTTGCTAGCCCTAACAACAACTTAGAGCAGCTATTTACTATCCTTTTATAATCTAAACAACGCAACAATGCACTAGCTACTATAAACTAATTTTAGACTATGCTAGCTACTTAGACTACTTCCTCTACCTTTACACTACTTAGGAGCTATTCTACTATGTTGTTAACTCCTACATTAGCTAGCGCTTATTAATTCCTGCAGTCACTAGACTAATATAACAACTAGCTAGACAAGGCTATTAAGAAACCCTAGTATTTCTCTAGCCCTAAGGACAACTTTAGTAAATAGCTCTTTAATTGCCTTTATTATATGCAGGCAAACGGACGCAACTACTAGCACCCTAGCAATTAAGCAGACTTTCTTATAATTTACACTTAAAACCCTGCTCGCGCCTTGCTCTAGGATCTATCTAGCTTTAGTTGCTTTTATTCTAAACCTATAGACTGCATTTACCGCTTGTAGGAAGTCTATAGAGACAAAGACACCTTTAGGTTAGCTAAACGCTCTTTTAATGCCTTTGTCTTTCCTTGCTTTCCCTTACTAGACATTGCTAATGCCTTAATTGCTTTCTCTATCTTTTGCACTAAGATAGAGTACTTTGCCTAGCAGCTTAACTAGTCTCCTAAGACTTATTACCATTGCCTACAAGCTAAACTACTAGACTTTTGCCACTATTAGATAGCTAGTATTCTCTGTAAAAAGTCTCTTTCTAGCCTGCAAGAATATTACAAGCGGCTTAGCACCTACTTTTCTAACTATGCTCTTATCTCTAACAAGACAACTACTTAAGATTCTGTAGGAAATTGGCCTAGGCGCTCTGCTCTACGCAGTTAGTTAACTACTTGCAACATTCTACTAGTACTACCTGCTACTGCTATCCTAGCTTAACCTACATCTGCTCCTAAGGCTAAGGATACTTGCTCTTGTTGCCCTAAGGACTCTACTTCTGCCTCCTCTAATAAGTTTACTTGTTTCAACTGTAGACTTAAGAGCTATAAGTCCAACTAATGCCTAGAGCTACTAAAGCCTAAGGCACTATTGTTAACTGTCCTTTAGGATAAACTAACAAACTAACACATGGCCACTTTAGACAACCCTAGAAATAACACTAAGGACAAATTCTTTAAATCTTTAGATAATAACTCTGCCTCTAACTTAGAAAACTAGAGCCCTTAAGTTCTAGTCACTACTTAAGGTTAGTTCACTAACAAGTGCGCTCTAAGAACCTATTCTCCCCTTAGTTAGGTTTAGCAGAGGCTAATACTGTACTACAAAAAGCTAGCAGCAAATAGAACTAAACTAAAGATAGCCTACAACATCACAATTAGCTTGCCTTTCTAGCTTTCTTAGGACGTAATAACAACACTCCACACAGGATCCGCGTTTTAGCTAACAATAGGGCTAATTCTAGCTTTATATCTTGCAAATTTCTACAATACACTAAGGCCCTTTACCTTATCCCTTTAGCCACTCTAATCATCTGCTAAGGATATAATAGTTAACTCTCTAAGACTATTACTTACTGTGCTAAGTTTTACCTCTAGTTAGGCTCTTACTTAGAACGCACTAGGGCCTATGTCATAAACAATTGCAGATCTTTTTAACTCATCTTAGGATTCTGCTAGAGGGCTATTTACAATCCCTTAGTCTTATAGCGCAACCACTCTATTTACTTTAACAATAAATATTGCTCTAGACACTGCAACACTACAGCTTAGACTCCTCTGTTGCTATGTAAAGGCTCTAAGTTAGACACTAAACTATTACAATTATTGCAGTCTAGTTTAGGTAAACTCTAGAATAGAAGATCTACTTAACCTAAACTTAGCCCTATAAGCGCGGCACTATATACTAACAAGTTAGTTAATCTACGCTTAGTTTCTGCTAAAGCTATTTGCCTTTATAGCAAAAGACCTAGGCACCTAGTTTTTATTATTTAACAATTAGACACCACTACTGCTAGGAGAGCTTTAGCTAATAATAATTTTAACAAATTTTTCTAGCCTCCTAAAGACCCCCTGCTCTCTAACCTACTTACTGCAAAAGAATTAGAGGAATATGCTAACTTTATTCCTACCTTTAACTAGGCTGCAGCTAAAACACTGCCTAACTATAGCAATTTTAACTACAAAATTAAACTTAAGCTAGGCATTAATCTACCTAACTACCGCCTACGACCTTTTGTAGGACAATAAATAAAGGCTATTAAGCATTACATTAAGGAAAACAAATCTAGAGGATTTATTAAACACTGCAACTCCCTAGCTTAGAATAACCTCTTTATTGTAGCTAAGCTAGGCAGTAGTCTGCGTGTATGCGTAGATTATTAGGAATTAAACAAAGCTATAGTTAAAGACTACTACTCTATTCTGTTTTTTTAAGAGACTATAGCACACCTTAACAAAGCTAAGATCTTTTTAAAATTTAATGTTATTTACGCCTTCTATTAAATTTGCATAAAGCCTAGCTTAGAATAGCTTACTGCATTCTCTACTTAACAGGGCACTTACTAGTACAAAGTTATGCCTTTTAGTCTATGCAACGCCCCCGCAACATTTTAACAGGCTATTAACAAAGCACTTTTTAAATATTTAGACTAATTTTGTACAGCTTATTTAGACAATGTATTAGTATACTTTAATAGTCTTTAGGAACACAAAGCGCACGTTAAACAAGTTCTTAGCCGCCTTAAGGAACGTAGATTCTATGTTAATCCTAAGAAGTCTAAATTCTACAAGACCTAAGTTAAGTTTCTTAGAATAATTATTACAGATTAAGGTGTACAGATAGACCCTAACAAGATTTAAGCTATTTAAGAATAGGAGATGCCCTAAATAGTACTAGATATTCTCTTATTTCTCAGATTTACAGGATTTTATCAATAATTTATTTAGAGCTACTTCTCTATTGCCCTTCTGCTTACACAAGCTGTTAAGTCTACTATTATTGCTAAACTATTATAGAAAGACCCTAACAAGCTTTATCGCACAGTGCAATATAAGAAATTTGAACCTACATAGGCCTACATTAATGCTTTTGCTTAACTTAAGAAAGCTTTTACAGTTAACTTAGTCTTGCGCTATTTTAACCCTAGTTAGCCAATTTTCATTTCCACTAACTCTTCTAGGTGGGCTTCTAGTAGGGTTATAAAACAACGCAATGCTAAAGGCGCTCTACAACCTGTAGCATTCTTCTTAAAAAAACACTCCTCTGCTAAATGCAATTACAACATCTACAATATAGAACTAATAGCTATTATTTAAGCATTTAAGGAATAGGAACCTAAACTTATAGGTTCCCTACACCTAATCTAGGTTGTTACTAATTATAAGAACCTAGAAACCTTCATAACCACTAAGAAACTTAATTAGAGGCAAGCCTGCTAGTTACTTTTTCTCTTGTAATTTGACTTCAAGATTATTTACGCACTAGGAGAGACAAATAGCGAAGCTAACGCTCTTAGCCAGCAAGCCTAAGACATTCCTAAAGACAAAAACAATACAAGACTTATTAATACTTACTAGATTGTTTTACAACTAAAACACCTGTCCTCTAGTATAGCACCTGCACTCTAGGCTACTCTAAGAGCTTTATTAATCTCTCCTTAATAGAATTCTGCATTTGTCACCCTAGATGCTTAAGCGATGGCTCAACTCTGTACTACCCTAAGCCTAACACCTAACTCTAATATAGACAACAAAGAGCCTATTAACAATATTAACAGAACAGTAACATTAGAACTGCCCTCTTATTTAGAAGACCCGCGCTTAATAGAAGAAATGCTTAACAAAGCCTACGCTACTAATCCCGCTGCTTAAAAGATGTTTACTGCCTTAGACTAAGGCAATCACAAACTTAGCTTATAGTTCTAGAAAAACAGTTACTATGTTTCACTCTTAGACTGCTACACTACTAGAGAGGGGGCTTACTAACAATTGTTTGTTAACAAAACGCGCCTATATATACTACTAGACGCCTGTTTCTGTTGCTAGATTTTTGACCTTTGCTATAATTATAAGATTGCAGGTTACAAGGGAACTAGAGCTACACTTTACTTAATAATTTATTAATACTACTAGCCTAGTCTTGCGCAGTTAATTAAGGAGTACTGCTAATCCTGCGTAGTGTGTAAACGCGCTTAACTTTCTAAAGAAGCATACAATAGCTACCTTTAATCTATGCCTATACCTAACGCATAATAGGCGGACATTTCTGTAGATTATATTCAAGACCTGCCGCCTTCTACACTTAACAGACAAATTTACACTAATCTTCTAGTAGTAGTTAATTAACTTACTAAATAATAGCACTTCTTTCCCTTAGTTGGCCGCTTATTAAAGGAATTTGCTTACTACTTTATGCAAATCTTTTGCCTACACAGGTTACCTCGCACTATTGTATCTAATTGTAGTACCTTATTTGTTAACAAGTTCTAGAAACACGTCTGTGAGCGTCTTAATATTTAAGCTAAACTGTCTACCGCCTATTACCTACAGACAGATAGACAAACAGAGCGCGCTAACTAGAGTATTAAAATTTATCTTTGCAAATACATTAATTACACGCAAGACAACTAGGTGTTATAGCTATACTTAGCTAAGTTTTAGGTTAATAACACTGTTAACTTATCTACTAGTCTTACTCCCTTCTTTGCAGATCTTAGCTATTACCTACGCAGCAGGATTCACCCTAGCAAAGACTATTCAAACACTAAGTCGCTTTCTAAGGATGCTAAAGATTAAATCCTAAGAGCAGATAAGATCCTTTAAACTTACGCTAATCTTTTGGAATACCTAAAGATTTAGCTAACCTAGGCGCAACAAGAACAGTAAACACAGGCTAACGCTTACTAATAATAAATGCTAAAGTATAATGTTAGAGACTTGGTTTAGGTATTAACCTAGAACTAGAGCACTGCTTAACCCTTAAAGAAGCTTAATTATAAATACGCTAGGCTATATCCAGTTACTTAAGTTATTTATAACAAAGCTGCTTACAAACTCTAGCTACCTAATAAGATAATTTTAAAAGGCATGTTTCTAGTGTTCTATTCTAATTTGCTCTAAGAAGCGCCTTAGGATAGGCTACTAGATTAAACAACCCCTAAACTAGAACCTGTGGATATTGTTAATAATTAGGGCAATATCTCTTAGGAATAGTTTGTTGACAAGTTTATTAACTGCTGCAGGCGCTGAGGCACCTAGGAGTATTAGATTAAGTAGTCTAATAACCCTTCGCCAACATAGGAACCTGCTAAACAACACCTTAAACACTATAACGCGTTCTTGTATCACTACAAGAATCTAGACAAGCTAAAGCCCCCTAGCCTTAAGATGCCTACAGACTAGGCTCTACAACCTAAAGACGCCTTTGTTAGTAACTATTTTAGCAACCTTAGCAACTCTAAATAGCGAGTTATTACACGTTTTGCAAGATTGTCTAGGTTTAGCATAATATTAGGCTACTTTCAACACATTAATAACAGCGTTCCCTTGCTTTTTAGCAAAGACTACACGCTACCTCAACGCCTACACGCCGCCTTTAGGATACTACAACCAACTTTTAGCATATTAATAACAGCATTCCCTTGCTTTTTAGCAAAGACTACACGCTACCTCAACGCCTACACACTAACTTTAGAATACTATAACTAAACTAATCCTACTGTCAAAACCTACATAATTTAGCTATTGCTAGCTTTATTTAGTTAAACCTTTGTTAAGCTAAGCAAGCTTGCTGTTAGGCTTACTTGCTCTTCTTATATAAGCTCTAAACAGATTTAGGTACAAGTTTCGCGTTGCGAGGTTCGTGCAGTAGAAAAAATCTTAGAAGTTGGTTTTTTGTATAGGAATCTAGGGAGACATGCGCAGCGCTATACAAACTATAAACCTTAATTCTATGTTAACCGCCACTAGGTTTTCTCTGCAGTTTCTTAACTACTGTACTATTTGCTTTTATCTTTCTTTCTCTTTTCTTTCTTTCTCTTTGTTAACAGCAGCTCTACAGCACCTGTAAATTAGATTAGCTTAGAGGACTTTCGCTTGTTACAAGGGGGGGGGCACGTGTTAGAACTTCTGCTATAGTTAGATAGCACAACCTACTAGTAGTGCTCATTTAACTTAGCAGAATCTATCCTGTTGACTTTCACTTCACTTTTAGGGCACAGGCCTCCTTCTACTTCCGGCCTAAGAGCCTAGGCCTACCTACTATAAGTAGGTAGCTATCTCTGCCCTCTTGTAGCTCTCTGTCTGCTATTTTGTTCACTTCTTCTCAAATATATTAGCTTTCTAGATTGCTTCCTTTTGTGCTTGTGAAGTCTGCCTTACAGAATGTTAGCAAAGCTAAGCAACATCTAAGATTAGATCAACAAGACTGTTTTAGCTAATTTAATGGCCCTAGTATTAATTAAGATGCTGAATTCATAAGAATTAACTCTACAGGCTCTAATTAGAATCCTTAAGAATAATCTTGCTCTAATAGATAGCAACATAATACATCTAGTCTAACAGCAATATTAATCTTATCTTAAGAAGGCCTAGTTAGGCTAGATGTTACTAGAGAAGTAGTTTAATAAATAGCAAGTCCTTTACAGCAAAGCTTAAGCATTTAAGATTACTAAAATTAAGAGACAACTTGCTCTTACAGATTTCCTTAATGCAATTGCTTCTAAAATCGCCCCTAAATAGTCTTGCTTAATAAAACAGCAGGTAATTATAGATTTAGCGTTTAATTAACTACTAATAAGTATGTATAATCTCTTAAAGGTCTTTACTCTAATGCTCTAAGAACAAGCGATTAGCTATATTAGAGGCAAAGGAAACACAGCCTTTGCAACCCTAAAAAGAAACTCTAACTAGGGTAAAAAGACTAGACTAAATAGAAAGAGATGCCCTTGCAAACCTAAAGGACTTTACACTTAGAATCTAATTAACTGCTAAAGACTCTAGACTGCTGTTACAGAATCTACTCTTACTAGATTACTAAAGATCTCTTTGTTAAATTTTAACAAGACAAATATTAAGGAAAGACTTAACAATTCTAAATAGACTAAGCTAAGGGAACAGATTAAAGAAGCTAAATAGAAGACTAGAACTACTAGATCAACTAGTAACACACCCACCTTAGCGAAATTTCCTAGATTAATCTTAGCAGCTGTTATTAATCCCTCCTAATTTTATTTAGAAACAGACAGAGTATACTCTGCAATTAAGTACAAGCATCCTCTATCTATAAGCACTATCCTTAACAGAGGAGAAGCAGTTTATCTAGTTAATAACTAATTACTACTTGTTCCTAGATTATTTAAACAATCTAATCCTAATAATACTATTAATGCAGGAACTTAATCTCTTCTAGTATTAGGATTAGGAAACCAAATCCTCAAAGGAGTACTTAACAGGAATAATAGAATAAATACTAAGGATCTAGTCCTTAAGAATGTTAAGGTAGTTAAGGGTTTCTATGTTAATATTGTATCTAAGGCACGTCTTAAACAGTTAGGTATCTAGTACCTTAGTTTAGACAACACACTTAGGCATAGAACAATTAAGAATAACATAATTATAGCTAAGCTACACACTGCTTATAATCTTGCTTTTATTAAATACAACAAGGTTTCCTTTTACTCTACTCCTAATGTATACGCAACAGCAAAATTATTAAAACCTACAGCAAGATTAGACAGTAAACAGCTATAGCATTAAAGATTAGGTCACCTAAGATAGAGAGCACTTTAATTATTAGCATAATCTACTTAAAACGTCTATATTAACAGAACTAAAAGGATAGAATGTTAGAATTGTTTAATTACTTACTTAACACAAGTTATATTAAGGCCTCTAAGAGAACAATTACTAAGGCTGTTCTACAGGATTTTATAGAACCTTTTTAACATGCCAACTAGTTAAATAAACAAAGAATAGACAATAATTATTAAAGAAGATTACTTAGGAAAACTCTTTAACCACAATCTTTAATCTAAAAGCTTAGATAAGATTATAAGAATTATTAAACTATTTTAGGAATAGGTTAAGCAAAAGTATTAACTTAATATTATTAAAATCTACTAGGATAACAATACAGCTACTAGACTATAGAGAGGTTAATCACAGTACAAAGAATAGGCAGATTAAAAGGGAATTAAGATACTTACTCCTCTGCCTTACACTCACGAACTAAACAGATTAGCAGAAAGGGCTAGAAAAGAGTTAATTACTAAGTCTATAAAAATAAGGACTAGAGCAAATCTCCTAGCAAAGCTCTAGCTAGAGATTATAGACTCTGCTGCCTATTTACATAGAATTAGCCTAACAGCAATTTATAACTTCTAATCACCTAACAGAGTGCTTAATAACTAGTTTAGGCAGTACTTTAAATAGTACAAACTAGCTCAAATTAGGCACAGAACAGCTAATCTACAACTAGATTAGAGTGGTATATACGCCTATAGCTGCAGAGCTTACCCTCTTAACAGAGATAAGGCAGCAAGGCAAGACAGACGTAGATTTAAGATTAATCTACGCAGACATATTAGATATTTAGTAGGCTATAAAGCCTCTAACATCTACAAAATATAGGTCCTATTAATTAATTAAGTAATTATTATAAAGAACATTACTTTTAACAAATCTCTGTTCTATAAAGGAAAGAAAGATAAAGAAATAACAAAAGACTAAGTAATTTAGATCGCTAATATCCTTTACAACAGAGAACTTAATAATCTAGGTTAGAATCTTAATATCCCTAACCTTAGAGATTGGACGCAATCCAACATAGTTAGATTAACTACTAAGCAAGAGCTTAGGGGTGAAATAACTCTACTAACTAATTCTAGAACTAGCCTAGTTTAAGATCAAGACATACAAGTTACAGATACTAAGCAAGGTAATTATAAGGCTAGTAATCGCCTAGAAATCCGCCTAGATTAACCTAACAACATTAGATTGCTAACACTAGAACAGACTCCTAAACTAACTAATCTAGAAACAGGAGTACTAGTGTCACATAATTAAGATAATTATTTAGGAATAAACAGTTAACAGGAAGTTAACACGCCTGTAAGAGCCAACCTATTGCGTTCTAGTAATTAGATAGGATTACGTAAGTTAAGGCAAGAGCGCCTAACTAGTTCTAATACCTACTCTGCTAGCGCTGCTTCTGCTGCTTTAGACAGAACAAGGAATGCACTAACACAAAGAACAAGTTAAAGGATTAAAAACTAACAGCTAGAAACAAATTAACTAGCTAACGTTTATTTACTACTTTAAAGAAGAAAGGATTGCAATAATTAACTAGGGGGTAGTAGTTAAAGGAGTGTTAATGCATTAATTGCAAATCTAATAAACAATCTAATTAATAACTTTAAAGACACGTTCCTTACAGGAACACACTAGGCCTAGGATAAACAATCTAGTTATAAAACACTAAACTTAGTAGTTATAGCAGCTACACTAAGCATAAAAACTAATCTATTAACACAACCTTTATAAATGCATTAAGACAATCTTCCTCTACTACTAAGCACCTAGAAACAGCTTCTGCAATATCCTATAAAACTGTTGCTTATAGACGCTTTAAGAAAGGAGATTAATTAGATAATAAAGAAAGGAACATAGACAAAGATACCAAGATTAGACACAAACAATTAGCTATTACTACTAAAATAGGTATAGATGTACAAGTTTAATAAAGATAGCTACTTTGTTAAGTGCAAAGCCTATATTGTTGTAAGAGGAGATCTACAAGAAATAGATTCTCTATAATTAATGTATGTAGCAACCCTTACAGCAAAGTTATTCTAAGCTATAATAGCAATTACAGCTTAGTTTAATCTAGAAATTATGCAGTATAACGTTGTTAGAGCGTTCCTTAACACTTTAATTACTGCAGAAAACCTAGTACTATATAACATGCTAGAAGGATTTTAGAAGACTAGATACTGTGTTAGACTTAATTAAGCACTTTATAAATTAAGGGAATTACTACTCCTTTAGTACAAGGAATTCTCCAACTCCCTTTAATTAATTAGATTAGAGTTAAGCAAGGAAGAGCCCTGTCTCTTCTTTAACAAAAGTTGTAGGATTATTGTACTTTTCTAAGTTAATAATATACTTCTGCTCTATCCTAAGGCATATAAACAAGAAGCGAAGCTCCTTTAGAAGAAGATTATAGACAAATACAAAATCTAAGATTAAGGACTAGTAAAATAGTTCCTAGAGATTAGAGTAATCTAAGACAGAAACCTTAGGACTATTACGCTTTTGCACAACGCCTACATTAACAAAATCACTAAGAAGTTTAATCTTAGCATAGGCTCCTTTCTACCTACACCTCTACTATCTAAAGATTTAATCTAAAACACTAGAGAAGCATCTAAGAAGGAGATTAAAGAATACTAAGAAAAGGTTAGATTATTCCTCTACACAGCAATTATGCTTTAACTTAACATTGCTTTCTAAGTCTCTAAGTTATCTCACTTTCTAACTAACCTAAGTAATTAAAACTAAAAAGCTGTTAACAAGGTTATTATGTATCTGTACAGAACAAGATTTAAAGGGATTTAATATAGAAACTACAATAGATTAGAACTAACAATCTGCAGAGATGCTTTATTTGCTAACAATCTAGAAACTTAAAGATTATCCTATAGCTACCTAATTATGTTGTTTAGAGGACCTATACTATAGAAAGTAACAAGGCAAAGCACTGTTACTATATTAACAACAGAAGCTAAATTGCTAGCCCTAGAGCACGTTTTAAAAGAGACCATCGCAATTAAACAGTTCTTTAATAAATTACAACTTGAGATTAGCAATGCCTAGACTATATAGTGTAATAACCTATAAACTATTTAACTAGTAGTAGGTGTAAATAAAAGGATTACAACTAGACTCTAACATGTAGACATTTAAAACATATAGTTAAAATAGGAGTATGTAAGAGGCATAATACAGATTAGTTATCTAGACACTAACAGTATGCTAGCTAACAGATTAACAAAATGGCTTACTTATTAGTAGTTTAACAAGTTTAAATAACTAATTAATCTATACAACAGGAGCAAACAATTAGAAGTAAAAGCTAAAATAGAAGAGATAAAGGTTATTAGAGTAGATTAATCTAGAAGTACAATATTCTACACACCTAAAACACTAAGCAAAATCCACTTCTATTTTGTAAGTTAATTAAGAGGATTAATTAATTGTTAGTATGTTATAAAGACAGAACGTTTATTAAACCCTAATTAGATTAATGCATCTACAATAGATAGGCTCTCTCTAAGTAAAACGTACACCTAATCTACACAGCTAAAAATCGCTTAACAAGAAGAGGTCTTAGCACTAGGGGGATTAGCATACTAATTGTCTTAACTAAAGCCCTAATTATAAGCATAGCAAAGATTATAGGGTTTTGCAGCAGGATAGAAGAGACAGCTAATTAACTAAGAATTAGGGCTGTAGAATAATCCTAATCTAGAAAGAGTATACTAACTTAAAGAGTGTCTACTACTACTATAGAATTAATTAGGATTACTAATAGAGGTTCTACTAGACTAAGACAGATTATTACTAGGCAGGCTTAATCTGTAAAGTTAGCTTCTTAATAATCTCTCTTTACTATGCGTGCTCTTACTTATATAAGTAGGAGTAGGCAGATCACTGCTCTAAGAATTAGTAACAAATAGATTACTACTAGACTAATTAGGCTAAGTCTGCTGCATAACTGCCTGTAGAGTAGATAGTAGCAAAGCAGCAGCAGGTAGATTAGTCTAAGTAGGACCTTAAGTTGTAGTAACTAGAGCACAGGAGGATAGAACAGTTGTAGTAATTAGAGCATAGAAGGGCAGAACAGCTATTAAGATTAGAGTAGGCAGCAAGATTAATAAAGAAGACGTAAGCGTCTAAGGACTATTCTCTAAAGCAGTAGCAAGGATCTAATCTATAAGAGGAATACCTCTAGTTATATTATAATTATTGTTTAAGCTTAGCTAGAGTAAGTTAACATGTAGATTCATTACAACCTAGAAATTAGTAATCTCCTAATCCTTCTTTAATGCCTTTGCCTTCTAATCCTTTTTTAAGTCTAGGGTCTTCCCCTCTATCTTAGCCTGTTTAATAAGCTTAAACAAAGCACAAAAGGCAGATCTCTATAATTCCTAGATTAGTTAGGTATAATTAATAAACTCTACAATTAACACTTATATAGCTCTTGTTATTAGCATAAGCCTTAGATGCCTGTTTAGCAGCTTTTTAAAAAGCAACATAACTACAACCTAATTAGTAATAAGAATAGTTAAAGATTAAAACCTTTTTTACTTACAGAGGCACACAAGGATAAGTGTAACACTTAACACAGCGCTTGCTGCTGTGCTTAGAGTCTAGCAAATTTAGATAATTATAGCATAGACTATTGCTAGTTCTACTAATTAGGCAACAAACACACCTATTGCAAGAATACTTACAGAGCAGACTAATCGCAATCCTGTTTAATAAATAGTTAATTTAATCTTCCTAATTATCTTCCTTAGTTTAAAAGGCATTAAACTTGTTGCGTAGATTAAACAGCGCCTAATTATTAACCTCTAATTAATTGTACTTACTACCCTTGCTCTCTTAATTGTTAGACAACTTAATCGCTGCGCTAGAAGATCAGCCTAATTAAGAAGGTGTAAGAGTGACTAGATTAGCTACAGCACTGCGCTCTTTCTTAACCCTCTTTAAACTAGGCTTAGCGAGAGCGCTTAAGGCACTTGCTTAGCGCTTTGCAGGAGTCTTATTTAACGTCTTTAATCTTGTTTTTGCTAGAGTAGTTAGCACAGAGCGTGTGCCTCTCTTACTACTGCCTTGCGCGCCTTTAGGCAGCATATTATTATTAATTACACTGTAAGCGTATTAATTAAGGGCCTATAATTAGGATTAGTAACTGCGCAGAAAAATAAGGATTAATCTTATACTGTAAGAAGGTTAGTGTTAGGTAAGCAACTCACTAATAAAGAGTATAAGGATAAAGAGTTAGAGCTTAACATGTTTTTATTGTTATTTTATACATAGTTGTTTAGTTGTTAACCTAATTAGGCAACTATTTCTAGACTCTAATTATTAAGTAACTGCGCGCACGTTAATCTACATAGACAACTAATAAGGAAAACTAGAGTAATAACAAACCTGCAAGATTAGGAACACTAATTGTAGACTAGCGCTCCTAGGGGGTGTATTGCAGTAAAGGTTATACATTATATAAGTGCTAGATTAGAATACATAGGCTATTACAGATTATTACAGAACCTAATCCTAGAGTACAATCTCCCTCTCTAGAACACTTAGAGATTAATCCTAATACTACAGGTATATAGATGTAATCCTTTACCACAATAATAATATAAGGAACTTAATTACCTCTTTCACTTATTAATTACTCTTTCTAGTTCTCTTAGCTCTAACATCTCTTAACACAACTTGCTATAATCTCTTAATGCAATTTACTATAACCTCTTAATGCAACTTGCTATAATCTCTTAATGCAACTTGCTATAGTCTCTTAATGCAACTTGCTATAGTCTCTTAATGCAACTTGCTATAGTCTCTTAATACAACTTGCTATAGTCTCTTAATTTAACTTACTATAATCTCTTAACGCAACTTACTAAATTCTCTTAGTACAACTTGCTAAAATCTCTTAACATAACTTGCTGTAATCTCTTAACGCAACTTACTATAATCTCTTAACACAACTTGCTAAAATCTCTTAGTGCAACTTACTAAAATCTCTTAGTGCAACTTGCTAAAATCTCTTAACTTAACTTGCTGTAATCTCTTAACGCAACTTGCTGTAATCTCTTAATATAACTTGCTATAATCTCTTAGCACAACTTGCTGTAATCTGCTAAAGCAACTTACTATAATCTCTTAACGCAACTTGCTATAATCTCTTAATACAACTTGCTATAGTCTCTTAATACAACTTGCTATAATCTCTTAGTGCAACTTGCTAAAATCTCTTAGTGCAACTTGCTAAAATCTCTTAACTTAACTTACTGTAATCTCTTAATGCAACTTACTATAATCTCTTAACGCAACTTGCTATAATCTCTTAACGCAACTTACTAAAGTCTCTTAGTGCAACTTGCTAAAATCTCTTAACGTAACTTGCTATAATCTCTTAACACAACTTACTATAATCTCTTAATACAACTTACTAAAATCTCTTAGTGCAACTTGCTAAAGTCTCTTAGTGCAACTTGCTAAAATTTCTTAACGCAACTTGCTATAATCTCTTAATATAACTTTCTATAATCTCTTAACACAACTTGCTATAATCTCTTAATACAATTTACTATAACCTCTTAATACAACTTGCTATAGTCTCTTAATACAACTTACTATAGTTTCTTAATACAACTTGCTATAGTCTCCTAATTTAACTTGCTATAATCTCTTAACGCAACTTGCTAAAGTCTCTTAGTGTAACTTACTACAATCTCTTAACACAACTTGCTAAAATCTCTTAACACAACTTGCTGTAATCTCTTAACATAACTTGCTATAATATGTTTATACAACTTACTATAATCTCTTAACACAACCTACTATAATCTCTTAATACAACGTGCTGTAGTGTTTTAACACAACATGCTATAACTAGTAAACATATCTACCCTAACGCTCTGCCTAAAGAAGCTTAGTAGCCTGCTGCTAAGCAGCTCTTGTAGCAAGCAACGCGCTTTACTACTAGAGGCCCTCTAGCTTATATAATAGGTATAGGCCCCCCCTAGGCTAAAGGCTAGTAGAAGAGGGCGTTAGCACTATTATAAGCTAGCTCTTCTTTTATTTCTTTATTCTGTTGTAGTTTCTCTATATACTATTGTTTAATAGCCTCTTTATAAGACTAGTACTCTTCTACTAATAAATTGTACTTAGTCTTTTTCTTGTACCTCTTAGCTTTAGAGTACACTGTTGCTAAGCTGCAGATAGTTGCACCCTGTGCTAACCTACTACCTATTAAACATTACTACTTAAGCTATAGATAGTTTACTTAAGCTAGCTAATAGCAAAGGCCTAAGGCTAGCATAGAAGCATAGCTGCTTCTATAGATTAGCTAGTAGCCGCAGCGCATGCTAGGGGTCTAAGAAGCATAAGCACAAAGCAGTAGTAACACAGAAGCTACTTGCCCTTCTATTTATTATAGATGCTAGGCTTGTCTTACAGCTTGTTGCAAAGCTATTTAAAGAACTTAGACTTAATCTGCATAGTAATAGAATTGTAAAAGTAGCAGGCTATAATTATATAGTAGGTTAAGCTGTTAGCAACTAGTTTATACCTTATGTGTATAGCTTCTCTATAGTAAGCACTACGCGCACATCTTTTATTTGTTAGCTAGTGTGCTTACTTTGTTATAGCCCTAACTAGTAGACGCTGTTAAGCAGCAGTGTTTAAAGATTTAGTTAGAGATAGTCTATTAGCTAGAACTAAATCCCTTCTCTTCCTCCTCTTTTAGATAGAAGATCTATAAGGCTATAAATATATATAATATACTTAACAGAGTAATATTATAGTGTTGTAGTATTATAGCAAGGTAAGATTCTAGTAATAGCTTTAGCCTAGCATATAAGCACAAATATTAATTATTATACACTACTATTAAAAAATCTCTAGCTACAACCTTAAGGCAAATCTACAAATCTAGCTTAGTAACAACAAAAGTTATGCTGCTAAATTAATTCTACTTATTAGATTTACTCTATTTCTGTTGTAGTAGATTGTATATCGTTTTTGTATTAATCCTTAGTAGAGGTAGTTAGTTAATAGGCTAGCTGTGTACTTTTTATGTATACTACGCATTAACACCTATACTCTATCTATCTTCTTACCTCTATAGCTTATTTACTATCTACTATGCCTCTAAAACGTACACATAAGTCTGCTAACACAGCTAAATTAGTTGCAAAGTACCTAAAACGCACGCTAAAGCCCTTGTTAAAGAAGCGTAGAGATAGTAGCTAGTCTATTTATTACACTACACTAGAGCCTCTATCTACACTACTTATAGAGCTTACAAACATACCTTTAACCTAGTTAAATAGGCCTATACTTGTAGATGCTTTACCTTAATGTACATCCCTGCGCTAAGACCTATAGCTAGCCTAAAGCGCTTTTACTAACTAAGCTGTAGTTACTACCTACGCACCTTTGCCTACAATAGTTAACTAGACTGCTAATAAGGATTAGATAGTAAGTGCTTTCTTAACATATGCCTACTCTTAACTTTGTCTATTAACTAATAAATAACTACAGATTCTAAAGGGCATCTTTGCTTCTTACAAAATTAAGATCTTAAAGAAGCTCCTTAAGTACCTAGCTATAGAGATTAGCAAAGGTTAGTTTCTCTTTAACTTATAAAAGTTTATTAACTAACTCTAGGTTTAAGCTGCACCCTAAAGGTAGTTTCTTATTACTTAACTAACTTGCGTAGCCAACAGCACTAGCTTAGGTTACTAGACTACTAACGCTACTCTAAGCTCCTTTTATTCCTTTAAGACTGTAGCTACGCCTAGGACTCCTTGTACTTCTAAGGGCACTGCATTACTTTGTTGCAGCAAGACTTTAGCTAAGACGCTTAACAATAATATAACCTCTAACAACGCAGCTTCTAATAAGATGCTAGCCTTTTATCTAGTTAGTTGTAAGTAAGCTTATTTATTAAAGACTCCTAAGTTGTACAAAGAGTCTAATGCTGCTAATAATAATAGTAAGGACAAATTTGTCCCTGCTGCAAAGCGCGTTAAAGAGGAGGTTGTTAAGGACAATAGTATTAGCTGTCTATCTCCTACTAATACTGTTGCTTAAGAGGAGGAGGAGGAGGCTACCTGTAAAGAGGACTCCTTAAAGTTACCTATAGGCTGCAAATGTACAAGTAAGAGTAAGAAGGAAAGCAAGAAAAAGAAGGCTAAGGTTAAATTACTTAATGCTAGTAGGTACAATAAAGTTATAGAGAGTAGTAAGGTAGGTAAGAGCAAGACAGCGTTTGTTTAATAGAAGATGCATGTTGCTACTCTAGAGGCCTTACAAGTTATTAATAATAATACCTAGAAGTTACAAATTAATGCTTAATAAGCCTTAGAGTTACGTAGACTACAAGGCTTTTAATAATAGCATATAGTAGAGCTCTAAGCTTCTTATACTCTACCTTATAGTTGTCTACCTAAGGTAGTGTTAGCAGCAGCATAATATAGTGCATTACACTATAGCAATAACTCTAATTAAGTAAGTAGTATACGCTTGTAGTTGCCTAACCTATAGGTGCGTAGTGCAGTAAGTTAGACATGTAACTTACATATATACGCACATTGCTGCTAGACACATAGGTCTACTTACACTAGCTTTATAAGTACAGTAGAAACCTTATTTGCAGTGTCTAGCAGCTATTGTAGTAGCTTTTAGAGTGTCCTCTAGAGTTGTTACAATTAAACAAATTTAAAAATATTATTTTAATTCTATTTAATTACCTTAAAACAACTAAATAAAACCCTTCTGCTTCTAATTACTATACAGAATAAATACATTAGCTTCTAATTATTAATCTATTTAAAAATTTGTAATTGTAAGGTAGTTAGGATAGCTAAGGTAGCAGCTAACAATTAATTTCCTAGGGTTGTTTACCTCCTCTTCCCTCCCCCTTTATTAACACTATAGCAATGGTATAGTTGCTAGTAGAGCAAAAAAATAGCTGTAGTTACTATAAATTAAACCTACAAGCTTAAAAAAAAGGCCCTAGATGTAGCCCTAACTAGTAGACGCTGTTAAGCAGCAGTGTTTGTAGACGCAGTTGTAGATAGTCTACTAGCTAGGAACACGTTCCTTCTTGTCCTTGTCTTTCTCCTCTGTTAGATAGAAGATCTATAAGGCTAGAAACATATACAATATGCTTAATAAGGTAATATTATAGTGTTGTAGTGTTGTAGCAAGGTAAGATTCTAGTAATAGCTTAGGCCTAGCATATAAGCACAAATATTAATTATTATACACAACTATTAAAAAATTACTAGCTATAACTACAAGGTAAATTTACAAATTAAGCTTAGTAACAACTTACTATGTAACTTAAAAGTAGCTTGCTATATAGTAGAGAAATACCTTACTATGCAACATAGAAGTAACTTACTGCTATGCCTTAACACAACTTGCTGCTATGCCTTAACACAACTTACTGCTATGCCTTAGTACAACTTGCTACTATACCTTAATATAACTTGCTGCTAGCTTTAACGCAAGTTGCAGCTATGTTCTAGCATCTCTCTCTAAAGACGCTGCTACAGGTTGTTAGCATATACACTAGCAAGGCTATGCCTAGCACTATAGTAGCTATCTTCTAGTGCTTTAGCATTAGTTGTAGTTTGTTTAGGTACCTTGCATATAACAATACTGCTAACAACAACGCTGCTGTTAATAAGCTTGCTGTAATATAAATAATTGCTGTTATATGCTTAACTATCTATATACAAGACGTGTAGCAGAAAGTAACTTAATTATCTAATAAGCCTTTATAGTTATCTGTTTACTCTATTGCTACAATACTCTGTCTGCTTAAACAACCTTACCTTTATTAGACTTATCTTCCTTTATAATAGCCTACACAACAGCATTAATCTTACTGCTACTACTGCTACTGCTTGTAGTTTCTAACTTCCTTATATAGTTATAGAGTTTAAGCTTGCTATTGTTCCTCTGCTAGATGCGCAACTTAATTATTAAGAACTTATTACTACTTACGCCCTTCTTGCTAATAGTTATAAGCTACTTTACCTCGCAGTTGTAGTTCTAGCTAGGGCAGTACTAGCAGCTACTGCTTTGCACTTAATTATTGTTGTTTATAAGCAGATCTAGGCTAATTAGCACGTAGCCCTTAGTTAGAGTTACTGCCTACAAGATTAGCTTTAGTCTAGAGAGGAGAATTGTGTTGTTATTATCTAGGGTATTATTAGTATAATCCTAGCACTTCTGCTATAGAGAGAGCCTAAATGCATAACTACAGCTGTTGTAGACATCTACTACCTAGCCTAGAAAGAAGTTAGTAAGGTAGCATAATAGTAACGCGCGCGCAAACTACATACTAGTAAGAATAACTATCTTAGATCTATAAGTAATAGTCTTTTTACTCTTAGGTATCTATATAACACGCGTAGTCTGTTTGCTATAGAGGCCTTTAATCTCCTTAACTATTATCTTTACCTTAGTAGAATCCTTGCACGCTTTGCAAGTAATAATACTAATAAACAATATGCATGTTGCTTCTACGTTCCTAAAAGCATCCTTGATAAGAGGATTTACCTTACTAAAGACAAAGTTGTTAAGGTCTTAGAACTCTAGCTTTTAAGGATTGTTTAGGACGTACTCTTCTAATGCTAAAATTAGGTCTAGGAAGCAGCTAATTAGACGTGCTCTAAGATAAGCGCTAAGACACGCTACAGACATAGTAGGTCTTATTAGCTTAGAAGCGTTGCTTATATAGCTCTCTTTTTACTTAGCTACTTTATTCTTGTGCTGTCTTGTCTACTTAGCTATAATAGCTAACTACGCGCTCTTAATGCGCGCCTACTACTTAAGAGAATGTTAAACCCTAATAATCTAGATGCTTAGGTCTACTTTTATAATTTGTAGGCGCTAACTCTAAAGGTCTTCTGCTGTTTTACCTTACGCAACTATAAAGTGTTTAAGCATAGCAGTAAAGGTAATATTAAGGCTATTAAACTCTAAGATAGCATTTAGCGCTTCTTTACACTTTGTGCTACTATGCTTAGTATACGTATTAGCAACCTTAGAGATTAGTTTAAGAATTACTATAAAATTAATAGCAGTAAGTGTAGCTAGACTAGGGTAGTTTTTGCTATAAGAGATTCTAGAGCACACTTTTAGCGTAAACATTATAATTAAGGCTGTACTATTATCTAGCGCTATGCCTGTAATCCTAACAACACTAAGTGCTATTTTAGGCCTATAATAGTTAATAAAGGGCGTAATAATGTTTGCGTATGTTTAGATCTCTTCTAATAAGTACAAGTGCAGCTTATTAACTATAATCTATAAAGCAACCTGTATGTTAACTACGCACAGCACATAGCGTGTTGTCTTAGCTTTTAAGCCTACTTTAAACTTTGCATACTATATAGCCTGCATAGGCTGTTATCTATTCTAATAATTTATCTTTGCTAACACGTACGCACTCTTCCCTTTAGCTAGAGTTAATAAAGTCTTGCTATTTTTTCTAGCCTATTTTATCTTGTGTATAGCGTCTTAGTTAGAGGTAATATAGCTAATATAACTATTCTAAGAGTTGTTAGTGCTAATAATAATAAAGTAGGTGCTAGTTAGCGCAGGTTAGGTGTCTATAGTGTTAGAGTGCAGAACCTAGCTGTCTTCCTCTTAATTTTTAAATTAGTTAGTAGTATATGTGTAAGCGTAGTTGTATAAGACTTAGGCCTTAGTCTAGTCTAGCTTAGGCAGTACCTCCCTTTAGTCTGCCTTGCTTATACTTGTAAAGATGCTAGCTTCTTCTCTACTATAGCGCTAAACTGCCTTAGCAAAGTCCTTATAGAAGATTACTAGCTTAGGCTTCTACTTTAGAGAGAAGTTTTGCGTAGCAGAACTAGAGCTGTATAAGAGTAGAAACGTCTTTATTTAGATTTCTACAGAGTTAGGGCTTATAGATATAAATATTACATCTAGCCTAGCTGCGTAGCTGTTTACTAGGCTGTCTACGTCTATTAGTAGCTATAAGAGCAGGTTGTCTCTAGCTAAAGTAGGTTTAATTAAGGTAGCACTGTACGTCTGCGCTACGTGTTAGAAGTTAACGTTGTTAGCACTAAGAATTATAAATGTCTTCCTATACCCTATAAGGTTGCCTAGAATCCTAGAGCTAGTAATGCTAAATAATATCTTATAGGTCTTGCTAGTGCCTACAGCCTAGTAGGCGTAGATAGCAGTGCCTCTAGAGTACCTTACCTTTGGCTTTAGAAGTATCCTGTAGTTAGGGAACTATTTTAGGTTCTTTAGATTGTTAAGAGCAATGTTAAATAGACATTTAGCATACTCCTACACTTCTAAGTCCCCTCTTAGCACCTTTTAATAGGCAGTTTAAGCCCCCTGCTGCAATAAGGCGAAATTAGTTACCTACTTTGCTACTTTAAGGGCTCTGCGCTCTACGTTAACGTCTTTATTATCTTTAATTTTAGATTTGCTCTTACTAGGGTTAGATCCTATAGTGTTGTCTCTATTATTGCTGTCTTTAAACCTGTTGCAGCTAATAGAACTAGCTCTGTTATTCTTAGAGTTATTAGTAAAATTAATAGAGTTTATAATTCTCTCTTCTACATTTTGTAGATGCAAAGAGCAATTACTATAGTATAATACATTATTATTATCTAAGTCTAATAAGGTAGTCTGTTAATTCCTGCGCGTTAACTAACAATACGCAGCATAGTTTGTTACCTTATTATTATCTAAGTACAACTTAAGGGATAATTAATACCTATGTGTTAACTAATAATACGCAGTGTAGTTTGTTACCTTATTATTATCTAAGTACAACTTAAGGGACAATTAATGCCTGTGTGTTAACTAATAATGTATAGCTACATTATTGTCTTATGTAGGTAGTAGTAAGCTAGTAGCATTATTGTCTAGTGTAGGTAGTAGTAAGTTAGTGTTAGTGTTACTACTACTGCTGTTAGTAGGTACCTACAGAGACTAAGTTAGCAGTTACTACTTAGCTATATTATTTTTACGCAACCTAGTTAGCACATGTTCTTAAATAGAGTATTTAAACAACCTACTTATTATCTAATGTCGCGGTATATACCTACTTATTCGCGGAGTAAGAGGCTAGTCTTTTGCTTCTACAGTTATAAGCCCTTATTATCTGCACGTTTCTGCGTCAGCAAGCCTAGAGTGGATTTCCCTAACGTAGGTAACCTTAAGCGAGCTAAGCAAAAAGAAGTAGCGTTGTAGCCACAAGACCACCCTTGCAGCGTTGTTAGTGAGCTACCTACTCTTAGCAAATTACGTCCTCTAATAGCACGTAATCTAGGGGGTGTGTCGCAGTATATACCTACTTATTTGCAGAGCAAGAGGCTAGTCTTTTGCTTCTACATCTAACTATAATCTACAACTAGATAATATGCCTAACTAGAGGTGCTTTTAACTAGTAAGACTAGCTTTTCTAGAAGTAGTTCTGTGTTTAGGTTAACATGCTGCTGTGTTTTAAAAGAAGGTAGGACGTCTAACAACTGCGCAGTAGAGTTGCTAGGACCTAGTAGAGGGGGTAGTAGTAGGTTAGGTAAGAGAATGCTAGAGGAGTGCTGCTATGTCTTAAAGGAAGGTAGGACGTCTAACAACTGCGCAGTAGAGTTGCTAGGACCTAGTAGAGGGAGCAGTAGCAGGTTAGGTAAGAGAATGCTAGAGGAGTGCTACTATGTCTTAAAAGAAGGTAGGACGTCTAACAACTACGCAGTAGAGTTACTAGGACCTAGTAGAGGAGGTAGTAGCAGGTTAGGTAAGAGAATGCTAGAGGAGTGCTGCTATGTTTTAAGAGAAGGTAGGACGTCTAACAACTGCGCAGTAGAGTTACTAGAACCTAGTAAAGAAGGTAGTAGCTAGCTATGTAGAAAAAAGGCATAGGTGCTATAGTTAACACCTATAAAGACATTGTACTTACGCTTAATAACCTAGTAAAGGTACACAGGGGCAGTAGTTAGGATTAAATTGCTAGCAATAGGCATTAAATTAAGTGTGCTGTCTAGCTCTTCCTATATCTTAATTAGATTCTCTTAGTTCTTTTAGGGCGAGAGGTAGAGCGCCTTAGTAGGGTTTAGAAGGTAGTAGAAACTAAAAACGTTATTATAGAAGGTGCGCGCCTGCTTCTATACAGTCTTAATAGGGATTATCTAGCGTAGCTTAGCAACTAGGGCGTTGCACGCTATAGAGGTTATATTACAGTAAAGGTTACAAATCGCATAAGTGCTAGATTAGAACACATAAGCAATTACGGATTATCACAGAACCTAATCCTAGAGTACAATCTCCCTCTCTAGAACACTTAGAGATTAATCCTAATACTACAGGTATATAGATGTGATTCTTTACTACAATAATAAGAGAAGGAACTTAATTACCTCTTTTACTTATTGATTACTCTTTCTAGTTTTCTTAGCTCTAATAGGTTACCTTATAGTTAACCTATCTATTAGACATAGAATAGAGGACAAGGGTAGAAGTAGCATAGCAGACTCTTATACTAAAAAGAAGCATAGTATAAGATCTAGAGCACTTAACTATATAGAATTTATCTAGAAGTAAGTTAGCCTCTTGCTTATAGCTAGAGCTACCCTCTTTGTACTTATACACAGACTAGCTAAGTGCCTTAATAGAGCAATAAACGTTTAATATAATTAGAGTAAGAATTACCTTTATAGCTGCACGTCTCTATATATATTAAGTTTAGAGATTTAGGTCCTAAAAATAAACGCCAAAAAAAATTAATAAACCCCCCCCCTACTATACTATATACTAGGTTAGAGTTGCGAATTGTAGTTGTAAATTGTAAGGCAGGTTACAAATTGTAGTTACAAATTGTAAGGTAGGTTATAAATTGTAGTTGCAAATTATAAGGCAGGTTGCAAATTATAGTTACAAATTATAAGGCAGGTTACAAATTATAGTTACAAATTGTAAGGCAGGTCGCAAATTGTAGTTGCAAATTGTAAGGCAGGTTGCAAATTATAGTTGCAAATTGTAAAGTAGGTTATAAATTGTAGTTGCAAATTATAAAGCAGGTTGCAAATTATAGTTGTGAATTATGTAGCAGGTTGCAAATTATAGCTGTCTTAGCTATTTCTACTTTAAACCTAGAGTTTTTCTAACCTCTCCTATCCTCTCTACTTACCTGTAGGCCTACTGTAAATAGGACTATGCTTACAAATTACGTAACAAATCTCTAAAGTATTAATTTAACCACACTATGTGTGTTAAAATTTATTTAACTCTATTAGTTTTGTAAACTGTAGTTTGTTCTAAGCACTATTGTATTGTTTTCTTTAATCTTAATTACCTTTTGTGTAATTTGCAGTTCTGTAAATGCTAATAACAGATTGCAATCTTGCAACTTGTTAAGGGTTATGTCCTCTAGGAACAAAATTAGTAGTAGTTCTTCTTCTTTTATATATGCAGTGTATAAGCTCTCTACTTGCTTTGCTATTGCCTTAGCATTGTTGTTGCAACTTTCCACTATATCTACCTATTAATTAAACAAAACTATAGTTAAAGTTTGCTTAATGTAAGTGTTAGTAATGTTCTGCCTTAGCAACAATGCAAATATTCCAATTCTAAATCTCTATTTAAGAGTGGCCTATCTCTTACTATAATCTAGCTAACAACTAAACTCTTTCTACTTAACTAGACATGCTTCTCTTGTGCTCTTTTAACTATTTGCCTATTTGTACACTAATCTAAACAACTGTTCCTTTGTTGCTAAAGCAAAACCGCAGCCCTTACTACTAAACAGGGCTGCTTAATGCCTAACTAGCCCTTTTAAGGATTTGTACTTTGTGTACATTTCTGCTATAATCTATTAATGTCTTATGTCTCTTATAATCCCTACAGCCTAACTCTTTTGTGCAGCTAAGAATAGGCTTTTAAACTTAAGCGCTTCTAAATAAGTAAGGATTGCCTAGAATCTAGACACCTAAAAGAGGCTTATATTAAATGTTTATGTTAAGTTAGCTTTGTTATTGTTTTGCGTTGTGTTAACACTTGTCCTATTTAGTATTTGTATACTACATTCTAAAAATAATTTTTTTTCCTCCTTATGTTGCGATTGCTATACTTTTAGAACTGTTTGCTAATTATAAATGCAATCCCTTGCACCTACTATAGCCGCCTTAACAATTATACTAGTAACTAAATTAGTACTTATCTTTAGAAGTTGTAAAATAAACTTCTTATATTGTTATTACTTCCTTGTTATAGCGTTAGGCCTGTGCTAAATTAACTTTTTCTGTGTAACTTTCTCTACTATGCGTTGTGCGCTGTTATTGTTACTTGCAGCGTTGTTGCATAGAGATCTTATTAGCAAACATTCCTTATTCCCTTGCCTTTGTTTTAAGTTATTCTCCTTTTCTACCTCTTCTATAGACCTGTCTTTATTATTAACACAAGAGTCTTTAATCTCGCTTCTAATCTGCATATAGATACTCTTTATAAATTAAATTATCTATAGTTTCTGCACACGCGCGCATACCTATTGTAATACATCCTCTAGTGTAGACAATACAAATGCGTGTAGTAACTCTGCCTTAAGAGGTAACATTGCGTAGAAACTAGAAAGCGTTGCTATTTAGGCAGAGGCATATAAAATAAAGTTAGTAATGTTATTACCTCTAACTACTGCCTCTAGCTAAATATAAAGGGTTGTTGTAGCTATATAAAATAAGTTGTGTAATTAATGTTAAGTGCATTATGTGCTATAATTCTAAGTGTTAATACGCTTAAAGTTGTAGATTAACTTAATTCTGCTACAACTATTCCTAATAGGGGTAGCCCCTTATTTCTAACCTACAAGAGGGAGGAAATGCTACTCTTAACACTACCTTCACTAGCACAATTGTTATTATTAACATTATTATTATAAAATACTCTACTATTATAAAATTTTATAAGAAACACAGCTACTTTGCCTACACCTTACATAAACACGCTATACTCTCTAGCAAAGTACTTGTGCACTTATAAGAACTTTACTAGCACAAAGTAACACTAGAAGAGTAGCATACGTTGCAGCAGCATGTAAACAACATAACGCTGTAATAGAATGTTAAGAAAGAGTACACAGACTTTATTATAGCAGCTGCTAGGACTACTAAGGCATTCTTAAACCTTAAGCTCTATAAAAGATGCTACTAATGCAAGCACTGCTTCTACATTACAACTAGTACTTCTGCAGCATCTAATATAAAGGGCTACCTTTGCAAGATACACTTACTTTCTTTAACTAAAGATGCTAATGCAACTTTAGCTAACAAGTAGTATCTTAACTAGATATCTATTGTCTGCAGCTAAAGATTCTTTACTGCTGTCCCTAAAGAGGCAGCACAACTTAGCGTTACCTAGTTCTTCTGCGTTAAAGAACCTAATTATGTTAATTTACCTCTAACAGTCTCTCCTTAACTAATAGCAACTAACAAGTACACCTTGCAACTAGACAACAACGCAATAACTGCTAAAAACAACTACAAAGCTACAAGCGCGTTAGAAGAACTACAACTGCAGCTAGAAAGTGCATTACAATAAGTAAAACAAGATTAATAGAAATAGATAAGCAGTATACCTGTAGTGCCTAACCTATAAACTAACCTATAGCTAGCGCACACCTAGTTCCTTAAAATACTAGCCTAATTTAAATCTTAGAATGCTGCTATTGCAACTATTAAACCTCTAATCCTAGAGAACAAACTACTGCTATTCTTCCTATACTTATCTGTTAAGAGTATAGTTTGCACCTAGCAAAATGTCACTACTGTAACCTCTTAATACATTAGAATTAGAGTAATACAGAAGCATTGCACAGACGTACCTCTTTTCTCTCTAGAGACCTACTAAAACTTTAACCTACGCTACGCTAACTGCCTGTAGAAAATCTTTACATTCTTTTATTAGATACACTAATCTTTATCTCTATATAAACAACTCCTGTATCTACAGCAACACTAACAAAAAGCTTAGAACAAACTTTAGCAACACCTATATAGATTACGTAGACAAATACTGCCTATAAAAGAACATTATAAGCGTACTATGCTAAACACTACTAAACTTTTATGTTATAAGTTCTAGTTATCTCTTATCTAACAAACAGCATAAACAGATAACCTTAAACTAGCTATAGTAACCCTAATCGCAATTCTATTAATCTTAACTAGCAAATATAAATTTTGCGAAGTTTATAACTTTACTACAGATTTATCTGCACTTAAGAAAATAACAAGACTAGCCGCTATCTAGCGCTATTAAGACGAAGTTGTTGGCTACAAAGGGGAGACTAGGGAAGAATATACAACATTAACACAGCTGTATATTACTAAAGAAGAAGCAGAAGACCTAGTTAATAAATTTAACATAACAGAAAACTAAGACTACACTAAAGATTCTAATTGCTCTATTGCTAATAAGTTTAAGGACTAGGTGTATGATTATCTATCTACAGAATATCCAACCCTAATAAACTAGCTTATTACAACAGCTAGATACGCAAGCCGCTTCTAATATAGAGAGAACCTTAATGCATTTATACACTAGAATAGCAACTCTATTACTATACGTTTAATCTAGACTAACTTAGAGTATATAAAGAACATAGTGTAGAATAAATATAAGTAAGCATCTATACTCTTATGCAAGCTTACCTTTGTAAAGCAGAGAGACTAACTACCTTCTATACTATAGAACAAGATTAAAGAGCAAGCTACTAAGTCTACACTAGGATACAGCGCATTTGCTCCCTTGTCACTATATCTCTAGGAATATTAGGGTTTTGTCCTAAAACAAATACTTAAAGCAGTTAATAGTAGAACGTTTAAGAAGACTGCTATATCTAACCTAAGAGACCTAATGCAGGTTAAACAATACTGCAATAAGGTCTAAAGCTTCCTTAGTTACTTATTGTTACTTGTCTACCTTACAAGTGGCCAACCTGCCTGCAGAACTAAAATCCTCAGCATTTAATATAAGAACTTAGCAACCAACAGCCTACGCAACATATTCCTTTTTAACAGGCTTATTGCTATTGTTCCTTGCTACTACAAAGGATATAACTATAATAAGTTGTTAAAAACTATGTATTAATTATTACCTAGAGAAGTTAGTGCGTTACTAGTATAGTATTTGTAGCTTATTCGCCTATTCTATATTATAATACAGCATTAGGTTGCTAAAGACTATTAAGAATACTACTACCTCTAGGCCATAAGCAGCTTTCTGTAGTTAGAACAAGATAGAACACAACACAAAGTGTCTAAGCTTCTTAGCTTTATAATTTAACGCACAACACTGCGTTAGATAGGCTAAGAAATTAATATTAGCACCTTTTAGCACCTGCTTATTGCATTTGGACGCAAAATTGAAAGCAACAATAGGCTACTAAAGAAGCTATCTAGGGAAGAAGTAGACAAGATAATTAAAGAAGTAGAAGTAGAAGCACAAGAAATGCAAGCTAGACACTTACTAGAAACAGCTTACATAGTATATGCCTTAGATATAACAAAAGTGTTTGCTAGGAAATAACACCTAGCTAAAGCACACTTTAAAATCTCTACCTAGTAGCACAAGGCGCTATAGTTCACTCTCCTACTTAAGAGTAACAATGCAGTTAAATAATATAACTAGCAGCAAATACTGCAAGGGCAACTGTCTAAGCGCATAGACATTTACCTTCCCTCCTTATTATAAGAGAATTATAGACAATATGCTTAATTTTAAGATTAGCAAGAGCAAGCTCTTAGTTCTGTAATAACAAGTAGCCCTGTTGTTATCTACATTGCAGGTACTAGGTCTAGTAAGAGCCTACTATTTCTGCTACTAGCATGTTACCTAAGATATAGATAGACTATTGTAATTATTCTCTTAACTATACTTTGTTTAGACATTGTTAGAGCTTGTAAGGCATTGCGTATACGCGTATTAGTGTAGAAACATAGTTACTGCAACAAAACAGCCTCTATTATACTAGCAACGCTTAAGAGCATTAGTAGTAGTGTATTTATATTATTTACCTAGCGTATAAGCGCTACAGGCAAATTAGAGCAGATTGTAGTTAATAAGTTCTATTACATCTTACTATCTAATATACAATTTTAACCTTATCTGCGCAATCTTTAAACTATTACGCAATATTCTACCTGCCTTACATTCCTGTTAGCAACTATGCTATTTAACAAATAACGCAACGCATTCTAACTTCTTAGCATACTAAGCAATACTATAGCATTCTATAAACTAACAGTACAGAGCACTCTACAATATAAAGTACAAACTATTAACAAAACTAATTTAATGTTAACAAGACAGATAGTGTAATATCTCTAACAAGAAGTTGTAATATTTTAGAATATCCTAGTCTATATTAATAGCTAGGCTATAGTAGACGAGCTTGCACAATAATTACAATGTAAGCAATTTTACAGCAAATTGTTAGAAGAAGAGAAGACTAGCACACAGGCTAGGTTTTTTAAGAAGAGATTAGGCATCTTTATTGCAATAAGCGCCTTTACAGCTAGTGTTTACACAGACTTCCTCCTAGCTATATTCTAATTTAGATTGCCTAAGCATTTAATCAACTAGGCGTAAGAAAGTAGGCAAGGCAGAAGAGATAGGTTACGCTGCGTTGCTTAACTTATTGTTAGACATAGTATACTAAACACACACTATAACAAGGCTAAACTAGATGTAAAGAAGTCTATAGCTAAATTTGCGCAAATAGGAAGAACATTATTAGCGTATAGAAGAAAGGCACTAGACGCGTATTTTAATAACTAACTTACTTAAAACATGTGCAAGAAAGAAGAAGAAAAGTGTAATATATATTAAAAGATGTTTTATGCACTATTAAATATTAGACATAAGCAAGAGTTGGACTAGGAATACAAGGAACTAACTAGTAGAGAGTTTTTAGGATTAGCTACACCTACTTGTTGTACTCTATCTATGCAACTAACAAATGCATATAGCCCTGCATGTCTGTATTTAAAACAGCTATTATCTACACTGTGTAGTAGCAGTTCTGCTATACTAGCACACTACAGCAACAAGCTGTTAAGCTTAAACATACTAACACTAAGGTAGAGAGAGATAGTCTGCCTTACCCCTATTGCAAAGAAGCAATTGCTAATAGATATAGGTAAACTGTTTATATCTACAAAATAAAAAACTACTAACGCAACTAGACTACAACTATTCTTAAACGCAAACTAGTTCCCTACTACTATAATACAAACTAGCTAAATAAGAAAGAGAACTTAACTACAACACGCATTAATACAACGCAAAGGCATTAGAAAGAGAACATTTATTTTTAACTAAGCTACTAGCAATACAAGAGTTTTAGAGTTTATATTACGTTATATGCTTTTTAAGCTATGCAAGTTTTACACACACCTAAACTGCCTACCTAGAAAGCAGATTTCTAGGATCTATTGTTAGCAAATATCGCTAGGAGCTAAGAAACAAATAGGGCAAAGGATAATGCTAGTCTTGTCTTATGCTAGCTAACTACTGCCTAAAATAGAGCATAGACAGAACAGGGAGAACACATACACAGCTACTAAGCACTATTTAGTGCAAAGACAAATACGCTATTTAAGATACATAGGCATATCTATAGGAGAATGTTGCAAGCATAAGAGAGGTATAGATAGACTATACTAAACATAGTAGCTTCCTAGATTAAGCACCTAGATTACCTAGACAGTACACTACTAACTTCAGCTAGTACTTCTAAAGCGTAGTAGAATATAGAGATAACTACAAGGTAGGTTACGTGTGTTTAGATCTAAACTAGTTTACGCAGACGTACCTACTTAGAGACAACCTAAAAGCATATTAAGTGTTATTTAAGGATTAAACGTTCTATTGCTATAAACAATATACACAAAAATAAAACCCTATTAAGGCTAATTTTATAACTAAACTGTTAATAATAAGAATAGACTAAATCTAGTTTCCTTTGCTATAAAAGTTAACTATTATTATCCTATCTTTACTGCAGGAAAACCCTACCTAACATAGCTTTGTTTAACACTAACTTCTTGTGCTAACTATAGCAGATTATTAGAATCAGCCTAGGGCTATAGGGGAGGTTAGAGAATCTCTAGGTTTCTAAAAACCTAGAGTTTCTCTAACTGCCCTACACTAAACGTGTAGCTCCTTCCCTATTAACGCTGTACTATAGAGGGGGTTAGGGAAACTCTAGGTTTAGACGCTGCAGCTTGTTACCTTACAAAATCTACGCTAAGAAGCTTAGACCTACAAGGGTACTATATAGGACCTTCTTCTCTCTCTTTCTTCCTTTAACAGTTTCCTCTACTTTGCTCTTTACTAGTCTACCTATAGATAGCGACAACAGCAGGCAGAAGTCTAATTTAACCAAGTCTAACAACTAAAACCTAGAGATTCTCTAACCCCCTCTACACCTTCTATGCACACCTTCTAGTGCATGTAAATAGTATAGTACTATATATATATTTTGCGCCTTGTTTGCATGCGTTTAGCACTATCCTAGTGTTGCTAATATGCACTACTAACACTAGATCCTTTTACTAGGTTGCTTAAGGAACTATAACACCTAGAGTCCTTTCACTAGCCACCTCTCTTAGATTTATTAATAATTTTTATCTTTTATTGCATTAGTTGTTCTTTCTTTTCTTACTCTACTACGTCTTTTCACTTAACTGCAGTTCTGTAATTAAATTTTTATTTTTCTTATACTAATTCTCGCCCTTATAGGCCCCTAAGAGCAGTAGGTCCCTTAGGGAAAGTCTAGGTTTTTAAAAACCTAGAGTTTGCTTACCCCCCCCTGTCTAACCACATATTTAGGTTGTAGTTTAGGATTGTTAGAACACTGCACGCTTTCTAGTTGCAACTCTTCTATTACCTGTAGTAAGTGTAGTTTGTTATGTTAGCTGTTTGCTATGCTAACACACATAGGCACTATTCTGCTACTATAGCTATAGAGTCTAACTACGCAAGCTAGCATAAGGAGGATGTTAACTTCTATGTAGCTAACGCGTTGTCTAACTATAGTAAACAACTATTAAACAATTTCTTGTTTAATAATTATGTAAATAATAGTAATTACATCTATTCTCCCCCCCCTCCTAATTGTAAATGTAATAAGACATCTAACAACTCTATTTTTAATAGGGCTATAGATGTCTCTCCTAATAGCTAGTCTAATAAGCACACTATAGGTGCGCTAGTTTATACTGCTACGCAATAATTACTGCAGTAAACAGTAATTCTGCAACCTAATTAAGCGCTTTTTAACACTATTGCAAATCTAGACGCAGTAGGAGACAGCGAAGTTATAGCAGGTAACACTACTATAATAAGAGATAATCCTAATAAAGCAATTGCTGTTAGCTCTAGGGAATTAGAAAGTAGATTAGATAACAAGGCAAAGGCATATAGCGAGACACCTATTACACTACACTACCCTTTAGCGTTGCTAAGCGCGTTGTCTACGCTACTACCTCTAAACTAACCTAAGCACAAGCCTTACTAGTCCTTTGTATTGCTAGCGCCCTATTTTAGGCAGCCTTTAGCAGCATTTTAGGCGTTAGTAGACTAGTATGTTTTGCCTATCTTCAAATTGTTTAAAGAAGGGCTGGCGCTCTTAGGGACAGAAGTTAGGCAGTGCAAATTAGCCACAGTTGTTAAGATTTTAAACAACTTAGACTCTTGCCTTAAAGTGTTAGCTGCTATAACAGATGCGTCTAAACTAGCTTCCTAGGGCTATTAGAAGTTCGCCGCACGCTTTATTATCTAAGTTATCTAGCAGTTGTTTAAGTTAAGTACAAGCCCTTACTAAGCTTCTAGGATTCTAGTTAACATGCGCGTTAACTGCGTATAAGCATTACTTCTTCTCTTGTCTGTAAACTAGAGGACAACGTCTACAATTAATAAAGCTATTGCTACTAGCAGGGATAATAAAGACAAAGCTAATACAGAAGTAGAAGACAATAACAATAGTGTTAACTTAGAAGAAGAGCTAGAACGCCTTTACTCTAGTGCGCATAACAGAAAGACACACAAGAGCAAAGGCAATAAAGGCAAAGACTGCTACGTAAGTCTACCTACTTAAGATAGTAGCTCTAAAACATCTGCTTAAAACTCTTCTGTCCCTTAAGTAGACTCTAAACTAGTAGCTGCTTATCTATCTAGCTCTTTGCTTATTTAGCAGGCAAAGCCCCCTTGTATCCAACAAGTAACAACTATAGTTAACAAGCTAACGCAACGCACTAAGGCACCTGCCTTAGTTATATTAATAAACACAGACTGCATTAACAAATAGTGTAAGATAGGCTACCTAGATTATCTCTAAGATAAGCCTATCCCTACTAGCAAAGGCCTTCTTAATCTAGTTAGTAATAACATTCCTAAGAATCTACACTGTAAGTAGTTTTATTGTATTAAGGGTACAGATAAAGCGCGCGCTATTAGCAGTAACTACCTTATTAGCATTAACTACAATAGAGACGTTAATTAGGTAGATAGCTATGCAATTAACTTTAAAAATGCATTACTAGAGTTTAAGCAGGCTTACAAGAAGACGCTTACTACTAACAAGAGTAGGTAAACACTAGGTAAGTGCACCCTATGTTCTCTAAACCTATTAGGGAAACTCTAGGTCTTAAAAACCTAGAGTTTCCCTAACTTCCTTTCTTTCCTAATTCCTTTCTTGTGTATAGGTTGCTAATTAACGCAGTAGCTTTGTTAATGCGTAGTGCCTACTAGTTAAGTTCTCTAGCTTCTTCTAGTCGCTCTACAACTACTTTAGACTACTTATCTACTTGCTATTAGACCTTGTCTAGTGCATCACACATGTTAGAGGAGGAAGTAGCAAAGCAAGTTACCTAATTTAAGGTGCTTATAACAGTCTGTCGTTTTAAGGAGATAGATACAAGAGAGTTAAAGTCTCTTACAGCCTATTTCTGTAACGCTACCACGCTAGGGAAGGAAAAAGCTGTTAACATTAGCTGTAAACTAGTCTTTAAGGTTACTTTATCTTAACTAGACAATACAGTACTAGGCTTAAGTAACTGTAGCACTAGAGATAACTATACTCTGCATATAAATAAAGGCAGCTTTTATTTATGCTAGAAGAACATTACTGCCTTGTCTACACTAAAGCTTATGTCTGCTAAGACGTATTGTAACGCTCTTTTCTTCTTTTACATTGCAAAACGTTTGCAACTACTGTTGCCTAGTTAGAACACTAGAACTAAACTATTCTAGGACTAGGTTATTAGCGCCTGTAGGGCCAAGGCGGCTATAGTAGAAAGCCTTGTTAATAACATATTACTAAAAGGATTTATAGAATACCTAACTACTAGAACAGGAAAGACTAACCTTGCCCTTGCCTTTCTTCTTAACATAAGTACCCTCTGCCTAAGGAGCCTTAGGGCAACTCTAACTTTTAGTAGTTAAGCAAAACCTAGAGTTTCCCTGTCTCCCTCTTTACTCTCTTCTTTCTATTATTGCAGTAGTGTCTAGGCAACTTAAGGTGTATTTGTTGCGCTATAAGCAACAGTTAACATTTTTATAAGTAATAAACAAGTGTGTGTTTAAGGAAAACATGCATTACTAGGCCTGTAATTAGGCAAGATTGCGCAAGATAGATAAACCTAAGGTTTACTTCTAGGTAACTAAAGCTTATCTAATCAACTAGGCTGTCTGCAATGTAGTTGCCTTCTTAAAGGTCTTCTAGGTCCTTACGTACAGGGCAGAGAAGGAAAAGTCTACTTATACGCTAAGTAGCTTACGCCTAACAGAGGTGCTTACGCGTAAACACCTAATGTTTAATAGTTAGATTACTAACTACACTATTATTGTTACCTTGTACTAGACTCTAGCTAGTTAACATAGGCCTAGCGCTGTTGCTAATTATTTCTATAAGTCGCGTCTAGACAAGTTTAAGAAGGCTAAAGAGGCTAAGCGCTATGCACTCTAAGGTTACTACTCTTCTAATTTTCCTAGCAACCTTAAAGGGTTAGTTGCTACTTGCATTATTAATAAGTGTTAGGTAGCTCAAAACGTAGAGTTAACCTTCTTAATTACTATTTAGAACCTAAAGGCGTCTTTTTATATGCTGCTAACTGCTACCTCTATGCTATACTCTATGCAAGGTTTTAGTAGTCTCTTAGTATTAATGCAAAGCACTGCATTAAACAAAGAAGCTATTAAATAGAACTAATTAGGTATGTTGCGCAATCTATATAAAGAAGATGTATTACTAGAGGCTTACTGCTTTACGCTTACGCATAAGGCCTTTAATACTTTTATTACTAACTATAATTTCCTTGCCTACTAAGGCGTGGCGCTTTGCTAGATCTAGAGCAAGATTGTATATAAGATTAATTACAACTCTTAATATATTACCTACTCTAACAGCAATGTGCACACTATAGGCAATCTTTTACTAGACTACAAGACTGTACGCATATTGTTTAATAACAACACAGATAATTAGAGCATTTACAATCTTAGTAAGGCTTGTTTTACTAAGAGGTTATAGATTTACAACAAGGATTTAAGCAAGGAGTAAATTAACAGCAACGTTTTGCGTAAGTACAACCTTAGGAGCTTTTGTCTAATGCTTCTGTATATAGATAGCATACACAATGTAACACACAACCCTACTATTATCTCTTAGAGTTAGCTTTATAACAAGCGCTAGTACTGTAAGTACCTCTACACCCTCCTTGTTAATATTAAGCTTAATGCTAATGCACAAGGCATTAAGAATATAATAGCTACCTCTAATAGCAATGTGCCTTCTATAAGCAAGACAGGCACTCTTATTAACTGCTTTGCTGCGCAATTAGAGCAGATTAGACTAATCTTAGCCTAGGTTGCAGACATTAACATAATTAGAAGAGAGAAAGTGCTTATCTTTGCGCAGAATCCTCTTAAGCAGGAGATTCTTAACTGTTTGCTTAATCTTGCTAGCATTAAATCCTGTGCACAGATGTTGCAGTTTGCTCTAAAAGACAAGGCAAGTATAGTAGCACGCTTTAACAGCTCTGTTGCTACCTTTAAGCCCGCTAGCAGGCTAGACTCTAACTAAATTAATGTTATAATCAACAGCATTAATTAGAACACAGGTGCTAACTACTAGTAGAGCTGTTGCTATATTATTATAACTAGCCTAACACTAATGCATCTAATTTTTATTTAGTGCTATAGGCAGATTGTGCGCATTAAACAGTGCAAGAACTGTTTTATTATTAAGTTTTACAACAATGCAACCTACAACGCTAATATTGCCTTATCTAACATACGTAGGGCGTTGCTGTAGGTAGCAGCTAGCATTAATTCTAAGCTACTTGCTAAGGCCTATAGCGTTAGTGTTAAGGATAACTAAGAGAATATCTAATACTGCAACCTTGCATTGTTAACAGGCTTTGTTATAGTTAATAGATAACTAATGCACAAGGTAAGCAAAGGTTTCTTACGTAAACATCTTAAAGACTCTAATTTATGTAAGTCTATTCCCTAACACTATAGAGGGGTAGGGAAACTCTAGCTTTACAGAAAACCTAGAGTTTTTCTAACCCCTCCTCTGTTTCTTATTCCTTATCTAGTTACACGCACTAATAGTAATTAGCTCTAGATAATGTCCTTAACTATATCTTCTAGTTAGGCTGCTTATTAGAGTTGCAGATTACCTGCCCTAACAATAGTTTAGCTATCTACCTCTCCTCGCGTTTAGCTATTATTAGCAATGTTAACAAGAACGCTGCTTCTACTCTGCTAAAGTAGCTACTTACTAAACACAACTACCTGCGCACACTAGCAAATATCTTATTAATAGTAAGTAAGGTGCAGCAAAATAAGAGCTTATTAGCGCTAGTTTAGTTTCCTCTATATTTTAACAAGGACAGCTTAATCTACAAGGATACGCGTGCTGTAATTCTAGACAGTAAGAATAAGCTAGACGCTATTAGGAAGGCTAACAAGTTGTGTAAGCAAAAGAATAAGTTTAAGTAGAAAGATAATCTTCTTAGCTGTAATGCACGCCTAGATTCCTCTCCTATGCCATCCTCTCTAATAACACCTTATTTAGGTAGGTTTAGTCTACTTAAAGGGGATAATAATAATGCAGACATGCCTATTTGCCTCTATCTAGGTACTCGCCGCACTACAGTCACTATTAGGTTAGATGCAAACAAGGATATTAAGGCTATAAGCTAGCGTTCTCTCCTTGTAGGAGCATTAGGCAGTAGACGTAGATTTAGCTAAGTCTCTAAGAGTTCTAGTGCTGCAACTAGGATAGGTTTAAGCATGTTTAGTACACTACTAGGTAAGGAAAAGTCTGTAGCACGTAAGAAAGGCACTCTACCTGCATAACAGCCTGCTACAACGCTTACTAAACTGCGTACTGCAAAGCGCCTACAAGACTTGCAGTCTAACTAACTAGCCCCTAAGGCAAAGAAACTAAAGATAGCAAAAGAGGCCAACCTAAAGCTAAAAGCTAAATTAGCTAAGGCTAAGCTAACCCTAAAACTTCTATAGGCAGCTACTAGGTCTTCTACATGTGTAAAGTTAAAGGTTGTTAAGTCTAACGCTATTGTAGACCCTGTAGATAATAAAAAGTAGAAGAAAGGGAATAAGTAATTTTAGGATTTAATTTTTACTATTTTTACTTATCTTTTTTTGCAAACAACAACTCTCTACAAACTAGAAGAACTTGTAAGTGCAATATGCACAAACAATTTTGCAGGTATAATAAGCACTAAAACTTAATACTTAATTTTTTATTTTATTTTAGTTTTTCTTTACTTATTTAATACTTAGCAGATAAATAGCTACGTAGATACACTTTAACAATGTAGAACTTTAGAGTTACTAAAAAAAAAAAAAAAAAAAAAAATTTTAAAAAATAAAAAGGACAACACTTACTATAATATATGAATTAGAAGGCACTCTAAGGCAATGCATAGGCTACTAAGGAAACTCTAGGTTTACCTTAGTAGACTTTTTGCAAAATAAGATTTGTAGAGTAGAGGTAAAGGCAAAGGTTTTTATAGCTTTTATAGCAACAATTTTACGTGCTTAGCGCAACGTTGCTGCTTGCACTAGGGCATATGCAGTCTTGCTTATTTTGCTGTTTGTTTGCTAGTCCTATATAAGAAATCCCTTTCCTACCTACTTAACTCTTAACTCTTCCTACTCTTAATCTCTACTTGCTTAACTAACTTAACTTTCAACTGCTGAACTTTTAACTGCTTTCTGTTCTACTGTAATGTTTAGGATATAACTACCTCTATCTAAGCAAGCCTTACGCGAAGTTATGCTCTAGGAGCTAACTAATTAAGGTATGTTTATACCACATTAATTACCTTTAGGAATGTCTAACTAAGCAACATAGTGATAGAGCAGATAACTACCTACTCTTAGTCTACCTAGCAGTGTAGCCACAACATAATTAGCGCAGTTATTAACATTAGTAAGTAGAATAGTAATATAAATCTTACGCAAGTTAACACTATACAGTTAATAACTTTACTAATAATAGAGATGTTAATAAAGTAAACTGCTTCTTTGCTTAGCTTCTTTGTAGTCTAACCCCCTGTAGCCTTAATCTGTTAGTTAACTAGGCAAAGGCAGTGCGTAATAGTAAGTTAAAGAGAATACATAGTTGTTACTATATTAACAGGCAACAGCTCTCTAGAACACTGTTAACGTAGACAACACCTGCAACGCTACTACTACTAACTAAGAGTCTACTAGCTCTCTAGTCTTGCTCTATTTGTGCGTTGGTTGCGTCCTCTAGACTAGTTAATAGACTATGCCTTCTAAGTTCTATAACAACACTAACGTTAACAGTTTGAACAGTATAAGCTCCTTCTTTCTTAAGCATAGTAGCGTAGGTGCATCTACCTCTCTAGGCATAACTAGAAACAGCAGCAGCACTAGTAACAACAAAGAAGAGCAGGATAGCAAAGAATAAGATAAAAATAAGGCTAGAGTACTTCTAACTAATATTTACTAAAACTGCGGTGTTGACTTCTAGTCTAGACACGTTATCTATCTAAGGTTAGGATAAGATAAAGCTATGCAGAATAGTTTTACCTTAAGGCATTATAGAGGCATAAAACACAGTAACTATAGTACTTAGATAGCATGTTCTGTAGAGAACAGTTTGCTAATACAAGCTTAGTAAGCTCTAAAACAGTGCATTTGTAAAAGTATCTCTTACTAGCAGATTTAGAAAACAGCACATTTTATGCAATTAGTGAAGTAATAGAGTCTAGCAGATTAATATACGCTTAAACCTAGAGCCTCTTAACCTTGTCCTTAAGGGTGCAGATCTAGCCTATTAGGTTAGAGGCCTTGTTAGTAGGGTTAGGGTTAGGGTTAGGGTTAGGGTTAGGGTTAGGGTTAGGGTTAGGGTTAGGGTTAAGGTTAGGGTTAGGGTTAGGGTTAGGGTTAGGGTTAGGG